>JARDYH010000005.1:33340000-34590000 GCA_029215795.1 Anniella stebbinsi
TCTACTGTTACAGGAGACTCTCCTCTTCAGACAGTCATCCTCCACAAATAAAGGGTGACGGATGTGGCAAGCGGCTGTCCTGGAGCCTCCTGTAAATTAAAATGAACTTCTCTTGGCCCCACTATATACTGGGGGCTGCAGGGGTGTCGGGATCTTGTAGAATCTGTGTACAGCTTCCTTGTGTAGTGATTCACTGAACTGCAGGCAGCAGCTTCTCAATGAAGTGCCTTCAGGGACTGGGCTGAGCACCCACCCAGGCAGAACATTGAATCCTTATGGGAAGGACGACCATAAAGGCATTCCTGTTCCAGCAGAGCTTTGCCTGAGCAACATGTCATTTTTGAGTTCTACTGTGTTTCTGTATCCTTTGGTTACGCCCCCTGGTTTGTCTTCCTCTTCTGTCTTAGCTTTTGATTCCTGTCCCATCTTAGATTGTTACCCGTGGCCCAGTCCTGATGGGGGTGGGGGGAGCTCTCCATCTTTTGAAGAAGTCTTGTCCAATTCAGGCTCTTGGATATGACAGGTCCTGACAGCAGTGCATCTTTTCACAGAGCTGGTGGAAGTCGGGAGATCTGGGTTCTAGTCCCACTTGGTCATGGAAGCTCACTGGGTGACTTTGGCCCAGTCACAGACTCTCAGCCCAACCTACCTCACAGGATTGTTGTTGTGAGGATAAATGTAGAGGAGGAGGATTATGTACGCCATCTTGGATTCCTTGGAGGAAAAAAGGTGGATATAAATGTAATAATAAATAAATCTGTGATATGGAGGGGGGCACACTTTCACCCCAAAGGGTGTGTCTTGCCTGCCATGACTCCAATCCTGCTCTATCTATGCTTTGTTGTGACTAGAATCCCCAAATGAAAACAGGCATCCCCACATACATCAAATGCATCCATTGTGGCAAGTAGGCATCAGATATGCCTTCAGATAGCCCTCGCTGGAGCTCTGGCTCCTCCAGTTTTGGATACCAGACATTGGCTCTAGGTACCAGGTTTCTGGTCTAGCTGTACTTATCCAATTCCTCTTTGGTGAGGGCTCTGAGGATTAATCAATGTCCTCACTCTAATCTACTTTCACCCCTCTCCATCGGCACACAGCTTTGGGCATCCTGCCCACCATGGACCACCTCCAAAGAGCTGCTCTAAAAACTGAGTTCATCTGCGTAATGACTCTTGCGCAGTTCAATCAAGGTCAGTCACCCATGAAAGTACATGTACTCATCTCACTGTTGTCTCAAGCCTGACTGTATACTTTGGCAAGAGGGAAGAGAGAGGGGGGGGGGGGAAAGCTCCTATTAATCTTTCAGCCCATAGGCCCTTAAGTGATGACTAGCAATACCTATTTTTCTGAGAACTGGAATGCAGCTTGGAACCAGCCCAGGGTTTTTTGAGACCTGCTCTTGCCATCGAACCAAAAGCAATTCCAAACTTGCCTCTCCCAGATTCAATTACTCCTAAAGACAGGCGGAGCAATGCATGGTGGGGGCTGGGGAGGGGACACTGTTCATTCAACATTTTTTTCCCGCCTCTTGTGAGAGTTCATATTTGTTTCTTCTGCCAAAAGCCAAGTGGAAGTTGAGTTACAACTCAAAAGCAATTCAAGGCCACTGATAACAGTATTTACTACCAAAGTCAGGCTATGTCTACTACTGCTAGGGATGAGGGAGAAATTAATTTGATTTGCATTGTAGTGCAAACTTACCCAATTTCACTCTTTTAAGTCAGTATGCAAACCTAACTGAGTTATCCTTCGAAACTCACACTTCTCTGAATTTTCTGACAGAGTTCTTCAATCCAGAAATGTGTGCAAAATGTGTGTTAGCTACTGAGCCACATACAAGGTTATGATAAAATACATTAGGAGGACATGCAAACAAAGAATGAGTAAGGAAAATTGCTTGCAAAAACTGTGTATATTAGGCAAAATTGCATACAAAATACATGTATGAGAAATGCATGCAAAAAAGTTTATGAATTTCATGCAATCTTAAATAAAAACCTCAATGTTTAAGATGAACCAGATGTAAAATTGAAAAAAATTAGAAACGGGGAAAAACTGAAAATAACAGGTTCATCCATCCCTAGCTACTGCTAGGATTTTTGCTGATAACAAGAAGGCTGGATTCCACGTCCATCAGTATGAAAGGCTTGGCACAGCTAATCTTTCCAAATGACGCCATACTATTTCTTGCAGATGGCAAGCCTTTACAGAATTTCCCAGAGCTTACACACACACACACACACACACACACACACACACACAGGCTACGTTCAGACAACACAATAGTCCATGTTTGTTTATCTAGGGGATACTCCCCACACAACATCATAATAATCAACCGTGGTGTGGATTAGGATCAGCGTTGAGTTGACTATTAGTCCACACTGAGTTGACTCACTCATCCCTCACCCTCTCTCCCCCCTCAGTCCTCCTGCTAGTATCCCATCAGCGATTGCTGTCGAAAATCTATCCTGCCAGCTGGATTAGAACGGCAGCCACTGCTTTTATCACTCTTGCCTGGTGACTCTGTGGCTGATGAAATAACCAGTGGTAGCTAAGGAAATAACCAACAGTGCTCTTCATATGAAACGATAACCAACAATGATTCAAATAGCCAACTCTGTACAGCGTTGGTTATTTGCATTGATTATTTCAGCCAAATAATCAACTGTTGGTTAAAAAACTTCTGCCACACAACACAATAACCCACAGTGGGTTAAATAACCAACTGTCGACTGTTTAAAGTACTGTTATCGTGTTGTCTGAACCCAGTTGGAGTGTCTTGTGGCACCTTAAAGATCCCAATGGAGTATTGCCACACTTACAAACATGTTACATCTAGCATGGATGTTAACATCTTTCCCAGAACCCCAAATCTGAATATGACCATTCAGAGCAGTTCAAAAAATTGTGGTACCAATGAAGCAGTTGTTTATTTATTTTTTTCTTTAAAAACCTATTTTACATTGGAAAAATAAATCCAAACAACTCAAGAGAAAATTATCTTCAATTGTCAATGAAAACTAGAAACGCACACATGCAGCTTAAATGTTACATTGTGCTTATGACCAGACTCAAATTCTCCAAATAAAAGTAATTTCTGAATGGCTGTTTATTATACAAGAATCTTTATAAATCTGGGGTACCTCTTCACGGTCACCTTGCCTCGAGGTGGCTTCAAAATGGAGGCCGTTGGGTTACATGACGCTGCCGCCAATTCGAAGCAATCTAGGGGCAAAGGCTCCACAATAAAAAAGTTGGGCATTTAGCCTGACTTTTTTCAGAGCGGAGCAGGCTGGGCAGGGAAGGGGATAGAGTAGCGAGCCATAAGCTCGCTGCACCACCTCCGCTGTCCTCCCCCCCATTAATTTTTTTTAAAAAAACCCACTTACCTTAGAGTAGGTGGGCCGCCGCTCCAGCCGTCCCTCCAGCCACCCCTCCAGCTGACGCTGGGCAGGTGCGGGCGCAGCAGCGGTGGCGGCAACAGGAAAAGCCTCTGTGGTGCTCCTGCCATGAAGACTGCCGGCAGGAGAGTCAATGCACGGCACACTGACTGCCGCCGCCACTGTGCGCTAGAAGAGGCACCATGGAGAGGCAGCCCTGGCAACACAATTCAAAATAAGTTGGAATTACACTTTATACTACTTACTGATAAATGTGTTACACAAGGGAATTATGTATACAGCAACTGTTCCTCAATTGTCTTAAATTTCAGCAAGAACTCAAATCAATGTTGCAGATATTAGACAAACCAAACAAGATTTACTGCGGCATAGCTTTCAACGACTTGATCAGGGACAGGGAACCAATGTCTTACAACAGCTGGAGGGCCACAGGTTTTCCATCCCTGGAATAGAGCCCATTCGACAGATGCACAAAAATGTTATCTAGGCTGACCATATGAAAATTAGGACAGGGCTCATGTAACTTTAACAGTTGTAGAGAAAAGGGAATTTCAGCCAGAGTCATTTGTATGCAATTAGTTCCAGATGAAATTCCCTCTTCATCACAACAGTTAAAGTTGCAGGCACTATACTAGAGTGACCATATACAAAAGAAGGCAGGGCCCCTGCAACTTATTTCTGGGCGGTTTACATAGGATTAAAAACAATTAAAAACAATATACAATATACAATTAAAAACAACAATATCCCAGTGTTGCAAAAGTTCCTTCCTTCCCTGAATGAATTAAATTTCATATAAAAATATAAAGCAACCCTCCACCCCACCCCACCCCACCCCAAGAAGGAGCAGCCAATTTCACAGCTGGTGATCGCTTTATCGGAAAACTTTCCGAAGAAGCTCTGCTTGTTATTCTCTTTACTGGCTCTCACTTCAATGAGATTAAATTTTTGGTTCTCAGTCTCAAATCTCATGAACAGTTTGGCTTCTCCTTATCTTTCCAGTTTGTTGCAAAATGGGAGATCATGATAGCGCTTCAGACTTTCGTCATCTTGTTCACTCCCAAATGTAATTGTTTATTTTATAATATTTATGTGCTGCCCTACAACAACAAAAATTCTCATGCACTAAAACAGATTGAAAACAATGACAATAAATTATACAAAAATTTTAAAGGCCTCGGAAAATAAATTCACATTAATACAAACTAACATATAAAATTCCTGAAAGAAGAGGAAGAGATAACAGCATTGGTTACAGGCAAGCCTCCTTGAGGAGGGTATGCCATAAATGGGGTGCCACAACTGAGAAGACCCTCTCTCTTGTAGCCACCTGCCCAACAGGTCCGAGAAGGCATATATGGGAGATGTTCCTTTAGATAATCTGGTCCCAAGCTGTTTAGAGCTTTAGAGAGCAATGCTTTCTGAGATTGCGAAAGCACCTGGAATGACCTCATAGAGGTCAAAAAGGGGGCACTCCAGTGGGCAGAAGGGGAGAGGCTGCAATATGAAAATAACTATGGCCTCTCCATCCCACCCCTGGCAGTATGCCTCTTCAAGACGGGCTCACCTCCATCACTCCTCTTGCCCTGTTGTCACTCCTCCTGCCCAGCTGGCGGCATCCCAGAAGGCAGTGGATAGTTAGAGCTTCGTAGGCCTTTATGACACCTACCCGGTTTGCTTATGCGGGTTCCCCCTCCGTTTCCTTTGCGAGTGTAGCCTTTTGATAACACGTGGTCAGTTTTGCTCCGATACCTCAGCAAAGCCTGCAGGGGAGTGGAGAAAATGGATTATCCCCGTTCAGGGATACTTCGAAAGTGAAATGGGAAATGGATCACTTGGGGTGCGCGAGCAGTGTGAGGGGGACGTCATGTGAAAGAATTGGGTCAAAGTCGCCGCTGGTGTGGATCAATGCGCCCGTGTGATAAAGGCCTGAGATTGGAGGCTTCTTTCTAATGCATTCTTGAAGATCAACACCAACGCTCGGAATTGGGCCTCGAAACACTTTGAATTGGGCCTCCTGGGCCTCCTCCACACGAGACGTTTAATGAGCCTTGAAGGCTCATTATAAATTTTACCTACACACGAGCGGAGCGCAAAACGGGCGTACAGGCGCGTTATCTCCCCGATAATGCGCATTTTCGAACGCGCGTTAAATAGCGACTTTTATTTTGCTCCGGCCGTTAAAGCGCATTTTCGCTGTGTGAACAAGCGATTATGCGCATTAACTACCTGTAAAGTGCTTTTTGGGCATCTTTTAATGCGCTTCGCCGCTTCTCGCCGCCTCCCGTGCAGAGGGATTAGGCGTAAATGCGCCTCCGCGAAAATGCGCATAATCCCCGAACCGGGCGCAAAAGCGCATCCTTGTGGAGGGGGCCCTGTTCACTCTGGAATGTAATTATTTTATAACATTGATATGTTGCCCTATAACTTAAAGTTGTCACGCAGCAAAACAATAATAAATCGTACATTTGTTTAAGGCTTTGGAAAGTGAAATCACGCTAATAAAATCTAACATCTGAAATTCCTGAAAGAAGAGGAAGAGATAACAGTGTGGACTGGAAAGCCAGTGCTGCTGATTAAGCACTGGCGTCACATGATCGCATTGACTAGTCCCAGTTCATAGCCTAGGAGCTCTGTTTTGAACTAACTGAAGTTTCTGAGCTGATTTCAAAGATAGCCCCACATACAGCACTAGATTACTAGAGTGTGGATAATTGTCATTTGGATATCTCTATTCAGGTAGTGCTGCAGCTGATATATTAGCCTAAGATGCTAAACATGCTCTTAGTCGCTGAGGCCACCTGTACCTGAAGTGCAGCTGGCAAAACTTGCAATGGCTGATGGGATAGCCCTGGGAGGAAGGAGGGTGGAGCAACGGCCGTCCGGAAGGACACTGGGAGTTTCAGCCGCTTGATGGGGGGCAGGCGCTGCAATATGTCATGTGGGGAGTACTGGCAGTACTGTGAGTTGCCTGTTCCCCCCTCCATTGCCTAAAGTGCCGTCCAAGCGTCAGCATATCGATGACGCTTCAGCCAACATCTCCAGAGAACTTCCTCCAGCACTTTCAGAACATCTTATCTTCTGTTAAATAACTCAGCCTTTTGCCATGACTCTCTGAGGATATTCTTTGTTCTTCTGCTTTTTCTGTATACAGAAAAATCTCAAAAGCTTTCCTTTCCTAAATCTTTTCCCTCATTTTCTCTTGAATTGCTCGTAAACTCTTTTTTTAAAAAAGTAGGGCACATCCCAGCCAAAGTGTGTATGCAAAAGCAAGCACTTCTAAGAATCCACCAATTTCACCAAAAACATAATGTGCTGAACTCTCCCATTGAATTCAACAGAATTCATAATTAAATGACACCCCAGAAGGAACCCGATTGCGAAAGCTGAGAAAGTCAGGATCGCCCTAGCCTATGGCAAATATATTCATACATCATGTTTTTATATTGTAGCTTAAGTTTTATACTTTAAACTGTACTTTGTGATTTTTTATTTTTGTGAACCACCCAGAGAGCTTCGGCTATTGGGTGGTATAGAAATGCAATACATAAATAAAAATAAATACAAAATATTTCCTTTTCTTGTAGCCGGTCCACATGGGCTGAGGATATTGAACTGTTTCCTGGGGCAGTTGCCTCCACACAACAAGCCAATTGTTTGCAGTAATGAGAGAGAGAGAGAGAGGATTTTCTTCACCCTACTGCAACATTTTTTGTCTGGAGTTTTGAGGGGCATGGAGAAACCCCTCAATTCAAGTCATTCCCTGCTATGCACAAAGGGCTTGCCATATAGAGAGCCCCTTTATATATCTTCACTTTCTCAAACTGTTCCTTACCACAAGAGCTCCATGCCAAGCCTTTCCCCCCTCCAAATCCTCTACCCAGTTCTTAAGCCTAGTCCAAAACACAGATGACCCCACAGCTAGGCTTGTGTTGCAGCACCGAAGACGTGTGAGAAAAGGAACCAGAAGGAAGACGGAGACAACTGCTCGCGCAAACTTCTTCCTCAACCGTTGCTGATTTGTACTGGCCACCCACAATGATCTTGCTAGAGTCCAGATCCTCATCTGCCCTTTAGACTTCCTCCGACACAGAGAACTGGCACGTTCCTTGTCTAGCTTCCATTTGCCAAGTGTGCGGCACAGAATCAGTGCACCTAATACGTCTGGGCTTCAACTGTGGCTTTCTATGTTTTATCATTTTGAATGTATGCCACCTGGTGCACTTCCAAATAAGTTTTTTTATTGTGCAATTGCACTGCCTCATTCATGGAATTTTACAGGAGGTCCAGGCTTTGTCATCTTCCATTTATAGCCCTCCCATGTTTGCCCAACACTGGTTGCCTTTTTCCTTTCCACCAAAAAAAAAACCCTGTTAAGAAGGAAGACAGAATAGCTGCACAATGGGTACTTTCAGACGTAGCTTTTAACGTGCAATCACACTTTAAGTTTGCAGAATCCCCATGTTTTGCCACTGTTCTTCCATCCTTTTTCTCCCCCCCCCCAATAGTTAAGGAGGCAAAGAGAGAAAAGATGCATGACTGTTAGCGCCAAGTAGAGCTTTCTATCTGGAAGCATCCCAATGCATTTACTGAAAAAGATATGGGATGATATGTGGACGAAAACCTAGCCACTTTCCCTGAAGCAAGACAAATAACTACAAGATTCCTCCTGAGGAATCACTTTCATTTGGTATGCTGCGTGATGGCTATTTTCAAATCACGCTTGTTCTTTTTTTCTTATTAGAAAACAAGGACAAGACAGGCTTTTGGAGCCCCTATCCTATGCGTGTTTACTTGGAAGTAAACCATCAGTGGGATTTGCTCTCAAGTGACTGCAGTTGGGATCATAGTGTTCATCCAACAAACGGCTATCCTGGAACAAGGCTCCAAGACAGCCAAACCCGTCAAAACATCGTCTTTCCCAGCTGCTCTCTCCCCAGGGAAGTCCTCCCCCTACTCCTGCTAAACATGCCTCTTCCTTTCCATCCTGCTCTCCAGTCTCTGCCCTCTTCTGTTCCTCCACTCCGCTTCTTTGCCCCGCCCTCCTCCCGTGCCACCCAATCCCCTCCACGCGTCCAGGGTGAAATCCCCTCCTTCAGAGTGCCAATCCTTTGTCGGCCCCGCCTCCTGTTCTAACCTCACAGCCCAGCAATCCCGCTAGGGGGGCGGCGGCGGCGGCGGATGCTCGGAGAACTCGCGCTGATAGTCTCTCTGCGGGACCACTTGCTATTGGCTCAAAGTAGGTCACCCCCCCTCGCTCTCTCACGTGACCCCGACTGTCAGAGCCTCCGCTTGAGTACGGACGGGGGGCCTTCAACGTGGGAGTACAGCTGAGCGGGAAAGGCTGGCAAAGGCGGAGCGCGATTCTCGGGTTCGCTTCTGTTGAAGGAATGAAATGCAATGCGGACGGGCAGGAGAGACGGGGTGCGGGCAGGCTGGATTTCTGCTTTTTCGGCCGAGGCGCATCATTGTCATTCATTTGCCTCCGGTGCTGCTAGACTCGCTGTGGGATAGTAGATGCTGGAGCACGTGCGGCCAAGAGGGGCTTTTTGTCGTCTATTTAACTCCCTGCCCCCAAAGTTAAGCTTTTGAGGTGCAATCCTAGTCACACAAAAAACCTACAACTGTGTTTGTGTTTTAATGTTCTTCTGTCCCTGAAAGAGGGAGAACAAATGTTATTTTTGGTCTCTCATCTTGCCATCAGTTTCTACCATGAAGTAGCAAATTTAAGGGGGTGAGGTCTACACATGTCTAACAACGCTGTTAGTTAAATGGAGCCTCTATTCAACAGCAGTATACCTTCGATTTCCAGGTTCTGCAGGGGAGGGAAGCAAGAAAAAAAGGCTAAGTAGCTTCATCCTGTTCTGCCTGTCAACTTCCCTGATTGCCAATGGTTAGAGGGTGAGTCTTGGGGTTGCTTCCAGATGAGGCATTTATCCAGCAATCAGCTTGCCTCGTTCACAGAGTTTTGCAGGATGTCCTCTTCAGTTGGAAATGCTGCTCAAGGTCTTTTGATTGGTGGTGCTAGGTGCTGTCTGCTGGGAACTTTCCTGCACCCCAGATAAGCTGTCTGATCCACTACAATTAGAGTTCTTATGAATTCTACGGGTCTCAGATCATCCTCATTGTGAGGGATGCTTGGCTTTGATGTTCATATTGTTGTTTTAAACAGGTGGTTTGTATTTGTTTTTACAATGCCTGCTTGGAAAAGAATGTTGTTTAGCCAGCACATTGTTAAAAGAGAACATTGTGAATAGTTTGGGTTTGTTTGGACTTCTTGAAAGGAGCGATTTATAGCACACTTGTGACTGGCTACTCACAGATGTTCACAGGTCATTTTGATGATGCTGTGAGCCTCCTGCATGTCCCATGCTCCTTTTCCCAGTTTTTCTGTAAAAAATAAATTTCCGAAACCCCGATTCTTCTGAAATATGTCAGGATTTGTTGAAATTCCTGCCATGTGCAGTCAAAGTTGTGCTATAAAATACCCACAAGAGGGCACTGTCCCAGTAAGGTTTTACATTACAAGCCAGGTGGTCACTGCTCTCTTCCCATGTAATTCAGCTCGTTTTAAATGCGGGAGAGAAGCAGGAAATAGAGTGATGGTAAGGAAATGTGATTTCCCCCCCTGTCTGAAAGTCCTCTTTATTTGCAGGGGTGCACATGAGTTTCATGAAACTGAATTCCTCCCCACCCCCATTGGTGGAACTTGGCATATGCTACATCACAGTTTTGTTTTCAAAAATGTTTCTCCTAGCCACAAATCTTCACACAGGGAAAGTGATTCTCTACACAAGGCTGTTAATCCACTGAATCTATTTTCAGTTTCGTTGCAGAATTGAGATCTGAGCTCTACACAAAGCCATTTCCTTTCCTGCTTTTCCGCTACATAACCGCTGGGTGGCATTGTGCTATAGCAGAATATCACAGTTACACAAGTAGGGAAATACCTTTTCTTTTGCTTTCAGAAATAGTGCTCCATTTTCCTGGCTTTTAAAAAAAAATCCAGTGGAAAATGCTCTTAAAAAACAAAGTGAAACGGGGGGGGGGGGGGGGGTTGACAGCATCATGTAAAGAACTGTAACCAACCATGACTAAGGAGCCATGAGCCCACAATAAATGCCTTATACAGAAAAGTTCAGAGAGAGAGGGAAAGAATCATCCTCCAGTACTGAGGAGTTGCCATTGTTTTTTTTTCTAATGAGTCCTGTAGTGTTAATAGCTGCATGAAACAAGTGGGAAGTCAATAAGTCCAACTCCCCCCCACCCCCCACCCCCGTGAAGCTGTGTCTTCAGAAATACGCTGTCCACTCTGTGGTCCTGCATTTAGCATCTACAGCAGGGGTGGGGAACCTGTGGCTTTATAGATGTTGGACTACAACTATCATCCTTGGCCGTGCTAGCTGGGGTAATGGAATTTGCAATCCAACAAGATCAGGAGGGCTGCAGTTTTCCTTTCCTGATCTAGATGGTAGGGATACTCTGATACCCTAATATAAGTCTAGTTCCTTAAAAAAGGGGGGCCTGGGTGGGGCAGGGCATTCCTAACAAATTGGGGCTTATTCTCTGGCCTGTGTTTTACTTGAAAGAGGTCTCCTGCCTGATGTGTCAGAATCGCCCACACTCTGACATAGGGCATCAATGGATTGCTTCATACAGTGACAAACTTGACTTTATTTCCATTCAGGCCACAGTTAGAGTTGTTTTCCGTTTAGCTATGCATTGAAAATGGGCCTGTTCAGACAACACACTAAGTCATGGTTAGGCTGCTAACCCTTTTGCAGCAAATGGCTAACGAGTCTGTTTAAACTGTAGTTATGTAGCCACCATGGTTAGGAATGGTTCACACAACATGCTAATCCATAATGTTTCGCTCAAAATGCTTAATCATCTTGGCTTAGAGTGTTGTTTGATTGGTCATCACAGGTACAAATTGCCAGTCAGCGCTATGTGAAAAGTCCTGCAGTTTATATTTAGGATTGCCAACATTTTTCTGCCAGGGCCCCTGTGCCTTTACTATTGACATAATGAGCCCAAATCAGAAGGTAAACTTCCCTCCATATCACTGCATGTCCAAGCCAGGGGGAAAACTGCAAAGAAAAGAGAAAGGAAAATGTTAGCAAGTGCATGGTAGTTGTTTGTACTCACCCACATGATCAGCTGGCCATTATAAATGGTCGCTATGAATTGCAAAAGGAATTCTACTTGCCATCATATGAATCAGGCCAGCGGTGATAAGTAGCTGAAGTAGGATGCACTTCCATTTTGAATGAGTGCTTTTTAATTGTGCGCTTTTTTAGGTAATAGGGGGGAGCATTTGTTTCTGAAGCGTGCTTCTCACGTGCATCATTTCTCCAGCCTTAAGAAAAGAGCTTTGGGATTGCAGCAGGAATGGCATCCTGCTCTTACCTCTGTGAAGCGGGCCTGCTGTGGAGCAAGTTATCCCTGTTGCATAGCAACCAGATTCAGATGACCATGTAGAAGTATTGACTGCCGTTCCATGGTGAATTGTCACGTGCTCTGCAGGCAGTCGCTCCGGCTTGGTTTGCTTTGCTTTAGTTTGCCAAGGCACAACCTGCTCTGTAATAAAAGCTTTGAAGTCATAGTGTGAGGGTTGGCAGCTTTCGTGTTCTTTCATCATAAATCTTGTTCCTCCACAGCTCATTTGCTAGGTTAGGGTGACTAATTTGTTTGAGAATCAGTTTGCCCCGTAAAGGTGAAAACCTAGAAGGCAATTGAGAAGCAAAACAAAAACAAAACCTTAAGTATATTATCAGAAGTATGAGCCATAAAGAGTGTCATCAGACAGTGGGGAAACCCTGCATTGTCTAACTGATGCAGCGCAGATCCACAGCCGCTGCGGGGCTTTCCCTGCATGTAGAGAGCCCCGTTGGCTTATCCAATTAAGTGCATGATATAAAGTGGTGAAATTATACAATACCATGACCACACAAAACCTGGGTCAAATTTACAGAATCCGGCTAAAATGACTTAAACTGCAAGTTAAGTTAATGGATGGACCAATATTACACCTCAAAAGTGTAATTTTGGAAAAACCCAGGTATTTTGCACTAATATGACTAGGAAAAGCATGTGTTTCCATTTGGAAGTGAAGGCTGAAATGCCTTTGATTTTGCTCTGAGTCTCTTTTTGAGGCTTTAAGCAGCTTCCTAAAAATAGCCTGGTTTCAAATAAAATAGTGGAAGTTGCCAGTCTTATGACTTAGCTGTGAAGCGCTTGCACTGGCAGAGCTTTGGAGAAAGAGCAAAAGCTGTTTTCTTATACAGATTGCAAATAACTCCATTGAAAGCAGTGGATTTAGTCAAGTGTAGTGCTGCCATGATTAGTGCCCTTGCATGATTCCATTTGTTCAGTTTGGGGTGGAGGGAGAGAGAGAATCATGGCCCAGTTGCAACCAGTAGGGCATCCCCATAATAATGGAACACTTTGAGGATTGCTGCTATTAGGATGTGAACACCAAGCTCATATCTTTCATGCCTTCCACCTTGTCTCCCTCTCTTCCCCTTTTAAGGCACAACCAGATTCAGTTTTAGATACTGGACATGTATGTTTTTGGGCTTCTGGTCCTCACAGATGTTCAAGATTCATCAGACTGCAATCCTGTATATACTTTCCTGGGAATACATGCCCATCAACCTCAATGGGGCTTTCTTCTGACTAGAAATGCATAGGATTGTGCTGTTATTTTTCACTGTTCCCCTAGGAATATTCATATCGATGGATGGCATGCAAATGAATTAAATACATAAATAAAATATAAATCTAAAGATGGCTACCAGTGTTCCATCACATGCTGGTGCTGGGCCTCCAACATGGTGACTGTGAGCACCTGTATTGGTGCCCACCAGGCTCTCTGCCCCCTCCTGATTTTAATTGCATTTCTTAAGATTTTTTTTAAGCTTTTATTTTTAATTGGGAGGTTGGCTTGCTACAAAGCAAAGACGTTCCATCCTGTTCCATTTTATTTGGACTCGAAAGAATTGTATTATGTTTTGGAGCTCAGGCCCTGGCTTGTACTTAGGTGCTTGACAAGTTTTTTTTTTCTTTTTAGTCTCACCAGTTTGGCTTCTTGAAAATTAGTGTTCTGTCACCGGCCATGCCACCATGGCAACCATTTTATGAATGGGAAATGCACCTCCATGGCAGCCATTTTGTGAGAGCACCGATGACAACCTTTCAACATTCCAGATGTGCCCATCAACCCAATCCTAACTTGGCCAAAACATGGCACCTGGGTTGGGGCTATGTTCAGATGAAGAGGTCAGGTACCAGCAAGCTTTCTTTTCAAAGGCTGGGCTCACCAGGGGCAAGAAGTAGGTTTAGCCTAGGGAAGTTTGTGAAATCTTTTGGGAATTCTGATGCAAATTGACCTGATCTGCACTTCTGAGACTAATGTGTGCAATTATCATTCAAGATTTTGCAGTCCATTTCTCAGCTCAAGCCACATACTAAAAATGTGTTTAAAAATGTGCATTTTAGGATAAAAGATGTGCATTCTTTGAGATAAAATAAATTTAGAAATGTATATTTTTGGGAGACAATAATTTCAAAAATACATATTAAAATACTCCTTAAATATGCATTTTCATGTACAGAACGAAATGTACTTACAGATGAACTCATGCAAAATTGATGTGGACCAGAAACAGATGAATTAATCCGTTCCAAGTTTAGCATCATTGATCGCAATTGTCTCTCTGAGTGACCCTTTTACTTTCTTTTACGAACATGTTGCCTTGTAAACAAGCCCACAAAAGTTACTAGCTTTAAGCATACATACACACACACACACACTCACTCACTCACACTATGCTGTTGGCAGAGGATGGAGAAAGAACTGCATGTTCTGTGCCAAGCTCAGAGGTGGGACAGAGCACTCCATCCCTCCTCATCAGCCTGTTGGCTTGCCTGCCTCTGTGGAATTCCTACTCACCTATGGTGACTGGACAAGTTCTTAAATACAAGGTTGTATAAGTGACTGACTACTATTCACCCTTATGGAGAAATTTGCAATTTAAGAGCTCCATCACACCAGTGATGTAGTGCACTCTCGCCATGCCTGGTGTGTGGATTTGCAGCACGGTTCTCACATGATGCCCTGCCTGTCCTGCTGGCACCCCGCCTCTTCCCCAGCCTTTCCTAGAATGCTAAAAGTCTGGTTTATTTTCCCTAAGCGCATTTAATGCACCCAAAGTCTCCGTGTAGTTTTAAAGGAACTGGGAGCTTGAATAGATTGCATCAGGTCCGGGCAGAGAAAAGCGATCTCTCCCAGCAGCCTGCTCCAAGCCTCAATATAAAACCCAACCCTTGCATCCCATGCTTGAAAGCGTTTTTTAAAATCATACAACGCCTGAATCTCTGCAGAGACAGGATTGTACTCCCTAAATGCAACCCCCCCGCCCCAAGCCAGACTAAAGGGTCATTCCATTTTTGCCTAGCAGAAAGGCGGTCTGATTGAAGTACTCATCTGACAGGACCTGACTAGAGGGAGAAAGAGAAGGGGTGGAGCAGAGTGGAAGAGCAAACAGGTGAAGAAACGAAGGAGCGAAAGAACAGCTGTTCTGGTGAAAGGGATCATATGCTTGACGTGCTGGTAAGAAAACGCAGAGGCAAACCAGGGGGGGAAATTAGGTGTGATGGAGGTCAAAGACGCTGTTGAAGCAAGAGTAAAACTGCCCCTCCACCACCCTGGGTGACCCAGCCCTCATTGTCAGGGATCTCCAAAGGATGCTGCAAGTGTCTGTATGCATGGAAGTGTTCTCCGTCCATAAGAATCCTTACAATAAACAACCCCTTCCTGCACAGCCCTTCCCCACAATAGGGGTTAACTCAGCCAGTAATAAAATGTAGAACAACTTCCTTCAACACTGCACTGTACTCCTTGAACCCTTCACACAGGCTGTGTTTTTCTGAAGAAAGCAGTAATAATAAAAGAAACATAAACACCTACTGAGTTAATGTTTACTTAGGAAGTCAAGTCAATAATCTCTTTCCCATATAATGGCACAGCTAAATTATCCTTGCCATCATCTTGCATGTTACAAATAGTATTCTTGGTCCTCCGAAGTGCAGTCTTTCTGATGCAGGATGGCACCAGTCCCATTATAGAAGATGCTAGGTGGTTTTTAAGAACCTCAGAAGAGCCCTGCTGGATCTCGTCTAGCATTCTGTTCACACGGGTGGCCAATCAGCTGCCTGTGGGAAAGCTACAAACAGGCAATAGCACCCTTCGTGCTTGTAGTTTTGTTCCACTTCCTCAAGAGCTAATTCCATGTGTTCTAATTAGATGGTGGGTTCTAGTAGTCAGGTAGCGAACCAAAAACCTTCATTTCTGGCAACTGACACAGCCAACCAATCATGCACTTTTTCAGAAAAGCACCAAATTTACCCCATTTGTAGACTAGCACGCAACGATCATTTTCAGAGACTGGAGGCTGTGATATTGCACATGGGTGCACATGCACAGCCGTTTGAAATTATGTGTCTATGCGAATATGGAATAATACACAAGTGACTTATATATGAAGCAAGGCAAATAGGACCACAGTTCACAGACTCATTAGAAACATCAGGGGAGCTTTGAACAGTTATGCAATTGTGATTTTTTTTAAAAAAAAATTAACGTCATGATGCACACACATGCGCTCGCAGAAAGATTTGAAATAACATGTCTGTATTAGCCTCCTAAAATACTACACAGGTTCATAGAAATCAGTTGGAAATTTGGACACAGCTTGTTGTAAAATAATACTACCCCCCCCCCCCCCCCCGGATCTTCAATTTAATTGATCCTTTACAAGAGCAGTGATTATGTGCATGCAGACGATAGTTACATAAAGTTTTCCTCTTGAATTATATTCTTTCATTAATAAAAGCTAATATCTAAATTATGATATATAACCAAATTAGCATGTTCTGCTTGCATGATTGAGTCATCACATACCATCAGATTTCACGCCGGGAGGGCTCATTTCAAAATGCCCTCCCCATCACAGAATTTTAAAATAGAAACCTTCCTTAGTGCAAGCCGAATGTACCCCGTAGTTCGGTTAGGACTAGATGCAAGCCGAATGTACCCCGTAGTTCGGTTAGGACTAGATTAACCGATCTTTCTTTATAAGCGAACAAACTCAACAAAACATAATTTTCCTACATAGATTTAACACAGCCTATGCTGGCTTTGGAAAGATGAGAAAATGTGCATTGTGAGATTTTTGGACTCAGTGCCTATTTTAGTAGCAGAACATAGAATGGTATGTTGATTGCCAGAAGTGAATTATTTTTTTGGCTCCCGTTTTTTTGCTGCCCCACTATGCATGATGTACAACACAATCTTCAGCATGTCTGCTCAGAAATATCTCCTGTTTAATTAAATGGAACTTACTTCCAAGTAGATGTGCATAGGATTGTGCCATTAGTGTAGCTTTGGCACCTACTAGCCAACCTGTATAAAATGCCTAACCTCTATAACATCCTTGAAACTCCTCTTGAAAACATATCTTTTTAGACAAGCTTTCTCTGAACTATAACTTATTCTGGTTTTATATGACATTTTTAAAGTTTTAAATCTTGATTTTTGCATATTATGGTTTTAATTGTAAACTGCCCAGAGAGCCTTGGCTATTGGGCAGTATAAATATGTAATAAATAAAATAAATAAATATATATGCCTAATTTTTGAAATATCATATGTCAGAACATGACATTCAGGTGCCTTTGGATGTGTGTACTCTTACATTTTATAGCCTCCCTTTCTTCCATGGAACTCAGGATAGTGCATGTGGGGTTTCTTGGAGGTTTCCTATCCATGCGCCAAGCAGAGTCAGATCTTAACATCAGCATCATGCACCTTCATTCCATGTTCTGAGTGAAGGGTTCAGAGCAAATGCTTGAGTGACTTGTGCGTCAATATTTTGAATTCCACTTGTTATCTTGAAATATTCAAAATATCTCCACTGGGGTGGTGTGCATGAACCAGAGCTGGGTCTGGAAATATGAGTGGATTCTGTGCCAGAAGCCAACCATTCCCCTCCCAACACCCCACTTGTAGTTCATAGATGCTGAGCCTTTTTGATGCTGGAATTTCTCGTGACTAGACTCTTCTTGTCCACTGGAACAAATAGTTCATTTCACAGTCAGACAAGGAGACAGGCCCACTTGGCTTTCCTGTTTAGCAGACTATTGAATTTCATCTAATAAGGTTGTGCTATGTGTTTTGTTTAGGGCTGAAAACATACTTAAGACACTTCAGTTGTCCTTTCCCTTCCTTCTCAAGGTCTCCCTTTTCTAATCCTAATCTCAGATTAATATTGTGTATCAGTAGTTCCCAGGTACTTCATTCCTCTGAGAGCTTATATTTCTGTTTGCTCTCTTTCTCTCTTAACCCTAAACCTCATAAAGGCTTCTTTCTGCATTCATTTGTGTGCATATCAAATAGAAATGCATTATGTGCCATATCTCCACATACAACAGTGCCAGCCATTTCCCCTGTTGGTGCCAATCCCTCCTGTGTTTATGTAATTAAGTATCCAATAACTAGCAATTTGGGTGTTTTTACACACCATGGCTGTGTACAAATGTTTAATCTAGTGGTTCTTTTGGGGGCAGGTGGATTGTAACTCACTGTTCCTTTGTTATATTACACTATGGAACTCTCTATATATCCATCGTGTATTCATTCTCCAGGGTCTTTAATAGCCTCTCCGTAATTGTTTCCCACAGGGTACATTGGGACAGAGGTTGACAGAGGTCGACAGAAAGTGCCTGTCCGCTTGTTTTGGACTTCAACTCCCAGCATTCCAAGCCATTGGCCATGCAGGCAGGGGCTTCTGGGGGTGGAGTTCAAACTTCTGCTCACCCCTGCATTAAGATACATTTTGTCTATCCCCCCCAAATACATGCCAGCTACTTGAAATCTTGAAATTTTTCGAAGCTCTTAGATGGTGCACAGGAAAAACAATGTAAAACAGTAGCTGCTCTGGTCTGTAGCAAAGAAAGGGGCCCATAAAGTGAATTGGTGCCTTTTAAGATGGCTAGGCTGATCCTGTGGTCCAGTGTGTTGGCAGACATTATGCCACAGCTAATGCATAATGTAGTTGTGATTCTAGGCATGCCCAGCAGCAGCTGCAGAGATAAAAGGGAATGCCCAATGTTCACATGGAATCCCTGGGAATTCTACTGCCACCCATCAATCATGATATTGCACATTGACCCTGCATTACCTATGAAGGTAAGGCACCAATCAAGAAGTGGCAATGGCCGGATCATGATGTGGCTGATCCCGGGACAACTTCCATTCACAACCCACAACCAGGCAATCAGCAAAAGATCACAGCACTTCCAACTGCCTGAGCAACACATGAAGAACCCACCAGTACCCCCGGAGAAAATTTCAGGTCCTGCTCAATTTCTGTGTCATGGCATGCTGGCATTTGCAAATGAGAGGGTGGTTCCCAATCATGTCATGGGCCAGTGGTTTGCCTACCCCCCCTCTGTAGTTACCGTGACCAACACCCCTCCATGATTATCTGAATAGGGCCCTTGAGTCATCACTGGCGAAGGCTGGTTGCTTAGCAGAGAGGGGAAAATGAACTGCATAGGTTCAGAGTGCCTCCTTCCTCTCTGTTGCTACATTTTGCATAGACACCATTCCCTAAGTACCTCCAGGAAAGGAAGATTTATTTATGATTATTGATTATTTTATTGTGTTTCTATACCACTTTTCTGGAACCATCCAAGGTGGCTTAAACATTTAGAAACAAAAATCATAAACAAATAGACATGGTAAGGAGGACATGAGCATCCTTCCATATTAAAGATAGATTTAACCAAGCAAATTCATTCCGAGATAGGTGGTCCCCTAGATACCTACACCAAAATATAGGGTACATCCTGGTAGTCTGTATAATACCTTGAAAATCAGGGATGGAGTCAGAACGGAATTTTGTGGATCAGCCAGAGTAGAGTCAGGCTGGTTGGGGTGGAGCTAAAATCAAACCTGACAGGGTATGGATGGGGTCCAGCAGAATCTACCACATTGGAAGGCAAAATCCATGATAAAACCAGTTTACTAGCTTTTTTCGCCTCTGTACTGGTTGCCTACTGATAGAATGCAGTTTTACTGGTTAGACCAATACATTATTGAGTGCTTAACAATTGAATTCACTGGTTCTGACTGTTGGGTTGATGACTCCCAGCTTAGGACTGCAAACTTGTGCCTTTGAAAAATGAGCTATGTGGGCTTTGACTGGTCGGGGAGGACTGAGGAGGGTGGAGTCTGGTGTATTTGGAAGCTCAGGGAAGGCAGAAATTGGGTCGGGGAGGGTACAGGACACACCTCCTACTTTAGTTGGTTTATTCAACAAAATACTTGATACTAACCCTGAGGCACAAATACCACATAGGCGGGTCAAATTCCAGATGTTTGACAATCTTCCCCTGACATAGTGTGAAAAGCAGTTTCAGCTATTGAGCCTTGCCTCAAGAAGAACTCAGCCTAGGGTTGCCAGTGTCTGAACCGGCTCCTTTAGCTGTCCCTTTTAACCACAGTTTGATTTAGAGCATTTGGGGGGGGGGGGAGGGAATTATAGGCCACTTCTCAGTAAAAGTATCAGGGTGGCCTTCTTCTTCTTCATCATCATCATCATCAGCAGCAGCAGCAAGTGATTATGTGAAGCAATATGCAACAAAAACAGCACCTTCTGATTCCTGTATATCAACCCTTCCTTGAAATCACAGGAGCAAGCCGGGCCTTCTGGCCCCAAACCCTGCCACTGGCAATGTAACAGCCCATTTGACAACTACAGTGTGTCATACCTGGGTCTGCCCTTGAAGACTGTTCAGAAACTTCTATTAGTACAGAATGCAACTGTCAGAAGTCTGTTACACTGATTCTAAAAGAGTTTCATTGACTGCCTGTTCACTTCTTGGCCCAATTCAAGCTGCTGGTTCTTATCTTTAAAGCTCTGAATAGTTTGGGACCAAATAACACTTGATGTTGCACTTGAAGATGCACACAGGAGCACAGAGTGGAACCCTCTAGTATTATCTTCTGGGTACCTTCCTTTGAGCAGAGCCAATCTGAATTACACAGGAATAGCACAGCATCTGCTCCTGGCTGGAGGTATTACCATCTAACCTCCCCCAGAGAGAGGAGAGAGCTGCCGTAGGAGAGGGAAGCATCAGCCAACACCAGCCTGGAACTTGTCTAGCAGGCTTGCAATGTGTTTAGCAGTGGAGGAAGTTGGGGACATTACAGATGTAGTGCTGGGCAGTAGGGTGTTATGGCATCAGGAGAAGGGAAGGTGATTGAAACATCTGCATGCTTTATCCCCTTCTGATGCGCCTTCCAACCTTCTGGTGGCTTACCTGCAGTCCCCTCTAGACTGAATGTGTGCCTGATGAATGCCAGGTCGGCTACTGGAAAAGGTTGTGTCATCTCTGATTTGAGAACTGAAGAGCAAGCCAAACTGCCTGAGTCACCAAAACCTGGTTGGATGAATGGAGAGGAATTAATCTCTCCCAAATGTGGCCACCAGGATTTCTGGTGCAGTGCCATGCTTGACTAAAGGGGCAGGGAGTGGGGGAGTCCTTGGTCTATAGAGATTCTATCCCCCTGGTCCAACCACCAGCCCCATCTAACCATCAGCCTGCTTTGAGTGTCTGGATTCTGTTGGTGTACCACCCACCCTGCTACCTGACTGAGGTGATCTCCCCGATTGAGGTGGTCTTGTGTGTGGTACTGTGGACTTCAAAGCTTGTGGTTTTGAAGGACTTAATATTCATGCCAAGGCTACCTTGTCAGGAGCAGCTCAGGTGTCCATGGCCATCATGTCAACCATGGGCCTGTCTCAGATAATATCTGGCCAAACAGATATGGCTGGGCACACTTTCATCTGGTTTTCATGCTGGATTGGGAGACAATTAACTGTGGGTGGGGGAGCCAGTATTGCCCCCACCCTAGGCATGGATAGATCATTATCTGCTCAGTTTTGAACATCAGGCCATCTGTTACCTCTGCAGGGGTGGGGTACCATTTTGATGGTGCACCCATAGAGGCTGATGAATCCAGATGGATTTCCAAGGTCTTCTGGGTATTTTCCTGCAGGCCTAGTTGGCAGTCTTGCCAAGGTCCTGGTCACCACTTGGAATGAGAAGATGACTCAGGCAATCAATAGGATTGCTTCCAAACATAGTCTAGTCATAGAACTGTGTCAGCTCCTTGATGTCATCCAACAGAGTTCTTTTGGGTGGTTAAAGGCCTCTTGGCTGTAAAACACAAACCCTCAAAGGTCTGCTGCGAGTAATTTGCTAGACACTTCACATATAAAGGCACTCATATTGGTGCTGACTTGGATGCCATTGTTTTGTCAGAGTCTGAGATGGATAGGGTTAGTGCACCATCTAGTCATGTTATGAATATGTTCAGCTTGTGCAACCTGAAGATGTGGACAAACTGCTTGTGGGACTGAGGCTTACGACTTGTTCTTTAGATCCTTGTTCATCCTGGTTTATGAAATCTGCCAGAGTTGGTTTGGGAACCTGGACCTCTGAGGTAGTAAAAGCC
Source organism: Anniella stebbinsi (assembly GCA_029215795.1). Taxonomy (NCBI): domain Eukaryota; kingdom Metazoa; phylum Chordata; class Lepidosauria; order Squamata; family Anniellidae; genus Anniella; species Anniella stebbinsi. Next base: position 33,361,994 of record JARDYH010000005.1, read on the forward strand.
TCCTTGAAAAATGGTGAGGTCCCTGCAGCTTTGAAAGGAACAGTGGTGAGGCCCTTGTTGAAAAAAAAAATCTAGATCCTATGGTTTTGGATAACTCCCGCCTGGTATCACATTTGCCACTCCTGCACAAGGAGCTGGAGTGTGTGGTGGCTTTACAACTCTAAGCGGATTTTTAGATCCATTCCAATCAAGTTTCAGGCCCAGTTATGGGATGGAAACAACCTTGGTTGCTCTGGTTGATGACTTACGTCAGTGCAACCCTGTTGATTCTTCTGGACATCTCAGAGGCTTTTGATACTATCGACCATGGTACCCTTCTGGATTGTTTATCTGGATTGGGCTTGGGAGGCAAAGTTTTAAATTTGCTCTCGTCTTTCCTGGAGGAGCTATCTCAGAAGGTGGATCTGGAGGACTTTTGTTCCACCCCGTGGTCATTAGCCAGTGGGGTGCCGCAAGGTTCCATTCTGTCCTCCATGCTTCTTAACATCTGCATGAAACCACTGTGGGAAGTCATCAGGAGGTTTGGGATGAAGTGTCATCAGGATGTGGATGATACTCAGCTCTGCCTCTCATTTCCACCTACACATCTCAGGAAGGCTGCTAATCTCTTGAATCAGTGTCTGCAGGCTGTTTTGGGGTGGATGAGGGTAAACAATCTTAAATTTAATCCAGACAGCCCATGGAGAAACTGTTGGTTGGGAAACCAACTACTCTAGATGGAGGTTTACAACTAGATGGGGTCGCACTCACCCCAAAAGACCAAGTGCATAACTGGACTCTGCTCTAACTGGGGAAGCTCAGGTGGCTGTGGTGTCCAGGAGCATAGGTTGGTATTCCAGCTGCAGCCCTATGTGGAGAGGATGGACCTTGCTTCAGTTACTCATGTACTAGTGCCATCCAGGTTGAACTACTGTAATGTGCTGTATGTGGGGCAGCCTTTGAAGATGGTTTAGAAATTTCAGATGGTACAGAATGTGGCTGCCCGAATGTTGGTGGGGGCAAGTAGACTCAACCATATAATGCCTATACTGCACCAGCTGCACTGGTTGCCATTGTGTTTCCAAGCTCAGTTTAAAGTGCTGGTTTTGACCTTTAAAGCTTTAAACAGTTTGGAACCAAATTACTTGAAGGACCACCTTCACCCATATCAGCAAGAGAGGCCTTTCTCATTTGTCCAGTTGTGAGAGCAGTTAGGTGCATGACCACATGTGAGAGGTCCTTCTCTAGAGTGCCCCCACATCTCTGGAATAAGTTGCCATTGGGGATCCGCCATGCTCCATCATTGCTGGCTTTTAAGAAGGCTTGCAAACATATTGCTTTACTCTGGCCTTCTGATAGATTGCTGTTGTTGCTGTTTTCGTTGCCCGATTATGCGCATTTACGGATAAGCGCATTTACTCCTAATACCTATTCACGAGAGGCGGTGAAGCGCATTACGGGCTGTATGAAACACGCTTTAAAGTTGTTTACATGCGGAGAATCGCATGTTTACATGGCCATAAGGCACTTTAACTCCCGTGGTAAATTTTAAGTCGTTATTTAATGCACATTTGATAATGCACATAAGCAGAGATAAAAAGCGCTTCAACCCCCGATTTGCCCGCCGCTCTTGTAGAGGTAAAATCTGTAATGCGCCTTGAAAGAACTTTAAATCGCTCTTGTAGAGGCACCCTCAGTCTTATGTGTTTTATTGCTTTATGTCTCCTTGGGAGGGCTTTTGCCCTGAAAAGCAGCCAAGAAATACTTTAAATAAATAAACTGAACGAGATAACCTTGCCATTCTTTAAGACCTTCTGCCAATGCCATTTTCTGTATACCTCTGAGATATGATGATCATCTACCTTCACCAAAGAGGTCCATCTGATGTCAATGCTGCCATGATTTAGTTGCATGGCAAATACATTTTAGTTATCCAAGCATTTAGCTAGATTCTATTGTTTTTACTGAGCAAGGATCCATTTGTCTTTATCTGCTGCTTTTAGCTTTGCTCTTATGAAATGAATTTCATTTCATTTATTAATTTCTATATTGCCCAATAGCCAAAGCTCTCTGGGTGGTTTACAAAGGTTAAACCCCTAAAAATACAATAGAATAACATAAAACCAATGTGCAAAAGTATAATAATTTTAAACAATCAACGGTAAATCCCAGGACCCATTAAAAAGCTCATCATATGCTGCCAGATGCCTGGAAGAAGATAAACTTTTAAGCTGGTGCTTAAAGATGACAATGTTGGTGCCAGGTGGGCCTCACTGGGGAGAGTGTTCTACAGTTAGGGAGCTACCACCAATCTCCCTTGGAGGAGGCACAGACAAGGGCATCAGATGTTGGTTGCAGCATGCAAGTATGTTCAGACTGAGAAAGGTGCTCCGTCAGGTATTGCGGTTCTGAGACCTGTACAGCCTTATAGGTCAAAGCCAGCACCTTGAATTGGGCTCAGAAACGTACAGGCAGCCAGTGCCATCATTTTAATGCATCAGTGTTTGGCTATACGTTGCCCTAAATCTCATATGATGAAAATAGCATATAGAAGTGTTCAAAATCACTAAAATCCCAATGAAGTTCTCTTTCCATTACTGCCCCCACAGGCCCCCGTGTTTATTTTCCACGACATTTTTATTCAGTTTCTTTAAAAAAAGAAAAAGTGGCGGCAGGGGGGAGGAATGGGGGGAGAACTGTAACAGTACGATAAAAGAACCTGTATTCCAAAACATTCGGTCCATAATTAATTTAACCCTTCCCAGAACCTTCCTCAGATAACTAGATACCACCACCCCTTTAAACGTCCTTCCAGCTCAGCGGCCCCGGCCCACCCCTCTCCACCCCCGTACTGTGCTTCTCCTTGCTTCTCCCGCACAGCAACAGCCAAGAAAAGTGCGGGCGGGCGGGAGGGGAAGAACTGCAACGAAAAGCGGCTGAGGCGGCAACGGAAACCAGGGATGTAACCGCCTCCCGAGCGCTGGGGACTCGCCTGCCCGCCCACCGAGGAGCTTGTGCTGGGCTTTGACGTCATTCTTGTCAGTGTCAGCACATGGATGTGCAAATGCTCTGAGAGCCGCGCAGGTGGCCCCAGCCAGCTCTTCGGTCTGGGCGGAGCGAAGCAGCGAGAAAGCGCCGCTTGCCAGCCAGGCAGGGTTGCCTCTGTCTTTTCTTTTCTTTCTTTTCTTTCTCTTTTCTTTCTTTCTAGTTTTTCTCTCCCCATCTCTCTTGCTTTTAATCTCCCGCCGGTGCTGCTGCTGTTGATGCCAAGGGCGCTCAAGAGAGCAAGTGGACCTCCCCATTTCCTTGGAGCAAGCTCGTCTTGGATCAGCTGGAATTTCACCAAGGAAGATCAGCCCTTTGTTTTTTGTTTTTGTTTTAATTTCTATTATTATTATTATTATTATTATTAATCCTAAAGATTGAGTTGGGATTCTCCCCTCCCCGCCTTAGTTTAAAAATAAATAAAAATAAATAAAAATAAATTCACCGAGCAAGCGAGAGAGAGAGAGAGACGCACACGCATAGAGTTATGGCTCGACCTCTTCCTCTGAACCCAACTTTCCTACCTCCAACTTACGGGGTGCTGAAATCTCTGCTGGAAAACCCGCTCAAGCTACCGCTGCATCATGAAGATGGTGAGAATGGGAGGGGGTGAATGGGGGAAGGGAAGGGGAAATATATGTTTGTAGGGGGGTTCCTTAGTCCCCCCCCCCGCCCACTCTTACTGGATTCAATCCATTTTAACCCCGCGCGGTAACATCGAGGAAATGTTGCATTTCGCTGAAAAACCACTTTGCAGTAAGTTTGCGCCTCAATGAGGCAGAACGCGGTGAATCCTCCCGAGCAAGATCCCTAAGCAACGGTTCATAATTGCGGCGCTCTGAGGCTACAGTCTTCTAAGAATACTTCGTTCTTCGGAAGTAAGCTCTACTAAACGAAGTGGACTTACTCTCAAGTAAACACGCATAGGGTTACGCTGCGAGTTCAGTGGTACTAAGGCCGATTTCAGTCCTGCGGCTCCAGCCTGTTTGTTTATTCGGAGGCAAATCCCATTCAGTTCAATGGGCTTACTCCCAAGGATGGCAGTTGCGCAGCCCGATCCAGTGCACTCCAAAGTAAGCGTGCATAGGATCGCGAGCATGGGAATCACTTTCAAGGAAGTATGTACAGGATCGGACTTTAATTAGCTTACTGTTGTATATAGTTAAATAATCAGTGAGCTTTATTTTATTATGATGATGAGCTTATCTGAGATTTCTGCGCCAAATTGCAAAAGGGCTGTTTGTTTTTGGAAGCAAGTTAGAACACTAATTCTGAAAGAGAATTAAAACAGGGAATTAAGGTGTGAGTGTCATTACAGGGCAGTCCTGTGCTTGTTTATTCAGAAGTACGTCCCCCTGTTTTCAGTGAGGCTTACTCTCAGGTAAGTGTGTATAGATTGCAGCAGCCATGGTAGTTTTAAATATCAGTCAACCCTTGCACTCGTTTTACTTGGAGATCATACCGTTTGATTTCTATGGACCTTACTTCCAAAAAAGTATGCCTAGGATTGCAGCCCAAAATATATATTAAAAAATCAATTTCTCTCTCTCTCTCTCTCTCTCATAAGGGGGATGGATTTAAGCATGCACATGCATGCACACACACCCCACCTCAAGTCTGTGTACTAGGAATTTTCAAAAAGAAAGTTTTGAGGGACAGGGATACACAATATATAGTTGTAGACTGGGCATCACTCAAGATTCCTCTCTGATTTTCTAGACAACATTGTGTTCCGCCTGTGCTGTATTTCTGCTCAGTGATATTTATGTATTTGCTGCACATGCTGCTCTGACACATGTTTACTTTGAAGCAAGTCACCCTTACTTCAGTGCGACTTTCTCCCAAGAAACCGTTCATAGGGTTTCAGTCTTTAGTCTTGTGAATGATGCAAAGTATTTAGTTACAATGACAACCATAAAGGAGGGCATCAATACTTTTTCTGGAGGGAATATATCTGGAAGGAAAGTTCAGGGGGGAAAAGATCAGATCATGGCAAATCATAATCAGTCAGTTATTGCCAATCTGAGCATTTTCCAATCCTAAAAATAGCGGTGGTTGGTAAAGATTCAAGCAACACATAGATCAAGATGTTGGCCACCGTGTCTTTTAAGAAATGTGGTTGAGCTTTTTTCAGAAATTTTGGGTGTCTCCTTCACCAGCATAGTGACTGCTATGGTGATCCTCTTACATTCTCCATCCTAAACTCTCTGTTTATGCGGAAGTAAGGGCCAAACTGGAAATTATGTGAGATCTCTCTCTTTTTTTCTTTTGATACAGAAACACAGCTGAGGGAATATGAATTTTTATTCCCAGTGGTGGGGAGAAAGTGTGTGTTAACTTTTCCTCCCCAAAGCTGTTTTCTAAAAAAAAAAAAAAAACCCACCCTCTTCGGCTGTTGTTTACCCTGTGGTACATGTCTTTCCTGATCCAAAGGAGCAAACGGTTCATTTGTATTCTTGATTTTAACCAATTGTGAGCTTCAAAAAATACCAGCAGTTGTGGGATGGGAGGGAGATTTAGGTCAGGAAAACCATCCACAAAGAAGTGAGGAACGAGGTCCAATACATTTTCCCCCACCACCCTACTGCTGCTGCAATTCAATTACAAACAACCATTGGGAGAAATAATCAGAGCTTTCCCATATAATGTGTAGTTTGATCTGGAGTCTCATGATGTTCAGTGGAATTTAAGAAACCCTAAGCAAAGTTTCATTAAAATGTATGGAATTTACTTCCACGCAAATCACCTTTGGCTCATGCCTGCTTGTTTGGATCATTGAAATTTCTTAATATTTTAGTTTGCAGATTCCTCTGTTTGAAGGTGTATTCTTTTTGGCTGCAATCCTGTTACCTGGGAGCAAGCCTCATTGAACTCAACAGCAGCTACTGAGTAGACATGCATAGAATTGCACTGTTAATCACCAGTTTATTCTAGCTTAATTTTAACTGTCCTACCTTGGGAATTAAAAAGTTCAATATTAACCCCCCACCACCACCACCACCATTGGAGACAATGGTATGGCTCTTTACCATGAAAACCAGTTTCAGCAGTTTTTTAAACAGCGAATGATCCAGGTTATGTTTTGTTTCTTCAGGCCTAGGCAATTGGGCTTTTAAAAAAGAGTTTAAACTTGAGCGTAAACTTTGAAATAAAAAACCCTCCTGTAGTCTTCTTTAAGGAAGTTCTCCTGTTCAAGCCCCATTGAAATGAATAGGAACAGCGTAAGGGCGGTACTGTGCTCTCGTATTGCTCTGATTCTTTTTTGTTCTAGGATTTGTGCAAGGGAACTTCCTTGTGGATTGTGCCCTCAGCAACTCCTCCTCTGATTTTCCCCCTTCTGCTTTCTGGTATGAATGCTGTGATGAAATCTTGGAGTGTTGTTGTTGGAAGCTTACATTTGCTCAAAGCTAAGAATGCAGATGAATTGTTAATTAAAAGCAGAGGCGGAAACCATGCATAGATTTGATGAGTTGAAAATATACCCAGGGACCTTTCAAATTCTACACCAAACATTGAGATCTTAGTAACGAGGAGCTCTTCATTTTTTCATTGCGCGAAAGAGTTGAAAAATACCTTTGTGAAAATACTGACTTTTTCTTCCCCCTTTCTGCTCCCCCTTTCCATTTTTAGCATTTTATAAAGACAAAGACAAGGACAAAAAGCTGGATGATGACAATACCAGTGCCACTGTCCCACAGTCTGCTTTCCTGGGTCCTACATTATGGGACAAGACACTTCCATATGATGGTGATACTTTCCAATTGGAATACATGGACCTGGAAGAGTTTCTCTCAGAGAATGGCATTCCACCCAGTCCGGCTCAGCATGACCACAGCCCTCACCAACCAGCTCTTCAGCAACCTACCTCAGCAACACCTTCTGTCATGGAACTCAGCAGCAGGGCATCCACATCGGTCCACTCGACCATGGTTTCTCAAAACTGCATGTCAAGTCCAGTCAGGCCAGGTAAATCTGCCATATGATCTTTTACTAACAACCAGAAGAATCCTTATGACTTTATGGTTTTGGACATCAGTTGGCACTGAGTTGCACCTTACCAGCAGTCCACATGCAACCCTTTACATCCTGGTCATGATCCCATTTAAGCCCTAGTCGGATGATATATATGTAGGGGGTATGGGGTCAGTACACCAGCCTCAGCATCTCTGTTCCTACCCTCTCTGATCCCAATCTCACCATGTTGAACTTCTACTTGCCTTCACTTGAACACATGTAGAACACTCTTGCATGATCGGGAACCCTGCATTCAAGCCACCGCAAGTAGAAGCCCCCTTCAGAGCTTGCTGCTCAATGTAGCAAGAGTGGGAAGAGGAAGGGTGGGGCCAGCCTGGGGGAGGGGGGAGGCGTTAGGGTGGGGTCAGTGCATGGCTCCCTGTGCCTTCTACACAAGTTCAGTTTTCCCATACAGGCCTAATGCCTGAACAGGGCTTTAATTGAACCTAAATCCCATTGATTAAGCTGGAGCTTTATTTCAAGGGCCAGTTCATATGTTTCTACCAGAAGCGAGGGAGCTGTCTTCCCAGTGGTTCCTTCCCATGCTATTCCAGTAACATTTTGCCCAAGAATCCCATGAGGGGGGACAATCATCCTCCGAACTTGGCCCTCTCCAGTCCAAGAGGGCAGCCAATGTTCCTGTGATAAGAACCATGTCATTGGCTCCACTCCCCTTGTTCCTTGATCTTAAGCAACATAGGAGGTGGCTCCCCATACATCTGTAAGTAGTGTATGAATTTCCCCTATGGTTCAGAGGGCCTAAATCATAGCCTTGACCTATTTCTTTTCATTTTTGTTTTTTTGGGTGAAACTTCTTGGCTCTTGCTCAAATCCCCCAAATCCCAACTTCTATGTTTAAATTTTCTAGCTCAGTCAGAGATGGGTAACACATCGATACTAATAACATATCTGAAGTAATGCTTGAAAACCTAATGGGTGGAATTCTAGAATTTACAAAGCATTTTGAACTGTAAGGGTGTAATCCTATGCATGCTTAGACAGAAAAAAGCCTACAACTCCCAGCATCCCTCCAGGCAGCCATGCTGACTGCAGCATGCTGAGAATTGTAGATTTTTTTTCTGTCTGAATATGCATAGGATTGCATCCTTAGTGCTTCATCAGGGGAAATAACTCATAAAAGTAGAATCATAGAATCATAGAATAGTAGAATTGGAAGGGGCCTGTAAGGCCATCAAGTCCAACCCCCTGCTCAATGCTACTGTCCAGTGCAAAAAACATGGTAAAGACTAAGACTGTGCCTTCCATGTAAGGATTTTGCAACATGTTAAGAGGTTCTTGGATACACCCATGACAACATGTGCTCAGCAAGGGTTTGGCTCACAGTGTCACCACTGTTGTTTAGACAGAGTCTCACCAGCCTGGATTTCCAAAACAAGGAATCACTGGGGCATCATTTCAGAAGTCACCATTCCCAGATTGAAGACTGATATTATGAGGGAGAACAAAAGCAGGGCTCTGAACCCCTGTTTTCCTCATAAAACTCCTGGGGCTTTAGGGGGTATATTCAGGAGCAAATTAGTAAGTGGGGGTGCTTCTTTTCCCTGCAAATGTTCTGTCAGATTGCTTCTAAATCCCCCCACCCCGTGCAGCTGGGCTGTATAACCCAGATATGTGTAAGCCCAGCTGAGAGAAAAATCTCCAGAGGTCGTGGGGGAGGATGGATGTGCAGTGGAGAATTAATGGTTGAGGGAAGGGTTAAGCACTCCCACCCTCTGATCCTCCCTTCCTATTGTACTTCTCCACCCTTGCATTGGTGTTACCCTGGCAAATGCATATTTGGGGACACACATTCGTATAGGTAGCCTGCAGTTGGTGCAAGGATCTTCAGGTAGAATTGTTACAGGGGACTTAATCATCTATGGAACCTTTCTGTGTGGTATTTGTGAACAGAGTTTTGCTTGAAAGGGACCTATTTATGGGTACACATCCAGGAAAAGCCATAGTCCGCCTTGTGGAACTGCTCGTATGACTGCTTTTGAAAGTTCATTAGTGACTTCAAAGCATTCTATTAAAAATGGCCCTGAAATAGTTACATTTTAAAAGCAAGTTGTAAAACTACTTCAAGCATTTATTTTTTAAAAAAGAGAGAAGCATTCTGGAAATGACTTACAATTACGGCTGCAGTGCTAAACGTACTTATTAGGGAGTAAGGCCTGCTGGATACAGTGGAGCCGAAAGCATAATTCTACAAATATTTACTCAGAACTCTCTCAGTCAGCTCCACTGTCAGTCAGTCAGTCAATCTAAAACTAAAACATGGCCATTTTATCCACAGTGGTCATGATGTTTTGAAATAATTCCCCACAGAACTAGGGAAATTCATGGAAGTTGCCGTTTACATTTGACTGCCCAGAGTCGGATGAAAATAATACTTCATTCTCATGGGTTTATTTTTTTGCTCATCCTACATTTGCTGAAACCAGAAACAGTTCTGAGGAACAGGAAGCCACTCCTTACCCTCCTGTTCTGGGATGTCCAGCCATGGTGGGAACATGAGACTATTGTCAAAGCCATCAGATAAGAAGTCAAAATAAATAAACAGAGTGGCCAACATTGGGACAGGGGAGGAGAAAATTGTGTGGTAAAACTGGCACAGAGTCTGCATTTCTTATCAGTGGAAACACCAAAGCTAGGAACAGCCCTGTTATTGTATACAGAGGAATATATGCCTTTATCCTGTGGTTTAGTTTTGTTTCTGTGAAAAGAATGGCCAATATCACACATACACGTAGGATCTGACTGTGTGGATGTGCCATCACAGATAGAATTTTCATATCCACTGAAGTGGACTCCAATAGAAGACTTTCCAGTGGAGACAGTTCACATATTCTCTTAAGAGTCATCAAGTGCTGAGTAGTCAAATGATGCAAATGCATATGTGAACTGGCGAAGAGTGGCTTACTTCAGTTTGAAGGGCAAATCTTTGCAGATATATATATATTCATTTGGTTTCCAAGAGCTGCTTGGCAACCCTGCACAGAGTGCATGGATGAAAATAGGCCCCAAATGGCCTTTTTCAAGGGCAAAGCAGCGAGTGTGGGAAGGAATATACACTTTGCTGATTCTCTTCTGCAAATGGCACCCACTGCATTAGAAGAACAACATCCCATGCTTGTCTTGTGCCATGTAGCTCAGCTCTGTTACGAGAAAAGTATTCTTTGTTGAAAATGTATCTTCACTCTTCATAAGTGTGTAAAGATGCACAACAGTTCAGTCATTCAGTTTTTTTTTGTTTTTTCCCCCAATTATTATTTAGTGTGTGCGTGTGTATCTATCTATCAGCTATCTATCTATCTATCTATCTATCTATCTATCTATCTATCTATCTATCTATCTCCATAGCAATGAATACATATGAAATGCAAATGAAAATCCAGCTTTCTAGCAATTATACATAAGCTTCAACAAAAGCAGACCTGATATCCCAATATGTATTCATTTGAAGTTGGCATCCATTGCCACCTGTTCAAATATTAAAAGCAGGGCTGTGCACAGACCCACCTGATCCGATCCGGACATGTCAGGTCCGGATTGGGCTTGATCCGACGCGGATCAAATCCAGATCCGTGCACAGCACTCCCTCCCGCTCACCCGCTCACCCCCTCCCTCGCTCCACTCTCTCTGCTTACCTGATGCCTCCTCCGCATCATACCCTGTTGTCTTCTCTCCTTGATGTCAGCCGGGCTGGCGAATGCGGCGCTCTAACCAATTAGAGCGTTGCATTTGCCGGTCGTGGTGGGTGACGTCATCACCCGGCACAAGTGGGAAAGCAGCCGGCCAACATCGAGGAGAGAAGACGACGCGGGGGATGACGTGGAGGAGGCTGCAGGTAGGCAGGGTGATAGGGGGGAGGGAGAGAGCTGGGAAATCGGGAGGGAGGGCTCTGCACGGATCCGGATTGCGGATCCGATCTGGCCCGATCTGGTTTGGATCCAGATCCGGGAGACCCAGATCACCGTGATCCGCTCCGGATTCGGGATCCTGATCCATGCACAGCCCTAATTAAAAGCGTTGTAAGGGTCCTCAACCCATTGCATTATAAGGAGTGAACATTTAACCTTCCAGCATAGTAATATCAGCATGTACATCAGCAAATATTAAAGACTGTTCTGTTCCAGTACAAAATTTATGTGTTTAATAGCCTCATCCCAAAAAGAAGCAACTACTGGACATTGCAAAAATTTATGTTTAAAAGAAACATTAGCTGTATTGCACCGCCAGCAATTACCTGAGTTAGACATTCCCTTATTAAAGAGACATTGTGCTGTCCAATAGAATGAAACAATTTTTTTTTGCTGAATCAAACACAATCTAAGATCTACAGATGTAACAGGTATACATGCCAAAGGGTCAATCCATTGATTAGGCAAAATGAGACAACCCAGTCCCCTATTACAGTCTTGCTTAAAATCCTGTATATCACATTTATTCACCAACAACAGGCATTTATAGACATGGATTGTGAGTTGCTTCCAATCATGATGGAGACTGTAAAAGCGGCTAGATCAAAACTGGATGCTAACAAATGCTGCAATTGCAAGTACTGCCTTTCAGCTGTGGCTGGCAAGTCATATATGGCATTAAAGATAGAAAATGACCAGAACTCATCATCAGCACCCACCAGTTGATCCAAAGTAAATAAATGAATGAATGAATGAATGAATGAATAAATAAATAAACAAATGGTCTTATCTGTCCATGTCTGCCACAAAGGCATGTTCTTACCAACTGTTAGATCTGGATTGCCCCATAAAGTCAATTTAGTATGAGAAAGCAGACGAAGGGGTAATTGACATGACATTTTACGCCATGCGTTATTTCTCTAACAGTAGAAATTGTGGGAGGAACCCTAGCTGTTCTTGTATGCCTAGAACCTCAGGACAGCCATTTAAGATTTTGTTTTGGAGAGCCAATTCCAGTGTTGAGAAAGGCACATGGCATCATCTCCTATTCAGTTGCCTATGGACATGCTAGCTTGGGATACCCCCAAAGTGTCACCCCCTCTCCCACATCACAATATATGGACAGCTAAGGCCTTTGCCAGAAGTCTAGGGGGCGTCCTTTGTGCTGTATACACCCTCCAGCTGCAAGAATGCTTTAATGCAGGGGATTCTTTCAAACAACGGATTTCCTCCCCATGTGCATTCTGAGCTTGTATAGCCCCCTTGGAGGACTGTGCCACGTGCCCTTCTGTACTTTTGAATTGGCACTCTTACATAAACACATGCACGAACATGTTGATGGAGAGGAAAGGAAATGATTAGAATGATAATTGTTCATTGGTCCTTTTTGGGAGACCATGGAAGGTGGCCAACCATGTCAGAATTAATTTGCAGCTTCTTTTACACGTCAGTCGTCCGCATGGTTTGTGCTCTTGATTGGTTTTAGAAGCTCCTCCACTCTGCACAAGTTGTTTGCAGCACTACTGGAAATTTCAAATCATGTTAAACTTTTCCATGACCAAAGTTGATCTGTTTGCAGGTTTCCTTTTTAACATTCATGGATTCCTTTCATATTTAAAAATAATGCCCAAGGCTTCCTTTGACTCACCAGGCTTGAGTCCAAGAGCTTGTTTTCACTTTAGTTCTGCAACACATGGAAGTAATAAGAAGGAAAGGGGCCCTTAGGCATGTGCAGAGTACCTTTCCTCCACCACTGAATGACCCAATTAACATTTGTACATCTGTAGTTAAAGGAAGGTCTTTGAAGTTAGAGGTGTTGACTTCCAGGAGGTCCAAGCAACTTTAGTTAGCTCAGTGGTAGAGGACATTCAGAAGGTGCCATGTTCAACCCCCCATATCGTCAATTAAAAAGATCAGGTCATGGGGCAGCACCAGGTTTGAGGAAACCCTGGGAAAGATGCCCTCTGGGAATTCCACCTGGTGCTGCACTGATGGGTCTCCCCCCAACGAGCTTACCAAAGGGTGGAGGATGGGCAGAGGAGCTGCAGGCAGCAACATGGATGGGGGGCAGTGGGGAGTATGGAATTGATAAGAAAAGCATTGGGTGAAGTGGTTGCTACAGCCGTCCTCACCATCTTAATTTCCCCAGAATGCTTCTGGCTGTATATGGAGACCCAGAAGCATTCTGGGAAAATTAAGTTGGCAACAGCCCCTAAAAGGTAAAAAAACCTTTTGACTTTCAGATCAAATGCACACGTTTAATATGGGGGATACCTGGCTTAACAATAGGTATATCATGGGCATCTGACTTGGGAGCGGGGGAGGAGCAGGGCACATGGGGCAGCGACCATCTCATCGGTGTGATTAAAATCCCGCATTTGCGCTCCTTGTCGTCAGGATACCGCTGGAGGAGGGCAAATGCGGGATGACAAATCACGAGGCACAAATGCGACTTCGTATAGACATGGCCCTAATGTGTCGTGTGAACCATTCCTAACCATGGTGGCTACAAACCACAGTTTAAAAACATTCATAAACTATTTGCTGCAAAAAGGTTAGCGGCCTAATCATGGCTTAGTGTGTTGTCTGAACAGGCCCAGAACAATGCAGGATATAGCAAAACAAAATCAAAAGTATAATTTTTAACTCCCTATTCCCACATTCCCCAAATATAACAATTTAAGCATATAAATAAGTAGAATTGAACCAATATTTTGTAGTTGTTTTAAACTGCTCTTTTATAATATAAGAAGAGCCCTGCTGGATCAGACCAAGGGTCCATCTAGTCCAGCATTCTGTTCGCACAGTGGCCAACCAACTCCCCACGGGAAACCCACAAAGAGGACATGAGTGCAACAGCAACCTCCCGCCCATGTTCCCCAGCAACTGGTGTACATAGGCATATTGCATCTCGTACTGGAGGTAGCATAGAGCCATCAGGACTGGTGGCCTTTGATACAATCTGTTTTGAGGGAAAGCCACAAACTCCAATTTGGGAGTAACTAGTTGTTGAAGAGCGTAACCCTATATATGTCTACTTAGAACAGAAGTAAGTCCCATTGAGTGCAATCAGGCTTGCTCCTATGTAAGTGTACATCTAAGTTTGTTGCTTAAATCTGGCTACTGTCTGAACCTAAATACAGGGTTTGGGGTTTTGAAATACAGAATTCACATCACGTGTTGATTAAAAGAAGCTTTCATGTATAGGCACTTCCTTTACAGAGAAGTAAGTATACACAAATCTATTTGCATAGATATCTAAGCTCTGTGTGTGTGTGTGTGTGTGTGTGTGTGCTTTTGAAACTTGTGTTGTGGATTGATTTTTAATTATTATTATTATTATGCTTTAAATCTCAGAAGTTATTATATGACTTAAGAATGTGCAGTCCCCCATGATGTCACTGTCATTATCCCCTAGTTGTACTGAAACACATGTATTCTGTAGTGTCGTATTAAGAGGTCTTTGGAGCCTCATCTTGTGTGTTGCTTCTGCTTCTCTTAAAGTTTAATGTGTAAACAATGAAATTCTGTTGCATCTTAAAATCCAATGGCTGTGATCAAAGCCCAGCAAAATCCCAATGGATGGCTTCCGCTGATTTCCGTTTGAAGAGTTTTCCAATGTCTTGGCAGAATTAGGCCAGTCATCTGCAAACCGTTGTTGAAGAATTAACATGTATGTATTTAGTGTATTGGGGTTAGAGGCGGACTCTTGTTGAAATGTACATGGCATCAGTGCTAGGGCTCATTCTACCAGGGCTTAGCCTTGCCATCTCTTCTACATGCCAGGGCTCCACCCTGGAATAAGCAAAGTGAAAAGGAAAGGAAAGCGTCCCAGAGCAGGCACAGACATAGATACAACAAATCTTCCACGAAAAGTTGCAGAATATTTTGAAGTGCATGCAGGTAACATGGCTGTCAGAGAAAACTCTGTAAGCTAAACTCTCAGGCAAAATGGCAACACACTTAACAGTTTCTGAATATAAGCATGCCAACTCCAGTACTCCAGGGTTGGAAGCATAACGCCACTGAGCACTTTTTGACCCTGTTCAGACATCACGCTAAGCCATGGTGATTAAGCATTTTGAGCGAAACATTATGGCTTAGCATGTCATGTGAACCATGACTTAGTGTATCATGTGAACCATTCCTAACCAGGGTGGCTACATAATCCCGGTTTAAACACGCTCACTAACAATTTGCTGCAAAAGGGTTAGAAGCCTAAACATGGCTTAGCGTGTTGTCTTATCAGGCCCTTTATGTAGTCTCTTGTTAGAATTTAGAAAATCTCTGCTTTCTTTCTCTCTCTTTTTTAACTGTCTAGCTCTCAAGGGTATAAGAAATGTGTTTGAAAACATGATAGCAAGATGTCCTAGAGGTTGGGAACAGTCAAGCTAAACAGAAAGAAATTCAATGTCAATACATTCTTTTTCTTTCAAATCTCATGATAACTGAGGACCAATTCACATGACTATTGAGGGCATGTCGGACTCCCTGCTTTTGGAAAGATGATGATGATGACTATATTTATTTATATCCTGCCTTTTTCCCAATACCTGGACTCAAGGCGTGCCTGTGATAGTGGTGGGACCGAGAGAAGGGCCTCCCCTGAAGATCTCAGAGGACAGACAGGCTTGTAAGGGAGAATACAGTCTTTCAGATAACCTGGATCCTGAGCCGTATAAGGCTTTATAGGTCATAGCCAGCCCTTTGAACTCTGCCCAGAAACAGACTGGAAGCCAGAGGAGCTGTTTTAACAGGGGATTGCAGCAATGTGCCCAATTTTGTTATAAGCCAGTGATGGAGCTTTCGCAATATCTATTCACCTTGGTCAATCTGCAATCCACACTGCATTGGGGGGGGGTGCTTGAGGGGTCATGTGAACTGGCCCAGAATCCAGAAAATAGGGGTGCCTTCAAAACATTCATCTACCTCCTGAAGTGGAACACTCCATGCTACCACATATACAGACTGTGCCTAGGTGATAGGATAGTGGACTGCACCATTTCATACTGCAAATGGGGGTATTGTATTGTCGAATGCACCCTCATAAGGATCTTCTTACATATGGTAAACCCATGTGCATGACGTACATGAATCATATACATGAAGAGCAGGGCTATGCTATTATTTTTCTCCTTGGTGCTAGTTTACTACATGCAAGGAGTTGTTTTGTTTTTAATGTTAGGGGAACATTCAGAAATACAACCCCCCTCACCACACTGAAATGCTGAAGCCCTGAATTCCACCACTTATTCTGTGAATTGTGTAGAAGTTTTCTGAGCGGTGACTCAAGTTGTTTGATATTTGGGGCTTAAGATTCTTGAACAGGGGCATGAAAATGCAAGTGCTGCAAAGCCATCGGCATTAGCATCCGCTGTCCTCATTGAACATGATATGCAAATTATGTTAATTAGAGGTAATTACTCAGATTAAGTGGTAGCCTTTTGCTGAGGCTGGAATTCCAAGATGGCCCATGGATCTGAACAATAATCCTCAGAGAGCTGTTGCAGATTAGATTGCTGTAACACATGTGACACTGCCTGGAAACTGCCTTTGGTGTAAAATGCATCAGCTGGGTCGTTAATGTGAGATAGCTGTTTGAACCATATTATGGCTATGTTAGTTGAGCTGCACTGGCTGCCGGTTTGTTTCCAGGCTCAATTAAAGGTGCGGGTGTTAACTTTTCAATGTTGTGACCATATGGAAAGGAGGACAGGGCTCCTGTATCTTTAACAGTTGTATAGAAAAGGGAATTTCAGCAGGTGTCAATTGTATGCATGCAGGACCTGGTGAAATTCCCTCTTCATCACAACAGTGAAAGCTGCAGGAGCCCTGCCCTCATGACCAGATACAAAAGTTTGGGACCAGGGTCCCTTAAGGACTGCCTTCTTTCATATGTTTCTTTTCGCATGCACTGGTTGTCATCTGGGTGCTACTTC
The DNA here is from genome assembly GCA_029215795.1 of Anniella stebbinsi. Classification (NCBI taxonomy): domain Eukaryota; kingdom Metazoa; phylum Chordata; class Lepidosauria; order Squamata; family Anniellidae; genus Anniella; species Anniella stebbinsi. The sequence goes on from JARDYH010000005.1 coordinate 33,378,894, forward strand.
AGATTCCCTAACCTTAGGAAGCCAGGTGGGAAGCCACAAAGACTAACACAAGGATGGGATACCTCCTGCTCATTGGTTAGATATGGCTCCAGGGGTTCCTCATCCAGGTTGCCAACTTCTTCCTGCTCCAACTCCCAGCAGGGAAAACCTCTTGTCTCCAAACAGCTGTTGAGTGGAGATCAGAGCTTTGCCCTGCAGTAGAGGTGGGGGGATTTGGCCTTGGGGAAGAAGGTGCTGAGTGATTCAGTACTGATTACTTCTGAGATCTGATGACTTAGTTCTGAGGCTCCTCCTGTAGAAGCTTGTCCTGCTTACTTGTGTGTAGACGTGCTCATGCTTACTTCTGAATAGACATGCAGAGCCTTAGTATTTGGATGCTATTTGAAAGTGCTTATGAGTGACTCAGCACTGCTTACTTTTGAGTAGGCTTAAACTCTGTAATAATTAAGGCTGTGACAGGATCCAGATCCGGATCCTGAATCCAGAGCAGATTGGGCTGATTCGGACCTCCTGATCTTGGATCCGAATCGGATCAGATCGGGCCCAGATCGGGCAGGATTGGATCCGTGATCCGGAGCAGATCTGGATTTGGTTACAGCACTCCCTCCCGCTCTCCCCACTGTCTCTCTCTCTCTCTCCCTCCCTCCCTCCCCCCACTCTCCCTGCTTACCTGCTGCCTCCGCATCATCCCCTGTCGTCCTACGTGTCGTCCTGCCTCCTCGATGTCAGCCGGCCGCTTTCCCGCTCATGCCATCATCACCCGGCGTGAGCGGGAAAGCGCCTGGCCCACAGCGAGGAGGGAGGATGATGGCAGGATGACACGGAGGAGGCAGCAGGTAAGCAAGGAGAGTGGGGGGAGGGAGGGTGAGAGAGAGTGGCGAGAGTGGGAGTGAGTGCTGTGAACAGACCCGGATCGGGCCCAATCCGGACCTGACAGATCGAGGATCGGATCGGGGGGTCCATTCACAGCCCTAGTAATAATCACATTTTGGCCCAGCCCACTTTGCTTTTGGCCACACCCACAAATGGAATGTAGCCCACAAAATCTTTCACAGATCAGAATTTGGCTGAAAACACTTCACCCGTGGTCTAGAGGCCTGACACTTTACTGTTTTTAGGAGGTACATTAAAACCATGGTTCTTTCAGAAGGTTTTAATAGTCTTTGAGTGATTGCAGCCCTTATGCTGAACTGCTGCTTTGAGAGTTTTATAGCTGTTTATTTATTTGGATTTTAAAGATTCTTTTAAATATTGTTGAACTTGGTTTGTTTCCCTGCTTTGAGCTTCCTTTCAGGAAAATAGGCAGGAAATAATTTTTTTAAATGAAAATAAATAAATAATAAATAAATACTCCTGCATGTAGTAAATAAAACTTTTGCTAACAGTACAGAAACCAGGCATTCTTTCTTGAAACACTCTTACCAAACTTTACCTAACACTTGACACTTCCTAGTGTGAAGAATAGCTGTGCTCACAGCAAACCATGTTAGAGACTTCTGTAGAGCTTCTTCAGAAGAAGGTACTTTACTCTAGTACTCCTCACACATACTTCATGCACATTTGCTCATGCGGGATAATGTCTTGTGAACTTACCCAGAATCCTCTTAGTGTGAAAGTGGCCCACTCTTTGGAGAGGTTGGCTGCGTTCAGACAACACGATAGTCAATGTTGGGGCAATAATCAACTTGACAGTTGTTTATCTATGGGGTACTCTCCACACAACATGATAATAATCACCTGTGGTTTGGATTAGGATCAATGTTGAGTTGACTATTAGTCCGTGCTGAGTTGACTCACTTATCCCCCACCCTGTCTCCCCCCTCAGTCCTCCCGCTCAGTCTATCCTGCCAGCTGGACTGGAACAGTAGTCAGCACTTTGAAAGCTCTTGCCTTCCAACTCTGTGGCTAATGAAATAATCAACAATGCCCTCCACACAACATGATAACCAATAGTGGTTGAATAGCCAACTCTGCATAGAGTTGGTTATTTGCGTTGATCGTTTTGGCCAAATAACCAACTGTTGGTTAAAAAAAACTCCCACAACACAACACGATAAATCATGGTGGGTTAATGAAATAACCGTCAACTATTTAAACCACCGTGGTTTTGACTATTTAAACCACCATAGACTATTTATCATGTTAACTGAACCCAGTCATCAAGTGGGAATGGCCCTACTTGGTAACTTTGTCATATACAGACTGTTCTGTGTTCAGCAGTAGAGATATGTTCTCTATGGGTTTTTTTTTTTACTGTTGCTTCCTCCATACTTTAAGAGTTACTCCAACATCTGAGGAAGCCTGGCAGGCCACATCAGGCCTGGAGGTTCCACACCATTTGCTTTAACTCCCCTCTGAACAAACTTTGGACCTCTGGCTCCCATCTTGTGACAAACACTTCAGGCAGAGTGGCTGTCATCTAGAGAACCAGACTATTTTTGACTCTACAAATTGTGTCTGTCTTCAGTGGCATAAACCCCCTCACAGTTTAAGTTGTGCATGTCATAACTGCATCATATGAGGAATTTGTCGCAAGATGGAAATTGAGCGCTGCCAGCTGAGGAAATGTTGATGTGTCATTCCAGCAGCCCCATTTTACATGAGACTAGAGCAACAATTAAAGCAGGTTAGGTGTGTCTTAAACTGATGGGACTGTGTGAACAGAGCAGTTTCTCTCACTTCGGGCCTGAAAAGGGAATAGCTGATACTTTCTACCTTAGTGCCTGCTTCACTTTAAATATGGTCAGACAGAAGCAGCGGCCCTCACAGCAGTATGTAGTGTTGGTCAAGAACTTAGCAAGCTGCCTTAGACTGAGTCAAATCCTTGTTCCATCTAGCTCAGTATTGTCGACACTGACTGGCAGCACTTGCTCTCCAGGGTTTGAGGCAGGAGCTTTTCCTGGCCAACCTGGAGATCAAACCAGGAATCTTCTAAACCCAAGGCAAATGCTCTACCACTGAGTTACGGCCCTTCCCTATTGGAAAGCAGCCCTCAAACAGGAAACCCTATTTGAGGTCTGCTGATCAGTAGAGTAGGGTGACTGTATGTAAAGGAGGACAGGGCTCCTGTATCTTTAACAGTTGCATAGAATAGGTAATTTCAGCAGGTGTCATTTGTATGCATGCAGCACCTGGTGAAATTCCCTCTGCATCACAACAGTCAAAGCTGCAGGAGCTATTCCAGAATGACCAGATACAAAAGAGGGCAGGGCTTCTGCAGCATTAACTGTTGTGATGAAAAGGGAATTTCACCAAGTGCTGCATGCATACAAATGACACCTGCAGAAATTCCCTTTTCTGTACAGCTGTTAAAGATACAGGAGCCCTGTCCTCCTTTCCATATGGTCACCCTAAGTAAGGGCAACTGAGGAGGGATTCTGTATCTATTGTTGACCATCACCAGGAGGGGTGGGAGTGAGGCGCAGACCTTACTCATTCAGTTCAGGCACATCCATACTATGCTTACACAGAGTCCCCTAGCAACTACCACATCAAGCAGTCTTCCCCAACCTGGTGCCCTCCATGAGTTTTGGACTACATCCCCCAGCATTGCTGGCTGGGGTTGATGGGATTTGAAGTCCAAAATATCTGAAGGCCGCCAGGTTGGGGAAGACACAACATGGCCATGTGTTATACTGTGGGAACCGGGCACGCCGCTCACCTCCATCACCGTCAATGGTGGTCTTCTCTAAATAAAAAGCCGCTCCTGCTCAGCTACCACTCCATCGTGGCAGCTGAAAAGATCATGTGCTGCCCATCCTGAGCATCTTTGCTGGATCTGCACCCTCTGTGAGCTAAGTAGCTCCAATATGGTGTAGTTTACCCATCCCTCAATCCCGGCTTGATCCTTTATGTCTCTCTCTCTCTTTGATACGTCTTCATCCTTGACCCCAAATCAACGTTGCCCTTCTAAGCCATAGTAAGGCACGATGACTGTAAGCAAACCTGTCACAAGCCGCCTTGTGTACAGATTGGATAGACCTGAACTCCTACAAGCTCCCTGATCCTCGGCCTCGCAACGTGGCTTGCGCTGAAGCCCGGGCAGCTAATCTGTCAAGCAGGTCTTTTCCCGAGCCTTGTCGTTCCTCATTGGCTCTTGCGTTAGACAAACAACAGTGGCCACAGCGCTCGCGGGTGCTTTGTGGCCTGAACTGCCCAGTGCCCAGGGCATGCAGCAGGACCCTGTGCAAATCCTGCCTTTATCTGGAATAGCAGAACAGGCAGATCTCGTTGCTGGGTCCCCACCATGACCGGCCTTATGGAGAAAAATACAGCAAAATGTGAAAGTCCAGCTGTAATGGGTGTCGTGTGCTGGGGAGATGGAGTGCAAAAAGAAAGAAAAATAAAAAATTTCCCCACTCCTCCCTTCCTCTCCCTCTGGTTTGCGAGAGACTGCAGTTTAGATCATAAAGAGATGGAGAATACATTTAGGCAAATTTAAAAAATAGATCCTCCTGGGGCGAGGTGGGGGGAAACTGCTGAATGCACAAAGTGAAGGCGAGAGTCTCACGTCCTTTTCTGACTCAAGGGGGCTGAGGCTTTATATCCCAATAAAATGGTTATTCATCATTTTACCCTCAAATGTTTGGAAAAAACGTGGAAATGGCAAGGAACATAGTGTGCGTTTCTTCTCGCAGGTTTGGGTTTCACTTAAACCTGAACATCAAATTGCCACCTGCAGCCTTTCGTCTGCTTACTCCAGTGTAAGATCTGACAAAGACTCTCCTTTGGGCACGATCCACTGGGCATTTTCTCTGTGCAACCTCACTGAAATAAGTGAGAAATGTGCATGGGCAGCTCCCTCTTGTTCGTTACAGAGGGGCTTGCAAAGGCAAACGTTATTTCTTTATTTAATATTAAATGTATATCCCACTATTTTTCTGTTGCAAGGACATGAAGGCGGCTTACATGGTCCTCTTACTCCTTTCCATTTTACATGTACATTGTTTCCCCCCCCCCTTCCCTGCCATTTCATCCTCACAACAACCCTGTGAGGTAAGACAGGCTGAGAAGAGTGATGGGCACACAATCAGCTAGTGATCTGATTTGGACCTGTGTTTCTTCCTAGGTTTCATCTAGCCTTCCCCAGTCTGGAGCCCCTCAGATGTGTTGGGCTACAACTCCCATGGCCGGCATGGCCGTACTGGCTAGGGACACATCTATCGGCCGCCTAGTTGGGGAAGGCTGCTTTAGCCACTGCACCACAGGAATTTAGTGGTTAGAGCTAGTGTGGTGAGGTGGTTAGAGTGTTGGACTGGGACTCAGCAGATCTGGGTTCTATTCTCCACTCGGCCATGAAGCTCAGTGGGTGACTTTGGACCAGCCACTGACTCTTAGGTTAGCCTACCTCACAGGGGTGATGTGAGGATGAAATGGAAGGGAAATGGGGGAGAAACCATGTACAGCACTTGGAACACATTGGAGGAAAGGTGGAGTAAAACGTAAGCGATGAAATAACTGAACTTCATGCTTTTCGCGGTCAGCAAGCTCACGCCAGGTTAATTGTGTGGCACACACACGGGAGCCCTGACCACAGGCAGACTGATGTTCTTCATCACCCAGACAGATCCTAGCATTTGCTCAAACCTCCTATTCTTCAGTGCAGAATAGGGGGGAGGGGGGGAGATCAATTTTGATGGTCCTTGGAATGGATAATGGGATTCTGTAGGTAGCGTTGCGAAATAATTGTGGGGAGGGGGAAGAGGCCGCCTGTGACTTGTGACTTTAACAGAAGCCCGATGTGCCTGCAAAGCTTTTCACGACATGGAGATCAGGACAATCAGTCACCTGCTAATTCCTGCAGATGCAGTTGCTGTTAAACACACAGCTGCATGCCACCTTCAAACATTTTGCAAACAAAAACAGGGAGACTTCCACTCTCCCTATTAAGGTACCTGGGCGGAGGATGCAGGAGTGCGTTCTGGTGGACAATGGTGGGCCAGGGATTGGGGCTTGGAAGATAAGAGGATGCACCCCCACACACAACACAGTACAAGAGACAATGGACACTACTCATTAGCTAATCACAGAGGGCACTTCTAGATGGGGATCTAATCATGCAGTTGCCCTGCCTCATTCACAGGGTTTTAAGAGGGCCAGACAACGTTGTGGTCATCTTGTATCCCTCCTATGTTTTTCCACTGCTTCTTGTAGGTTTTTTTTCTATCGGCGAAAAATTGGATAAGGAGGAAAAGATTGGTAGCGCTCGGAGCCCTCCATCTGGGAAGCTCCCAGAGAATTTGATATGACTGGTGTGTTAAAGGACAGCTATTCCATGTCAAGTGATCTTCAGCAGATACTCCGTATGAAATTATACACTCCTGGGGGGCTGTTTTCACAGTGCCGGGTTGGTGCTGCCTCCCTCCCAAACTCCATGGTTTTCCTCTCCCAAAGTGGCGTCGGGTAATCCCGACACTGAGGAGGGAGCTCAGGGTTTTAGATGGCCATCCAGGTATCGGAGCCACCCCGCCCTCTTCCTGGTGGAAGTCAACCAATCTCCGGTCGCCTTCTACCAGGGACCACCCCCAGATTGGCCCTGGAGCGAAATCCGATGGCAGAAGAGCCATACTAATGTCACTCCCATTTAAAAAGTTGGAGTACATCCCCTACCTTTTCAGTGTTCAGCTTCGCGGGAAAGCCCCATGGTGGCTGCGAAGCTGCAGCTGCATCATATAACTGATGCAGTGCAGATCCGCAGCCCAGATAGTCCCAAATCCCAGTATTGTTGGAAATGAGGAGAAAAACACAGCTGAGATGGCAAAGCCCATTGTATCCAGTTTTGTAGGAGCAGCTCTATGTATATTTTTGAACGGTGTCTAATTGTTCCTGACACGATATAGGTGCTGATAGGTACTGCTTACATATTTCTGCATCTACAAAAGCTGTTCCCATAAAAGATCTTATCTATGTCATTTATTTGAAGCATTCTTACTCCTTCATCTGAAAAAGGCTCCCATAACAGCTGACTAATATCAGTAATAATATGGTTCCAGTACTCAGGCTTGTAATCTAAAAGACATGCCACAAGAGGAAAAGGAATTGGTAGGGAGGAGGAAAATGGGAAATTTGAGTTCTAGTTAATTAGAAAGTTCTTTGAATGGCCAGCTGGAATAAAAAAAGTTCAAGGTGAGGAGGAGCCAAATGTTCCTCAGGAGAGCAGATGTAGTGGCCCGGCTTCCCCTCTCCCTCTGCTGCAGCCTTATAGAATGACTGCTGCTGGGTGAACATTGATGGAGGGAGGAGCCTGATGGTGATGTTTTTTAAGCAGACCTGATGGAGGCCCTGCAGCAAGATTTATGGCTTGGTAGTTTATAAACTATGGGATAAAACTTTCTGAAGTATTCACAATTCTGTAATGAAAGAGGAGTGAACCAAGGGAAAATAGCTAGGCTTTCAAACCCATAAATGCAACACTGGGTAGTATACACTGAGAAAGTGCCTCGCACTATTTCACACACAGAGAGTTAATGTCTACTTCTGGAAACAAGCTGAAATGAAAAGGCAGATTAAATTCTAGGCAATCCCACCAAAATTTCAAAAGCTGTAGACAGATCTTTTTACCACTCTTTCAACTCCCTGGTAATACGTGCCAAAGAATGCTGAGTGTGTGTTTAGGAAGAGTTAATCCATTATAAGAGATCTTGAGCATGCACCCTAGCATCAGTCTATAGGTTGTATTATGCCACACACCATACCCTTTTATGCCATGCTAGGAACATAGGAAGTTGCCTTGTACTGAGTCAGGCCATTGATCCATCTAGTTTTGTATTGTCTATACTGGCCCTGTTCAGACAACACGCTAAACATTATGGCTTAGCATGTCGTGAGAACCATGACTTAGTGTGTCATGTGAACCATTCCTAACCACGGTAGCTACATCACTACAGTTTAAACACACTCACTAGCCACTTGCTGCAAAAGGGTTAGTGGCCTAACCATGGTCTAGCATGTTGTCTGAAGAGGCCCAATGACTGACAGTGTTTTTCCCAGGGTTTCAGACAGGAGTTTTTCTCAGCCCTGTCTACAGATGCTGTGGATTGAACCTAGGACACTGAGGGCAAAGCAGTGCATGTTCTCCACCAGAGAATCATAGAATGGTAGAGTTGGAAGGGGCCTATAAGGCCATCGAGTCCAACCCCCTGCTCAATGCAGGAATCCATCTTAAAGCATAGCTGACAGCTATGGTCATATTGAATTAATCCCAAACAACTTCCAGCTCCCGTTTCTACACTCCACAGTTCACTGTTACAAGTGGAATCTCTCTTCCCGTGGAGGGGGCATACTCAAGATCACTTAATGTAAATCCATTATCCTTGAACCACACTGCTGCCCTTGCAATTGATTAAGAAGCAGTCAAGGACGTTGAGCGATCAGGAATAAGGATCCAGAGCAGTTAGCTGTTGCAGACTAACAGAGTCCAAAGATGTGATCCTGTATATGTGTTATTCCTTGTATCCCATGATATAACACGCGCCAGCACAGGACAAGCGCAGTCCTTTATACTCCAAATAAAGACATTCTGGGTTGCACTGTGGAGGTCTGAAAGGGCCTCCGGGCTCACCAGAATCCCATTTCTCAGCCAGTTGGTCTGTTCACATCTTATTTTTTCTTGCCACTTGCAGGGTTTTTCTGTGATCCTCCTTTTTTTCTTCTTTTTCTCAGCTTGCAGGGTTTTCCGTGGAAAAAGTGTGCTTCAGTTCTCTAGGACAATAGATGCTCCCTGGGAAGCAAAATGTTTTTGTTCTGAAAACTCTGTTTGAGAAGTTTTAATTAGATGCTGGACCACAACTTGAAAGCTGTTTGATGTAGGTTTTGCCTTCGCTTGTCCCCTCTTTTCTTTCCTTTTCCTTCTTTTAATTAAGTACTTGGGAGTTTTATATTGACTTTTTAAAAAATGTTGTTACATGCCCGGTGCCTTCTGGATAGCACAGACAAGAAAATCCATCTAAATTCAAATGTTTAGAGCCATTCATGACACTCAGGTACAAATGCAGCCTTGGAATTTTGTTCTATTTTAAGGCACGCTCGAGGTGATGAGGAGGAATCGGAAAGTCAGTTTGAGAAGTCTGCTTATAGTACAGACATCCCGAACGTGGGGCCCTCTGTGGGATATGTTGGATCGCAGCTCCCATAATCTCCAGAGTTATGGCCAACACTGACTGAGAATGATGGGCCTTGTAGTCCACATCTGGGGAACACTGGGTTGAGAAAGGCTGCTATAGTGCATTGCGTAGCAAGACATGGGAATATAGAGTGCCTCCTCCATCACTGCAGTATAGGTTCTTGGGGAAAGGGTGGGAGAAGAGACATGGACCAGAGTTAGACCAGATGGGCTCTTCCAGATGGGGCTTTTAATGAGCATTTAGATGGGGGGGATCGCAGTTCCTTACCATTGCTTCTCTGCTCCGGCTACTGTCCCACATTACTTCCTCTTTCTTCCCGGAGAAGAAAGAGGAATTGCCCGTTCAGGGGCCACTTTTATCCCGCTGCTTTCCCTGCACACAGCAGGAAACGGCGGCACGTTCTGTTTCCTAAAAGAAAGTCGGATTAAAAGGGGTCCATTTTGTGACGCAAAAAAGGCAAGAAGGAGCGGGAGGCACGCAGGAGGCGGATGTTGTCTAAAGGTTGCGTGAAAAACCATAAGTGGGCAGTAGCAAGCTTGCGATAAAACACTTTTCTGATGAACTCCAATGCGCTTGCCTTGCTTAGGGGTTTTTGGGGGCTGTCCACATGACGTCATCAGTTTCCTGCAGTTTTCCTGAGATTTTCCCTGCTTCCCCCGTATTTTTTCACACTGAACAAAATTCATTAATCATTTTCTTGTGTGCCATTATCCTCAAAGAAACAGTGGTGTGGCTGCCGGATTTCGGGAGCAGTATTTTGAGATTGTGTGGCTGTCTGACATGCAGTGTGATGTTGATGTGCATGGGGTATGTATGTGTGTTTCTCATGGCTTTAGGCTGGGCAGACACATTTTCCCCTCTCCCAATAAGCTGATCACACCTTCTCCTGTGTCTCCGTTGCTGATTCTTTAGAGAATAGTTCTTTGCTTTCTACCCCCACTCCCAACACACATACACGCACATGCATGCTGGGCCCCTGTTTATGAAATAGCAATAAATAAATAAAATAAACAGGGTGTTTGAGGCAACGATGAGGGGTAGGGATGTAATATTTGTGCCGAGGTTTTATTATCGTAGTTCATTCCCCCAGAAGTGAGCAATTCTGGAAGTTCAAAGGTTCACTCATGTGGTTTCCTGATTTAATGTTTAAAACTTATCTAGCTGAGGTTTGTCTTTTACTCCAGTGTAAATATGTGCTGCCTTGATTCAGATTGGGATTGTGGTATTCTGGGAGAGGAGGGTTAAAGTTGGGGAGGAGTTTTAAGCAGGGGGAAACCTCCAATCCCTCCCCCGCAACCAGGCATGCATCCACCTCTTTACCTCTCCTCTTTACCCCTCCAGGAAAAGTCCTTGAAAGGAAACAGTTGCGCACCCATGTAGGCTGCTTGCTATGGCGCATCAGCCGCCGCTGTGACTTGTTGATGTTCTCTGCCTGGGTGAAATTCTGCTTGGTATTCACAAACTCGTGAAAGTTCTACACTTGTTCCTGTTGGCTTGGCAGGTGGTGGGTGGGGGGGATGAATAATCCGCCCAAGCTCAATAGGGTCTTGGATAACCATGTTAGGTCTGCAGGGCTCGGGAAGCTGGCCAGAAAGCAATCCAATAATTAGGGAAGCAGAACTTGCCAGATGCCTCCAAATCGATGCATTCCTTCGATTAGGGTGTGCTTGTCACTGGCAGATGTCAGGAACGAGCTACAGAAATAAATCAGTGGTGACAAAACATCCTTGTCTGATGTGGAGCTGCATGAAGAGAAGTCCGTGTGCATCGGTTTTGGCAGAGGATCTCTCATTGATGATGTTGAAGGGCCATAGCAAACGTCTTACCCAATTATCCTTTGGGAGCCTGGCTTGCATTTCCCCCTCCACTTCTCCCTCTGGAACACAACTTGGGACAATAGGTCAGAGATTAAGCACTTCGTTGCAAAAAAGAAGAAGAGGAAAATATTTGCAGGCATGCATGCATGCACACACAACCCTTCTCAGTGCCACTTCATTTAATAAACAAACAGTTGAGCACAGCTTTCAAGCCATAGCCAGAAAATAAAAATCCATTGCTTTGTATGGCGCTGATGGAGCCTCATGCCTGACAAGCCACTTAGAGGTTCCCCATGGCCTTCAGAACCTGCAAGCAAGAATGGCAGCGTTTCAGGTAGCCCTCATCATTCGATAAATGCAGGGTTGATGAAAGCATTGAGATCAAGCTCAGGCAGGTCATGCAAAGGCCTGCAAATAATCACAATTTTCGGAGAAAGACGTATTTGAATCTGCTTTTTGGCAAGGGGTGGAGTATGGTCAGTCCTGGCTCCAGGTTTTGGAGGACCACTAGGCAAGATACCCTCAATGCCCTCCTCCCTCTATCTTCTCTGCACCATTGTCACCAGCTGCCATTGCTCCTCATCTTCTTCCTCATGGCTGTTACCACCTGCTTGCTTGACAGGCACAGAGCCAGGGAGCAAGTAGGCCACGGCATCTGCTGCTCCTCCTTCTCACCACTGCTGTTGTCTGGGTCAGAGCAAGAGACAGGTAAACAATGCAAGAAGGTGCAAGTCCAGGGACGCCATCAGTGGGCCTCATGTTGTGTGGGCCCTTGGCAGATATCTGGTCATGCCAACCCGGGTATCGCCAAAGTTTTAGAATGACATGCAACTTCATGATCCCTAGCATCACTGGCAGATATCAGAAACAAACAATATAAACAAACAAATACTATAAACAAACAAACAACGATAAATCTGTTGTGACAAAATGCCCTTGTCTAATGGGCAGCTGCATAAAGAGAGGTCCATGGAATAAGACTGGGGACAATAGGTCAGAGATTAAGCACTTTGTTGCAAAAAAGAAGAAGAGGATCAGTCTGCAAATGAAGGTCTTTGCAGCAACCACTGATGTTGAATGAAATTTCTGAAGCGTCTTTCCAGACAATTAAAAACGGAATTGTATTCTTAGTAGCGGATAATAACTCCAGACAAGCTGGTCACAACTACACAGTGCACCCTGGTGAGTAATTTCAGAAGAAAGCATCCAGTTAGTTCTCTACAAGGGTGTGGAATGTATATGCATTTCTGCAAAGCAAGCATTTGTTCCTGGTTTAAGACAATCCATTTTATAATAAAATAATCATTGGCTTAAGGCAAACTAATTTTGGTTTTGGTGGAGGGCTGTAGCAAACTGCTTTGGCTTTCAGAGATAGCTAAATGGATAGATAGATCGATAGATCGATAGATAGATAGATAACCATTGCTGGCAAATAGGTTTATATGGTAAAACAAAACAGGGGCAGTAAAAACTGTAATGAGGAACTAAAGGATAGCTTTAAAAGGTGCAAAATAAGGATGTTGGAGAGATGTATGCCTAGCACATGCATTTCTAAATGGGAGGTTGGCAAAAATAAATGAAAAATACTAATAATAGATAAGGGAAAAGGGTTTGGGAACTCCTTCTTTAGATGGTGCCTCCTGGAAACAATTATGGAGTCAGCTCTCCAGAGTTTAAATGTGGGTCTTTTATTATCTTGAGCCTTTCGTCATGTCAAAACAGTTCCCGTATCACAAGAGGAGAAATGTGTCCAAATGACTTTGGGCATTTTTCATATTCATCAACTTCCCTCGTTTGTTTTTCTCGATTTTTAGTAATCCATTTTGGGAATAGAGTGGGAATAGAAAGAAAATATGGAGGTCTTCTTCTTTTACTATTATTATTATACTTTTGGAAGTGAGAGCCTATCTACACTACTGCTTTAAAACGGTTTATAACAGTTTTGAACCGGTTAATAACCGGTTTAAAACTGTTATAAACTGTTTTAAAGCAGTAGTGTAGATAGGCGCTGAGATACAAGCCCCTAAAATGCTTGGCATGGGGTGAGGGAATGAGGCTGCCGTACTGAGGGAGGAGGGAAGGGAGCAAAAAGCTGGAGGGAGGAGGGGAAAGTTTTGTTTTCCCTCCAGCTTTATAGAAATTGTGCAATTTAAGAATCGGATTAACCTGGTATGACTTTGTTTTTCTGCCGGAGTAGATAGGTTCAGTTTCTTGGCATTGGGCACTGTACAGTACACAGTGTGCTGTAAATATGGGTGTGTCGCCCTCGAGCTTTAATGCCACAAAAGTCTTACGGGATAATATCGTGCAGCTGTGCCGCACAGGACAGACTTCCCTTAGCTTTTGCCAGGAGTGTTAAATGTATTGTTTGGGTGCGCTGTGGTACTTTTCCCCTTGCAGCCACCGAATCCACCCCAAACACTTGTCAAAAGAGCAATCTGACTTGCAAACGGAGGAAGCATTTGCATGGGAACTTTTTCCAGGTGTGATTTACCAGGGGAAATATTCCTTCCACCCCAGTCAGCAAATTTAAGTGTGCCTTATTGGCAGTACGCTTGCAATCTTGGGGGATCATACCACTGAGAGGTGGCGAGAACATTGACAAAAGGTTGTGGACACCGTCAAGACAAGGCAACAGCATCGTCCTTCCAGCATTACATTTGCGAAAGACTTTCAGGAGCATAGGAAGCTGCCTTATATCGAGTCATACCATTGGCCCATCTAGCCCAGCATTGTCAACACTGATTGGCAACAGTTTTCCAGGCCTTCAGGCAGGAGTTTTTCCAAGTCTGCTGGAGATGTTGGGTAGGCTGACCATCTGAAAAGGAGGACAGGGCTCCTGTAACTTTAACAGTTGTAGAGAAAAGGGAATTTCAGCCGGTGCCATTTGTATGCAATTAGTTCCTGGTGAAATTCCCTCTTCATCACAACTGTTAAAGTTGCAGGGGCCCTGCTTCTTTTGTATCTGGTCACTCTAGTATAGTGCCTGCACCTTTAACTGTTGTGATGAAGAGGGGATTTCACCAGGAACTGATTGCATACAAATGACACCGGCTGAAATTCCCTTTTCTCTACAACTGTTTAAGTTACAGGAGCCCTGACCTCCTTTTCGTATGGTCAGCCTAATGTTGGGCATTGAACCTGGGACCTTCTACATGCAAAGCAGCTGCTCTGCCACTCAGCCACTGAGCTCTCCATTGTGTTTCATTGCAAGTGCAATGGACTATTGGGGCGATTCCTCTAGATATATCATTGTGCACCTCATTTTACTACAGTGAGTGGAGCTGTGTCAGTGAGGCTGCGTGGGCAGCGAGACCACCCACAGTTGCAAAATTAAATGCCTGTCCGCTCTTGGAGTCATTTCTGTGATTGCATTTACCTCCCTTGTGTTAACGGGTCATCCACGCAACTTGCTGCAAAGTACTCAGTAGTACCCATGGCCTTGGCAAAGCAGTGACAATGAAGAACAACAAAGAACGGCCAAGCAGGTGGCTACAGGCAGGAAAAGCAGACAGGAAAGAATGGGTGGGTGTTCATGAAGCACCGAGGAACAGACATGCGACATTCCTCAGTCATCTATTGCTGTATTGCTCAGGCTGAAATGTAAAAGATGGCCCCAGGGTATAAGGAAAAGGGAGCAATCAGTGATTGGTTCCATTTGATCACCTGACTTCCTAACTGGAAAGTCTCTACCCAGAGGCTTTCCTCTGTTGACTTGAAGGGCCTGCAATTCCCACTCCTGTGATTGGCTGATCTAGTGGTGCAGTGAGTAAGGAGCTGGTACTTGACTTCTCATTTGTAATTTATTATTATTTATTTGTTACATTTATATCCTGCCTTTCCTCCAAGGAGCCCAAGGTAGTGTACACGATTCTCCTCCTCTAAGTTTTAGCCTCACAAAACCCTGTGAGGGAGGTTAGGCTGAGAGTCAGTGACTGGCCTGAAGTCGCTACCCGGTGAGCTCCATGGCCGAATGGGGACTGGAACCTGAGTCTCCTAAGTCCAATACTCTAACCACTACACCACACTGGTTCACCTCAGCCCCTTATCACTTGCTCTAAAATAACCCAGCGATGATAGCTGGCTTTGTGGACAGCTATCAGCACCAGCACATTTGCCTGGGTACTCAGCTCACATATTCATGAAGTCAGCTGGGCAGCCGGACCATCCACAGTAGCAACATTCAGTGCTGGCCCACTTGTGGGGTCATTTCTAAATCTCATGACCTAAGAGTTTGCTTTTAGGGTAATGTATGGAAAAGATATGACCTCTATTATTATTATTATTATTATTATTATTATTATTATTATATCCCGCCTTTTCCCCAATACTGGGACTCAAGGCGGCTTTACAAATTAAAACATGTACAAGACAAGGAGGTTGTTTGGTTTTGCAGTGGTGGCTGCTATGCTGAGCTCGGAACGTATTCAAAGCAATGCAGTCCACTTTATTTTAATGCAGAAGCATGAAAGGTATTCGATATCGAACATTTTCTTTAGATGTTTGTGTCTGGATGATCTCAAGGCCAGGATTTATTGTGGCTTAAAAAAAAAAAGTAAATCATCCCTGTGCTCATTGTATGTGAATGTTGGGGCTTAAGGACATGCCTGTTTTATAGGTGAACGTTTTGAGATGCTGCCGTGCAATTATCACCGTAACCATGTTGAAGTCTAGGAGACTTTGTGCCTATTGGCAAGATTGTTGTCTTGGCAATTCTGGGAATTTGCTCTGGTTCCAGGTAACCTGCAGCTACGGCATAGTGCGCTTATTCCCGTTTCAAGTTCCATTAGTTTGGGGTGGATCATAAATGTTGTCATCATAGCAACACTGTATGTTTGGAAACAATGATTTCAGCTGCCCCTCGTGCAAAATATTGAGGCTGCAACCTTTACTGGTTTTTCCTCTTACCTTGGGTCCAAGTTCAGTAAAGCTTCAGGAAGTGTCCCAGTACATACGCTGCTGTGCAAAAATGACTGTGTTTATTCTCACGATGACCCTGTGAGCTAGGCTGAGAAATACTGACTCACACAAGGCCATTCTGTGAGCGTTGCAGCTGAGCAGAACAAAATATCCTGCATCAGCAGCTTAGTCCTTGCTTTCCTTCTCCTTCCTAACACATGGATACAAGGCTGCTTGCCCAAACACATCTGATTTTGCACAACACAAATGATAAATATGAAATGATAAGACAAGCCATTCCCTTTAGGCTGTCAGTGGTTTTGCTCTTACTGATGTTACTTTGCTGCTGATCTAAAAGTGGGGGACGACAACCCAGTGCTGGAAGAATATCTTACTTTCATGGGGCTCTTTTATACAGTTTCCATTGGCCACATGAACATTCCCAACTGTCCCCAAGTACAGACTCATGCAAACCCTTTTGCATGAAAACTCTTAAGTGTTTTTGTGTATATTTCTCCTAACACTTGCATTTTTGTATGCATTTTTTGTATGCATTTCCCCCTAATATATGTATGTTTGTATACCTATTTTGACTGGAGAAGTCCATTGCAAAATTCAGAGAAATGTGAATTTCAAAGGATAACTGAATTTCGGTTTGCATGTTGGTGCAAAAATGTGAAATTAGGTAAATTTGCATTAAAATATGAAATGAATTAATTTCTTCCCCATCCCTAAGTACAATCCATTCTAAAGACCAAAACATCGCAAGGTGTACCCTGTGCAATCCTTTGACATCAGAGGGGAGATCCCATATATTCCTTGCTTTTATTACTATGGTAATAATCAAGCTGAGGATCTTCTTCACTATTTTATTTATTCCTTACATTTCTATACCACCTAACAGCTGAAGCTGTCTGTCTGTTTGCAGTTGCCCACTGTCACAAAGTGTGAGGGGAAAAATATTTCCAAGTATATTTGAAGAACTACAAACAGTGATGTACGTTTTATTCAAGAATATATATATATTTTAAAATTGCTAACCATAACATTGGGGTAACCCATGAACTCATTGGGCTCTATTGTTTAGACTTTAGTGTAATTTGTTTGCCATCATGTTATAAATGGTAGAGCTTTAACACTTTCTGGTTTTAAATAAGGGATTGGCTGTTGTATAGTCAACACTTTGTTTTCGTATTGTATGTTGTTATGGCCAGTCACTAAAACAACAAAAACGACCTGTTACTGGCCATGTACAGTGGCCAAAGTTTGGAACAGTGATTAATGGGCATCTAATTGTAGAGGAGTTCTGGGCACATTCTTCATTCAGAAGATGCTCAGCATGCTCTCAAGGAATGGGCACAAGACCCGTCTGTGTCGAGAGTGTTCCTTTGCCTGTCGTTCATGTTGTTTACTCAGCATTGAAGAACAGACGGTGAGAAGTGCCAAGAACCTGCTTAGAAAATGAATATGGGTTGAAGAAGCCCTGGAAATAAATCCATGAAGGTTACTGGCTTGCCAAACCACATATATCTGTGCTGGTTATTAGAAGGCTTAAATGGAGCTGAAGGTTGGGGGGAGAGGAGAGGAGAAATAGTACCTGATCACCTGGAAGTGATCCTCATTCACCCCAAGTGATCAGACAGACAGCTGTTTTTTTAATATAGCTGATTGGAACATTCTCAGTCCCAGGCAGGAGGTAGCTGTGATATTCTCAGAATCAGCACCCCCTCCCCCCAATCAGAAGTACTAAAGCTGCAATCCTCGGCACGTTTATTTAAAATAAGTGCTGTTAAACTAAGTGAGTCATACTTCCAAATAGTCCTGCATGGGTTTGGACTGCTATGGACACGTTAAAAAGAGCCGTGTTGGATTATACTAAAAGATTATCTAGTCTAGTATTTTGTTCCCACAGAGGCCAGCTAAATGTCCATGGGAAGCCCTCAAGCAGGACATGAGGGCCTTCCCATTCATGTTCTCCAGCAACTGGTGCAGAGAGGGATACTCCCTATGAATCTGGAGATGATAAATAGCCATCTTACTAGTAGCCATTGATAGCTTTATACGCCATACATTGTCTAATCCCCCTTTAGAGCCATCCAAATTGGTGGCCATCACTATATCTTGTGTTCGTTTGACTATACACTTTGTGAAGAAGGACATTCTTTTATCTGTCCTGAATCTCCCACCAATCTGCTTCATGGGATGACCCCATTGGGTTCTAGAATTTTGAGAGAAGGAGAAAAATGTCTCTGCATCCACATTCTGCACACCGTGCATAATTTTGTACACCTCTATCATATCTCCCATTACTTGCCTTTTCCCCAAGCTAAAGAATCCCAGCTGTTGTCACCTTCCCTCATAGGGGAATTGCTCCAGCCCCTTGATCATTTGGGTTGCCCTCTTGCAGCTCTATGCTATCCTTTTTGGGGGTGCGGTGCTCAAAACTGTACACAGTATTCCAAGTATAGTTGTACCATAGATTTGTATAAAGGCAGTTTTATTTCCAATTCCTTTCCTAATGATCCCAAACGTGGAATTCACCTTTTTCACCACTGCTGCACATTGGATCCTTTTCATCAAGCTCTGCACCACAACCTCAAGCTCCCTTTCCTCATCGTGCTCCCCGCCCCGGAGCAATGCCTTCATTCTGCCAAGTGTGCCATGCTCACGCAGCCCTGACTACTGTGTTGTTTTTGAGCCTCATTCTCCATGGGGAAGTTGGATTGTTCAATCCCTGAACTAGTATCTAGACTAGAGCATAGAACACAGACATTGGAGTTGGATCTAGATTTACTCCTACTCAGAGCAAACCCATTGAATTCAACGGAACTTAAGTTCATCAGTGGATCTACTCTTAAGTATGATTAAATCTAACCCATTGTCCATTCCTGCTGAAGGACACCCTGCATGTTCTCCGAGTAAATCGTTTCTGCCCTGGTTCTTTCTTCCCCTTTTCTCACATTTCCCCAGAGCTGCCGGTGTGTACAGTGTGAAGATTACATTAAACCACCGCAAGGAAATCAGCTTGGCCTGAACGACCCTTCCGTCACGTGGATCAGAGCGTGCTCACTGTGTTCTGCCAGACTGTGGCTGGCTGAGCGAAATACAGTGAAGCACTGGGCTGCCAGCCAAGGTTTTATTCCAGCTTGGAGCACACAGTCACACATTTGCTATTTGGCAGGACATCCACGCCGGGGTTTGTTTGGATAGTAATCTAGTACAGTTGTGCCTTTCTTTTTTTCTTTCTTTCTTTCTTTCTTTCTTTCTTTCTTTCTTTTAAAAAGCATGCATGGACAATATGCATCCAGAGGAGCCGCTGTGTTGCAATAGACATGAAGTGACCTTGGGCCAGCTACTGTCTCTCACCCTCACCTACCTCATGGGGCTTTTTGCAAGGTTGGGGCTATACCACTCTGAATTTGGGATTTTACATACAGCAGGATGATTGGTAGAATGGCCTGTACTACTTATGGAACCTCTCCCACCCTATAAAAACAAACAAACAACTTCCTGCAAATAGAAACTTAACACATCAGGGAGAATTATTCTATCCCAAAAAGTTGGCTTCCTAGGCTGGCTTGCTGGTTGCAGGGAATTATTTTTTAATATAGAGGGGCGTTCAAAAACACGAACCTTCTTCTGCAGCCTGAAGCAGTGCAGGCCATTCTTCCAACTCATTCTGCTGCATGTACATGCTAGGCCTGAGATCCTAGGACAAGAGAGGAGGTGGGGGATATGATACATTGGTGGACAAAAGAAGAAAAGTGCTTCTAACTCTTTTGCTGATGTTTTCAACACAATCCCGTTTCTTGCTTCATACGTGATTTCCCCCCCTACACACCGATGGCCAGCTGCAGGGTTCTCAGTCCACTTTGTTCTCCAGGCCAGGGCCAGCGTATGGAACACATGCACTCAGGCAAAAGGTGCTTCCAGACACCTGCCACTACTACTTCAAAGGCATGGTGCAGCTCTTCCACTTTTATTCTTTAACAGATTTTCTGTGGTAAGAAAAAAGGTGGAAGCAGCAGCAGGAAACACAGGGGAAATGATATTTCTGGGCCCCAGGCAAAATGCCATGAATTACGTACAATAAAAGCCACTCCTGGAAGGTTCCATGCTCACGACATCACATGCAAACTTCAATGAGATATGGGGCTCACAATCCAGTGGTTGCTGAGGCTGAAGGAGAAAGGGTCAGGGCCAAAATACCCCCCCCCCCCGATACCAGCCTATTTCAGCTTAAATGCCTTATTGCCAGAAACGTGGCCTTAGGAGGGGCATTCCAACCCTTTAGAATGAGGAAACATTCACAAAAGCAAGGAAACCATGAGATGATTGATGGTTAGGGGAAAGGGGCATGGCCTTCCCAGAGGACTGGATGAGGCTCTGGAGGACTGGATTTGGTCCCCAGGCCTGAGATTCTATGCTCCTATGCTACTGTGTGGAGTCTCTCTCTCTCTCTCTCTCTCTCTCTCTCTCTCTCTCTCACACACACACACACACACACACACACGTGAACAGACTTTCCTCCTGTTATGAGTGAAACTGTGGTGAGTGTTTTTATCACACTTGATTAAAATGGTGGCAGGACATTCAGGGCCAGATAAAATTGAATCAGGCTTGGCCTATTGACCATCCCTGATGATAATCTCTAGGCAGGAAGACCCTTTGAAGGGCAAAGGCTTATTTTGCCATGGAAAGCCAATAGCAGCAAAGTCAATTCAGGTTGTAAATATATACCTTTTAAAACTCTCCCTCTAATGAGCTATTGTAAGAAGATGACATGATGTATTATAGGAGACAGGGACCTAAATATTAGATGAGGACCTTTCTTGGGCTACATCTTACCTTTCCCATCAGTCCAGCCCATTGATGGTAAAACACTTGTATTTTGGGCTGGTCTGCTGAACTATGGCATTGAAGTATATCACGGGGATGTTTGAATGTCCGAAATGCTTAAAATGTTGGGACTAAGCAGTTTCTAAAGTGTTTTTGGTTTTTTTGTAAATGCATCCATCTGGCTCTGCTCCTGAATATATTGTTGTTACCATTTTTCAGAACAAAAACCCAAAATCAAAGTTTACATAGAAAAGGAAGTAGCTTTGCTTGGGCATCCAAAATAGCAAATCAAGTCCATCTCTCTTCCCTTTCCTGCATACTTTAATGTTTTTGCCTGGAGGCTAAGTGGTACATAGAAATACTAATATATGTGTAGGGGAAACAGAACTATGCAGTCCAAACAAGTATTTATCTTGTGGAAACTATTTTTCAGCTGATTTTCTAGCATCTGCTCTGCTTGGTCCAGTCTACTTCCAAATTTGTTTAATTCAATGTGATTCATGCAAATACATGAAAGGGTTTGATTTTTAGCACCATCGAAAACATTGGTTTTGGAGTGGAAGGTGGCTTAAGTTTTCATGATGCAAACTCTCAAAGAAGTCTTAAATACAGTGAATGACCAGATTCAGATGGTGGAACCAAACCATGGTTTGACCATTAGGACCTGCTTGGGCGCACATGCTCCCATTCCCACCAGGCCATTTTCAGTTCCGGTTTGGAGGCAAGCTATGTTTTGTGGTATTTGAATTATGCCCAAATAAGGTGTATTGACTTTATCACACCCCAGGGAGCATATGAGAGCTTGTATGTATTTTGAGAAGTTCCGATAGGGTTAAATTCTGCTGTTATTCAAAATTCTGTGACAGTGAACTTGTTGTCATTAGTTTTAGCATACTGAACAAATGGTTCCTGCAATAAAGTGTTGCAGCATGGTGTCCTCCTATTCACTATTAAAATCAGCCAGCCCTGCCCTTCTTTACAGTACTCCATTCTATTCACCTTACACCTAGTTTTCCTTTTTGTCACCCCAACAACCAATCAGCATTCTTTGGCTACTGAACTGTTTTTGGGTCAGCTTCCTTGTTAGGTCCCCCCCTCCAAGGGTCTTCTTTTCCTCTTCTGCATGGATGTACCATTTTGGCTACATGAACATTGATGCTCAGCTCTGAACATCAGAAATAGGAGGAGCAATGATATGGAATATGGTCTTCTTTCTTTTAACATGGATTTAAGCCTGATCCTACCAAAGTCCTACTGATTTTAAAGGGAAAATCAAGCTTAAATCTCACCAACTAATATCAGTGGGATGTTGTTATTTTTTTTTTTTAAAAAAAAGTTGGGCTGGGATCATTCTTCATTTGCCTAATTCTAATACATACTTTTCTGTTTATCTTACCTATCCTTATGTCACCTTATGTGTCTGATTATACAGAAATAGCCTATTTAAATGCCAGAAGTGTTAGAGCTGGTTCACATGATACCTTGAGCTGCATTTTTTTAACCCATTAAAATTGTTTATGTGCATGTGTGAACTGCCACAACTTTCAAGTTTGCGTATTGAGAGTAGAAGCTGGTGGCTCTGATGTCAGTGTAGCAGGAAATCTGCTCCGGGTTTCATACAGAACCAGTCAGAACTCCAAAGAAGCTCTCCAAGGTGCTGAACCAACCCCCAGAATAGGTTCAGCGCCTTGGCTAGCTCCTTTAGAGTTCTGACTGAAACCAGGAGTGGATTCTCTGCCCCACTGACATCGTAACCACCAGCCTCCATTGATACTGAATGCTCACAGGTCACAGAAAATGCCATAGCTGGGATCTGTGAGCCACCACCTCAGACAAGTGGAGGACTTTCCTCAGTGAAAAAAGAGCCACGACGACAATTCCCCCCAATTCTTTTGCATGAACCCCTTCCGCATAGTTTAAACCAGAACTAAGAGAAGTCAACCAAGAATCAATATACAAAATCAGTTTTATGTATTTTATATCATTTGCTTTTAATGTTGTTCCCCGCCTTGATCCAGAGGGAGAGGCGGGTAAAAACGAACTAACTAACTATATTATTATTATTATTATTATTATTATTAATAATAATAATAATAATATCTATGCAGCACGATCCTTTGCATGTTTACTTGGAAGTAAATCCCACTGTGTTTGATGGGGGTTACTCACAAACAAACTATGAATTTTAAGACACTGTTAATGTCTTAAGAGCGCAATCCTTTGCATATTTAGACAGATAAAAGTCCAACTTCCAGCATTGCCCAGCCAGCAACATTGACTGGGAAATGCTGGGAGTTGTAGGACTTCTTTCTGTCTAAATGTGCATAGGACGTGCCTTATACTAGGGGTGTGCATGGACCCCCTGATCCTGATCCGGATCTGTTAAATCTGGACTGGCCCGATCCGGATCTGTATGATCCGGACCTTGTCTGCTTCTAACCGGATCCAGA
The DNA here is from genome assembly GCA_029215795.1 of Anniella stebbinsi. Taxonomy (NCBI): domain Eukaryota; kingdom Metazoa; phylum Chordata; class Lepidosauria; order Squamata; family Anniellidae; genus Anniella; species Anniella stebbinsi. The sequence goes on from JARDYH010000005.1 coordinate 33,402,021, forward strand.
TCTGGGGCGCAATCTGGATCCGGAGATCCTCCTTTTCCCAATAGACTTGCAAGTCTATCAGCCTGCTTCTCAGTACAGCAGGCAGCGGCGGCAGGCAGTGGTGGCGCCGAGGAGGCAGCAGGTAAGCAGGGAGAGTGGGGGGACCTGGCAGGGCAGTGTGCCCTGGATCTCCGGATCGGTCCAATCCGGATCTCCCCAGTTCGAATCAGATCCAGAACCGGGAGGTCCAGATCACCCTGATTAGATCTGGATCCGGGATCCGGGTTCGGATCTGTGCACAGCCCTACCTTATACCTTATACTATAGCAGTGTTGCCAACCCTGGTCATTCTTTTATCTTTACGAAATGGATTTGTGCCTTTAGTGTGTGTGCCTCCATAGTTCTATAAAATTGTTTATTATCACAATCCCCCAGTTGATTGTGCCAGTGACTTGGCCAGAAATATAGGTGCTCCTGAGGAATAATCTCATATATTCTACTCCATAATTCGTGCTAATGTATGAATGATTTGTCTCATGATGTGATGCATGCTTGCCTTTGAAAATCATGTGGCAAAAATTCTCCAGTTTATACAGTCTGAAAGAAGAAGGAAAGTTCTAGTCCTCATGGTTCAAGAGAGAAGACATTTTATAATCAACAACTTTAGTCTTTCTTCAGAGGTGTCCTCAGATGAACCTTTCTTGCTTCTAAAGCTCATCAGACAGGTTCCCGTTAAGCAATTAACTAGCTGAGCAGAAAGAAGAATGGTGCTTCTCCAGGAGATTAATTCTTGCTTCACAAAAAAAGTTAACTCCTTCCTCATGCCCTTCATTTCAGTTCATTACAGACTTTCAGATTCCAAAAAAAGAAAACATTTGTTTCCATACAATGGAGGCGAAAGGAACATAGAAATAAGAAAGGTTTACTGACAGAGCAAAGTTCATTTCCGTTGTGGAAGAATTTACACAAGATTAAATTGTTGAAGAATTTACACAAGATTAAATCCAAGCAGTATCTGTTAACAATTTTCTAAAAGTTGCTTAGGGATCTTAAACACTTGGCAGAGAAAACTTTGCAATTGATCCGGCTCCGTAAAATTGTATATATCCATGAACAGGAAGGCTGTATACCACCTTCCTAGGAAAGGAGCAATCAAAGGAGAAATAAATCTGGTTTTCCTATCTCTATAAAAAATGCACAATTCTGTCACTTGCTGTAGAGTTCCAACTCTTCACAGCCGCATGGACGTACATGATTTGCATTTGGCACGCCAATAAATCTCCCTTCCAAAATAAGGGGAGGAGGGGAGGACATTGAAGTGATTTAATGCAATCGTGGGGCAGGGGGAGTAAAAAGAGAGTTAAGAGAATTACAAAGATGGCGATAAAGGGTCATGAAGAGAAATCCTGTGGAGAGCATTGATGATGTTGTGCTTAAGGAAAAGTGGAAGGGGGACAATTTGACCTTTTTTAATTGAGGGAAAGGATCTCAAGAAGTGATTGCTGCTCATCCTAGCCTCTCCATGCACTTGTAAATGTGTGTGTAGGTGCCCCTTTGCAGACGTCTTGCAGGATGTGTGGATGTTAAGGAGGATTCAGTCCCCCTATATACGAAGGAACATCTGAAAGAGGCTTCTGTTTCCCACAGACTGGGTTAGAAGTAGTGGACAAAGTGATTTTTAAAAAGTTGATTTATGTCAGCCTTCCCCGGTGCCCTCCAGATGTGTGGGACTACAAATACCAGCATCCCCAGCCATCACTGAGTTATGATGTGATTTCGTGAGGCCTTGCCTCAGGGACAGGGGGATTTACTCTTGAATTCGGGGATTCTCAGAAACTGAGGCGAGCAAGATAAAGTGGAGCAAAATGGACATCTCAGCTCAGTACATTTGGTCTCGCGGATATGTGTAAGCGAGGTCGTCACGTCCACCAAAGCACAGTGAATCTGCTGTGCCTTTGGAATCTTCTAATTCTTTTAAGCCAGAACTCTCAGTATAAAATTCCTTTGAAGCTCAAATCTGTTCACACGGTTGCCTTGTTTTTCAAGCAGGTCACATGCCGGTGCTATTTCTCCTCAGGCCGGCAGCATCAGATTGTGTGCGTGCGTGCATGTGCGTGTGAAGTGCAGTGGAATTCACATAGGATTTGCATCTGCTTCTGAATCATTGTTTCACGGTTCTTAGAACCAGCACGTAAGGGACCAAGTTTGACCTTGGTTGCAGGAAGGGACAAATCCCATTTTTGGTTCATTGGCAAGCTGAGCCATTAGAGGACAGCGCAATGAGCTTCGCTCTTTTTTTCAGGCAGGAGCTGCTTTGGCTCTAGGCACCACTGCCGAGGCCACTTGGGGGTGGGGAGGGGGCTTTCCTCTCCCCACACCCTAGTCAAATGGCAGTGCTGTGCACCAGACTCACCTGGAGGCCTTTCCAGGCCTCTCCTCCCCAACCCCTCTGTGCTGTCCAAGCAAGGCCTCATCAGTCAGCCTGTCACCAGGCAGGCACATTCCAACAGGCTCACTGGGTCTTTGGATTGGAATGGATCTTTTCTTGTCGCAGAGAGGGAGCGCTCTGGTCAGCGCTGCAAAATGACTCCCCGCCATGAAGCCTGCTCTGGAAGAGTAAGGAATTACTCCAGAGAGAGAGGATGGGGGGCAAAGAGCTGCACTTGAGGTGACTGGAGCCACCATTGGCTTTGAGCCTTGCAATGAAGGATGCTGGAACTGAGGAATTGGTGAAGAATGAGGCGGAGGTGAGGTGGAATCAGTTCTGTGTTTCTGCTTCCTCTCTCCTTCAGTGAATGCTGTAATGACTTTCAGTGTTTAGAATTTGCAAGCCTGGTTCGCGGAAAGCATATGGGGAACTGAGCAAATTCCTCCTGCGCGTACGCGAGATACAGTGCCTCCTTTTAGATCTGGAGCGGCTGTATTCAGCCTTCACCAGAGGCCCATTCACTTAAAAGTGAGATTGAAGGGTCTCGGATATCAGGGTTCCCTCGTTTGGATTGGGGCTGGAAGGAGCTCAGAGAGAAGAGATATAAATATATGTGGCACAAGCTGTGGGCGTGCCAGACTTCAAACGTGTTGTAAACTTGAGCTCTTTCTGGTGATAGCTTGGCTGTGAGGTCACCGTTGGCCGACGCTGCATCTCTCCCTGAAACCCTTGAAGTAGCCTGAGGTTTTGGGATATTCATCATAGATTTTGGATGAGGAATGCTATGTAGGGTAAATATGTAAGGCGGTAAATATGAGAATAACCAAAACAACTCTTTTTTTCCCCACACACACCCTCCTCCTCTGATTTGTATGAGTTAACAGATGGTTCTGCTTATGTTTATTCAGAACTGAACTGAGGGAGAGTTCACACACACACACTCACCACTCACTGGCTCCTGCATTGAGTGATGATGTATGTGTGAAATGGCCATTAGAGAACTACCAATGGCACTTTCATTTTTACCTGCCATCACCTTGAACATAATTCACCTCATGCAGCAGAATGAGGTGGTAGAATGCTGAGGCGGTAGAAAGAACTGTACCACTTCAAAACTCATGTACTAGATGAACACTTTTTTTTAAAAAAAAAAAGCAGTCTCCTTTGTTAATTTTTCCCCACTGTAAATAGAAAAAATAAAACAGCTGGCAAAGGTGTGGGAGAGAATCTTTCCATTTGTGGGGAAATTTTCCTGTGGAGGAGCGTTCAAAACTGGAACACACACACCCACCTACGGTCTGAAGTGGTGCAATCCATTTACCACCTTAGCATTCAATACCACCTCTTTCTCCTGCATGTGTAGACCAGCCCTTAACAGAGGCAGTACACAAGTTTGAGCTGCAAGTAATCTAGAGATAAGTCATCAAACAATGGCGTGCTGAGTGATGGAGATGTGTGTGTGTGTGAATCAGTCCTGACTTGTTGTGGTTGGAAGGTGAATAGTAAAGGTGAGCTTATGGGTGTTTCAGAACCAGCTTTACTCCCATGAGCAAAGCAGTTTATAGGGCTCATCTGCTCATTAGTTCACTCACAAGCATTCCAGTGCCGTAACTGAGTTTTTCTTTGGGATCTGGGGACATTCTTGGAATCAACCGACCGTAGAGTGGTACTTCGTCCTGAAGAGACATCATTTAAAGAGTAGTAGGAAATGGACACCTGTCCTCTAGATAGCAACCAAAGGTTTTCTCTACCTATTTGGAGTATGACAATTCAATTACTGAGATCTTATAAGGCTAGCCAACCTTGGCAGGCTACCAAGAGAAGAAGTCGAGTTCTTCTTGATGGGTGCCATCCTGTGCACAGTTACCTGAGAGCAAGTCCTATTGAATGTAGTGATGCTCACTTTTGGACAGACATGTAAGTCTGGGATTGCATCGTAAAAGGCCAAACTAGGCGTGGCACTGTGGCAATGAGGGAGTAGGCTGACTGGGTGGGTGTGGAGGGGCATGAAGAAGGTGCTGCCCAAGGGGCCTCCAAAAACCTGGAGCCGGCATTGCGAGCCAGGAACAAATGGCTGGAGCAGCCAACTGTGGGGAGGAAAGGCATGGGAAGGGGAAGGGTTCAGCATTCCTCTCTGAAACACTGCTTTGGCTTTTATAGTAAGACTTCCCCATGTCTCTCTCCCTACCCCCTTCACAGGTGAACAGAGTGGACATTGGCATAACAGCCCTGGGCCATCTAGTTTGGTTCTCAGAGTAGTTTCAGTCCAACTCAGGCGGAGAGGGTGGGGAGCAGTCTCTTTAATTTGTGCAGGCATGTGAAATGAAATGTACTCTCCTGCACATGGTGTGTGTGTAACATTGCCTGGCTGGGTTGTGAATAATGCGGAATGAATGCACTTCACTAGGCCAAGCACAAGGAAACATATTTCTTTTTACACCCATGAATCGAACCTGTAGTTTCTCCTAGGATCACCACCACTACATGTTATTTATTTATTTTTATTAATTAATTAATTAATTAATTACATTCTACATCCTGCCTTTCTACTAAAAATAGTGCTCGATGTGGTTAAAATGGAATACAAGTAAAATAACAAAAGTTATAATTAAAACTCACATAAAAACACATCCTGACAAAAACATATCAATAAAAAACACCACTAATAATAATAGATGAAGAAAAGGAAGAAAAACACCCCACCAGATTAAAACCTACTTTACCAGCACATCATCTTAGATCCCCAAATCCCATTGGAATAAAAATATATTGAGTTGTATTCTTTCGGAGCAACATAAAAATCAGGGCATGGAGCATCTTCCTGTAAATGCTGACTTCACTGTTCCCTCAGCAACGCAGAGCGGGGGAAAACATACAGATGAAGAGAAATCTGGCATATACTTAGGGCTGTTGTTTTTTTAAAAAAAATTTAAAAGTTCCATCTACATCAGGAAATATTTAAATCGATATTTTTATATACCTGCATACTTTTCTGTGTGAAGGGAAACTGCCTTTTTAAAAACAGCCCACCTGTATTCTCTCTCTCTCTTTCTCTTTATGGCAATGATCTATGTCAAAGACAGCAGGAGTGATATGACATGACAGTTGCTGTGGGAACACCACCTACGCCATGAAAATAGGATAGAGATGGGGCTTCAGAACAGTAAATCTCACAGAATTTCCTGAGCCCATGAATTAAAGTTGGCCTCATTGCCAAAGGAGTTTCAGGTATTCTGTTTGTTCTGACAGATCCAAACTTTGGGGGTCTCCAAGGTTGGGTCTTCTAAATAGATTATTACTGTTTATTCATTCCACAGGATGTTTTCAATATACAAAGCGCCCTGCAAGGCTTACTGATCACAAATATTGCTGTGGAACAGATTGGGCTGAGAGTCAGACAACCTCAGGGCTTGATCCTAAGGTTTCTCATATCAAATGCAACACTCTTTCCTTGATGACATGTTGGGCTTCTAAGGCTTCAGTCCTACGCTCATTTACTTGGGAGGAAGCCCATGGAACACAGTGTGATTTACTTCTAAGTAAACTTGCATAGAATCAAGGGCAATAGACACATTGAAATGAATGAGCCTAGCTTACGTAGGACTACCATTGGATACTGTCCCAAGTGCCCTGCTGTCTATTAAGGCCTATTTGCCTTCAAGAACTCTTAACACATGACAAGAGTTCCTCAAGCTAATTATGCTTTACTCCATGCCACATCCATTTGGGGTTATATTGGTCAGTGCCAGTGAAGTGAATGGTGTCATGGGGACTGCCCATTCCAAGTATAGAAGCTGACTGGACTGGCAGTTGTATCTTAGTTCAACACTGGCAGCAGGACAGTGTCCTCCGCTGCACCTGAGATCAGCAAGCTAGGTTCACACAGCTCTAACCAACTCACCTCGCTGCCACCACTCGCTCCTCAGCATCTGCTCTCTGCCTCACGGTAGAGCCAGCACTAAACAGTGCTACCAGAAAGCTTCATGAACATGCTATGCAAAATCATTATGCGTTCTTATACTTAACTCTTATGATCCCCCATATTGGGAGAGCAAACCAGGCAGGAAGAATAAGCGACTTGTTCTCTCTCACTCACTTAGGGCAGTGCTGATTTTATTGTATGAGTGAGGCTATGGTGGGGCACCCATGGGTAGGGTGACCAGATTTTGAGGATCAAAATCCCGGAACCCCCCCGCCACCCCACCCACCCACCCAAAACAACCCCCCCACCACGCGCCCGTGCCGCCCCGCCCCGTGCCCTGCCCGCATGCCTTGCGACGCTGCCCTCCCGCGCCGCCCCCCGCCGCGCCGCACCGCCCGCCCCGGCGTCCGCACCGCCCGCCCCGGCGTCCGCTTCCCTCCGGTGCTCGGAATCTACTGAGAAACAGGCTTCCTGGCCTGTCTCTCAGTAGCGCGCCGGGTGATGACGGCATCACCCGGTGCGCTACTGAGGGACAGGCTGCGAAGCCTGTTTCTCAGTACATTCCGAGCACCGGAGGGAAGCGGATGCCCCAGCAGGTAAGTGCCTCGCGCCGCCAGCCTCGCGCCGCCGCCGCGTGACCCCCCGCTGCCCCGGTTTGCCCTCGCCGCCCCCCGGTTGGCCCGGATCTCCCCAGGGCCATCTGGTCACCCTTTTGGGGGGCTAAATTTCCGGATTTGGCCCCCCAAAACAGTTTTTCTGCCCAGATGCGGATTTGCTCCCCATTTCCCGGGCATGTCTGGACAAATCCGGGCGGATGGTCACCCTACCCATGGGCTGTCCATGCAAGGTTTTTGTGGGTTTGGCTGAAAGAGCAGGTGAGTTCTGCTCCTTCAGTGCAACAGTGTATTTACATTCTTGCAAGCACTCCGCCCTGAAAGCTATTTGGAAAACACCTGGGTTGGAGGAGATGCTCTAGTAGAGGTTCTCACTTGTTTGAAGGAAAAGTGAGACATGCAAACTGCTCCCTCTGTTGGAGAATTTGTGATTTTCACGTTGCTTTCTTGGTAACTTGGAACTGGGCAGTGGTTGAAGCTGTGCACATGTTTCTTCTGGATGCTGGTTTGTATGTTGGGGGGAAACAACAACTGTACAGGGCTAAGGCATGGATAGGTGCATATTTCAGTTCATAGCTACTCTTAATCAGTTGCTCTGTCGTTGGTCGTGTGTGCGATACTAACAAAACTGAAGGAATTGCACTTGATTTTATTTCTTTATCATATTTATAGCCTCTCCCCTCCTTTCTTTCAAGGATCTCAGGGCAGCGGACATATTATTTCCACAACCACCATGTGAGGTAAATTAGGCTGATAGAGAGTAACATGCCCAAGTTCAGCCAGTGAACACTGATTTGAACACACATTTCCCCAACTCAAGTCGAAAACTCCATCCACAGCACAATATGATCGATCTAACACAGGCAGCCTTCCCAAATATGGATTTTTTTTATTGTGAATTTGTTAACAAAACAAAAAACCATAAAGAAAATAAAAATAAAAAAGTAAATAATAATTAAAAAAAACATATATAGCCACATGCTTCAAAAGCCTCAGTTTCAAATATCACAATTTCTAGGTAAGTAAAAAAGGGGAGGGAAAAAGGTAGCATAAATTACACATAAACATCCATAAAGGCAGACCAAATGTCTGAGTAAATGTCCATTTGTAGATGACGCCTGTATGCCACTCTTTCAAATGTTGCTAATGTTGTTAAGTCTTCAATCCATTGCATTATAGAGAGTGTGGTTTTATCTTTCCAATGTTGTAAAATAATTCTTTTGGCAGTCAAAAAGGCACGAAAAATCAATTTCCGTTGTCGTTGTGTTAGTTTCCAAACAGCTGGTACATAATTTAAAATGACATGTACATCTGAAAATATTAAAGAGCATTCTAATACAAAATTTATGCGACTGATAATTTCCTCCTAAAAGACAGAAACAATTCGACAATTCCAGAACATATGAACAAAAGAAGCATTAAGTATGTAGCACTTCCAACAATTAGTTGTGTTAGACATACCCGAAAAAGTCATTTTTGCTGAATAAGACGTAACTGGAGATCCACTGACATATCTGATACGGATGCCAAAACAATGGTCCATTGTTTTGATAAAATAGTACACTCCCAATTCCCTATTCCATTCCTGCTGAAGCCCCATGTATCATATTTATTCACTAATAATAAGAATGTATAAACATGAATTGTGGGCCAATTTACCTGGTCAGCCTCAATCAATGTTTCCAATAGCAAAGGAGATTCTGAAGCAGTGAATGCTGCTGGGCCAAATATAGATTCTAACAAATGTTGCAGTTGCAGATACTGCCATTCCACTGTGGCTGGTAATTTAAATTTATCACGCAGCGCTAAGAATGACAGGAACTCGTCATCTGCACCCACCAATTGGTCCAGGGTAAAAACCATTCTATCTGTCCAAGTCCGCCATATAAACATTTTCTTTCTTATTTTGAAATCTGGATTTTCCCATATGGTCAGTTTGGCATGAGAAAATGGATCAAACTGTAATTGGTGTGACATTATATACCACACATCTCTAACTGCTAGGATTATGGATGGGGCTCTTTCCACTTTAATATGTCGAGAACCTAATGCAATCCATTTGGAAAGAGGCTCCAAACAGGATGATTCCAAAACTGACCAAGGTGGAAAATCAAATCTAAGACGAAAGGACCAAAATTTAGTGCAAGTGAGCAAGTAAGCCCGATGATATATAACAAGGTCTGGAAAGCCAAACCCACCCTATTTAATTGAAAGTTGCATCCTTTTCAGAGATATTCTTGGTGGAGAGGACCCCCAGAAGAATTTACAGAACAAAGTATTAAATTTTTGAAAATACTTGCTGGGTATAACTAAGAGGATTCCACGTATAATGTAAACAATTCAAGGTATAGTAATCATCTTAAGTGTATTAACCTTGCCCCATAAACTTAACTTTAAAGATGCCCATCTATCAATATCTCGTGAAATATCATTAATCAACTTATTTAAATTTAACTTAATCATTTGACTTATGTCTCTGAGAATGATTATTCCTAAATAAGTGATAGAATCAGGGCACCAGCGAAATTGCCAGTTGGCTAATACATTGGAATGTATATTATCTCCAATCGGCATTATTGCCGACTTTGACCAATTAATTGAATAGCCAGACAAATCACCAAAAATATTAATCAATTTCATCAAAGCCGGAACCAATGACTGGAGTTTTGAAATAAATAGTAAAAGATCATCTGCATATAGAATAATTTTAAATTCTAAGTCAGTGTGTACAAAACCGTGAATACTACTGTTTTGCCTAATGGCACATGCCAGGGGTTCCAAACGTAGATCAAATATCAATGGGGAAAGTGGACAACCCTATCCAGTACCCTGGCCAAGTAGAAAATAAGCAGAGAATAATCCATTAGTCCTTACTCTAGCTCTCGGGGTCAAGTACAAAATTCTTACCCATTTCAAAAATTCAGTTGGGAAGACAAAATTAATCAAAGTAATAAAATAAATTTCCAGTGAATTTTGTCAAAGGCCTTTTCTGCGTCTAAAGAAATAATAGCAGACTGATCAGTTCATTCAGAATTTAAAGCAACCAAATCAACAACTAAGCTAAGATTATCTGCTCCCTGTCCTTTTTTAATAAATCCCACCTGGTCTGGTTGAACCAATGCTGCTATAACTTGTTGCACTCTATCGGCCAATATTGCAGTCAATATTTTGATATCTACATTAATTAATGATATAGCCTTTATATGTGTTGGACAACAGCTCCTATCATTTCCAGCCAGCATGGTCTGGTGCATCTGGAGAACACCAATTTCGGGAAGGCTGATATAATAATGATATTATTATTATTATTATTATTATTATTATTATTATTATCATCTCTCTTTTCTCGCTTGTGGCGGTTTTTCTAGATGGACATGATGGGCTTTGCCAAGTCATGCTGTCTTTTACTGATTCAGGAATTTTGTGGCGGTTGAGCATGTTTTAAGTATGGCTTTTTTCTGGATGTTGGTGTGGATGTATTTTGGTTTCTGGAGGTTATTATTATTATTAAGATTTCTATACCGCCCCGTAGCCAAAGCTCTCTGGTGTCTTACAAAAGATTAAAATATTAAAAACAGCATACCAAATTTAAAACCTTAAAAACACAAAACAGACAGTATACCCAAAGATAATATACATCATCTAAGAACAACTTTAAGGAATCAGCCAAACCTAAAAAACAGATGTGGGATCGATTGAAATGCATCACATGCTGCTAAATGCCTGGGAAAAGAGAAAAATCTTGACCTGGCACCGAAAAGATAATGTTGGCACCAGGCATGCACTTGAGCATAATAAGGCATGCACTTGAACTTTGTGCTATGTACAGAGATTAGGGAACTTCATAGGTGAGGCTGATTCCAGACCAGGCTTTTTTTGTGCCATCAGCCTGCCTCATTCACAGAATTTTACAGGAGGTCCAGACGACATCTTCTACTCATTTTGCTACCCACTTGTATAACATTGGAACATAAGAAGTGCCCTGCTGGATCAGAACAAGGGTCCATGTAGTCCAGCACTCTGTTCACACAGTGGCCAACTAGCTGTCATCCAGCAAACCACAAGCAGGACACGGGTGCAACAGCACCCTCCCACCCATGTTCCCCAGCAACTGGTGTACACAGGCATACTTCCAACTTTTTTCTTATCACAAACATTATTAAGGAAAACCAGACGCCATAGCTGCACAAGGCCTTCAGGTTGGTAGTACCAGGAGCCCTCCATCAGGAAGTATGGTAAGTGCGAAGGTTAGAAAACAGCCCTCAAAATTCTTTTGAAGTCCTACCCCAAGGGTGTGGCATGTGAAATAACATTGCAAAATAACAATGCAAATGTTATTTTGTAGGGAACAGAAAGAGGCACCCAAGCCTTGACTCATTATACACACACGAGTTCTGTTTTTCAAAGAACTTCCTTATCTTGCTGTCCAAATCAGGACAGAGTTTTAATAGGCTGGCTGGTGCCATAGAACAAGTGAAGCACTACTTTTTGTTGGACCAAATGCTAGAAGCAAGGGTTTTGAGATACACAGAACCTTGCATCAGGTGTACGTGTTCGCTATTAAAAACAACAACACCCAGTTTGAAGCCAAGTGACTAGACTGCCTGTCCTGTTGCAGTTTCTTGTAAAATAAATCTGCTGAATGGGCAGATCAACGGTCTTAAATCCCACTGATTTCAGTTGGAGGATAAAGCATGCGATTCACTGCCCCTCTCCCCTCAAAATAAATTGAACTTGCAACCCAAACCACTGGCTCTGTTTATACAGAATGGAAAACCATGGCTTGGCTGTTCACATCTGACTCTTGGGCAAGATCTACGTCACTTTGAAAACAGTTTGAAAACTGTATCTGGAGGGTGAACTGGGCCCCAACAGTTGTCAATACCGTTATAAACCATCTTAAAGCAGTAGTGTAGATCCTGACTCTGGCTCATGTATTCTCCCCTCCATCCTGCCCTTGTGTGCTATGATTCTCTCCTTTGTTCATGCAAACAGTGATTTGCACAGTTTGGAAGTAATGGCAAACTCGTGTGTGAACAGGGAAGAGAATCAGAAAACTCAAAGGAGTGAAGAAGGGACAATGCATGAACCCAAAGCTCTGGCACAGGTGGCCAAACCAATGTTTGCTGTTACATGTGATTCCAACCCTATACATGTTGAATCAGAAGAAACCCCCACTAAACACAATAGGATTTCAGCCTTCAACACAGTTACCATTGGTAGGATTGTATCCAATACACAGTACCTTTATGAAATGGAAGCTTTACCAAGATAGGGTTTACCCATTATATATTATATCTTCCATATCAATGTAAATGAAATCGTCTTTTTCCTTTTCCTTTTCCTTTTTTTGAAAATGCCACATACCCAAGATGATGGATGGCTGCCCAAAATGTTGGACTGCTTTCCAAAATCTTCCTGGTTCTTTCTTTTGAAGGACCATGCAACATTACTGAGTGAATAGAACTTGGTGGTGGTCCTATGGAATACAGCCTCAAGGGAGGGTCCATAGCACAGAAGTAGAGTGCCTGCTTTGCATGCAGAAGGTCTCAGAGGGAATCCTTAGCATCTCCAGTTAGAGCACGAAAAGCTCTGCTGCCAGTCAGTGTCAACAATATTGGGCTAGATGGACCAAGGGTCTGATTCAATGTAAGGCAGCTTCCTATCGTCTTATGCTGTGTGGGGATTGTCCTTCAGTTCCACTGGTTTTCAGTTGAAATTCAGATTCCACTTTAGTGTACGGAGGATATAAAAAAAGAGAGCATGAATTCTGCAGGGTAGCGTGGCTCTCGGAGTAATAATATGGAACCAATTATTTGCCTTAGCATTGGGAAGAAATCCTGCAGGTTTCCCTTTTAGCTGACTGACTGTGCCTTAAAGCCTCAGTGGTCTGCTGACCATCTCTTGTCCTGGATGTTGTCACAGCTGCAGAGTTTGCTGATGCAGGATTAGTCTGTTGCTCTTTCTGCTACACATGTGACCTTTTGTACGCTGTCCTCTCTTGACCCACCTTGGACTGGAATGAATTTAAGCACCCTAAAAATAACGCACAAGAGCCCAGTACGGATTCCATGGAAGGTCCAGTAGAAATGCCTATAGGGCTGTGGAACAGGGAAGGGGGCATAACCAACCATCACACATAGATACCCATATAAAGGAGGAGCTATGCAGGCATAGGAATTGTGTTAAGCTGAGTGGGTTCTAGCATCATAAAGGCAGACCACTTTTAGGCAATGAACTCAACCCTGACAGTGGATCAACACTACGATCCAGAATGCTTTCTATCAAACATGAAGAAGGAGACCAAGAGAAATGGATCTCTCTCAATCTCACACTGGATATGCGTTCATGTTTACCAGAGTAGAGAGTTAAGCTACACAAAGCATAAGTTCCTAAAAAGTGAGAGCCCCCTTTATACTTCAAAGCATAGAGCTATTGTCGAGGGGGAGTGACATCTGTTACACAGACGAACCTAGGAGTACCATAAGACTTAGTTTCAGGTAAAAGAATAGCTCTCTTTAGGCACCGAGTCAGCAAAGTGCGCAGGAACAAAGGCCAGATCTATTATACTAAGCAGGATATGACACTTTGAAAATGGGTTGAAAACTGTATCTGGAGTAGTTGCCACTACTGTTATAAACCCTTTTGAAGCAGTAGTGTAGATCTTGCCAAAATGATGCATCTTCTTGGAAACTTCCCACAGTCCCATTTTTGACATTTAAGCACTAGAAGCAGGAGAAGCTGTTCCTCTAGAGTCTAGACACAGGAGCAATATGATACTTGAGCTCCCATGCTGACACAGCTCTCGTCTGTTAGTGTGGATTAACAGCATGGTTCGGTGGTGATTTGCTCCTCTGAAGGACGTCCCACTCAGTTCAGTGGAACATCTTCAAGGATGTTTGCAGAGCATGGCCGCCTAAGGCTGCAATCCTAAATACACTTACCAGGAAGTAAGTCCCATTGAACCTAATGTGACTTGCTTCCAAGTAAACATACACAGGATTGCAAATTATCCCAGCAGCATACGATATGAATGCCTCATGGAATGGAAAGAAAAGATGCATTTTGCTTGGTGGATGATGATATCTATATAGCACATTTTGAAGAGGTGCAAGCTCTTTAAAATACAGTAAAACAGCCTCCCCACAACCTGGTGCTCTCCCAGTCTTTTAGAACACAACTCCCAGCATTCCTGCCCTTTGGCCATACTGACTGGGGGTGATGGGAGTAGAATATCAAAATATCTGGCAGATACCAGGCTGGGAAGGCTGCAGTAAACCGTGTAAGAGGAGAGAGCAGTTTATGGTCTTCCAGATGTTTTGGCCTCAAACTTTGATCAGCCTTAGTCAGCATAGCCCATGGCTAGGGATTATGGGAGTTGGAGGCCAAAACATCTGGAGGGTTACCCCAGCTGTAAAATAAGCCAGTATTTTTATCACTATATTACAGAATAGCAGAGAGAGAGAGAGCGTGTGGGTTACCTTAGCTTGTCCAATGGCCATGGCTGAGGAGAATATGAACTAAGGATTTTTCTGGCTCCTAGCTAACTCTGAGGATGCTCCTTGGCCCCTCCTCACAAATGTAATGTGTAAATAAGACCTAATTTATCTTCAGTGCCACCTTTCGAGTCTTCCCTTGCTGCATTAGAGTCATTAATTAATAAACTAATGTTTCTGGAACCACAACAGGATGTACCCATTTTTCAGCACTTGGCATTAAGTAACACAGTGTGAGAAGGAAGTTTCTGTTATTGGTACGAGGGATAACAATTGAATTCCTCCCTCCCCCTTTTTATTCTGGGGAGAAATATGCCTTTGATCCGCCTCTCTCTTCTCCCAAGTGCTTCCCAGTCCTTCCTAGAAGCAAATGTCATTGGTGCCGTTTCATAGAAGGTTTTACACAAAGCATAATGTCCATTGAAGCAGACTGGCTTTGTCCTTCACAGCAGTTCCCTCCACCCCTAACTTTACCCCCATTTCTCCCTTAATGTCCTGTTAGTCTGGAAAGTAGTACATAGAGTCCTGTGAACTAATTCCAAAGTGAGATAATGGCAGTTTAGACGTTTGTGTTTCACTTTGAGCCCCAAACCTCTGCTGGCATTTCTTTGCACTGCAGCGCATTGGAGCAAAGCGGGAGATTGTGGAAGATGTGCCACTTGTAATACACATGGAAGTAGGATGAGGAACTGTGCACATGGATGTGGAGTCATATGTGCAAATGGGTCCTGCGCATGCCATTCTTTGGCTGATCCAGTCTTTGACTGGGACTATGTGTGTGGAGCAATAGCACCAACCAATAGTTCAGGAGGGGGAACAAGGGATAGTAATATATTTATTTTGACACTTCTAAGCCATATGTCTCTTCCGCAAGTGGTACTTGAAGTGGCACACAAATTAGATGAAGTATTGATAAGGAAAACAATTGGATGAAATGATAATTTAGTCCTCTCCTTTCCCCTGCCCAAATAGCTGATCTGCTGCTACTGCCCACAATCTGACATGGGCAATGTACATGCCACTGGACTGAGGCAATTTTCCTATACTGGGGGTTGTGTGAATGTGGGCTGTGGTTGCCAAGGAATGCAAATATGCTTGGTTGGCATGTTTTTCAACGTTGGGCTGTCTGCTCAACATTTTAGCATGCCAGTGAAACAGCTCCTGATTATTGGTCGCAGTGTTGTGGCAAGATGTCAGGCAGCATTGAAAAATGGAGACTTGAAGCCATCACATGACTGAACACCCGAATGTGTTCAGCCCACCGTCTTGATCACTCTCAGTCAGAACAGAATTGGTGTTAAGTAACAAACAAGCTAGGAGCCAACGTGGTTCAGCCATTAAAGAATTGGAGCCATGGGGCTGCTGAGATTGTGTGGTCCTGGACAAGCCACTATCTCTTAACCTGAGTTCCCTGACTGCAAAACATTTCCCCAGATCTTCTGCTATGTTAGTTGTACTGAGATGTCTGACACATTTGTTGAGCATCCATGAAATGGCTTCCTCCTGTATTGCTCCCAAACTATGGAATACATTCCCTCAAGTACTATGGTTGGCCCCCACTTTCTGGGCTTTTATCAAGCTGGAGGAATGCTGGGAGTTTATTTTTCTTTATAAACATACATAGGAGTGCACCCTTAATGTTCTAATATTATTACCATTTTAATGTTGTTGTTTTCAATGTTTAATTGTTTTAAATTGTTGTACACTGCATTGATAGCTTTTTAGCAGATAAAGTGGTATAATAATAATAATAATAATAATAATACTATAGCAACAGGAAAAGGTCACAATTATTCTGTTAGTCACATCAGTCACTGGCATCACATCAAAAAACTATACAGAAAACCTTCAGAAACTGGGCCTACCAAAATACATCCACACCAACATCCAGAAAGCAGCCATACTCAAAACAGGCCTCATCTACAAGAATTCGCCTTTACGCCTGGTTAGGCGATTATGCGCATATTCACAGAAGCGCATTTACTCCTAATACCTCTGTACGAGAGGCGGCGAAGCGCATTACTGGACGACCGAAACGCGATTTAAACTGTTGACATGCGGAGAATCGTTTGTTCACATAGTCAAAATGTGCTTTAACGGCTGGAGCAAACTGAAACTCGCTATTTAACGCGCATTCGATAATGCGCATAATCGGAGAGAAAACGCGCCTCTACGCCCGATTTGCGCTCCGTTCTTGTAGAGGTAAAAATTTTAATGCGCCTTGAAAGAGCTTTAAATGCCTCTTGTAGAGGCAGCCACATGTTCAATAGTAAGGACGTTTCTGAGTCAGCAAAGGACAGCATGTCTAGAAAAAATACCACGAGCAAGAAAAGAGGTAATAATTAGTGCTGTGCCGAAAATTTCGACCATTCTCATTCAATTTGGTAGGAAAGAAATTGCCTTAGAAAGGAATTCAAAAGCGAGGACATTTTGGAGAAATTCTCATGGGTTCAGTTCAGGGCTCTTGTGCTGACTGAGGAGTGTGTGTGAGTGTCCTGTCTTTCAATGTACAATAATCTCTTTGACAGCCTGTAGCCTCCTTGGCTTCCGCACTCCCCACCCAGGGGAAGACATCATGAATTTATTCCTTCCCTAGGGCCCTTTCAGATCAGGAAGTGCAGGCAGCCTGGGAGACTGTAGAGCAATGGTGAGAAGTGCAATAGAAAGAAAAATATAGACGGTACCCTCAGCCACCTCACAATGATTAGTTAAGGTCAAAAACATCAACACACATTCAAAATAAATTATAACATTATAAAATGCCCCAACAATGGGACAGAAAAATGGAAACCCCTCTGATGGGGAAAGAAAACTTTCAGGAAATTCCTGAGATTTTTCTTTTCCTATCGCTTAGAAATAAAAGGACACTTTTCAGAATTTCCTCCATATTTTCTTCACCATTATTTTTTTGTGATGGCTGCATTCCCTCAGCTCAATGCCATGGAGTGATGCTAGGTATAGGGGGCATTATGGAGGATGCAAAATGGGGGCCAGGTTGACAGCACAGTTGATGGTGTTGCCACTTGCAGTGGCAGTGCAGAAAAACCAAAAGCCCTTAGGAAAAAAAGAAAGAAGCTGTTCTACAACCCCTGCGAATGGTGATGCCGACCTGTGAGAGATTGATGGAGAATTTCTCCCCCTCTTGGAGATATTTAGTGAAATTGTCCTCCCAATTTCTCCACCCACAAATAAGTAGAGAATTTTGAGAGGCCACCTGTGCACAGCTCTAATAATAATAATAATAATAATAATAATAATAATAATAATAATAATTGTAGATAACAGTTGTAATAAAAGGGAAGTCAAGTAACTGTCCCAGTAAATGGAGCCTTGGAGGGCTTTCAGTGGAGAGCAGTTAAAGGGCAGGCTAGGTTGCAAACAGGAACCAATATAGTGCTCTCGTGGGTGAAGAGGGTGTAGGCACAGCTGTGTTAGAGGGGGAGAAAAGAAGATGGAAATAAAAGGAAAGACTGAAGGTGCATAAGTGTTGTGGCTGTTACACTGCTAAATCTAGCAACATTATTTCCCTGTTGTTTCATAGCATGGTTTCTTTGCTTCCTGCAGGTCAAATCTTGCCTACAACCCGTAACACGCCAAGTCCCATTGATCCAGAGACCATTCAGGTTCCAGTGGGGTATGAACCTGACCCTGCTGATCTCGCTCTTTCCAGCATTCCTGGTCAAGAGATGTTTGATCCTCGTAAGCGCAAGTTCTCTGAGGAAGAGCTCAAGCCACAACCAATGATTAAAAAAGCCCGGAAGGTCTTCATTCCAGAGGATCTGAAGGTAAATTGGGACTGGTGTCCAACCCATGGAAGTTATTGTGGAGGTCAGAGCAGTGTGTCCTTGTACGTGAGCCGTCCTGGTGATTTCCAGGTGTATTAAAACATTTGGAGATCTGATCTTCTTCAAATCTTTTTTTTTTTTAAGTAGTAGACATATGCTTCCCCCTACCCTACCACAGCCCGGATCTCTGGAATAAAAGGGGACAGCTATTAAACCATTCAAGAATTATGTTGATGTAGAAGTTTTAAAAGGTCTTACATTTAAAAGTAATGAATGACATAACCCTCCCAGCGAAGGATAGAATGGACTTCTGGTTTAAAGGTCTTGGTGGGAATTCATAATATGGCATGGTCTGAACCATGGGTGGAGGGGAGGCAGGGAGGCACTTGTAGGCCATCCAATCCAACTCCTTGTACAATGCAGGATAGATTGCTCCAGAGCATCCCCAACTGCTTGAAGAAGATCTCTAATAAAGCAAAGCTCACCACCCTTTTGGGTAATTGCTTTCATTGTTGAACTAATTTTACCATCAAGGTGTTTCTCCTGATGTTCAACTGAAATCCACCTTGCTGTAACTTGAGTCCATTAGATCTGAAGCTGTAGGATGCAGTAATCTCTTTGAAGTTAAGCAGGTTGACGTTTGGTCAGTGTTTAGATGAGAGACCACTTGAAAACTTTGTATAACGTATGTGAACTGACCTGGACATTTATATTGAAGGACAGCATAAAATGGACTATAATAAAACATATGCTACTTTGAGTTCACTCATGAGAGAATAGTGGGATATATTAAATAACATAACATAATTTAGTTCTCACCTTTACTTTTGAGTCCTTGAAGAACAGACCTAAGCAGTCTTAGGTTTTGATTCATTACAGGTTTAGAGCAGTATGTCTTGTCTCCCATTTCATGGCTCGGATTCCAAGAACTGTGCAACTATGGTCCCATATAACTGAGGGAGATTGCAATTTCTGTTTCTCTAATAGCTGCCCTTTCCCCATGCAATTAAAAAATGTTTTCAACCTGAGAGGAGTTTCGAAAACCCTTTGTGATATGATCTAGGTCAAGGGTGGGCAGAAGGTAGATCTCCAGATGTTTTGGACTTCAACTCCCAGAAGCCCCTGCTAGTATGGCCAGGAATGCTGGGAGCTGGAGATCCATAACACCTGTCGATCTGCTTTCTGCCCACCAGGACAGCCTCTGACTCAGCTGCACTTGGAACGGAAACTGGGCAAGTCCCAATGTGACTACTTGAATTGTAGCCATACTATGGGCAATTTACCAAAGCTCATCTGTGATAGCAGCAAGTGTGGCCCTTCGCGAGTGTTGCTTCTCTGAGCAGAATGCTTGGCCAAAGCTTTCTCCCACATCCCATTCCCACTGTGGGACTAGCTGCTGAGTTCTGGAAAGGGGGTAAACAGATTAAGCCAGTCAATCGTCTCTGGGCTGCATGTGATTCTCAGATACCAGCCCTACTTCTTTCAGGCCCGGATTAAAGGATTTGCCTTCGTAATTTGTTAAAATAAAGATATACATGGTGCGGATAGCTCAGGAATGAATTGCAACTAAAGCTGATGTGTGTGTGTGTGTGTTTTACAGAGAGGAATGAGATGGGAAATTAAAAGCCAAGATATAGGTTATGAGGAGCTTTTCCTTCCCCTCTCCTGCCCCAACAAAGAAGGGGAAAAAGAACATTTAGGCAACAGGTCTCAAAACACTCGACTCTAGAGCCAGGTTATTGAGATCTATAGTACAACTCTTAAGAATTGTTTCAGATCATGTCCATGTTACCTCTAGATAGTTTGTGACTTTGAATTTCATCCCTAAACATCTTTTAGAAAATCTGCAAATTTGAGAGATAGAAACTTACATTTTTAAAATGAAAACAAAAAGCAGTGGTATAGTGGAAAAATCTGAAGTCCTGGAGCTCATAATGATTAGGATGACCATATGAAAAGGAAGAGAGGGCTCCGGTATCTTTAACAGTTGTGTAGAAAAGGAAGTTTCAGCTGGTGTCATTTCTATGCATGCAGCACCTGATGAAATTTCCTCTTCATCACAACAGTTACAGCTGCAGGAGCCCTGCCTAGCGTGACCAGATACAAAAGAGGGCAGGGCACCATCATTACAGGCTTTTAAGAAGACCTTAAAAACGTTTTATTTTACTATGGCTTTCTCATAAATGAATAGTATTTTGCTGTTACTGCCCTTGTTGTTTTTACTGTTAGCTTTTATTGTTTTTAACGGATATTTTACTGTTTATGCCTGTATTGCTTTTAGTGTTTATATATTCTTTTATGTATGGTTGTAAGCCGCCTTGGGAGGTATTCTGCCCTGAAAAGCAGCTAAGAAAGTTTTAACTAAATAAATAAATAAATAAATAAACAAACGAACAGTAGCTAAATTGGAAAGCCTCGTTATCACCTTATACTCTTGCCAGAGCAAGGATGGTCCCTCAGTGAACCTGGTACTCCAACTGATGACCTCTTTCCTCTGAAAAAAGTCCTGGGCTGGGGGCAGCATTCCCTTGAGATGCTCCTCTACTGCACCACTGCCTTAGAGTTTGGTTTGGTTCCACCAAAACAAAAACCAAAAGGAAGAGAGCATCCAAGTCAGGACAGGAAAAAAAGGAAGAAACAGGTTCTCAGGATGCTTAAGACACTTTATTTCAAAGCCCAACGCGTTTCGGCCTGCATTTTTTCAAAGGCCTTCCTCAGGGTGGTGATAAGAGATGCCTGCAGAAATACTAGCAAGGTGATGGTCTCCTACTCACCATTAATTATCGTAGGAGACCATCACCTTGCTAGGAGTATTTCTGCAGACATATCTTATCACCCCCCCCCCCCCCCCGAGGAAGGCCTTTGAAAGAACACAGGCCAAATGCATTGGGCTTTGAAATAAAGTATTTTAAGCATCCCGAGAACCCATTTCTCCCCTTTTTTCTGCCTTGGTTCCACAGGATACCTAGAGCCCTGCTAAACAAGTGTGTTCTGGCAACCTGTCCCGGTGTCATAAAGGGGCTGCCTTAATCTACTGAAATCTAATGCCTTCTTTCTTCCTCTCTGTGGTTCATGAGCAGGATGACAAATACTGGGCAAGGCGTAGAAAGAACAACATGGCCGCCAAGCGATCTAGAGATGCTCGAAGGCTGAAGGAGAACCAGATTGCCATCCGCGCCTCATTCCTGGAGAAGGAGAACACGGCTCTGCGCCAGGAGGTGGCAGACCTACGGAAAGAGCTGGGCAAATGCAAGAACGTCCTTGCCAAGTATGAGGCCCGGCACGGCCCTCTGTAAAGGGCATTTCCCCCACCTTTCTGTTTTTCCCCCTTTCCGTTCCCCTCCCCCTTTAGGTTGGCATTTGAATAGATGGACAGTGTATTTCCTGTTTGATAGTACCACACCCAAATCAACCTTTTCAGTCATCAGCACTTTACCGGAAAGCAGAAACAAAATCAATGTACAACGTGTGTGTATGTATGTATGCGTGTGCATGCGCACACATGCGCGGGCGTGTCTGTGTGAGTGTGCATGTGCATCTCCGCACTTTCCTATTTTTATGAAACCCTCTCAACAGGGTGACGTATTTTCACTTGGAGTGCTGAGCCCTGCCATAGTAAGCTTTTTATTATATATATATATATATATATGTGTGTGTGTGTGTGTGTGTGTGTGTGTGAATGTATATATATAATTTTTTCCAATGCTGCTTCAAACTAGGTATTTTTATTCTATCCTTTACTGTACTCTTGGTTTAATTTGCTGGGGGAGGGGTGGAGGGAAAGGCAAGAAAGAATCCCTGTATAAACAGAGGAGGAAAGAGAAAGAACGGGACTCTTTTCTATCTGTTGTTTGAATAGGCCTAATCAGACCATTTTAACATGCTAATAAAGATGCACAACTGCTATTTTTAAATGCTACACAGCAGAAACATTAAGTTATAGATTTGCTTCTCTTTCTTTTGTTTTGTTTCTGTGTTTGTGTTCTTACATTTTGGTAATAAAATATAACTTCAGTTACACATTGCTGTCAATAGTTCTTCTCCTGATAGATCTCCTAAGGAACAGCTAGGACTCCTTTAACCTCTGTAAAACCCAAAATAAATTTATAGAAATGCTACAGCTCGATCACAGTGTAATTTTTATTTCTTGCACCATCTGAACCTGAGCAATAATCCTATTGTCCACTTAAGCATGTTACCTGCTGTGTTCCTAGTGGACACGAGATAACTTCCCTAACTAATAAGATAACTTTTACTGTTGTATTTTTTTGGTTTACTACAAAAATCCCGGAAACAGAGAGGCAAAAGGCACAATCCAGAGATCCTTGCATGGCCAATCCAAGCTTTCTCCTTAGGTGAATTGAAATTTTGCTCCCCCATTCCCCTTGTGTGTTATGATACGCTGAGCACAATATCAAATTAACAAGAGCTGACTTGGATGCTATTTTTTTATTTTCATTTTTCATGTCCTTGACTTTTTTACAACCATGGCCTTGTTCGCACATAATGACAACCCAAGAATATGGAATGAATATGGGTTGTCGTTGAATCATGGGTTGTTGATGAATTGTAAATTGTTGTTATGTGCAAACCCTGCAGTATGATTTAACTATGAATTGTTAACCATGAACAACCCAGGAAGAGAGCCCATGGTGTGTTCTTGGGTTATGAGCTCTTGGTTGTTCATGGTTAACAAACCATAGTTAACCCATGGTACAGGATTCACACATAACAACAGCCCATGCTTCAACAATCACCCATATTCAACCTGTACTCTGGGTTGTTGTTATATGCAAACCAGTTCATTGTTTATGTCTCAGGAGGTCAGCAGAGATCCAAAAGTTCTCGGTTAGGTCTCCTGGAATGCAAAAGGCTGTTGTCCTGCCTCTATGGACCACCTTCCATAATACAGACTGCAGTGGTTTGGATAGGGGAGGTAACCCTCACATTTTGGCACCTTACGGGTCAGCCTGGCCCTGTGCACACAAACTGTTTCTGCACAAATGGATCTCTACTCCTTTCCCTCCACCAATTGTACGATTGGTCCAGATACCTCTGGCCATGCTGATCATCTGTTAGTGGAGAGAGGACATGGTAGTGCTTGGATATAGTCCCCCACCCATTCAAACACTCCATGGGGTTCATGAGGTGCACTGAATGCCCTTGGTAGATCAGGACGAGAATGTGTGTGTGTGTGTAAAATTCAAAATAATTCATTGGCAAGAGAACGAGATGAAAACTTTAAAATAATCATTGGTTTTGGAGGGTTTTATTCTGATTTCCATTTGCATTTGCATTTCTCCTGTTTTGTGATTCAGCTTTAAATGTGGCTTTTTATTCCATTTCTTTCTTGTAATATATTTTCTTTAGATTTCTCCCTTGCTGTTTTTTCCCTGGATTGTTTTGACTCAGTTAAAAGTCCTGTTTGCAAATCCCGCTTTCTCCCAAAAATGTTGTTTTGATTGTATCTTGGAGCTGATGGTTCTCGAACTTTCTTCAGTTGTTTTTCACTTTGATTTGCTTTCCAGACTTGAGTTATGTTATAGAATGGACTTTGGGGAATGGGGTGGGGGCAAAAATGAATGTAAGAGATGCACGTATATATTGAAAGGTGATGGTGTTGTCATGCTGTGGTTAATCCAAATCCACTTAAATGTTCCCTGAAGACCAAAAGAAACTGGTTATTATAAAATGTATAAAGTTTATACAGAATCTTTAGAGTGTGCTCTTTTTTTTTGTACAGTATTTTTCAAGGACAAATGCTGTCTATGTATTTTGGGAGAAAGAGCATGATATATGAAAATACAAATATTTGACATTTAAAAAATAGAGCCAAGATATATCTCTTTATATATCCATTAATAATGTACAGAGAGGAAATGCTTCTAGGGCTTTTTATTTTTTGAAAACTATTATATTTTATGTTTATTATTGACACAGTAGCATGGTTTTGTTAGGCACGATCCATGTCTCTGCAGGCCCCGCTTTCACATGTGGAGGGCTCGAAAGGATGCCTTTTTTTTTTTTGCTCCTAGGGCCAGATCTACACCAAGCAGAACTCTTTGAAAACAGCTTGAAAACTGTATATGGTGTGTATCATGGGCCCCAACAGTTGTTAAAACATTATAAATCATTTTAAAACAGAGGGGAAGATCCTGTCCTGCTCTCCTTGATGTGCCCTACCTTAGCACATGCACAGAGCTTGAATAAAGATGCACATGGGTGAGAAGGTGACGCCTGAATGGAGGCAGGCGGTATTACACTTCCTCTCTTTTAAAGGGTGCAGAATCTACTCGCTTTTGTAGGCCCAAACCTCAGGATGTTTATTGAAGAGCAAGCAAACAAAACTGAATAGGAAAATGAATCTGAAATGCAAGAACAGTTCGAGATGAGGTGGAATCTTTAGCTCCAAAGCAGTCTAGTGAAGACTTAAAATTTAACCTGATCATTTTGCATTACTACTGGGTAGGGTGACCAGATTTTGGAACCCAAAATCCCGGTTCCCCCCCCCGCCAACAACCCCCCCACCAAGCCCCCCCCAAAACAAACCCTCCCAGCCACCCCCCCACCCAAAACAACCCCCCCACCAAGCCACCCACCCCCAAAAAACATCAGCCCGGACCTACCGGGGCGGGTTCTCTTCTGCTGCCTCCTCTGCCGCCGCCGCCATGCCGCCGCCACCGCCACCCCTGCCGGCTTGTAAGGCCAGCGGCCGCGCGGAAGAGGCAGGGGAGGGCTGGATCTGGAAGTGACGTAATCGGCCCTCCCCCGCCTCTTCCGCGTGGCCGCTGGCCTTACAAGCCAGCGGGGGACCCGGCGGCGGCGTCACGGCGGCGGTGTCGGTGTCACGGCGGCGGCCGCGGCGGCGCAGCGGACCCGGCGGCGGTGGCGTGGCAGCGGACCCGGCGGCGGCGGCGCGGCAGCGGACCTGGCTGCCCCAGCAGGTAAGTGCCCCGCGCCCCGCGCTCCTTACCCACTTCCCTCCGGTGCTCGAATCTACTGAGAAACAGGCTTCACGGCCTGTCTCTCAGTATCACGCCAGGTGATGACGTCATCACCCGGCGCGTTACTGAGGGACAGGCCGCGAAGCCTGTTTCTCAGTAGATTCGAGCACCGGAGGGAAGTGGACGCCCCTGCGGGTAAGGAGCGTGAGGCGCGAGGGAGGGCACTTACCTGCTGGGGCGGCCGCTTCCCGGGCTCCTCCGACGCCACCGACGCCGGGTCTACCGCCGCTCCTTGCTTGCTGCCACCGCCGCGTGACCCCCCGCCAGCCCGGTTTGCCCCCCCTGCCCCCCGGTTGAGCCGGTTCGCCCCTGGATTCCCGGTTAGGACCGGGAAATCCCGAGCCATCTGGACAGCCTACTACTGGGAGCTGCACACGTACCTCTCTTTCCTGGTAACGGGACACTATAATGCACAAGTGTTGAAAGAAATGTAACTCTTTTAAGCTTTATGCAATCCCTCTGTGCAAAGGCAGTTGTGTCCATATGGGGTGGATTGTGGCCAGAATATTTTATGAAAGTAAAACTCTTTGCCAGGGCCCTTTGTATTTCTGACACATAAATAATTGGTTCCTTTTTTAAAAAACAAAACAAAAATGCATTGAATCCGTTTTGCTACGAAGGAAGCACAACACACGCTGTGATGTTTGTCACATGGTTTAAGTCACACACCTGGGTTGAAGACTGTCCAGTATCTTGTCAAAATGATTGAGAGCTTACGTTATCAATCTTTCAAATTTGCTGCTATGGCGAGAATTGGTTCTACCATGAGGAACAGCCTCCGCCCCCACCCCCAAGCATATACTTCATAAAACAGTGGTTCCTGCAGAGTGAGGTGGGCCTCTCTAAGGAGGCGTAGGCTGCTGAGGCTTGAAAGTCTCCCTGACCGACTCCCAATGGACATCTCAATTGCATTAGAAGACAGAGTGCCAATATTTCAGTTCAGTACAGTAGACCAGGAGTAGGTCACCTGGTGCCCGCTTGATGTTTTGGAATGATGGGAGCTGTTGTCCAAAACTTCTGGAAGGTACCTTGTTGCTTAACTGTGTAGTAGATGACTTGCTCTTTCCTTTGGGAAGGATTCAGAGGAAATTATGGGCATTTCACACATTATGCAGAGGCAAACCAAGGTTTGCCACCAAGTGATTGCTCAACAGGGAGCTACATCCAATCATAAATGTGTTTGTCACATTCATATCTGACATTTTCAGAAGTAAGCTGGAAACCTGTTCAGATGTTCACCTAAATAAGTGATTTGGACCTTAGGCACACAAAATTTCCACTGAAGTCAAGGGAGCATAAGATACACCGAACTTCTTCCGAATTTGGACCCCTTGTGTAGATTCTTCGGGCTAGGATTATACATAAGACAATGATTTCCCACTCTCTCTTTGTAACTCCTTTTGTGCTGGATCCTATAGTCCTGATCCTTCACTTTTCCTTGTCCACCTCTGCTCTGTCCCAGACTGAGAATAAGGCCCCCTCCACAAGGATGCGCTTTTGCGCCCGGTTCGGGGATTATGCGCATTTTCGCGGAGGCGCATTTACTCCTAATCCCTCTGCACGGGAGGCGGCGAGAGGCGGCGAAGCGCATTAATTGATGTCCAAAAAGCGCTTTACAAGAAGTTAATGCGCATAATCGCTTGTTCACACCGCGAAAATGCGCTTTAACGGCCGGAGCAAAATAAAAGTCGCTATTTAACGCGCATTCGAAAATGCGCATTATCGGGGAGATAGCGCGCCTGTACGCCCGTTTTGCGCTCCGCTGGTGTGGAGGTAAAATTTATAATGAGCCTTCAAGGCTCATTAAACGTCTCGTGTGGAGGAGGCCTAAGACTGGGCACAGCCAAGTGAACTACCTGTGCTATGTTCTGCCTTTGCTACACTCAAGCAGCTTTCTTATCCAAAGCTGTTGCTTTGTTTAACTCTGTGTGTCTCTGTGTGTGTAAAAATAGGCACAAAATAATTGCACATCAGGAAATTATGGTGCTACCTGTCTTTTTAGATGATTTTTTTCTTTCTCAAAGCAAGTACTTCTGCATTCCACAAAAGCACCTTAATCTGAAGATGATTTAGACAAAATCACCTAGCTCTGATTTAGGAAATCCCATCATTATTATGAGGATTTTCCTGTGTGGTTTTACTCTTCAGAAAATTCATCCAAAATCTCCTAATTGTATTGCTAGACCTAAATTTCTGTGGACTATTATTTAAGTGGATTAAATACATTGCGGCTATTTAGAAAGTAAATTCTTATTTACTGCCCAGTAAAAAAATAAAAAAAACACAACTGTAGGCGTATATGTTGTATTTCATAAAAATTAAAGATTTTGATGGCACTTGGTAACAAATAACAATTTCCACTAAATGTAAAACAAAAGTAATGGACACAATCCAAGCAAAGTTGAACATAAAGAAGCACCATTGATTCTAGTGAAAGAGGTATGTCCATGATGAACTCCCTTCCGTTAAAATCAGTGAGACTAACAGTGCAATCCTATACATATCTACTCAGACATAAGCCCCATTGAGTTCAGTGGGACTTACTCCCAGGTAAGTGTGTATAGGATTGCAGCCTTAAAAGTGCTTAACCTGGGCTGGTTCACACCCAGGGTTTTAAGAAAAGCATATATACACACACACACACACACACACACACATACATATATATATATATATATATATATATATATATATATAAATACACACACACACACTGACAGGCCATGGACACATTTTTAGCAGCAAATGTGACATTTTTGAAATGCCTACTTGTTGACATATCTCTACGGATGAACGTACACAACTCTTTAACCTGGTGATTGTGACGTGATATTTGAAGATGACTGCAGACACTGGTCTTGCGTCTACAGTGAATATTTTGAGGCTCTTCATTGTCCATTATGTATAGGAGCAGAGAATTACAGCCACAGTTAATAGGGATGGGTGAACACACACTGTTTGAGTTCCTTGAGGTTCTTTGAATTCTTCCTTGAAGCTCATTGTACTTCGTTTGCATTCCCAAATGTGACTGTCCTCCTCCTCCTCCTCCTTTTTTTTCCAATCGGGATGTGTATTTCCAATCAGAAAAAAAACCCACATTTTTAAAACTGCATTTTTTTCCCAATTGGAAAAAATGCACATTTCCTCCCATATGCCAAAGTGTGAAAATGCACATTTGGGTGGGTAAGTGGAGATTTGTCTACATGTGCATGTACTAAATGCGCACTTTTGAATGTGAATGCAAGTTCAGGAAATTAGAAAAAAATCCCGGGAATTGTGTTCCTGCATGCATTTGGGGTTACGAACAGGACATGTTTATATGATTGCTGAACAGGAACTAAATTATTGTACATCCCTAGGTAATACTATACAAGGTACTTAACCTGGAACAGTCCCACTGACAATCCTATCCATGTCTACTCAGAAGTAAAACCCATTGAATTCAGTGCGGGTTATTCCCGGGTAAGTGGGCATAGGATTGCAGCCTTGGAAAATAATTACTTGGATGAGTGGTGAATCAATAACATGGCTGCTTCACCAAAATCACCCTGCATTTTAAAGCTGGGTGAATCATTTTATTCTGCATTTTTAGTTGTTAGATTTCAGTGATGTACTCAGAGCAGCCTTGTATTTAACAATTAATTCACCTGGTCACCATAGGAGACCAAGAATTCCATGCAGGTGAGTACATGCAGGTCTAGCCCAACCATTAGTCAGAGTGAGACAGTTGTCTCAAGCACTAGATTTGAGTGTTGTGAAAGGTGTCATGTTGTTGGGCATTTAATTTATTTTGATTTTTTGTTTTAATCCCAAGGAGCGGCACTTATAGGCTTTTCCATGCAAGATAGCATGGAATTGCTCCAATCTTCCTCCACTGCCAGCTCGTTTGATTTTTGTGCTAGCCACAGAGGAGGGAAGAGTTTAGCAGGAAGGAACAGCTTATCCACCAGTATGGATGCACAACAGGATGACAGAGCAGGGATAGATCACTCCACCAGCCCAATTGGTAGATGTCCCTTAAAAAAAAAACCTATCCCAAGATAGTAGTAATATTTTTTTCATGCTGGTTGTGGAGGAGGGAGCTTCCTTCTTGCATGGTCAGAATGGAAACACCGGCTACTAGTCTCTTCAATAGGCGAGCATTCTTATGATACTTACTTTGCAGGCTACTAACTTTTATGGGATTAGATACGAGGTTGATTTAAAGGCATTGAAGAAATACATTTTTGGCTTGTTTTATTTTACTTTAAGGTGTGCATGTTTTGCAGATGTAAAGATCTACCATAGACCTTATAGTCCTGGATTTGGTTGTGGTTCTACAAGATTAAATATTGGGGGGGAAACATTGTTTTGGTTCCATAGCTGTTAATTTTCTAGGCAGGTCAGCTGTGTTCAGTTATACCATATAATTGGTATAACAAACAATGCCCACATTGAAAAACCACATGTACGGTGACCATATGAAAAGGAGGACAGGGCTCCTGTATCTTTAATAGTTGTACAGAAAAGGGAATTTCAGCTGGTGTCATTTGTATGCATGGAGCACCTGATGAAATTCCCTCTTCATCACAACAGTTAAAGCTGCAGGAGCCCTGCACTCTTGACTAGATACAAAAAAAGAGCAGGGCTCCTGCAGCTTTAACTGTTGCGATGAATAGGGAATTTCATCAGGTGCTGCATGCATACAAATTACACCTGCTGAAATTCCTTTTTCTAGACAACTGTTCAGGTTTAGCCCAGTACCATCTATTGTCTGCTGCTGCTCTCTAAGGGTTAAGATCATGCATCGTTCCCTATGAGTCAGGTGTAATTGAATGAATGAAACAGAGGCTTGCCTTCTGAATTAACTTTTTTTCCTCTGAGGGATCCTCAACTTTTATTCTTGCTTGGAAAACTGTGTGTGCATTCGTGCATGTCTGTTTGTCTGTGCACGCGCATGGATTAGCACATGTGTGTACTTTGAGAAAAGGGAGGATGAAGTTTGAGTATTTTTCTTTTAATTTGGAAAAGACATGTACAATCTTCTCTCTCTCTCTCTCTCTCTCTCTCTCTCTCATGATCAACCATTGTAGTTCTGGCAACACCACAAGACTGCCTCTTGTTAATGAAAATTTAATAAATAAGATCAAATTAAATGTATGTCATGAAATGGATTTGCATTCTGAATGCTTTTCAGCCCAAATCTTTCTGTCTGTTATTCTTTAATGTTTAATAAAAAAAATTAAAACTTTTTTTCTCTTGGGTGTCTATTTGTTTTCATGAACCAGGAGATAGATAGACGGAGCTTTATCAGCCTTGTCTTTTGCACCCTAATGTTTGATGCGGCTGTTCAGTTTTGGTATGGTTGATGGCTATGGTGATCCTTGCCTATACCAGCGTCCCCCAAGCTGTTACCCTCCAGATGTGTTGGACTACAACTTCCATAATCCCCACAAGCATGATCATGTGTGCTGGAGATTATGGGAACTTAATCCAACATGTCTGGAAGAAACCAAGTTGGGGAAGGCTGCCATATAGTGTAGTAGAAGTACATAAGAACATAAGTAGAGCCATGCTGGACCAAGGGTCAGACCAAGGGTCTGTCCAGTCCAGCACTCTGTTCACACAGTGGCCAACCAGCTGTTGATCAGGAACCCACAAGCAGGACATGAGTACAACTGCACCCTCACACCTATGTTCCACAGCAACTGCCTCTGCTACTGGAGGTAGCACATAGCCATCAGGACTAGTAGTCATTGATAGCCTTCACCTCCAGGAATTTATCTAACCCTCTTTTAAAGCCACCCAAATTGGTGGCCATCCCTACATCTTGCAGTAGCAAATTCCATAGTTTAACTATGTGCTGCGTGAAGAAGTAGTTCCTTTTATCTGTCCTGAATCTCCCACCGATCGGCTTCATGGGATGACCCCTGGGTTCTAGTATTTTAAGAGGGGGGGGGAAATGTCTCCCTATCCACATTCTCCACCCCATGCATCATTTTGTACACCTCTATCATGACTCCCCTTAGCCTCCTTTTTTCCAAGATAAACAATCCCAACAGTTGTAACCTTCCTTCATAGGGGAGATGCTCCAGCCCCTTGATAATTTTAGTTGCCCTTTTCTGACCCAATTGAAAATTCTCACCTGCCTATGAAATTCATTGAGTGTCAGACCAGTTACTATCCCTCAACCTAACCTACCTTGCAGAATAATTAGAACGATAAAATGGGATAATTTCACATTTGACCCCCCTGAATAACTTGGAAGGTAGGAAAGGGTTTGGGGAATGGGCCGCAGCTCAGTGGCAGAGCACACGCATCAATCCCCAGAATCTCCAGATAGGCCTGGGAAAGATGGAAAGTGGAAACCCTAGAGGGCCACTGCCAGTCAGTGTAGACAAGAGGACAGGGGTGGATGGAGGTGCGGGGGTGGCAAGAGGAGAGGAGGGGAGGGGAGGAAGGGGTGTGAGGCAGTGGCGGCAGGTGGGGGGAAGGAAGGAAGTGTAAGATGGCATAAGGTGGCAGTGGTGTCTGTTTTTTTGCTTTAGGTAGTGAGGGAACTTGTGCCAGGGGTGGCCCCATTAGTTAACCATAGTTTTGTTTGGCTATTCTAAATTGTGTGATTAACATCATGTGGAGCAGGAGAGTGGGACCCGACCCCACCTGCCCTGAGATCACCATCAACCCTGCCCCCTGCCGCCCACAGGTCTGAAGTGGGGAACCTGCTGTATGTACAAAGAGCTCCTTCAGACAGGGGAGGGGGAATCCTGTTCCCTTACCGTGGTTCTGCTTCCTGCTTCTCTTCTGCATTTGCAATGAGCTGTAGAGAGCAGCAACCGACCGAGTGGCTTGTACAACTCAATGCAGTTGAATGGGACAGCGCTCTCTAGTGGACATTTTATAGTGCAACTTTGCCTGCACTTGCTTTATTCCTAATGTTCCCCTCCCCCCCGAGGGGGATCCAAATTTCTGCTGTCTAATTGGCTCAGACACTCTCCCAGAGAGTGCTCTCAAACCATGATACCACTGGGACAAAGTGTCATTGCTTTAAGCAACAATAGCTGTTTGTATTGTACATTTCTGTAGTTCCTTCCTTGCTTTCTCTCCAATGTTTTCATTCGAAGAGGAGCCACCTTAGAAAAACTCGCTTAGCTAGACTGACCATATTAAAAGGAGGACAGGGCTCATGTAACTTTAACAGTTGTAGAGAAAAGGGAATTTCAGCCAGTGTCATTTGCATGCGATTAGTTCCTGATGAAATTCGCTCTTCATCACAACAGTTAAAGGTGCATGCACTATACTAGAATGACCTATACAAAAGAAGGCAGGGCCCCTGCAACTTTAACTGTTGTGATGAAGAGGGAATTTCACCAGGAACTAATTGCATACAAATGACACTGGCTGAAATTCCCTTTTCTCTACAACTGTTAAAGTTACATGAGCCCTGTCCTCCTTTTAATATGGTCAGCCTAGCTTAGCATTTGGAACGAGCTACACCCTTGACATACTCCATGTTCTTGTTTGAATCCAATGTTCTTGATCAAGTACTTTACAAAACGCTCTACCATTACAGCATGGACTGGACTAGTTTGGGTGACCATATGGAAAGGAGGACAAGGCTCCTGTATCTTTAACAGTTATATAGAAAAGGGGAATTTCAGCAGGTGTCATTTGTATGCATGCAGCACCTGATAAAATTCCCTCTTCATCACAACAGTTAAAGCTGCAGGAACTATACTGGAGAGATCAGAATCAAAAGATGGCAGGGCTCCAATGTTATTGATCAAGTACCTTACAAAATGCTCTGCCTTTACAGCATGGACTGGACTAGCTGCCTCCAGTATTGTCATGTAAGTCAATATGTCTCTTAATAATTTGTTTAATTACAGCCATTTAAAAGGAATTAGGCTTCTGGTATGCACTGGTTGAGGCCAAGGGATTAATATGGGACCGTTCATTTGGATGACGACAATTCTCACTGCAGTCCAACATAAAGATGTGGGAAGTAGCATGAGCATATTTTTCAGTTCATTTGATGATGATTAGTCATTCCCTACCTATGGGCCAGTCTAAACAAACAATAGATTATGTGTTCCTAGACTGTAACCACTACAGGTAAAGTATCTGCTTGGTAGTGTCCCAGTACACCAGCGGTGGACAACTCATGGCCATTCAGATGTTGTTGAACTGCAACTCCCATCATCTTTCACCATTGGCTATGCCAGCTAGGGCTGATGGGGGCTGCAGTCCAGTAACCTACATAGGTCCACAAGATACCTACTCCTGCCGTACACTGAAAACCAGAAAGATCTAAGCTACAACCCTCTTGACATATTAGCTTTTCGCAAGTTGAGTGTTGTTGTTGTTTCATAATGGGGGATTTAATCCCATGGGCCCCACTCACTCAAAATTAAGAAAATTAAGAAATGGGCTAATGTAGTATCCCAGGTCTGTGACAGTCATGGTTATAATATGCTTATATTTGTGACAAAGGGATTTTGAACGTCTCCATGGTGACCTGGACCTTCATGGGGATCTGATGTTTGAGTCATGACACATGACAATAATCCCAATTGTCCCAATCCCTGCCCCACTAGGGTTGGCATTTTAAAGAGGAGAATCAACAATAATTCCACAAAGCTTCTCAGGCATGCTAATGCTTAAGTTGCACAAAAGATCAGTCCTCATTTGAGGGATGTTCCCAATGAAGGCTGGTCTTGCACTCTAAACTCCACCAGTTATGAAATACATCCCTTGAATATGATTGACTATTAGCAATCTTTTGTCAAGAGCTCTTGCTTCAGAGCAACCCACACTGATCACTCTTCACAGAAATCCTAAAGCGTCTCTACATTAAGGAAAAAAAACCTGCACCCTTAGCATTTCTTCCTCTTCTGTGTTGACTACAGCTCCTTTAGATGGTGACCAACAGCGACCATGTGATTTGTAATTGAAAACTTGCCCTCTTGGCAATGCTCCATAAAGTTAAATGAAACAGTGCCATCTAGTGGCCCATTATATCCCATGATCATTTTAAATAGTACACTAGCTCTGATCTTTTTAAAGTGAGATTACCAGGGGACGACCTGGAGGTTGACAGCATCATGTAAAGGACCCACACATTTCCATTAGTAGCCAATCATGAGCGTGCAATAAATCACTCATGTAGAGAAGCACCTAGAATAAAAAATACAGAATTGGAAGACTTTCTGAGGACCATCCAGGCCAACCCCAAATCTCATTCCAGTACAAATTTCAGTGACTATCTCAACTACAATGCCAAAGGGAGAAAAACTAGAAACAAGCCTCTGCTGAGATACTTCCTGCTCAGCACCTACCAATAGATTTGATGATTCTAATTTTATTCTGGAATGTTGATGGACCATGAATGGGGAATTAAAATCATTATTAGCAAAGGGTTTGGAAGTGATTGCACATCTTCACATGTTGCAAGATAATATCATCTTAAGTACAAGTCATGCCCTATTGACTACTTTTGCCACCATACTTAGCATATTAGAACTCACTTCCTGATTGAGGGCTGAACAACATAAGGCAGACAGATAGCCTAAATGTCCCAGCAAGCTCCTGGCATTGAGTTGAAGCACCTCCTAGTTGTACTGTATTGAATAGTTTACACCAGCCTTCCCCAACTTGGGCAGGATCTACACCACTGCTTTAAAACGGTTTATAACAGGAGTGACAACTGTTGGGGCCCAGGACACACTCCAGATACAGTGTTCAACCATTTTCAACGTGCCATATCCTGCTTCGTGTAGATCTGGCCAAGGCGACCTCCAACTGTTTTGGACCACAACTCCCATCATTTCTTACCCTTGGCCATGCTGGCTGGGGTTGATGGGATCTGTAGTCCAATATATCTGGTGGGCGGCAGGTTGGAAAGGTTGATTTACATTCACTGTTCAAAGAAAAGATGAGAATTCTCAAACATGAAGGATACTCAGGTGTGTTGCATATGTCTCTTTTTCACATTCTCCGTGATCGGACATTCACATATGAGGTAGGTTCAAACGCAATTGAAGCCATGGTCTCATTGGCATCATCTTAGCCCAGAATCATTTCTGAAATGTGTATGTATTTATTTATTTAGTGGGTATATATACATTTCATAGGGATGCTGGCAAGATCAAAAGCAAGCTAGGCTGACCAGGTGGCTCGGGATTTCCTGGTCCTAACCGGGAATCCAGGGGCGAACCGGCCCAACCGGGGGGTGGGGGGGCAAACTGGGGTGGCGGGGGGTCACGCGGCGGTGGCAGCAAGCAAGGAGCAGCGGTAGACCCAGCGGCAGAGGAGCCCGGGAAGCGGCTGCCCCAGCAGGTAAGTGCTCTCCCTCGCGCCTCACGCTCCTTACCCGCAGGGGCGTCCGCTTTCCTCCGGTGCTCGAATCTACTGAGAAACAGGCTTCGCGGCCTGTCCCTCAGTAGCGCGCCGGGTGATGACGTCATCACCTGGCGCGATACTGAGAGACAGGCTGCGAAGCCTGTTTCTCAGTAGAGCCGCCGCCGATGCCGGGTCCGCCGTCCCGCCACTGCCGCCGCCGCCGGGTCTGCCGCCGCCGGGTCCGCTGCCGCCGCTGCTGCTGCCGCGGCCACCACTGGGTCCACTGCCACTGGGGCCGCCGCCGCCGCGCCGCCGCCGGGTCCACTGCTGCGCCGCCGCCGCCGCCGGCTCCCCCGCTGGCTCCCCCACCGGCTCGTAAGGCCAGCAGCCACGCGGAAAAGGCGGGGGAGGGCCGATTACGTCACTTCCGGATCCGGCCCTCCCCTGCCTCTTCCGCGCGGCCGCTGGCCTTACGAGCCGGCAGGGGAGCCGGCGGTGGCGGCGGAGGCAGCAGAAGAGAACCCGGTACAGTAGGTCCGGGCTGATGTTTTTTTTGGGGGGGTGGCTTGGTGGGGGGGTTGTTTTGGGTGGGGGGGTGGCTTGGGGGGGTTGTTTTGGGGGGGTGGCTTGGTGGGGGGGTTGTTTTGGGTGGCGGGGAGGGGAACCGGGATTTTGGGTTCCAAAATCTGGTCACCCTAAGCAAGCAACCTTACACTGTCTTGTAATGGTACTAATGTCAGGCTTCATAAGATTGCCCCGATGTGGACTAGATCAGGGGAGGGCAACCTTTGGCCCACAGGGCTCATCTGGCCTGTGGAAGTTGCCTATCTGGCCCATGGAGGCTTGGGCTCCTTCTGCATGCCCCTGCCCTCTCCAAACCCTCCCCTGCTCCCCAAGGTCCACCCCTTCTAAGGGCTTGGTGAGGAGGCAGGGAGAGGTATCCCCTTCTCAGCTCGCTCCATGGAGGGCAAGCAGCACACAGGGGAATCCCCTTTTTATCACTGATCACATATCAGAAATAATAAGGAAATTGGAGGAGGGAGCCTGCACTGTGTCATATCCTCAATAATGGAAGGCAGGGGACAGGCAAAGCAGTTTCAGTTGGAGAAAGGCTGGTTTCTGGAGAGCATTTCAGGAAGAGCAACTTCTCCCTTACCAACCTGCCCAGTCACTGAGGTCGTCGGAGGGCATGCTTCTGGACCTATGGCCCGATAGGAGTCCACCAGGAGATGAGCCTTCAGTGTGGTGGCCCCCTTCCTATGGAACTCCCTCTCCCTGGAGGTCAGGCAGGCATCAACATTATGTTGCTTCCTGCACCTCCTGAAAACAGCTTTCTTCCAGGAAGCATACAGCCACAGTTTTTATTGACTCTCTCTCTCTCTCTCTCTCTCTCTCTCTCTCTTTTTAAGAAAAATTATAATTTTAATGGAGCTTTAATCTTTGTGTCTTACTGTTTTTCTTCTTATGTTCACTGATCCAGAATCTGTTTCAGATATGGAGCAGTATACAATTTTTTGTAAATAAATAAATAAATAAATATCCTCCTGATGTGCCCAATGGAGACCAAATGACCGGGAGCAGGGCCACATCCCCTGACACCATTCAGCCTATGGAGTGCTCAGTGAGGGGTCATCACTGAGCACTCCATCTGCCCCCACCCTACCTCTTTCTGGTTGTCCATCCCTCGACTAGATGTGCCTTTGATCTGCTCTGCTCAGGCTCTTCTGTGGACCGTTCTAATGGAGAAAACTTCAGTCGATTAATTTCTGCCAGTGCCTGCCCCAGAAAAAACAATGCATCCCAAAAGTTCTCCATTTGCCTAAAAGAGAGGGGGGAGCTTTTGTGGGACATTAAGTAGATTAGGCTGACCAGATAAAATCCAGATCAGGGCTCATGTAACTTTAACAGTTGTAGAGAAAAGGGAATTTCAGCCAGTGTCATTTGTATGCAGTTAGTTCCTGGTGATATTCCCTCTTCATCACAACAGTTAAAGGTGCAGGCACTATACTAGAGTGACCATATACAAAAGAAGGCAGGGCCCCTGCAACTTTAACTGTTGTGATGAAGAGGGAATATCACCAGGAACTAATTGCATACAAATGACACTGGCTGAAATTCCCTTTTCTCTACAACTGTTAAAGTTATATGAGCCCTGACCTGGATTTTATCTGGTCACCCTAAAGTAGATGTTCTACCCCGAAGAAGCTTATTGAGAAACACATCAGGTCCTCCTGATACATGTGAATAACACCTCTAAGATCCAGCAGCCTGGGCTGAGTTCTGTTTGCCACCACACCAAATGTTGCTACTGTTTGCTCAGGGTTGGCAATTAGCTGAAAATGCATTTTCTGTATAAACAGCAGTAAATCTACCTGATGCAGCAGTCTCGCCTGTAATTGGTTACTCTTGCCTAGTTCTAATGTGGAAAGTGGGAACATAATCTTCTCAAGGAGAGGAAATTATGCTGGCTGGCTGCTTTCCTGGAAGCAAGCAACAGGCATCAAACCTGTTAACAAGCCGTTTTTAGAAGAAGAAGAAAAACCAATCTCCCCACCCCACCGCCCCAGTTAGCAAGCTTCGCTTCCCACATCAGGCTCTGAAACTGGTCAATAATCCCTTTACACCCTCCCTAAAGGCTCCCTACTGTCTTGCAGTCTTTCTACACAAACCAATCATTCAAATCTGGACAAGACTGATCTCATATAAAAAGCGAGAGCATCCCAAAACCCCACACTGCTTGCAATTTTAAAAAGGACCCAGAGATTTAGTGGCCTGGTAAAAAAATATTAGGTAAAAATCAGGGCTGGCCTAAGTCATTTTGCTGCCTGAGGCAAAAGACAAAATGGCAGCTCCTCTTTCCATGTATAGGAGTTGATTGCACTGGCAGCTGAATCTTAGGGCGCCTCTACATTAAGAAAAAAAACTCCACTCTTACCAGGGTTTCTTTTTCTCGGGTCTTTCCGCATTCACTATGGGCTCCTTTAGATGGTGACCAATGGCAACCATGGCCTAATCCACACCAAGTAGGATATTGCACTATGAAAGGCAGAATCTACACTACTGCTTTATAGCAGTATTAAAGTGCACTGACAACTGTTGGGGCCCATTGATACATATCATATACCGCTTTCATAGCGCTATATCCTGCTTGGTGTGGATTAGGCCCATGTGATTTTGAATTGAACATTTTCTTTCTGGGCAATGTTAGTCTGCTAAATGAAACATTTGTAGCAGTATGTTGTATTTACACACAAGCGAAATCCTGCAATAATTTAAATGCTGGATTATCTCCAGCTTTTTAAAAAGCAAGATTACCAGGGAAAAGCACTGGAGATGTGCTGGAGGTTCATGGCGCAATGTAAAGGACCTGAAAATGCCTGTGAGTGGCCAATCATGAGAATGCAATAAATTGCTCATGTAGAGAAGCTCCTTGTTTGACATTGGTGATGGCACAGTGTCCTCCTGAGGCCAGCTCAGGGCCATGTTGCCCATATAGCTCTGTCTTTCAACACCTCACCACCACTCACTTCCACCACTCAGCATCTATTGACTGAGGTGGCTGCCTAATAGTAAAAAAAATAATAATCTCAAATTCATGAGAATGGAAGTCTCATTCTCAGACATGAATGCTCTAACCTTTAATTCAACAAGTAAGGCTGTCAGGATCAGTCTGGAACCATACACAGCATGGAACTCCTTTGTGAGGGAACTGCACTGGCTGCCTATTTGCTACCGGGCCAGGTTTAAAGTTCGTGTACTAGTGTACAAAGCCCTAAACAACTTGGGACCAGGTTACCTGAGAGAGCGCCTTCTTCCTAATCAACCCGCCTGGTCACTGAGGGCATGCTGCTGCTGGTCCCACACAGACTTACTGTCCGATTGGACTTAGGGTGACCATCCGCCTGGATTTGTCCGGACATGTACGGAAAATGGGGAGCAAATCCGCATCCGGGGGGAAAAACTGTTTTGGGGGGCCAAATCTGGAAATTTAGTCCCCCAAAAGGGTGACCAGATGGCCCTGGGGCGATCCGGGCCAACCGGGGGGTGGCGGGGGCAAACCGGGGCGGCGGAGGGTCACGCGCTGGTGGCGGGAGGCGGGCGGGCAGTGCGAGGCGGGCGGTGCGAGGCATTTACCTGCTGGGGCGTCCGCTTCCCTCCGGTGCTCGAAATCTACTGAGAAACAGGCTTCGCGGCCTGTCCCTCAGTAGCGCGCCGGGTGATGACGTCATCACCCGGCGCGCTACTGAGAGACAGGCCAGGAAGCCTGTTTCTCAGTAGATTCTGAGCACCGGAGGGAAGCGGACGCCCCAGCAGGTAAGGAGCGTGGGGCAAGCGGCATGGAGCAAGCGGCGCGGGGCAGGCGGGCGAGTGGGGCAGGCGGGCGAGTGGGGCGGGCAGCGTGGCGCGGGGCGGGCGGGTGGCACGAGGCATGCGGGTGGGGGGGCGGGGTGGGGGGCAGCGCGGGGTGGGGCAAGCGGGGGGCACGGGGTGGGTGGGCAGCGCGAGGCATGCGGGCGGGGGGCGGGCGGGGCGGGGCGGCACTGGCGCGCGGTGGGGGGGTTGTTTTGGGTGGGTGGGGTGGCGGGGGGGGGACCGGGATTTTGGTTCTCAAAATCTGGTCACCCTAGATTGGAGTCCACCAGGGGAAGAGTCTTCAGTGTGGTGGCCCCATCCTATGGACTTCCCTGCCTCTGGAGTTCAGGCAGGTGCCAACTTTGTATTCCTTCTGGCACCTCATGAAAACATCATTGTTCCACAAGAAGCCTTCCCTTAATGATGAGCTGCAGTTTTATTGCACTTTTGTTTTTATTGTGATTTTACTCTGCTTTCAGTCTTTAATTCGATTTGTCCACCAGTCCGAAATTCTTGAATGAAGTGCGGTATATAAATATTGTAAATAAAATAAAATAAATAAACAAACAATTACACAGCTGCACTCAAATCCAGGCTGGGAAGGAGTATTCTCCAACCTAGATTCCTCAACATCAGCAAGGGACTAGGACCTTGAGCTGGAGCAAGAGTCATGTATTCTGGGTGTTACCTTGAATTAATTAATTACAAATATTTCTTGGGCCCTTTTTAAGGCAGAAGCCCTCCCAAGGCGGTGTACACCAATAACACACATAAAACCGATTCAACATTAAAAAGCAATAAAAATATAGTAAAACAGTAAGAACAAAATGGAAAACAGCAATAAAATCAGAAACAAAAGCAATCATATCAGGGAAAGGCCAGAGTGAAATAACATGTTTTCAAGGCCTTCTTAAAATCCTGCAATGATGGAGCATGGCAGACCCTCAATGCAGCTTATTCCAGAGGTGGGGGGCATTGAGGAAAATGTCCTTTCTCATTTGGCATCTCTTAACTGTCCTCATAGGTCGACAGAGGAGACGGGTCACTCTTGCTGATCTCAGATTTTGGGCAGGTTGATATAGGTGAAGGTGATCCTTCAAGTAACCTGGTTCCGAACCATTTAAAGCTTTAAAAGTCAAAATCCAGAACTTTATATTGAGCCCTGGGTCCCAGGAAGAATGCAATTCATCTTACCTTTGAGAAGATGAAACAATGTTTATTTCTTGATCTGGGGGTCACTTTTTGTCATGGCATTTGAGAACCTCTGTCACAGAGTCTTTGTCATTATGGAAATACTTGCCTTCTGCTTTGAATGTACTCTTAAGACAGCTATAATGAAAAGATGGAGAAAGAGAAAAATAAAGTTCTCTTATGCATTGGTCCAACAGGGGCCATGTCTACACCAGCCTTTTTTCCTGGGGTCGTCTTGAGGTCGTCTCTGTGCATCTAAATGATGCACAGGGGATCCCGGCGGCAGACAACCAGGGACTTTCCCCGGGATATCTGGGACCGTGGAATTCTCATTTGTTTCTGCGGTCCTGGGACCATCTCGAGGAGTGCAGGCAGTGTGGCTGCCACTACTGGATCATCCCTTCTTCCCAGCAAGCAGTGTGGCTGAGCACGGAGCTGTGCGGGGAGGCTCCATGCCCATGTGGTGGGGGCAGCAATTTCACCATCCCTTGGATGGCGGAGGTGGGTGGGTGTGGGCTTTTTTTTTTACCTTTTCCCCTGGATCAAGGCTGTGCGACCAGCTCCTGTTTTTTTTAAAAAGCCACCTGCGACGTCCCTCTTCCCTTCTGGGATGTTGCATGTCCATATAGACGCTGGGGGAGGATTGTGGAAGCAGGTAAGTCTGCAATCCTCCCCCCTCTCTCCTGCTACACCTTAGGTGTAGATGAGCTCAGGGCCTCACCACACTGGGGCCCCAAGTTTGAAGGACTGCTGGGGGAGGGGAGAATAGCTGTACATTGCTGTTCTTGTTGTACTTATATCCCACTTTTTTTTTTCTTGCAAGGAATCCAAGGCGGCTTACATGGTCCTCCTCCTCTACTCCATGTTATCCTCACAACAGTCCTGTGAGGTAGGTTAGGCTTAGTCACCCGGTGAGCTTCATGGCCAAGTGGGGATTGGAACCCAGATCTTTGAAGTCCCAGTCCAACACTCCAACCACTACACCACACTGGCTCTTGTTGAAGCTGAAGGCATGGAAATGCACGTGGGATAACTTGGAGTGTGTGTTTGATATCTAGGTCCAGATCTACACTAAGCAGGATATAACACTATGAAAGTAGTTTGAAAATGGCATATGGAATGAATCATGGGCCCCCAACAGTTGTCAATGCACTTCAGTACCATTATAAAGCAATAGTGTAGATCCTAGGTTTATAATCCAGTGTGGTGTAGTGGCTAAAGGAGATCTAGGTTCTAGTCCTCACTCAGCCATGGAAACCCACTGGGTGTCTTTGGGCCAGTCACAGACTCTCAGCCCAACCTACCTCACAGGGTTGTTGTTGTGAGGACTAAAGGGAGAGGAGGAGGATTATGTACACTGCCTTGGGTTCCTTGGAGGAAAAAAGGTGGGATATAAATGCAATAATAAAATAAATAATCAGGGAGAAACAGTGGGAGACTGGCGGAGAACAGCCTTCCCTGGCGTGATGCCTTCCAGCTGCTTTGGACTATGACTACTATTACTCCTGACCATTGGTCAAGCTGGCTGGGGTTGCTGGGAGTTGGAGTCCAAAGTATCTAGAAGGTACTACATTGGGGAAGGCTTAAAGCAATAATGGATCACTATGGGGAGATAGAGTCTTTTCGGTGCCTGCTCATTGGAAAATGTGAACATCAGTCTCTCCTATTCCAAGCACTGGAAAACACTTATTTTCAGGTCTTCAGTGTAAAAACAGTCCCCAAATTCATGAACAAGATCTTTGTGAAGGTCTATAGCTCCTTCCCACCCCACCCCACCCTGCCTGCCTGCCAACATACATTGCCGATGCTGTCCTGGAAGCTACTGTGATCAAGAATGGGGTTAGGAGGGCAAGGGAATATTTCCTACCTTTGTGTGCTGATGGAGAACATCCAGAATGAGACGTGGAACTCACAGATCTTCAAGCTATAGCTCAGAACAGCAATGTGGCCTTCCATGTGTTGTTGGACTCCA
The DNA here is from genome assembly GCA_029215795.1 of Anniella stebbinsi. NCBI lineage: Eukaryota > Metazoa > Chordata > Lepidosauria > Squamata > Anniellidae > Anniella > Anniella stebbinsi. The sequence continues at coordinate 33,445,085 of JARDYH010000005.1, forward strand.
ACTCCCATCATCCCAGACTATTGGCCATGCTGGCTGGGGCTGATGGAATGCAACAACATGTGAGGGTCACCAATTTCACAAGCCCTGGTTCAGAATATGCCATGTTTTGTGATCTGAAGGGGACAGAAGATCCTTATTACATTCTCCATGCAGAGCGCATTGATGATGGTGTCCAGGGGCCATGGTCAATTGCTGACTCACAACTGTAGGATGTTTTTCACTGGAGATCTTATAGGATCAGCCTGAGCATTTTTGGGAACTGATGTAGGGGCTTGTTGTTTGTGCTGGGTTTCTGTTACCAAGGTTAAAGTGGGAGTTACTTGGGGGAGATCTTCAAACTTGGGGGTATTGCAGGGTGCAGGAAACAGTTTATTCTGTTGCTTTATGGCTTGAATATCTATAATGTTTTAAATAAGTGTTTTGCATTTTGATTTGGGGGTGTTTTACCCAAAGCTTTTAAGATGGGAAATGCAAGGCAAATTTTTTAAAAAAGGAAAATGAATTTCAAAACTCCAAAATGGGTAATGTAGACTCTATGACAAAGTTTCTTATGTCACGACTTTGAACATACCTTCTTAAGGGCATGTGGGGAAGTAAATTGCCTTCAGGCATTTTAATGAGGCTTCATTTTTATTTTGTTTTTCAATCACTTTACCTGAACACTATTAAACATAATTGTAATGTCAAAACAACATGTTCCCTCTGTGATGTGGGAATGCCCTTAAATTTTCTTTTTACGAACTAGCTGCAGGATGATTACCAGTCTTGCAAAGTCATGTCCCAGCATTATAAACAAAGATTGTGTGAATTGTAATGAATTTTGAAATGAAAAAAGGGGAGAAACACAGCATGTGGTGCCGGGCCAGGGGGTGGGGGGAGAAACTGATAATTTACACGACTGGGTGGCAATATTGATTTACATGATCCTGGGACATTATTATTTTGCTGATTATAGTACAGCTAAAACAGATACTTATTTGCTGTATAAACCTCTTTATTTATGCAAGCGTTTGGCTCCTGACCTGTTCATTTCTCAGTTTTGATTAGTATTGCCATGTTTAATTGTTTTATTATAATGAGATTTTGTTGTTTTATTGAAATCTGGATCATTAATATTTGTAAACTGTTCTATGCTCCTGGAGGAAGGGGGGGTATAAGAGCTATGGATGGATGGATGGATAGACAGACAGATGTTATGATGAACGGGGATTGGGGTGTGTGCATGTGCTGTCTCCACATCTGACATCCACTCAGGCAGTTTTGCATAGAGTCCAATCTGCATTCAAATGCACACCTGTAGAGCTTTGGGAACCTTGTGAATGCATGGAAAAAGTGTGCATGGAGTTGCATGTGCTATGCAGATACAAAGCTAACTGCAGAGAGCTGGGAACAGCCCTGCACAATCTCATTCCCCAACTCCCCACTTATTCGTTGTAAATTGTGTATAAGGTGAAGGTAAATGTAGCCTGCCCTTTGCATGCAGCATGTAAATAATGCTGTCTGAAAGGCAAGTTATTCATGATTGTATCCTTTCAATTGTTTTATTTTGCTTCCTTTTCAGCATTATTAGGGGCTGGTGCCCTCTTGTGGCAACCAAGGGGATCTTGTGGATCTGATATCGCCACCCCTTTTGCTGCTGCTCTTCCTCCTCTTCCTCCTCCTCACACTACTGTTTTTAGGTTTTTATGATTTTAAATTTTGTATATTGTTTTTTTAAATGTTCAATGTTTTTAATTTTTGTAAACCGCCCAGAGAGCTTCGGCTATGGGGCGGTATATAAATGTAAATCATCATCATCATCATCATCATCATCATCATCATCATCATCAATGTAACGTGTTGGGGTGCAAGGGCTTTATCCTACCTAGGGTGACCATATGAAAAGGAGGACAGGGCTCCTGTATCTTTAACAATTGTATAGAAAAGTAGGGTGACCATATTTTGGAAACCAGAAAGGAGGACAACGTGGTCGGCTCCCAAGGGGGCATGTCTGGCCCCTGGGGGCATGTCCAGCACCAAGGGTGTGTGCCCACCTGAACATAGCCTTGGTCACATGTCTGATTTTACAGCACACAATTAAGACAAATCTGTTCTACATAACATCTTAATGTTAAAATCACTGAAATAAAGAACTGAAATTAACTTCACTTACTCCTACTTTTGTAGCTTTTGCTGTACTTTGAAGCTTTTGCTATATGTGTAATACATTCTTCCCTTCCCTCAAATATCTTTTCTGACTGTATCCTCACTCTGCTGCAAACTGCTGCTGCTTTTAACAGGGCTTGCTGCCCGCTGGCTGGCTTTTTTATTTTTAAATTTCATTTTTTTTAACCTTGTGTATGATTGTCACAAGTTTCTCTACTCTAACATTAGAGTGGGTGTTGTGGACGACAGACACTACTTTGCCCATTCACACTTCTCACTTATATACATTAGCTTCTCAAGGCTTGCACGTTGACACCACTTCTCACATACAGATTTTGAACTCCTGTCTACTTCCTGCACAAACACGTGACTCTGAGCCCCTCTTTCTAATGTCCTGCATTGCCTGCCAGCACCGTAGGGCTAAGTTACAACAGGTGTCTCTGGGTTGTCTGTGCAGCCTCTGTTGTCTTTCTCTCTAAGTCATTGCAGCCAAACCAAAGCTTCCAGCCTCAAACAATCTCCCTCTCTTTCTCTCTGCCAAAGTCTCCTGATGGTCCAGCCAGGCCACACATTTGTGGCCGGGGTATTGCTAATTGGTTGGTCATGTCTGGTGACTCTTACTTTAAAAAAACTCCGCCACCTCCACCTCCTCTCCTCCTCTCCTCCTGTACACCTGCTCGACTCTGATGCACTCTTAAAACACTCTGGGTGGCAAGCCAAGCCATTCAGGGTCAAACTACAGGTGAAACTGTGTTGCCTTCAGCCTCTTTCTGCCTTATGCCAGCCAGCCGACATCTCCAGCTTCCAGCCTCAAACAATACCCCCATCTCTCTCTCTGCCAAAGTCTCCCAATAGTCCAGCCTGTCTGTGCACTTGTACCCTGTGCCTGGAGGTAGGGTGCCAGCTTATAGCTTGGTCACATCTGGTGACTCTTGTTTTAAAAAAACTCTGTCGCCAGCCATCTCTGTCTGCATCAACACTGGACTCTAAGATGCTCTTAAAAGGCTCTGTGTGACACACCAGCCTCTCAGGGCTAAGCTACAGCTATCTCTGAGTTGTAACTCTGTCTGAAACTGATGCCAGCCAAAGCCTCCAACCAGCCAACACCTGCACCAACACTTGATTCTGAGACGCTCTTGAAAGGCTCTGTGTGACATGCCAGCCTCTCAGGGTTCTGCTACAGCTATCTCTTGAGTTGTGTCCTCAGTCTAACTCTGTCTCTAAGAGATATGCCTGGCAGCCCAAGCCACAAACCTATATATTTTTCTCTGACACGCACTTCAAACGTTCTGCATTGCATGCCAGCAGTGCAGACAGAGCATAACTCACAAGTGAACAAAGTGAAATGGAAGGGAAGGGGTAGCAAAGCAAAACGACGACATGCCAGGTTCCAACATCCACATCAACAGTACATCCGCAAAGATGAGAGCCTCTCTCTCTCGACTAGCGCCTCACTGTTGGTCATGAGAGTTTTTCTCTAAGGATGACCCTTCATCGCCCATGATGTGGAACTCTGAGAAAAAGGCCTCTGGCCTGTTCTGTTTTGCCCTGTGGACTGCTTTGACTGATCTCTCCTTTCCCACACTTCGATCTGTGGATGCCTCGCCTCTGCTGAGCTCCAGGTGCCCGACTGCCCACCAAATCTGCAACAGGAAAGGTGCCCAGCTTGCCCAGCACTTCTTAGCTAAAAACTTGAGGTTCCCTTGATACCAACGGCTGAAAATTCTCAAGGTGCAACACCCTAAAGAGGAGGTTTCACAACCTGAGTTTGAAGGATATGGCTCCAGCGGGTTTTTTAAAAAATAATTAAAAAAAAAAATCTCAAACTTTACAAAATTCCTAAAAATCAATGGATGAACAGATCTGCTTCAAACTTGGCAAGGATAAAGCCCTACCTGAGATCTATCATGGTGCCAGGATTCATTTCTTTATCTTTGAAAGTTTTTAAAAAATATATTTTAAAACCTCAAACTTTAAAAAATCCCTAGAAATCAGCAGACAAACAGATTTGCTTCAAACTTGGCAATGCTAAAGCTCTGTCTGAGAACTATCATGGTGCAAAATTTCATCTCTTTACCTTTAAGAATGACAATTCTTTTTAAAAATATATATTTTAAAACCTCAAACTTTTTTTAAAAATCCTAAACATGAATGGATAAACGGATCTGCTTCAAATTTGGCATGGCTAAAGCTCTTCCTTAAGGATATCATGGTGCCAAATTTCATCTCTTTATCTTTAAAAATGGCGGAGCTGTAAGCGTTTTTGTTAATTCTCATTAAAGTAGAGCTGCCCTATGGCTGGGGAGGATGGGAAAAATCTGGATTTTTCATCAAATTTCACAATTTCCCCCCTTTCCCGGATTTGTTACCAAATATCCTGACAAATCTGGGTTTTTCCTGTCATATAGTCACCCTAAAAAGGGAATTTCAGCAGGTGTCATTTGTGTGCATGCAGCACCTGGTGAAATGCCCTCTTCATCACAACAGCTAAAGCTGCAGGAGCCCTGCCCTCTTTTGTATCTGGTCACGTTAGGCCTTTCCTTTCAACCAGCTATCAACAGGGCGCCCTCCAAAAGCAGCATGGATCAAGCTCAGCACAGATAAGAACCTCCCTAGAGAGGTTCACCTGGCCCCTACGTTATATTCTTTTTGATGCCAGGTTTATTTTCCCAATACTTAAACATTTTACCATCTAAGCCTTTTAACTTACCTGTTTTAAATCTGTATTTTAAATCTCTGTATTTTAAATCTCTGTATTGCTGCTTGGTTTTCTTCTGTTTGTACTTTTATATTGTACTATTGTGGTTTTATATTGTGTTTTAAGTTTTATACTTTAAATTGTATATTTGATTTTCATGAACTGTCCAGAGGGCTTTGGCTATTGGATGGTATAGAAATGCAATGAATAAATAAGGCAGAATGATGATCTGCTTTCACATACTTGAAGAAACCTCAAGTCTGGGAAGGGGAGATTTGCCCATGCATGCGCATACGCAAATGTAGAGTGTGCCTGTTAATTTGTAGTGTTTATTATTGTTGTTCCCCGCCTCGATCCGGATGGAGAGGCAGGTAAGAAATTTCTTCTTCTTCTTCTTCTTCTTCTTCTTCTTCTTCTTCTTCTTCTTCTTCTTCTTCTTCGACCATCCTGTAACCATAGCGGCAGTCCTCTCTCTACACACAAGGGGTCACCCAAGAGCTACATTAACATGCATCCTCTCCCTCCCCTGGGCAAATGTATTCACAATCTGTGGCATCTGGTTGTTGGGAAGGGAAGGGGAGTGAGCACAGAGGGACAGACGCACAAGGGTAGCAGGGGCTCCCAAACACTTGCCCCTCATTTACCCATGGGAAGGAAATGGCGTAACTAAAAAATAATGGTCTGTTAATATTACTGCAGAGCCTTCAACCATCGTTAAAGCCTCCATCCAAATCAGCAACCTATAAATGTCTACATTCAAAGCAAAACCACACAACAGTTTTGCGATTATCAGAAAAGGTTGACCAGTTGGGCGCTTGAGGGTGGATTTACAAGATTGGTTTTGCTGAGGCTCCCCCATGGCTATTGAGCTATGTGCAACCTGCCACGGCATTGGGCACCTCATCCAGCCCACTGGCAGCCCCCCCAAACACTGAACTGCTGAGCCATAGGGCAGCTTTACCCCCATCTGGTGCCCTCCCAATGGCCAAGAATGCTGGGAGATGTAGTCCAAAACATCTGGAGGGCAACACATTGGGGAAAGCTGCCATAGGGGGACATGTGCTTGTAGGGTAGAGGTGGGAACTGCTGGCCCTCCAGAGGTTGCTGTACTGCAACTCCCATAATCCCTGACCATTAGCCATGCTGGATGAGGCTGATGGGACGAGACCAGCAACCTCTGGTGGGCCATAGGTTCTCTAGCATGGTGTAGTCTCTGTTCATGCAGTTAAGTGGTGTCACTACCCCCCAAAGCTGCTCAGAGATGTGAGATAGTAATGCTGGAATTTGCTGTGCCATCAAAACTGACTGAGATGGCCTCCCCATCCAGGCACCCACTGGAGGCTGGAGGCTCCTATGTCAGTGGAGTAGTGAATCCACTCTGGGTTTCAGTCAGAACCGGACAGAACTTTAAAGGAACTGTCCAAGGTGCCGGACCCAGTCTGAGGATAGAGTCCAGCCCTTTGGAGAGCTCCTTTAGAGTTCTGACTGGTTCTGACTGAAACCCAGAGCAGATTCATTGCCCCACTGATATAGGAGCAACCAGCTTCCCCTGCCGGTATCACATCTAAGCTTTTAAAATTACTCTGACAAGGCACCTGAATGTCACGCTCAATGTGGAGCAAAAGACCAACAGTGTTTTCATCATTGCAGCTGATAAAACTAAAAAATCACTTTCATGGGAACTGTTTCGTAACACAATTGATTCCAAATCAGAAGAGAGAGAGAGGCAGGTTTCTAGAAACACCCAGGAACACAATGGGACTAGTGTCATATGGCAGTCTGCGTCTCTGTGCCGGAGTTGCCTGACTCTGAAATGGAACAATAACGTGCATGTTTCTGGAATGAAAGAAGTGGTCATCTCTCTGCTACGACAAGGCCTCCAGAGTACTGAATGAAGGATGTCCGTTTGCGGGTGTGGCTCACTTGAAGCCAACAGCTAAGGCCTGTTTCCCAATCAGCCAGTTGGGATGGGAAGCTCAGTCACTGTGCTGGATAGAGAGATAACTTCACTCTTTTCATCTGTATGAAAACTGAAATAGTTACCACTTCCTTGTTCTGTACTCACAAATAGCTGGTAAAGATTACACCCCCACGTTAAGCAGAAAGGGATGGAGCCCATCATTTTTAGACTTGGAAACTGGGGATGGAACAATACTATAATCAGTTGTAAAATGTTCCCGATCCTTTTTCAAATGTTTTGTGCACACGCCGGGTTCCATGAGATCCTGTGTCAATAGGAAATCAAACCTCTAAACTGGAGGGAAAAGAGCCCTTGGAATAATGGGCTCAAGTTACAGGAAGCCAGATTCCAGATTCCTGACTGTTAGAGCACTATGGCAATGGAACCAATTATCTAGGGAGGCAATAGGCTCTCCCACACTAGAGGCATTCAAGATGCAGCTGGACATCTTGAATGCTTCAAGGTGGATTCCTGCATTGAGCAGGGGGTTGGACTCAATGGCCTTCCAACTCTACTATTCCATGATTCTATGAAATAATAGAACGAGCTGTCATGTATTGATTCAGAACATTGTCCTTTCTAGTCCAGGAGTGGCCCTCAAGATGAGGCCGAACTACAATGCTCATCATATCCGATCATAGGGCTGACGGGAGTTGGAGCTGAACAGCACTCCCAGAACAGATTTGGAGGGCACACAAGGCGGAGGTCTGCAAAGGGTTAGGGTGTAGAGAAGATGCGGAAGCCCCTTTCTGCAAGCTGGACCTTTCCACAGGCAGAGTAACAGATTTGGATCCAACTCCTTATAAATGAACACTTTAAAATTTGAACACAAAACAAAACCTAAACAGTTATCTTCTCAAGTATTCCCTGTTGGCTTTGTTTTGATTTTGTGAAGTTGGTAGATGTAGAACACAAGAAGACTCCTGCTGGATCCTGCTGAAAGCTAATCTTGTCCAGCCTCCTGTTTCCCACAATGGCCACCGAGATGCCTATGGCCAGAGACACAAGCACTTAATATTATGATTATTTATTACATTTATATACCGCCCCATAGCAGAAGCTCTCTGGGCGATTCACAAAGATTACACTTGCCTTCCCCACTGTTCCCTAGCCTCTGGTCTTCAGAGACATCACTGCCTCTGATGCTAGAAGTAGCATATACCCATCAAGGCTTGAAACCATTGATGGCCATAACTACCATCTTGGGGTAGTGAATTCCAAACTTTAAGTTCTTCCTTTTATCTATCCACAATCTCCCACCATTCAGTTTCATGGGATAATCCCAGGTTCTATTATGAGAGGTAGAAAAGCTTCTCCCTATGCACTTTCTCCACTTCATGCATATTTTTTTATAAAGCTGTATCTTGACTATGTGCTACCTGCAGTATCAGAGGCAATAAGCCTGTATACACCAATTGCTGGGGAATACGGGTGGGAGGGTGCTGTTGCACAGTATTCTGCTTATGGGTCCTTGGTCGACAGCGGATTGGCCACTGCATGAACAGAATGCTGGACTAGATGGACCCTTGGTCTGATCAAGCATGGCCGTTACCTTCTTATGTCTCCCAATTCACCTTTTGTTTTGTTTTTTTCCGAACTAAGAAGCCCCAAAGATAACCTTTCCTCATAGGGGAGTTGCTCCTGCCTCTCGATTATTTGGGTTTCCTTTCCTGCACCTTCTTCAGGTCTACAATATCCTTATTGAGGTTTGGTGACCAGAACTGTACACAACATTCCAAGTATGGTCACATGAGAGGTTTGTCTAAAAGCATAGCAACATTGGAATTGTTATTTACAATCCCTTTGCTCATGATTGCGAACACAGAATTTGCCTTTCTCACAGCTGCTGTACATTGGGTTGTTTTCACTGAGCTATCCACCACAACCCCAAGATTTCTTTCTTGGTCAGTCACCAGCTCAGGCCCCATCAGTGTATGTATAATGGCTGATACCACTCTGAGATCTATGGCAGAATGGATTCAAGGAGTTATATCAGACTAGGAAGTGCAGATTACTTGCACTTCATGTTTGTGCCTTTGTAATGTTTGGAAGTATAAGGATTATGGAAGTTGCAGTCCAAGAACAACTGGAGGGCCACACATTCCCCATCCCTGGTCTACTAGGAGCTTCTGCACATAACTGCAAGGAGAGATGTGGAATTTGAATGGCATTATGGGATTCTGTGCATGCATCATGCCAGCAGATGTGGTAGTATGTCTGAGCAGAGAGGCTGGATTTGTCTGAATCAGAAAGTGCTTGAGGCATGTCAAGATTTGAGATGTTTGCCTGATGGCGTTGTCCAGAGACACACAGTTACAAAACTACTGTACATTCTGCAAACATTTTCTGTCTAGTTTTAATCCAGGTTCTGCTTGGGTGGCTATGGGGATAACAGAAAAAGAAATTCTCTCTTCCCATCTATGCACTTATACACCTGCCTGCAGAGTCCCATTTGCTACAACATTTATACACCCACATTCTAGTTTATTAAATAAAATAAAATTCATATATTCTCAGTGTAGACTGAATGCACGTTTCATAGCTACACAGTTCTCAGTTTTGTGTAAACCATTAAAAACAGAGATTGAGCAAAGTTTTGGGGTTCGGTGTCACCAGCATGCTGATGACACCTCTCTCTCTCTCTCTCTCTCTCTCCTTTCCATCTAAATCCAAGGAAGCTGTTCAGGTTCTATGCAGTGCCTGACATCAGCAATGGACTGGATGAGAGCAAACAAACTGAAACGTGATCAAGACAAGACAGAGGTTTTCTGGTCAGTCAAAAGGCAGACTAGGGAATAGAGACTCAACGTGTGCTGGATGAAGTTACACTCCCTCTGAAGACTCAGGCTCGCAGTTTGGGTGTACTCTTGGACTCGGCCCTGAATCTGGATGTCCAGGTCTTGGCAGTGGGCAGGAGTGCATTTGCACAGGTGAAGCTAGTGTGCCAACTGCGCTCATTCCTAAAGATGTCTGATCTGGCCATGGTCATGCATATTAGTTACAGCTTGTTTGGACGACTGTAATATCACTTTTGGACTACTGTAACTCTACATGGGGCTGCCATCAAAACCTGTTCAGAAACTTCAGCTGGCCCAGAATGCTGCAGGCTGTATGTTGACTGGAGCCATTTACAGAGAGCATGCGACTCCCTTGTTACAGCAACTTCACTGGCTTGTTACAGCAACTTCACTGGGCAGAATACGAAGTGCTCGTTATGACCTATACAGGCCCCTATAGCTTGGGACCAGGCTACCTGAAAGACTGCCTTCTCCCATACAAGCCTGCCTGATTCTTAAGATCTTCTGCAGAGGAAACTAATTAGTAAATGGAAAATTACGTATCAATTTGTTTACATCAAAAGGGTGGGGGATAGCATCATGTGCAAGGACTGTTACAAATATCACAATGTGATGAATTAGTCTTGTACTGAAACAACTCATAATTGCCATAGTTTTTGTAGAAGTTATTTTAAGAGTACATGATTCTGTGTTAACGGTCTTGTTGTGGCTTGGCACTTCCTCAGCATTCTCAACTTGTTTAAGGATGCGGTTTAAGACAGATTTGCTTATAGCTGGCATCTTTTTCAGTCCCCCCAAAAAAGAAATGTTCACGATTAAAACAGACAAGCCCCAGCATTACATGCCCACCTGGTGCAGTGCATATTGATGCTATACCGAACACAAAAGCATTTTTTCAACTGTAACAAACTTTATGTTGTGTTTCCTTTTATGCAGTCTTGCTGTTAGCCTGACTTTAACCCAGCAACAGCAAATTCAGGAGGGGGTCGTTAGCATCATCAGCCAAGCTTCCTGCAATTTGTTATGAACTTCCCACTGGGTAGGACACACAGAGATGGCAACCAACATTAAAAATAATGCAGCTAACATCAAGGAAACTGCAAAAATATAATTTTTGGTTATAATGTCTAACAGGTCACGGGTTTCATATATTTTCACCCAAAACAGCCCTTTATCCTTTAACTTGTATAGGAAATATAAACAAGCAAAGACCCTTGAAGGGAAATGAAAGCCTTAAATATATGACTTATTTGGTTATTTATAATGCCTTTGCCATTATATATATAAAAAAGTGGTATTTTGAGGGCAGCCAAACTTTTTTAAAATAGAAGGGAGCATTACAACATGCACATTCCAATAAATACTTGGGACTTTAAAAAATCATATTGTAGTTGTATAGAACACAAAAGAAATTCAAGCTATCACGTCATAGGCTCTAGGAAACCAGTAGATGTCTCTCCATCTCTCACACACTGACACAACATTCCAAGAGTAAGTCGCCATGGTACATCACAAAACTGAAGTGGAATGCATAATGTTCATTGTATGGTTGTCTGGAGTTTGGTCACAATTTCGATCTTAGTATATCAACTACTAGAAAAGATCAAGAATCAAGTCTTCTATAACCCAGTCAATTTAAAAAAGTATAAAATACACCAACATAATTCCAAATTGCACAAAATGTTTATTTGCATTACTCTAGTACACTGAAACCTTTAGGGACTAGACTGAAGTAAAATTATATTTTGGCGAGTTCAATTTCAATTGTTGAAACAAAGAAAAAACAGAACACTTTCCACTCTTAAAAACAAACACATTAAAACGACCGTGAATTACCATGAAGGTAGCAGAATTAATTGGAGCTAGTTTCATAGTTTTGACAAAAGCAGAGAGCTTTACACATATTTTAGTGGTCTTAACAGTACTGCACTTGAACAGAGTACAAGAACTCAGAAAAAGTGAATATATTCAAAGTTGGACACATTCGTTGAAAAAAAACCCCAAAGATGACTGAGGCATTCAGATGTCACAGTATTTTTTTTTCTAATCTCCTGTTTTGTTAGCATACTACTAAGAAAGTTAAAACCTATTCTGCCCCAACCCAGGTATTCCAATATTCATGTGGAAATTTTGTGTGAGCCTCTCCATTCTTTGCCACACTGATAAGAGTAGCATAACTACCACTTCCCCAGTGCCCTGTGGGTATCCTGGAATTCTGAGAGGCTGGCATGGGGCAATTTTGTAGTCATCTGCTAATACTGCATGGAAGCCAAGTTTCAATGCCCTTCTTTTCATCTGCGCATTTGTCCCTTCCTGCAAATTGCATACAAGTGCATCGAATTCTAAAATATATAACAAACCAGTGGCCAGCCTAGAAGAGATTATATATTACCTTGCCTCCCCCATCCCCCAAATCTCTATAATACAGACCTACTGTTCTGACAGGCAAAATATCCAGAGTAAAATCTGAAAAAGGCAACATGTTCCATTTTAGTTTTTAAAACACTGACATGAAAAAGAGCAAGTTAGAAAAAGAATAAATTCAATCTTAATATAAGACATTCATAGTACAGTGGGACACACTACTATAACTGGACACCAATCATTACAATGAGGATTCTAACATTTTGTTATTTAATGCACATGTTCTACAATCAAATTGCTACCACATTTCATTGTCCCAAATGCTAAAGAGCAGCACACTTAAAGCCCAGATTTGCTACTTTGTCCCAGACGGATGAGACCTATCAAGTTCTTCAAGCTTCCCTCCCTGAAAAGGCCATTTGGGTGTTATCATAAACCACTAACTATTAATACTCAAAAGTTTATCAGCAACCATTTGTTTTTTGAAATGATAGAAGCAGCAAGGTTATATCCAAGAGGGGGCATTTTCCTAAACTAGCAATCTTGAACACTCTAGGGATGCAATCCTAAATACATTTACCAGGGAGTGAGTCCCACTGAACAAAATAAGACATCTGAGTAAACATGCATAGGATTGCACTGGACGCACTATTTGAGCACCACAGTGTTTTATGCATCCATAAAGTTATTGGTTCTTTAGAATAATTTAGATTTTGCAATTGTTAGTTGTTGGCCACCTGTATCACTAGAACCAAAATTTCCAGAGTTCTTTCACATATATACATGCCTCTAGAAATGGCACTGTATGATGGATTTCATGTGTCAGCTAGCACTACATGTATTCTTAAATATACCCAAATTAGGCAATTCAGTTTACAGTGGAGGGTAGCAGGTTTTCAGTTTAAAGCTTGGCAAAACCAATTTTGAAATTCATAATTATCAATCACATACTTGTAAAAAAAATCCTTCGGAAGAGGTATATCTGTCAGGACAGTATGTGGAATGTAGTTGTTTCTTGAAAAGTTTCACTGTATGTAACAACTGCAGAACAGCAGTTGTGTATACTTTTAAAATTCTGTTTAAAAATGGTTTTAATATAAAAGTCACATCAGTACAACTGGTGGGGAAGGAAGCTAAATCTTATCTATCCATGATTTGTGTTTATTAAATAGTTTGTGATAAAAGTAGAAAGCAACTTAAAAAAATAAATAGCATTTTTGCTATTGCATAAACTTTCACAATTCAAAACTGTCATTTCAAAAGTTTTATGCAATTTAAAGTTGCAGAAATCAAACCTATTAAATACATTAAAAAAATTGTAAACATCAGGCCACCAGCCATTTTTACACTGTTTTCCCTGTTAATGTGGAATGGATTGTTAATTATGCAGCATGATGTTTTGAACCACAATCCAAAGTTTGGCATACTTCCACTCAATGGGCTCAAATGTGCCCAACCGGATGTGTGCTAGATTGCGGCTTCCACTTACTGACTGTGGATGCCATGCAAAATGGAAACGTTTCTGTGCAAGCCACACTGAAATTAACAGGAATTGTGAATAACTGTTCTTGCATAATTCCTGTTTATTCAATACGGGCTTTCCTCAGAAAAAGTGCTTGGAGAACTATGTGCCCAGCACTTGATATTCAAACAGTAATTCTAGGACACATTTTTGTCACTTCAGTTCACAGTAAAATGTGTTCAGAAAACTATCAAAGTCAGTGCATTTTTCCCTGTGCAATATTTTCCCCACTTCCCCAGAATTTATTTTACCCAAGTAATACTGCGTCAGAGGCATAGTGCAGGTTGCAGGTGTGTGTGCGCCTGTTTGTTTAACATCATAAGTGACGGATGATATCTGCAGGGCTTTTGTAAAGGTACTTCCAGATAGCATAATAATGAACTGTAGCAGCCGTGGCGACAAACAGATGCCAGATAGCATGGGCAAATGGAATGACTCCATCACACTTGAAGAAGATCACTCCCATACAGTAAATTAAGCCTCCCCAGGCAAGTTCTTGAAGTCCATCGGTATTGTTCTGTGGATTAATAAAAAAGTGGAAAAGGTACTCTTTGTGAATATACAAAGATGATCATAACACTAAAATAATACTATGGCTGTTGAGACAGTATACATCAGCAAGCACTAACTATAAAGCCATTATGGGACATCTCCATAAAATGTCCCTGCTAGAAATACCAAGATGCCATGTAGACCAGCATCCTGTTTCCTACAGTGGCCAGCACAGTGCTTCCGGGAAGACCACAAGCAGGAGTTGTGCAAGCAGCTGTCTGTTTGCTCCACAGCAGCTGGTATTAGATGGCATAATGCCTCTGAATATGGAGAGTCCATTTAGCCTATAGAACAATGCCTGGAGAATTGGTCTAACCACTTTTTAAAATTTTCTAAGCCAGTAACCATCACCACAACTGGTGCTAGTGAATTCCAGAAGTTAATATTGTGTCGAGTGAAGTACTTTATTTTGTCTGTCTTGAATCGTTTGCCAACCTATTGCATTCGGTGACCTCTAGTTCTAATGATATGGAGAGTTAGAAGCATTGTTATATCCATTTGCCCCACAGGACTCATAGACGCTTCTAAAACTACAATATTCTTCCCCCACCTTTGTTCACTTTTCCCTAAACTAGGAATCCTCAATTATTTTAGCCTTTCCTCTCTGGGAACTTGCTTCAACATCCTGATGATCTTTTATGTATCTTGGAAAAGATGCAAATAACTTTATATAAAGGGATTACAATATTGGCAGTTTTATTTTCAATTTCCTTCCTAATCTCACCTAATGTGGAATTGGCTTGTTTCATTCCCAATGCAGACTGAGTTGACTTTCCACAGAACTACTTGACCAAACCCCAAGGTAAACACTTGCTCATATTGAATTTCATTTGCCATTCTGTTGTCCATTCACTCAGTTTAAACAGATTGAGTGCTGACTGTTCACATGCAAAAAAATTTTGTGTGGAAGGACATTTTCTATGTGTGTGTGCACATGTGCTTGATCTGTGTGTGTGCGCGTGCGCGTGAGAAAAAAATATTTCAACCTCTTCCTATGTTTACAATTTTTGCTTCTGTTTGTTGCCCCTCTGGGTTGCTGAACAAGCAGTATTTTTTTCTTACTTGCACTCTTCTCATTCCTGGGCTTGTAATTCCAGCCAAACTGGAGTGATTTCCAGAGGGGGGGTGGCTGTGTTAGAGCAAAGAAAATTCTGTACCAATAGTTTAATGGAAATCTAATTGAACGTGAAATTAATTATATCTATGTTGAGAACTTGAACAACTAAGAGTGATTTATCAACATTATAAAAACAGACAGCTTAAAAGCTAATGAGAAAGCACTGCAAACTGCCCCAATGGACAAGAAAACACTTCTATCAGATGAAGTAGAAAGCAACTATTGACTATTGTTGCTGTCATGACTTTCTTAAAATCAACATGCTTTTTCCAAGCTGAGAATTCTCCGCCTAAGGTAATTTGGTATACATTGCTTTGTCTGAAAGCAACAGAACAATACTTTCCTGGAAGGATACAATTAAAAGTAATTGAATGAAATATTGTCAGGGTTGCAGTTGTTTGTATTCTTATATTGCTAAATTTAATGCCTTCTTAGTATGTTTTTTTTTCTTTTTTCTATTTTTATAAGAATAAATGTGTAGTTATTGAGCTTTTTCCTCTTTCAAAAGTCTCATACCTTATGCATATAGGAAACACCTTCTCAGCTGTCCACTTTTAATAGGTTCTAATTGCTGCAATATATATTTTCACTCATGTAGGAGTATCAATAAGTTCAAATTTTGTTCAGTCACATTATTTTCTATATCCACTACTGCAATACTAAGTTACTCTCAGTGCTCCAGCAAAATATCCCAAATCCCCCTGTGAAAAACTATCAGGAGCAGACTAAACATTAGATGCAATGGAACTTTTGAAACCATAAAAGCCATTTCTGGATGGATGGTTGGTACTTGATATCTTGAAATGGGGGTGGAGGTGGACTAACTCTTTTAATACTTCAAATTGGTGTTACTCGCTCATGCGTGTTTGTCATCTGAAAGAACAAGCCACTGGAGGGGGTCATTTTGGAGCTGAGAAATTGCTAGTGCAGTGTGAATTAAGCAGCTCTCCCTTCCTCCCCACCACTTCTCTGGTCCTGATTGCCTGTGTAGAAGCAACATTTTTGGTTACAAAAAAAGGCTGCAGGGTCAATATTCTGTACCTTCATGAATACCTAGTTTGGCTCTTAGAAAGTACAGAGGTGCCAAGGTATGCATATGGTGCATGCAATCAAGAACTTGAAAAAAAGAGTACTGTACCTTTCCCCCCCTCTGTTCTCAATAGGCGAATTCACGGAGATTAGATCTATCAACAGTTACTGGATGGAATTCACCATACTCAGAGGCAATTATGCCTTTGAACACCAGTTGCTGGGCTGAAAACAATGGGATGTATTTCATGCCTGCTTGTGGCCTTCCTGCTTGTATCAGTGGTTAGTTAGATGCTTCCAGAATGGTGGATTATATGGACCATTTGTATGACATAACAAGGTCTTACGTCCTTATTAATAATATGAGCTCTGCTTATATATGTGGGCCAACATTATTATCATCTAAACTTATGTCATGCAAGCTGTTCTATAGGATTAAAACCCCTCAAGGGCTGGATAAAACTGAGGAAAATGAACAGATAAGGAAATACAAATTCAGCGAAGTTCTAAGTACTCTTTTAAATATCAGGTATATAAATTAATAAAAGCTGTTTTTTAAACATATCATAATTAATTATAATTCTTTAAGATTTAGATTTTAAAGCTCTTCAACAAGCATGCATTCCTTACCATGGAGGTCACCACTAAAGCAGGTGAAAAGCCCATTGCTAGGTAGAAGAAGAGCTCCACAATTTTATACCTTCAAAAAGAAGATAAACGATAAGCCTATAACTATGCAAGAACAGTGTTCATCACTCCAGAAATATAGCATATTTTCACTCTTATATTGCCGTTGTGACTGCAATAAATTATAGTTCTTCTTGGATAGTATTTTTTTAAAGACTCTTTAATAGCTCACTTGTTATTAACTGCACCAGGCCCCCACAAAATAGAAAGAGATTAGCCTGGTTCATGCAGAACGCTAAACTAAAGTGTGGTTTGTTGAAATCTGTCTTGCTATTGTGTCTAAACCCATCCCTACAAACAAACCATGATTTGTTAAAACAGCTATGCACCACAAGAATTGGTTTGACTAAACCATGGCTTGTCACAATGTCTGAACCCAGAACCGTGGCTGTCCACCCTGAAACAGAGCAACAGCAGCCTGAAAACAAAACTGCTCTGAAGGCTGGCAAAATGAGTGGGACACAAACGAATCATGAAAAGGGAAAGCAGGCTGTGGTTTGTTTGCTCATCTGCAAGATCATTCACGGCTAAAGTAATCAACCACGGTTAGCATAAACCATGGCTTAGCATTATGTTGGAACACACTGGTGTACCAGGATTTTCACTGGTACAATTTTCCATTACTGGTAGCTGAAGAAAGAGAAATATCCCAGAGATGTGAGGGAAAGTGGGCGGGGTGTGTGTGTGGAGTAGCTGTGATCTACAAGGACAATCTTAACCTGACCAGACTTCCTGTCTGGCAATTGAATCACATCGAGTGGGTGTACCTGAGTCTGAAGGCCAGCGATAGACTAGGGATTCTGTTAGTGTACCGGCCACCCCGCTGCCTATCAGACTCCCTGGCCGAGGTCATGGAACTGGTCTTGGAGCTGGTGTTGGATTCGCCCAGGCTTTTGGTCCTGGGCGATTTCAACATCCCATTCGAGGCTGATTTGTCAGGTGCAGCTTGGGAGTTCATGGCATCCATGACAACCATGGGCCTATCCCAATTGGTCTCTGGACCTACACATTCAGCAGGTCACACCCTCGATGCTGTCTTCAGCTCCGAACAGACAGATCTGTGGGCGGAGGTAATAAATACCTCTGCATTGTCATGGACAGACCATTTTCTGGTCAGGGTTAGTATCACGGCCACCACCCACCCCTGCAGGGGTGGTGGACCTATTAAGATGGTCCTTGAAGGCTGATGGAGCCTTCTGGATTCCAGAAGGCCTTGGAGGGATCTATGGCTGGTATCGTTGACGATCCTGTAGAAGCCCTGGTCAATAGATGGAATCAAGACCTAACTAGGGCTATCGACACGATTGCCCCCAAACGTCCTCTCCGACCCGCTTCAAATCGGGAGCCCTGGTATACAGAAGATATCAGGGAGTTGAAGCGGAAAGGGTGGCAATACGTGCCGCGAAGAAAGCTTTCTTCTCTGCACACATTGCGTCTGTGAATTCAGGTCCAGCAGAACTGTTCAAGGTGGTGAGGGGTCTAACCCGGGCACTCTCCCCCCTGAACCCGATTTTAGAGCCTTTGGTAGTTCGCTGTGATGCCTTTAACGATCATTTCACAGATAAAATCTCTCGGATAAGAGCCGACTTAGATGCCGTTGTTATAGCAAAGGCTGACAATGGAGTGTCCAGCAACTCCGTGAGTAGAATTACACTGGATCAGTTTCAGTTGGTGAGCACCGAGGATGTGGACAAGGTACTTGGATGTGTGAGGAAGACGACTTGCCCTCTCGATCCCTGTCCTTCCTGGCTGGTCGTCCAGGGAGGAGATGCAGTTAGATCACATCTACAGCATATCATTAATGCATCTCTCAGGGAGGGGAGCTTTCCATCATGTTTAAAAGAGGCGGTAGTAAGGCCGCTTCCAAAAAAGGCCTCCCTGGATCCCCTGGACCTTAATAACTACAGGCCTGTATCAAATCTTCCGTTTTTGGGCAAGGTGATCGAGAGGGCAGTTGCTTTTCAACTCCAGGTAGTCTTGGATGACACCGATTTTCTAGACCCATTTCAAACCAGCTTCAGGGCGGAATACGGAGTTGAGACCGCTTTGGTCGCCTTAGTGGATGATCTACGCCTTAGTATCGACAGGGGGAGTGTGTCCCTGCTGGTACTCCTGGACCTCTCAGCGGCTTTCGATACCATCAACCATGGTATCCTTCTGGAGCGCCTGGAGGAATTGGGGATCGGGGGCACTGTGCTTCAGTGGTTCCGGTCCTATCTCTCGGGCAGGTTCCAGATGGTGATGCTTGGGGATAGCTGCTCTTCAAAAAGGAGCTGCTATGTGGTGTACCACAAGGTGCCATCCTTTCCCCAATGCTGTTTAACATTTACATGAAACTGCTGGGAGAGATCATCCGGAGGCATGGGGCGGGGTGCTATCAATACGCTGATGACACCCAAATATATTTCTCTATGCCTTTGACAACAGCGTCAGCTAAGGATAGTGTGTCTCCTCTGAATGAATGCTTGGAGGCGGTAATGGGCTGGATGAGGAAAAACAAACTGAAGCTGAATCCAGACAAGACGGAGGTGCTTACTGTCAAGGGCCACAACCTGGGGTTGGAGGTGTGTCAACCAGTTCTGGATGGGGTTACACTCCCCCTGAAAGGCTGGGTTCACAGCTTGGGGGTTCTCCTGGATCTGTCGCTCCAAATGACAGCCCAGATAGACGCGACTGCCAGGAGTGCCTACTATCAGCTTCAGCTGATATGCCAGCTGAGCCCCTTCCTAGAGTTGGAAGACCTAAAGATGGTAGTGCACGCGCTGGTAACTTCAAGGCTCGACTTCTGCAATGTGCTATACATAGGGCTACCTCTGTGCCTAGTCCGGAAACTTCAACTAGTTCAAAATATGGCAGGCAGGTTGGTCATCGGTACATCTAGGGGTGACCACATTACACCAGATTTAAAATCTCTTCACTGGCTGCCAATCAGTTTCTGGGCGAAGTACAAAGTGTTGGTTATTAACTTTAAAGCCCTACATGGTTTGGGTCCAGGTTACCTACGGGATTGCCTTCTCCCATACAATCCGCCCTGCACGCTCAGGTCCTCTGGGAAGAATTTACTACAGTCAACAAGAACTAGACTGACAACCGTTACCCAGAGGACCTTCTCTTCTGCCGCTCCCAGATTGTGGAATGACCTACCAGGAGAGATTCGCCAACTCACCAGTCTTCAGGAATTTAAAAGATCTATAAAAACTGATCTCTTCCGGCAGGCCTACCCAGATGAATTTTAAAGTGTTTTATTGGTGTTTTATTGGTATTTTAATGATGTATTGGTTTTAAGTGTTTTAATCAGTTTTGTATTTTATGTTTGATGCTGTTCCCCGCCTCGATCCGTTGGGAGAGGCGGGTAATAAATAAATATATTATTATTATTATTATGTTCAAAACGAGGGCTTTCCCCAATAATGGTTCAACGTGTCCCTAGATAAGGCACAGGAGAGATGTCTTCCAATGGCAAATGAACAAAGCCAGCAGAAGTCTTTTGTACAGGCCAGGATGGGCAAAGTCATAATATAAAACAAAAACAAGGAACACGGAACAGATTCTATTTAGGCAAGGAGGAAAGCACCAGGCACATTTATTAGAGAATCTGCTTTCTTCCTGCTTTTGTGGCTAGAGTTTTACTCCCATTAATCTCACTAGAAAAGGATAAATATCAAATATCAGAAGGGTGCAGTCTGTATTCATTCTGTGGAACAGAAGATGGATTGCACCCACGATTTAGATTTCTTTGATAGATATCCAGGCTCTTCTCACCAACTCATATTAAGTGCTGCTTGAATTATTTATCAAAGAGGAATTTCAAAAGTGAGATACATTCATTTTCTACATACTGGCGATGTATGTAATGCTGATACGCTGAGAGACAGTTTGAACAGGCTAATTTAATAGCCAAGACTATGTTTTTCTCAACAGAAATAAGAGAAAGTATTTAAAATGGGTTTATTTGAGCCAGAAAAAGCAATATAACACTGCTCCAATGTAATAATGAGACAAAGATATATCTATATCTATATCACTAAATGTAGAATGTTCCTTCACGAGTCAGGATAATCTTTTCATCCTTCAGTTAATTTGGTACTTTCACATTCTTCAGCCAAATACACATATTAGGATCCTATGCCAATAACGTTTAGGGAGCAATCCTATGCATGTTGAGACAGATAAAAGTCCTACAACTCCCAGCATTCCCCAGCCAGCCATTGGCCCATGGTGGGAGTTGTAGGACTTTTTTCTGTCTCAACATGCATAAGACTGCGCTCTTAACCATGGTTCAGGGATCAGAAGTAGGCTATGGGATTGCTTCCACTTCTTGGCAGCCTCGATCCTGCTTCAGTATTATGCTTAATCATTGTTCAGTCTAGTTAAGTGTGTTCTAACCTTGGTTAAGGACATTCCTGAATTCCAGTTCATAACCTTGGTATTTTAATGTTTGTTTGGTTTCTTGTACTATAAACCACTTTTGAGATTTTTTTTCAGCTATGGTAAATGGTCTATTAATTGATTAAATATAAATACAGTGAGGCAGCCTGGTGCCATTCAGAGGTTTTGGCCTACAACTCCCATAAAATCAAGTCAGCATGGCCAAGGGTGAGAGTTTTTCGGACTTGTAGTCCAGAACATTGAGGGTACCAGGTTGTCTACTGTAATCTCATGGCCCAGTGTAAACCGTTATCTCATGGCCTGTTCCTAGGCTTTTGTTTGCTCATTAATAATACTTGTATACCACTTAATCTAATAAAATCTCTAAGTAGTTTACATTCAAAAATATTAAAAATAAATATACTATTATTTAACAAAGACAGCCAGAACAACAAAGAGAAAAAAAGAGAAAAAACAAAATAGTGCAGTGTTATGCCACAGCTAATCTTTACAGTATAGAGTTTGTGTCTATAGACTGATACTAGTGAGGCATAGTTAATTGGCAGAAAATATCAATTCAAGTACAAATAATGATGTTTCTTACCGTTCATGGTAGAGAAATACATAAATGGCTCCTCCAGCAGCCATTAACCAGATAAACCAACGCATATGAGATGCCAGAGGACCAAGCTCACGAAGATTCAACCTAAAAAAAGCATTGAGGTAACTTCTAAAGTAGTGAATGGATAGCATATGAAAAACATTAAATTCTATTTGCAGATATAATGAAAAGATTAAAATTTCTCAAGAGAGAGATTCAGAGAGAGAGAGAATATTATTTTTTCAATTCTTGGAGGTTTAGGATATATATATATATATATATATATACACACACACACACACATACACACACACACTTTATCAATAAGAAATCATTTCAATAAAGTTTAATTATTGATGCGTGCAGAGATCAAACTTCTTGAGGATCTTTTTATTGCCTACATTTATTAGCAACACAGCTTCACTTGATAGCAAATAATACATTTTCATTTCATTTTATTAATTCCTATCAAAACTTGTAAAATGCTTTTGCGTATGAAAGCTGTGGAGGAAGCATGCTGCGCCTTGTCGTGTCGTGCAAACCCTAAAACAGGCCATGGCTTGTGAGTGGTTTATTAACCATGTCAACAACCCACAGTTATTAGGTTCTCATGTCGCAGCTTGCATATGCAAACTGGCAGGCAGCAAGCGATATGGAGTCTTCGCGGGTGTCCTACCATGTCGTGTGAACCAAGTCTCCAAGTCTTATTGAGATTACTGGTATTTGGGAGAACAGAAACGAAGGGCAAGATCAATTGTTACAAACTTATACAAAACGTCCAAGTTCCAGTAATATACATACACTACATTCTTTTACATGCAGTTGCCAATCTACTGGAGGATGAATAAACTGAAGCCTGCTTCTGTATGTGCACTGACCTTGCTGGATCAGGGCAATGCAAAGACAGTAAAAGCCTTAATTTATTAAATGGAAAAAGGATTTGACTATACTGCTTTACCCTAGCAGATTAGGCCATGAGCAATTAGTCAACCAATCCATCAAGTGGCAGCTATAACAATATGGCATTGCAATTTTACGTACCAGAAATATACATTTTAATCCTTACCACGGTGCATATGATGCTGCAATGAAGATATAGATCATCATTCTGTCACACATATGAAAACAGTGCTCCATTGTCCTAAATGAAAAGACAAACAATGGAACAATTCATTTTTTAAAAAAGTCAACATAGGTTATTGCCCATGGGCAGTAGGGCTGAAATGCAGCACATCTGGCCTCAACCAAGGGCCACTGGGAGGCTGCACCTTCTGCCTCCCAGTAAGAACATCATCAGCCATAGCGGGAACAGCTACAGGGAGCTTGCTTCACCCTTCCCTACTAGAAACAACACCTATGAGAAATAAGGCCTAAGTTTGCTTTTTCTCTCCATCCCCCCCAATCCCTTTTCTGTGTTGTGTCTATTAGCCCATACAACTAAAGGCAGGAACTGTCTTCTTATTTGCCTTTGTAAGCCACCCTAGAAGTCTTTTTTGGCTGAAGTGCGAAGTAAAACACTTTAAATAAAATAGAAACATTTCCTTTCCAAAAGATTACCCTTAAAACATTAAAAAGTAGAATAGCTCACCTTGCATTGAGAATGTAACACTTTCATTAAGGCAAAATTCAGGGGGTGGGGAAGCCTAAAACCTTTTCTACAAGATATTTTGCAATTCAGCTCAAGAATTTGGTATATATATATCAAAAAAGGAAGCTATGTCTGTATGCATGAATGCTGGTGAGATGAAACAAACATTGCATCTCACTGATCTCTGGTCATCATGTTCGAATACTAAGTTAACATTGTTTGCATTGGTGCTACTTTCTGGTTTGCAAAACTCATCTTGCATTATCATAGTCTCTGACAATAAAAACTGTAATAGATCAAAATACCATCATTAGTATCTTGTCAGTAACTGTCAGTAACTGAATCCTAAGTCACTTGCACATTTGCTTATGTCGGCAGCCAGAATGCATTCAAGGCGTTTAAAGAGTCTCAGTTTTCAAGCTGCAATGAGCCTAGAACAAGTTCAGGCCACAATTTGAGGACTTCATGGAATTTCACTTGCCATGATTCATATTCAATATCAGCTTCCCCCCACCGGGAGGATTAATTAAGGGATGTGTAGTTGGGCTCTTCAGTATTGATGTTCAAAAACACTTTGAAGACTTTTCTATTTCAAGTGGCTTTTAGTTGATGTGATTTTATTGGATGTCCTGGTGATTTACTACTTTATTGCTGTAGTTTTAATAATTATTTTATGCTGGCTGTTTAAGATGCTGGTGTTAATCTTTAAATTTTTGTCATTTCAAAGGTTTAGTAATTGTTTTATATAGTTGTTTGCCACCTTGAGAGGACTTTGGAAAAGTTGTTAAAATGTGTACATAAATAGATAAATTTAGAACTGTTACAGCTGCTATATGATTATAAAACCCACAGGGAACTTTTAGGAGACACTTAGCAGAGGTGGCCAACGTTTTTGACAATTGTATTGTAATACAAGTGTGAAACATAAGATAGTGTGCATTGCACCATATGCAGCCCTCCATCCTACTGGTTAGTGTTGTACTGGTAGGGAATTAAGGGGAAATATACAGTGTGGGAGAGGTAGGAAGGGATGCAGGCCCGATTCTGTGCCATATCCAGGCACATTTGCTGCTGTCCCGGTGTGCTGCTTGTGCCACCTGTTTTAATAAACTTTTTTATTAAACTTTTTTAAACTTTAAAAGTATGAGCTTTAAATAACCATTTAAGCTCTGTGGCTCTTACCACATGTCCTCATCTACACGTGTCAAATCATGTATCCACACACAACTTGGATCGTTAACTAAATCACAGCAAAATTGGGTTATTTAAGGGGGGAAGCAAAAGACAGTCAGCTAGAGGTTAGAATAATTGAGTCTGTGGTTTATTACAGGAATATATAAAGTAAGAACACATATAGCATTTAAATAGCTGAGGCAGATGCTCAGTTAATTCTATACAGAGGGGTGGGGACAGAGGGAGCAGATTGAGAGAGCAAAAGGGAAAGAAAGAGCAAGAGAGCGAGAGCAATATGCTAGTGTTTCAGAAGGAAGAGGGAAAGAAGGGTTGATACCTGATAAGCAGATAGGAGCAGGACAGACATGTTTGGGGTCTAATTGGATTGGAGAGAAGGACCAGAATTTGAATAGTTTTGCCCATATGTACATGGGTAGCTTGCTGAGAATTAGTGAGGAAAGAGAGAGAAAAGAAGAAAAGAGAACTAAGATTAAAGCAAAAGCAAATTACCCATACCAAAATGAAGAGGGTGGATGATGACTCTCCTCAGGAGTCTGCTGTAATCTGGCAGTTCATCTTTGAGACCACAACACTAGGGTTGCTTGGACTCATGGATGTGCTAAGCACCCAACTTTCCAACAACACCTTGCTGAAAGGACAGGCACCAGGCTGGGATGAGGGACCAAGGACAGGCTGAGCCTTTGTAGGTACATTTAATCCCCATATGGTGTGGAACTTAAAACAAAAACTTGGGTCATCCTTGAATCCTCCAAACTGGCATCAAAAGCAGAGTGTGGTGTTAGGCGAATTGGCTTCTGACTGTGTGTCAAATGTGAGGAAGAAACATGAACCTTGGTTTTGAGAAGGTTTTTCCCCACTAGGGTCAGAGGAGGGGATGCAAGTGATGAGGATAGATTTTGGTTCCTGCAATAGTTGATAAGTGAAAAGGTGCATAGTGTGAAAGGAGGGTATGTGCACATTTTGGGTATAGGTCCCAAACCCTGATGGATGCTAATAGGTGACTAAATATTTATAATGGGTTTCCCAGTGCTTTTCGCATGGTGATTCCTTGTCAGGGCTCTAGAGAGGCTAATTAAAGGATGTGTCCCAATTGCATTAGGAACCTGGAAGAGGGTAAAGCCTATAGGTCTTATGCACTTTGCATAATTAATGGAGTAAAGCCAATGTACACTGTGATTTTGCTTTGTTGTCCTGGTAGCCTAAGTCCCAACTTAGTCCACCCTTCCCAGACACAATGGGGACTTGGGGGTCATGGTACTAGGGAGATACTCAAAAGAGCAGTGAGGTTGAGCCTCTTGGTAACAATGGCTGTACCGTACCAAGCAAAAGCACAGTAACATCTAGTGATTCTACTATTTTGCTCAGAAACTTTGTATAGATAACATTTTTAAATACTATGGTGTCAGCAGAGAAACCCTAAAGCAAGAAAGCAAGCATTACCCAAATAAACTACAATAAAGTGAATTAAGAATATCAAAATGATCTTTAGAGATGGAGACTATAAAACCTACGTAAGAAACAGCATGCAGCATGCAAGAGAACACAAAAAAACCAGGGGATATTTAGTTCATACCTTAGGTGACTCTTTTTCCATGAAATTATGTGAAACACGGTAGAAACAATGAAGAGCGCACAAAGACCAATTCCATACATCCATGCTGTTATTTTTTCCCATCCATCATCAGAGAGTCGATGGAGCAAGGTACTACCCACAATCGCTGGAACAATGAGAAACTAGAAAAACAACAGGAATGTGTTATTTGCCATTCTCCCAGCCCACATTTTCTGCTTTTTATCATTCTGTGCTCTATTCCTAAACCAAACTCCTCTTCTTGAACACTGGCTTCAAAAGGAGCGAGTGGGGGAAAATGTGATTTTTAAATATTATAATAAAGTTGCCCAGGTCTGTTACAAATGAAAGGCACTATTATCATTGCAGAAAGGACATCTCGGTTACCTTGATCAGTTAAACTTTTAAGAATTTGCTTTGGCTGAAGGTTACAAAATTGCTGTCACCCCCAAAACACAAAGCAGCACCGAACTGTCAGACAGTATATTGCATTTGGGATTAAAATGTGCTGAAAGTAACACTTTGTTAAGTTCATCGTGCAAGCAAAAACTGTAGAAACTGCTTAGAGAAGAGCTAATGCAAATACTTCAGACACACTGATGTATAAATAATGTCCTCACTAAACACACTCACACACTTAAAAAACAAAACACCATGACTTGTATTTCTACTTTCAAGGTTAACAGCAATTAGAATTTTTAAGATAATAAAAGCTACTAGAACAGGAAACTGAAGGGAGAAACTACATGATTGTATAAGGAAGTTCAGTGCCTTTCAGTAGGAGAATTTTACAGAACAGATTTTTCAGATGAATTTGGGAATCCTTTTTGTTTACCTATTTTAGGGTGCAACCTAAGGAGTTGCCACTCTAAAGACAGAGGGCTCAGAGATCAGAGCCCTCTGTTTATCCTATGCCTCCTGCTCCTCCTGTCTGCTATTTTTAGCTGGGCAGGTCTCTATGCCCACCAAGCTTACTGTGAGTGTGACCAGGGACAGAGGCTTGTGAATCCTGCAGACCCACATCCCCTTCCTACCCTCCTTGACCCTCTTCCAAGACTGCAACTGCGATCTCACAAGAAAAGCTACCCTGGAGCATACAATAGTGGATGTGTGGGTTGGGAGGGGAAGGTGGGGGAATCCCCACTCGGAGATCAGTGCAGTGTCTACAGCCTCAAGAGAGGAAATCTGCTACATCCTATGGCCCCTGGGACACCCTTCCATGGACCATAGGACTGCTTTGTTAACCAGTTAAGAGATAATAACTAATTCCTACAATAATAGAGACATGAAAATTGGGGCCACAACATTGCTTTAAGTAGACATTAAATAAACAGGCAGGCAAGATGTAGTCCTTTACATGCAAATCCTTATGATTTACTTACACATGTGTAACTTGTTGCAAAGTTGCAATCATAATATAATAAAATAACAGATAAAATTTTAAAACCTCAACTAAACACATATGCCCCATTTTATCATCTGATCTACAATTGTTGATCACCCAGATGAATGCCTATGAACAAGACAGAAGTGAAATGAAAGGAGGGACTTGAAACTAAAGGATGGTATACAGAAGTAATTGCATGATTCTTCTGCTGAGATTGATCCAATTAAGACGTCATCTGTTTTCCTGTCAGCATTTTAACAATTGTGGAACAACTGCTTGTTTGCAGGGGGGAAGGGGAGACACCCAAATCTGACATTTAAACATATGAATGACTTGCATTATGTTCATGGCCCACTCAAGAAAAATGGACAACAGCCTCCAAGGCTGTGTATGGTTAAAATAACAAGCTTCAGCACAAGCTGCTAAAAAATAAATAAATAGCCAAAGCTACAAAATGAACAAAAAACTAAATTAATGAACAGCCATAAAGCAGAAACAAAAATTCCCAAACAATTATGAGATAATTCTATCATTACTTTTATCATGGAAGTAGCATAAACGAGAGCACTGGAAGTAATGCAATACAAAACATAAGCAAAGATCTCTGGCATAATTCATTGAAAATTATAATTGCAAATAAAATATAAACATTTAGCATCCTAGTTCCATAAATTATCACAGTTTTGTTCAAC
Organism: Anniella stebbinsi; assembly: GCA_029215795.1. NCBI lineage: Eukaryota > Metazoa > Chordata > Lepidosauria > Squamata > Anniellidae > Anniella > Anniella stebbinsi. The sequence goes on from JARDYH010000005.1 coordinate 33,473,357, forward strand.
AGACACGTGTCCTTTGCATGTAGCTGTGCCCAAGACATTGAGAAAAGCCTAGAAAGAATAAGAATCTCTTTCACAGACCAGGAGAGAACATTTAGAAGAATTCTTTCTCTTGGCCACATGTTAATAATAACTTTCACAGCTTTATTTGCAAGGCTACATTAACATGGAATATATGCTTCAATATAAAACATTACTGCTGTCTCATTCAAAAATAATAAAAGTTGCCAAAACATTTTGGCAATAAATATCTCTATCGCCTCTAAAGAATCAGAATGGGCCTGTTCAGACGACACTTCAGGCTCTATGGTTAGTGAAATTGTGGTTCTTTGGGGTTAGCATTAACCACAAGCTGTGCTGTCACACACAACAGTTTAAGCCACGGTCAGAGCCACTAAGCTTGCTGCAGATGGTCCGACTGTGGTTAGTGAGTGAGCAGGGTTTAGCAAAACACATTACACAAGACACTTTAAACCCTGATGCTTAACCAAAAGCTTTAACTAGCAGGATTTATAGTGTCTTCTGAACAGGCCCAATGATATTTTAGCAAACATTAGTTTAGTGAAAGAATCTAACCTCATGAGACTTTAAGGAACCTTTGATTCCTAAATATAGACCAGAATGAAAAAAAGTCTGTATAACACAGGACATGTACGTATGTCAACAACCTAATCTGCTTTCATGGCACTTCCAAGTACTAGCTTATGCTCAATCATTATTTTAAAAAGAGTAAAAACTAATGCGGTTGGGAATTGCAATGATTTGGATGCCACGTGGTTTGTGCTGCCAGTAAGTCAATGTACTTACCGCATGAGTATAACAGTTAGCAGCATGCTCATAGCAAGTGGGTTTGTAACGACTGTTTGCTGGGGCAGGATGGTTCATGAATCTGTTGAGACAAGACATACAGAAAAGTTGATGCAAATTGATATTTATTTATTGCATTAGAATGAGGATTTAATGCTTTAATATTCTAGATAGCAGGGATTTTATTATATGTAGCGGTATATAAATATCAGAAATAAATAAATACCAAGCATTAAAGGGACTACACATTTACACTGAATATGTTCCCAATATGAGAATTTGGTAAAATGATTCCCTATCCATGTTCACATTCGTTTAGAAGGCCAAAAAAAGGTACTTAAAGAAGACACCTAGATTTTAAAAGATAACATTTCAATGCTGTAAATTTCAAACACCAATGTACAGCAGCTCTCTTTTATTCTTTGATACTGCACTAGGTGGGTGGGTGGGTGAGCGGGGCATAGGAAACTTGAGGCTACGAGGAAGCAGAGGAAAAAAGTGTGCTCGTTTTAGGATTAAACTGCACTTTTTTGCTTGGGGTCAGGGGAAACTGGGAGAGCCAGGGGGTCACTACACACACACACACACATCAGGCTGCTCCTGGCATATTTTTATTTATTCCCAAAACATGTTCTTACTTTGTATAAATGTCTATAAATAACTATGGTGCCAGTGCAATTGGAAATTTCTTGCTAAGAACTAGAAGCAGCATGATGATTTGTAATTAAATTAAGTGTCCTCTTTGCACTAAAAACGCTTGCTCTCAAAAATTATATTGCCATGATGTAGATGAGTGCAATCCTATGCATGTTAGACAGAAAAATGTGCTACAATGCCCAGCATTCCCCAGCCAGCATGAGAGTTGTAGGACTTTTCTGTCTAAACATGCACAGGATTGCACATCTACACCAGACTCTCTTATTTTAGTCTTTAGTTTTTGCAGACAGACCAACAAGGAACCACAGAATCAACCCACAATCAACCCAGAGATTGATAATTTGAATATCAAACTCACGTTATCACAACTATGAACAACAATCAAAACCATTTCATATTACTAACAAGTAAACATATTTGGTTAGCACTGTAAGTCTCATAGTGTTCAAAAGGGCTTACTTCTTAGAATACATATTTAGAATTGCAGCCTTAATGACTTAGACACAAGTGTTCATGCATTTGTTTTAAGAATTGCATATGAACTCTGCTTTAAGCTTGACAATATCCCTTTTCTATTCTATTCATACTGATATTCTTTTGAAGAGACATGCAAACTTTTTTTAAAAAGCCCTGGGAAAAACCATACTCTGCAGGCTCACAGAGTAAGAGTGACAAAAGTTATATTGAGGAAGAGGAGTGGCACACAAAATGTAGTGGAAATGGGCACTTATACAACACCTATTATGTTGTACTAGTAAAGCCACACAGAATTTTTTATAACTCATTTCTCATGTGTACTGCACAGCATGCACACTGAGAACAGATGAGTCATTTTTAAATAGATCTGAAAGAAAGAGAAAGATTGGGTTGCTTAATTGCTTTCTGTACCATCCTCAGTTTGTAAGACCACTATCAACAGTGCTAGACGCTTAGGATGCTACTTCACAATTTGATAAGCTAATGGGGAAAATGCTGTATGATGACCTAAACACATAATGGGTTGGATCCAGATTGGCCATTCCATTCATGAAAAAGCTTCCCTCCATTCACAGAAGACACTGGGATGCAGTAGAGAGGCCGGTGGGGTAGGGAAAAGTTGGACACCACTTTCAAAAGCCTGGTGGGCTGGGGAAAGGCTAGACATCACTTTCAGAAGGTGCTTGGGGCCCCCTCAAACAGTGGTACATTAGCTGGCACTATCCTCTTTTTGCTGGCCTTCCCCTTGCAATGGTGTTCAAGCCAGCACACTGTTCTCCTGCCTTTCCAGAAGGAAAGGTCAGTGGGAGGCTTTCCAGGAAAAGTGGCTAGTGCGTAAAATTTTGGCTTGGCCAGATCAGTTACAAATTGCTGATCCCTTGTGTATGCTCCAGTGTAAGTTTTTAAAACCAATTGTGAAGAAAGTATTTTACGTCAATAAGTTGTACAAGTCTCCTTAAACCAGATGTACTACCTTTTGTTATGATTATCTACTGCCCCTCTCATTTTCCTGTACAATATGTCTTTATGACCCCTTTCAAACAAGAGCATAGTAGAAAGGAGGCATGAGGTAGTCCTCAATTATTTCAGACCAGGATTGAACTTCAATACTAACTTGCTACATAGGACCACTTCTCTATTTCTTATATGCTTAATTTCTTCCTTACTACTCACTGTACCCCTCCCCATATTCTTGTTTTACCCTCTTTTTTCTTTCCTCTAGAAGAGAAGGGTGGGGAAAGGACAAAAAAAATGTGGTTGTGCTCCTGGTGGGACCCAGGACCAACAATCCATTTTGGTTTCTCAATATACTAGCTGAAGGCTAGTGTGCTAGAACACACACAGCATTGCACAAACACAATGGATTTGCTCCAAAGAAGAATCCTTCCTGCCCTTATGAATTTCAGTCCTGGGACTATAAAATTTGGCATGGGAGAAAGGAGCTGGGAGAAGGATGAAGTCAGCAGATGTTGGGGACCTTCCTTTGACTTCTGCTCACCAAGAATGCGTTTTGATCCCATCCAAAGAAAGAATTAAACATGCATGGAATGAGGAAACGAAATGGGATTCATCATATGAATCCCAAAGAAGTCCAATCAGTTCCCCTAAGATCTGTATTCAGAACAATACTTATAGGGAACATGCACACATTGGCTCAATTCGGATGACACGATAGTCAATGGTGGGTTGACTAACCCTAACCTCACACTAACCCTAGGGGGCACTCCCCACACAACATGGTAATAAATAATCAACTGTGGTGTGAATGAGGATCAGCGCTGAGTTGACTATGGCAGCATTCGTACGACACAATAGTCAAAACAACTGACGATTGTTTCCCCCACACCAGTTGTTTATTGTGTCGTCCGAATTGAGCCACTGGGTACACTGTGGTAAGACCATAAAGCTTAGACTGAGACTCAAGGTAACAGATGTACTATGAGCAAATTTAAACAAACTAAACCCTGATAACAAAGATGTGTTTAAAAAAAAATTCTAGGTTAAGTTTAGTGTTTGTTTTTCTGCCTGTTTTCACCCACATTGTATTATCTCCTAGATGATAAATGTAACTTTGCACACAAAAGGAGGCTGCTATCTTATCTGAAAAGCCACAATTGTCATTGTAGTGGAACCAAATATTGCAGTGAACTATTTAAGACATAAATGCAGCAAACAAAAAATGATTTCATAATATGTGAGTTGGACTTATTTTATTTATTTATTATTTTATTTACAACATTTGTATACCGCTCCACATCTAAATAGATTCCAGAGCGGTGAACAATGAGACATAAAATAATGCAAAGATAATAAGAATAAAACACAAAATTATAATTATTATTTTAAAAACAAAGTGCCAATTAAACCCTGGCTGTTCTACCAAGGAAAACTTCCTGAAATAAAGCTGTTTTCAGGAGGCACCAGAAGTAACACAGTGCTGGTGCCTGCCTGATTTCCGGGGAAGGGAGTTCCACAGAAATGGGGTCACCACGCTGAAGGCTCTCCTCCTGGTGGACTCCAATCAAACCATGGGGCCATGTGGAACCCCCACCAGCATGCCCTCTAATGACCTCAGTGACCAGGCAGGTTGATTAGGGAGAAGGTGCTCTCTCAGGTATCCTGCTCCCAAGTTGTTTAAGGCTTTGTACACTAGTTTCAAAACCTTAAACCTGGCCCGGTAGCAAATAGGCATCCAGTGCAGTTCCTTCAGCAAATGAGAACAATCATTTGAAGGGAATCACCTTTCTATTCAGTATGCCTTTCCAAATTAGTATTCAGCTTTACTAATATAAAGGAGGGGGGTCTTCTCTTAATTCCAAGATATCCAAATAAAATAGATATAGATACATTTCTTGCTCTCCAAATATTGTATTGAAATGTGCAGTTTTGCCTTGAGAAAAACGAGCTCCCTGTATTTTCTAGACAAGGAGCTTGTCTAAATGAGTGATTTATAGCATACCCATGACTGGCCATTCACAGAAGTTTGCGGGTCCATTAAATGATGCTGGCAACAGCCAGGACATCTACTGCCCTTTCCCCTCTTTAACCTGTTTTCAGAAAGATCAGAGATAAGCTGGAATAAACACTTAATGGTGCAAAATCAGCAGAGTATAAAGTTTGCATTACGCTATGAACTTGCTGAGGAAAGACTTGCCCTCCTATTGGAAGGAGAAGATGGTAAAATGCCTCCCTGCAACAAAAGGAGATAGATCTGATCCCCCACCCCACCAAGAGCACCCCAAGTGTGCCCTAGAAGTCTCTGTAAGATCACAAGAACAAGATCCTTCATTATGCTAAATTATAGTTGTTCTATCTTTAAATCCAATGTGATTTTTAAAATTATTTTCTTCTTTTGATTTGTGCTAGTAGTTCCCCATGTGTCTACTCAGAAGTAAGTGCCATTGGGTTCAATGGGGCTCAACCAAGGGTTGCAGACTTATAGCAGTCGATAACAAGATTCCTCCTTCCCCAGCTCCTTTGCATACGTGCCAGGGAGGGAGACGCTCCCTCGATTCAAACGTGCCTGCCAATTAAAGGAGCCCTGGGAAACAGCAGGATCTTCTGCCTTGTCACCCCTCTCCTCCCACGTAACGCAGCCCATATCAATCGCACCAAAGGACCAGGAAACAGAACAGCCCCCGGTAAACAATGCAATTTCCCTTAATGTAGAGAAGCTCAAGGACTATCTAGTTTGCATAAAATAGTTTTTTTCATTTCCTTTGTCCTGAGAGCAGCAAGCCCAAAAGGAAGTGTAACCAGCTGTCTGTAGATATAATAATACCTTCATAATTTTATTTTTTGCTGTGAATGCCTTATGATTAACAAAGGATATAATTCAAAAACAATTAATCTGAAAGAAGGTATCACTGCCAACTATTCTCTTATTTCACCCAATAAATATAGTCACAAACAGAGCCTGAATGTGTTACGAGAATGTCTGTCTGTCTGCCGGTGCCACTAAAGCAGCTTTGTAAGTAAGCCAACAAAAGTTACTAGCCTGCAGAAAGTTTTACTAGCCTGCTAGGAGCTGGCAGAGGATGGACAGAGAGCTCTGTCTCTCCTCCAACAACCTTCTTCATTTGTGTGACGGCTGTGATGTCACGAACTTCCCAGGCAGACTGCTTGATTTTTATGCTGGGCAGAGCAGGAACACAGTGCTCTGTTTCTTCTCCACAAGCCCACTCACTCACTTGCGTGGAATTCCTTGTTGCCTAAGGCTACCCAAAGAGTGCTTCATTAAATACACAGCTGCACTAGAGGATAGTACAATACAGCATTACTCTGGAGTGTGCATATGCCTTTGTTAAATATGGACTGCCTGAGCTAAAATACCCCAAAGTCAATGGCCAGTTTACAACATGTCATTCCCACCCAAGTATCTCCTCCTAGTCACAGAAGTCAGCAAACATGTCCCCAGAGTGGGCTACATTATAAATAAAAATACTTTATTTATTACATTTTTATACTGCTCAATAACTGAGGCTCTCTGGAAAGGTCACAATTAAAACCATACATACAACAAGTAAGAACATAATATAAGCTATAAAAGTTTTTTAAAAAAATACCATATAAAACCAAATTAAGTTACAGCCCAAGGTAAGCCTATGTGCAAAGGCGTGTTTTCAGGAGGTGTTTAAAGGATGTAACATTTTCTGCCTACTGAACTGCATGAAGGAGGGTTTTCCAGATGGCGGGTGCTGCTACAGAGAAGGCTTTCTGAAGCAGTATCCAAAAAGTAAGCCCAGCAGGCCCAAATATTTAAATACTTTGAATTTCCCTCCACTTCTGCATTTTGATTAATATTCTTTGTATGGGGGGACACTTTAAGAGAATGCAGTGTATCTATTGGCACCCCAACAAGGTTGCTGCTTGATAAAGCTGTTTATAAATGTAGACCTGTAGATACACAAAGTTTGGCTATGCTGACTGAATGCAGCCTAACAATGCAGCCTAACAACAGCCTCCTCCCAGAAGGCACAACTGGAATTTTTCACCTCATGGGTTCAAATGAGTTCAACAAACATATATGGATCAGTACTTCCTAATTTAGGATTAAAAATTTGTAGGAACAAGAATTTCTAGATAGAAATACAATGTTTTCATTTTTCTTTCTTCGATCAATGTTCAGGTTTTACTATATACATTTCTATATAAAATTAGTAATCTATACTAGTTTACAGCACAATCATGCATGTTTAGCAGAAAAGGTCCAATAACTTCCAGAACCCCCCCCCCCCCCCCCCCAATCTTGCTGGACTATAAGGTCTAGAAAACTGATTATGTTCTATGCTTTGTACGGTTATTAGAAAGAGACCCAAGGCAGATCTGTAAGTAAAGTAACTACTTTTTGTAATCAGAATTCTACCATTACACTGAATCCAAAGTTACACTGAATCCAAACCCATTGCCAAAGTGAAACCACCACTGTGTTGCTTTAGCCTTGAGATATGTCATTGCTGGGGTGTGGCAAATTGTTGTGTTGGCAAAAATTCCTATCAGCCATTAGACAATGGCATTTGAAACATCGTTAGCTTTCTTCAAGAATGGTACTTAAACAATTGATATTTGCTTCAAGAATGTGGGTGCTGAAGTACTTAGAAAATATTTCTGATCTGGGCCAAAATGACATTCTGATTCAAGTAGTTTCTCCAAAACAGAGGTTATGCCAAAATGGTCACAAATACAGCAATGCCACAACCATCATCCATCTTCTTACTTGAGCCCAAATTTCATAGCACACTCCTTGCCTGTAATTAATAGTTCCAGATTCATATGAAGAAATAATTGTTTTTAAACGGCTATTTAAAATATGAATGAAACAACTGGGAGAGAAAGGAGACAGACAGTGCTTCAGTATGCCTGATGTGGAAAACAGAGGCATGCATATCAATGTGGGGGTGGACCATGTACAGAACAGGTCCAATCATGCCCCTAATTAAATTATTACTGCCTCCTCCCACCCCTATGCTCCAGTTAGTCCTTTAGTTGGCCTAAATTTTTTTTAAAGATATTTCTCAAGTATTGAAGTAGTAATACTGTAATAGCAGAAGAGAAAAGTAACACACACACACACACATATTAATTCCACAGGAGATACTGGCCCCTTTATGCCATATTAAGAGACCGATGCAAACATTTGTATTAGCATCTTGATCCTGTTGTTTCTGACTGAACCCATTTCTGATCCAAAATGACCCATTTTGAGCATCATTCTATTTATGTCACTCCTAAATGAATTCCAAATTGCTTTTACTTTCTTCCTCTGCTCCTCTTTTCCCAGTCCTACACTGTAAAAATAGCAAAAATAAACAGATGAATCCCGTCCTATTGCAGAGTCAGCCATTCATAAAAGACATAGAGAGGATTTTCAGCATGTTTCTTTCCAGCAGTCATACATGAAGGAGAAGCTTAGTTCAACCATGATGAATATGACAAACACCAGATATATGAACTTTCATCCACTTCTAGAAGATGGAAAACCTCATCTTTCACCATGATCTATTTCCTTTCTAAAAGCAAAATGGCATAATCACCTCTCCTCTCATCAGTCAGCAGATGCCTACACTCTTTTCTCAATAACTGAGGGGGGGGATAGTCATTACTTCTAGTTTTAGGAGCCTATCCAACAGCAACTGCATGCAATAACAGATGCTTGCATTCTCTGTAAATCCCAATGTCTCAGCTGTCATTCCTAGGAATAATGGCAGAGAAGGTGTGGGTAACCCAAGATTGTGGATGAGCGGAGAAGAAACGTGATAGGTAGAAACAAAAGTTATATTTTTGCTTGAAGCTAGATCCTCCCTAGTTAAGATGCATGAAAACATAGATCCTTTTGATACAAATAAGTGCTGCCAGGATTTATCTCCAGTTTAAACTGTTCATAAAGTCACATCTGAAATCACATTCATAGTACAATGAGGGTATAATTCCACAAATTTATTTTCTACAGGGAGGCATAATCTCATTTCATGTTTACCTGCAAAAAATGGAATTTCATTATGCATTCCTGTACTATAGTAACATGTACAACTGTTCTTGCATGCTCTAAATAAAGCAAGAAGGCTGCACCCCATCAGTGGAGGCACAGCAGGGACTGTCTTGTTTTTTCTGAATATGTATAAGCTGCACTGACGGCCTCTTTGACTGAGGAGCAGGATAAAATACTTTAAATAATAAGTAAATATTAGATGAAAAATGAAGCTTCTTGATAAAATCCAATACACTACGAGCTAAAGTAAGCTTTAGCTGACAAGAGACTTCTATTCACAAACATGATTCTATAGTTCCTGCAAAACATGTGCCTCTTTCCACACCTGCCTGGAGAAGTCATGCACAATGAACCTATATCTACATCTATATATAAAACCTCTGCCCTCTATTGATTTTCAAGCAGTATCACCAAATTTTTGCCTGTACTCAGACATATACATTCAATTGCTTCTTTGAACAGCCAGTGTTGGAGGCAGAAAACTTGAATGCTATAGATGGAAGCCAACCCACTCTACAGGGCAATCAACCAACCCACTCTACAGGGCAATCAATATGAAGTAAAGAGCTCTATAAGTATCCCCTGAGAGTAAATAGAGGCCCTTGTCCCTCATGAGTTTCTAAGAAAATGACTCACAGAACCAGGACACAAAGGGTTGCATACATCCCTTTACTTCAGATCAACCACAGGAAACTTTTAGACACACATACTTATGGCACATCTACATTACTTCATCACTTATACTCTGCTTTAATTAATCTGGAATAACTACCACCACTTGAACCTTTTTTCACAATCAGGAACTTGACCTCCCCAACATATGCATACAGACACTCTCCCTGCATTCAGATGAAGCTTTTACTGTGCCATTGTACTGCCTTTATAGGGTGACCAGATAAAATCCAGGTCAGGGCTCATGTAACTTTAACAGTTGTAGAGAAAAGGGAATTTCAGCCAGTGTCATTTGCATGCAATTAGTTCCTGGTGAAATTCCCTCTTCATCACAACTGTTAAATTTGCAGGGGCTCTCCCTTCTTTTGTATATGGTCACTCTAGTATAGTGCCTGCAACTTTAACTGTTGTGATGAAGAGGGAATTTCACCAGGAACTAATTGCATACAAATGACACTGGCTGAAATTCCCTTTTCTCTACAACTGTTAAAGTTACAGGAGCCCTGACCTGGATTTCATCTGGTCAGCCTACTTCTTCATGGACTTTTGGAGGGGGCAGATGTCATTGTCTTCAATTTGCAGCCCTCTCATGTTTTCTCACCATTTCTTCTTATCTTTTTTCTTTACGGAAAAAAAAAGTGTTAAGGAAGAGAAAACAGAAAAGCTGCACAGTGCCTTTTGGTTATGAGTGAATGGAGCCCTCCATTTGGAAGCACCCTGTCACACAATTTGGCTTTTAACAAAATCTTTCCCATTTTGTGAGATATTTCACTTGGGATTTTTTGGAGGGCAAAGAGGTAATTTTTTTTATTGATCTCTCAAAATAGAAATACAAATAATAACTTCAAAGCATCAACAAACAAATTTTGGGACATTTCATTACCACACATATGAAAGGCTGTTAAGGAACAATAAACCCAAGTTAAACTGTCTCTATTGTGTGGCTTCTGGATATGTAAAGCACAACTCACTTTGGCAGATTAGAGTCCCTGGAAGCATGAAATAGAAGTATAGGAGAAAAACACACACACAGCACCCATTAAACTCTCATTAACCCCACCGACTACAGCCAATATGAGAAGGTGGTATGTGTATTAACTGATCTCAATTCTTGTCGTATACCACAAACGGAATTATACAAAGGATCATCTAGAACTTGAACTGAACAGTAGGTGGAGTTTTGTAGGGTGAGATCAAAGGCTTGGGGGGGGGGGGGATCCACTAAGACACAGGAATCTGTCTTACCCCAAAAGAAGGGGAGAAGTGGTCCTAGGAGTTGACTTGTAACCCTGATTATTTCCCAATAAAATTTCGCCTCCTAATGAACCTGTCTCCCTCTCTCTCCCGCCAGTTATGTGGCTCACCTCCTGAATTTCTCCTGGAGCCGCCTCATGAGGGTCCACTCCACCCGCCTCTCCTAAGGCCGGGGGTCGGCACGGGGGGCTCCTGGCGGCTCCTGAAGCGGCGAGGGCCGGAGTCCGGGCCCTCATTGGTTTGCCAGCCCCGGGCGGAGGTAGCTGGATGAGGCGAGACGAGGGGAAGCCAGGCCCGGGCTGCCTTTAGCCGTGTCGCCGTCGTCGTCGTGTGTGTGTGTGTGTGTGTGTGTGCGTGTGCGCGCGGCAAGAACGTCAAGCAAACAGCTTCGCTGTCGTCGCCAGCTCTTCTCTTTCTATCAGCCCGCCCGGCCTTCGGATGCGACCCGCCCCCCAGTGTCAGTCGATGCCGGGGCTGGGAAGAGAAGCCCCGCCTATCTCAAAAAGCCGCCAGTTCAGTGGGAACGAGGAGAGGGAGGGAAGCGCCGGGAAGACAATAGGCGGGAGGCAGCAAGGGGCTGTGAGGCGGGCGGGCAGGAAGGAAGGAAGGATGTGGTGGTGTGGTAAAAGAGGAGACGAAAATGAGGTAAAATATGAACGCGTCAACTTCTCAGGGAGCAGAAAAGAGCCGCTGCTTGCATTCCAATTCTCCACATTGGTGGGGGTGGCGGTGGCGGTGGCGGTGGCGGTGGCGGTGGCGGTGGGGGGGGGGGGGGTAGTCATGATAGTGACTCCCTCCTTCTCAGTGGAGATTTTACCTCAGACAAACGCTGGCTTGAAGGGGAGCAGGGGTGTTGTTCGGCGAGGAACAGCCTGAGGCGTCTTTCAGATTCACAAGGGGACTTATTCACCCACCCACCTGTCCGCCCTTTCACTCCCGTTCTTGTGGGTCAGAGAGGGGATGTCCGGTTCAGCTTGTGGCCGCAGAAGCGCACGCGAAGGTGGCGCACTTAAAGACTTAACGTCTTCCAGACGTGTCCTCTCTGTACCACCCCTGTTCTCAGACAAACGTCTGCTTGTGTCTCGACGTCACCCACCCCTTATACACAAGGCCCTTGGGCACGCATCCACAGGGAAGGCTGCCTGGTGGTCTCTGGCAGATCCTCTGCTCTAGCCTTTCCTTCCATCCAGTCAGGCTGTGGTACTGCCAGGGTGGCCTATCTTCACTACTGCTTTAAAATGGTTTATAACAGTTTTGAGAACTGTTGGGGCCCAGGACCCAAAGTGTTTTATCCTGCGTGTGTAGATAGGCTCAATTGGGTCAGAGACACAGTGAGATTCCTTTTCCACCATGCTGTATCTCTCCTTGAGTCACTGGCCTGGATATGATCCTTTTCAGTCCTGACACATGTTAGAAATTAGAAGCCTATGAAAACCCTGTGTGTTGCTGAATGTTTTCTGTATTTATTTCCTCTGCAGTAGGGTGTCCTGGGGTCCTTCTAATGCTGACAATCCAGAAGGCATTGTGCAGCAATTCTATCTTTCCCCCCTTCTTCTCCGTAATGGCTTTTCTGCAGTAAGGAAAGAAGAAGTGGTGTGAAAACATGGGAGGGTTATCTGGATTCCCCCAAAATTCTGCAGGGTGATGGTGCTGTAAAAATCTTGTCTTGAAGCAACCCTGCACCGGCTTCTGCAGCAGGTGTGTTAGTAAACTGACCATATCAGTTTCTGAAAGAGAGAGAGAGAAGGTAGTGGGAAAGGCCTGTCCTAAAGAAGTGTTCCTAGGATTGTTGCTTGGAAGAGAGACAGACAGAGAGGGGAGGATGCTGGTCAATTGACTGGTCAAATATTACAAACACTCTAGCCTCTACCACCAGCCAGAAAACTAAGAGCTGCCAAGTAGAGCCTGTTTACAACTCACCTCTTTGTTCTGGTATTGCCAAACTGATCTCCCTCCTCTACCTTTTCCTTCCACTCTCCTTCCCTTGTATGTTTTTTAGTTTGTAAGCTTGAAGGTAGAGCTTGTGTCTCATGTTTTGTTGAAGGTGAATCACTTTGGGAAATGGTATTTGTCTGAAAAGTGCAATAAAAATATAATGATATAATCAGTGCCATGAATATAGAGAGGGTTGGGTCCCAAGGTTCCTTGTCAATTGACCTGTTAGTTTACCAAGCATTAATTGAATTAAATATTCGGTGTAGCCAAAAATGCCCTTATGCACGTGGCAGCCTTATTATTATTATTATTATTATTATTGCATCTTGTGTCAGCAGATACCAATGGCAGGAATGAGGGCCTTGCTTTTCAGTCTTGCAAGACTCACAGATGGACAGACACATATCCCTCATTTAGGAACAGACACCCATCTCCTTGCCCTCCAACTCTCTCCAGAAAGCTTCATGGATTGCATTCAATTTAAGCCTGGAGAGTGATTCTAATTGTGGGGCTCCACACATGTAATCCTAGCTGGAGGATTTATCATGTGAGCCCCTCTCATATGGATTGACCAGTAAGACAGATAGGCTGTTCTAACTTGTATTCCTTTATATGCTGGTTGTATGTTCTAGAAAAAGGTGCATGGGTTTGAAAATTGTTCTTTCTTAGCAGAGATATCCATAACAGGTGCATTGATATCCCATTGTACATTGTCCTGTCCTTATCTGACAAAACACAATACCAAAATCGCCTAACTTCTGCATTATCTGTATTTATACATATGAACTTGCATAGTCAGAAGTAAGAGATCTAGCAAAATTGGAGCATGAAGATATACATTTCTGCCTTCATCATATGAGAAAAATGTATACAATAATGTATATTTGCAAACACTCCTAGAATGAAGAAGATTCACTTCCTGCTTTTGGGGGCATCCAGGGCTTGCTCACACGTACAAATTATTAGTAGTAAGGCAGATGAAGAGTGGAGTGTTAATGCCCAATCACTTATTTTTATCTTTCTATTAAAAGACTTATATCCTGCCCCTTTTCCTCAAAAGAGATCCAAGGCAGCTAACAGAATGAATTTAATAAAAATAAAAGTTTGGCATAAGACCAGCTAAACAATTTTTTAAAAAATGTTTAAACATAACATTACAAAAGCACTGTAAAAACCCTGTTAAGGCTACATCAACAGAAAAAATTAGCAACAGAGCCCTTTACTAGTACTCAGATTTTTTGGCTTACAAAGACTGTCATTAACAGCTATGTCTTTAACATGCAGTAAAAAACTGTACAGTCATGGATTTGTGTGTGCCTTCTTAGGGGAGGTTATTGAATAAGAAGAGTGCTACAATGGAAAAGGCCTATTTTTGTACCCTCCTGATGAACTTCAGATGGTGTGGGCAGAGTACATACAGGAGTATGTGAATCAGTTTCCTACTACCTTTACTGAGTGTGTTAAATTTATGGTTCCACCCTTTAGAGATTCTATCAGTTGCATGAGAACCATTGAAGTGTGAGCAGCTATTGCATGGATGGATGGATGTTTAAGGGTGCAATTCTATGCATGTCTAGACAGAAAAAAGTCCTAGAAGTCCCAGCATTCCTCAGTAAGCAAGGACCCCCCCGTCTAAACATGCATAGGAATGCACCAAACAGCATAGGGAGGACCCAACTGCATGGGTCTTCTCCAAAGAACTGGCACTCAACTATCTGGCATGGTGCTCCTCGTGTGAAAAATCCATGAAATCAGGCCTTGCACACACAGCCATCTTAAAACTTCTCTCCCCCCCCCCCCCCCCCCCCCCCCGGGTCACAATGTTGTTTTGGTATAGGATTTGAGTCTTGCTTCTTTTTTAAAAAGAAATATCCAAGGACATGTAGCAAATACAATTACTCTTTTCCTCAGACTGGTAATAATTTATTTTCCATTTGGGGCACAGCTAAGAACAAGCTGCATTGTAGGACAAAGTGCATGCTTGCAGTTGAAATGTCTTTAAAGAATGAAAAATCTAACCATGCTGGCAAACAGACTGAATTTCCATTTTATGACAAGGAAAGTGGGGGAAATATTGCAAATACTCCCGTGTTTAGTTCTTTGTGTAAATCAGGCTTAAAAACCCAAAAAGCAGTATTTGAAATAAATAATTCCAGCTGAACATAAAGAACAAACAAGCAGGGCAGAAAATGTTGCAATGTACTAGGTGTTTTGGTGAAGAAAAATGAAAAGGAAAAAAAAGATTTAAAATTCAAAGAAGTTGACAACAGAAAAATGATAGCATGCAGGAGAGAGAAAGATTAAAGTGCTAAAATTGTATTGTGTACAATATTCAAAGCATCCCAGAATCATGGGCCAGAACTGCACCCTTCAACATAAGTCTGAAGTTCATCAAACAGTTAAGCCAGTTAATTTTGAGGGATTTAAGACAGTTTGCATCACTTCCTAAAGACACTGCTTATTGTGTCCCATTATTTTGAATAGGACTGACAGCCTGATCTGATGGATTTGATGCTTGCAAAGGGTGTTCTTGCACCAGCAATCAAAGCAGTATAAACTAAAGACTGATTCAAAATTTGCTTTTTAAATGCACTCCTAAAATATAAATATCTAAAAATATAGTAAGTGAATAAGACAAATACATCTTTTGGATACATCTGAATTGTGGCTATGCAGGTACGTTGTTAAAGAGAACCAGGACTGACTGCAGCGACCTTTCTCAAGGCAGAAACAGACATTAGGGAGACAATGGATTTCTGCCAAAAAAAAATGGCATCTCAGTGGGTATAATAAACTGTCCAGAGAGCTTTGGCTATAGGGCAGTGTAGAAATGTAAATAATAATAATAATAATAATAATTAATAATAATTATTATTCTTTATCTGCACACTCTGTCAGTTTCATTTTTTATGTTTTTGAATTCACAAATCAAATTATTAACAAGACTTGTGTTAGAAAGATCATAAACTCCTGTCTTTGCTGCTACCTTTTGTTTTTTGGTAGACACGCTACTGCTCAGGTACACTAAACCCCTACAGTTCTAAATTGATTTTTACAAGGCCGCAATTAGTTCTAAACAGGGAAGACCTCAAAAAGGCTTAAAACATCCAGAAGGGTTAACATACCCAGAGAGTGGGTGTGTTCATCATTACTATGGCTTTATTCATTGGCTAAAGACACTGAAAGGCTGGAGGAGGTTTCTTACAAAATGAATGGATAGATGGAATCGAGACCTAACTAGGGCTATCGACACGATCGCCCCCAAACGTCCTCTCCGACTCGCTTCTAACAGGGCGCCCTGGTATACAGAAGATCTCAGGAAGTTGAAGCGGAAAGGACGACGACTGGAGCGCCGATGGCGGAAAACTCGACTTATATCTGACAAGACACGACATAGAGAACATCTTTGTTCCTATGGGGTGGCAATACGTGCCGCGAAGAAAGCTTTCTTCTCTGCGCACATTGCGTATGTGAATTCGCGTCCAGCGGAACTGTTCAGGGTGGTGAGGGGTCTAACCCGGGCACCTTCCCTCCTGAATCCGATCTTAGAGCCTTCAGCAGTTCGCTGCGATGCCTTTAACGATAATTTCACAGATAAAATCTCTTGGATAAGAACCGACTTAGATGCTGTTGTTATAGCAGAGGCTGACGATGGAGTGTCCAGCGACTCCGCGAGTAGAATTACACTGAATCAGTTTCAGTTGGTGAGTACCGAGGACGTGGACAAGCTGCTTGGACGAGTGAGGAGGACGACTTGCCCTCTCGATCCCTGTCCTTCATGGCTGGTCGCCCAGGGAGGAGATGCAGTTAGATCGCAATTACAATATATTATTAATGCATCTCTCAGGGAGGGGAGTTTTCCATCTTGTTTAAAAGAAGCGGTGGTATGGTCCCTTCTAAAGAAGCCCTCCCTGGATCCCCTGGACTTTAATAACTACAGACCGGTATCAAACCTTCCATTCTTGGGCAAGGTGATCAAGAGGGTGGTTGCCTTTCAACTCCAAGTAGTTTTGGATGACACTGATTTTCTAGACCCATTTCAAACTGGCTTCAGGGCAGGATATGGAGTTGAGACTGCTATGGTCGCCTTAGTGGATGATCTACGCCTGAGTATTGACAGGGTGAGTGTGTCCCTGTTGGTACTTCTGGACCTCTCAGCGGCATTCGATACCATTGACCATGGTATCCTTCTGGAACACCTGAGGGGATTGGGAATTGGGGGCACTGTGCTTCAGTGGTTCCGGTCCTACCTCTCAGGCAGGTTCCAGATGGTGATGCTTGGGGATAGCTGCTCCGCAAAGAAAGAGCTGCTGTGTGGCGTACCAGAAGGTTCCATCCTTTCCCCAATGCTGTTTAACATTTATATGAAACCGTTGGGAAAGATCATCCAGAGGCATGGGGCGGGGTGCTATCAATATGCTGATGACACCCAAATATATTTCTCTATGCCTTCAATAACAGCGTCAGCTAAGGATAGTGTGTCTCCTCTGAATGAATGCTTGGAGGTGGTAATGGGCTGGATGAGGAAAAACAAACTGAAGCTGAATCCAGACAAGACGGAGGTGCTTGCTGTCAAGGGTTTGGAGGTGTGTCAACCAGTTCTGGATAGGGTTACACCCCCCTGAAAGACTGTGTTCGCAGCTTGGGGGTGCTCCTGGATCCGTCGCTCCAAATGACAGCCCAGATAGATGCGACGGCCAGGAGTGCCTACTATCAGCTTCGGCTGATACGCCAACTGCGCCCCTTCCTAGAGTTGGAAGACCTAAAGATGGTAGTGCACGCGCTGGTAACTTTGAGGCTCAACTTCTGCAATGCGCTGTACATAGGGCTACCTCTGTGCCTAGTCCGGAAACTTCAACTAGTTCAAAATATGGCAGCCAGGTTGGTCACCGGTACACCTAGGGGTGACCATATTACGCCAGCTTTAAAATCGGTCCACTGGCTGCCAGTTAGTTTCCGGGCGAAGTATAAAGTGTGGGTTATTACCTTTAAAGCCCTACATGGTTTGGGTCCAGGTTACCTGCGGGATCGCCTTCTCCCATACAATCCGCCCTGCACGCTCAGGTTCTCTGGAAAGAACTTACTGCAGTCGGCCAAGACTAGGCTGACAACCGTTACCCAGAGGACCTTCTCTTCTGCCGCTCCCAGACTGTGGAATGACCTGCTGGAGGAGACTCATCAACTTTACAGTCTTTTAGAATTTAAGAAAGCCATAAAGACTGTTCTCTTCCGGCGGGCATATCCAGTGGAATTTTAGAATGTTTTAAGGATGTTTTTAGGATGTTTTAATGCAGTTTTAATAATATGTGTCATGTTTTAATCAGTTTTATGTATTTTATCATATTGTTGTTCCCTGCCTCGATCCAGATGGAGAGGCGGGTAAGAAATAAATTATTATTATTATTATTATTATTATTATTATTATTGGGCAGAATATTGGCAGCACATTTTGTATCATATGTCATATCAGATGGATAGTGCTCAATCTGTTTAGGATGAAGTTGCATTCCCTCTGAATGAGCAGGTTTGTAGCATGGGTGTTTCTCCTGGAGCCATCTTTGTCACTTGAGACTCAGGTGGCTTCAATGGCATAAAGTGCCCTCTGCTAACTTCGGTTGGTGGCCCAGCGACGCCCCTATCGGAAGGGATAACCTGGTTTCAGTTTTCGATGCTCTAGTAACCTTTGAGTGTGATTACTGCAATGAGCTCTATGTGGGACTGCATTTGAAAATGGTTCAGAAGATTCAGCTTGTGCAAAATGTGGTGACCAGACTGATAACAGGAACAAGAAGGTCCAAACATATAACTAATTAGGGCTCACTTGCACTGTTGCCTGAATGTTTCTGAGCCCGATTCCAGGTTCTGATTTTGACCTATAATAATGCTTTACATGGCTCGGCCACAATACCTGATGGAGCCCCGGTGTGAGATGACACGTTTACTACCTTCATCTCCCTCCTCTAGATGCCTCCTTCAAGGAGGCTTGGAAGTTGGCAACAAGGGAGAGGACCTTCTTGGTAGTGGCCCCATAACTGGAACAATCTCCCCAGCAAGGCCTGCCTGGTGCCAACATAGTTATCTTCAGCACTGGGATATGTCCTTCCTCTACTCGAAGACATTTGGCCGCATATTATAATGTTTTATGTGTGTGTGTGTGTGTGTGTGTATGTATGTGCGTGTGCAATCTGTTTATATGTTTGTATCTAAAAGGTTCTTTATACTACGTATATATTGTATTTTTATGATTTTTAATCTTTGTAAACTGCTCAGAGATATTCAGCTATTGGGCGGTATGGAAATGTAATAAATGAAATGAATCTCAGGTTCTACAATGGCATGGGTGTTCACCGCAAGGGGAAAGAGGGTGCCCCCATTTAGAATGATCCATAAACTCCAGTTTCCCAGCTTTCATAAAGGGGGTGGGGGAAACAAGTTTCTATCCCTTGCAGATATGGGGCTTAGCAACGCTAAGCAACAAAGTGTACACAGAAGGAAAGTGCATAGGTAATTTGTAGCGGTGCATACTATGCATGCAAATCACAACCACAGACTGCTGTGCACTGCACCTTGCACCCCTACCTTCCATCCTTGGAAAAAATCCTGTGGTTGCCCATGTACCAAGGGCTAGAGACTTCCTCTTTTCTTTTTTAATGAAAGCTCAGAACCTGGACATTATGGTTCATCCTGGGGTGGGGGTGGGGGCAGGGAGAGCAACTGTAACTCCTTGCCCCTTCCTGGTGATTTCAGATAAAGCTTACTCCCACATAAGTGTATTAAGGATTATGGCCAGATAAATTTTTAAAAGCAGCAATGATTTTCTTTTAGGACTTTGGGCAGGAGCACAGTATAGTCTTAAATAAATAAAAGACATCTCTCTCAGTACTAATAATGAAAATCTGTATGAATGTTTTATTTAGCACATGTGTATCACATTCTAAGGAATTTGGGGCAGCATATATAGGATTATTCCATTTTTCCTCAATATAACCTGCTGAGTTAGGCCAGGTTGGGAGATAGCTATTAACTCCCCCCCCCCCCCCCAAACCACCACCACCAAATATAGCTTCATGGTTAAGCATAGATTTGAACTATCAACCAATTCTAGCAGTGGGCAACCTGGTGCTCTCCAAATGTTTTGGACTACCAACCCCTACAATCCATGCTGTCTGGGGGCTGATGGACGTTGAAGTCCAAAACATTTGGACAGGACCAGGTTGCCTATCCCTGCCCTATCCACTATATTATGTATGTGGCATACTCTGGAAGCTGTTGAATAAATTTAGTGAATTGCTATTCAAAAATCCTGCTTACATCCTGGTTGAGAAGTATATTACTAAATGCTACTCCTCTTAATTGTTTTCCAGCAGATACCAGGATAAATTTTGGACATACACAGAGCTGTCCCTCAGATATTTTTTTGTAAAAAAGGGGAAAAGCTGGCTGTACCATTCATTCTGTTACACATCAAGGGTTTCATCTCCCACCTCTCCCCAGCATCTCAGCCACTTTGAATTATATACACATATTGTTTATTTTGAGAGATGGGAATCCGGTGGAGTGACAGGTTTATATCAAACATGATCAGAAATGAGGGACTAGCAGTTCTTCTAACAGCTGCCTTTTCAATCTTCACTTTATAGCAAAATCAAATCCTTCATAGCTCGCATCACTCAAGCCAAATGACAGGGAGATCAAACAAGAAGAAAAGGGAACGTCCAGTGCTGCAAGCCAACACTGCATGGTTCATTCTAAAAGAAGTTCATACCAGCAATGATTAAAACATTCCTCACAGCAGTACAGGTTTATACATTTCATGCAAACACTTGGTGATACTGTGCAATTGCACGTTCATAAAGACAACACTCTGTCAGTATGTAGACATGGCAACAACAGAAAACTGTGCATAAGAATCATTTTCAAATTTGGAGCCCAACATTGGGGAGGGGGAATATAAGAAGGCAACAACATTTGATATAGCAGATGTGGTGTGTGTGCTAAAATATCCAGTGATCACAGATGTATTCTCTACTGCAAGATGCTACCTGCAAGTTCTGACTTGTTACCTGGAATACTCACTTTTCTGGGTTTTCTGTGGTCTTGAGTAGATCCTTGTTGGTCAAAGTTTTTCTTTTTTTGCCACAGGCGCTATCAGCCATCTTATACAACAAAAGAGCAAGGTGGTGGGTGTCCTCAAGTAACAGGAGAGTAGTCAGATGGGAATCTTTGCCTTCTCCTGGTGGATACTATGTTGATTGAGTTCGTTCAACCCTCTTGAAAAATAAGAATGAAAACAAAACATGGGTAGTGGCATGCTTAAAAACTAGTCCGCCCACCATACAGGTATGGCGTAAGAGATGAGCAAGGCTTACTCACATGACTGTTCAAGTAATTTTGAAAAAAAGCCTCGAGCATTTAAGGAAGGATTGCAATACAAAGTTTGTTAGAAGTGACCTAGAGAGCAAGGGGGGTGGCTGATTGACCTTTTCTTTGCCTAGCTAAATAATGTGAAGTCTTCAAAACAATCTCTGTTCCACAATTGCCAGTTCAACAGTTTACCAAAGTTAGCTTCACTATTTGGTCCATCCATGAATGAGGGCATGTGGGATTGATGGGTGTGTGTGTGTGTTTCTAGGAGGCATCCATTTTCATGACATTTTATACCTGAGGAATCAAAAGAACTTACCTTATTTGTTTTATATATTTATTATTTTACTATTTTATTTATTTATTTATTACATTTATATACTGCCCCTTAGCCAAAGCTCTCTGGGTGGTTTACTAAGATTAAAAGACTGAACATTAAAAACCGATATACAAAATTTAAAAGCATAAAAAACAACCAACATTCAAAACAATTAAAAACTCCCAAACAGGCCAAAAGCTGAGTTAAAAACTCAACAGTTAAAAACTCAACATAAGCAATGCCTGAGAGCTTGTCTTTCCAAGAGATTGTCTTGACCTCTGTTTGGTATTACTATTTGTTGTTTTTGTTTTACTTCATTTTGAAAGAAAGTGTTACATATTACGAGATATATGGAAAAGAAGAACTACCACCACCACCCAGTTCTTTGGGGAGAACCGCAATTGTCCCCCCTCACCTCTCCTCAGAAAGTCACTTTCCTCAGGGGTCTTCAAAAAACTATAATCCCTCTTCTCCTGTCTTTACACTGATGACATTGCAGGTGAAAATGTGAGGTTGTAATGTTTACAGAAAGTGTGCTACAAAGTTTTTAGATGTGGGATCTTTGTGCTGTAAGGCACTAGCCTGGTTTTCACATAATGCTGAACCATGGTATGGCTTGTTGAAATCTGCCCTGTTGGTATATCTGAACTCATTCCTACAAACCAGCTACAAACCACAAATAGAAGCCATGGCTTGTTGTTGCCTTACACAGTCTGGCTTGTTTAAACTATGGCTTTTTGTGATGTTTGAACCCAGAACTGTGGCTTATCCCTAGCTTGTTTGCACTGCTGTCTTCTCTGAAACAGAGGTGCCCAGCAAGAGCAGCCTGAAAAAGAAACCACTCTGAAAGTTGGCAAAATGGGCAAGAGAGAAACAAACCAGAAACAGTTTGCAGTTTGTTTGCGCAACTTCAAGACAATTCATAGCTAAAGCAACAAACTGTGTCTAACCTAGGCTGACCATATGAAAAGGAGGACAGGGCTCATGTAACTTTAACAGTTGTAGAGAAAAGGGAATTTCAGCAGGTGTCATTTGTATGCATGCAGCACCTGGTGAAATTCCCTCTTCATCACAACAGTTAAAGTTGCAGGCACTATACTAGAGTGACCAGATACAAAAGAAGGCAGGGCTCTGCAACTTTAACTGTTGTGATGAAGAGGGAATTTCACCAGGAACTAATTGCATACAAATGACACTGGCTGAAATTCCCTTTTCTCTACAATTATTAAAGTAACATGAGCCCTGACCTGGATTTTATCTGGTCAGCCTACAAATGTAGCCATCTGCCACAGGAAAGCACACAAATGTGTCCTTTAGTTGAGATCAGGTAAGGAAAAGTTATCACCTTAAATTTGTAGGCCTTTAATATGTCACAACACCCTTTACTGGTTTTGCTTTAAAGACAAATAGACTTACACATGTTTATGGTAGACTTACACAAGTTTTGATAGAATTAACTCCAGACATTTTTTTCTAGACTACCAGATGTACTGAAGGGAGGCCAACAGCTTGGCACAGACACCTGCTTGTCATGGAAGCAATTTTTTTTTTCAGGCACAAGGATGTGCCTTCTGTTTTATTGCTTGTTATCAACCTTAAATTTCAAGTGACATTGCAGTTTGACTTGGCTAATGTAATATTACAAATTTGTTCCTGGAAAAGACTTGCCTTGTCTTAAGCAATAAAGCTTTAAAGTGTATCCGTTTTTTAAAATAAAAATATGTGAGACAGTTTGGGGACATGCTTTAGATTTCATAATTCATTCACAAAGTTTTTCGCTGCTATTGAATTATCTTTCCTGGGGCCTGACCCAAAACGAATTGAAGTAACTCACATGTCTTTTTATTTATCTTTAGATTGCCTTGCTTTAGGGAGTTAAGGTTTTCACAAGAATCCTGACCTTTCTTCTCTTCCTTGTCTCTCTGGTTCACCCATGGGAGCCTTAGAGGAGCCCTCCTTGACCCACACCTTGCCAGCTTTATATGCCTGCTACCAGTACAGCAAATCTTGTGTTCTCTCAACTCCCTGCCCCAGAAGACATCTGGGGCCATGTCTTGACGGTGGCGCATTGGCGCTGGGAGCCATGGATCCCCCGCATTTGCTTTCCTTCCTGCTATCTGCAGAGCAAGGAGTGCGAGTGCAGGGTTTGCAGGAAGGAGCCACCTCTGCGCCCATGCACCGCTGCGTGTCATTGCACGGGTGCCGGGGCATGTCCCCCCCCCCCCACTTTTAAAAGATTTTTTTAAAACTTTTTTTGTGTTTATACACCTCTCTGGCGTGGCGTCCTTCTGCCATGCTGGAGAGGTGTGGAGGTGTCATTATATGGGCGGTGCGCCATGTCCACGCATCCCCCACATTTCATTTTTTTAAAAAAAGTTTATGTGCTTCTCCAGCATGGCATCCTTCTGCCACACCGGAGAAGCTCGGAGGCGTTCCAGCGGACATTTGGCTGGCTGGCCTGCCCCCTCCCCTGTTCAGCCGATGGTGACCAATCGGGTCACCATTGGCTGGGGCATGCCTCTGCTGCAGCTCCAAAGCAAGGCGACAGACGGCAGATGCTGTCATCACCTCGCTCCAAGTGGGAAAAGTCGAGGTAAGTACACAACTTTTCAAAACTGGAGCTTCAGGGGAATGCCCTGGGATGACTCTGCGATGGCAGCTGCGTCATATAAATGACCTGCTGCCATTGCGGAGCCACCCTGGGACTGTCCCTTCATCAAGATGTATCCTTGGTCTTGTTGGGTTGAAGGTGTCATGGACCAGGAGTCTGAACCCTTGATCTCAGAAGATCCCGATCTCTTTTCATCAGAAGTAGTGGCTCCAGAATCAATGAGGGAGGACTCGTCCATGGAAAGGCATCACAAGGCTTCCATCTCCCCAGAACCCAGTCCTCTAGGAAGACCCCAGGGGTTGGCTCCCCTGCATTCAGGGGAGGTTACATTGGTATCCTCAGATTCTGAGGACTCTGGCCATGAGGACACTAACATGCCATAGCCACTCCCACATTATCGCAGTCTGAGATTGCTAAACAGGCTAAGCCCCTTTAGGAAACAAAGCCTCAGTCAATTTGGAGGTGGGGCCAACCAGCCTAAAGCATCTACACTCTTATCCAAAGGTCCTTGAGTGGGTGGTTGTGGGCCAGCTCCAGACACTCTTGGATGAGATGGTTATCTGGATCTATTTCAGTCGGGTTTCAGGCCAGGCTTTGGTATGGAAACAGCCTTGGTCGCCCTATATGATGACCTATGTCAGGAGAAAGACGGGAAATGTGACTCTGTTAATTCTCCTTGATCTCTCAGCGGCTTTCGATACCATTGACCATGGTATCCTTCTGGGGCAACTGTCTGAGTTGGGAGTGGGAGGTACTGCATTGCAGTGGTTCCGCTCCTACTTGGTGGGTCAGCTCCAGAAGGAGATGCTTGAGGAACATTGCTCTGCCCTGTGGATTCTCCAGTATGGGGTTCCTCTGGGATCAGTTTTGTCCCCCATGCTGTTCTTCATGAAACCGTTGAGTGTGGTCATCAGAGTTTTTGAGTGCATTTTAATCAGTATGCTGATGACATGCAGCTCTTCTTCTCTTTCTCATCTTCATCAGGTGAGGCTGTAGATGTGCTGAACTGGTGCCTGGCTGTGACAATGGACTGGATGTGAGCTAATAAACTGAAACTCAATCCAGACAAGACTGAGATGCTGTCAGTAGGTGGCTCTTCTGACCGGATGGAGGGTGTTCAACCTATTCTGGAATGGGTTACACTCTCCCTGAAGGAGCAAGTTCATAGCTTGGGGTTTCTCCTAGAACCATCTCTGTCACTTGAGGCTTAGGTGGCCTCAGTGGCACAGGATGCCTTCTACCAACTTTGGTTACTGGCCCAGCTACACTCCTATCTAGACAGGGATAACTTGGCTTCAGATGTCTATGCTCTGGTAACCTACTAGTTAGATCACTGAAATGCACTCTACATGGGGCTGCCTTTGAAGATGGTTCAGAAACTACAGCTTGTGTAAAATGTGGCATCCAGATTGATAACGGGGACCAGGACGTTTGAACATAAAAGACAGACTCTGGCCTGTTTGCATTGGCTACCTGTATGTTTCTGAGCACAATTCAAAGTGCTGGTTCTAACCTATAAAGCCTTACATGACTGGGGACCACAATATCTGACGGGACGTCTCTCCTGACATGAACCTACCCGTATACTACGCTCAACAACTAAGGTCCTGCTCTGGGTGCATACTCTGAGGATGGCAATAAGGAAGAAGCCTTCTCACTGGTGGCCCCCCAATTATGGAATGCCAACATCGTTATCTTTTCGGTGCCAGGGCAAGACTTTTCTCCCAGGCATTTAGCAGCATATGTTGAATTGATCCTTAGATATAACTTTAGTTTTGGCTGAGAGCTCAAAGTTGTTTTAAATGTATGTTGTCTTTGTATGCTTTCTGTTTTATGCTTTTAAATTTTGTATATCAATTTTTAATGTTTTAATATTTTAATCTTTTGTAAACTACCCAGAGAGGCTATGGAGTGGTATAGTGATGTAATAAATAATAATAATTAATAATAATTAAGACTTGCTCTATCCCTTGTTGGAGCAGCATACAGGCAAACCTGTCTGGCTTCCAGCCCTAGCACCCCTTGGAATTTTACACAGTGCTGTTGTATTAATTCCTTTTCCTGAAACCTGAGCTTGCTGAAAACACACACAGAAAACAATCCTTAAGTAAACCCTGCAACCCAGGCCTCACGATGCTAAGTCTCAGCAGAGCCAGAAACAAGTCTATATCCCAATTGGCAATGAAGCTATGGCTCCTGTTACCACTGATGCAGCTGCCCCCACCCCATCACCATTGCTTGGGCAAGTGTTCCAGTACCAACCAGTCCAGCTCCCATCCTGGCAGCTGGCCAGTTTTCCTTTGAGGGGGCTTGGCTCCATACACTCATCCAGGGTAGAATTCTGGACTTACTTTGTCCATCTAAGGATAATATTTCCATCTGCTCAACTGGGACCAATTACCATTTGGCCGCTCCTCCACAAATTGTATTCTATCAGCAGCAATTCCTCCTGGTTGCAGTGGTGCACGTAGGTCACTTTAGCCTCAGGACTGGAATGATCCTATTGTGGGCTGGCAGGGGGAGGTGGCTCTGCAGATGGAAAAAAGTAGCAAGCCAGACATACTGTGCTTGCTCCCCACCCCCCATGTTCATTCTGCTGAGAGGGCCCTGGATGTCAGCCCCCAAGTGCTGGCCTGAGGGCACTCCTGCCTGGTTGAGCAGATGGAGAAGTGAGACAGCTTGGCCAGGTCTATTGACTCAGGTGTGGCTAAGAGTAGCATTAACAGGGACCTGGCAACTCAGCTCAAATCTCTGCTTGGCCATGAAGCCCACTGGCAAGTCACAATCCCCTCAAATTTTCATCATGGGACAGAATTGTATATATTGCCACATTCCTACTCTGTCTTTTCTCAAACTACTTTGCCAGTTGAGGTATCATCTGAAAGCTGAGAGGTAAAGTAACCCCTGCAAGCTTCCACCTTGGAGAAAAACCTGATATTCTCCTTCGTTCCTGGCAACAGTGCCAGGGGATAGTACCATTTTCTCTTGGAAGAACATGCATTAGTGCCCTACTTTCCAACCCTTCACAGATCAAAACAGGGACACTGTAGTCTTTCTCCAAAGATCACTGCTTAATTGTCATTCTCCTGAACTGCATCCCATTTCATCTTGTTGAAGGCTCTTTTCAGCAGGATATCCCATATTAAGACACTGACCATACATTTTTTAAAAAAATGCACACACACAAGCAGCAGCAGCAACAACAACCCCCACAAATTCAGAAACATATTCAGCAACATATTCAACCTCTAGAGATTTGGGACCCTCTAGAGCAGTTCTCAAGCTGTGGTCTATGGACCATTTGTAGTCCACAAGCAACTTTCAGGTGGTCTGTACTTAGTCTGCATTTTATTCATTCATTCATTCATTCTAACCAGGGTTGCATTATCAACACTGACCTAAGGACAGTGATAGTCTGCTAATTTTAACATTTAAAATTTACCGGTTAAAGTGATTCTCTCAACAGCCTGCCTTGGGTGCACTGTTTTCATAATGCAGCACTGGTTTTAATGGTGATGCTGGTGCTAGGGGAAAGAAAGGTGATTTTCTTTTCTCATATGTACGGGGTGGGATTTTCATTCCTTGCTACTTTGCCTCCAAATACCGAGGAAGGAAGGACTGCTATACCTAACCTGAGGCCAAAGCTGGGAAACATTACAGCCAATGTCACAGAACTTTGCTCACTAAATAAGCATATCCATCACATTGGGAAGGCTATTAAAATATGGCTATCAAAATATGCATAAGCTTTGATTTCTAACATAAGAATGTAAGAAGAGCCATGCTGGATCAGACCAAGGGTTCATCTAGTCCAGCACTCTGTTCACACTGTGGCCAACAAGCTGTCAACCAGGGCCAACAAAGCAGGACACGATGCAACAGCACCCTCCCACCCATGTTCCCCAGCAACTGGTGTATATAGGCTTACTGCCTCTACTACTGGAGGTAGCACATAGCCATCAGGACTAGTAGCCACTGATAGCCTTCTCCTCCATATTGATCCTCCTTCTAGAACAGAAAAAGTTGATTAAATAGTCTGCTGAGACCCCCCAGTAATTTTCAAGTGATCAATCAGGGACAAGTAGGGGGAGTTTGAGAACTTCTCTTCTAGAGATTTAACCTCTAACAACCTGGAGCTGAAATATCAAGAATGGCAACCCTAGTGCAAGTCCATGCATGCTAACGTTTTTAAAAAGCAACACCCCCCCATCTGCCCCAAATGAGGACCTCCTATGAAGAGCCATTAATTAGGGAAAGGCACCACCTACTATTGTTTGGCACCTGCCCATGATAAACATGGGAAGCTTGCATGTCAGTACCTTTGTAGTCTCGGTAGTTATTATTCTAATCTTCCCTCCCATCTCAGACCTATTTGCATGCCCGGTAACCAACATGTTTCACATTAATAAAAAGGGCAAATATTGTCAGGCATAGCAAAGGGAAACAAAGACTCAATAATCAATGTAAACATACACCGGTTAGCAACAACCTTTGAGAAGCACAAAACTGCAGGATTTGGGGAAGCAAGGATACATTCTCTATGGCATGAAGAATTTGATGAGCGTGACCACGCGGATGCTCTACAGCTGAATAGAACTTAAATGAAAAGGACAAGGATGCAGCTGAGGAAAGGGTGCAGCTGAGGAAGTGGTAGGTAGAGGAAGGGTGACCCTATGAAAAGGAGGATAGGGCTCCTGTATCTTTAACAGTTGTATAGAAAAGGGAATTTCCCCAAGTGCTGCATGCATTAAAATGACACCTGCTGTAACTCCCTTTTCAATACAACTGTCAAAGATACAGGAGCCCTGTCCTCCTTTCCATAGGGTCACCCTAGTAGAAGTCAGGGTCAAGGGGAGGAAATAGAGCAAAGGGATAGAAAGGGGGTTGTGATCTGGGATGGGATGTTGGGGTTATTTGCACACCCACTCAGCTGCAGCCCACCTTTACAGCCACATTTCCATACACATTCGTAGTACTGGTGGAGCATCTCTCTAGTCCATTATAAAATGTATTGTTAACATTCAAGTCCCTGTTCAGTGGCAAATCAAAATAAGCTCCACTGGTGAGTCAGTTCCTAAATGTTTATGAGTCTTGCTTGCTGTCTCCTGTGCCTTATGCTTTGCGCTTTCACCACATGTCTATGGGCATCTTGATCACACTACGTGCCACTTCTCGAGTTCCTTTTCTAAAGGTTTGGGTGTGATCTCATGAGTTATACCCTTGACCAAAGATGCCAGTAAATGCAGCATGAGAATAATCTGTGTCATGGACAGCAGCTACTGTAAGCACACAAGCCAGACAAGCGAAATGCAGTCAGGTATTTTATGTAACATGTGGTTTGGCCCTTTTTCCTTGGCCTTATGTGAGGGCTCCATCTATATTCCTCCAGAAGCTGTCCTCCTTGGCCCTTCTGTTCTTCAGCTCTGCAGATTTAGATATGGTGTGCCATCCTACATGTAAGGGATACAGGATAAAGCAATGCAATGCAAGGTGGGAATGGCTGGCTCTGAGTGATTTGGGTATTTACCTCATGTTCACTGGCTATATTGGGAAAAGGAGCCAGTACTGTTCTGTGCACAGACTATCAGCGCCTCTCCAGGGATTCAAACAGGGGTCTTTCCCAACCCCTGAGATTCCAGGGACTGAAACTAGGTCCTACTGAATACAAAGCACGTGTTCTGCCACAGCAGCCCAATATGCAATTAGTCTGGCCTCTGGCCCCTGTTTAAATCTTCCCTACACCAGCCACAAGGAAGAAATTATCCTGGCAAACCGGATACCAAGGGGGCCGCTGGGGAAAGCTGATCAGCACACAGCACACTCTGTCTAACAGCCCTTTGTAACAGCTCCTAAAATGGAATCAAAGTCAGATGCATTATTGATGGGCCCTTGCATAAGCAAACCGATACCGTGGCACACATCAAGGCCTTCACAGCTGTTCTTAATAACAGGACCATCAGTTTAGGAGAAAGTTTCACATGAGAGCAGTGCTTTTTCATTTTAAATGCAGACTACTTTATCTTTGAGTCGGTGTGAACGTTCTTTTAAAGCATGACTTGAAAACGTCACACAGGAGATATGAAAGTGATGCCCCAAATTTGCTTCTGCTTGCAGAGCCTCTGCTGTGTTTAAAACCAGAGTGATCTCACTACCTACTCTGGAGTATTCCCAGTGTTTGGATGACATGGAAAGGATCAGACCGTGCACAGCTCCAATCCTAAAGACTGTTGTGTTCTCTCTACATTCTTGAGCAGTCAGAAGTTCCTGGGGGAAGTGCTACAGGATTTGAGTTTTCTGTGGATTAGAGAGCACTGGACATATGAGGAGTTTTTGGAATACTGCTTTATTTGCAAACATAGAAGTAGAGCATAAATGCTGGCAAACAAACAGAGCTAGCCCCAGGCTCTGGGGGCCTTTGGCACAGTGGCCATTGTTGATGACTCCCTCAGACTACTGTGGCTTGAAACTGGTGTCCCCCATGAACCTCCTCAGCAGGCTTACTGTTAGGCATGGCATTTTTCTAGTGGGAGCTGACTCAGCTCTCATCAGAAGTGTACTGCCATGTTAAATTATCCAGAATGCAATGTCCCGAATGTCCAAGGCTTTGCATTCTGGGAAATTTAACATGGCTGCTGTCTGATGCTGATTGGGAACCAAGCAATAGCTTGGCTTCCATCAGAAGAGTGCTACCGCTACTAGGTCAACTGGCTGGGATGGCAGCAGGAGCAACAGTGGCAGGTATCAGTCCTAGTGGGCCCTGTCAGGACTGATCTCTTCCGGCAGGCCTACCCAGTTGAATTTTAAGATGCCTTTTAATAATGTGTTAGTTTTATATGTTTTAATCAGTTATATATGATGATGATGATGATGATGATGATGATGATAGCCCTGGCACCATCCCAAGGGAAGGTGGTAGAATAGTTACACTATGGTAGCCATCTCATATCAGATTCCCAGAGAGAGAGAGAGAGAGAGAGAGAGAGAGAGAGATCCTGAACCCTTGAGTTGCTAATGTGCGTGCGCTCTCTCTCTCTCTCTCTCACTCTCTCACACACACACTCCCCTTAGCTGGGAGAGGTCATCTTCTCCCTCAACGTACGCAAGTGAGATCTCTAGTTTTGAAGACATCTTCTTTCAATTATTTGTCACTGCGGAACATCAAGGACTGTACAGCGCTATTAAGCAGCAATGTGCCTAAAAAGGCGTAATGGAGCACCAGAACATTTTATAGAATATTTTTTATTAAATGCTTATTATGTTAAACAGTATATAAGTATTATAAATCAATCAATAAACAAACACGAACCTACATCTCTGCTCTGGATGTTTTTCCTAGTTTGTTACTGTTGCTATTTCAGTAGCAATGTTTGTTCTTTTTAATTGGTAATTGTATTGATTATTGTTTTCTTTGGAGTACCGGAGACACTCATAGTAGAAATGCAGGATATTAATATTTTAAATAATAAATGACAGGTAGAAAGGTCTGTTGATCTCACTGGGATTTCTTTCTGGGTGAGCATGTTTAAAATCTCCAGAGCGAACCCTATTGTTTGTGATCACCTTGCCTTTAGCTGACCCAAGACACAACAACACAGGTCGACCGCTACACATGGCATTCGATTACCTGAGCACTATTTTTAGATTCAAGTTGCAAGTCAGTTTAGTTGGACCAAACTGCCTTCTGAGTGTGCTAATCTTTAATACTGGGATATCAAACCCCTTTCAGTCTGAGGGCCGAATTCCATTTTGGGGAAACTCTTGGGGGTTGCATTCCAGTGATGGGCGGGATGAAGGCGAAAGGGGTGGAGCCGAAGGTGAAAGGGGCAGAGCTCAAATAAAAACAAAATAGACAGCTGCAATGTTTAATTCCAAATATAGTATAATGAGAGACAAATCAACTAAACAGAGATGCAGTCAGGCAGACCCTGGATCCCTGAGGGATGCAATAACTGTAAGAAGGATCTATATTTCTCATGAAGCAACTGGGAAAACAGTAATATGTGCATATTCCTTCATTTCTATCAAAGGTTTCAGCTTCCGCCTTTGTCAGTGGCAGTTATATTTGCAGAGCCCCCCCCCCCTCTGGTTAATACACACACACACATATGAAAGATAGAAAGACTAACAACAGAGTATTTAAAAGATATTTTTAAGATAAACATTTAAGCTTCCACCCCCTCAGTAGTAACTGTGCAGTTAAACACTCTGTTGTTAGTCTTTCTATCTTTCTTATACATTTTACCTCAAGACTGACTGCATTCATATTGGATCCAGAGCCTCCTTGTTGCCTTGCTGTCATGCCACTTTTCACTAGCCCCCCCCCTTTATAACCTAGCATGTATTAAAGCTCTTCCTTAGGGTGACCAGATTTTAAAAATCAAAATCCCGCCCCCCCCGCCCCCCCACCCAAAACAACCCCCCCACCAAGCCACCCCCCCAAAAAAAACCAGCCTGGACCTACCGCCGGGTTCCTCCGCCGCCCACGCGGGGTCCTCCGTCGCCGCCCGCGCAGAAGAGGCGGGAGAGGGCCGGATCCGGAAGTGACGTAACCAGCCCTCTCCCGTCTCTTCTGCGCGGCCTCTGGCCTTTCTGGGGCTTGTCGCGATGGCGACGAGCCCTGAGGAGCCCGGACGCCCGCACGGAAGAGGCGGGCGCGGGCGTCCGGGCTCCTCCGCCGCCTTCGCCGCCGCTGCCAGGCTCGTAAGGCCAGAAGCCGCGCGGAAAAGGCGGGAGAGGGCCGGTTACGTCACTTCCGGATCCGGCCCTCTCCTGCCTCTTCCGCGCGGCCTCTGGCCTTACGAGCCTGGCAGCGGCGGCGAAGGCGGCGGAGGAGCCCGGGAAGTGGCCGCCCCAGCAGGTAAGTGCCCCCCTTCGTGCTTACCTGCTGGGGCGGCCACTTCCCAGGCTCCTCCGCCGCCGGGTCTACCGTCGCTCCTTGCTTGCTGCCACCGCCGCGTGACCCCCCACCACCCCGGTTTGCCCCCCCGCCCCCCGGTTGGGCCGGTTTGCCCCTGGATTCCCGGTTAGGACCGGGAAATCCCGAGGCACCTGGTCAGCCTATCTTCCTGCCAGGAACTCAGCCTTAGGAGAGGCATTTCAACTTTTTAGAATGGGGACAAAACTGCACCAAAGCCAGGAATCCATCAAATGACTGATGGTCAAGGGAAAGGGGTTGGGACACCATGAAGGCCGGATTTGGCCCTCAGACCTGAGGTTATTCACCCTTGCTTTTATGGAACTAGGGGCATAGGAAGATGCTGTGCAGACATTTCCAAGGACTTCCAGGTATTCAGCCTTTATGGTTCCGTTCTGCACTTATGTATGAAACTGGCATGCATGCAGTAACACATCTATTCTGATATAATCTAGACAGCTTCATAGAAGCCCCAAATGATGGCATTGCTAAATTAGGCCCCAGTGACTTGTGCCTTCTGCTCAGAAAGCTGAAAGCAATTCCCCAGGTGTATGAGGTCCTGAGGAGGTAAAGCACATGTCACTCTTTGCTATCAACACATTGCTATTTAAGGATGCTAATCCTCTTAAATCTCCAGCTTACCTGTTCTTAAAAAACAAACAAAAAAGGCATTGTCTGTGATTTTGCACTGGAAAGACTTACCAGAAGCCAAAGTGCTCTTGTGACTCTATAGCTCCTGCCCCACAGAAAGGGTTTATAGATGGTGTCCATCATAAAATAATGCCATAGCTGCTTGCTGGAAGCATTCAGACAAAGAAACACCTGCGTGTAATGTAAACTTAAAATGTTGTTTACCTTTTTGTTTTACTGGCAATCAGCAAGCTAGAAATGTAATGCAAAGATTCAAAAAGAAAATGAAGGCTGCAGTGCTAGGCAAAAGGAAGGAAGTCCCAGGTCCCCTCCACAAGGATTCGCTTTTGCGCCTGGTTAAGTGATTATGCGCTTCATTGCTGAAGCACATTTATGCCTAATACCTCTGCACGAGAGGCAGGCAGGGAGAGGGGAGGGGGGAGGGGGAGGTAGGGCGGGCGGGCGCCTGTCTCTTTAAGGCAGGTCCCTGCGAGTTGTTATGCTGGAGAGCGAAGAAACTGACGGGGCCATTGAATGAAACGGAGCAAGGGGGGGGGGAACAGGGCAAGAAAAAGGGAAAAGGGAGCTGGAAGACGGAGAGCGAGAGCGAGAGATCAGCGGGAGCCCGGTAGGAGCGGAGCCAGGAGCCGAGCGGGGGAGCCAGCAGCAGCAGCAGCAGCACTCGGGAGGCAGGGCGCCGGCTTCACATCCCGCCGCAAAATAAAACTCGCTATTTAACGCGCATTCGATAATGCGCACAATCGGAGGGATAGTGCGCCTCTACGCCCGATTTGCGCTCCCTCCTTGTAGAGGTAAATTTTTTTAAGCGCCTTGAAAGAGCTTTAAACCTCTCTTGTAGAGGCAGCCCCATTGAAATCAGTGCAAATGACTTCCAGCTGTCTATCCATCTCATTTATACCCCACCCTCCCTGCAAAAAAACCCTCAGGGTAGTGTACACAAGGGTAGCATTCAGACGACACTTTAGACAACACAGGGGGGAAGAGGCAACACACAACGCACACACAACTGACGGTACATTATTAAGCAACGGGGAAAAGCTGCTCCGTTGTATTGGAG
Source organism: Anniella stebbinsi (assembly GCA_029215795.1). Lineage (NCBI taxonomy): Eukaryota > Metazoa > Chordata > Lepidosauria > Squamata > Anniellidae > Anniella > Anniella stebbinsi. The sequence goes on from JARDYH010000005.1 coordinate 33,508,060, forward strand.
CCCCGTTCTTATTATGAGGCTGGGAGTTTCAGCCATGCGATGTGGGGAGGGGCAACATATTGTGTGTCGGGCACTCCAAAAATACCGTAACGTACCGTCAGCTGCCTCTTCCCCCCTCTGTTGTCTAAAATATCATCCGAATGCTGCCATGGTTTCCTCCAACCATTTGGACATCACAACAAGCCTGTGAAGTAGGCTTGGCTGAGAGATATGAACTAGCCAAGGTTACCAATGACTAAAGAGGGATTTTAACCCATGTCTTCACCCATCAAAGACCAACTCTGTAACCACTACACCATGCTGCCTTTCAGGTGCTCCTACATGCCATTGAATATTTGTGCTTAACTGCATGGCTCAAAATTCTTTGCTGAGCAACAGAAAATGAATGTTGCTGTATTGATTGCATTATGCAAAGTAGCCTCCAGTATTTACAGGTGGTCTGTGCTGCAGCTCACTTCAGCTCAACCAAAAATTATGGCATGTTTTGCCTTGCGAGACTCACCACACCACAACTGTGCACTGCAACACTGCATCAGGAGCACAAGGAGGCACATCTGGACAGTTTGAGATTGCCCACATCTGCTCTTTGGATGATCATATGATGTAGGGGCTGCACACAGATGCCATTAGCTAATGGGTATCAGGTGCACCCAAAATGGAGACCTGAGGCCCAGATTCCCCCCTTCTCCCCACTGTAAGAATATTCTTGGAGGAGCACAGATTAAGTGAGATGAAGAACGTCATCAGATGAGTGCTTTATTGCACACTTGTTAAAGGATACTCATGGATTTTTGCGGGTCCTATTCACGAAGTCATTTGCCTTCTGTCCGTCTCCCGACCCTTCTAGCCTTTTTCCCATGATAAAAAAAGGACCAGTAAGTTCAAATTATTTTTAGAGATGGAACTTGCCGCTATCTCCTGCGGTGTGCAGGAGAAGCGGCCATGATGAAAACAGCCCTCTGAATGGGCCACATGCACGTTGTTTACTTCCTCTTTCCTCTCTAAGAAAGAGGAAGCATTGAGCACAAACGCAAGGGCGGAGAAGTGATGGTAGGGAAGCGTGATTTCCCTCTGCCTGATGGAGCTCTAAGTCTGTATTGGAATAACTTGTTTTCAATATACTGGGTGCAAATTTGGTCTTCTCATAGTCTAGTGCCAACAAAGTAAGTGAAAAGGGCAGAAGCCCAGAAGCAAATGAGGAAAAGGATGGGGAGCTAGGGGAACAGAAAAGGAAGGCTGGCCCCAAATTGCATGACATTGCTTTGTAACTCTCCCTGGAAACTGGGGTTGAAAGATGTCAAGGAACTAACTAACTAAACAGCAATAAGAGCAGGAGAGCACACTGCCTCTCTGGCACAATACAGTGCATAGTTATGCCACACTAAAGTTCTATTGAAATCAATGGCACTTAAGGACACAGAACTCTTTGATGGATTGTGGTCAGTGAGTTGTGTCATAACAGTAGGTAGCAGAATGATTTCAGGTAGTCCACTTACACCTGTTCCTGGAACCTGCCTCAGATGGGCAGGGCTGAGCCTCTTAAGAGAGCTAAGAGGGTGGGAGGATGAAAGCTACAGGGAGCTGAGAGAGAGAGGGAGGGAGAGGGGAGGGGAGAGGGAGAGAGAGTGGGAGGAGGGAGGGGGAGAGAGAGTGGGAGAGAGAGAGGGGGGAGGGGGAGAGAGAGGGGGGAGAGAGAGATGGGGGAGAGAGAGATGGGGAGAGAAGTCAGAGGAGTTTCTGTAGATGTAGTATAGAGATTTGTGCTGCACAAAACTTGATTGCTGCTATGCCAAGAGAAGTTGACATGAGAGCGACTGTCCTGTATTTTTCAAAGGGTTCAGTTTCGGTGGGTAGCATTTTACAAGAAGGGGACTGGTATTATTGCAGAACATGTTTAAGAAAAGAGAAAGATAAGCAGGCACGTTTGCACCACGAGACGGGCAAGAATGGCAAACAAATGGAGTTGCCACACCATTGTTTTACGGTAAAGAAAGCATTAGGCACAGGGAAGCCTTTTTTTTCTGGCACAGAGGGAGGAGCAGAAGGTTTGTAATGAAAACCAAATTGTATTTAATTGTTAGGTCTTTTGTAGCACATGAATGGAACTTTAGGTGGGGGAGTCTTGAGAACAAATTCTTGCTGCTAAGGAGCACATTTATAAAACAGTCTGTCCTTATCCAGTTCTCAGTAAAGCTGGCCACCTCCACTGCCAACTGCAATTAAAGGTTTCCCAAAGTCACTGTATAATCCAAAATGCTGGGAAAAAGGATTACATAATAATATCATAGATCAAATGGAATAACAATAGTTCCAGGAGGTCTGCATTTCAACACTAAAAAAACCCAACCTCAACATTTTGCAGCTGCGAAATACAAGTTCATTTATCAGGGTTTATTATGGATATTAAGCACCTTTACACTATGTCCTGGTCGACAGCTGGTCCACCACTGTGTGAACAGAGTGCTGGACTAGATGGACCGTTGGTCTGATCCAGCAGGACTCTTCTTATGTTCTTATGTTCTTACATGTCTACTGAGAAATAAGTTTTATTGAATTCAATGAAAATTAAGTGTGTATATCGCCCTATTCCTACTTATCTGGAAGTCAGCCCTAGTGAACTCAATGGGACTTACTTCTGAGTAGACATGCATAGGGTTGCACTGTAAGTGTGCTTAGGATTGCAGCCTACATTGGGTTTTTAATTTTCATTTTGTTTTGTTTTACACATTAGGGTTTGCTTTGTAACATAGACGTAGGGTGACCATATGAAAAGGAGGACAGGGCTCCTGTATCTTTAACAGTTGTATTGAAAAGGGAATTTCAGCAGGTGTCATTTATATGAATGCAGCACCTGGTGAAATTCCCAGTTCATCACAACAGTTAAAACTGCAGGAGCTATACTAGAGTGACCAGATACAAAAGAAGGCAGGGCTCCTGCAGCTTTAACTGTTGTGATGAAGAAGGAATTTCACCAGGTGCTGTATACATACAAAGGACACCTGCTGAAATTCCCTTTTCTACGTAACTGTTAAAGATACAGGAGCCCTGCCCTCCTATCCACATGGTCACCCCTAGACTAGAGGAGAATTTCTCAAACTGGGCTACTAATGTTGTATGTGACGACTCCTGTGACTAAAGGAACACACCAGAAGAGGTGGATACATGGGACTGAGCAGTGCTGGCTAACTGAATTAGCAAGTGTGCTTGCAAGTCATGATCAGATTAGGAGATGGTGATGCTCCACTGCACACTCCAGATCATATGTAGCTTAGCCAGTGTAGTCAATATTGAGCAAGATGGACCAATGGTTTGACTTGGTATAAGGCAGCTTCCTCTGTTTCTATCCATTGCTGATGTGTTATCATTGCACACAGTTGGGTTAGGGTACATGTTAAGTACACTTAAAGTGTGACTGGATATGCATGGAATACTTATTCAGATTAGGGCCTGTATAAAATCAAGCCTCCGTCTAGTAACATTTGCTGAATTGGAGAGATCACAGCAATCAAAAGAGGAGCATGGGGAAATGCACATTTTTGGTCGTTGGTTTTTGTTTGTTTGTTTGTCATATTTTTCTATGAGAAAATTTGTGCAAAATTCCCAAAAGTTGAAAAAAAAACTTTCTGCAGTTCCGACAGGGGAGAGGCCTGTCCACTGCAAAGTCCACAGGTCAGATTCATAAAAATCCAAACTAATTAGGTTCCATTGTAGATTTCTTCAACATCCCTAATATCTAGGAATAATATCTGCAGTTCTACTGAGATACAATGCCATTAGGGATCAGAAAAGCAGCTGTAAGGCTGGAAACCAAAAACATAATGCATGAAGAAAGGGAGAGGGAATCTTCCTGAAAAGCTTTTAAGAGTTTTTCCCTTGACAAAGGCTCATGTCGAAACATGTTGGGAACACAAGCAGCACAGCTGTCTCTTGTTTGTTTTTAGTTGTGATAAGATGCAGAGTTGTGCAGAGAACATGCCAGCTGCCTTGCCCTCCTCCTGTTGTGCATTACGCATCTTTCTTTTTAATTTTGTATTGCCTTCACAGGTAAACTGGGTTTTCTGAGTGTTTGTGGTGTCTCAAGAACCACCTGCTGAAATACACATCCACAGACCTGAATGATTCTACAGCCAAGAACTGATGAGCCCCTGATTCACACATGAAGCCATCTGGGAAGAGAGAAGCAGAAGAACAAAAGAAGTGCCATGTTGGATCAGGCCAAGGCAGGGTCCGTCTAGTCCAGCATTCTGTTCACACCAGCTGTCAACCAGGAACTCACAAGCAGGACATGGTGCCACAGCACCTTCCCATCCATGTTACCCAGCAACTGGTGTACATAGGCTTACTGCTTCTGATACTGGAGGTAGCACATAGCCATCAGGACTAGTAGCCATTGATAGAGGAGGTGGGTGTTGTGTCTTGGGGCTCTTATGGATATGGATTTTTTTTAAAAAAAATGGAATGTAGCTCTCTGTAGGACTGAGGACTTGAACCACGTTGAAATTCTCTAGAGATGGACTCTAACAGAGTCAGTGGAGAGGAGCCAGACAGAGTCAAACCTAATTTGGTCTTGAAACTTTCCCTTCACCTCCCCTCTGATGTTTAGATGGCAACACTCCAGTTCCCATGGCAGAGCTGCCAAAGAAGAAAGGTCAATAAAGGACTCTTGTACAGAAGTCTCTTCTCTGTATATGGCATCTCTCTATACTCTATGAAATGCATAGGAATCTTCCAGTTTTAGAGCTATTGCTCTGAAACCAGATCCGTCATGGGCCGGATTTAGTGCTAAGCGACTAGGCTGGCTGGACACCAGTGGTTAGGCTGACCAGATAAAATCCAGGTCAGGGTTAAAATCCAGTTAAAGTTGCAGGCACTATACTAGAGTGACCATATACAAAAGAAGGCAGGGCCCCTGCATCTTTAACTGTTGTGATGAAGAGGGAATTTCACCAGGAACTAAGTGTATACAAATGACACTGGCTGAAATTCCCTTTTCTCTACAACTGTTAAAGTTACATGAGCCCTGTCCTCCTTTTCATATGGTCAGCCTAGACACCAGCCTGTTGCAAGCTATCTGCTCAGCTACTGAAACAAACGGTACCAGTGGCTTGTGGGGCACAAATCAACACAGACCTCCAAGGTCTAGAATGCAACCTTATCATCTTATAGGACAGCCATAAATGGGCTACAAAAGCCATTAAAAACATGGGATGCAAAAGTGTAGCAAATGGAGGTGGAGCCGAAGATGGGTCACATATACTCATTTTCATGCACATATTGCTGCATTATCCAATATCCTAGAATTAATCCTCCGGCATGGTCTTCTTCGACCTGGTGCCCTCCAGATGTGTTGGACTACAGTTTCCACAACCCCCAGCAAGCATAGATGCTAATGGGAGTTGTAGTCCAATACATCTGGAGGATGCCAGGTTGAGAAAAGCTTGTTGAGAAGCTAACCCTTGACCTGGATTTAATTCCATATCCATGAAACCACAGCAAGGTGCTCCTTTCTCAATTATTTGCCCCCCTTGATTGTTATGCTTCTATCTAAAGCAATTTTGGGGGTTGAGAGCCCACATTGCCCTCCCAGACCCCACCAGGGTCTGCCATCCCTCCATGCCCACCACTAAAAGTTTAAAGACTAAAGGGGGTACATGCCTTATGCGGAAGCAAAATAGTGTCCCCTGGAGGCTTCCAGGAGCATGATTCTGCTTCAAAACAAGACGTGTGCTTCCCACATGCCTTGTTTTTAAGAAAATTGGCCAGGTTTGTGTTGCTTCTGCTGCTGCCGCCACAAATTCAACAGCAATGGCAGTGGAGGGGGGCAGTTGGGGGCATAAAAATGACAGGAGCCCCCTCATGTGGCTTGTTTTGCCCACCAGTGATCTAAAGGATACAACTGTTTTTCAAGGCCCCAAAGGCCGTTGATAATTCTAAAAGCAAGCCTGCACAAATTATGACGCACCAAGCCTAATGCAGGCAAATAACACAGCAACAAAAGCAGGACATTTATTGACCACCTCGTGGGGCCCCATGTATGCATCTGGCTTGATGACTCACAGTTGCACAGTATCTGCATCTAAAGTATCTGCATTCCCTGCATTAGATGACGTTGCAATATTAAGCTTGGGTACATTTGTGTATTTTGTAATATTCATCATCCTAATGTAATGGCCATTGGCTATAAACAATAAAATTTGAACGAATGAATATTCATCATCATCATCAACAACAACAACTGTTTTTAAAGGATCAACATAGCCCCTACATATGATTACTTGGAAGTAAGTTCTATGATGTTCAGTGGGGTTTACTCCCTAGGACTGCAGCCTCATACTGCAATCCTATGTATGTTTGTTTCTGTACTCAGAATGTAGCCCTGCTGAGTTCAATGAGGCTTACACCCAGGTTAAGTATGCCTAGAATGACAGCTGTCTGAGTGGTTTTGAACTATTAATTAGGAAAACGGAGGCTGGCAGGACCATAGGGCAGAGTGAGACAACCAACTTAGCCAGTCCTGTACCCCCTAAGCTGGCCTCCTTCTCAGCTGCTGAGGAGGACATGCTGTTCCCTCACCCATGGAGTACATGGAATGGGTGTGTGTGCTATCTTGTCCTTTGCCCTGGGAAGCAAAATGCGTTGGGCCAGCCCTAAATGTCGGACTCCGACAACCGTTACATATGGTATTGTATTGCACACTGCGAGTGATCTTCACCCCGGCTCTGCTCCTAATGAGTGTTAATTCACAAGGCAAAATACTAGTTAATTAACTGGACAAATTAGTATTTATGCTACAGCGTACACAACAGCAGAGAGCCTGGAAATTAATACTCCAGGGGAACAAGAGTCTCTGTGCTGACTCAGGTGATCTTCACTATTTCCCCGGAAGACTGAGACGCAGCCAGTCCTTGCAGTTCTCTGGAAAGATTTTGACAGATTGTGCGAATGAAATGGGAGAAGAGAATAAATAGAATAAAAATAAATGATATAAATATATATGGGTATGGCTATGAGGACTGTCAACAGTGACGGATTTAGGAACAAGTTCAGTAAGCCATGGCTTAGGGCCTCATATTATGAGGGGTCTCTAAATATGTTGGAGATAACTACGATGCATTATAATTAAAATCACTTTGGTTTAAATATGTTGGAAAGTCTGGTGAGACTTAAAGGAGAGTTGCCTTATATAGAAAAAGTGCTGCAACACAGCATTTAGTATTGGAGGCAATAAGTGCAAACTAGAGCCAGTTTAAATGAAGTTCAAATCAATTTACTTTAATAGTGTTTTATACACAGATTCAGAGAGGGCTATCTAACACTGTAACTACAAGTACCCCCTTATGTTGGGTGGTACCCTTTCATTACCCTTCCTATTATAATGTAATGCATCTTTTCTCTCTTTCTTTTTATGGTATGGCACTTCTGAATTTTGACATGGTTTAGGGCCTCAGCATGTCTTAATCTGGCCCTCCCTGTCATGATGAGTGCCTGCACTTCAAAATTCACCCTTGAGTAAGGGTGCGTCCAGCTGAGGCTTTTATTGTGCAATGGCATTGCCTCATTTACAGAATTTTACAGGGAACCCAGATGTAGTTGTCTTCCTTCCTTCCTTTTTTAAAAAAACCAGAAAACAATCTGCTAAAGAAGAAAAGCTGGAATAGTGACACAATGCCTTTGGATTGTTAGAACTAAAATCCCTCTGTCTGGAAGCACCCGAAGAGTCGAACTCAGCAGGACTGAATTCTGCATCAATAAGAAGCTGCCTTCCCAAACCAGGTGCCTTCCAAATGTGATGGACTTCAGCTCCTATAATCCCAGGCCACACAGGTAATAGTTGGGGATGATGGAATTTGTACTCCAAAACATCTGGAGGCCTCCAAGTTGGGGAAGGCTGCTACAGAAGATTGTATTTAGGAACTTTTTGAGGCAAAAGCCAAACCGGAACTGTTCCTTTTCAGGTCTCCTTACCCCACACTTGGGCTTTCAATTCCTTTGAATGCATGATTCTCCTCCTGCCTGCGCATGCACGCATGCACGCACGCACGCACCTCCCCCCCCCCCCCCCCCCCGTAGGGGCATGATGACCTGGCTGTCCAAAGTGATCAATGCTCTAGTTACCCATTCATTAGCATCTGTTGTTTGATACAGCAAAAATAAAGAGCGGCTTATAGGGCAGAATGGTTCAGGGAAGAAATATAGGTTACGAGAAACATGGGGAGGGTGCCAAAAAACAGCCTCTTTGTGTTCAGTTCCCTGCTTCGGTAATGTGCAGGGTAACATAAGTCCTGACAGCAGCATACTGAGCATTCTCTCTGCCCCTGCCCAATATAGCACCAATTTGGAAGTGTGGTTAGCTGTATTGCAAAAGAAGTAGAAACTCATACAGCAGTTGTACAACAGCTCCTGGGGAAATAGCTGGTTTGGAATCTGCCATGCTGGCTGAACCTTCTAGTTATTTCTTTATTTTTCAGTATGCACACATCCCACCTTCCTAACAAATATTCAAAGTAGTTTACGATCAAACTAAACCTGGCTGGCTTCAAAAGGGGATGAAACAAATTCGTGGAGGATAAGGCTATCAATGGCAACTACAGCGAAGACAAAAAGGAAAAACACCATGCAGCGTGGGTGTAAAGAGAGATAAACTCTGGTGTTATGAAAATACTCTGCTCAGTTTATTGCGATTAATATTACAATGTCCACGTGCTCGACGTTTCGGATACCAATCCTTCGTCAGGAGCTGGACAATCCACGGGCGTTGCCCTTGTGTTGTTCTTACAGTAAGAACAACACAAGGGCAACGCCCGTGGATTGTCCAGCTCCTGACGAAGGATTGGTATCCGAAACGTCGAGCACGTGGACATTGTAATATTAATCGCAATAAACTGAGCAGAGTATTTTCATAACACCAGAGTTTATCTCTCTTTACACCCACTATCAATGGCAACTAGTCACGATGGCTAGATATTACCTCCCATAGCAGAGGCAGTCTGCGTCTGTACACCAGCTGCTGGGGAATACGAGCAAGAGGGTGCTATTGCATTCCTAGCTTGTGGTGGACCCTTTCAGGTCATCTGGTTGGCCACTGTGGGGCAGAATGTTGGACTAACAAGGCCTCTGGCCTGATCCAGCAGGGCTCTCCCTATGTTCCTAAAATTATAAATACAACTGCCCCACCCATCCCCCCAAAACCAATAAAACCAATGGCAATCATTGAAAAGGCTAATGGCTCAGTTAGCACAGATTGCACTGTTAGAGTTGAAAGGCAGCAGTAGCATAAGATAGCCTTCCCCAAGCTGGTGCCTTCCAGATGTTTTGGACTACAACTCCCATGATTCCTGACCCTTGTTCCAGACTGGCTGGGTGTGATGGAATTTGAAGGACAAAACATCTGGAGGGCACCAGGTTCTGTACGGTTGGCACAAGGCAATCTATGGATGATAATCTGCAATGGTAAGATAAAACAGCCTTTGCCACCTGTCTAAAAGCAAGCAGCCAACGGGCTAGGGAGGCCTGCCTTGGTAGGCTGTGTCCAAATGTTTTTGGGTTGAGGATAGAATGACCATATGGAAAGGAGGGCAGGGCTCCTGTATCTTTAACTGTTGTGATGAAGAGGGAATTTCACCAGGTGCTGCAGGCATGAAATTCCCTTTTCTATGCAATTGTTAAAGATACAGGATCCCTGTCCTCCTTTCCATAAGGTCACCATGAGGAGGAATCACCTATGCCAAATTCCTCCATCTGGAATCACTACATAAATCCCCCTTTCCTATAAAGCAGGGGCGGACAACTTGTCACCCTCCAAATGTTTTGGCCTACAGCTCCTATCAGCCCTAGCAAGCATAATCAAAGGTGAAACATAATGAGAGTTGTAGGCCACAATGTTTGGAGAGCCACCAGTTGCCAACTTTAAACTTGCAGTAGCACTCCAGCATTTGCTTCTCTGTCGGTTCTTTCCCCACCCCCACCTCCACGAGCTGCTGTAACATTTAAAGACCTTCGGTTATGCAGCCAGGGCTAATCTAGGAGCCTTTCTGAGTTTCGTTGACCTTGGAAGTTTATTCGATGGGTGGGAGTGATCTAACTGACCCCCCCACACCACCACCACCGTTTGTCTGCTAAGCCAGAAAAGCTGCCACCACCATAGCTAATCCAAAAGGCAAGTGGACAAACAAATCTTGGCCCCCTCTAGAAGAGGTCGGTTTTACGCCTGATTCTCTGAATATGCGCTTTAGCTTACAGTCCAATTTATGCCTAATACGTATATATGAGAGGCGTCGAGGTGAATTACGGGTTCCATACAATGCGCTTTAAAGTTGTTTACATGTGTTTAATCGCATTATCAATTGCATATACTGATGCTCGAACAGGGAACCAACGAAGTAAATTAAAAGTCGCTATTTAATGCAAAATCAAAAATTTGCATTTACAATGAAAAAAATCGCCTGCACGCCTGATTTAAGCCTCGTTCGTAAAGAGGAAAAATTGATAATGCGCCTTAAAGGAGCCGTAAATTGATCGTCTAGAGGAACCCCTTGAAAAAAGGGATACAGCTCAAAAGCATTATCCTAACACATTCACAGAATTATACAGGCGGCGTCTACAAGTCATTGTCTGCAATTCATTACCCTCCCATGTTTGTCCATCGCTTCCTATGTCTTTTCTCTTCCTGCAGATAATGTGTTAAGAAAGATAAGATGCAATATTTACATGATGCTTTCTCATTAGTGGAACTATCCGGAAGTAGCCAATACCATCCAGCTTCAAAAAAATATATTTTTTTGATATATGTTATATGCATTATACCAGGGGTGGGAAACTTGTGGCTCTCTTGCCCGAGGCAAGAGAGACATTGTGCCAAGGCACCATGTCTCTGCAGCTCACCCAGCCCTGTCACGCATACCCTTTACATTTGTCAGCGCATCAGTTCTATGGAGAGCTGCACAGACGAAAAAAGAGGCCATGGGACTCTGGTGGATCTTGCAAGAGCTCTGCAGCTGCTTCTGGCTGTGTGCGATGCGGGATGGAGAGAGCGGGTGGCTGCTCTAGAGCGCCCTGCCAGCCACTCTTTCATTGCAGCAAGTGCCACGGATGGAGAGTGGTCGGTGGGGCTCTGCAGAGCACCTGCTGGAGGCTGGATGGGTGGAGAGCAGAGCATTTCACTGCCCCTTCCACTCCACCACCTGGTGCGGGTGCCTCACCCTGCTTTACAGGTAGGCCAACTGTTCTGCATGGCAGATAAGCTGAGAAACATCCTTCCATTAGCATTAATGGACACTCAGGGCTCTGTGGAATAGATTTGAGTCTGCAACACCCCTGCTCCTTTCCACGCGACACTGAAAGTGCAGTCCTATACCTGTCTACTCAAAAGTAAGTTGCACTGACTTCAATGGGGCTTACTCCCATGTTTGTGTGTACCTGGGAGTAAATTCTCTTCCTCCTTGTTTTCCTTACCATAACTATTATTCAGTTGCCTGCCAGGCAGAGAACCAGTGAGCAAATAGGAAGTTGCATCTACTGGTCCTCCTTCTGACCACCACTATTGTCGGAGCCAGAGTAAGAGCCAGATAAGCAAGCAAGTTGTAATGGTTTTTTTGATTTTCATATATTTGACAACCATAAACATTATAACATAGTGTAATATAAGTAGACTGACCAGATAAAATCCAGGTCAGGGCTCATGTAACTTTAACAGTTGTAGAGAAAAGGGAATTTCAGCCAGTGTCATTTGTATGCAATTAGTTCCTGGTGAAATTCCCTCTTCATCACAACAGTTAAAGGTGCAGGCACTATAATAGAGTGACCATATACAAAAGAAGGCAGGGTCCCTGCACCTTTAACTGTTGTGATGAAGAGGGAATTTCACCAGGAACTAATTGCATACAAATGACACTGGCTGAAATTCTCTTTTCTCTACAACTGTTAAAGTTACATGAGCCCTGACCTGGATTTTATCTGGTCACCCTAGATATAAGATATTATGATATGGTATACCCCCTTCCCTCCCCCGCAAAATAAATAGATAACCCAAAAAAAAAGAAAAAAAGAAACAGATACAATGGAGTGAAGCTTATTCCCCTTATTCCCTTTTTAAATTCTTGATACTTTAAATTTACTAAAACTATGTTCTATGTCGGAAATTTCATACCATTTATGCAGTCCATCTCCTTAGCTATATTTGACATATATGTCAGTGACTCAGAATCTATTGTACGTAAAATAAATCCCCCCCTCCATATAGCATTAAATATTAGGGGATCATCTTTGCCTTGTAGTACTTGTAACTTATGCGTTATTTTTTCACAGATTACAGTAGACCATCTGTTTCTATACCATGCCTCTTTATCAAGATGATCCAGGTTTTTCCATTGTTGTACTATTGTTTGTCTTGCAGCTGCTATTAAGAGCGCTACTAATTGTTTGGCTGCAATAGATTTTTTTTTAAAATAATGATGCAGAGGTAGAGCAGGTCCAGGGGGCTCTTGTCAGAAGGCCCCCTGCTGGGGTGTGGGCCCTAAGCAAATGTCCAATCATGTCACCCCTCAACGGTGGCTCTCATCCCTTTGGGTCCAATATGTTTTACTTCTGAGTGGACATGAAAAGGATTGCACTATTAGCATTGAATGTTTTGGTAGCTGCAACGCCGATTTCTGCTAGATTCTGGCCCATGCAAACAGTTCCACCAGAATTGAAATGATTGCAAAAATTTGGCACCTCGTTAAGCTAGCATCATCTCAAAGGGCACAAGCTGAGCTCATCACATTAAGGGAAGTCTGGAGCCCAGTTGCATTATATATAACAGATCAATGCTCCGTAATTGATAGTACTTTGGAATAAATTGGAAGATTTATGCAATGTATTTTGTACACAGACATCCTGCATTTAAGGATGTCTGCCCCTCCTGTTCTGAATTGCAGCTTGCTCAGTAGACTGGAGGTAAAACCAGCCCTATGGACAATGGGCTGCTTGTATACTGCACTGTGCAGTAGAACGACACTATCTCATTCACTCCAAAAGGGTTGGCCACCTCTGGTCTACTCCAATCCCCTTCCTCACTTTAGGATCCTAGGACAGACCTAAATTGACCTCACAGAAGAAGTACAAACCAGCTATAGCATTTGGTGGTACCATCACTTTTTTCAGACCAGACTGGCCATGCCTCACTCATCTGCTTCAGGCAAGAACATGAAAAGAGCCATGATGGATCAGATCAAGGATCCATGTAGTCCAGCATTCTGTTCACACAGTGACCAACCAGCTGCCCACAGGAAACCCACAACTGCTGTACATAGGTGTACTGCGTTGGATACTGGAGATTGCAAGTAGCCATTAGGACCAATAGCCATTGATAGCCTTCTCCAAGAATTTGTCTAATGCTCTTTTAAAGTCACCCAAATTGGTGGTAATTGCCACATCTTGTGGTAGTGAATTCCATAGTTTAACTGAGCGCTGTGTGAGGAAGTACTTCCTTTTATCTGTCCTGAATCTCCCACCAATCAGTTTCATGGGATGACCCCATGAGGTTCTAGTATTATGGGAGAAGGAGAAAAATGTCTCCCTATCCACTTTTTCCACACCATGTATCATTTTGTACACGTATTTGTATCATGTCCCCACATTCACCCTTTTTCTAAACTAAATGCTTCCAGATATTGTAATGTTTCCTCATAAGGGAGTTGCTTCAGTCCCTTCATCATTTTGGTTTCCCTTTTTTGCACCTTTTCAAACTCTACAATATCCTTTTTTTGGTGCATCAACCAGAACAGTAGTGTAGGTGGCTGTCTTCACAGCACCAGGTTGGCGCCGCTTCCCTCCTCAACCCTGCACTTCCCCTCTCCTGGGGAGGTGTCAGGTAATCCTGACACCAAGGAGGGAGTGTGGGGTTCCTGGGCAGCCATCTAAGTCCTAGAGCCGTCCCCGACCTCTTTCTGCTGGAAGGCAACCAATCGCTGCTCGCCTTCCACCAGGCTCCGCCCCCCAGGATGGCCATGGATTGGCCAAGGAGCGATGTTACACGGTCAATCCCTGATGTTTTCAAATCAGAACATCATGGGGGAAGCCGTTGCTGTGAAGCTGCGCCTGCATCATCTAACTGATGGGGCGCAGATCTACAGCCACCGTGGGGCTTTCCCCATGTGTAGACAGTCCCCCGTACTCCAAACACAGTTTTGTTTGGACTAGTAATGACCAGACCAGCCCATAGCCAGAAAAGTTCTGGCAAGAGGAGGTCGAAGGGAATAAAAATGGGTAGGTAAATCAAAGCAGAACAAGCAGAGATGAAGTTGAAGTTATTTAGGGTGCAATCCTATGTATATTTAGACAGAAAAAGTTTTATAACTCTCAGCATTCCCCAGTCAGCATAGAGTTGTAGGACTCCTTTCTGTCTGAACATGGATAGGATTGCGTTCTTTAGCTGCAATCCTATGCTCACCTATCTGGGAGTAAGACCCAATAAATTGAGTGGACTTGCATAGGAATGCACTGTTAATCTATTAAACTTTTCATACTATTGCTTTTGGCCCCACCCACCATTGGAACCATGCTCCTGAGAGCTCCTCTGAAGTCGAATTTGGCCCTTGGACTGAAAGGGGTTCCCCACTGCAGGCTTACACCTTGTTTATTAAGATGAAAACTGACAAGTCAAAGAAGGGGTCTTGACTTTGGCCGAAAGGCTCAGCCTCCCTGTGGCTACACCCCTAGCACAACACCACTCTGCACTGCCTGCATCAGGAGTGCACTCATAACAGCCTCTGCCTGGAAGTGCCTGAACTTTTGTCCTGATTGAGTAAATGTTAATTTAGAAATGGGATTTATAAAGCACTTGATTTTCCTTGGCTTTAGGCCAGCTGACCTCCATAGGAACAACTTGTGTGTCTTAATCAAAAGTCTATCCCTGCCAAATATTCTGGTTTGGCTTGCTCTGCTGAAAACAGACTGCGTACCTCCTACTGGAGATCTCACCATGTCAGTGAGATGAACGCCTAGCTCTTGGTTGAGACATATAATCGATCACTATTTCCACAACCCATCTCGGTTTATGTTTGGATGGCTACACTTGCAGCCTGATGAGAGAACTGATTTAAGGTGGCATTTGCTTGCAAGACTTGAGAAAGTGCATTATGATATTAATATGCAAAAGCAGCCTCCATCTAGGAGTTCATATTTCACAACACCTCCCACAGCTGTTGGTAGGATTACATTGCCTACTCATACAGCTCTGACTGCAAGTCCTTCGGCCAAGAGCTCAGCAGTAATAAAATATATCTGGCAGAATGCTGCTTAAAACCACTATTTTAGTCCCTTACTTTGAATAAGAAAGGGAAGCTACACCCCTGGTGTGCAGGCAGTAGCAGGAGAGATGCTGAACTCTCCGGGCAAATTCCATTGTTATCTTTTAGCTTCTCTTGAAATTCCTCAGGTTATTTTGCCTGTGGAGAGACCTTGGAATTCTTTGCCCAAACACGTGACTCCAAATGTTCCTTTAGCCATAATTCAGTGCTAGGGAACTGATGTGTCTTAGTTATTTTACAGAGGAAACTCCTCTATTTGAACAACATAGTCCAGGCCAAGTCCAGGTTTAAGAACCATGAGAAGAAGGGAGAGCAGGGAGAGGCCTTGAAGTTGCCCATCCACAGTTAGCACCTGCAGGCTACAGAGTCAGCAGGTCACAGGTCAGCTGGATACAGTGTTCTCCATTATGGTGAGATGCACTGGGAAAACATCTCAAGAAAATCATCCTAATTCTTTTAATTTAAACATTTCAGCATTACGGATGTTGTTGGGTTTAATGGAAATCAATCCCTAAAACGTCAAAGCATTTGTCAGGCTCTATGGCAGGGATGGGCAACATCTGGCTCTCCAGATGTTGTTGGGTTGCAACCCCCATCAGCCAAATTGGAGGCCAGATTTTGGTTGAACTGTAACTTCCCCTTCCCCTGGAGCTAGATACAGTACTGCCCCACCCCTACATACCCCTGCATTGTGGTGGATGCAAAATGGGGCCCAGCCTGCCTTCACAATTGATGCTGTTGCCACTTGCAGTGGCAGCACAACCCCCTTCCACGCACGCACACACACACACAAAACCTTTACAAAAAAAAAAGATTCTTTGCTAGATGCCCTGGCAATGGTGAGCCCTGTTGAGAATTTCCTGTTGAGAATAGGGTGAAGAATTTCAAGAGGCCATTTGTGCACAGCTCTAATGTATCCTTCAAAATTAAAAACCAACAATAAAATTTGAAAATATTCAGAAAAGGAACAGGGATTGGAGGAATCCCCTCATATCTCATTAATAGGGTAACCAGATAAAATCCAGGTCAGGGCTCATGTAACTTTAATAGTTGTAGAGAAAAGGGAATTTCAGCCAGTGTCATTTGTATGCAATTAGTCCCTGGTGAAATTCCATCACAACAGTTAAAGTTGCAGGGGCCCTGCCTTCTTTTGTATATGGTCATTCTAGTCAAACCGTTTGCAGATTTTCGAAGAATGGGTCTTCCTGAGACACTACCAAGACAAGACAAAACGAAACACACATCCATCCAGCATCAGCTTCAGGGTTTGGAGGGCCCTTGGGCAAGACACCCTCAATGGTCCTCCTCCCTCAGTGAGTCTACCTTCCCACCACCCCTGTCACCAGCTGTGGTTGCTTCTCATCCTCTTTCTCATCACTGCTACCACTTTCTTGCTTGACAAGCAGAGAGCCAGGTGAGGAAGTAGGCCATGGCATTGACTGAACCTCCTTTTCACCACCACCAACGTCTGAGCCAGAGGCAGAGGTGGATGAGAGGTAGGTGAAGAGGAGCAGCAGTTCCAGAGGGCTCTTCTCAGTGGGCCCCTGCTGGGGTGTGGGTACCTCACCTACCCTTCATGCTGGGCCTGCCCCCATCCTAAAATGTACCAGAAGGGATGCAGAGAGAACTCTGGACCAAGAACAAAGAAAACGAACCACGGACAAAGGCTTACCCTTTCTTCAGTTCTGCACTGTTAATCTTGTTCAACACATGGGACCTGATGAAGTGAGAGTGAGTGTTTCAATTAAGGTAATGTAAGGGCGCGATCCTATGCGTGTTAGACAGGGAAAAAAAGTCCTAGAACACCCAGCATGCTCCAGACAGCCATGCTGGGGCATGCTTGGAGTTGTAGGATTTTTCTTTCTGTCTAAACTTGCATAGGATTGCACCCTAATTCTGGTTACTCAAAACTGCTGTGGAAAAGTGGTATAGAAATATTACTAATACAAATAGTATTAGTAATATTTCTATACCACTTTTCCACAGCAGTCATCAAGTCAATGTACAACAAATCAAACCAAACAATGGTAATATAACATAAAGCTCACCAACAAATCCATATTCTTGACACTATTCAGAAGTACTTCTAACCAAGTGACATGTATTTCCTTCAAAGTAAGTATGGTTAGGGTTGAAATGACAGGACTGTGAGCCCAAATGTTCCCGTTCTGTTGTGGTTGCTGCTTCTGCAGGAAATCTATATCTGGAGTTGTGCCATTAGAGCAGACATGGGGAGAGAAGTGTGAGGACAGCCGGACTGGGGGTGGAGATGGAGATGGAGATGGAGATGGAGAGATGGATCCCTCTTCTCCTGATTCAGAAGCCAATTTAAAAACAAAGGGGGATCTCTTGGTTGACACCGGGCAACCCTATTCCAGCAACCTGAGAACACAAAGTAAATTGACACAGTTCTTAGCACACCCCTTACTCCCAGCAACATGCTGATTTGGCACCACGATAGGCAGAATCAAGCTGGTGGAAGGGGGGGGGGGTGAATACAGAACTGTGTTCTGTCCAATTGCCTGATACTGGTGTTGCAATCATCCTCTATGCGGACAAAGCTCTGGCTCTCTGGAAAACAGCCAAGGGACTGTAGTGCCATTGCTAGAGATGCTGATCTAGGGTGATCATATGGAAAGGAAGACAGGGCTCCTGTATCTTTAACAGTTGTATTGAAAAGGGAATTTCAGCAGGTGTTATTTGTATGCATGCAGGACCTGCTGAAATCCCCTCTTTATCACCACAGTTAAAGCTAGGGGTGTGCACGGACCCCCCGGATCGGATCGGGACCCGGATCGGGACCTCCAATTTTGTCACGGACCGGTTCGGACAAAATCGGAGGCCCCCCGGACCGGATCGAGTCCAATCCCGACCCAAAAATCGTAAATTTTTGGATCGGCCGCCATTTTTTTCCCCATAGACTTGCATTGCAATGCAAGTCTATGAGGAAAAAATGGCGGCGGGTGGGTGAGGGGGGGCCTAACTCCCTCCCTCCCCCGGGGCCGTCCGCTGTGGACAGCCCCGGCAGGTAAGCCCCCTCCCCCGCGCTCCCTACCCCCCCTGGGGCCGTCCGCTTCCATCCGCTGGCGCCCACGGGCGCCAGCGGATAGAAGCGGACGGCTCCGGGGGGGGGGGGGTAAGCCCCCTTCCCCGCCACTGCTTACCTTCTCGGCCCGTCCGCTCCCGTCCGGCACCGGCGGCTACTACCAGCGGGCTCCGCGGCCTACTCTCGAGTAGCGCGCCGGGTGATGACATCACCCGGCGCGCCACCCTGGAGTAGGCCGCGGAGCCCGCTGGTAGTAGTCGCCGGCGCCGGACGGGAGCGGCCGGGCCGGGAAGGTAAGGGCCCCCCTCCCCCCCTCCGCGCACCCCCTGCTTACCTTCTCGGCCCATCCGCTCCCGTCCGGCGCTGGCGGCTACTACCAGCGGGCTCCGCGGCCTGCTCCAGGGTGGCGCGCCGGGTGATGTCAGTGGCGGGGAAGGGGGCTTACCCCCCCCCCCGGAGCCGTCCGCTTCTATCCGCTGGCGCCCCTCCCCCCTCCGCGCGCCCCCTCCTCCCCTCCACGCACCCCCTGCTTACCTTCTCGGCCCGTCCGCTCCCGTCCGGCGCCGGCGGCTACTACCAGCGGGCTCCACGGCCTGCTCTAGAGTAGCGCGCCGGGTGATGACATCACCCGGCGCGCCACCCTGGAGCAGGCCGCGGAGCCCGCTGGTAGTAGCTGCTAGTGCCGGACGGGAGCGGACGGGCCGACAAGGTAAGCGCTCCCCTCCTCCCCCCCCGCTGTCCACTTTCATCGGCGGGCGCCCGCTGGCGCCCGCCAATGGAAGCAGCGGTGGGCGCCAGTGGGCGCCCGCCGATCCGCCGATCCGCCGAACCGGTTCGGAGCCTTTTCGGACCGGTTCGGATTGGATCGGCCGATCCAGCTGCGGGATCGGAAATCGGATAATTTATCCGATTTCCCACTGGACCGGACTCAGATCGTGGATCGGGTCCGATCCAGTGCACATCCCTAGTTAAAGCTGCAGGAGCCCTACCTAGCATGACCAGAGACAAAAGAGGGCAGGCAGGGCTCCTGCAGCTTTAACTGTGGTGATGATGAGGGAATTTCACCAGATGCTGCATGCATACAAATAACACCTGTTGAAATTCCCTTTTCTATGCAACTGTTAAAGATACAAGAGCCCTGTCCTCCTTTTCACATGGTCAGCCTAGTTTACCTATTTGTAGCACATTCTATTGAGATGTAGTGCTCCTAAATGCCAAATGTGTTAGGCCCCCTCCACAAGGATGCGCTTTTGCGCCCGGTTCGGCGATTATGCGCATTATCGCGGAGGCGCATTTACTCCTAATCCCTCTGCACGGGAGGCGGCGAGAGGCGGCGAAGCGCATTAATTGATGTCCAAAAAGCGCTTTACAAGAAGTTAATGCGCATAATCGCTTGTTCACACGGCAAAAATGCGCTTTAACGGCCGGAGCAAAATAAAAGTCGCTATTTAACGCGCATTCGATAATGCGCATAATCCGGGAGATAACACGCCTCTACGCCCGTTTTGCGCTCCGCTGGTGTGGAGGTAAAATTTATAATGAGCCTTCAAAGAGCATTAAACCTCTCTTGTGGAGGTAGCCTTAGTTGCATTGGATTCCTGGGAGAAGGCATGAGTGACCATTGACCAAAAGCTGGTTGTTAACTTTTTCACAAGGGCATGGAACTTGGACCTATTATTATTATTATTATTATTATTAATTTTATTCCATTTATATACCACCCCATAGCTGTAGCTCTCTGGGCGGTTTACAAAAATTAAAAACATTGAACACTGTTCACTGCCTGCCTGCCACTGTAAATTTTACATAGGATGTGATGTAGGTGGGTGCCATGTCACACAAGAAGCCTGAGCTTCACCTCATTTTTGTGCTGGAAGGATCAGATATATAGACATCCCAGATATATGGACATCCCAAACAAGTCACACATTGCAGGATACACATTGTCATGTCCTGTCCTGTCCTGCCCCCACCCTCACCCCATGCTCAGGCAGGGCTGGGGGCTAGCAAATCAGTGGCTGACGTACAACAGAAAAGCAAACAGAGCCAACAGGATAAGTCAGATACAAAGTAACAAATAGCAAGCCAGGCAGTACAGATATAAGCATAAGCAAAGGAAGTACTCAAATCCAGGCCAAGATCATCTACAGAGAGGGATCCAAACAGGAAATAGGGTATGCAGAAATCAAACACAAATGCTATTTCCAGCAGCTCCTGAAAGCTTCTACTGGGCTTTTTATCCTGAAGATGTCAGAGCTTCACCCAAGTCCCAGCTTCAGTCATTCACTTTGATTGCAGAGAGTCTTCCCCATGAGGAGGACCCTCTGCTCTCAAGTAGACCTTGTTGGATCCTGGTACTTCATCAAAGGTCTCTGAGTTGGGCCTGCCTCCTCTGGTGCTGATGCTCCCTGGGACTATGGGGGTGCTTAGCTTCCTCCTTTGAGGCTGACCCCCTCTTCCTGAGGGGCTGGGACCTCCGTGGACTCCTCTATGGGCTCAGACATGTGTTGTGGAGCATGCCCTGGCAGAGCCTGGGAATCATCCTCCGTTGGGGTCTCTAAATCATCATCCTCAGAGGAGGAACCTTCTGATGGTGGTATGGCACACATGGTAATGATCTCACACACAGGTCTGTGTACCACAGGACAAGATAGGTTAGCCTAGCGTGACCATATGGAAAGGAGGACAAGGCTCCTGCAGCTTTAACTGTTGTGATGAAGAGGGAATTTCATCAGGTGCTGCATGCATACAAATGACATTTGCTGAAATTCCCTTTTTAATACAACTGTTAAAGATACAGGAGCCCTGTCCTACTTTTCATATGGTCACCCTAGGTTGGCCAGATTCACGCACTGTGAATGGACTCTAACATGATCCACCACATGACTCTCCCTTTGTCCTTAACACAACTAGTACAGTGAACCAGTCACCCATCAAATCAAGCCCATCTGTATCCATTTGACCTTTGGATTAAACTGGAAACCAGATGTTCTTCTAAGACTATAGCCTGTAAGATTCTGCTCAATATGAATATGGGTGACCATATGAAAAGGAGGACAGGGCTCTTGTATCTTTAACAGTTGCAAAGAAAAGGGAATTTCAACAGGTGTCATTTGTATGCATGCAGCACTTGGTGAAATTCCCTCTTCATCACAACAGTTAAATCTGCAGGAGCCTTGCCCTCTTTTGTATCAAATTATTCCCTGTCATTGTGACAGATGGAGGAACTGAGCTACATGTCAGTGTAGCCCACACAGGTTATCTGTCATGGAGTTGAGATCTTAATGATCCATGTCTCAAAGTTATCAGTCTCAGTAATATAATCAGCAATGCTGACTGTGTACTCCCATCTGTCAAAATGAAAACGTCCACCACATTCACATATAAAAGGCTTATTATTATTTTTAAAAAGGCCCTTGATTTCAGTTGATTTCAACCCTAAGTATCTAATCCTCATTGTTCCAAAGAATTAAGGCTCAGTGAATCAGGCTGAGAGAAACATGCATTTGAATTCTAATTAAATGGTAGGATAGATGGAGATGTACATTCAACTGCAAAATAACTGTTTCCCAAGTTTGATCCTGCATCGACTATATCTAAAAGTGTGAATGCAGGTGCATTAACAAGAAGGGAGGCACTCTTGCTATCAGTTACTCATAGCTAGTTCTCCTCCTCCTCCTCCTCCTCCACCCCCCCACCATATCCACATCCAAAACTAGGAGTCTGAAATTGGGGGACTTGGGTACATGGCTTCTTGAATTTATAAGGAAGATGCTAAACTGAAAATATTGGATGTTATGACTGATACTTTGTTGGATATATGTTCCCCACTGTCTTCCACCTCACCATAGTGGTGAAGTTGTGTTTAGTTAGCACGTTTTACTACCATTACTTTACTGACTGGGAGTGCTTTGCATGTTTCCTACATAGAAAAGCATTTCCATGTAGGAAAAAGCAACAAAATTCCTCTGCCATTATCATGCGCAGTGGTTGCAGATTCCCTGCCCAATTACACTATGGAGGGGCTGTATGTGTATCTCTCTCTCTCTCTCTCTCTCTCTCTCTCTCTCTCTCTCTCTCTCTTATTTGGTAGGAAGCTGCAGCTCATTGTGACTTCACAACGTGTGTGTACACATGCACTGCAGTGAAATACTGTGTTCTTGTCATGCGTGACAATTTACCCATGGCCTTCATATGCAATTCCCACATCAAAATGTTTTCCATTTATGAACGGCATACCCTGTGAAGCAGGAAGGGAGAATAAGGATGTAGGAAGAGTCCCATCTCTTACTTCCCTTTTGATTCCCCTTGGCATGTACCACTATGGAATGAGCTCCCACTGAAGCCTGGCTGGTGCCAATATTTTTCAGTGCCAGGTCAAGACTACCCTCTACTCCCAGGGATTTAATGCTATACGATGAGGCATCTATGTCTGCTGTTTTAGAACAAATTTATTCGATAACACATTGTTTTAATTTTTCTATGTTAAAATTTTTAGACTATTTTTATTATGCTATATTTTGTGATTTTATCAACTGTAAACTGTGCAGCAAGCTTCAGCTATGGGGTAGTATAGAAATGAAATGATGATAATGATGATGATAACTTGGGGGGGGGGCTGTGGTTTCACATTTTTCTTTGCATCCAGACACTGCAAAAAGGTCAGAATCGTCCAGAGAGGGTCGTTCTGCTTCTGACCTTCTCCAAAGTTAGCACAAAGGGAGGGATCCCAATCTCTCTCTGTGTGTGCTGCGTCATGGATAGCTATTAAGTCCAGCCAAAATCTGTGGATCCTTGAATTGCTATTGTGACACTGGGATGTTGACTCTTATTTCAGCCAAAGAATGTTATTGTTAGGGAGACTGTGGCACGCAACCGTATAGAAGTTTCCCAAGATCAAGATTTCCCTTGAGAAAGCAAAGCAATAATTAACATTTGGCCATGAGGAATTGTAACGAAGGGAAAACACATTGTTCTCAAAATTGCAATGGCTCAAAGCACTTGCCAAATTGAATTGAGCCCCCTGCTGTTGTCACTGAGGGTTTATTCTCTCAGCACTAATCCTGCATTCATATATAGCAGCTTATAAAGGATTTTAATAAATTCTTAAGGATTAGATGATGCATCTACTGTAATTTTGGCACATGGTAAGGACATGTTTTATTGAAGATTATAGTGAGACAAACTAAATGTGCAGACTTAATAGCACATAATTATGTAATGGACAAAGTCCTAGTTTTTAATTATTTTTACAGAGGTTTGCAGATAAGTACATGCCAGCACTGATAAGGAGAGATTCTAAATAGGGCTGTGTACAGATCCAGATCCCGAATCCAAAGCGGATCGGGGTGATTCAGAGCTCCAAAAACTGGATCCGAACTGGATCGGGGAGGTCCGTATCGATCTGGATTGGATTGGTTCAGGTCCGAATCCTCTTTAAGTGTTTTCCCCCCATAGACTTGCATTGGGGAAAAGAAAGGGCTATAACTTCTTCATTTTTAAAGATATCAAAATGAAACTTGGGCACATTGCAGATGGGCTGTAGGTACTCATATGTGCAAATTTTCAGAAACATTGGTGCAAGTGTGTAGTGGCTATGAATTTTTGAAAAATGTTCAAGAAACGCCTATAACTTCTTTATTTTTCAAGCGCCACACATGAAAGTTGGGCACATTGCAGATGGCAATGTAGATACTCATGTGTGCCAAATTACAGACACAGAGGCGCAGGCGTTTACTCACAAGGAATTTTTAAAACTGCAGTTTTCCAGGCAATCCACAAGTGCTAGTAACTTTCTCATTTTTCAAGATACAATCCAGACACGTAAATACTGGACAACTGTGCAATGTGCAGGTGCTTAGGCACAGGCAGCCACAGATGCAGGCAGCAGTCCACGATGAGAGCACATGTCAGTGAGACAAAGCTTGTCTCAATTTTCTATTTCGAAGCCAAAAATGCACACCGGCCCAGCAAGGCGGGCACATTGTTTCAAAAAACAGGGGCAATGAGAGATGTTTGGGCATCCCCTCAACACAGGAAGATAGAAAGAGGATCCCTTTGGGTTCCTTCCTTCAGAATTGAGTTACTGAACTGTAAGCACAGCCAGTCATAAATAATAATGGGAATAATAATGATAATAATAAGCAACAGATCCATGGGACTGACCCACCAAATCGGGCCCAATTTGGACCTCACAGATCTGGTGAATCGGATCGGGGCTGTGCACAGCCCTAATTCTAAGAACAAACAATTGTGAACTTTGATAGACTCAGAACCTAGCCCAAAGTTGTATCCCACCTGGGCATCGGCCCAAGCCTGGGAACTGAAACAGGCTAATAGGATTCACTGTGGCATGTCAAGGCCAAGACCCTATTGTAGTCATTTAGCTTTGAACCAAGGGGTTGCCTTGACAGCACCATGTTGGCGCCACGCTTCCCTAAACTCTGCAGTTTTGATCCTGTTGGGTGGCGCTGGGTGATCCAAATGCAGGTGGGAGCAATGGGTTTCTGGCAGTAATCTGAGTACTGGAGCCGCCCCTCCCCCACCCTTATCCTGGCTTCCGGTGGCTAATCGGAGGTTGCCTTCAGCCAGGGAATGACTCCGCTTTGATGCTGGAGTGAGGTTAGATGGCGGAAGGGCCATATTTGCCTCATTCCAGCCAAAAGAGTCAGGGCAGTTCTGACTTTTTTTATTTGCAGCTTTGTGGGAAAGCCCTGCGGTGGCTTCAAGGTGGCTGTTGCATCATATAATCAACGCAGTACCATTGTGCAGCCACCGTGGGGCTTTTAAAGCATTTAGACAGCCCCAAGGTCAGCCAGCTGAAGCAGAGAGTAAAGGAGTGGAGATTCACACATGATGGAATTCGCTGCCAAATGATGTGATGGCTGGCTGCTAACTTGGGTTGCATGAAAAGAGATTCAACCAATGAATGGATGATAAAGCTATCAATAGGCTACTAGCAATCTTAGCTGTATGCACTATGCTGTAAGCTGTATGCACCTGAATCCCAGCTACTGAGGAACTACAGCCCTTGTGTCCTGCTTGTGGACTCCCCAGGAAGCACTGTGAGAAACCAGATACTGGATCAAATAGGCCTCATTCTTGTGCTCTCATGAGGGAAGGCAAAGGCCCCGGCAGCAGTTTCTGGGCAGGTAAGGAGACAAAGTCTTGACTGAATGAGAGTGGGGAACAATAGAATGGATTGGTTCCAGACTTAATCTAAATATGACAAAGTCTTATTTATGAATAGGGTGAGTAGATCCCCTCTGTTCCATTCCATTATCATGTGGTTGGTTTACTCTGCCCAAATTCTGTTCCACCCCCCCTTCTGATTTAGCATGAAGAATTAATCAATTTAATTCCAGAATTGGTGTGCATCATTTGCCTCAATCTTCTGTACACATGTCCTATTGCTGCACCCAGGTGCATGTGCGTACTGACCACACAATTGCCCCATGATTCCTTTTGTGTGCGTGTGTGCTGTGCTTCATCAGTACACATCAGCATTTGTGTGCAGATGGGTGAAAAACAAAACAAATAGACTCCAGAGGGGAACCATCTTAATCTGTTGAAAATAACAATTGAGTCTTGTGGTTCCAGACTTCATCTAAATACAACAAGGACCAACCCATTTTATTATGGAATCAGCTTTCATGGACTAGAGTGTACTTCATCAGATGTATTCTTAACTGTGAGGTGTATGTGTGTGTGTGTACAAGGGAGTAAAGGGGGAGGACAGAGAAGTAAAGGTAGCAGTTAAATGGAAATTGAATGCAAAAAGTATAGTCTGTAACAACTTAATTACAGTTTAAAACTATACAAAATTCATACACAGCAGCTGCAGTTGATGATGACACAATCATATTAGCATTGCTGAATAAAATAATGAGTAGCGGGACAGGAAACCATCATCTCTATTCAGACCCAAATGAATGGTATTGAACCTTCTGATAAGCTGAACAAACAATTGCTGTGGAAAACTGCAGGCAAAAATGAAAAGCAAGTCGGGAAACACAAATATCAACAAAAACCAGAAGAACTCCACAAGTAATGGCAGATCATTCATAACCCCAGAGTCTGTGGTGGCATTTGACTGGAGAGCATTTTGTAAAAATCTTTAGCTACAGTAAACATTAGAGCAGCAACAGCCCATGTAGTACTTTTCCCCATACACTAGTAACATGCAGTAAAACATATATCCAGACATGATCCAATTGTGCATGTCTCCTCCACCACTGTTGGAAGCTTGGAGTGAAGATGCAGAAATGTGTAAACTGAAGACATCGGGGACATGAGTAAGATTTACTACGTTACAGAGGGGGAAGTCTTGACACAGGTCTACCATGTTTGGTGGCAGTCCTTGGTTTTTCAAACATACAGTTCTGCCAATTCGCTGGCAGCAGGTTACCAACAAAACATGAAGTAAACGAGTCTCAACTGACCAAAAAACTTTGTTTAGAGCTCCTAGCTAATCCTGAAGGCTATCTGAAAAGAACAACAAGTTTCTAGTCCTTGACAAGTCTGCTGAGATGGCTGAGTGAGTGAAGTTTTTGCTCCTGAATTTGAAGAGCATAGTTACAGCGCACTGCATGTCAGCAGTGCCGGATGTTGACTATCTCAAGGGGAACTTGAAAACAAGAAAGGGTTGGGGGGTTGTTTGTTTTTGCATGTCTCACAAAGCCGGCCTTTCTGGGCAAATGGTAGTTGTGCAAGCAAATTGGTCCTGTGCCAACATAAATAGACCTATAAGACAATGGAACAAGACAAACCCTAGCTGGCAAATATCTGGGCTGTAATTTGGTGACCCAAGGTAGAGGGCTGTTCCTCTTTCCCTTTATATATTCCAGTCTTTGCTCTGGAAGAATTTGGAAGGCCAGTCTCCATATCTTCCCACATCCCCTTATGCCAATACTAAGGGTAGGGATCTTGGGGTACCTCTAGATGGACAGTTTCCGTCGACATGTCTTCGCACTGGCGGCAGTTGCGTTACATGATGCAGCTGCCAATGCGAAGACATCTAGGGGCAAAGGTCCTTTGCTGCGAACTAAAAAAGTCATCTATTTAACACGACTTTTTTAGTTTGCGGCAATCCCCCCCCCCATTTAAGTGTAAAAAAAACAAAACCAATGTGCCTCCGCTGTCCTCCCCCCATTTTGTAAAGGGAAATTAAAAACACTTACCTGGGAGTAGAGGAGCCGAAGCTCCCAGTCCCCCCTCCAGCAGCTGCCGAATGCTCAGCGGCATGGGCGGCAACAAAACAAAAGGCGCCGTCGCACCCCTTATGTCAGGACTAGTGTAAGGGGCATAACTGCACCATGCAACTCCAGGGAGGCACCAGGGCACAACGCTCCCGGCATCGTGAAGAGGGGGCCTCAGAGAAAACTGCAACGGAATCAAATGAATTTGGACTTTTATGAATCTGACCCAGGGATTCCATAGCAGATTAGCTTTTCCCCAGTCAAGCAGATTCTATGGTCTTGTGCAGGGCCATGCAGAGCTGGTAATACGCCCAGGCCAGATGGGAAGTGTGTCCCCCCCCATTTCAAACTGCTCATTAAGTATTTTTTAATGTTTTTTTAATGCCCACCAACATATCCGTTCTACATAACACCTTTATATTAAACCTATTCTACAACACCTCAATGTTGAATCAGAAATTAACATTTATTTTTAGTTGCTGTACAAACAGAAGCAACAACAATAGAACAGTCCATCATTATCAAACATTTTCATCATCATCACCCTCACGGTATCTTCATTATTATTATCATTAATAACTATCATCATCATTACCTCATTCTCCGCTCCTGAGATTATATGCCAAGGAGAAGATTGAGGAAAGAGATGCAGTAAGGACAACCATCGCAACTTAGGCACATATATCCCCGCCCCGCATGCGCCATGGTCCTCTGGAGCTTGTAGTCTGACCATGGTATTCACAACGGATGGCTTCTGTGCTGTTTCCGCAAGACGGGCTCCTCGCTTCTTGATGGGCTGCTCACGCTACGGAAGCAGTAGCATAAGCTGGGGGGGACCACCTCGTCGGAGTGCCCCCTCAAAATTGTGGGCCCTGGGCCAGCTGCCCCCCCCCTGCACGGCCCTGGTCTTGTGGATCCTTTTTCTAATTTCCCCGAATTTTGTTCAAATTTAGTAATAGAAAAATATACAAAATAAAAAGCTCAACGTGTGCATTTTCTCTATAGGTTAAGTGTGAAAATGTGCATTTTGGGGGATTTGTGCATTTTGGGAAAGTGAATTTGAGCCAATTTGGAAACTTCAAAGAATCCAATTCTGCTGATGAGCGAAGCACAGAACAAAACGTGCCTGACAATCCGTGAAACGCAGACAGAATGAGTTTTACACAGTCCATACATCCCTAACCGAGGGACTAGCACTCTGCATGTTCTCTATGGTTCCTGCTTTTCTGTCTGTGAATCTATCTACACAAGCAGGATATGACACTTTGAAAACATTTTGAAAACTCTATTTGGAGTGTGTCCTGGGCCCCAACAGTTGTCACTCCTGTTATAAACTGTTTTAAACAATTTTAAAGCAGTAGTGTAGATAGGCTCTGTGTCTGTGTATTAAAAACTGTCTTAGAAGGGAGTCTCAAATTTCTAGAGCCTCACAGCAGCCTCAAGGCCTTCGCACCTTAAGTAATACAATGGGGTTTTCTTGTCAAAGTACATTGCAGCAGCAGGGAGAAACAAAGGCAGCAAGAGCTGAGTTGAAAGCAAGGTTACCAACTTGTGATTTTAAAAGTTCCTGGGCAGTGAACTTTTAAAAACACATAGTGGGCTTTGCCTGCTCAGAGCTAGATCCCGGGTTTTTGGCAAGTATGGGGGCCTAACAGTCAGTAGCCTTATGGATTAGGCTGGGAGGGGAGAGGTCAGCAGAAAAAGCATTTCCAACCCTTCCACTGACTCAAAATTCCTGGTTTATTATTATTCAGCAAAAGACCAATACTGAGAAACTGAAAGGAAAGGTACAATAATCCAAAATCAGGGGTGCAGAAGCAAAGGCCTGGAGGGGAGGCAAATGCAGTTTGTATGGGATCCCAATTTGCCTCCCTTTCCCTGCCCCCTTTCCCCCAAAGCCCCTTTCCCCCAGTTATTTGGTGGTTTCCCTGATTTTATGCAGTCCCCCCCCCCCCCAATGTTTGAAACATCTCTCCTATGGCTTAGTTACTGGCAGTAAGATCTTTGAGCTAAACTACGCTGGTGTTTTGGAGGCCTGTGCCTTTTGCCTGCCTCTTTTGCTTTCAGCCACTGGAATGTTGACCCTGAGACTTCTTGAGCCTGGGACTAAACGAGGCACAACACCCCTGCCCTGAATGGTATATCAACAAACCGCACAAAACACCATCCACATTACACAGCATATAATTGGGCAGTGGTGGGGAGCCCACTCTGTGACTTCCCTCCCCTACTGTGAACTATACTCAGTGCTGGATTAGGGCCCCATATTATGAGGGGCTTCCAAATAGGTTGGAGATAACTACTTTGGCTTAAATATGTTGGAAAGTCTGGTGTGATGTACAGTAGAGTTGCCTAATACAGAGAAAGCGTGGCGACACAGCATTTAGTACGGGAGGCAATAAGTGCAGAACAGAGCCAGTTTAAAATAAAGTCAAATCAACTTACCTTATTAGTATTTTTATACACATCTTCAGAGGAGACTAGTTAATGCTGTGTAACTACAAGCATCCCCTAACGCTGGGTGGTACCCTTTCAGTACCCTTTCTATTAATTAGGTAAAATGTCTTCCCTCCAGGTCGACGTGGCTAGAACTGGCTGATGTTCCCCAGGGGAAAAAGCCAAAGAAGATTATAATGATTTACAGTGTTGACAATTCCACTACAGGATTCTAATTAGCATATATTCCTCACAATCTGCACAGTGCCTTTCTACAACACGAGATCAAACATGAAACAACACGTCTCAGAGTTCAGGCATCCTTTGTCCCCTGAAGTGCCACTTGTTGGGGCAAAGTCTTCTGAATTGAAGCACAAACTGATCTCCAACTGATTAGCTCTTTCCCATCCCACAGCTGTTCCCCAGTCGACAGCAAGGTCACAAGGGACAGGAGAGAGAGAGAGAGAGAAAGACACAGCCTTTCATGTTCTTCGCAATCCATTCATGTCAGCACATGCCAGTCACATTACTTGGATAGGTGGGATATTTGTCCCTGGGGAAGGAATCCTGAGTAGCTACGTGCTGCTTAGTTATTTTGAACTGCCACCTGTTGTTCTGCTGGTGAGTGGGAAGAGGAGAGACTCAATACATAGAATTGGAAGGAGCAATAAGCAATAATCAGCTCTCTCTCAAAGACAGGGCCATCTTCCTCCTACACCTGTGGTTTTGAACTTTTTTGTACATGACAGCCCCCCTTTCCCTCCAATCGATCTTCCCCTCCTTCCAAGCTCTTCCCTCCAACTCATCACCAAGCACCTGTTCCATAGCACAGGAGTGGGCAGAAGGTAGATCAGGATGTACTGGTAGATCTCTGGGCGATGGGCAAAGGTTGATGCCCAATTGTCAGTCAATAGCAACAACTAAAAAGCCTTCCCACCTCTTCTCAAGTAGATTATTTAAAAGCGTGCTTGGGAGGTGGGCAGGGGTGGATTTGTATGGTTCTTGTCAGTGGAAGCCGGCGGCTCCAATATCAGTGGGGCTGTGAATCCTAGCCCCAAAATAGGTTCAGCACCTTGGATAGCCCCTTTAGAGTCCTGGCTGGATCAGACTGAAATCCAGAAAGGATTCTCAGCCCCACTGGAATCATAGCTACCAGTCACCACTGGTTCTGGCACGGATCACAATCTATTGGTCTGAGCATGTGCCCAAAGGCACCCTTTTCGTTAATACTTAGGCCTAATCTACACCTACAGCCCTTTCGCAAGGGAGGAGGGGTGATTGCAACTTTTCCCGCTTCCACGATCGGCACTCATGGGGCACACGTGAGTGAAGTTTTCCACAATTTCAAGAGTGCCATCGCAGGAGGACGTGTGCCCCGTGTCAGTCCTTCCACATGTGGATTTGCAGGAGTGGGCAGGGCTATGCAGATGATGTGGCCACAGGGCTATTTTTTGATGACTTGTGAGGATTGCGCACAAACGCAACTGCACAGCAACAAACGGGGTGGATAGGAAGTCTATCAAATATGCAATGATGCGCACAGATATGATTGTATTAAAAAAAAACCTACACACTCTTGGCACCAAAACATGCTGATACCCATCCAAAACATGCCAAAATTGGCAGCCGGGTCCACTCCCACATACCTCCAAAATCGCTACACATGCCCCTGGCAGCTGGTTGGCTGTTTGCTGGGCCAGGAACTTGCGCCAAACAGCAACATCTTTGCGAACGGGGAAACATCGGCTGCAGACTTCGGGATTGTAGCAAGAGAGCCGGAAAAATCGTGACAAAAGCAGTCAGCCACATTCCTGAATAACGGGTGGACCTAAGATCACTGTGGGAGCAGGTAAACATCAAGTGGCCCATAAGTGACTCTTCGATACAATCCTGCAATAAACGGCTGGTGGTAACTCCCCCTTCATATATGTCCACCCGCTTGAGCCACTATTTTGCACCTGGCTCCAATTGGTGGATCTCCAGGCTCTCGGCAAAACAATCGCAGCAAAATACATCCTGAAAACCTGCAGTCTGCCTACCCATGCCATAGCAGATTGTGCAGAGATCCATGCAGGCAGTCCACTGCATGCAAATATTTGTGAATTGGGGTGCAAACCCTGTGCGGAAGAAGAATACAGCAGAACATCACTGACTCTGGCTCTGACTCCACAGAGGGAGCTGAACAAGCTGGGATTGTTGGTTATTGCTCCTTCCAGTTCTATGAATTGAGTTTCTCCTCCCATTTAGCCAAGCATGTGCCAGCAGAGCAACCAGTAGCAGTTCAAAATCACCAAGCAGTTAGGTGCTCAGGTTTCCTTCCCCATGGTCAAATATCCCGCCTATCCTCAGCTCATCCTGGGCTTCCTTATTCCCATCCTGTTGAGATGGTGGGGAAGAGAATCCAGTATGGATCAGACAGAGTCTTCTGCCAGAAGGGAATTTAATTGATCCATGTCTTAGGCTAATGAATGGAAGAAAGGTTCACTTGGCTCAGGATCCTATCCTATCCCCTGGTACCATCAGTACAGGACTTTGGGGTAACAGTCCAGGGTTCCACCTAGCAGAGAGCTCCCCGACACAGTAAGCTGGCTTATCAAATTGAAGAAATGAAGAAATACACATTATCATTCCCAACCCCCTGCGCCCCGTAACACTAAGTCCAGAGTCTAACATTACCTAAGTACACCACAGTTTAATCCCCCCCACCCCCAGGCCTGGAACTTTGTACCTCTCTTTTCAGATGCCTCATGTCCACACACAGCTTGAGAACCACAACTGAGGACACAAAAAGCAGGTAAACCCCAAGATTTCAAAGAGTTTTCTCTATCAACCCGGCCTGGTGAGAAGTAGGGCTGTGCACAGACCCCCTGATCCGATCCAGATCTAGATCTGTCAGGTCCGGATCGGGCCTGATCCGACTCAGATTGGATAGAGCCCAATCCTATCCTGATCCATGCACAGCACTCCTTCCCGCTCTCACCCTTCCTCCTCCCACTCTCCCTGTTTACCTGCTGCCTCCTCCGCGTCCTGCCATCGTCCTCTCTCCTCACTGTGTGCCGTCGCATTTCCCGCTCACGGCAGGTGACATCATCACCCAACGCGAGTGGGAAATGCGGCGGCACACAGCAAGGAGAGAGAACAACAGGGGACGATGCGGAGGAGGCAGCAGGTAAGCAGGGAGAGGAGAGGGGGAGTGCTGTGCACGGATCCGAATCGGATCCGGATCATGGATCCGATCTTGGCCTGATCTGGTTTGGAT
Source organism: Anniella stebbinsi (assembly GCA_029215795.1). Classification (NCBI taxonomy): domain Eukaryota; kingdom Metazoa; phylum Chordata; class Lepidosauria; order Squamata; family Anniellidae; genus Anniella; species Anniella stebbinsi. Next base: position 33,541,285 of record JARDYH010000005.1, read on the forward strand.
CTGGGAAGCCCAGATCAGCCCAATCTGCTCCAGATTTGGGATCCGGATCCAGATCCATGCACAGCCCTGGTGGGAAGGCTGCATATTTTCTCCCAGATCAGTAGCAGAAGTAGCAGCCATCACCTGATGCCTTGGACCTTGGAGACCAAACTTCTGCAACACGATCAGTTTCAAAACAGGGAGAAGTAAGACTATAGTACTCTTGAGCATGCACAGAGTTTCTTTCCCTCACTTTCAAGTCACCACAATCAGCTCCACAACCACAAACCTGAGAGCACGGGAGGCCATGCCTTCAGGTCATTACAGGCAATATGATTTCAGACATGCTTGGCTCATCATTCTCCTTTTAGAAATTAAACGTTCCCTGTGTGCATGTGTGAAGTTGGGGTACTTATTTTAAAATACGGTGTTATTGACTTGTGTGCCTGTATAATGGTTATTGCAATGAGATTCAATCCCACAGTAGTACCTTTTCCCCTACAAAGGATATCTTAGCTCATGTCATCCAATACTGTAATTGGAGGTTGAAAAAGCAGTTTTGCAGAGATAGTGGTTAATCCTAGAAGGCTTGCTGAGAGAAATTTCTCCTGGCTGGCTGGCATTTGATCCTTGCATTATTTTTCCACATTACATCAGTTCATGTTGAGAAAGCTTCAGAAGAAATAAGAAAAGTGGCGTGTACAAGCAAACTATATTTTTGTTTTCCTACTAAGGACAATAGTATACATCAATGGATTACTTCAAAATAACTCATTTGCTAATTGCAGTTGATCATGTCTTTTCAGGTCTTTTGGAACTGTCCCCCATGAAGAAATTTCATTCCATTGTTAAAACAATTCTTGATCCATGCTGCAGTTTGGGAAATATATTCCCTCCCCCGCCCCAACAACACATTGTTTGTGTTATTTTGCTGAACAAAATGGTTGGCTGACATATTTAGAAGAGCAAGAGTGTAATATTTTAATGGGTTTATCTTTTGAAATGTTGAAATGAAAGATGGTTAAGCAACTCTGAGCATTCTTGCCCAATGAGCTCCCTGTGCAATACGCTTTCAACTGTTGTTGATTTGGTGTCTAGAATGTCAGACGGTCATAGCCTGGCTAGTGGGGAAGACCCTGCTAGTCTAGTCTATGAGGCCTATTGGATGGACTGTGGCTCAGTGGTAGAACACATGTTTTGCGTGCAGAAGGTCCCAGGTTCAATCACTGGCATCTCCAGGTAGAACTGGGAAAGACTCCTGTCTGAAACCCCTGGAGAGGAATTTAGTTCATTGTAGACAATACCAAGCTAGATGGATGAACGGTCTGATCTGATATAAGGCAGCACTGATAGACTGAAACCAGACTTCTGGATGAAGGAAATAAGCCCACTCCATTTGGGCAAGAGCCCTTCTTCCCTTGCTGAAAGAGCACTCTTGCTGTGAAGGTGGGCTTGTCACCAGTGGATTGCATTTCCCTGAGGAGATGGCATCTGAGCTTTGGTGGGAGGAAATGAGGAGCAGGGCCATTTTGGTTGTAGCACCAATGCTCTGGCATGCCCTCTTATTGTGTGCCAAGACCTGTCTCTTTAAAGAGGCCTTAGAAGGACTCAGAACCAATAGATATTACTGCTGATGAGCTGGATTTGCTTGACTGCTATTTTCTGTCCTGACTGCCAATTTTATTATTATATGCTTTTTATTGTGCTGTTTTGATTATTTTTCTATTTCTATGTTGTCAGTGTAGTGTTTGTGATAGGCCCATTCTTTGCAGTCAGCTTCGTAAAAACATGACAAAACAATAATAAAAGAGCAGCAGTAAAAAAAAAAACCCCCACCAAGCAGTAGAAATAAAAATACAGCTCAGACTGAAACCTGAGTGAGGGGTTTACTTCATACTAGTGCTGTGCTGAAAAGTTCGACCATTCCATTTTTGGCATTTTGGGGGGGGGGAATGAAAACTCAGTTGAAAGAGGCTTGGAGAGGTGAGAATTTTGTCCTTAGGGAGTGGGACAGGGTTTCTATACACCTTTTTAAATGTAACCAGGTGCTGCATGCATACAAATGACACCTGCTGAAATTCCCTTTTCTATACACTGTTAAAGATACAGGAGCCCAGTCCTCCTTTTCATATGGTCACCCTATTAATTAACCCTCCTCACCATTAGTCCCTTCCACTAGCAGTGGACAGAACATTTTCTGGCAAATGTGTGGCGGTTGCTTCTTTCAAATCCATTGCCTTTGTCTCCTTCACTCTGACAAATTATTGATATATCATTTTCACAAGTCATTTTGATGTGCTCTAACTTCTAGCACTACCGCCCAGTTGGGATTTCTGGGTGGTTTGTTTTTGTAATTATACCTTTGCTATCTGCCAAAGATAGATACCTTATGTGAAAATAGCAAATGAATTGAATTTGGATTCAATGAGCACTAGACCTAAATCTCTTTATTAAGGCTATGGTGGCACCATATGGAAATGAAAGACAGCCAATAATGAAATACATAACCCACACTGTAAGCAAACACAAAGTCCTCGATGTTGTCTTACCTTGCTCCATTATCCTTGTGCAAACAGGATATAAACATGCCAGATGAGGCTATGCTAGACTAGAACTCAGAAACAATTGAAGGCCTTCTTAAACAACTGTAGTCCTTTTCCCTGGTGGACCAGAGGCATTTTCATAAGAGGGGACAAGTCCTTTAGCCCAGTGGGTATTGGGGTTTCCTTGCTGCATCACCACAAGCCGGATCGGAGGCTGGGTTTCCGTTGGAATCTCAGGAGCATATTCCTTACTGGGGTCTTTTCCTCTGCAGTCGTACAGAACACAAGAAATCAGGAAAACCAAAAGCAAGATGACATAGCTAGCTACCAGTATGATCAGGTTCAAGGTAACCGGGTCAATTTCTAAATAAAAATCCATTGGATCCCATAATATTTAGCAGGATCTCTGCGAATGAAGTTGAATAGATACACATGTACACATTCACACGCACTAATAGAGCAGTAGCTAACTGATAGACGGCCTTTGTGGTAAAAATACTTTAATCCTGTGCACTCTAGCTATGGATTTTCCCTCCCTCTCTCTCTCCCCCTGATCTCCATGATTAAAGCTGCTCAGTTTAATAACTTAAGCTCCTTCTTTTAATACCATGTTGCCAACAGTGACAGAAGCTAAATTTGAATGTTTCATTGCTGCGCAATATGCGGTTTTCTGTGTGAATTGTACGTGATTCCCCCCTCTCCAGCCTTTATCTTATGTTCTGAAAAAGCAAGTAGGAAATTAACCACAGGGGCTTCTTGACAAGACTTTTATTGTACCATCGCCCAGCCTAATTCATGGGATTTTATTGGGGATCAAGACATCTTCCACTTGTAACCTTCTTGGGTTTTCCCACCGCTACGTCCACCTTTTTTCTTTCTACCAAAAACAAACAAACAAACAAAAAACAAACAAACAAACAAAAACCCACTAAGGAGGAAAAGGCATAATGGGTACACACACTGTCTTTTGACTGGTTCCAGTAAGAGCCATCTGTCTGGAGATGTCAAACATCTGGAAAGCCTTTCTTGCATATGGTGACCATATGGAAAGGAGGACAGGGCTCCTGTATCTTTAACAGTTGAATAGAAAGGGAATTTCAGCAGGTGTTGTTTGTATGCATGCAGCACCTGGTGAAATTCCTCTTCATCACAACAATTAAACCTGCAGGAGCCCCGCCCTCTTTTATATCTGGTCAAGAGGGCAGGGTTCCTGCAGGTTTAACTGTTGTGATGAAGAGGGAATTTCACCAGTTGCTGCATGCATGCAAATGACACCTGCTGAAATTCTCTTTTCTATTCAACTGTTAAAGATACAGGAGCCCTGTCCTCCTTTCCATATGGTCACCCTATTCCTGGGGGACTTTCTGAAGCACAAGATCACTGCCAGTAGGGAAATTAGCAGTCTGAACATGCACCTTTTTTGTGTGTGTGAGCATGATGCATCCCTTTCCAGCTGGTCTTGATAAGGCCAGCCATGGCCAGCTCCATTACAGCCATTACAGCTGCATAACAGGTGGTCATTATAAGAACCATACAACTTTAAGAACTGATGACTGACTTGTTGACTTTCCTTTCTCCTACCCATCACTTCTTTCTTTTGTGTGTCCTTTTAGACTAAGTCCAAGAGCAGAGACTCTCTTGATCCTGGGAGCTTTTTTGGCTGAAGGGTAAAAATGCTTTAAATAAATAAACAAACAAATGATATGGGTGGATAAATGCGATATTGTTGCAAAATGTGCAAAATTCTCAGGAAGAGTTGCAGAACTCAGCATTTGGAGTGTCTTGTGATGCATAAACAAACAGAGAAGGTCAAGGAGTGGAATTTTTCCAGAGGTCTGGTTGCCTGAGTGGCAATCTCAACACAGATACAGAGAGGGAGGATTCAAGGCCTCAGAAAGGGAAAGAATTTTGGGCCCCAACAGCTGTGACATTAGGCTGACCATCTGAAAAGGAGGACAGGGCTCATATAACTTTAACAGTTGTAGAGAAAAGGGAATTTCAATCAGTGTCATTTGTATGCAATTAGTTCCTGGTGATATTCCCTCTTCATCACAACAGTTAAAGTTGCAGAGCCCTGTCCTCCTTTTCAGATGGTCAGCCTATGTGACATTAAATGTGTGAATGTGGTTAATGTGTCATTTTTCTTCTTCTTTTACAATAGCAATCACCGAGGGACCCCAATTGGAACACTGATGTGCTGGGAGGGAGGATTTAATACTTCCCTCCCATGATGAAAATGCCTTCCTCACCCCATAGCAGTTATAGGGCCTGGTACCCAATGGAAATGTCTCTCCAGGCCTATAGCCAGGGGTGAGTTAGGGGGTCCTGCCCCCCTCTCCATTTTATTTTACAAACAAATAATTAAAAAATATTTTAAGTTGTATCTCTAAAAGGCCTACAAACCAGATGAGCTGCCCCCTTCTCCACCCCTTCAGAACTTTTAGCCTGGCTACAGGTCTGCTTCCCTCTTGGGGCTAATAGCATGTGTGTGTGTGTGTGTATGTAAGAACTATGGCACAGGGGGGAGGTCTAGCCCCTGTTTCATTCATGCATGACCCCACTTGCAATAAAATGCAATAAAAACAGCCGAAGAATAAAAATAGCAGCAGCAGCAGCATCAAAATAAAAATAGCAATAGCAAGTGGCTGGTTAAAACTAACTGAAACAGTATTTTTAAAGGCCTGTGAAAATGAAACGCTTTAGGCACTGCAAAGACGTAAGAGTGGGCACCAAAGCTCTGGACAGCATGGCACAGTTGGGGCACCATAGCCCAAAGGGCCCTTCCCACAGGTGCTACCTGCCTTACCTCAGGAAGTGGAGGAACATGGAAAAAAGACCTCTGATGAATGCTTTAAACCACAGTAATGCTATATGAAAGGTGGCCACAGTGCAACAAGTTGATGGTCAGAAAAAACAAGACCTCCAGTACAGGTAAAGCGAACGTTTAAGAATATAAGTTACAATGAACAGTCCTAACTACATCACTCTCAGCCACTTTGTGAAGCTAAGCAGGTCTAATCTGGCAAGTGTTTGGATGGGAGACCGTGAAGGAATTCCATGAACATGGCCTTGAGTTCCATGATGGAAGACATTGGCCCTGTTCAGAAGACACCATAAACCATGGTGGCTAAGCCTATTTTGTTAACAAAAAAGGCTTAACCACCATGGGTAAAGCCTTAACCACCGTCGTTTAAGGTGTCTTCTGAACAGGGCCATAATAAAAGTACTAAGTAAAACAAATCTGCCATCCGTATGTCCCCATATAGTTTGCTAATAGGAAGGGGGCATTTATAGAAGGACAGGCAATGGGCATGGGCTCAGAATAGAGCTAGTAAGGGCACTAAATTATATAACTTCCAGAACCTGCTAACAGCATGGTTGGCTGGGGGAGTTGTAGGACTTATTTCTGCCTTAACATGCAAAGGATTGCACTGAAAAGCTAATTGGAGAAGACCTACATTTTTTTTCAGAGCTGCAGTGGCTGAAAGATCAGGGCTCCAGCACAGTTTCTGGAAGACCAGTGGTTTGTACTGTGGTTGATAATCCTGGCCATGTCTACACTGGCCCTTTTCCCCTGGGTCGTCCCTGTTCGTCCAAATGACACATAGGGGAACTTGGGAGTAGGCAGGGATGACCCCTCCATTTTACCGGGATAACTGGTTGCCCAGTTATCTCAATTTTTCCCGTGATTCCGGTATCATCCCGAGGACCACAGGTAGTGTGGGTGCCCGTCCCGGCTTCTTCCCTCCTCCCGTGAGTAGTGGGGGTCAGCAAGAGGGAAGAAGACAGTCCGGGGGGAGTGCAGGGGCATTGGGGGGGGGAGCAGAGTGGGGGCTTTTTTTTTGAGCTCATGGTTTTGTTGGAGTGCAATTGTGCTCCCAGCTGCAGTTTATTAAAAAAACAACGACGGGCATGACATCCCTCTTCCCTTCCGGGATGTTGCATTTCTGTTTGGATGCTGGGGAAGGATCAAGGATGCAGGTAAATCTGTGATCCTCCCCCTCCCTCCCTCTACACCCTTAGTTGTAGAAAGGGCCCCTGACAGACTCTCAAACAGATAAGATGGAGCCCTATCTAAAGAAGAGATTTGTAACAGTTTGCCAGAGTGTATTTGCAAAAATTTCCTTTCAGCAGTTGTCCCTGCGTGGGATAGCCATGAATTGGATCTGATAAAAGCCCCAGTGGGAACAGAGACTGAAGGACAAGGCTTCTGCTGCTTTGCCCCAGGACAGATGACAGAACTAGGGTGGCATCACTTTTCTCATCTCTGCCAGAGATCAGGGAGCTCCGTTGCTGGTGTAAGTATAAACGTCTTTGTAGGGTAAGGGCAGGGTCAGAGGATCTTCATGTAAATGAAAGTAAGGCATAGGTTGTTCCAGCACTGAAAACAAAATATTAATTTTTCCAGCTGACAGCTCACAGAAGTTTAATTTACATCCAAATGTATCTGCTATCACATAAATTTCTCTATAATAATTTAAATCATAGATAGTTACACACACACACACCTGCTTATACATCATGCAAAGGAACGAGTGAGAGGTTTAGTGGGCAGCATGAGCATCTAACTATAATGGTGCCCTGAATGGTTGAATATTGATGTATTTCGGTTTCTAATCCAAAGAAACTATTCTGGAAGGAAACACCATTTATACCATTGATTGAAAAAGCACACTTAAAATGTGCCTTTAAATTCAGCATTAAAAGAACCACATTTTTTCAAGGCCAAAAAGCTACCTATAAAAAGGAGAAAGGCAGATCAGTTCTGAGACATTCTTCCGAATTCCTCTTAACCAGTAGTCTTCAGCTTTTTGAGATCAGGGGCCATCTTTAGCTTGAATGTTTATTTCGGGGCCCACATCTAAATCCCCCCACCTCCCGGAGGCTGCTGTTTTGATCCACGTTAGATCAGGCTGTGACTCAGCAGTTGAAGACCAATGCTCTAAATGTCATTTCAAATCCATTCACTTTACATAAGGGCGTAAACTTTGGGTGACAGAAGTGTTTTGTTTGTAGGCCATCTAGTGGTGATAGCTGGAAGAGAAGTCATTTGCTGCAGAAGAATTAGGCTGCCTCTACAAGAGCGATTTAAAGCTCTTTCAAGGCGCATTACGAAATTTACCTCTACAAGAGCGGAGCACAAATCAGGGGCCCAGGCGCGTTTTCTCTCCGATTATTCGCATTTTCGAATGTGCGTTAATTAGCGAGTTTTAATTTACGGCGGGAGTAAGAGCACCTTATGTCCGTGTAAACAACTTTCTGAGGAGGTGCATTAACGATCAGGGGGTTGGACTGTGGTCGTGATGTTATGCATAGAACTGCCCCTTCACTGGGAAAACCTCCCACTTTTTGGTTTAGTTTCAATTCCTCTCTCCCCCTGGCAACTTCCTCCTTCTATTCTGTCTCTCTGGATGGAAGTTCCAAGAAGAGGTGACCCAATGTGAACCAAAAATGAAATATTTTTAACATGGAGACACGGGGCCAGATGGAGGTGGTTTTATGAGAAGTAAAGGGGGTAGGAAGGATGTGCGGATGTGCACATAATTAGCCATCAGCAGACATAACTTCCCCTCGCTTCTTGCTGGGTTCCTGAGCTGAGTTGTGTGTGTGTGTGTGTGTGTGTGTCTGTATGTTTTACAATTGTTGAACTCGTTGGGAAGAGGAGGGGGAACGAACGAAGCAGCATCCCCCTGTCTGTTTTGGTGTGTGTGTGTGTGTGTGTGTGAAGGAGGGGGAAAGACAGGTAGCCGAACATGTTAATCAGCTCATTCCTTTCAGGTAACCTAGGAAACCAAAGGCGGGAGATTCTGGTGGGCGGGGAGAATAAAGGGAGGGAACCGGTCTGGGGAGTTTCTCTGGGAGAAAGTGCATTACTTTCAGCAACATTTGCATGCGATTCTCAGCTTGTCAAAAACTTTAAAATGCCTTTCATACAGCTCGTAATGCGCTTCAACGCCTCCCATGTATAAGGATTAGGCGTAAAAGCGATTGGGAGAAGATGCGCATAATCGACCAACCGGGCGTCAAACCGAAATCTTGTAGAGGGGACATTAGACTGCAACAACGGTATTTCTCTTAAATGACTTCAGCATTGGCTGACACAACCAGTTATCCTGAGATAACATCCCCTTAGTTCACCATAACTTTGGATTTATTTACTAGTTGTATCCTAAACAAGACATGTAATAAGTATTTTCTTCCATAAGTATAGGGTGGCACAATAACTAGGGCATTAACTATTGGAGAAATGGCAGGAAAGAAAAGGGCAGAGCAGCTCTTTCTCCTATTGCTCCTCCACTAGGGTGACCATATGGAAAGGAGGACAGGGCTCCTGCATCTTTAACAAATGTATAGAAAAGGGGAATTTCAGCAGGTGTCATTTGTATGCATGCAGCACCCGGTGAAATTCTCTCTTCATCACAACTGTTAAAGCTGCAGGAGTCCTGCCCTCTTTTGTATCTGGTCAAGAGGGCAGGGCTCCTGCAGCTTTAACTGTTGTGATGAAGAGGGAATTTCACTAGGTGCTGTATGCACACAAATGACACTGTTAAAGATACAGAAACCCTGTCCTCCTTTTCATATGGTACCGGTGAACCCTGTTTTTGCTCTCCTGCTGCTATTGTGCCTTCCTTACCCCGCTCGCCCCTTCTCCTTCCCTTTCCCCCTCCAGTTCATTGGTTCTTGTCGATGATGGACATTGTGAAGGATGCAGCAGCCTTTCCCCCTTGCTCATTGGAGCTCCTATTAGGATGTACAAAAATGCTTACATCTGTGTAATTCTTAAAGCCAAAGAGATGAAACTTGGGCTCTTGAGAGCTCTTAAGTAGAGCTTTCTGCAAGCCAAGTTTGAATCAGATAGGTCCATGCCTTGATTTTTAGGATTTTTTTAAAGGCAAATTAACCAAAATGCTTACAGCTGAGTAATTTATAAAGATAAAGAGATGAAACTTGGCATGGTGATAGGTCTCCAGGAGAGCTTTCGGCATGCCAAGTTTGAATCAGATTGGTTCATCCCTTGATGTTTTAAGACTTTTTAAATTTCCTTGATAGTTCATTAGTGTGCTCTTCCACCTGTTTGCATTTGTGAAGGATCACTTTTCCTTTCCTTTGATCATGCTAAGCTGAGCATCTTTAGTTCATAAAATAGAGATGGCTGTTTCCTTACTCCAAAGTAAATCCCATTGACTTCAACTGTATTTACATCCAAGTCATACTACATTCGCACACACACACACCCATAGCTCCGTTTTAGTTCAAAGTTACATTGCGTTTTCTTCCTGTCAGATTGAAAGATTGCTCCTACGTTCTTTCAGATGTTAATCTGTGCCAAGGACAGGGCTAGCAATTCACTAGTCATGACTCACTGGAAAGGATAGTCTTTTGTCTTGCAAATCCTTGGAAACATACTGTGGGCTTAATTTTGTATTAAACTGCTTTGCCTTAGAAGATTTCAGGCAGTAAAAGGAACTAGAACACGAAATTCACTAGCACCAGGAAATGTTTTCTCCAGCCCTATAGGATAATATAATATAGGATAATATAGGACAATATAGGAGGAATAAGTACACAAAATGGAAGAGAACCATTAGGAAGATTTATAAGGCACATGGAGGGGTGATGGAAGCGGACAGAAATGGATGTATGAGGAAGGATCAGAGTGGTTTGAAACATTAAGGTGGATAGGCGCTAGGGTGCAGTTCTACGATTCCAACAGAAAAGGGGTTCAGCAAAAGAAGGAAGGAAGCCAAAAAAAAAAAAAAAAAATGCTGGCTGGCTGGGAAGGGCTCCATTTCAAACAACATGCTGGACCCCCACCACCACCTGCATACCTATCCACAAGTTTGCTGGATTTACTTTTACTACTGAAAAACAAAAAGCCTGCCTCTCCCAACAGCTGATGTTCAAATGCCTTCTCCATGTCATTGTACAAGAGCTGTTCTTCTACAGTAACATGAAATATCTCCTGTATATAGATTTGTTCCCTTGGCTATTGTTTATTACCAGGTTGCAGAACTCATGGCCAAACAAATGTTGTTGAACTCGAACTCCCATTACCCCAGACAATATAGCCAATGGTCAGAGATTAGAGAAGTTGACACCCAGCAACATCTGGGGAACCGCAAGTTCCCCAGTCCTCATTTTCATGAGCATAGGAGATAGAATTGAGAATAAGGGAGAGAAGAAACTGTTCCACCTTCTTGCAGAGGGGCAACTGTGTTAATCTATTATATAGGCTGACCATATGAAAAGGAGGACAGGGCTCATGTAACTTTAACAGTCGTAGAGAAAGGGGAATTTCAGCCAGCGTCATTTGTATGCAATTCATACCTGGTGAAATTCCCTTTTCATTACAACAGTTAAAGTTGCAGGGGCCCTGCCTTCTTTTGTATCTGGTCACTCTAGTGTAGTGCCTGCAACTTTAACTGTTGTGATGAAGAGAGGATTTCACCAGGTACTAATTGAATACAAATGACACTGGCTGAAATTCCCTTTTCTCTGCAACTGTTAAAGTTACATGAGCCCTGTCCTCCTTTTCATATGGCCAGCCTATATTATAGCATTCCTTAAAAACATCCTGTGGATGTGGGATCTAAAGATCCAGGATCTGTGGAAAGAATTCACAGAAGGTCCCTCTGCCTAATTTTTGGAGGCACACTTCCCCTCCACACCACAGCTCACCCCCATTCAGCAGTGCCTCCCAATCCCCTGCGTAGCATTTTCAAGGGGCTGAATTTTTCATGGCGATGGCCCTCTAGGAAGCAGGATCTGCCATGGGTGGGCCTCGGAAGGCCGAAACCAGAAGTGCCCAAAACGGGCCTTTCCCGGGGCTAATTTTTCAGATTTTGGGCCCGATCAAAGGATTTCCCCCAGGACCCGGATTTGCCCCCCTTTTTCCGGACATGTCCAGGAAAAAAGGACAGATGGTCACCCTAGGTGGAGCTAACGCTGTGCCAAAATCCATCCTCCAATTTCCTGAAACCCTTCTTCTCCTATGAAAGGGGCTTCCATTTTTCTGCCTCATTCTCAGTGCATTGTATAATTTATTTTGAATGTGCATTGGTGGTATTTTATAGGGGTGTGCATCGGATCGGATCCGATCCACGATCCGAATCCGATCCGACCCAAAATCGGGAAAATCCGATCCGATCCGATCCGATCCGGACAACCTCCGATCCGATCCGATCCGATCCGATGAGGTCCGATCCGGATCGGACGCCATTTTGAATGCTTTTTCCCATAGCCAAGTATTGTTTTACAAAAACGCCTATAACTTTTTCATTTTTAAAGATAGAAGGATGAAACTTGGGCACATTGTAGACTGGTTAGGGGTAGTTATCTGTGAGAAATTTCAGAAAGATTGGTGCATGCATTTTGTGGCAATTAATTTTTTAATAAATACCCAGGAATGCCTATAACTTTGTCATTTTTAAAGTTACACACATGAAACTTTGCCACATTGTAGGGGGTACCTTGGGACCTATGTGTGTGAAATTTCAGAAACGTAGGTGCTTGTCTTGTGTGGCAATTAATTTTTAGAAAAATGGGTAGTAGTGGGGTAAATACAGTTACGCCTCCCATTTTTTTATTTTTGAAGATACAAACAGGAAACTTGGGCACATTACAGGTACCACTTGCCTTGATATGTGTGTGAAATTTCAGAAACATTGGAGCTTTCCTTGTGTGGCAATTAATTTTTGAAACAATGAGGAAAGAAACACCTATAACTTTGTCATTTTTAAAGTTACACACATGAAACTTTGCCACATTGTAGGTGGTACCTTGGGACCCATGTGTGTGAAATTTCGGAAACGTAGGTGCTTGCCTTGTGTGGCAATTAATTTTTTAATAAATACCCAGGAATGCCTATAACTTTGTCATTTTTAAAGTTACACACATGAAACTTTGCCACATTGTAGGCGGTACCTTGGGACCTATGTGTGTGAAATTTCGGAAACGTAGGTGCTTGCCTTGTGTGGCAATTAATTTTAGAAAAATGGGTAGTGGTGGGGTAAATACAGTTACGCCTCCCACTTTTTTATTTTTGAAGATACAAACAGGAAACATGGGCACATTACAGGTACCACTTGGCTTGATATGTGTGTAAAATTTCAGACAGCTGGGTCCAGGCATGTGGTGGCAAGGTATTTTTGAAACAATGAGGAAAGAAACGCCTATAACTTTTTTATTTTAAAAGTTAGAAGTCTGAACATTGCTCACTTTGTAGATGGGTTAGGGGTAGATATGTGTCAGAAATTTCAGAATGATAGGTCCAGGCATTTGATGGCTATGGAATTTTTAAATTACATGTTTCAAAAAAATTTCTACAGAGGCCAGGTCTTCCCCTCCCGCTTCCCGCGAAGAAAAGGAAACACTCTCTCGTCTCGATCCCTTTGATCCTTGGTAGTATCCATTACAGGGCTCGTGTCTGCTTGAGTACAAAGTGAAAGCAGACACGAGCCCTGTAATGGATACTACCAAGGATCAAAGGGATCGAGACCAGAGTGATCCTTCCTTGCACGCATGGCTGCAAAACTCAGCTAGGCTCAGCCGTTCTGCTTGAAAAGTGAAAGGAGGAAAGGAAACACGAGCCCTGTAATGGATACTACTAGCAACTTCAAAGGGATCGAGACGAGAGAGTGTTTCCTTTTCTTCGCGGGAAGCGGGAGGGGAAGACCTGGCCTCTGTAGAAATTTTTTTGAAACATGTAATTTAAAAATTCCATAGCCATCAAATGCCTGGACCTATCATTCTGAAATTTCTGACACATATCTACCCCTAACCCATCTACAAAGTGAGCAATGTTCAGACTTCTAACTTTTAAAATAAAAAAGTTATAGGCGTTTCTTTCCTCATTGTTTCAAAAATACCTTGCCACCACATGCCTGGACCCAGCTGTCTGAAATTTTACACACATATCAAGCCAAGTGGTACCTGTAATGTGCCCATGTTTCCTGTTTGTATCTTCAAAAATAAAAAAGTGGGAGGCGTAACTGTATTTACCCCACCACTACCCATTTTTCTAAAATTAATTGCCACACAAGGCAAGCACCTACGTTTCCGAAATTTCACACACATAGGTCCCAAGGTACCGCCTACAATGTGGCAAAGTTTCATGTGTGTAACTTTAAAAATGACAAAGTTATAGGCATTCCTGGGTATTTATTAAAAAATTAATTGCCACACAAGGCAAGCACCTACGTTTCCGAAATTTCACACACATGGGTCCCAAGGTACCACCTACAATGTGGCAAAGTTTCATGTGTGTAACTTTAAAAATGACAAAGTTATAGGTGTTTCTTTCCTCATTGTTTCAAAAATTAATTGCCACACAAGGAAAGCTCCAATGTTTCTGAAATTTCACACACATATCAAGGCAAGTGGTACCTGTAATGTGCCCAAGTTTCCTGTTTGTATCTTCAAAAATAAAAAAATGGGAGGCGTAACTGTATTTACCCCACTACTACCCATTTTTCTAAAAATTAATTGCCACACAAGACAAGCACCTACGTTTCTGAAATTTCACACACATAGGTCCCAAGGTACCCCCTACAATGTGGCAAAGTTTCATGTGTGTAACTTTAAAAATGACAAAGTTATAGGCATTCCTGGGTATTTATTAAAAAATTAATTGCCACAAAATGCATGCACCAATCTTTCTGAAATTTCTCACAGATAACTACCCCTAACCAGTCTACAATGTGCCCAAGTTTCATCCTTCTATCTTTAAAAATGAAAAAGTTATAGGCGTTTTTGTAAAACAATACTTGGCTATGGGAAAAAGCATTCAAAATGGCGTCCGATCCGGATCGGACATCTGGTCCGATCCGATCCGACCAGCCTCCGATCCGATCCGATCCGATCCGACCCCCCAGGTCCGATTCCGATCCGCTATCCGATCCGATCCGGGGGGTCAGTGCACATCCCTAGTATTTTAGACCTTGCCTAATCACTGTGAGGTGGCTGAGGGTACCGTATGTATTTTTCTTTCTATTATATATCTCATTATTTCTTTACAGTCTCCCAGGCTGCCTCCACTTCCTGATCTGAAAAGACCTTATGGGAGCAATAAATTCATGATATCTTCCCCTGGGCAGGAAGTGCAGGAAGCCAAGGAGGCTACCGGCTGTCAGAGAGGTGACTGTACAATGAAAGGCAGGAGGACATTGACGCAAACAGCTCAGCCATCTCATAAGTAGGGTGAGCACAAGAACCCTGAACCAAACCTGTGAGAATTTCTCTGAAAGTTCTTCTCCTTTGAATTTCTTTTCAAAAGCAATTTCTTTTCTGCCAAATTGAATGGGTGAAATTTCCATGGGAGAAATTTTCAGCACAGCACTAGATCTCTTACACAGCAGCTTTCCATGTCCTTTTTTTGTTGCAAACATTGTTTTATGATGGGATTTTTCCCTTTGTTTTTAAATTGTGATTGCATCATCATCATCATCATCATCATCAACAACAACAACATTTACACGGTGTAAGCCACTCTAAGAACTTCGGTTGAAGAATGGCTAATAAGTACCCTTAATAATACAAATTTCTTGCAGGAAGAAGGGGGGGATTTAGTTAGTCAAATGCAAGCATAGCATTCCCCATTAATGGAACCTTTGTTAAACCTGATCTGTTTGGTTACAATTCAAATCAGTTAGGAACCAAAACAACTGAACAAAGTGCTTCCAAAAAGTGTTGTTGTAGGACTCTAAATGACTTCAGCTGATCACACCAACAATTATTATTATTATTATTATTATTATGATTATGATTATGATTATTATTTGTATTCTGCCTTTTGCCCAATGCTGGACAACACGTTAAGCAACGGTTGTTAAATTAAACAACCGTCAGTTGGTTAGCTCAACGTGTCGTCCGAATTCAGCCACACAACGGATAAACAACCCACGGTTGGTTAAATTGGAGTTTTAAACAACTGAGTTAAACAACTCGCTTGCGAGTTGTTTAAAAGTTAGTCAATTGACTAACGTGTTGTCCGAATTCAGCCACTTGAGGTGCGTGGGTTAAACAACTGAGGTGAGTACGTTAACACAAAAGACCATAGAGGAGAGCGGCAAAAGCGGCAGAAAGCGGGTGGCTGCTCAGGCACGCTAGCAACAGACCGCTGGTATCGCCGCCATAGCAACCAGGATGCCCGCCTCCTCCACCAGATAGCCAGCACGGAGCTCAACAAGGGGCCGGCTCCTGCACGAACTCACGCAGAGTGCCCAGTCAGCTACCCAAACGGAAAGGGAAGCGCACCAGAAGGGCAGTATGGCAAAGGGGGGGAGGGGGAGATGGAATAACCAAAAACCCCAGGCGCCCTGGAGCAAGAGGCTGCCCCCCCACCAACTGGGAGAACTGCACTCCACCCGAAGCAGACCCCCACCGCACCGCCACCTCCACCCTCGCTTCACCCAGAAGGACGAGGGCAGGGGAAGCGGCGACCAGAGAGCCCCCCCTCATCCGCCCAACACGGCCGGACAGCAAGCCTTTGCTGGGCCCCGAGTACCCCGTTGGGGAGCATCGTGCCTGTGCGGAGGCATCCCTGGTGCGTAAATGCATCAGTGCCTGGATCTGGCTGCGCTACCCCCACCCCCTGTGAGCATCAGCTGTGGAGTTCCATCTGTGGACTGGCATCTCTCCCTGGCATGCCGCCCCTCTCCACATCCCCTTGGCACGTTCCATGCTTGGCTCCTTGGAGGTGTGGCCTTGGCTGTCTCCTCTTCACCGCTGTGCCTTCCAGCCGCCTCCTCCCTTCCCGGGGGCGACTGTCCTTTCCATAGGTTCTGCCCTGGCATAGTGGTGCCCATGTGCCTTATTGCCCATGTCTGGTCTCCCTGCTGAATAAAGTTTTCTATGCCACCCCACTCTTGCCTTCTTTCCTGTGTGTGCGAAAGATGCTCTAGGAGGGAGGTGGGGGGGGTTGGGGACTGGGGTGTGGGTGCCAAAGTTGGAATTGCAGTGCTGGGCATGGGGTGCGAATGTTGTATTGGTGCTGCCGTTCCTCTTAGCAGCCTCTTTGCCCGAGGCTGCTGAGTTCCGCCCACTGACTGAGGCAGCCAATGGGGTTTGGGAGGTGTGTCCTGCATCGGCTACAATGGCGGTGCCCATGGTTTTCGGCTGCAGTGTGTGCTGGGATACCTGCTGGAGGACTGACGGAGTTCGGTAAGTGGGGAAAATGGCAGCCGGGCTGTCAGTCAGAACTGAGTACGTTATTAACCACCAGGGTGGTTAAAAATTCTTTGCAGCGCCTGCTGCAGTGTGTCGTCCAAATTGAGCCCACCTTTTTAACACACTGTCAGTGGGTTAATTCCCCTCAGTTGCTTAACGTGTTGTCCGAATTGAGCCATACAGTTAAAAGCTATAAATAAGAGATATACAAAAGTAGTTAAAATATAATTAAATAGGTTTCAATATTAAAACTTTTTAACATTTAAAATACATATCAAAATTTTAAATTTTAAAACCTTGCTGACCTGAGGTGGGTTGGTCATCATTATTAACGAGATAGCTTGATTGGTTTAGCTGCCTTTGCTGTCAGTTAGCAGTTGCTAAGAATAGCTGGAGGATAGAGAAAAAGAAATCCACCGAAGCTTAGTGGGAAGTGAAATACAAGAAGAGAAGCAAAGACCTCAGCAGTCTGAGTGTTTTGTTTGCAGGACAATAGCCCAATGATACAGGTAGAGGATCAGATAGGATTAGTGGCCAATAGCGTCCTGTTGTCTGTTATCAGCCCTATAAGAACATCGATGCTTGAGACTGCTGAACTTAATGGAACAAATTACACAGGGGTTAGACATATAAGACTGGTGCAAAGAATGTAAAGACTAACAGATTTATTGTGGCATAACTGAACATGGAGCCAGTTCCATCAGGTATATGAGATATTATCCTTAATGAGAAAATATTTCCTCCTTAAAATAAATCCTTAATCATAAGATTCTGTGTATATATGTGTGTGTATATGTGTGTGGATATCTCTATAGCTATCACACATACATACAGACATGTGTAGGCACACAAACACACAGGTATAGAAGAGAAATATTGGTGCAATAAAGCATGACATGCAAAAGGTACAGGGCTTAAATACAGAATGGAGTGGGGAAATCGTTTGGTGTTTTGGGAAGGGCTGTGCAGCACCTCGGCCCAAATCCCTGAATTCGAGCCGAGGTGGGCCAATTCTGCACACTTTACCTGAATCAGAGGTTGTACTGGGTCAGCCCAAGGCTGAAGCAAATTGGTACTGAAGCCTCGAGGTGCCTCAGGCCTATTCGGGGCAGTGCTGGGCTACTCACCCCCACCTGCCCACTCGGGAAAGCCAGCCCAAGGATGATTGTGAGTCTGGTGACTCCAACCACCTTGAGCCCCAGTATTGGGGAAAAAGGCGGGATACAAATAATAATAATAATAATAATAATAATAATAATAATAATAATAATATAATTGGACTCACTTTCCTCTCCCTCCCTGCCCTCCCCGGTCACCTCCCACTGTTGCTGCTGCTGCCAGGACTTACCTTACCTCTTCCTTGAGAGCTGGGCCTTGATTTAAAGGTAAGATCATGGGGACTCTCTTTTTTTAATAGCTCTATGACCACAAACTACGTCATCCATAAAAGTCCATTTCCTTTACTTTGCGGCCATAGAGCTATTAAAAAAAGAGAGCCCCCACAATATTACCTTTAAATCATGGCTCAGCTCTCAGGGAAGAGGACACATGTGAAGGTAAGTCCTGGTGGCAGCTGAGGCAGCTCCAGGTTTTGGGGTGGGGAGGAGAGTCAAGTAGGGAGCTGGGAGTCCCATGGACTCCCAGTCGGCCTTGCCCCCAGCTTTTCTTGGTTGCCTACCATGTGGCTGGCACCCAGGAACCCTGTAAAGGCCAAATTGCCTCAGGGGTCCTGAATCTCATTTCGGCTTCAGTGCTGATGCGAGGTGGGCAAGCTCTGGGGTGGCCCAAGCCGAATTGGGGCCATTTTGGAGCCTCTGAGGCACATCAGGGGGGAGGGGGCTGTGCATAGCCCTAATTTTCAGGCCTCATCATCTACTACAAATCAGGGATGTTGTAGAAAGTATTTTCTTAATGCTTTGTTGAGTTGTGTAGTATAAGCTTATGGAAACTAGGGATGTGTATCATATCGTTAAAATGTACGATAACGATATAATAAGTAGGGATGTGCACTGGATCGGACCCAATCCACGATCCGAGTCCGGTCCAGTGGGAAATCGGATAAATTATCCGATTTCCGATCCCGCAGCTGGATCGGCCAATCCAATCCGAACCGGTCCGAAAAGGCTCCGAACCGGTTCGGCGGATCGGCGGATCGGCGGGCGCCCACTGGCGCCCACCGCCGCTTCCATTGGCGGGCGCCAGCGGGCGCCCGCCGATGAAAGTGGACAGCGGGGGGGGGAGGAGGGGGGTGCTTACCTTCTCGGCCCGTCCGCTCCCGTCCGGCACTAGCAGCTACTACCAGCGGGCTCCGCGGCCTGCTCTAGGGTGGCGCGCCGGGTGATGTCATCACCCGGCGCGCTACTCTAGAGCAGGCCGCGGAGCCTGCTGGTGGTAGCCGCCGGCGCCGGACGGGAGCCGCCGGGCCGGGAAGGTAAGGAGGGGGTGCGTGGAGGGGAGGAGGGGGCGCGCGGAGGGGGGAGGGGGGCCCTTACCTTCCCGGCCCGGCGGCTCCCGTCCGGCGCCGGCGCCTACTACTACCAGCAGGCTCCGCGGCCTGCTCCAGGGTGGCGCGCCGGGTGATGTCATCACCCGGCGCGCTACTCGAGAGTAGGCCGCGGAGCCCGCTGGTAGTAGCCGCCGGCGCCGGATGGGAGCGGACAGGCCGAGAAGGTAAGCAGTGGCGGGGAAGGGGGCTTACCCCCCCCCGGAGCCGTCCGCTTCTATCCGCTGGCGCCCGCGGGCGCCAGCGGATGGAAGCGGGCGGCCCCAGGGGGGGTAGGGAGAGCGGGGGAGGGGGCTTACCTGCCGGGGCCGTCCACAGCGGACGGCCCCGGGGGGGGAGGGAGTTAGGCCCCCCCTCACCCACCCGCCGCCATTTTTTCCTCATAGACTTGCATTGCAATGCAAGTCTATGGGGAAAAAAATGGCAGCCGATCCAAAAATTTACGATTTTTGGGTCGGGATCGGACTCGATCCGGTCCGGGGGGCCTCCGATTTTGTCCGAACCGGTCCAGGACAAAATTGGAGGTCCCGATCCGGGTCCCGATCCGATCCGGGGGGTCCGTGCACACCCCTAATAATAAGGTCATTATCGTGCACGTGTTTAATGATGATGATACGATATAAAAACCTATGATAATCATCAGAGATGATAATGTTCGGGCGATTTTATTGTTTTATCAGACTGCCATATAAATATACCTATAACTTCTGTATTTTAAAAGTTAGAGGCTTTAAACTTGGTCACAGTGCTTATGGGTTATGCCTAAGTATGTGTATGAAATTTGAGATTGATCCCTCCAACCCTCGATTTTATATTAATTTTTTAAAGATCATTTCCGTTCTGATAGAACTGAATGAACGTACATAGCGAGCTGTCATTCTGATCTGTCAGAACTGAAATGATCTTTAATAAATTCATATAAAATCGAGGGTTGGGAGGATCAATCTCAACCAGCTTTCAGAACGAGCACGATCTTTAAAAAAAAACATAGAAAATCGGGGGTTTGAGCAATTGCTCTGAATTTTTTCACAAATGACCAGCCAGATCCCATCTTCAACATCCCACAAGTTTCAAGTTTTTATCTTTAAAAATAAAGAAGTTACAGCGGGGGGTGGGGCTTTTGGGGGGACCCCTTATAACTTTTTTATTTGAAAAGATAGAGACATGAAACTTATTGGACATTGCAGATTGGATCTTGTTAGTCTTGGCTCCCCAAGTTTCATGTAATTATCATTTCAAATAAAAAAGTTATGCATGCGTTTTCCCCAATGCAAGCCTATGGGAAAAAAAGCAGACAAGATGACAGCACGGAGGCCCGGTCAACCAGCTCTCAATAAAGGTGCGCGATCTTTATTAAATTTGTATAAAATCGAGGGTTGGAGGGATCGATCTCAAATTTTCATACACATGTTTAGCACATGATGCTACACATATGTGCCAAATTTCAGATCAATCCCTCCACCCCTGTATTTTATATGGATCTTTTAAAAATCCTGCAACTTTTTGACAGGTCTGAATGAACACACGTGGTGAGCTGTCATTCTGACCTGTCAGAACTTAAACAATCTTTAATAAATTCATATAAAATCGAGGGTTGGAGGAATCGATCTCAAATTTCATACACATACTTCGGCATATCTCATAAGCACTGTGACCAAGTTTCAAGCCTCTAACTTTTAAAATACAGAAGTTATAGGTTTATTTATATGCCATTCCAATAATCTGATGTAATTGGGCTGAAAATTTTCAGATCAGATATTTATCGGAGGTTTTTCTATCATATCGTTATCGTCAATCGGATGTCTGATAATGACCTTATCGTATCATTATCGGACATTTTAACGATATGATACACATCCCTAATTTTAATTGCTGCGACCGCTCAAAGAACTTTGGCTATTGGGTGGCATGGAAATATAATAAATAAATATCCAGAAGGATTGCATAGTTGAAGGTATCAAAAGCCACTGAGACGTCCAAGAGAATCAATAGGGCCGCACTCCCCCTGTCCCTCACCCTGCAAAGATCATCCCACAAGGCGACCAAGGCAGTTTCCATTCCAAAACCAGGCTGAAGCCTGATTAAAATGGGTCTAGGTAATCAGTTTTCATTCTATAGGGCCTAGAGTTTTTCCCCATGTCAGCATCACTTGAATTTTGAGATATTATAATAAAAATTGGCAGGTATATATTTACAGCATCATTCTGCACAGGGCAGGCAAAACGTGACCTGTTTTCTGATGCTGAGAGTGGTGCGAAACACA
The DNA here is from genome assembly GCA_029215795.1 of Anniella stebbinsi. Classification (NCBI taxonomy): domain Eukaryota; kingdom Metazoa; phylum Chordata; class Lepidosauria; order Squamata; family Anniellidae; genus Anniella; species Anniella stebbinsi. Next base: position 33,562,739 of record JARDYH010000005.1, read on the forward strand.
TTGCAATGCCCCATCTCAGCGTTCTTCAACCTGGAACTCTCCAAATGTGTTGGACTACAACTCCTAGCACTCTCAAAAAGTATCGCTTCAAGATATTGTGGGAAATTTTCTGGAACTCCAAAGAGTGCCAGACAGCTTGGAGCAACCGTTTAAATTTCTCACAACGTCCTTGAGTGATGCTACATGGGGGCATCTGTAGGGCACTGTAGTAAATCTAAAGAGCAGCTTCAAGCCTCGTGGTGCTCATTGAAGTACTACAGCTTCCCACTGCTTTCTGTTGTAAAGTAAACCTGCTAGGGCAGTCGGGGGTGACATAGGAGCTGGCCCACTAGAGAGCAATATGCCAAGGGCTCCCTTAAGCCTGCAGCCAGACTACCTAGCACTGCTAGTTATAGAGAATATAGTGATATATTTAATATATTTGTAACTCAAACTGATCAATCATCATCATCATCATCATCATCATCATCATCATCCAGGGTTCAGTGGTTAAGGATAGAGCCAAGCTGTACCCAACAAATGCAAAGGACAATGCAGTAAAATCAATACCTGTTTTGCATTAAGGCCAACCTCAAATGAGATGGTTTTATATTTAAGCATGATGCCCAAGCATAACGGGTTAATTCAAATCTGCCCCATATTGCCACATGCGTAATAGAACAGAGATGGTAAAGTCCTGCAAGAGGAATCTATTACTTGCAGGTAGTAGAGAACCCAACAGTCTTAGAGAATGTTGGTACTATCCCTAGGAAACACAGAAGGTGAATGCTTATCAAGACAGGAGATGGGATGATGCGTGGACTGCTCCTGATACAAATTCCCCCCTGGTACTACAAATCAAGCAAGGGTAGCTGTTGGAGATGTGTCAGATCTACACCAAACAGGATATAACACTTTGAAAGCGGTTTGAAAATGGTATATGGAATGTGTCATGGGCCCCAATAGCAGTAGTGTAGATCCTGCCATAGGCTGAACCGTTCAACTCCAAGCAAACTGCAATGCATGCTGCTCGCCAGCAGGTGGCAACAGACGATCGCATGCATTCAGAAGCCATTTCCTCCAAGCGAAGTCCTTTCTCAACAAATGAGAGAAACAGATGAACACCTCCCAGTTAGGAAAGGAATCCATTATTTTCAAAACACTTTTTGGTCAATACTGTTGTTCCCTTATCGGCATCTGAAGAGAGAAACAATTTTCCACTGTTATTGTTCGTGGTTTATGCTACAGCTCTCTCCCCTCAGGAAATGTTTAAGTGCGGTGGATAAACCATTTCCTGCTTCAGAGGTGCATTCTTATCTATTTGATCTGCAGTATATACAATCCATGAGAAAGTAGCTGCTATTCAAATGATCGCTTTAATAAAGATCCCATCTACTGGAAGAGAACCCATTCCTTCCAAGCCCTGGTGGACACACCTATTCCAAATGGTATTCCAGGAGAAGGGGCCATGTTCTCATCCTTTTAATTCTTCCTCTAAAACAAAACAAAACAAAAAACCATATTAATCTTTCACTCAAAAACACTATTCATGAAATTAAGCTGAATAATAAAAAAGTAGCATCAAACATGTTGCTTTTTAAATTATTCTTATTCTTTGTTTCTATACTGCCCCATAGCCTACACTCCCTGGGCAGTTTACGACAATTCATTAAAAATATATATGCAACAATAGCATTAAAAACAACAACAACAACATTATGATAAAAACAGACTATTTTAAAAATATATAAAATGTAAAACAATTTAAAAAACTAAAAACAATTTTTCTAAACAATTTTTCAAAGACAGCAGACACAAATGAATTTCTATGTTTCAGTGTAACGATCATACATTTCTGTCTATAATTATGGTTATTTCTTAAAATTATGTATTTGTCACATTTCCATACCTACCAAGCCCCTTATAACATTGTATCATCAAATCCAACAAAGTCACAACATAAAAACAAACACAGAACATTCTTTAAAGAGCAGAACAAACACAATTTTAAAAGGCAAAGGCCTGGCGACAGGATTATTAATGTTATTATTAATATCATTATTATTTTATAATCGTTATTACATATGCATACCACTCAATAGCCAAAGTTCTCTGGGTGGCTCACAAAATATCAAAACATTAATAATACAATATAAAATATAACATACAAAAACAATTTAAAACAATCAACAATAACAATCTCAGGACTGATTAAAACCTTATCATATGCTGTCAGATGCTTGGGAGTAGGGGAAAGTCTTAATCTAGTGTCGAAAGGATGACAATGTTGGTTCTAGGCAGACCTCACTAGGGGGAGGATTCGATAATCAGAGGGCCACCACTGAGAAGGCCCCCTCTCCCTTATTCTCATCCTTTGAACTTTCCCTGGAGGAGGCACCTGGAGGAGGGCCTCAGATGACGATTGTGGTATGCACAGGTAGGTTCACACTGGGAGAGCCTCTCCATCCGGTATTTCACTCCCACCCAGTGGCCAGTGTTTTCTTTATTATTTCTTTTATATTTTTATACTTATAATCTGTTCTACCTTTAGAAAGATTGAAGGCTGTCAGTGCTGTATGTTGAGATCAAGCCCCTCCTTGTTCCTATCACTGTTTACTCACTCAGAAAGGACAAGCCAGGGGGGACCTGACCCTCCTACTGAGCCATAGGTCTTCGCATATGCCTGACAATACCGATCCCTGACACTGACCCACCTGCATGTGTATGCGTGTGTTGACAGCTACCCATGTGGGCCTGTCAGAAAACCAAATCAAATATGTGGCCAGGAAGAGATTGGACACATAACCCTACTGCATGTGGTCACCGCAGCTGGGGCAAATTGCTTTTAGATGTGGATCAGGCAGGCCTATGTTCTGCCCCCACGCATGTGATAATGCAGCAGCCTCTTACCAAGTCCGGGTTGCTAAACTGCATACAAGGGCTCACTTGTATCCCTTGTTGCAGGTATTGATGGGGCTCGCCATCTTCCAGGCCAGAGGCATGGACCTTAAAACACAAGGACACACACACTGTGGGAGCAAACATGGCCATACACCCAGCACCGTGCATTTTGCTTCTACTTCTGTTGCACAAGGAGGGTGGGGCGTGTGCACCTCTCATTGGATCCGTGTGACTTCCTAGCTGGCTGGTGGGGAAGGGGTAGCTAAGCAAAGTGGGTCACTCTCCCCTGTCCCCATGGCAGGTTGAGAGACAAGCACATCAAATGGCCCACACAAGTGGTGAGCAACCACACACATCGCACTTGCTGATGGCCTTCTCCAGTTCAGTCCCTTGGGGCATGTTGACTTGGGGGAGTTGCTGTGATGCTAGAGGGTTGCAGTAACTCCAGGATTACCAGCCTGAGGGTTGGCGCTGGGGACATTGCCTGGCCCCCCCTTGGCACTGCTGTGCTGGATGCCGTATGGAATGATACTCAGGACTGGCCCCATGTTTGGAGTCAAAGTGAGCAGAATGGGGAGTGAGGACAATGCAGGTGGAGTTGTGATCTCTCCTCTCCCATCTTCCTTGATGAATTATGTCCCAAATTCCCACAGGTAATTAAAAATAAAATGCTTTGCAACTTGTATGTAGTTTGTCACATACACCAATTACCTGGAGGATTATAGTTGCGATGTGCGTACACTGTGAAGCCATAACCAATTCCAGCCTCTCAGCATATGTAGTTCTGCAAAATACACATCTGTGCCTTTGGCCTATGACAATCCACATGCCATTTCCCATTCATTTCTATGGGTCCCACTGTTGGTGGTGCTGATTGTCTTCTGCATTGGTTTGCTATTCTCTCTGTTCCCTCCGCCCACAATAGACTTGTAAGATATTTCAAACTGTAGGAGAGAGAGAGAGGCTATAAATAGTTTCAATAAACATTGGTGTGATTTTCATGTAGGATGACATGTGTATATATGTCTATGTTCACCATCACCCACCCACCCACCCACCCACCCCCACCATTCTTCTATTGCATTCCACTGTGGTTTTCTGATGGTATCCGTGGCCAATCCATCATCTTGCTTCCAAAATCCAAAGGCCTTTTATTTTGGATCAGATGTCAATAGACGAATGCCTTCGGACAATGGGCAGCCTTTTAGTTACCCTCAGAGACTCCAATGCAGTTTTATAGGCAATTATTCACAAGCTACTATTTCCTGAACATGCTTCAGCATTCAAAGAACCAGAGGCCTATTTAGCCTGAGAGCATATGGTCACCCCTGCAAAGAGGGGGTGGGGGTGGAGAGGGAGGGACAGTCACCAAGCATCAGAAGTGGAAGTCTTTAAATATGCCCACCTGAACATGGGGGGGGGTGTCCTAACATGGGGTTTAATTTGAGACAGGGGGGTCACCTAGAGCTAGCTGTACAGCTGAAACTGTATTCAAAGTCACAGCTCATCTCAGAAGCAGGTAAAATAATATTTATCTACAACAGCTGTATCCTGCCCTTCCTCCACAGTGTTCACAGCAGCATACACGGAGTTGGTCCATTGCAGCCTCTTACCATATGAATCCGTCTTATATGGAGGACTTACCATTTTGCTTAGCGTCTTCTGGTCTGACTGGCAACAGCTCTACATGGTTTCAGGTAAGGGATCTTTCCACCCCTCCTTCCCGAGACCCCTTTCATTGGAGCTATCAGGGATTGAACATGCACCTTCTCACATGCCAGGCAGGTGCTCTTGCTGCTAAACTACTGTCCCTTTCTTAACTGTGCAGTGAGTGAGTCAAGTCAGGCTCACAGTGTATAAACTGAGATAATCTAAACTAGCCTTCCCCAATGGCATGCCCTTCAGATGTCTAGGACTGCAACTCTCAATTAGCCAGCATAGGCAATGGTCAGGGATTATGGGAGTTGTAGTCTGGAACATCTAGAGGGCAACAATGGTGTGGAAGGCTGATCTAAACTCATATTTCTCTGGACTTCTAATTCCAATTCTCCTATCCACCACTCCAGGGGTAGACAACCCATTGCTCTCCAGATTTTTGGACTTCAGCTCCCATAATCCCTGATCACTGGCCACACTGGCTGGGTTTATGGGAGTTACAGTCCAAACCATCTGGAAGAGAGCAGGTTGCCTACCCCTACACTATACCATATAGGCTTGTAACGATCCACAGATTGATTGATTGATTGATTGAACACATTTTCTATACTGCCTTTCTGCCAAAGCATCCAAGTCAGTTTACAACATCAAACCCATAATTCAGTTAAAATCTGAGAACACTAAAAGAAGCTGATAAGACAAATCTAAAAGCAGGTAAGAGTTTCACTAAGTCAAAAGCTTGGCAAAAAAAGAAAAGAAAAAAAGAATGTTCTGAGACACTGGGAAACAAAGCAGTTAAGATACCTCTTCTCCTGTTCACCGAACACACCTGCCCTATCATTGCTCCAAGGGCAAATGTCAAGGGTAGGTATGGTTGGGCACCTGCCAACGGCCCACACCCAAGCAGGGGCTCACTGACAAGAGTTCCCTGGAGCTGCTCCTCCTCTTCACCATGGCAACATACTTGTTCACCTGCCTCTGGCCCTGACAACAGTTGTGGTGAGAAGGATGCCACTGCCTACTTGCTCACTGGCTCTCAGTCTGGCAAGCAAGCAAGTGGTAGCAATGATGAAAAGGAAGCTGAGGAGCAATAGTAGCCAATGGCAATGGTAGTGAGAAGGTAGACTCACTGAAGGAAATAATAATAATAATCTATTTATTTCTTACCTGCCTCTCCCTCTGGATCAAGGCGGGGAACAACATTAAAAGCAAATGATATAAAATACACCTGGAGCCTGCAGTAATTGCTCCACAATAGCATGAATGTGGGCAATATAGATAAGAGGGCAATGGTACAGTGGCTGTATTTTTTCTCACTATGGAATATGCAAGAACTTATTATTCCTAGTGTATATGTTGTGGACATGCCATAAAAGAAGAAGTTTGTCACTGTCATTTATTACATGGCACACATACACAGTGAACCAATCCAGTTAGATGTGCATGCATGGTTTGTTTCTTTTAAAATGCATTTTTATGGTGCTCATATATTACAGGGTACATCACAGATACATTTGGTATATTTGTGGTATATTTACTAATTCCATAGGGTTGTATCCAATGTTAGTCAAACTTATGTTAAACTGTGGAATTTGCTACCACAGGATGTAGTGATGGCCACCCATTCGGATGGCTTTAAAAGGGGGTTGGATAAATTCTTGGAGGAGAAGGCTATCAATGGCTACTAGTCCTGATGGCTATGTGCAACCTCCAGTATCAGAGGTGGTCAGCATATATACACCAGTTGCTAGGGAACATGGGTGGGAGGGTGCTGTTGCACCCATGTCCTGCTTGTGGGTTCCTGGTTGACAGCTAATTGGCTACTGTGTGAACAGAGTGCTGGACTAGGCAGACCATTGGTCTGATCAGGCATGGCTCTTCTTATGTCCCATTCATTTCAATGGGTCTACTCTAATTAGGATAATACTGGATATAACCCATAATATTTGAACAGCCTCTGAGGTGCTACATTTTGTTAGCTAAGAAAACTGAAAACTGAATTACATAATTAGGATCACAAAGTCATACTATAATATTTATTTGGAGACACAGAGGTTTCTCCAATGGCATTTAAATTAATATTCCTCAAGATTGACCCAGTTTATGCAACTGAAGAAATCTAATGTCCATCTGGACTAAATTATGTGGAGTGTCCCAAGAACTGCTAACTCCTAAAAGGTTTTCAAACTAAAACCCTCAGACACCTGGTCAACAAGCCCAGCTGTTCACAGCTGTTCTTTCAATCTCATTTGCTTCATTGTTTCCAGAAAACAATGAGGCGATCAAAAAGCAAAATAGACTTGTGTAGACAAAATAAATTTTTAAAAAAGGAGGAGAGACCCAAGCGCCAAGCTTTTAAACATTCACACTCAAACCAGAATCAATGGAAAATAAATCAAGCCTGGACGCAAACAGGAAATTGAAAAATTACATCAATGAAAAAGGCAGAAACATAGACGTCAAGCATTTGGCATTCAATGCTGCAGGAGAAAGATTTTATCATGCTTCAGGAGGAATTAAAATAATTATGTTTTAGTTTGCAGAGGGCAGTGTTCTCTATATGCCTTTTACACACCCACCCTAGTTATAAGGAATAGATGACACGCCGTCAATCCATGGGCTTTGATTAATATTTTCTAAAGCAGTTTTCAGCATGCAAAACATGGATTTCGTACCTTTTCATAACAATCCTGAAAGCACATTAGGCAATATTATCCACTGCGTTTCATAGTTCACTGGAGAAACAACAATTTTGATTTTTTTCCCCCTTTAAATGGCTCATCCTGAGCCAATTGACTTCAACTGAATTTATTTTCAAAAGGCTTTAAAAGACTGATGTAATTCAAGTAAGCTATGCTTTAAAAGCAGTGCTCCTTCATTTATGAAGGTCGGCTGTTATGAATTATGCTGCAATAAATTTTGTTAGATCTCACAAATCACATAACCCTCAAAGGAATTGACTATATGGATGTCATTAATTGTAAAACCACCACCACCACCACCACCACCACCGTTTGGCTTCAGAGCAGATTGATGTCAGGAAAAGGATAAAAGCAGCAAGGGATGAGGGTTATGCTCTAAATATAAACTCTCAAAGACATGCAGGTGATTTACACAGGCAGATGATCCCAGGTGTTGCATGCTACTGAAGTGTTGATCCTCTCAGCTCCACTGTAGAAAGCAGTTGGCCAGGGCAATGTGATCCACACCTCACGCCGGGGATGATGTTAGTGCAGGTTGCTCTAATGATACATTGGCCCTGTTCAGAAGATACCTTAAACCACAGCTTTAACTATGGTGCTTAAGCCAAAAAGCCTTAAGCACCGTGGTCAAAGCTGTGGTTTAAGGTGTCTTCTGAACAGAGCCACTGTCTCATGCTTTTTTTGAGAGAGATTTCCTGGATTGTATAAATTCATTCTTAGTATGTGTGTCTGAAGGTTTATGTTCCATCTATGACCCATAAAAGGACCAATTCCTGTTTCCTGGGTGCTCCCTCAGAAGCCACACCTACACGTTCAAGATTAAGTGGTTGTTCTTTGCCTTGTTCCTCTCAGAACAATTGCAAGAGATAGTCCTGATAATATTGCCACCTCCTTTCTCCAGTTGGTCAGAGATTGTGCTGAGATAGTGCTTCTAGGAGCGGGCAGACTTCAGGTTTGTGGAATCTATTTTTGTTTTTTGCTAGAACCCTGAGATGCAGGGTTTTGGAGCAGATTATAAAGAAGTCAATCTGTAAGCATATTGAAAACAACGCAGTGATGACTAGAAGCCAGCATGGATTTGTCAAGAACAAATCCTGCCAGACTAATCTGATCTCATTTTTTGATTGAGTAATCTCCCTTGTGGACCATGGGAATGCTGTGGACATACTATATCTTGACTTCAGCAAAGCATTTGACAAAGTGCCCCATGACATTCTGATGAAGAAACTAGTGAAAAGTGGGCTAGATGGACCAACTATAAGGTGGATCCAGTTGGCTACAGAATCAGACTCAAAGGCTGGTTTCGGACGACACATTAAGCAATGGGGGGGGGAACAATAGTCAGTTGTGTTGCTTATTGTGTTGTATGGAGGGTTACACACCATGCACACACAACTGACAGTACACTATTCCGCCCAATTAAGCAACGGAGAGAAACAACAGGCTTGCACATTGTTTAGCCCGAAGCCCCATTGTTTAAAGTGTCGTCCGAAACCAACCCCCCCCATCTCTCAGTGGACTATTCCATTTGGGAATAGAGTTCTGCCGGCTGGAGCAGCCAACCCCCCCGGCTGCTCTATACAGCCAGCAGAACTTGCGGTGCATGCTGGGATACAGCTGGGGGACTGAGGGAGGGGGAGGGAGCAGTTGTAGCAACCCAGATGGCCACTGGAACTTTCAGCTGCACAAGCACCGGAGTTGCAGCATGTCATGTGTGGAGCACCACCTACCTAACTCACGGCCAGTCGCTATTTACCCCTCGTCCGAAACCAGCCAAAGAGTGTTTATCAATGGTACCTTTTCAAACTGGGGGGAGGTAACAAGCGGGGTACCGCAGGGCTCAGTCCTCAGCCCTGTGCTCTGCAACATTTTTATTAATGATTTGGATGATGGCGTGCTGGGAATGCTTATCAGATTTGCAGATGACACAAAATTGGGTGGGATAGCTAATACCCTGAAAGACAGAAACAAACTTCAAAGTGATCTTGATAGGCTGGAGCGCTGGGCTGAAAACAACAGAATGGAATTTAATAGGGATAAATGCCAAGTTCTACACCTAGAAAAAAGAAACCAAATGTACAGTTACAAGAAGATGGGGGATACTTGGCTCAGCAATATTACAAGTGAGAAGGATCACAAGGAGTAGATCACAAGCTGACTATGAGCCAACAGTGCGATGGGGCTGCAAAAAAAGCAAATGCTATTCTGGGCTGCATTAATAGAAGTATAGCTTACAGCGCGAGATATTGGTTCCCCTCTATTCAGCCCTGGTTAGGCCTCATCTTGAGTATTGTGTTCTGTTCTGGGTACCACACTTCAAGAAGGATGCAGACAAGCTGCAGGGGGTTCAGAGGAGGGCAACGAGGATGATCAGGGGTCTGGAAACAAAGCCCTATGAGGAGAGACTGAAAGAACCGGGCATGTTTAGCTTTGAGAAGAGAAGACTGAAGGGAGACATGATAGCACTCTTCAAATACTTGAAAGGTTGTCACACAGAGGGCCAGGATCTCTTCTCGATCATCCGCAGAGTTCAGAACACGGAATAATGGGCCCAAGTTGCAGGAAGCCAGATTCCAGCTGGATATCAGGAAAAACTTCCTGACTGTTAGAGCAGTACGACAATAGAACCAATTACCTAGGGAGGCAGTGGGCTCTCCCACACTAGAGGCATTCAAGATGCAGCTGGACAGCCATCTGTCAGGTATGTTTTAAAGTGGATTCCTGCATTGAGCTGGGGGTTGGACTTGATGGCTTTACAGGACCCTTCCAACACTATTGTTCTATGATTCTATGATCCACCAACCAGAGCCTGGTACAAAATTCATACACTGAGAATTAAAGAATTCTTAGCCCAGGAATTTGTTTTTGATTACTAGAAGTGAATGCATCTCATAGACCTTACATTCAAGGACAGAGGGAAAAAAGGAAGTACTTCTTCACTACCACAATACGGAGTGAAACAGGAATTAAACAAATTCACATGGAGATTAAATATAACAATGGTGGCAGCCATGATGGCTATATATTACCTTCATATCAGGGGCACCACTATGCCTCTGTATGCTAGTTGCCGGGGAACATGAGTAGCAGGGTGCTTTGCATTTATATCCTGTTTGTGGGCTTCCCATTGGCATCGGGTTGGCCACTGTTTAAGCAGAATGCTGGACTAGATAGGCCTTTGGTCTCTTCATATGTTAAGAATCCACTCCTGGTTACCCCAAGCTTTCTCAATTTCAGCAGTATAATTTAAGATTCTCCCACATTTATCAGCAATAATAACCCTGCCCTTTGATCTCTCTGGGACTTGCCCAGATTTAAGAACTTTCAATGTTTTTCTGAAGATGACAACCCTTAATGCAGCACCATGGATGTCTGCAGGACTTTTTCCAGGGTGCGTGGGTGGGCAAACCTGCATAGTGTTGTCTCATTGCAATGGTGGGCCTATCTACACAGTACCTTGGAACGTTTTAAATTGTATTTTAAAACGTTCCAAATAGGTGCATTCTAAAACGTCTTAGGCCACATTAACGAGTACTCACGTTACAGGAGAAAAAATCTTCAGTCTTCAAAGGGGTGTGGGAGGTCTCACACACTCTTCTGTCCATCTCTTTCTTTTTCATTTTTACAATAAGTTTAGGGCAAAGAATTGTGGGAGTTGTAGTTCAGTCACCCACTTCCTCCTTAGTTCTCCTTTCATTCACTAGCTTTCAATGAGCATAGGGTTAGGCATTGTGAGTGTTGTAGTTCACTCACCCACTTCCTCTTTCTTCCCCACCAATCAACTGCTAAGCATTTGGGCTCCGGTCAATGAAGCACTGCCCCCATGAATCACAAACGGTAAGGAAGGACACATTATTTTACTTAAAACGATTTATTAAAAGTAAAAAACGTTGTATATTGCTGAAGTGAGTTTTAAAAAACCTCAGGTATACATCGTTAAAGGGAGTGCGTCATGTGGCCCAAAGAGTTTTCATTACCCTTATGAAATGTTACAAACCTAGTGTGTAGATCGGCCCGGTGTCTACATAACCACAATTTAAACCATTTGCCGCAAAAGGGTTAGTGGCCTAACAGTGGCTTAGTGTGTTGTCTGAACAGGTCCATTCCATGACATTTAGAAGCTTTCAGAGTGGCAGAAAATCCTGGGAATTTGATAGCACTAATGCAGAAGAGTATTCTAGTCAAGCTTCACATGAGAGGCATCATGAACATCAACTAAACTTTATTTGGAGTAAGGGATATAAGAAACTAAGAGCAAGAGGGAAAAAAGAGATGCACAAATACATAACAGCAGTCTTAAGAGTGTCCATAGTGAGAGAGGGGAGTGGGAAGACCCTTGTTAAAGAAATTCTCCAAATAGCCATGATACAATTCTGGCTTTGAAAATTTAACACAATGAATGTCTTTTGGAAACATTCTCCAATGGGTTGTTAACATTATTATTGGCACTACTGACTCATACATCATATATCATACCCCAGACAGAGGGTCACTGAAGCAACAATTTAAGGCTGTTTCCACACCAGGCTGTTTGCCTGGGATAGCCCCTGGCTGGTCTCTGTGCTCCAATGATGTGTAATAGGTACTTCTGGGATTGCCCTCCCTCTACACCCAGGAGCTATCCCAGGCAAAACACCTGGTGTGGAAAGGGCCTACGTCTACCTCTTTGCATCATTTTTAAATGGTTGCTGAACCTCACTAGATTGGATTGTGAAGTGTCTGTGGGCAAGGCTCACAATGGAAAGTGAACAGGACAACACACACACACACACACACTTCCATTGCTACAGCTATGGAGCTTTGGCTGCTGGGGTCTCCCAAACAACTCCCCACTGAGAACTTCTGTCTGTTTTGAAAAGAAAGCCACATGTTCTGAGGCTGATGGAAGAAAAACCTGGTAGGCCCAGTTTAAAGCAAGCAACTGGTTTCTGATTAAAATCTTTCACTTAAATACAATATTTGAGTCAGTGTGGTGTTGAATTATATCAGCGTAACTTGCCTAGGCATTGCTGTAGAGAAAGTTCTCCTGGGGATTTCTTGAACTGGTGCTTCTCTGAACACATTTAACTTGATAGGTGGCCTTCCTCAGCTTGCTTGCCCTGAAGGAACAGGAGAAGTAAAAACTACATAACTTTAAGTCAAGACATCTGTTCTTTATTATCTTTTTTTTAAAAACCCCAACAACATCTGTTCACTCTCTGCAGTCCAGTTTAAGGCTATTCTTTGTTTCCTGACAGAAAATACTTTGTAGAGGCTGTGCTTTTGCAATTGCTTATTCAGAACACATTTTCAGTAAACTGCAGTAAAAGCTTACCAAAAAGGCCTAAGCAGTTTTGCTCAGCATGTCGCCTTCAGTTTACGCCTTTGGCACATTAATTGGTTGTTTTCCACATTGGCCACAAAAAAGTTCCTGTTCTCTTAAAACAGCGTCACCCATTCTTCTTGCTGCCCAGTGTCCTTATACCTGGAACTCTGTTCACACTGCCACCCCTCTTTCTTCCTCCAAATTCCTACTTAACTCCCTCTTTTCTAAGAATCCATGTCTGGGCCCGATTCAAAGTGCTAGTATTAACATTCAAAGACCTAAATGGCTTGGGGCCAGGTTATCTGAAGGAATGCCTCCTCCCATATGTACCTGCCCAGACCCTAAGATCATCCTTGGGGGTCCTTCTCCATGAGCCCCTGCCAAAAGAAGTGAGGCAGGTGGCTACCAGGAGGAGGGTCTTCTCTGCTGTGACACCCTGGCTGTGGAATAAGCTCCCTAGAGAGGTTCGTCTGGCACCTACATTATACTCTTTTAGACACCAGGTGAAGAACTTTCTATTTTCTCAGTATTTTAACAGTTCATCAACTTAATTTTTAACTTTGCTGTTTTAAATTTGTATTTTAAATCCGTATTAATTTCTGCATTGCTGCTCTGTTTTATTCTGGTTGTGCTTTTATACTGTATTTTAAATTATGTTTTCATACTGTCGTTGTTTTATATTTTGAATAGTTGTCATGGTTTAAATTTTTGTAAACCGCCCAGAGAGCTTTGGCTATTGGGTGGTATAAAAATGAAATAAATAAATAAATAAGTCTTTGGCTTACCCTACAAAATCCTCACCCACCACCGAAATGAACCCTAAGCATGTGTAACTGTAGTGCATACCAACTAACTGTTTCACATATGGAAATAAGGCAGGAGTAAAGCACCCCTATACTCAGGCCCAGTTTCACTCCCTGAGCTTGACCTTATAGAAATTGCCGAAGACTCCCGTTTGCCTTCTGTCTGCTGTCTTTGTTTACTTCACTAATTTAAGGACCAAGGTGGTGTTTGTTCATTTGGTGGCAGGTATATTGGAGGGGGAGGGAAGAGGTGAGTTTTCCTACAATGTAATTCTCAACAGTGTGACATGTACCTCAGCAGCTGCAGCCTGTAAAACAGAAAATTGTGTACTGCCTGCTGCATTAGTGCCCATGTGAGAACTTTGCCATGCAGCCAAGATGCATTCATTCACACATTCAAGGTATAATCCTAGGCATGTTTAGACAGAAAAACAGTGAAACAACTCCTAGATTGCCCCAGCCAGCTAAACCATGGTTAATTCATGGTTAATTCACAGGAACAATATTACAGTGTTAAAAGGCAACTCCAAAAAGCAGTAATAGGGATAAAACAGGAACAGTGATTTATTAGGGACTGTCCCAGGTAATGCAGTTGGAGTGTATGCTTTTGTTCACCTTCATTCTTTATTACTTTTACCTCTCCTTTTCTTCCCTTTCATATTTGTCATTTTCCCCTACTGACAAAATTTAGACTGTAAATTCCTTAGGGCAGAGTACTGTATTTTAGCATATTACTCTGTACAAAAAAAAAGGCAAGCATCGCGTACACTGACAACTGTACTATTGACATCAAGCAACAAATATAGCTTCAATATGTATGTTTATTGTTAGAATAGATAGTAGTTCCATCCTATCAGGGGATTTATTTGTCCCATGCAAGTTCCTTTTGTCCAGGAACATGACTGGTCATGAGGAAATAACTGGACACGTACAGAATCTCCATTGTGCAGTGGTGATATTTTTTTTGCATCCCTGTCATAGTAGGTTTTAGCTTTAGTGCATTTGTGTTGCAGTTGATCTGCGACTTTTGTTGCAACTTTAGGCTTCAATAATGCAAGAGATGTAGGTATCAAGGTTCATGTGCGTCTAGACATAAGTCTTTGCACAGGACTGCTAGTCATGCCAGCACTTGGAGTATTTCTCCACTCCAGAATAGCTTGCCAAATGTTTTCTTTATTACTTACCGTTTTCTTTGAGAGAGTTTTGGCAGTTTTGACGGCTGATTCAGCTTGGGCCCCAGAAGGCCATTATAGGTGGCTGAAGATGCCTTTTACCATAAAACTAGTAGCAGAGGAATATCAGCATAACCAGCAAGATGCACTGGCAGATCTCAAAGGAATCCATGTAATTGCAGATGACATTCTGGTGTATGGATGTGGAGACTCAGTGGAGAGTGCTATAGCTGACCATGACAATAACCTGATCTCTCTCTTAGAAAGGGCCAGAAAAGTCAATCTAAAACTCAATAAAAATAAGACAGGCCTACTTGCTGTGATTAAAGCATTATTCACAGCAAGACAAAATGTGCTGAGCTTACTGAGACTCCTCCGTCATGACCTCTGTACTGGGGAGTTCAGCTTCCAGTCTCTTTGCAGTCCTCTGATAGGATGGAACTGCTTTCTATCCTAACATTTATGAAAGCCAGTAACAAAGGCCAGAAGAGTTATACTGTATACTGCAGGTTCTTAACTGTCATTCGATTTGTTATTATTTAATAGGAGGAGGAGGAATAAAGTGCACAGTCTGGGTAATCTTGAAAACTGAAAATTGGTTTAAAGAAATACAATATATAGATACGCTTGTAAGAGTATGTTTCTTTTTATGTGAACATGAAGAATTCCTTATATATAGCATTTCAGAACACTTGACAGAAAATATTTTTACAACGTGATGGAAATGATGTGAGATAATTTATTTTTAAGGATGCCAAATGTGCATTATTATCATAAAACTGATTAATTCCCTCTGAAAGGTTCAAGAGGATTTCATTTGGAGGCAGTTGGTACAGAGGGGTGGAGCAATTTCTTCCTAATAATAATGAAGTCATATTTTGGCTGTAGGTTTTCATGTTTTCTTGATTGCCTTCCAGGACAGAACATTTAAACCCTTTGAGAAATGTACTTTCAGAGTGAAAAGGGAGGGGCACAACCTAAACTGAATTAGGTGTTTCCTTGGTTTCTACTCCAGTGGAAATATGGGTTGTTATTCCCCTTACAAGGTAAAGTGTATGAATAATAGGATAGTAGATCATTTCTCATCTGTAGAAAATAATTTTATTTGGATCAAAATCCAATGTTACAAATTGTCTAAGGGATAATTACTACATGTTATACAAGAGATTTGTGATTGGATCTCCTCACAATTTTTTTTAAAAAAAGTTTAACTCCAAGCAGCTGGAGGAGTGGTGGTTCAAATCTGATCAGAGTTTAATTGCTCCAACACGGAGCCTATCTACACTACTGTTTTAAAACAGTTTATAAGAGTTTTAAACCGGTTAATAACCAGTTTAAAACTGTTATAAACTGTTTTAAAGCAGTAGTGTAGATAGGCTCACCATTTCCCATTGTAATTTGTTCCATCAAATTGCTGTTTGATGGGATCTCTCCTGAAGCCTCCTAGGCACGCCCCAAATCTCCTCTGGACAGCTGTGGGATCTTCTGAAGCACATTCAAGGGGTACAGAGGTGCAGGGGTAAGAGGAAGGGGAAATCCGTTCAGATGACACTAAATGGAACACATTAAAATGGGGGGAGGCACAACGTTTTGGACAACTCTCATAAACCCTAGCCACCATGGCAAATGGTTGGGGATTATGGGAGTTGTAGTTCAAAACATCTAGAGGGCACCTGCACCACCACAATAGAAATAATGGCCTAGTTGCTGAAAGAGGAGGAGCGGCAAACATGCATTGCAAAGAGTTTAGTGAAGAACTGCTTCTTGGGCTGGGAACATTAAGGAAAGTCTTCAAAAATACTTAAGCAATTGTATGTCTAACTATACTTGGTTATACCCTCCACTTTTTAAGTGCAACACAAGGAACACAAAACAATATTTGATGCTGTTTCGGTGTTAAGGGCAATTTGTACAATATGTGTAGTGTGACCATATGGAAAGGAGGACAGGGCTGCTGTATCTTTAACAGTTGTATAGAAAAGGGAATTTCAGCAGGTGTCATTTGTATGCCTGCAGCAACTGGTGAAATTCCCTCTTCATCACCACAGTTAAAGGTGCAGGAGCCCTGCCCTCTTTTAGTAACCAGATACAAAAGATGTGGTGCCCTGGGAGTCATTTGTTGTGAAGAGTATGTTCAATGTTGCTAGCGCCTTCCTGTGACATTCAAATCCGTACATGGACTACCCAGTCACATGGCATGAAACCCGTTTTCCTCCCAGTTTTCTCAGTCTTCCAGCTTGGCCGTAGGCAGCTGCTATTTCCAAAACACCCTTGTTTTCCCAGCTGCTTATTGTGCCTGAAATGAGGTCACTTAAAGCCAAGAATGGGTCTAAGTAAGAAACAAAACAAAACAGTGCTGTGGGAGTAAGGGTAGGTCTTGTTGCTAGCAGCAGTGGAAGAAACCATATCGGAGAGAGAGGCATATCCAGAGACACCCATTCTCTCACAGGCCTGAAGAGAGCAGAAATGAATTTGCTTCCCAAAATTCTCTTCAAAGAATTTTGGTAAAACATCTATTTATCTAGAATTCCAATTTACTGAATTATTGATGCCTGTATATGTAATCCTTTATTTGCGTTCACGATTTGCTATGTGACCATTTTACTTAAAAGTATTTGATAAGATGTCATGTGACAGCATTTAGTAGTGGCCAGCATTCGATAGCTGTCATGCAATGGCACTCAGTATTTGGCAGCTTGTGGGATTCTATTAAAAACGAAAAGTCTGAACTGCTGAAATTTGAATTTTGAGTTAAAATCTCTTCAAACTGTAAATTTTAAATGGAAATTAAAAATGCAAATGGAAAATCCTGAAAATTCAAATTTTAAATATTTGAAAGCAGTAGGCAGATTCAGTATTCTTGCCATGTTGTACAAACACAGGAGAGTTTGGGAGTTGTTGCATATGGATAAAGTTCAGCTGGCAACTCAAAATTGCCTCTTGGCTTGGTGGATCATTGGAGCTAGCAGAAACAGTTACCTGAGTTATAGGGTACAAGCCCAACTGGGCAAATGCAGAAAAAAACTTAGCCTATGTATGAGTACTTTTGGAGTTGACTGGCCATGCCTAGATTTGCCTTGTTAGCATGCAAATGCTAGCCCCAATCCAATCCAGAAACACATTATGTCTTCACACAGTGCATAGTCAAACTATGGACTTCATTACCACAAGATGTAGTGATGGCCAATAATATGGATGACTTTAAAAGGGGTTGGAGAAGGCTATCAATGACTACTAGTCCTGAGGGCTATGTGCTACCTCCAATATCTGAGACAGTAAGCCTGTATACACCAGTTGCTGAAGAATATGGGTGGGAGGGTGCAATTGCACTTGTGTCCTGCTTGTGGGTCCCTGATCGACAGCTGGTTGGCCACTGTGTGAATAGAGTGCTGGACTAGATGGACCCTTATTTATTTATTTATTTATTACATTTGTATACCGCCCCGTAGCCGAAGCTCTCTGGGCGGTTTACATAGGATTAAAAACAATTAAAAACAATATACAAAAATTAAAACAGCAAAAACATACAACATACACACAATCTGTACATTTAAAAACCACTACAACACTTCAAAATGCTACAAAAACAAAACAAAACAAACCCAGGCTCCTCAGATATTGCCAAATGCCTGAGAGAAGAAGAAAGTCTTGACCTGGCGCCGAAAAGATAACAATGTTGGCGCCAGGCAGGCCTCGTCGGGGAGATCGTTCCACAATTGGGGGGCCATCACAGAGAAGGCCCTCTCTCTTGTTGCCGACCTCCGAGCTTCCCTCGGAGGAGGCACTTGGAGGAGGGCCTTAGATGTTGAACGTAGTGTTCGGGTAGGTTCATGTCGGGAAAGGTGTTCCATCAGGTATTGTGGTTCCAAGCCGTGTAAGGCTTTATAGGTTAAAACCAGCACCTTGAATCGGGCTTTGAAACATACAGGCACTCAATGCAAGCGGGCCAGAGTAGGTCTTATATGTTCAAACCTACTGGTTCTGGTTATCAATCTGGCCGCTGCATTTTGCACAAGCTGCAGCTTCCGAACCACCTTCAAAGACCCTTGGGCTGGTCCAGCAGGGCTCTTCTTATGTTCTTATGTACTTGCTACTGTTACCCGAAGAAATGCTCCAGTGTAGCAGGGCTTTCTGGATTTTGCCTGGACACAATGATGCTTGGGCCCTGCTGTTAAGCTCTCTGACACACTCACAAGCCAGAGGGGTGGGAGGGAGGTCACTCCAGCCCCTCCCTATATGCTAGCAGCTGAGAAGGTCAGAGGCAGCATAAATCTCTCTCAGTTTCACCAAAGGCTGAAGTGGAGTGAGATGAGACTGCAGAAAGAGAGGATGGGGATAGTCTCTCGTTCCCAGCACAAACTGACAGATGGGATCCCAGCTCTCTCAGATGCAGGGAGGGCTCTTAGTTTGCCTGGACAATAAAGAGCAGGGGAGGTGATCACGAGAATGAAATGCAAGGCACCCTATTGTTATATTTGCGGGCTTATAATTACACCTCAGAAATAGCTACATCATTGGTCGACTCACTGGTTCGACATGCTTTTGCATCACCAGAAATAAGGGGCACAGATGTGCATACGCTAATTTATAGGTATAAATGTCATGAGAGAGGTAAAGAGTTTAATTTTGCAAGTTGCCAAATGCCACGGAGGAAGGCAACTTGATTTCTGACATGTGTCTGTTCGTTTTCTGCATTCAGTGCCTTTCCTGTGTGTGTGTCTTCTCACTCTTGATAAGCAACTTCGAGGCCCTTCCCTGCTTTCCCCATGGTGGCTGCAAATCTGCACTGCGTCAGTTAAATGATGTAGCTGCAGATCTGGGGATTTAACCTGACTTTTTCGGTGGGAGCGAGGTGAGTACAACTCTTCCACTGTCTGACCTTACTCTGGGGCCAATCTGGGAGGCAGTCCTGGTGGAAGGTGACCGGCAATTGGTCTCCTGAAACTAGGAAGAGGGTATGGTGTGGCTATGGCACCCATATGTCCGCCAGAAATCCCATGCTCCCTCCTTGGCCTCAGGATTACCCGACACCACCCCAGGTAAGGGAAAGCACAGGGTTTTGGGGAAGGCAGCACCAACTCGGCGCTGTGAAGACAGCCCCTTGCACTTAATTGGGACACTCCTTATCCTATTCATCCTTTTATTTTACTGTTACTTTCTTTCCCCTTTATTCTTACATCACACACACACACACCATTCCACTTACATGTACTTTGGATGTGAACCTTTTCAGTCTCTTCCAAGCTTGGGTAAGTACCACCTCCAACATCAGTCACCTGTCATAGAAGGCAAGCAAGAACTCTCAAAGAGCAAAGTGCCAGAGTGTCTTCTAGCAGATGCTGTGCCTTCCACACTCAGAGGGCATAAATCCTAGAGCCCAGGGAGAGTGGATGCCAGTGCATCTGCTACAAGGCAATATCACAGCAGAGAGTGGGCGAAAGGCAAAGGTTATGAAGGATGAAGAGGGAAACGGCAGCAAAAATGGGGAGGAGAAAATTGTGGTAGCCACCACTGCAGGAGTGGCAAAATATTTCCATGGGGAGTGGGGAAGAGGAAGAGAGAACTCCAGCATCAAGAAATATCACCATTTCCTTCTGTGTGAGAGAGAATGCGAAAACAGCAGTGGCTAAATAGCTGCAGGAATGGTCACAATGTTGCAAATGGGGTGGGTGGAGAATACTTAGGCGCTAGGCCTTCGAGACTTAGGGCAGATCTACACCAAGCTGGATATTGCGGTATGAAAGTGGTACATAAAAGGCAGGAGCCACACTACTGCTTAGGCTGACCATATGAAATCCAGGTCAGGGCTCATGTAACAGTTGTAGAGAAAAGGGAATTTCAGCCAGTGTCATTTGTATGCAATTAGTTTTTGGAGAAATTCCCTCTTCATTACAACAGTTAAAGTTGCAGGCACTATATACAAAAGAAGGCAGGGTCCCTGCAACTTTAACTGTTGTGATGAAGAGGGAATTTTACCAGGAACTAATTTCATACAAATGACACTGGCTGAAATTCCCTTTTCTCTACAACTGTTAAAGTTACATGAGCCCTGACCTGGATTTTATCTGGTCACCCTACTACTGCTTCATAGTGGTATTGAAGTGCACTGACAACTGTTGGGGCCCGTTGACATATACCATATACCGCTATATCCTGCTTGGTGTGGCTCCTGCCTTTTATATACCACTTTCATACCGCTCTATCCTGCTTGGTGTAGATCTGGCCTTAGCCCGGCCGGTGGGCCAGCTTGAATCTTTCTAATGACTGAAACCTCTTCCTCCCTAGCCACCCTGCTAGTTAGGATGGATCCCTGAAAAATCTTGAGAACCTGATTGGTTAATGTGACATTAAACAGACAAAGCAAAGGGAGGAAAAAAATGTTATTGGGTAGCTTTGGCTTAAGCTGTATGGAAGGAGCTGACGGGAGAAAGATTGCGCAGGGAGGGCAAAGTTGCACAAGAAAAATACTTAGTAGCACAAGCTACTTGATAGCCTTAATATCACAATCAGGAGAAACTTCCTGGCTTCATATTTTCCATATAAACATTCCCGCCACCGGCTCAAGTTAATGGCTCCCTTAACTGCCATGTAGAAGAGGTCGATCCGTTCAATTGACGTCACTGATTCGGAGCGTTTCGGTGAAATGTGCTGAGCTTCCCTCGTTTATATGTTTGACCCTAAACCTCTACCAGATGTTCCACTCATTGTGCACGCTGGTGTGCGCACGCACGCACACAAACACACTCACCGAAGAGCTGCATGCGGCTGGAGGCTTTCAAAAATCTGCACTGAAATGGAAATAAAGCCTCTGTCTGACAAAAGCTTTTCTGTTTAAAGTGTTCTCTCCACTCGGCTGTGGCCGGGTGATCAAAGTTTTCTGTTCTGCCTAGACAGAGTTCCTAGACTGTGAGGCAGACCTCCTTTCAGAAGAGACATGAGCAGCTGAAAGGAGAGGCAAAAGTTCTTTCCCTAAAATTTACTTGTCTAGTTCGTTGTGCGGTGCTGCAACTATCTATTGCTGAGATTGTCATTGCTTCCTGAGAGCAGTGGTTGCCAAACTTCCTCCCTTCAACACTGATTCATCCTGCCAATGAACTCCCGAGTGTCTGCTGCAGATTTCTGGCACATGTCAGGAGGATTCTGGGGCATTTCCTAGGGTGTATGCTCAGTTCGTTGAGATGCCAGGCTTGTTGTCACCCCATGTGAATTCGTGGCATGGGGTGTGCAAAACAGCAAAAATTGAGCTCACTGAACTTCTGCGAATTCCATCTCAAAGTTCGTTCTGACTCAAATCCATATCAGATAGGGAACTTTGTTTTTACTCTTTTTGCAAGAAAATCTGTGTGTATTTTCATGTGTATTTTTCCATGTGTACATCTCTGAAATGTATGCATTGTTCTCCCACTGATTAAAATGTATATATGTGCAGTTTTCAAAAATACATTTTTCATGCACATTTTTCATACTGTGGGACACAATTTTGGGGAGTCTGAAGCACATTGCAAGTTTGCAAATGTACAGATTTTGACTACAGATCAGGAAGGTGCAAACTGGTAGATCCTGATCAAAAACAAACTGAAATGGATGTTTCATACGTCCCTACCTGAAACACACCAAATGCTCATTGTAGCTGCCCATTGCAGAGGAAGAAAAAAACTAGGCAAGTTGTCTTTCAGAGAAATCTGTCCTCCATTAGTGGCCCCGATCAGTTTCCACTGTACTCCATTGCCTTACTTTATAGCCCTGATCAACTTCTACCAGAAAAGGAAAACAGATGTTCTGGGCACCACACTTCAAGAAGGATACAGACAAGCTGGAGCGTGTTCAGAGGAGGGCAACGTGGATGATTAGGGGTCTGGAAACAAAGCCCTATGAGGAGAGATTGAAAGAACTGGGCATGTTTAGCCTGGAGAAGATAAGATTGAGGGGAGACATGATAGCAGTCTTCAAATACTTGAACTTGTCACACAGAGGAGTGCCAGGATCTCTTCTCAATCAACCCAGAATGCAGGACATGGAATAATGGGCTCAAGTTACAGGAAGCCAGATTCCGGCTGGACATCAGGAAAAAACTTCCTGACTGTTAGAGCAATACGTCAATGGAACCAATTACCTAGGGAGGTAGTGGGCTCTCCCACATTAGAGGCATTCAAGAAGCAGCTGGACAACCATCTGTCAGGTATGCTTTAAGGTAGATGCCTGCATTGAGCAGTGGGTTGGACTCCATGGCCTTATAGCCCCCTTCCAACTCTACTATTCTATGATTCTATGATTATATGTTGCTTTTTTTGATGTGGTGGAAGTAGTTTGAAAACACATCCCGGAATGTATTTTCACTTCCTGGGATTTTTTTTTCAGACTAGTGAAAAAATCCTGCATGACCTCAATGTGGATTTTGCTTTTTTCACGGCACCTATACACTGGCTCAGTGTTTGCATTAGCTATTAGGGATGTGTATCGTATCGTTCCGATGTCTGCTAATGATCCAATAAGGTCATTATCAGACATCCGATTAACGATAACGATAAACATTTCTGGAGGCCCTATCTGATCGGATCCGAAATCCATATGTCTGATAACTATCGGACATATCGGATTATCGGACTGCCGGTTTAGGGCCCTCCCTCCCCCTCCCTTCCCCCTGCTCGCGCTCCTTACCTGGGCCTTGCCCGCCGCCATCTGCTGCTTTCTGCTGCTCCGAACTATTGAGAACTAGGCTTTGCGGCCTAGTTCTCAGTAGAGCGAGGGTGTGCCAGGTGATGATGTCACCCGGCGCGTCATCGCTCTACTAAGAACTAGGCCGTAAAGCCTAGTTCTCAGTAGTTGCTAGCACCGGATGGCAGCGGATGGTGGCGTGGAAGGCCCAAGTGAGGGGGACCCCTCCCTCCCTCCCTCCCTTGTGCTCCTTACCTGGGCCTTCCCTGCCACTGTCCGCTGCTAGGAACTGCTGAGAACTAGGCTTTGCGGCCTAGTTCTCAGTAGAGCGAGGGTGAGCCAGGTGATGTCACCCAGCGCATCGTCATTCTACTGAGAACAGCAGTGGACGGCAGTGGACAGCGGCATGGAAGGCCCAGGTAAGGGGGACCCCTCCCTTCCTCCTCGCGCTCTTTACCTGGGCCTTCCCTACTGCCGTCCGCTGCCGTCTGCTGCTAGGAACTACTGAGAACTAGGCTTTGTGACGTCAGTAGAGCAAGGGCACGCCGAGTGATGATGTCACCTGGCGCGTCATCGCTCTACTGAGAACTAGGCCGCAAAGCCTAATTCTCAGTAGTTCCTAGCAGCGGAGGGCGGTGGGGAAGACCTAGGTAAGGGGGACCCCTCCCTCCCCCTCGTGCTCCTTACCTGGGTCTTCCCTGCCACTGCCCCATAGTACTGCTAAACAGGCTTTCCGGCCTGTTTGTCAGTACAGAGCCACGCCGAGTGATGACAACATCACTCGGCGCTTCTCTGTACTGACGAACAGGCCGGAAAGCCTGTTTAGCAGTACTATGGGGCGGGGGCGGCAGGTAAGGAGCGTGAGTGGGGGGATGGAGTGCAAATGAGGAGAGGGAGGGTGTGCTGGCCCAGTGTTTTTCCCCATAGACTTGCATTGGGGGAAAGCTTTCTTTTCCCCAATGCAAACCTATGGTGAAAAACACTGTTACCATATCAGAAGTTCCGATATTTATCGGATTTCGGATCTAATCAAATCCGGGAACCCTCCGATATGATCAGACCCCAAAAAAATTTATGCCCAAATTTCAGTAACAATACAATATGATAATTTCGGGCATGCACATCCCTATTAGCTATTCACCCCAAGATCCTTGATCAGTCATTCTGCACTAGTTACCGGTGTGTTTCCGAGCCCAATTCAAAGTGCTGGTTTTGACCTTCAAAGCTCTAAACGGTTTGGGACTTAGTTACTTGAAGGACCGCCTTCACCCATATCAGCCTGCCCACACTTTTAAGATCAGAAAGAGAGGCCCTTCTCATTTGCCTACCTGTGAGAGCAATTAGGTTGGTGTCCTGAAAGTTTGACTCCCCCAGCTTCCGTTGCCCATCTGTAAAATGGGAATTAAAATTGCTGAAAGCAGTCTTGCAAATGCATCTGCCAACTTATTAGCTCACAGCTGTTTATCAGCCTGTGTCTACTCCCATATTCATATGTTAGTCATTTGTAGCGCATTGATGGATGACATGGAACCCCCTTCCCCTCTCTCCCCACATGTTTTTGTCAAAGAGAAAATAAGATCCATGGGAGGGGTGGCGTACTGTGGCCCTCCAGATGTTGCTGTACTACAATTCCCATCAGCCTCAGCCAGCAATCCAATAACATCTGGAGGTCCCCAGGTTCCCCACCCCAGGTGTATGTAATGTTGAATCAAGGTAGATTGCAAAATGCAGGCAATATTCATCTGTCCAAATAGCCTGCTGTCTAAATAGTTACTCTTCAGTTTTAAAAGTGTACAGTCGAGCTGTTTTCCACCTTGAAACTGTGCAAAGCTGTTGCCGCCAGTTCCATGATTAAAGCTATCCTTTATAATTACAACAGATCAAGGAAACCTCCCTTGTCTTGGCCAAACTCCATCCTAAGCATAAGTACAGCAACCCTTTCCCATGTGGTGTGCATGAGGCAGAGGTTCTGTAGCCATCTGTCCTCGCACGTGGACACAGCAGGTCTGTGAACTGTCAGGTTTGAAGGCACAGAGCACAATCCCTACCAAGTGTTATACAACTTCCACTCCCCTAGCAGTTTTAAGTGTGAGGGCCCATTCGGTATTTTTTCAACCCAGGCTAGATCTACATTACTGCTTTATAGAGTTAGTACAGGGCCGGGTAACTGCTAGGGCACCTTACACATTCCATATGCTGCTTTCATAGTGTCATTTCCTGCTTTTTATTCCATGTTATC
The DNA here is from genome assembly GCA_029215795.1 of Anniella stebbinsi. Taxonomy (NCBI): domain Eukaryota; kingdom Metazoa; phylum Chordata; class Lepidosauria; order Squamata; family Anniellidae; genus Anniella; species Anniella stebbinsi. The sequence continues at coordinate 33,588,151 of JARDYH010000005.1, forward strand.
CAAATTACCCCAAGAAATGTGATTGTGAGTCCTATGAGGCATAAATGTGCAAGAGGGATATAGCGTTACCATGACAGGGTCATAATGATTTGACCCAAGGTGTAGACCTGGCGCCAGTGAGATGAGAGGTAGTGAATTGCCCCAGGACATGCTAGCCCTGCCAAGGTATTCACTAGGACCTGTGAGCCCTTAAGTTGTGGAGGGGAGGGGGCATGGATACGAATAAAAGGCCTACTCCTCTATCCCTGGGCACATGGGCTCCTCTTTATAACCTGTCTTATCAGGATGCCCAATCACGCCAAATGTGCTTCAAAGCTCTCTGCTGAATTGGTAAAGGCCTGAAGAGGAGCCCACATGCCTAAGGATGCTGAGGTTGGGCTTGTGTGTGCACCCTTGCCCTGGGCTGCAGCCGGGGATGTTGGGAATATTTGCAACTGATTCAAATGTGTTTGGATTTCTATGAATCTGACCTGCGGATTCCACAGCGGAATGGCTTTTTCCAAGTTGTACAGAGTCTGCAGGCTTGCGGAGCAATTTTTTAAAATTATTATTTTTGGAGGGGGATTTGCATGAGTGGGCACTTGCACTAATGTGTGCACTTCTGCAAGTGGAACAAAATTCTTGTAAATCCCTTTAAAAAACACCTGACAAACCACAAACCACAAATGGAACAGATGTAACAAAATCGGTCCATCCCTAGGGACAGCTAGGCCATTTCAGACCCTAGACTTCATAATCTTACGGCTCCCCCTTTAGGTGGTCATGTGTATTACTTTGGCTGTGAACCACACAACTAATGCTAGATCTACACTACTGCTTTATAGCGGTATTGCGGTTCACTGAGAACTGTTGGGGCATATTACACATTCCATGCTTTGAATTCCACATTTGTAATGGTTTGACTGAAAGTGTAGATCTGGACTAACATTTTTCCCCTCCCCTCCATGTCACTCTATGCTTCACAACTGGTTTTACATTCCTGATATGTCAGAGAGAGAGAGAGAGAAACAACCGAGAAGAAGAAGAAGAAAAAGAAAGAAAAAACCTCTGACCATGTACAGTTTCACATTTTAAACTCCCTTAAATCACAGCATCATCATGGCTACAGGAATAAAATGCTGCTCTAATGCTAAACATTTTTACTTGGGAATAAACATAATTTTGATGTAGAAAAAGACAATATATTTTTATAAGTGAAAATAAAATGGACATCTTTAACCATGCACAAGTCCAGTCAGCTGCTCCCTAACTCTAAAATGTTCAAGAAGATGATGAAGAAGAAAGGATGCTGCAGTGAGCAGAGTCCGTGCTGGTGGGCCCTTGGATACCCATATTGGTCCTGGTGTTGACACAGATCCTGTCTGATACTGTTTCTATTACCTGGCACTCTCTGGATGGTTATTTGGGACCCTGGGACTTTGGCCCAAAGGTCCATCCCTAACTGCACCACTGCCCCTGTCCCCTCTCCACGTTAAGCTTTCACATGTCCAGGCAGCCCCCTGAACAGGGCTGGTCAGCGTTTTATAGCTGAGCAGGGCCTGGCCTCCCCTGTCCAAGTCCAATATGCCATAAACATCACACATGCAATTGTCAGGCCCAGGTTGCAACCAGGAGATTCCCCAGCCATTCACTTTTAAAATCTCCTGCCAAATCTGTAGATGTGGCAGCCACAGCTTCTCATGCTCATTGCCTCCAGTTCCTTTGTTATTCTCCTCTTTCTTGGCTTGTTGAGGCAAGAAAGACTCTAGGTGTGCTGCATAGCAGGAGAAAGAAGGGGTCAAAAGGCCTGTGGGTGGTGGGAAGAGAAATAGCGGATTTAAATCATTACTGGGGAATCTCCAGCATGCAATTCATTCATTTGATAGCGAATTTTAAAACACACATAATGAATGGCTCTCAGCCGTTTTGTTCATCATCAATCACAAAACAAAATAAATGGGAACAAATGACTCCAATACATCAAAGCAAGACGACTTGGTTACCCCTAATAAAATGAATGTGTAAAAAAATGAATTGGAATATGGAAAGGGGCAAAATCTATGGTGAAATGAATCTGATTCCAGTGAATCAACAATGAAGCAAAAGGAGGTTTTAAGAATGAAAATGAATAGATGAACGAGATGACGATTATCCCTTGGCACACTGCTATCTCAGACTATTTTACGACAATGATTTAGAGAGCAATTCTATTGACCCTAGACAGCATCTGTGGGACCATAGGGTAGTTCAGATTCCTGGATCTGAGGTCTGAGGTAGCCCTCCAATTTCGGACCCAGGAATCTGAGTTTCCCTCTCATTCCCAGCTGGTGTGGAGAGAACCACGCTGATTGCCTCTCTACAAGGCCACAAATGCAATGTTGGAGGGAAGGGAAATGGGGAAGTGGGGGAGGAGGCTGGGGAGAGCCCAGCTAGATGGGTGAAAAAGCCCATCTAGCAAAAATGCAGAGTGGGAGGACAGCAGGAGGCAAAGATCACCCCTGCACTCCTCCAACTCTGCATAGGATGTTTGTCAGCCTCCAAGTTTGGATGTTGACAGGCATCCTGATAGGATTACACCCTTGCAGCTTGTGATGGAATTATTAGAGAGTGCAGCAAGAGCCATTCAAATTATCTGTCCAGCTTGTCACGTGCATCCCAGTCCAAACAAGATAGAGTTTTTTCCTTTGTTTAATTTTTTTTTTACCCTGCCTTTGGACTTAAAAAAGTCTTTAGTTGTGGAATTAATGAAGAAATAGAGCACTTGAACCACCAGTTATTTACTACAGTACTGTAGTCTTAAGTGTGATGGCGTAATCCATGTTGGGTTTTTAAACTTGAAAAATCAAGGTTCATTTCCCTACTCTACTCCTTGGGTGGTGGATCAACCAAATGCATAGAGACACTGCCGGCTTGAAAATATCCCATCCATCAAAATGGAAGGGCACAAATCTCTACATCTTAGATGAATTAAGAAAAGTATGGTGAAGCAGTAAACTGCAACAATAAGAACATAAGTAGAACATAAGAAGAACCCTGATGAATCAGACAAAGGGTCCATCAAGTCCAGCATTCTGTTTACCCAGTGGCCAACCAGCTGTTGACCTGGAACCCACAAGCAGGACACGAGTGCAATAGCACCCTCCCACCCAATTACATTGATAAACCCCAGGTGAATTTATCTGAATGTCCAGCAGTATTGCCAAGACATTGATTTAGTGCAGACTTTCACCACCTGGTGCCTTCCAGAGCCGTTGCACTACAACTCCCATAATCCCCCAGCCAGGTTGGCCAATGGCCATCACATCTGGAGGGCATTAGGTTGGAGTAGGTAGATTTAGTGTGATGCCGGCGATAAGTCTTGGGAGTATTATGCTGGGCCAGCTTCTGAATGGACACATAAAGACAAATGGTGCAAAGACACATGCCAATTTCAATAGACGTCTGTACCAGAACAGCAATCCCCTGCTCAGTCTCTTGTTGTCATAGGTTGATAGGCAGCCCATTCACGCAAAATGCTTTTAATAGTAGGAAATCCTGGATCCTGACATCAACACTCAGATTTCTGACAAAAAGGTAGAAGCTCCCCGCTGAGGATATACTTAGTACTTGGGATCTAACTGTATGGATGGGGGAGGGGAGAGATTTCTTTAAGCATAGGGTGACCATATGGAATGGAGGACAGGGCTCCTGTAACTTTAACAGTTGTATTGAAAAGGGTATTTTAGCAGGTGTCATTTGTATGCATGCAGCACCTGGTAAAATTCCCTCTTTATCACAGCAGTTAAAGCTGCAGGAGCTATACTAGAGTGACCCAATACAAAAGAGGGCAGGGCTCCTGCAGTTCTCTTTCTCTCTCTCTCTCTGTGTAGTAGTAGTAGTAGCTGTTCATTCTCAGCAGGGGCGAAGGTCTCTGTTCTAAGCAATACATCTGAACTGAACTGAGCATTAAACTAGTGTGTAGGGCCCCTAGAGAAAGGTGTATTATTAATGCAGCATCGAGACTACGGCCTGTTCTACTCCATAGGGGTGTAGAGGGAGGGCGATCCCGGAAGTACCTAATACACACCATCAGCACACAGGGACCAGGCGGGGGCCATCCCAGGCAAAGCCTGGTGTAGAAATGGCCCTAGGCAGGATCTACACTACTACTTTAAAATGGTTTATAACAGTAGTGACAACTGTTGGGGCCCAGGACTCACGCCATATTCAGTTTTCAAACTGGTTTCAAAGTGTCATATCCTGCTTGGTGTAAATCTGGCCATGGAATCCAGCCCTGTTGGACAATTATCTCGCTAGAGGAAATTCTGTAGACACTATCTCCTAACAACCCCCTGAGGAAGGCCTTTGAATAAAATACAGGCCAAAATGCGTCGGTCTTCGTGAAAATAAATTATTTGCATCCTAAGAACCCGTTTCTCTCCTTTGCTGGGGAGAAAATCAGAAATTTATTGTAACTCGGTGGATTGTTTTTTATGTGTGTATTGGTTATGTGTTGGTTATTGTCATTGTTTGGTTATGCAGAAGGTGTTTTTTAGCTTGTTGATGTCATGATAATAAAAAAGTTAAAACAGAACCCGTTTCTCTTTTTTTCTGCTTAACCATGGGCACATCAGAACACAGTGGGCCATCAAACAGAAACCTGGAGAAGGGGGGGAGAGAGAGAGAGAGAGAGAGACTGTTTTTGTTTGTTTGTTTGTGTGTTTGGATGGAGGTGAGAGAGAAGATGTAAGTCTGAATTCATTTTGCTTGTGTCCTAACTTGTGGATTCCCGGTCAACAGCTGGTCAGCAACCGTGTGAACAGAATGCTGGACTAGATGGATCTTTGGTCTGATCCACCATCTTATGCTATTATTTTCTTTGCAGTAGTTAACATGCCCTGGTTTTCTTCCACTCAGGTTTCAGTGCTGACAGTTATCATCCCTTTGCCCCCACAAAACGGGGGGTGAGCAAAATTCTGCCCTATGAGAATGCTTCTCTAAGCTGCAAAATTAGATTAAAAATGCAATCACAAACATGAATTGCCCAAAGGTGGAAAAACATGATGCCAGATAAAGAAATAGAAAAATAGTGTTGTTTCTTTCTGTTTACACAATTGGCCAGGGCAGACTGACCGTTCTGATTTATTAAGCTGGACTCCATAGCATTCGTTTGCTCCCTGTTGTGTTATGAAACAGCACAATGGAGCCAAGAACTCTCTTTGTGAAGGACGAAAGAAAGTGAGATAAACTAGAATGTATTGCGTGAAGGGATTGCAAAACCTCTGGCAGGGATTGACCTAATGCCACAGAAGGGGTAGGGCGGGCAGAGAAGTACCTCTCTGCCATTGATTGAGCATAACAGATTCTTGAGAGGATCAAGGTAAGCAGAAGGTTCTAGGGAAGGGAAGGTATAAGGAGCAGTACAGTTCAAGGAAATTAGTTGGCCAGAATGTGGGAAAGCAGCAGTCTGCTTTTCTACTATCCCGCAGAATGTAAAAGTGGAAACAGCCAGGAACATGGGGGAAGAGTCTGAGGGGAAGGAAATCTGGGGGAGAGAATGGGCAGAGAGAGAAGAAGTACATATGGTCAGAAGGTTGCACAGGAGAAACTTCTCCAAATATATCCTTACATTTAATCATAACTACTAAAATATATTGCAAAATATCATGGGCAATATCCAATGCTGTCACTGCACTAGGGGATTGTCTGCTAGAGCAATGGGAAACAAGCGCTGGCTAGTGCAACCAGAAGCTTGCTGACACTACCACTACCATAATGGGACAAGTCAATTTGGTGCTTGGAAGGAAGCTCTACCAACTTTTCCCATTCCAGAAGCAGTCGTTTCCGCTAGGTTCCTAGGTTGTGCTAGCATGTGCTAGTTTCCCATTCCACTAGTGGACATTCCTGCTAGCACAATTCATTTAGAGTTGGCAAACTGCCAGCATTGAATATTGATAGGTTGGTACTGAAGTTTACTATTTGCCATCGAGAGTGTGCTATTCAAGTTGAGTATCTGCCCACTATAACCATAGAAATAGAATGCCCCATTTAATTTGAATACTCTAGGGGTTCCTTTGATGTAGAAAGCCATCATTTCTGAGCCATACCTTGTTACTGAGATCACCTATTCCTCTTGTCTTGATCCCTAACATCAACTGAAAACATCTTCTTAGTGGTACGAACTTTGCGCCAAGTTTGAACAAAGGATTCAGTGGCTAAGAATTGTAAAGGATCTGCACAGTATGGCTGAATTCATAGAGGTATGCCAGATTTTCTATTTTTACCCTCATCTTCCACCCAGAGGATCCCCAAGGCAGCTTCCAGCAATGAAAGGGAATTAACTAATTTATAGTCATTAAAAATAAATAAAGTAAGTACCAAAAAAAATCTATCAGATTAGAGACAAAAGTAACACAATAAAATCTTAACCAGTGCAGAGAAGAAGAATGGAGACTATACCCCAAAGATTAAATAATTGAAAGGCAGTTGATCTTTTCTATAAACTAGCAAGGAGCAGACACTGCAGATTGCATGGAAAGAAGAATCCAAAACAGAAGTGCCAGCCCAAGAAGGCCCTCTCCTCATGGATATCAACTTAATTCCTGACAAGGAAAGCAATCAGAGAAGCAGGTGTCTACTAGAGACTCATGGGGCAAAAAAACACTTCCTTGGCACAGGCTTGTCCAGGTTATAAAGCCCTGAGATCCCTATAACTACTTACAGCATCTTCAGTATCCCATTAGATAGCCCCACCAAGAACTTGTTAAAAAACACTTTTAGGAAATTATTTCGTTTTTAACACTCTGCATAAGTGCTAGATGCACCCAACCTCCTAATTCTAGTTTACCACCCTGAGCAAATAATTGTGGATCTATCTACTCAAGGTTCAACTTCTTTTTAGGTTAGGATGACATCATGGAGGATTGTCTCAAAGCCTCCAGCAATGAAGAACCCCATTGTGAAGGTGCCCAAATGGCAGAGGACCACCTCGAAATCTCTAAAATTCTGTGCAGATAAGCAGATTCAGTTTGGGGGAGTCTTTCAGTCGCCTGAAGCAGAGACTGACAGCACAAGTCCTGTATTTCCAAACTCCCCAAAGCAATCTTCTCCAACCTGGTGCACTTCAGATGTCTTGGACTTCAACTCTCATCAGCCCCAGCCAGCATGGCCAGTGGTCAGGAATACTGGAAGCTGTCGTCCATTTGGAGGACACCAGGCTAGGGAAGGCTGCCTCAAAGTATATAGCATTGCCAGAGAACCAGAAAAGATTTGGTTGGGCAAAGCAGAACACACCCTTTTACCAGTGTTACTCAATTGCACATGCAGGGCCTTCATCTCTCCCAAAGCAGCTCTCCATGTATAACAATTTAGCTGTAACCATGTCTGGAAGGTGCCTCCAGCTCACTAATTGAGAATATAGTAAGGGCTTTGTTAAATGCTTTCAATAAAGCAATTGAAATAAGAGAAAACAAATAACATTGTTTTGTGCCTGCACTTCCAAGGAATGCTTGATTATCTCTCCCACATCTATCTGGCTCCAAACAGATGTGTCTCTTTGCGTAACAGAAACAGATTTTGGGACTGCAGTTAACAGTTTGTTTGGTTGACAATGCACAGGCTTGTATATCATGCCCATTTCTTCCTTTTCCCCTCCACAGCTATGTTTGATCCCAGAATATTTTGCTATTGCTTTGTGCTCCTGTCAGACGGGACTCGTGAATAAAACCAGAGCAGAAACAGAGTTCCCATCTTGAAAAAGAAACACACGAATATGCAGAGTTTGATGGGATTCTCTGTTACTTGTTTTTTTTTCAAAACCTGCTGTTTGGTTCCTTCTTTCTACTGTAAAACTGGACTGTTGCATAATTTTATGATTCACAGACATAAGGGCTTTGTTCCTTTCTCTGCTTGAAACCCTTGCCTTGGGAGTGTTTCAGCTTTAAAGTTTTCAAATGAATCCCTCCTGTGTTATTCCCTTTTATGTGCAGCATGTGTTCCACAGCTGGGACAAATTTTACAAAACCCAGGGAGGAAATTTAGCTGAACAGCAATACTTTAGACATAATTTTTGCATGGTTGTCCATGGCATTTTTATAGATGCCTCTTAGTTTCCAAAATAAAGTTTCTGGGAATGGATTGTCCTGGCAACAGAGTGGCCAGCTTTTTAAACTGCCTTGCTCCTCTGCCTTTAACTACAACTTGATCTGCAGACATTAGCAGGGGACAATAGCGCCATTCTTACATTTGCACAGCCAGGAGAGGGGTAGTGTTTGGAGAGGGAATAGGTCACATCTCCTGCCCCTATCATTGCATGCCCTGCCAACCCTGCTGCCTGGATGTCTATACGTTAAGCACAATGTCTGCAAAGGAGGAAGCTTCTGCACATAAAGGTACATGCACTTAGGCTTGCAAAAGGGTTCCTGATGAGATGGAGGCCTATGGGCATACACCTTTATGCGCATAGGTTTCCTCCTTTGCAGATATCATGCTTAACATATGGACATCCAGGCGGGCAGTCTGCTCTTTTGCATTTGTACACAAATGCAAGGACTTTGGGGTTGGGGCAGACTACATGGGCAACACTGAGGCCAGGAGACACAATCCCATTCTCCTCTACACTTCAGCTCTCCACTTGTAGGGTTAATGTGTAAATAGAGACAGAGCTAATAGTTGTCTCCATGCTATGAAGAGCTTCACTAGCTGATGTATGCATAGCATACAAGCAGCCTCATCATTAATTGGTAGTCCAATTAATTGTTATTAATTGGTTATTAATTAATTATTAATTAATTGGTTATTAATTAATAACACTAAATAGCTTGGCAAGTTCCTAAGCACCGAAGTATGATGCCTGAAACATCCAAAAAAGCCACTTTGCATTGGGAGTAAATAATTCTGGGCTAGATGGACAAACAGTTGGACCTAGTGGATGGCAGCTTCCCACTTTCCTATACGTCCAGTTAGCAAAAGAGAAGTAGTCACTTGGACGGGCTAGAGGGGAAACCAAAGTCTGACCAGATCATACTATGGCTGGATCGGGTTCATCCCTGGCCAATGATGAGGCAAATTTGTATGGCACTGTCAGCAGACAGGCAAAGAGTCAAACACAATGTTATTGGTCAAGAAGGGAGAAGTCCAAAAGTAGGGCCTGAGGCACAGCCAAGGTCAAAACACATAAGCAGGGCAAAAGTAGAGTCTAGCAGAAGTCCAAGGATCAGCAGCATAGAAGCTTAATAAAAAAACCAAACGTTCAAAGCACTGGAGCTGACAGAAAGGTTTTGTTCCAGCTGAAAGCTTATACAGCCAGAGTTTCCAGAGCCCCACCCAAGGCTCAGCTGCAAGTCATCAGCATTTTGACAGGAGTCTTACTCATGAGGAAGATCTTGCTCATGAGGAGGCCTTTACTTGTGAGTTGTCATGACTCAGGATTCCAGGAGTAACATGGATTCTGAGGCCGAAACACCAGTGGGGCCAACTGAAGAAACTGCAGACCCAAACACTACAGTAGAACCCTGAGCAACAGCACTGGACCAGCACCCCCCTTCAACAGCCCCACATTTTATAGGGCTAATGCACCAATGCCAACAGCATGCCAGGCATCAACTCTTGGGAAAGATAAAGAAGTGCTAGGTTAAAGGCCAAAGGCTTGTCACTTTAAGGCTTCCATTTTGTAGGAAAAGGCTAGAGCATAAAAGGCTTCAGTTTGATCTCAGACCTTGTTGGTGCAAGTTACTCACTAAGAACTACAGTTTATAGCCTTTCTGGTCTCCTGCGCCTCATGAGCATCTGCTCAGAACAGAGCATGAGTAGGGCTTTATGCATGAGGAGTCTAGTTTTTATAGGTTGTAAACTGTACCTCCGCTTTCTGAAGCTTGCATACTGGAGGGCTAGGAGGATGCTTGGTCTTCTTCTCTGGCACCACAGACAAGGGACAGTTCTCAGGAGTCCCATCTGGCGTTCTTCCATGTCCAGCGCTCTTAAAGTGATTGGTGTATCTTGGGATATGAGAACTTCAGCTGGTTGAAGTTCTCTGAACTCATTTTGAAACTTGTTCCAATCTGAGTCCATATCAGATTGCAAGCTTTCCCCCTTCTTTTTGCGTGAAAATCTGTGCATATTTCTGTGCTTATTCTTCCAAATGTACTCATCAGTTGCGCCCATCTTAGAAAAATATGTGTTCTTCTCTCACTGCTTTAAAGTGTATTTATGTACATTTTTCAAATGGGCAAATGGTGTGTGGTGCTTTTGGGGGGGGGGGAGTCTGCTAACCACACTGCAACTTCAGAAATGTACGAAATGCACTCTGGTGACAGATTGCACCTGAGTCCATGTTCAGTCCAGAAGGGGCAAACTGAGTAAATCCTGATCAAAAGTGAACTGAGACAAATTTCTTACACATCTAAGTGCATCTTCTCCACTGATGCCAGAGGGCTGCATAAGGGCTTCATGTTCTGCAAGGTTAGGCTCTTTGTCTGAAGAGTCATCCCAGCCTATGTCAGGGGCAGGCATGAGACACAAGTGAAAAGCAGAGCCAAGGAGGTTGGCAGGGGGCTAAGCTTGGGGGGGCTATGAAAGTAGGAGGGACAGGGAAAGGAAGGGCTAACCAATTGAATGGGCCTTTGTGCTGTGGTGGGAAAGCATGTTTAGCTTTGAGAAGAGAAGACTGAGGGGAGACATGATAACACTCTTCAAGTACTTGAAAGGTTGTCACACAAAGGAGGGCCAGGATCTCATCTCGATCATCCCAAAGTGAAGGACACGGAATAATGGGCTCAAGTTACAGGAGACAAGATTCCATCTGGACATTGTGACATGGAATTTAAAATTAAGATTTGCTTCTTTCCTCTCCAAATTGGGTTGTAAATTAACCAGATACAATCTTATGTAAATCCTTGAGATGCCCCCCAGAGGAAAAGGCCAAAAGCCATCAAGTACCGGTGATCTGAGAACAATGATTTACATCGAGGCGTCAAGTACCTTAGTTTATGGGTGAAGCATAGGTTTAGGAATGCTTTGTTTTCGCCGGCCAAAGGGGCCTGTTTGTTGTATCTCTTGCAAATACATAGGCTGACCTTGCTTTCGGTATCTGTTCTTGTAAAATGACCAAGTGTTATCTTTTTCACTCCCAAGTCTCCTTTTCTGTGTTGTAAAAAGCTCCAGTTCACCTACGTCACCGAAGAGGAGTTCTTTTTTGATGCTAGAGAATAAAAAGCTTTTGTTTAGAAGACTCGGGGCGGATTCCCTGTATTTTTAGCCAGGAGGCTCGGGGAATTGCCACAGCGCTGTATTTCTAATAAAACTCAATTGCACCCTCCTCCTGTCATCCGAGTCTGATTGTAAGTCACTCCAGGTAACAACATCAGGAAAAACCTCCTGACTGTTAGAGTAGTATGACAGTGGAACCAATTACCTAGGGAGTCTGTGGGCTCTCCCACACTAGCGGCCTTCAAGATGCAGCTGGACAGCCATCTGTCAGGGATGCTTTAAGGCAGATTCTTGCATTGAGTAGGGAGTTTGGACTCAATGGCCTTATAGGCCCCAACTCTACTATTCTATGATATGCAAAGCAAGGAAGGCAAGGAGATGCTGATAGAATTTTTATAAGGCACAAGATAGTGGCAGATGTTTAGTTATCATTTCCCCAGCATGGGTTTATTGTACAGGTGGAAAGGAGTGCAAGTTTGTAGCAGTTACATCACTGTAATTTGGGCTCTGGCCCAAATTCAAAATCCTTCCTCATATACCCTCGTGGTGGGGTTTGATGTTGGGAATTCTTCGACTTGGGGCAAATTCCCTTTCAGTTGCTCTTCCTGATTGCAACCATTACAATAGATCTAGGATGACAAGCTACTTTTCCTTTATGCAAATTATTATTAATAATAATAATAATAATAATAATAGAAATGGAAGATTTCTTAAAAGGTATACAGGATCAAGTGATAGCAACCAAGAACTACCAAAAATACATAATAAAAGATAACAGTGTAACAACAGACTTATGTAGGAAATGCCACCAATTCCAAGAAACAATAGATCATGTAAGAGGGGGATGTACAATTCCGGCAGGAATGGACTATATAGACAGATACAATACAGCTGCAAAACAAAACAAAACAACTGGCCATGAAATTCAACCTCATCAAACAGCCTACCCCATACTATACATACTCACCTGAAACAATCTTAGAAAATGCAGATCATAAAATATACTGGGACAGAACAATTCATACATACAAGACAACACCTTGCAACCATCCAGACACAACGGTCATATACAAAAAAGAAAAACACACGTACCTCATTGACATAGCAATACCTAATGACAAAAGGTTGTAGAAATGGAAGAGGAAAAGAGAGAGAAATATACATCACTGACCATGGAAGTCAAAGAACTATGGAAACAGGAAAAGGTTACAATTTTCCTGTTAGTCACATCAGTCACTGGCATCACCTCAAAAAACTATACAGGAAACCTTCAGAAACTGGGCCTCCCAAAATACAACCATACCAACATCCAGAAAGCAGTCAAATTAAAACATGCTCAATTGTCAGGAAATTCCTGAATCTGTAAAAGACAGCATGACTTGGCACTGCTCATCATGTCCGTTTAGAAAAACCACCAGGAGTGAGAAAGAGATTATTATTAATAATAATAATAATAATAATAATAACAACAACCACCACCACCACCACCACCACCACCACCATGTGGGTCATAATAAAAATTCCAAAATCCATATGAAGGTACTGACATAATGCATAAACCAAGGCAGGTAACTGAATGGCCAGGCCTACTCTTGACCACTAGGGCTGCAATCCTATGCAGACCTACCTGGGAGTAAGTCCTGGTGGATAGAGGGGAGCTTACTTCTAATAGGATTGCACTAGGCAGACAAGCCCTTTGAAACAATCTTCAGTAAATGCTGCACATTGTTGCTGTTTCCTCCTTTTCATGTATAGCAGAGCTGTAACAATAGGGTGGGCACTCTGTTTATCTAGGCGATAATCTGGTCGCCTCCTTCAGAGAAATGACTCGACCTTCAGTCTAAGTTTATCTCTCAAGGAAGCATATTGCCTTGTAAAAGAGTATGTCCATCCTATTGTCACATAAAAGAAACAAGAGTGACAGGCTGGGGTCTTCCAGAGTTTCTCTTGATCCTGGGAATTTTAAAGTCTTGGCAGGACTGGAAACTTAACGAGAAGAATAATGCTAATGCATGGCAATAGGGCTCTGAGTGAAAAAAGGCCACATACAGCTGGATGCCATGTGCATTCGAGGCTAAACTAAATGTGTGATTGGGCATTATGTGCTTCTTTAAATAGCACCCTGGAGTGTGGGTCCTGAGCATGGGGGCAGGTTTCTTCCTTTCTTCTTGTGCCACTGTCCCAACAATAATCCCCTCAGATGCTATTTGGCATTGAGGCCAATGAAGGATGCATGGATTTTGTAAAATCTGTTCTGTTTGTGTTTTGCGGATTGTCAGCTGCCTTTCCATCATCCACACATTGACAGAATCAGTTTTTATCGAATTTCCCAAATTTGCACAAATTTGTATTTGTGAAAATCCCCAAATCCCCCCATGCACATTTCCATGCTTTAGCCTATAGGGGAAATGCACATTTTCAGCTGGTGTTTTATGTATTTCTATGAATAAATTTGTGTAAAATTCTGAAAAGCTGCCAAATAGCAGCTTGGGGTATGTGTGTGTGTGTGTGTATGTGAGAGAGAGAGAGAGAGATATGTGTTAGTACAACTGCACAGGAGTAAAGGGTTAGCCCCACTCTATGTGTGCTATGACCCCAATCCTGATGAGATCTTCCATGGCGTCTATTTAAACAAGATTGTGCAATGTTGAAGTAGAAACCACACATTTAATGTTGCATGTGGTTTGGCCCTTACTTGGAAGTCCTACTGTGTTCATATTTATTTGGAGTAAATTCCATTAAACACAATGTGATTTATTTCTGAGCAGGCACATATAGGATTGCACTGTGGGAGTCCTAAGGATTTCAATCTGAGAATCTCGGAAGCTCATTTAGAACAGGAATTTCAGCCTGTAGATGGTGAGGAGAATAGGGAACCCGACAGATGGAAGGCTAGGAAGCAACCCAGGCTCCAGCAGAGGCTATCAAGGTTGGGAAAACCATGTTGTAGTGGTTGTCAAGGTTGGGAAAAACGTGCCATGGTGGGCCTAGCTCAAAGAAGAGTAGACAGCTTGGAAAGGGTTAAAGCCAGGAATGAATAGAGATGAGAGGTAGCGCCAGAGGACATGGGGAAAAAAGGGCAAGTCTGGAACAGGAGAAAAAGTGGAGAGTGGGAGACGGGGGAATGAAATGGAATAGGCTCCATGATGTTGCATGGTACATTTGGCATTGGAGTTCAAAGCTTCCTACTGGACCTGGTGGGTGCAGAGCAGCAGTTGCTATAACACCATCCACACTGGGAAATGTGGGTGAAACAAAAGGCCACCGAGTGGCAACAGGTCCAGGATTAGATTGTAAAGGGTGTTGGAATTCAGAACCTGTAGGATGGTATAATGGGAGGGGGAAAGGTGGATGTTAAGCCATACCCAAGTAGTGTATGTTTTCCTCAATTAAGCAAATGGTACTTAAATTATATAACACTTCCATGTCATACTTGACATTTTTCAAATGAAACCTTCTGATGTAGAACTAGCCCTGGCTAACCTGGAGGTCATACAGGCATTCAAGGCCTAATTATCTACCTGTCCAACTTGCAAAATGCCAATTTGTGTGCTTTTAAAAAGAGCAATGACATTGCTTTTTCAAAAGTTATTTATTTTTATCCACCCTGCCATATGATGAGGTCGCAGAGCCACCACTGCATCTTCCAACCTTCCCCAATCCTTCCATTTCTCCCTTTCACCAAAAAAGCAAATGAACGCACCGTTAGATCCCCAGAACTGTATGTCGTCCAATGCTACATTTGGGAGAATCCATCTGAATGCAATGTTAAGAGATTATTTAACAGTGTGAAACCGCCATCGTAGATCAAATACTCTATGCAGAGCTCCTTGATCACTACAAATTTCAACAGAGGCTGTTCACAAATTCAGCAGAGTTACTGAGTATTGTACATGTATGTGTAAATCAGCCTTAATATTACCTGCACCATTAGAAAACTGTACAGATAAATAATACAACGCAAGTCGGAGCTGTGTTCCCTTCACACCGTGGAAGGTGATTAATCTCGCTAGTCAGTGAAGGCATGTGGTCTAGTTTTCACATTCCCAACATACCCAAAGATAAACCAGTGCTGTTTGTCATACTTCTTTGTACTTTTCACATTGGCTAGACTTTCCCTTTAGAACATAAAGGGCAGACTGGCATCTAATCATCTCAGACAGGATATCCTCTGGGGAAAAGGCTCTACATTCAGGACAAATACATCACTTGCTTAAAGTGCAGTTTTAACTACAGAAGCTCAATGGCTTGCAAAGACCTGCATCTACGTATTATATAAACAGGTGCGCCACTAGTACTACCACAACTGGAATGTGCTGAAGTTGGACATGTTACCACCAGTGCTAATGCATTGTGTGTGTAAAATGCATGCGCACACACACACACACACACACACACACACACTAGTTAGGGTTGGCCCAAGGCATTTTAGTGCCTGAGCTGGAAAATCAAAATGGCAACCACTCTTGCTAATTAATAGGGGCCACAATCCACCAGAAGGTCCCCTGCTCTTGCACAAAGCCACATTCAATCCAACAGTGACCAGATCTACACCTCGTGTCAAATCACTGCGAGTCCATCCTTGTAACACTATATCCCTCTTATGCATTTATACCTCGTAGGACTCACAATGTCATTCGTTGCGGTGTTTTGGATAATATGGAGTAAAAAGCAGGAAATGACACTATGAAAGTGACATATGGAATGTGTGATATGCCCCAACAGTTATCAGCACACTTCAATCCTGCTGCAAAGCAGTAGTGTAGATCTAGCCAGGGTTTGTGCAATGTACCTGTAAGTCAAATCTGTCTCTCTCAGTATGAGCACTATTGCTATGACCAGCAATTTATATATTCTGCAGCCACCCTAAGCTGAAAAGTTTGGTATGCTAGCATCCTGCTTTCCAGGCAACCACCACTGTGGGCAATTGCAAGAAAAGGAATGAGGATGGTCCAGAGTCCCATCAAATACGTTTGCTTGCAGCCTTTGGTGATTAAGGGTAAGGGGACCTGGGCCCAACCTCAAGTACTATCAAAGGTTATAGATTGTACCTGCAATTGACTGCAGAAGAAGCAGAGTCAGATTCCCACTCCAGAATGTGGGAACAGCTACATTAAAATGGACTGCCCTATAAAATCACAACTCTGCCAGGCAGTTCTCACGGTACACTTCTTTCCAAGCTGGTCTTGGATTTACCTCTCATAGGCAAATCACATGTACAACTCACTCATGTGTACAAGACAGGGCTGGTGCAGCAAGGGGAAGCATTTTATTGTCTTTCTCCATTGTTGTATTCTCATTCGGCAAATAATGAAGCCATCTTTCTTTCTTTCTTTCTTTCTTTCTTTGTCTGAGTGAAGTTGAGTAAGAGACCAACATTTCTGATTCAAGGGGATATATTTCCAGAAACAGTTTGGATTTTTAAAATATCCTTAAATGAAATTGTGAAAGGGTCTGGGGTCTCCTGGACAATTGCTCTTTGACCTACAGCTATCGAAAAACTTTTGCAAATCTTAATGCTTTGAAACAGTATCAAATTTGTGGGAAAGGTTGCAAAACCACATTCTAATGTTGTTCTTTTTATTTATTTGGCAGATTTGATGCCCATTTATATATAGATATATGGTTGTACAAATTCCAGTGCCGGACTTAATTTAAATTGCAAGGTTCCATTATGTTTACAAGGAACACCTTTAAATTTATGGAAGAAAGTCCCAGGTTTAACCCCCAAAATCTCTAGGTAGGGAAAGATTCCTGACTGAAACCTCTGGAAAGCTACTACAGATCAGTGCGGACAATATTTAATGATTCATGATAAAGATATGAGGTGGTATAAGGCAGCTTTCAGTGTATATTTCACTCTATCCTACTTATTTTATTTCCTAGGAGGATTAAAGTTCAATTAAGTCTGTTCTGCTTATGGAAACTCTTCTAGACTATTTGTCCTAGTTAATGTGCCAGAATTACTTAACTGCATCTTTGGTGTTAAGATGTTTGCTGATGTCCAATGATATCACCCTGGAAATCTCAAGCCAAGAGTTTTCAAGAGGCCTCTTGATCGCCTTCTGTAGCAAGAGAGAATGAGAATAACAAACTGCTCAAAGCAATAGCCATAGTGGTTTAGTGAAACAACGCTAGTTGAATTCCCACAAGAGCAATCCAATTAACTTACAGAGCAATCCTATGGATGTTGGTGGAAGAAGGGGAAGAGTCAATAATGGAGGAATCACAACATCCTAAGCCCTGATGAGCTTGCACCAGCCAGGGCAGAAGATGTGGGGGCGAAGGCTTTTTCCCTTTTGTTTTTGTTGTTGGTTTGTCTTTTTTAGTTTGAAATAAGTACATCATCTCCAGGACTGGCATAGATCCCCCCATTTCCTGGGGAGTGTTATGCCCCAATACACTATTAGAATGCACCCCTTTTGCCTTTATTGCTATTGAAGCAGCAATGGTAGCAGTTTACTGCTGCCGACCAAGGGAGGACTTCCACGGCGGATTTCCCTCTCACCCTTTTCCCTGGGCAGACCACCCCCTCTCCCCATAGAGGGGGAGGTTCACAGTATTCTATGGCCCCAGGGATGCCCTCCCAGGAACCATAGGATTCTACCCCTTACTCACTTAGGTTTGTGTGAATTAGACCTTTTTCATTGATGTGGTGGGAAATGTCCCCATTATGGTCGTACAATCCATTGAATTAGCTATCATCATTGTAAACCAATGAGGGAGCTTGAATTTGATTGGAGACTTGAAAAGAGCTTGCATTCTAAAGGAGGGGACAAGTGTTCAGGATGGTTGAGAGAGAAAGCAGGAGTTCTGAGGAAGTCGAGGAGGAGGAGATTGGGAAGGAGTGGGACTAATAACAGGGAGCCTGTTCTATGCATGTTTATTTGGAATCCAGTCCCACCGTGTTCAGTGGGGCTTACTCTTGGTATGCATGCATATGATTGCAGCCCAATAGTCTAGAAATTGGCTGAGTTGTTATTAGTATGTGATTTGGGTAGCCAGTTACACCTCACTAAAAAAAGAGGACAACTGACCCTCCCTGTGCTGTGACTGTAGCATACAATTATTATCACCCAAACTCTTCAGGTCCTGCGTTCGAAGCTGAGGAAAAACTCCAGGTAGCTGACATCCAGGGTCCTACAAAAGTAGTACCCTTATAGTAACGATTTCAAAATGGCAGTAAGTGTAGATGCTGGGACACGATTCTGTATTCAGTGAAGCCTTGTAGATAGATGAGATGTTGAGGCCAATGCGGCTCAGTGGGTTAAAAGTACCTTGGAAAGCCTTTGCCAGCCATACTATACCAAGATCTTTTGCAGTTTGAGGTGAAGGACAGAATTCCCCCCTCCCCAATTCCGTGAATAGAAACTGACCAGACTTCATCATTTGCTGCCTCTAACAAATTTGAAGGCAGCAGGTTAGCTTAGGAGGCACAGAGGCTGTGGTGAACATACAGTTCTATCTTCCATCACTTCTCTGCCACCCAGAGTCTGCTACCTAATGCAGCTGCCTCGCTCTGCCAAATAGTAGGGCTGGCCCTGGAGTAGACAATAATGGAAGAGTCTTGACCTGGTAAGAAACAGCTTTCTATGTTCCCTGGTGTGGCTACCTTTTCATAGCTCCATGAGCTGTACATATTTTGAAAGATCTGTCCATAAGAGTCTAAAACTTATTATGGACAGAGTTTGTCCACGTTTTCCATGTGAAGGCAAAATACTAGGAACAAACTTTGTATATTTCTATTTATAGGTTTTAATTGTATATGTTTTAATTTTGTAAAGCTGTCTTGAGGCCCAGCATTGGGCAAAAGGCGGGATAATAATAATAATAATAATAATAATAATAATAATTTAATAACTATTTCCTTTTATAGTATTGGTTTACTCTGGAAAATACCTGGGGATCTTCAATCTCTATAAAATGTTCTGTTAGAACTACAGGTGCTTTGAGATGGAAAGTTTCTAGCTCTACCAATCAAAAGGCATTGTGCAACTATTGCGAGTGCTTCCAGACAGAGGGTTCCTAGAGCTGGCAATCAAAAGGAATTGTGCAGCTGTTCCAGGTTCCAGGGTGATGGAACCATAAACACCGTCTTTCTCTTCTAAATGGATTTTCCATGGTAAATAATAATAATAATAATAATAATAATAATAATAATAATAAATGAAAGAGATGCTGGGAAAACTCAGGAGGGCTACAGATGGAAGACTATGTCATGGGGGGGGGGGAACCCAATAAAATTCTGTGTTTGAATCTTTGTTTGGAAGCACCGTATATAAAGAAAGTAAATTATGTATCCAATACTAGGAATACACTGCTACAATACAAGGGGTGGGGGTGGAAATGGCATTTCCAAAGATCTGTTCTTGCCTCCCATGAAGTCAATTTCTTTTATTCTTAAATCAAGTGATTTAATGCAAGCCTTACATTGTTCGAAGAAAAGGCTTTATTATAATCAGAAAGTGAGGACAAAGTCCTCTTCCTGACAACAAAAAAGCACTTTTATTGCCTGTATCCTGATGTTGTATTCTTATTCTGCAATTAATGAAGCCATCCGGTCCCTTGCTTTTCTTTCTTTCTTTCTGTTTTTTGTTGTTGTTGTTGTTGTTGACAGTCTTGCCTGTAGGTGGAGTTTCACTCCCAGCGTTATCTGAACAGCTGATCTTTCCCACCAAAAACCCTGGTGCCAGGGTGTCCGATAACTCACCGACTGCTGGAAGTGCGCTTCAGAACAAACACATTGAATTACCCAGAGGATATTTACAATTGCTAACCCAACTCCCAATTTCCTCATTTCGAGCCCCTTCCAAGACAATGCATGTTACAGCATTCACTGGCCCCCCAATTGTACTTTCAAAAACCGATTTCAGGCCCAAGAATGAGGAAAAAGAGTGAGAAAAGCTTCTCGAGGGCTCTTTTTTTTTTTTTTTGGCCTTGTGTTTGTTATTTTTTACAATGATATCATTGGTGAGTTTGACTGTGAGCCTCCCCTCCTTAAACATCCTGCACAGCCTGCCGACAACAAATTGTGTACCACACCCTGAAAGCTGGTACTGGGATATGCCTTCCCTAGCATGTTAGAAAGTCTTTTTCTAAAAATATTATTATTATTATTATTATTATTATTATTATTATTATTATTTGAGCACATGCAGGAGTTCATGACTTAAATAAAACAAGGCAAATTATGAGTGCAAATACAACAAAATAGGCTAAGCAGTGGCAGGGTCACTAAAGCATCGGCAAAAAAAAAAGAGGAAATGCATCACCATTACTCTAGTTGGAGACCCTTGCTCACAGCCTATTGATGATTCTTACCCTAATCGTGACTTTTTATTTGGCAATGTGCCTACTTCTACCCCGAACGTGACTTTTTATTTGGCAATGTGCCTACTTCTACCCCAAACATGACTATTCCCTCTGCTCCAGCCAATGTGCCCACCTCTACCCAGAACATGACTTACATTAATTTGCCAATGTGCCTACCCAGAATGTGACTCATATGAATTTGCCAATGTGCCTACCCAGAACGTGACTTATATTAATTTGCCAATGGGCCTACCCAGAACATGACTTATATTTGCCACTGCTCCAGCCAATGTCTGCAGCTCTGGCATGAAGAACTGCCCACCTGCCTGCACGGGGATGGCGGGCAGACTGGGTCATTTTTCAAGCACAATGAGATCAAGGTGGTGCGTGAGGGTTGTTTTGATGGGATCCTCCAGGTTTCCGTGCTTCTGGGGTATCTCCTGGCCCAATGAGGCCCTGCCTGCTATGGCTGGCTCTAAAAGAAATGTAACACCTGTGCTATTCCCCTACCCCCCAATCCTTTTAATTTGTAGACATGCGTGGCCTAATCAATGAGACAAGGCAGCAGCAGTTCACCATCTTCTGATTAACACATTTTACTTTTATGACTGCATATGGAAGGCACTGCCTACTTTGGTTATCCACAGGTTTTGAAAGTTCATTGTATTCATAAAAATATACCTATAAGTCTCAGCAGCAGCAGCAGCATGGAGTGCATGTTGTTGAGAGCTTACTTCCAAGTAACGCCTGCAGCTGTGTGTCTGAAATTGGGCACAGATGACTCCCCTCAAGGCCATCTGTGAGATGCCCATGAGTACTGGATGATGTCTCTTGAAAAAGGACAACATTTCAGCCACCTGAAACAACGTATTTGAAAGCTTACTTCCGAGTAACGCTTGCACCAATTGTTCTAAAATTTGGCACACAAGGCTAGCAACACTCAATCTGCACTGTGACAAAGTTTCAAACCTGTAACTTGGAAAATTAAGAAGTTTTAGGCCTTTCTGACTCAAAAATCAACTCTAGAGTCTCTAGGGCAAAATGGAGAAATTATATAATATCGGATTTCTGATAATTATCAGAAAGACAATACGATACGGTTCACCTATGATATAATCGGAGACGATATTTTTTTTGGTCTGAAATTCCAATAAAGATACTATACAATATTTTTGAGCGTGCACATCCCTAAGTGTTGACCAGGTGATCTCTGTGCCTGCTCAGTCTACTTAGGGTTAATCCTAAAGTTAGGCTTTGGGTTGAGGAGGTATGGCTTCCAAGCCATGAGCAGGAGATGCGGAAGATCCTAGCAGGGCTGGAAGGAATGAGTGGACCATGACGATGGTTTGAATATTGACTTTTAATAGCTGGAGTCATTTATCCATGGTAAATTAGGGTTGGGATTCATCCTCAGATTAGGGTTAGGCTTGAGGAGGCACGGCTTCTGAGCCATGAGTATGAGATGTGGAAGACACTAGCAGGGCCAGAAAGAATGAGTGGGCCACCAGGAGAACTTGCATACTGTCTTTAGTACCTGGAATCACTTTTTAGTGGTAAATTAGGGTTGGGGTTAATCCTCAGGTTAGGGTTAGGGTTGAGGAGGCATGGCTCTCCAGGCATGAACCAGAGATGTGGAAGAGCCAAGCCCGGCCAGAAAGAATGAGTTGGCCATCAGGAGTTCTTGCATACTGACTTATAGTAACTGGAGTCACTTTTTAGAGGTAAATTAGGGTAGGGGCTATCACTCAGGTTAGGGTTAGGGTTGAAGAGTCATGGTTCCATATGCATGAACTGGAGATGCGGAAGCGCCTAGCAGGGCCAGAAAGAATGAGTGGGCAACCAGGAGATTTTGCATGCTGATTTGTAGTAGCTGGAATGACTTCTCAATGTTAATTAGGCTAAGTGTTGATGGGGAATTTCAAATCTCCTCCTTTCCCTTGTCGTGGTACGTAATATTTAAACTAGGATTGGACTGGAAAGCCCTTCAAGTCGAAGATGCATTCAAATACAAGGCTGTCCTCTGACAGCCATACAAATAGATAAAGTGGGGCACATGGCCACTCTAACACCATGAATGGGGGATAGATCTTGACACTCCTGGAGAGGTGTGTATGCATGGAGTCTCTGGAACTGGCACAGAGTGAGGCCTATATTTCTATATATTTCTATATATTTCGATATATTTCTCTGCGCTGATGCCAGCAAGCCAGCTCTGTAAACCAGAGGCAAGAAGGGGCTGTATATGTCCTTTCACATGCACTAGAGTGGCACTATCTTATTCTCTGGTTTTGAATATACTTCAGTCTCCCCCCCCCCCTTTTTTTTTTTTTAAATAGACTGTGGAACTCTGGCTTTTCTTTTCTAATTATAAGGGAACTGGAAGAGTCAGAGCACACAGTTGCCAGAGAATGGCACAAAAACAGCCTTCCCATGGAGAGTCACTCATTCTGATCCTGGCAGTAATGTCTACAAGTGTTTATCATTTAGATGAGTGGCATCTCCATGCTCTACCTATACCTGGGGAGTGACTTTGGAAAGGGATTCCCGCAGAATCATGGAACCAACTGGTACTTTTAAGTGTTATGTCTGGGATAGGGATGACTCACAAATGCAGACTGTTTTGGGTGATATCCCCGAGGTGAGTGTAATATGTACCTTACCACCACCACTACCACGCCTAAATTATCTGATTCAACCCCACCATTCAAATGGCTTGACTCCACACAACGGACTCTGCACAGTCTAGGCTACAGTGTCTACAAGCAAAGGAGAAAGTTGCTTGTGAAGCAGATGTTCCAAACATGCTGGTTAAGCCACATGCTATAAGGGAAGGGAAGGGAGCTAGTGCATTCCTAGAGGCTTGAGTGATCAAAATTCAGTTCAGCAGTAAACGTAAGGGCACTTTCAAACATGCCTTCAAAATGTCTTTAATTGCTAACCAGGACATCACACAATACACCTGAGTTGATTCATATTTCCTTCACTTACAACTGCAAGGCTTTCCCTAGTTAAAATGTCCTGTCATCACCTCTAATGGGTATAGATTCATAGCCTAGAAAGGATATGGCCTTAGTTGGAATCAGACTGACAGCAGCTTACAAATTATGTGTGTCTGTGTGTATACCAAACATTAAAAACTACCCTAATAATAAAATAGCATAATTCACAAACAACAGTAAAGGCAGCATCTTAAAAACCATATCAGCAACCCCAGTTCATATGATGATAAACCAATAATGTGATAGAGGATGTCAGCTCATGGGTGACATGAAAAAGGAATGAAGGTGACATGTGAATGTAAATCCACCCCACCCCCCCTTGCAAGGCCCGTGGTTGAACTAAAGCCAGATTCCTCTGCATTCCAAAATCCACTCAAATATGTGCACAAATAACATGTGACGGAAACTTGAAGGGCTGATTCTTACAACCATTTTCTTCAGTTTGTATAATTTATTCTGCTTCTCTTAGACATGGAGGCACCAAAGCTCTGTCCTGAAACCACTGGAAATCATGCTTAGTTGTTTCTGCCTCCTGAGATTTCACATGTCAGAACAAAATAAAGACTAGAAACCTGTTGTTGTTGTTTTTGAGTGGGAACAGAATAAACAGAACTATTGCTTAATTCTTTGGCTTGGCCAGATCTACACCAAGCAGGATATAACACTTTGAAAGCGGTTTCAAAACGGTCTATGGAGTGTGTCCGGGGCCCCAATTGTTGTCAATACTGTTATAAACCATTATAAAGCAGGAGTGCAGATCCTGCCCTAGATACCAAATCAGTTTGCTCGTATGGTATAACCACAAATGCACAGAATATACACAGCCTTGATTATGCTGACGTTTCTGGACCTGCACTGGTCTTTTATAGCCTTCCAGGTTATTATGTTTTATCCAGAAACAATGGACTTATGTATGGCCATTCATGGCCACTGTGATGGGTTCCTTCACAAATCCTTTCAAAGGGGCTTCTGCAGGAAACAGTTTTGTGCCCCATGCCCCTTTCCTTGTTCCGAACACAATGTTTATCACACATGCCTCATAGTGGCTTGGATTCTGGCTTCAGTTATGCCAGTGTAAACTTGGAACCATTCCAGTGAAATCAGAACATAAATTCTCCTCTTTTTTTTACATGTATCATCAACTGATGTGCCTTGATCAGATCTATTATGCCTATTGTAAATGTGAACTTTTTGAAAAGCCAAGTAAATTTACTCTGAGTTTCCATCCTCAAAGTTGATTCAGCACCTCAAAAGAGGGCAATAACTCACTGCTTAAATCAGTAATGACTTCCAGCATTAGAAATCTCTCTCCCCTTGCAAACTTTTCCTCTTATCCAGAGATCAGGATCTTAATGTGGAAAATCCTTTAATTTTTTTTAAAGCCTGTATCAGGTTTTGTTATACAAAGCATCAACTTTTCTTATCAAAGTGTGCAATTGCTTCAGTAATGTTGCAATCCTGTGCACGTCTACTCCAACACAGTTCAATAGGGCTTACTTTCAGGTAAGTGAGTTTAGGATTGCAGCCTAAGGGTGCAATCCTATGCATGTTTAGAAAAAGGTCTTACAAGTTGATGGACTTTTTTCTGTCTAAACATGCATAGGACTGAGCCTTAAGTTGCCTTGCATCTGCAATAGCCAGTGGGAGATGGGCACAATTAGGGATGGACGAATCCATCAATCTTGGTTTCTCATTTTTCCAATATTAAGTTTAGTTTGTTTTGAACTTTGAAAATTTATCCTGTGTTAAGTTTGGTTTGCTCCTGAAGCTGGAGAGTTTTTTTTAAAGTGTCTGCATTAACATTGGGGCACATTTGGTAGATTAAAAAGTATCTCATTTCATTTGGATGTCACAGTTATTACAGTCAGAGACAGGACTTTGTCTGGACATGTTATTACAGATAAATTTTAGCTTGTGCAGCTTGAGTATGTGGACACACTGCTTGGAGGACAGAGGCCTACCACTTCTTTACTGCAGAGGTAGGCAGAAGGTAGATCAGGATGTACTGGTAGATCTTTGGGTGATATGCAGTAGATTGGTAAAGGGTTTTTTTTGGCTCCCAATCATTAATAATAGCAAGTGAAATAAAAAAAAAATAGCAAACAAAAAAAATCTTTGCTATGGCTGGCCTTGTGCTAATTGTGTATCTCCTAGCCTTAAT
This sequence comes from Anniella stebbinsi, assembly GCA_029215795.1. Lineage (NCBI taxonomy): Eukaryota > Metazoa > Chordata > Lepidosauria > Squamata > Anniellidae > Anniella > Anniella stebbinsi. The sequence goes on from JARDYH010000005.1 coordinate 33,613,786, forward strand.
TTTCCTCACCTGTACAATGGGGATAGTAATTTGTTACTTTTTATCAAGTCTTTGTGCAGCTCTACTGGCCGTGCATGAAGTGTTTCATGTTAGAATTTCTGATCTATAGAAACCCAGATATAGATTTGTAATTTGCATATTCAACATGAGGTTCATGGGATGCAGTAGGTAATTGCTACAGCCCCCTTCCCCCAAGTTAATTTGCACCTGGTTTTGATTAGTGAACTTTTGGGTCCTAGTTAAAAAAACAAAACAAAACAAAAACATAGTAGATCCCAAACTTTCTGTGCCCCTGACTTATTGGATCTTTGCCCTTCCTGGTTATTGGGATCAGCCAGGGCTGCGGTTTTAATCTGAACCTCAGATGTGGTTAGTGCCTTTGGGGGGAAGCGTGTGGTCTTTGCTGCCTGAAGGTGATAGTTTGACCTTTGCTTGAACACTCAAATTCTGCATAATGTTTGCCCTGTATGCAATTTACAATTTTTGAGCAAAATTTTGGAGAAGGCGATAGCGTCCCAACTCCAGAGAGTCTTGGATGATTCTGATACTAGACTGGCTTTTGGCTTGGTTTTGGAACAGTAATGCCAGTTATTAGGCCAGGAATAAATAGGGTGGGGTGGTTTTGATACCAATGCATTTCAATTATAGATGTATAAAAATCAATTCCTCCCCCTGCACCTCCTTCAGTTTAAGCATTGTGTGCAAAATGGCCTTAGCCTTGCTATTAGTCACTTGTCCAGTGTCAGTAGCAATCTCTGTGGGTGAGTAGTTTAAAAGCCAAACGCAAAGGGGTAAACGAAAAGGATATTTTATTCAATGAAAGAAAAAAAAATTCAATGCGTTTCAGACAGCACATGCATGACTTAGCACAGGAGACTGGCATCTGAAGAGCAAACAACACTTGTTACATCGTCCTAAATTGCCCTGAAGAAGGACCTATGTGTGTTCCAGAACACACCAGAACTTTTTTCTTTCATGATTGAATAAAACGTCATTTTTGTCTACCCCTTTGCTTTTGGCTTTTTGGCATTCCTCATGGGGTTCCCTTTTTGTTGGTTTTGGGTGGGTAGCTTGCCAGAGCGTCTGCCCACTGGGACATGTTGTCGGTGTGCTGGTACATTATTTTGTTGGTTGATCCAGCAAAACAGAAGCCTTTTTTCAGAATGAATGGAACTTGTTAGGTTAGGTGGGTAGCAGAAGGCCCCACTCTCCTTCTCATGCCTGTTCAACAGAACAACTGAATTGAGTCCCTAAGAATATGCTGGGGTGCAGCTGTGGCCACCATGACACCACTATCATGCACATTTCTTCTACAAGCACAAGCACATCTCAGAATGGTTTTAGACATGGGCAAATCACATTGAGTGCAACTAGACACATGCAACTTACTCCATTTGGTTTCGGTAGGATTTCATCACAAATGACTAGTTTTAGGGACAGAGGAAGCTGCCTTAGACTGAGTCAGAGCCTTGGTCCATCTAGCCCAGTATTGTCATCACTGACTGAGCTCTCCAGGGTTTCAGGCAGGATCCTTTCCTAGCCCTCCCTGGAGATGATGGGGATCAAACCTGGGATCTTCCATATGAAAAGCAGCAGCTCTACCACTGAGCTTTGTTTGGCCCCTCAACATTAGCTGGACACACACACATACACACGTCTGTTCAAGCAAGGCTGATTTAACTGGAAGCTGGAAACTATGATTCAAACTGAAAATTGGTTAGATTATGATTCCTCTTTACTCATATACTGTACTGCATCTTTTTTCCATTACAACTAATGAGCTGCAGGTCACACAGTGTAACAACTAAGATTATATGTATTTATTTTGGCTCCTCTGCTTCTAATCTGCTTGAGGAGATGCCAGTTTACATAGCACAGCAGACTTTCTCTTTTCATATTCTGGCTCATTTCCTTATGGAATTATTTTGACACACACCAGGCTCTTCAGAATCAGGCTGCTGTTTCAACAGGGCTGAAAACACCCCCCCCCCACACACACACAAGAGTGGGGGCGGAGGGGAGAAAAAGCAAGAAAGGTCACCAAAAAGACTGTTTCCCCAGTGACTGACAGCATAGACTATTAGCACAAGCATCCCAATCCCGCTAAATTAAGTTGTGATTTAGACCAGCTTTCCCCAACTTAGTGCCCTCCAGATATTTTGGGCTTCAGTTCCATGGCCAGTGCTCAGGAATGCTGGGGATTTATTGGCCCTCTCCCGCCCTAATCTCCAGAAACAATTCCCAACTATCACGGCGCTGGCTCCAGATTTGAGGGGCCCCTCAGCAAAGTACCCTTCTGGTAGGCCCCCTCCTACATCAGTGGGTCTCCCTGATGCATTTACTCCAGTCAGCACCAGGCAGCAAGCTAGGTCTGAGAGGCACCATTTCAATGTTCCAAGATGTTCCAGAGCACTGCTATCTCAGGAGCATGGTGGGAAATTAAAATGGTAGCCACTGATCAGAGCATCAGGGATATATGTTTAAAAGGGTTGTTCAAGACAGGCATCTTTATTGGCTGTGCTGAGGCTTGGGGACCCCAGTAGCTTTTCAGGGCAGGATCTACACTACTGCTTTATAATGGTGTATAACGGTGTATTGACAATTGTTGGGGCCCATGATACATTCCATATACCATTTTCAAAGCACTTTCAAAGTGTTATATTTTGCTTGGTGTAGATCTGTGCTGTGCTGCCTGCTGATACAGGCCTTAAACATTCACCACAGGTTCTTTTTTTTATTGAGGGAACATATCGTTATCACTCTTAGTGTGGTTAAAAACAATCAAAATAAGCAGAGCCATCTATCTATCTATCTGTTTATAACATGACAACAGCAAAGAGTAGAATACAGCAGCAGTAGTAACATTAAAACCAACTCAAATCACATTTGAAAAGGCCTGGGAAAATATAAAGGGTCTTAGCCCAGTAATCAAACGACATAAGGGTAGGGTAGATATCAGGGGAGACTTTCTCAGGGAAGGATTCCAAAGTTCAGGCACTATACAGGGCTGGCCCAAAATAGTTTGCTGCCTGAGGCAGAACAGCAACCCCCCTCCTGCCTCACTGCAAGTCAACGTACATACTACCTAAGGCTAGCCAAGTCATTTTGGAACCTGAGGCAAAATAAATAAATAATAATCATAATAATAATATATTTATTTATTACCCGCCTCTCCCTCTGGATCGAGGCCGGGAACAACATCAAATATAAAATACACAAAACTGATTAAAAGCACATAAAACAAATACATCATTAAAATACCAATAAAATACCAATAAAACACTTAAAATTCATCTGGGTAGGCCTGCCGGAAGAGATCAATCTTTAAATTCTTGAATCCCCAAAGATTCTCTCTGTGGGAGTAAAAATTCAGTAATAATATATTAAGTAAGTAAAAATGTGCTGCTCTTTCATGACAAGCAAAAATCAGCTGCCTCAAGCAGCAGCCTCACTCTCCCTAGTGGGCCAGCCTACTGTCATCACATTCAAGAAGGCCATCTCTCTGGTCTCAACCTGCCTCACCTAAGAAGATGGTGGAATCTGGAGAAGGGGCTGCAAATATGAGTTCTGCATGCATGCAGATTCATGTGGGAGTAGGTGGTCCTTCAGATATTTAGTAACTAGATATATATTGCCATGGTGCAGCCTATTTAGGGTGAACTGTGCAAGTGATCAAAATGCAATTGGGGGGGAGACCTCCCCTTTAAAATTAGAGTCACAGAATAAGAATAAAAATTAGGATGTAATACTTGACAATATTTCTGTCCCTGTATGCTTTTGAATCACAGCAAGTCAAGGGAAGAGACCTACTCAGAAAGTCACCATTTTCTCTACTCTTGGAGGCACCTTCATTGATTGGTCCTACTGTAATTCAGTAAGACAGCCTTCCCCAACCTTATGTCCTTTGGGTGTCAGCTAAGATGGCTAATGGTCAGGAATTCTGGGTTGTAATAATAATAATAAAAAACCCTGGAAGGCATCAGGTTGGGGAAGACTACAGTAAGTCTTTTCTGGTAGTGAGGTGATGAAGCTACTGGCAATGATTTGCTAGCTGCTCTGATGTCAAAGAAGGCTCAGGTCAGCAGAAAATCCTAGAGAAGGAGAGGTAAAAGAACCAGGGGGCTGAGAAGGTTAAGGCAAGGGATATAGCCTTTAGGAAGAGAGAACTTGAAGAGCAAGTGGTCCAGAGGAACTTGGGGGGATTTTTTTTTAAAAAAAAAATGGTCAGAGTGGAGTCTATGAAGGGAAGTAAAGCTGAAAGAAAGAACAGGCAGAGGGGAGACAGGCACGTGACCAAGAGGTAAAGCATGGGGAAAGTGCAAGTTCACACATTAATTGTAAGTAACCTGACACGTTTAGACTACAGGCTTCTTCTTTCTATTTGTTAATGCTACAGATTACACAGGTCTGTAATGTTACCCCAGAGCAGAGAAGGCAGGTCAGATACATGTTGTTGAAGGCTCACATTGCCTCTGACCTGCAGTAAACAAGCAGTGCAGACATGCCCTTCCTCTCGCTTCCTCCCAGATTTGTTCAGCTGTGACATAATTACAAGTGCTTGACATTGAGAGTATTACACTTGGCACTTGAAGTGAGCACCTAATGGAGTGAATGGACAAGATCATGTGACTATCAAGAACAAAGAGTCTATGCATTCATTATACTTGCTTCACCAGGTGAGGAGTTGAAGTATGTGTGTGAGCGTGTGTGGAGGGGACATAGCCATTAGTGCATAATCAAGAGAAATCCATTCAATCACACATCCATATACTTTCAGTGTGAAACAATCCCCAAGTATCTAGATCTCACGGTTATGACAAGCTCAAAAACGTATGGCCAAACAGGCATGGCTGGCTCCAGAGGCAAAGTCAGATATTTGCTGGAGCCCTAAGACTGGCAAAGGGCCCAATACCAACACCCCAAAGCAACACCACTCTCACTTTGCGTGAGAATAAAATTGCATGAGAATAAAACTGCCCAAATCATGCTGCCTTTATACAAATCTATGGTGTGTCCACACTTGGAATACTGTGTACAGCTCTGGTCACCATACTTTAAAGAAACTATTGGAACTCTGGAAAAGGTTCAGAAAAGGGCAACTAAAATTATCAAGGGGCTGGAGCATCTCCCCTATGAGGGAAGGTTACAACAGCTGGGACTGTTCAATTTGGAAAAAAGGAGGCTAACGGGAGACACGATAGAGGTGTACAAAAATCTGCATGGTGTGGACAATGTGGATAGGGAGGCATTTTTCTCCCTCTCTCAAAATACTGGAACCTAGGGTCATCCCATGAAACTAATTGGTGGGAGATTCAGGACAGATAAAAGGAGATACTTCTTCACACAGTGCAAAGCTAAACTATTGAATTCACTGCCACAAGATGTAGTGATGGTCGCTAATTTGGATGGCTTTGGGTGGGGTTAGATACATTCATGGAGGAGAAAGGTATCAATGGCTACTAGTCCAAATAGCTATGTGCTATCTCCAACAGCAGAGGCAGGAAGCCTATGTATACCAGTTGCTGGGAAACACGGGTGGAAGGGTGCTGTTGCAGTCATGTCTTGCTTGTGGTTTCTGGTTGACAGCTGGTTGGCCACTGTGTGAACAGAGTGCTGGACTAGATGGGCCCTTGGTCTGATCCAGCATGGATCCTCATATGTTCTTATGATACCCAGAGAGATCAGAAACAATGCAAGAAATATCTCAGTTTGCACACTCCTTCTTTCTTGGTGAAAAGGGATTCACTGAAAGTGCCTTTCCAAAAAACAACAACACTAAATCTTGGAGCTGGTTCTGAGAAAGGGACCTAAGTGGCCCTCCAATGGTAACAAGACTTTGACATTGTCCTTACCTGCACATCTTTCTTCTACATGCAGTGCTTCTGCTTTATAAAGCATTCGGTGCTTTATATTCACTACTCTAGTCCTTGTTAAAAACTCTTCAAGAACTGATCTTTGCAATTAAGAATTAATAACAAATCACCTCCCAAAAAATTAAATGCATGTGTAACATTATTACATAATTGCAATTTGTTTCTAAGGAATGCAGACCACTTTTGGATTTGGTTTGCCAAAGGAGATTCACACTTTCAATAATTGGCACACCAACTCAAAGGAATTGTTGTTCCATCATCACCTCTAACTTATGTGCAGTCAGGCTAGGCTGTTAAAACATAAGAAAAGGCCTGCTGGATCAGACCAAACGTCCATCTATGCTAGCATCCTCCTTCCCACAGAAGCCGACAAAATGTCTACATTAAATCCACAAGTAGGGCATAAAGGCAATTGCCTTCTCCCAACATTGTTTAAACTCGTATACAGTGATATATCTGTTAGCTGGTGTGGCTGAATCAAGCAGACTGAATCCAAACTTTATTGTATCATATCGTCTCCCTGGCTAAGCAGCTAGAAGTATAAAAGAACAGGAAAAAACCACTCCAGGCAACTAGCAAAATGAAACTCACACTACTACTACAGAACATATTGAACATACTAGTCTTTTTATACACAAGAAACTCAGGTTAAAAATGAAACTTATTTGGCTCCACCTGGCAGCTAGGCAACATCCCCCCTACCCCAATGATCTTTGGTTGAGCAACTACTATACATCCAGAGTTGTTAACTAGCACTGCACCCTGATTGACCCTTGTTGCTGTGCCTACTATTAGCTTTTTTTAAAAAACTCTAAGAACAAATTAACCCTTACCTTGCACCTTTTTCTTGGTGTGACCTCTTGCTGTTGCTATTCCATCAATATCACCTCTGAAACTTGAGGATCTATGAAGTCAACTAGCCATCATGAGTAAAACTGGAGGATCTATGAAGTCAACTAGCCCTCACTAGTAATAGTCAATGACAGACCTGTCATCTATGAATTTGTCCATAAGAACATAAAAAGGACTGAAATATATTATACTGCATAGTGAAATAAATGTATACAAATGGCATAGTTGGTTCAGACAGCAGCATCTGCACTAATGTTCCTGTCAAATCTTTGTAAGCATTTCCCTCTTTCCCACATGCATGCATACAATGGTGAATCCATGCAAGGACTCTTTCCAACCTTCTCAACTGGGGATCTTATCAAACCACAAAGACGTACAACGATGAGAAGATCCAGAGAAATTAATTCCTGGTTTTATTACACCCAGGCACAATTATCATAATCCTTTCCCCTGCTGGACTTCCTGCTGAGTTGAGATTTATAGCCTGTTCGTACAAAATGCAGCTGTTTGGCTTTTTGCCACCCTCTCCCTCCCTGATCTGGAAGGAACACTTCGTCATGGGAGGGAGGGAGGAACTGTAGGCCTGAGACTACTAGGTGTGTGATCTTTTAATTCCACACCACCGCCCTGCCCTGCCACTTGCCAAGAGAAGCCACTGCAGCTTGTTATTATTAGCAAATATGGGTATAAAAAGAAGACACAACATGTCTGACTTTACAGACAGTGCAGTGTAGTAGTTATAGTGTCAGACAAGGACAGGACCCAGGTTCAAATTCTCACTCACCCACTAATCTCATGGGATGGCCTTGGGCCAGTCACTTTCTCTCAGCCTAATTTACAACATCGGGTAGTTTTGAAGACAACATGGGGGAGTGGGAGGGAGAGCTCTTTAGAGTTAAAGTGGAATTAAAAAATGTTTAGACTAATGTGTATGTTTGAGGCTGTATACTCTACAAGAGGGCAATTGTGTCCCCTGCCCCCTCTGTTATTATGTTTGTTCCCACATATAGATAAAACATTCAAATAGTGTCTTCATCCATAAAGTCAGGTGCATAAATGACAATGCAGTTCTTCCAAACACCCCACCTCCCTTTGTAGCAGAGAGATCATAGTTCACTGTGGACTATGCTTAAAAACCAATGGTGCTGTTGATGGTGAGAAATCCACCTACCTAAGGCAAAAATAAAAATTCATTCACACACATACACACCCAAGGTAAAATAATAATAATAATAATAATAATTAATAATAATCCACACACACCTTACACATGCTTACCACAGGCAATAAAAAATTAAATCCACGCCCCCTGCACACTCACCCAAAGTGGAAAAAACCCACACCCACTCCAAGACAATTAAAAAAAACCTCTCCCCACACACCAAAGGCATAATAATAATAATAATAATAATAATAATAATCCACAGCCAGCCACCCAATAACATTCATCAACATAATAAATCTACACACAGACATGCACACACACACCAAGACAAAAACTAAAATAACATTAAAAATACAACATCTACCCACATACTTACCCAAGGCATAATAATAACAACAAAACCAACAAGAATACAAATCCACACATGCACCAGGACAAAACCAACCAGACACCCATACACACTCAACAAAGGACTACCCGCTGCCTGCCCCCTTGCCCACCAAGCACACGCTACACACCCCCACCTGCCCTGCGTGACTGCCACCTGCCCACATCGCGGGCCGCTCACCCAAGCCTGCCCACACCACGCGCCCTGCTGCCCGTGTCCCACATCGTTCGCACTGCTCACCACCCATGCTGCGCCCACCCGCTCAGCACCATGCCCCTACCGCAAGCGCTCCGCACCTTTTGCATCACTTGCAGCCCACGCCCGCACCACCCCCGCCCGCCCAGCACCACATGCTCGCCCGCAATTGCCCCTGCATCACGGGCCAGTGCTGCTACTGCTACCTCTACCATCTGGTTGTTCTCCCACAAGTCTCCCGAGACCAGGACAACACAGGGAGAGAGCTGGGAGGTATGATGTCCAAAATAAAGGGCCAGATGGCAGAGAGGAAGGGTGGGGGGAGAAAGAATACTCTTTTGCCCCCCCACCCCTCCTCCTGGCTCTTTAGCAAAATAAAGGGATGGATCACGGCGAGGGAGGGTCTCCCCCACCCACCTTCCCTCTCCACGATCCAGCCCTTTAGAACGATGCGTGCCTGCACTTCCAGGTATGTGTCATCCAGCCTCTTCCCTGTGCAGATCCAGTGCTTTCCTTGGCCTGCGTGATCAGCTGGCCAAGAACAAGCCCCGGATGTTGGGAGGAGCTGGATGACACGTACCAGGAAGTACGGGCATGCGTCGTTCTAGCCCCTTCCCCTGCACCAATCAGGGGCTGTTCTTGGCCTACACTATCGTGCCGGCTAGTAACAGGCCCCGGATGGCACGGGGATCTGCCTAATTCCCGGACTTTCCAAGAAATCAGCTGGTTTCCCCCGGATGCTATTTTGACACCCCATTTCTGGACTTGTCTGGGGGAAACCGGACGCCTGGTCACCCTATTACATGCAGGCAAGCATCACAGTGCAGACCAGGCACGCAGGCTAGGTAGACTCATTCCCATTGGCCCAAGACACATTGCCTCTACGCACAATGAAATTTGTCCAAATCAGGGCCTATATCATGATAGAATTAGGAGCCTATCAGAGAAAAAAAGATGGCAACCCTGATTCTGCACCACAAACATGATTGAATACCCAACGATTCAAACCCAGACTTCTAATTGCTAAGCACTCAAAGCTCGTTGCCTGGGTGGAAGAATCTGTCAGTTTTGCACTATCTCATATTCACCTTTTTGAAAATCTCAAGTTGTTTTCATCTCTTTTATGTAGAAAAGTGTGAGTTGATAAGTTCTTAACAAAAAAGTGAACTGAACTCAGTTCTCACCCATCTCTATGTTGGAGGTTCATGGCTTCTTCCTGGAGATCTAATGTGAAGCAGCAAATTTGCTGCCTTGTAGGAATGCCTTCTGTTTGTCTCCACTTCTGCAGTACTTACACACTTGTAAATAATGGGGGGAAATACAAAAAAAAAAAACCACCCATAAGTCTCCAGTGCTCTTGCATCCAAAGGAAACAAAACCCAGCATTTGAGCAGACCATATTTCTTGCCGCTGAAGGATCTACTCGAGATCCTGGATCACTGTGATGTAACATGGGCTTGATAAATTGGTTTCACACCGTGTAAAGTTGCTGCTTATGCTTATCATATCTTAATCCAAACACACACACACACATGCACACATATATTGCAAAGTTTTAGGATTTTTTTGGTGTTGATTTACATCTACCTTTGAAAAGAATTTAGCCTGGCTTGCTGGCACTCTATGCCTTCCTTTGACAGTGGTATTATTGTTCTGGTACATAATAGGCAAAGGTTTACAATGGTCCCTCTGGGATTGTAGAAGAACTTCGTGCCATTGAGTGAAAGCATGATGTGTAATGTTGCTAACTGCTCCTATTGTGTGATATCAGACCAGCAAAATACTCACTCACTTATAGAACCCACATGCATTCTAGCTACTTAAAATGGCCCCATTTCTATTTCGGTCAGATTTTTCTGGCTTCTTGCACATGCACACACACTGCTCCCATGAGAAGTTCTTAACCCTTAAGCATCTACAGTAGCATCCTGAAAACCAAATTCAAATTGGGTGTTGTTTTCACAGATGCCATTTTACTTTCAAAATGTCAGTTGGGATTCTAGTCTCTTTCCGTTTCATGCTACCTTCTGCACAGGCTGATCATATGAAAAGGAGGACAGGGCTCCTATATCTTAACAGTTGTATATAAAAGGGAATTTCAGCAGGTGTCATTTGCAGGAGCTATGCTAGAGTGACCAGATACAAAAGAGGGCAAGGCTCCTGCAGCTTTAACTGTTGTGATATAAAGAGAGAATTTCACTAGGTGCTGCATGCATAACAATGATACCTGCTGAAATTCCCTTTTCTATGCAACTGTTAAAGATACAGGAGCCCTGTCCTCCTTTCATATGGTCACCCTACTTCTGCATGAATGTTCTGGATTTTAATTAGGAAGTTTTTAACATCCAGCCCTTTGGGATATTTCCAAAATCTAGCTAGCTAGTTTTAGCTGTGACTAACAAATGCATTTTCAAACAGTGTTGATTTGTTTGAAATCAATTTGATTTAAATCATGGTTTAAATTTCTTCTATTAAGGACTCCGATTTCATGGTTTAATTTAGTTTAAATTCCTAGTAAAGTAGGCTGACCATCTGAAAAGGAGGACAGGGCTCATATAACTTTAACAGTTGTAGAGGAAAGGGAATTTCAGCAGGTGTCATTTGTATGCAATTAGTTCCTGGTGAAATTCCCTCTTCATCACAACTGTTAAAGGTGCAGGCACTATACTAGAGTAACCATATACAAAAGAAGGCAGGGCTCTGCAACTTTAACTGTTGTGATGAAGAGGGAATATCACCAGGAACTAATTGCATACAAATGACACTGGTTGAAATTCCCTTTTCTCTACAACTGTTAAAGTTATATGAGCCCTGTCCTCCTTTTCAGATGGTCAGCCTAAGTAAAGAAACTTCTATTTAATCATGTTTGGGGTTTTTGGGAGAAGTTCATTATCATTCAATATAACCTTAATACATATTCATTAGAAGATAGGTACACTAAGCAATTATTCTGAATTGTTTTCAGATTACTTTTCATTAAAAATGGGATGGTAATTATTCATTTTAGTAATAAAGCAAAATAAACTTGTGAAGTCATTCAGGTGATGAACCAGCTCCAACTGTTCAATTAATTAAGATATTTTTGTCATGATTAATTATCATGACAAAAATGAATTATCATGACAAACATTCATTAATAATCATGACAAACAATCATTATCACCAAACTGGCTTTTAAATTGTACTAAAAATATTGTTAATTCTTTTTAGTTTTCGTTTTCAACAAACAACAACATTAACAAACATGCACATGGATTTTTGAATGGTTGACTATTTCAGTTTTTAGATAAATGTAAAGTTCTTTTAAAAAATAAAAGTTAGGCAATTTAAACCACAGCAGGTACAGAAACAAAATATTCCCAAACGGGGTCTCTTTTACAGCCTGCTGCTGCCATGCTAGGTATATCCCTTCTACAGTGAAGCATACATGCAGCAAAAGTTTTCCTCAGGGGTCAGGACTGCATGAAGATGTTCAGTTGCCTTTTAGGCTGATTTTGGATGATACATTAGGCAACAGATGGGGGGGGGAAGCAACCATCAGTTGTGTTGTTTATTGTGTCATGTGGAGGGATACACACCACACACACACAACTGATGGTACGCTATTCCGTCCAATTAAGCAACAGAGAGAAACAACGGGCTTGCACGTTGTTTAGCCCGAAGCCCATTGTTTAAAGTGTTGTCCGAAACCAACCCCCCTCTCTCCTTGGACTATTCCATTTGGGCATAGAGTTCTGCCGGCCGAAGCAGCAGAACCCCCCCTCCCCCCGGCTGCTCTGATACAGCCGGCAGAATTTGTGGTGCATGCTGGGTTATGGCTGGAGGACTGAGGGGGGTTGGAGGAAGGAGGCGCTGCAGCCAAGATGGACGCTGGAACTTTCAGCTGTTTAATGGACAGAGTAGCAATGTGTCATGTGGGGAGCACCGCCTACCTAAAGCACAGTCAGTACACTATTTCACCCTCCGTTGCCTAATATGTCATGCGAAAGCAGCCAGACAGAGAGCATGCACTTCTGTAAACCACCTGCAGTGCAGAATAGGAGCTTCATCACACCTAATCCCCCCCCCACCTGGTTTGCCTCTGTTTTTTTTAAAAAAAAAACTCTGAGGGAAATGTGCATCAAGCTTATGATCCCTTTCCCCTAAATAGCTGCTGTTTTGTTCCTTCTCTCCTTCACTCTGTTGCTCTTTCACTCCACTCCTCCCATTCTCCTTCCAGTCAGGTCCTGGAAGATGAGTACTTCAACCAGATTGCCTTTCTCCTGGGCAAAAATGGAACGAACATTTAGTCTGGCTCTTTGAGGGCATTGAGGGAATACAATCCTGTCTCTGCAGAGATTCAGGCATTGTGTTGTTTTAAAAAACTGGAGCCAGCTGCTGGGAGAGATTGCTTTTCCCTGCCAGGACCTGATGCAATCCATTCTAGCCCCCGTTCCTTTAAAACTACAGGGAGGTTTGACGTGGATTTAATGCATTTAGGGAAAACAATCCAGACTTTTAGCTTTCTAGGAAAGGCTGGGGAAGAGACAGGGTATCAGCAGGACAGCCACAGGGTCATGTGAGTACTATGCTGCAAATCCACACACCAGGAATGGCAAGAGTGCAGTAAATCGCTGGTGTGATGGAGGCCTAAGACTGATCAGGTTATTTCCCATCTTGATTACACATTCATAGAATACAATTAGAAGTTATATAATTAGTACTCATGATGATATCTTTGACCTAGGCTTTTTTAAAATAATTGTTTTAAGTAAATGTCAAAATCTCATTTTTATTATTTTTTAAATAAAAATCCAATTTAAATGATAAAAAATGAAAAATTGATTTTTTTCCAATCCTGTTTTAAATTGTCCCCTAGAAAATCTGACAAACTAAAGGCTATTATGATATGTGTGTATGTGTGTGAATTTAGGATTTGATCACGCTCGTAGACAACAAGGCTCATTATAAGTCACTAATGAACAATTAAAAATAACAACAACACTTCAGATAAATTAGCACTAGATTTCAACAAGAATGAAACAAGAGAAATAGCTCAGCAGGTATCTTTTCCCGTTTGGAAGAATCAAGTGTTCAAAATTTTCTCATACCTGGATTCTTCAGAAGAACTTAGAATGCATTGCTTTTAGAGTTTACTGAAAGCGCGATCCTATACACGTCTACTCAAAAGTAAGTCCCATCGCTTTCAAGGGGCTAAATATATTAAACCTATTTTGAAATGTCAGCATTAGTTATCTTTTTTTATTTAGGACTCCATTCACGGAGCTGGTTTTGACCAGAGTGCTGGTTTTTAATCGCTATTTTGATCATATTTGGACCCTGATTAACTTAAGGAGTGCCCTTTTCCCCCCATTATCACACACGTACACACAGCCCTCTGAATCTCAGATGGCCAATGAAATTCCACTGTAGCTTCCATATAGTAAACACTCGGCTGATATGTACTAGGAGCAGGTTGTTGTTTTTTCCTGCGGTGGTCCAAGAATTCAGACATATAGCAGGCGAAAGGGCTGCTTTTAGTAGTGACACCTAGAATTTGGAAAAGCCCTCTTAGAAAGGACCACCTAACTTTATCACTGCTTTCCTTTTGGTGGGCAGCAAACATCATTTATTTCAATGGACATTTTACAGGTGCTGCTTTTATATTAAGATCTGAGAGCTACTGTTTTTGCGCCTCTGCTTGTTGTTTTTAGATTACTTTAGTGATAATTGTTTTATTATTATCATATTATGTGCAGTACCTACTTATTTTGTTTCTGTTAACCACTTTGGGTATATGTTTGAAGAAAGGTGGGATATAAATATTAAAAGCAAATTTTGGAATGCGTTTTCTTGGGAGCACTCCTTGCCTTCTTCACTTTTAGAAACGGGTATAAAGCATTTTATTTCACCAGATTTTGTGGGAGCTTGTCCTCTTTCAAACGTTTCCCACTATATCCCTCCTCGTCCCCCCTCCACACACTTTTAAGTATTTTTTCTAGGTTTGCTTTATGAATTTTCTTGAAGGTTCAAGATGCAACCCCATAATTTGTTCACACTGAAGGTGTAGAGGGAGGGCCTGGGGGCGAGCCCAGACTTACTTGCTTCTGGGATCATCGCCCAGTTTCCACACAGGAAGCACGATGTCCCGGAAGCAAGCAGGGATGTCCCAGCCACCATTTTTGTTTGTTTATTTTGAAGCAGCGGGGCTGGTCGCACAAGGTACGTAACCCCCCCGAAATCACAGCCCTCCCCCCTACGCCATCCCATGGATGGCAAAAATGCAGCCCCCCTCTCCCCTGATGGGCACAGAGCTGTGTGGCATGTTTCCATGCCCATTTCTGATGCCACAGGCAGGATGGGTGCCCACATCTCTCATGGTCTCGGGATGGTCCACGGACCACTGGAAGATTTGGGTTTTTCCAGGGTTTCTTTATCCCTGGGAAAACCCGTACCCATTCCCCTCTGTCCCTGGGTGTCCCTATGAATCATTTGGATGCACAGGGAGCACCCAGGGCAACCCCGGGAAAAAAGGCCAGTGTAGAAATGGCCTTAGGTGTGCAGTCAGAAGGTATAAGTACCAGTGAGGCAGTGGTATTGTTCTGAACCAGTTAAAGTTCCTGAATTGTCTTTAAGGGCATTACAGTAATGGTATTCCCATCTCTGTCTTAATATTATAAACATATGGGCTCTGCACAGAAATGTGACAAACTTAATGCAATACCTATTTTTGGCCTCTCTATTCAAAGCATTCCCCTTTCTTTTTACGTGTGTGTGTGTGTGTGTGCGTGTGCCTGTCTGTCTGTCTGTCTGTCTACCAACTGAGGATAACCATGCATTTGACAATATGAGACTATATATATATATATATATATATTGGAACGTATGAAGCTGCTTGGTCCATCTAGCTCAGTATTATACTGACTAGAAGTGGTTCTTCAGGTTTTCAGGCAGGGACCTTTCCCAATCCTACCAAGGACCTGAGATTACAGGCCTGAGAACGGGAGACCTTTTGCATGCACAAAAGAAAGTCATTTAAATGAATGATGATCCAGATCAGTGATGGATAAATCTGTCATTTTCCCTTTCTCCTACATTAGAATTGTTAAAATATCAAGTTATTTCCATCTCATGTATGAAGAAAATTGCAAATATTGGTGAATTCTTATTAAAAATGAGCCAAAACTTAATTCTTACCCATCTACACTGATCAATTTGAATAGGTACAATTATTCTCAGCAGAGAGAGAGAGAGAGAGAGAGAGAGAGCACCATATTATAACTGTCTGCCATGCAGCTGTTAAAGATGAGGTATAAGAGCTAGAGATGTAGCCAACAGCTAATTCAGCACTACAAACATGGTTGAAGATAAAGGGATTCCAACCCAAGCTTTTAAGAGCTAAGTACTCCAAGCCATCTGCCAGGATGGATGAATGTGTCATTTTCAGTGTTACCCCCTCCTTTTTTAAAAAATAAATAAATCTCAAATTGTTTTCATCCCATTTGTGAAGAAATCTGTGGATTTTGGTAGGTTCTTATTAAACACACACACACACACCCAATGAGCTGAATGAAATTCTCATCCATCCCTATTCCAGATACACAGTAGACATGCTCATCGACCACACATTTCAAAGTATGCCTTGCTAATGTACTTTCATGTAATTCCATTGAGAGGAAGAATATGCTCTGTCCTAATGATGTGCATTTCTTTATTTCTTTCTCAATTTTTAATTACTATTTCTTTTTTATTACATTTATATCCCTCCTTTTTTTTTGTCTTACAAGGAACTCAAAAGTGGCTCACATATTCCTCCTCCTCGCCATTTTATCTTGCCAAAACTGCAATTATTTCTGAGGGATGTGCAACACATTTTGCAGTGTTTCTGTTCTCATACAGCGGTGGACTGTAGCAGATTTTTTTTTCCAAATTCCAAAAATGTTTTTGTGGTTGTTGTTTTTCTGGATCCTGTGATTTGCACAAATGTTAATGGAATCATAGGCTTAATCTACACCAAGCAGGATATAGCACTAAAAAAGCGGTATGAAAGTGGTATATAAAAGGCAGGAGCCACACCAAGCAGGATATAGCAGTATGAAAACAGTATGTGATATGTGTCATGGGCCCCAACAGTTGTCAGTGCACTTCAATACCACTATAAAGCAGTAGTGTGGCTCCCATCCACACACTACTATCAAAGAATTTGCCAATTCCTCCCCACCCCCCCTGCCCCCCGCTGGGTAAGAGCCAAAGTGGAGGATGAAATTGACTCCTTTTTTGGAGGGGGACAAGTACAGAATATGGCTCCGCTGGGCTAAATGAAGTAGCTTGTGGGGAGATTGAAATGGATAATAATAATAATTAATAATAATAATAATAATAATTTCTTACCCGCCTCTCCCTCCAGATCGAGGTGGGGAACAACATCATTACAATGGTAATATACCTCTACATAGCTGAAAGGTGGATTTGTGGTTGTGTGCACTTGTTCAAGATTGCTGTTCTAAAATATATATATATATATATATATATATATATATATATATTATGACCCCATTTGCTAAAATTTAAAGACCACCCCAAATAAGATCCAATTTGTGCAAATTGCCACCACTAAAAAAAAAACCCAAAGAGTCTGTGTATTGGATTGACTTTCTACAGATCAAGTCGATGCTCAGTTTGTGTGGAGGAATGAAATCCGCCATGGCCAAACTGGAAAAGTCCATCTTCATTCACCCCAAAATGGAATTATTATATATCCCTACTACGGATACAATAACATTTTTCTTCTCTCAAAAGACTTAAAAGACTTTTAGAAAACAAGGAGCCCTTTACCATTTGAGAGATTAAACTAGAATAGTATTTATATACATTTATAAATTTGGATTTGGATAATTATTGGATCTGGATAAATTTCCCCTGGAGGTGGAATCTTTATGATACATTTGACCAATCACTGGTGAATTGTAGCAACAAAGACATAAGACTTCACCTTATACAGAAGTAAAATTATTCTCTGCATACATGTTTTATTTGGAGGATGGGGCTGATTTTGGTTTTGCTGCACATTGGGTTACAATGGACTAGCATGTAGTGTTTAATTAAAATTTGCTACATAAAGCAAAGGAAACTTTCAGCAGCACTTCAGTGGTTAGGACTTTGGTTCTCTTAAAAGGAGAGTTGTGTTTATTTTTCATTGCCCTTTTCCATAGGAAGTGTGCCAGTAGAAATCCAGGGAAATGAGGCTTTCTCTTTTCTTTGGAAATGCCTCAAAGATAAACATGTTGTTTTAAGGAATTATTGTAGGAACAACATCTTAACATGTGTGCCTCAGCAATAATGTTGTGTGGTGCCCTAGTGTAAATGATGAAATATCTTACAGTTGGCTAGACTTCTTGGAAGCAAGTACCTTCTGGAGCTATTTAACCATAGGACTCTGAGCCATGAGCCATGTCAGTGTATACATTATTTATGCAATGAAGAGATATCTTGGAAGGAGTCATAGCTCAATGTCAGAACACATGTGGAAGGACCCAAGCCTGATCCCTGGGATGTCCAGGGGAGAATCCACACAGTCCTTTGGAACATTTTAAAAAGTATTTTAAAACGTTCCAAATAGGTGCGTTCTAAAACGTCTTAGGCCACATTACTGAGTACTCACGTTACAGGAGAACAGTCTTCCATCTTTAAAGCAATGTGTGCGGTCACACGCTATTCTACCCTGTCTCTTTCTCTTTCGTTTTTCAATGAATTTAGGGCAAGGCATTGTGGGGGTTGTAGTTCAGTTACACACTTCCTTCTTAGTTCCTCTGTCATTCCCTAGCGAGTATAGGGCTAAGAATTGTGGGTGTTGTAGTTCACTGGTCCACTTCCTTTTTCTTCCCCACCAATCAACTGCTAAGCATTTGGGCACCAGTAAAGGAAGCACTGCCCCCAGGAATCTCAAACGGTACGGAAGGACACATTATTTTACTTAAAACGATTTATTAAAAGTGAAACTGTTGTATATAACTGAAGTGAGTTTTAAAAAACCTCAGATATACAACGTTATAGGGAGTGCGTCATGTGGCCCAAAGAGTTTTCATAACCCTTATAAAACGTCAAAAAACTCGTGTGTAGATAGGCTCCAGGTAAAATGAATCCCAGAAAGAACTTAAGAAGAAGCCTGCTGGATCAGACCAAATGGCCTATGTATCCAGCATCCTGTATCCAACAGTGGCCAACCATAGGGTGACCATATGGAAAGAAGGACAGGGCTCCCATTTATTTAACAGTTGTATAGAAGAGGGAATTTCAGTAGGTGTCATTTGTATGCATGCAGCACCTGGTGAAATTCCCTCTTCATCACAACAGTTAAAGCTGCAGAGACCTGCCTAGCATGATGAGAAATGAAAGAGGGCAGGGCTCTTGCATCTTTAACTGTTGTGATGAAGAAGGAATTTCACCAGGTGCTGCATGCATACAAATGGCACCTATTGAAATTGCCTTTTCTATACAACTGTTACAGATACAGGAGCCCTGTCCTCCTTTCTGTATGGTCATCCTAGCCAACGAGATGCCCATGGGAAGCCCCAAAGCAGGACATGAGACAATAGCCTTCTCCATCTGTTCTCCAACAACTGGTATTCACACAAGCATGCTGAGTGCCTGATCCTGAAGGTAACGTATAGTCATCATGATTAGTAGCTATTGATAGCCTCATCCTCCATGGGTTTGTCTAAACTAGGCTGACCAGATAAAATCCAGGTCAGGGCTCATGTAACTTTAACAGTTGTAGAGAAAAGGGAATTTCAGCCTGTCTCATTTGTATGCAATTAGATGTATGCAACATGAGCCCTGACCTGGATTTTATCTGATCACCCTAGTCTAAACCCCTTTAAAGCCATTTAAAGCAAGGCTAGGAAGACCCATGCTCACACCACTGGAAAGCCACCTTCAGTTAGAGGAGACAGTAGTGTGGTGGATAGGTAGGCTGACCATCCGAAAAGGAGGACAGGGCTCATGTAATTTTAACAGATGTAGAGAAAAGGGAATTTCAGCCAGTGTCATTTGTATGCAATTAGTCCCTGGTAAAATTCTCTCTTCATCACAACAGTTAAAGTTGCAGTCACTATACTAGAGTGACCATATACAAAAGAAGGCAGGGCTCCTGCAACTTTAACTGGTGTGATGAAGAGGGAATTTCACCAGGAACTAATTGCATACAAATAACATTGGCTGAAATTCCCGTTTCTCTACAACTGTTAAAGTTACATGAGCCCTGTCCTCCTTTTCATATGGTCAGCCTATAGATAGGCCAATGGTCAGCCTCAGTATAAATTGCTATAAATTCAAGAATGCCTTTGGCCAAACATTTCTATTTTGTGGTCTTTTGGCCTGGAGACCCCTGGCTTTAGTATATAAACACTGTACATGTTACCCTATCAAAATGCCTTTTTCATGAGCAATTTCCCCCATAACTCTGTCATTTGTTTAAAGAGCTATCATTTGTATATTTATGCCTATTTCTAAGTTTGATACTATCCCCACTTTAAAGACTTGAAACATTTGTACCATAATCCCCAAGAGGCTCACTGGCTCCTGTTGGCTTTCCCTCAGAAATCAGGTTTTTTTTAAAAAAAGTTGCTTTGCAATCTTTTTGAAGTTGAGCAGGTATGCAGTCTGGTTCATTGCAGTTTAAATGGAGCTATCCCCAAATGTTTCCAGGATGGGTCCCCAACAAAACTCAACACAATTGTCTCATCCGTGCATGAAGACCCTGGAGTTCTACTTGACTTATGGAATGGGTAGCATTTATGAAAGTGATACTTTGGTCTTGGATTTTGCCATTTTACCTAGTAATCCAGATGTGCTTCCTGGACCTCATATTTCCCAATGTCATTGATGCTGACATGTACCATGACCCACTGACACCTCTCTTTCACTATCCGTCAGACTGTTTAACAGTGTGTGATGACTGCAACCAGTCAAGCAAGTCACCATACTTTGAGTCTACCTGTCACAAACCCACCTGTGCTCCTCACAGATCTCTCGCTATGGGGATGCTCACCCACTCCTATGCCTCATCCCTAGAGGCATATCCTTGGCTCAAGCTAAACATTACATCTAAACACATCAGTCCATTGGGGCATGTCAAACTTCTTCAGGAGAGGTCATCTGGAAAACTTCAAGTATCATTCTCAATTTCCAGTCATTCCTTCTCAGGATGGCTTTCCATGTTCAAAAACAGCTGCTAGGCTACAGTATATGATTTTGCATATAATACTTAGTTTGGCATTTACAAACAAGCCAAATGGGTGAGTTAAACCAAAGGCTTCACTTTGTTCAGCCAGATGTTTGCTCCTTTTCTTACTCTTCATCCATTTAGGCCTCTGTAAATAAAATCCCCTTTCTGAGCTTCTGTTTTTTTCTGAATATTTTGAAGGGTTACTTCAGGCTCTTTCAATAAATTAAATTGAACACCAAATATAAGCATGCCTATGTTGCATATTGTCACCTGGAGAGATGACATTATCTCCCAAAGGTTACATCTGGATAAGGCATATAGAATTCACCTGAGTGCAATAAGTGTTTGAGCATGACTGGGCCTATCTGATTCCCTCTAAACAAATTTAAGCCTAGGCTGTCAGATTCCTGGAAGTGTTCTATGCAAGCTTTCTTTGGTTCCACGTGTGCATTTTTCCATGGAACCAGGGGATGTTACAGCACCTGCTTGTAAACACTGCAAATCCAAAATTAGCAGGGATGGATGGAAGAATCATTTATCAGTCCCTGGCTTCCCAAACCATCTTTAAAAAAAATGTCACAGATACATTGACACTTCTGCCGATGATTTAAATAGCAACTACCCATCCAGCATTGACTTCTCTGCAAGAGGGGCCAATACGTAAGTTTCAGTCTGCAATATCGGATGACTCATCAGCATGCCTGAGAAACTCCCTTTGACTACAGGCTCCACTAGCAACACCCACAACAAACAATTGACCAAGCTTTGGATAGTAGATGGGCTTTAGGACATAATCCTCTCGTTGCTCAGAGGATCGCAGCTAAAACTGTCGCACTTGTCATTCTTGTTTTTCCAGGCTGAGCAAAGGCATGCGGATAGGAAGAGCCATCTTGTGACACAATTGCTGTTCTCTCCAATCACAAGGCTGGTTTTTTTTGTTTTTTTTTTGCAGTTAACTTCATGTTGAAATCCACACAGAAGGCGGTCTTGTAAACAAGTCCAACATATGTTGGGCTGCTCCAATGACAAGACTCATTATGCCTTAAAAAAAAAAAGCTTACTGCATATCTGGTGGCAGAAGATTTGCACGCTGCATCCTCAACATGCAGTGGTGTAACTTTGGACTATGTGTAGGATGAGAGGAACACACTGCACTGTCAGCCATTTTAAAGCAAACAAACATGGCTGACAGTAATTTTTCTTCTAGGTGGCTTTAGTGCTTAGACCTGGTGGGCCACATCTGGCCTGCCTGAGGTTCCAGTCCTGCCCTCCAGGTTTCCCCTGATGGCCAAGCACTTTCTCCTGTGCCAAACATTGATTGTTTGATAGTTTTCCAGTTTTTGTTTAGTCTTTCCCCCATTCTAAAAAGGATGAAATGTCTCTCCTCAGACTTAGGCCATGTCTACACTAGCTATTTTTCCCAGGGTCGTCCCTAGATTGTCCCTGTGCATCCAAATGATGCACAGGGGATCCCGGAGGCAACCAGGGACGACCCCTCCATTTTTGCAGGATAACAGGTTGCCCAGTTATCCCGATTTTCCCCACGGTCCCAGGACTATCCAGAGGACTGTGGAAGGTGAGTGTGATCCTGCCTACTTGTGAGTAAGCATGGCACTGGAAATGGGCATGGAGCTGTGGGGGAGGCTTCGTGCCCATGGGGGGCAGCAATTTTGCCATCCCTGTGATGGCAGGGGTGGGTGGGTGCGTTTTTGTGGGTTTTTTAAAAACCTTTTTTGCCCCGTGCGGCTCCTCTTCCCCTCCCAAAAATGATGGCCATGACATCCCTTTTCCTTCCTAGGATGTCACACGGTTGTCTAGATGCTGGATGAGGATCAGGGAAGAAAGTAAGTCTGCGATCCTCCCCCTTTCCTCCTTCTACATCCTTAGGTGTAGAAAGGGCCTAAGTTACTGGAAACAAGAGCTTTAAGCTAAAATATCCGGGTATTTGGGCCCCACCCCTTTGCCTTTGGCCCCACCCTCTTTTGCCTTTGGTCCCACCCACCACTGGAATGTATACCCCAAGTGCTTCTCTGAAATGGAATTTGGCTCTCAGGCTGAAAGAGGCTCTGCACCTCTGCTTTAATGAGAGTCTCATGACCATGAATGGGATCCCAAAAAGATGGGGTTGATAGGGGAAAAGAAGGTCCTTCAACCTTTAAGATAAGTGGTGTGATGAAATGTTGAACTAGGCCCCTATCCTACTTGGAAACTTGCAGTGGGAAGTGATTCCAACTGACTGAAGAACTTCTCTGGCTAGGATTTGTAGAATGGGGCCAGTGGAAATGGCCAGCGAAAATGGACAGCTCTGGCCAATCCAGAAGTACGAACTGGGGTAGACGGAAGATGCACCAATCCTGCTGAAGGCTTTTTGAGGTGTGCTCCTGCTCCGTCCCTTGCAGCTCACTTCACACAATTCAAAGAGTTTTTAGGGCCTTCAAAATTTTTATTTTCTTCCATTGCTAACACTGCCCTTAAGAGTTGGTAGAGCTGATAAAGTTTTCTTATTGTCACAACTGGCATAGTTCAAATTGGCTCAAATGCTTTATTAACTAGTCACTAGGTATACCATTAAAAATACCCACTCTTGGTTCTGGTGGCATCAATTGCTAAATGCTTATTTGATAGATACAATGTCAATATTTATCCATGAGACCAAGGCAGGATCTACACTACTGGTTTAAAACGCTTTATAACCGTTGTGACAACTGTTGGGGACACACTGCATTTACAGTTTTCATTCAAACCGATTTCAAAGTGTTGTATCCTGCTTGGTGTAGATCTGGCCCAAGGTATTCCCAATACAAGGCTGAGAGTGAGTATTATGTGTATGAATGGCAGGTGGGCCTATCACTGAAGGAAAAATGGAAAATGGTCTCAAACTGGGGGCCCAAGGGAGGTCATCATAGCTTGCCTAAGAGATTATCTGGCCTTTGGACAAGAGAAAGCCCAGTTCCCGCCCTTCACAATATTGTACAGGAGAAGTGGTGGCTCCATGGGACACCCTCCATGGGACGACTCTCTCAGTGAGTCTATCTTCTCTCTGCCATTGTCACCAGCTGCTATTGTTTCTCATCTTCTTTGCTACCACTTGCTTGCTAGAGAGGCAGAGAGCCAGTAGGCAGTGGCATCTGATGCACTTCCTTTTCAGCCCCATTATCCGGGCTAGAGCAAGAGGCAGGTGAACAACCAGGTTGCAATGGTGAAGAGGAGGAGCAACACCAGGGGCTCTTGCTAGTGGGCCCCTGCTGGGGTGTGGGCCCTTGACAGATGCCCAACCATTCCTACCCTTGATGTCAGCATTGGAAGCATGTCCCCAGTTCCCTATATCATAACTTCCATGACCATGTGAGTCTTATCCTAAGGAGATGGCGGGGGGAATTAACTCAGAGGACATGATCTATCTTACAACACTAATTCAAATTATTTCTTCTCAAGGACTCCCTCATTCCCCCACATCCCTAGATCATGGCCCCTTCTCCCGACTTGGGCATAAGTTCAGGGTCAGCCCCAAAGAAATGAACTGTCTGTGTGTCTGCCTACCACCACCTCTTACCGTCAAATCTGATTTGGGTAAATTAGATTCCTTCAACGTGTTTTAGGCCCCCTCTACAAGGATGCGCTTTTGCGCCCGGTTGTGAGATTATGCGCACTATCGCGGAGGCGCATTTACGCCTAATCCCTCTGCACGGGAGGCGGCGAGAGGCGGCGAAGCGCATTCATTGATGTCCAAAAAGCGCTTTACAAGAAGTTAATGCGCATAATCGTTTGTTCACACGGGGAAAATGCGCTTTAACGGCCGGAGCAAAATAAAACTTGCGATTTAACGCGCATTCGATAATGCGCATAATCCGGGAGATAACGCGCCTCTACGCCCGTTTTGCGCTCCGCTGGTGTGGAGGTAAAATTTATAATGAGCCTTCAAAGAGCATTAAACCTCTCTTGTGGAGGTACCCTTAATCTGGGGCAGGATCTACACTACTGTTTTATGATGGTTTATAACAATATTGACAACTGTTGGGGCCCAACACATTCCATATGCCGTTTTCAAACCGTTTGCAAAGTGTTATATCCTGCTTAGTGTAGATCTGGCCAATATCTCAGTCGAGGGAGATTGTTTATACGACACACACACACACACACACACACACCTCAAAGCATTGTTGAGAGACAAGATCTGACTGAGTGTGAGAAGATGCCTTTTTTCTTTTTTTTCTTTTCTTTCTTTTTCTTTTTTATAAAAATGGGTCTGAGGAAGAGTCTTCATGAGATTGTGACCAGGTGGTTAGCAGATTCAGACAATTAATAGATTGGGTAGCCTCACTGCATTAGTTTAACAGTTGTACTATTACCCCTTTTCTTAGGGTCCCAGTGTTGTTTGTAGCTTTGACCCAGAATTTCCTTCCTTTCTCACTATATATCAAGCCCATAATGTTACTTTAATGCAGCCATTTGCATGCAATTTCCTTTATTTCTAAGTGTGACATAAGAAAAACCTTTACAGCTGCAGTGTGGCCGGGACTGATCTACACCAAGCAGGATATGACACTTTGAAAACGTTTCAAAAACTGTATATGGAGTGTGTCCTGGGCCCCAACAGTTATACTGTTATAAACCATTTTAAACCATTTTAAAGCAGTAGTATAGATGCTGCCCAGGAGTCATTAACAATCTCCATCTATCCGCAGTGTATTTCTGAATGCCCCTTTGGCACATTGACTGCATGTGTTTGTTTAAAGCCAGACCTGAGAGCACTTCTGCATTTCAGCTGTAGTTTTCCTATGGTGAGCCTTTTACTAAATGTTGTACTTAATCTCCTTTTTCCAGAATGTCTTGATTCCTTTTGTCTTGGAGCAGCTTTAAAGTTGATTCAATGGATATGATAAGATTCTATTTTAGTGGATCCCTGTAGAGTTTGAGGCATAGGGAGGATGTAATCGGATTACTGCATCATGTGCCCAGCTAGCCTTTTTCAAATACATCACTTCATATCATATAAGTTGAGTTGCAAACATGCTAAAAAGCTTTTTACAAGTCCACTTCAACTTATGCCAAACTCTGCTAAGACCCATTCAACCTACATTCTTAGAGCAACAACACATTATTTATTTATTTGTTTGTTCCTGGAATAGTTTTGATTTTTTAAAAAAGTGGTTTCAATACATGTGTTAAATACCCAAATGGGTTGTGCATGAAGGGGTGTGTGGTATTCTCACTTTTCTTCAGTGAGAATTCCCTTCCTCTAAGGCCTTTTTCACCCCAAAGCAGGAACACCTTTACTCTCACACACTTGTTTCGCTGCCACTAGGACCTTTAAGGTAGGGTGACCACATGGAAAGGAGCACAGGGCTCCTCTATCTTTAACAGTTGTGTAGAAAATGGAATTTCACCAGGTGTCATTTGTATGCATGCAGCACCTGGTAAAATCCCCTCTTCATCACAACAGTTAAAGCTGCACTAGCTATACTAGAGTGAGCAGATACAAAAGAGGGCAGAGCTCCTGCAGCTTTAACTGTTGTGATGAAGAGGGAATTTCACCAGGTGCTGCATGCATACAATTGATACCTGCTGAAATTATCTTTTCAATGCAATTGTTAAAGATACAGGAGTCTTGTCCTCCTTTTCATATGGTCACCCTAAGGCTCAGGCCCAACCCTCTGACTGTGAGGACAGACAGGCTTTACTTTATAACCTTGTACTGTTCCCTTTATTACCTCCCTGTTGTGTAGCTACGAGCAGGATGTGTAGGATGTTATAAACAAAGTAAGTGTTATTAATTAGAATAATAATTTGTTGAAAAATAGAGCCATTTAAGAGTTACTTGTTTATCAATATAGACTGTTTCATACACAATTCTCCAAAATCAGTATCTCAAACAATCTTTGCACAATCACCACCAACCTTCATTGTATACTCAACTCACCCACTCTCTCCTTCCCCCCCTAACTCTATCAGACTGTTTCCCTATCTCTGTCTTCGGCTTCACAATACAAATTATTATAAACTTTAACAATTAAATGTGAAGCTGTGTATTGATTTTTCAGGGGTACAATTATTTTTCTGCAACTCTAGGCATCGGCACCTTTAATTTGAGACCATGCCAAACTCAATCAGATAATATTTAGAGGTCGAAACTGTCAAGGATAAAAATCCTTGGTTGTAAGGCAACTCTGTTTTATTGAGTGTAATACAGCTGTATGGAGAGAGTCCTACAGATAAAGAACTTATCAACTGGCAGTGTGAAAAGCAGGTATATTTATACATAGTGGTATCTTAACTAATTTATTTATTCATATTTCTTTATTTATTACATTTGTATACCGCCCCATAGCCGAAGCTCTCTGGGCGGTTTACATAGGATTAAAAACAATTAAAAACAATATACAAAAATTAAAACAGCAAAAAGATACCGTGCGTAGTTAAGCTATGGAATCTGCTACTACAAGGTGTAGTGACAGCTACCAACTTCCATGGTTTTAAAAGGGGATTCGAGAAAGTCATGGAGGATAAGGCTATCAGTGAGTGCTACTAATGATGGTTGCATAGAACTTCTAGTATTGAAGGCAGTATCCCTTCGAATGTCAGTTGCTGCACATGACATCCACTCTTCCTTTACCCAGGCTTTCAACTGTTATCCCCTCACATCTCAGACAACCAGCCCAAGGGATGGAACGTTGCTGCAGGTCAGCTGTACACACTGACCTAGCAACCTGCCACCCAACCACAGTCAATGCCAAATATGTGGCAAACCAATGTCCAGGGTGGAAGCAGGGACATTGTAGCCGCCATTTTGGGGGGGGGGGTTGAAGCAGCAGGGCTGGTTGTGCAAGAGCGAAACCTCGCTCCATCGAAAAAGGTAGGGTAAAAAAAAACAACAACTCTTCCCTGAAATCATGGCCCTTACACACACAACTATCCCATGGATGGCAAAAATGTAGCCCCCCTCTCAACTGATGGGCACGGAGCTGCATGGTGTGGCTCTGTGCCCATTTCTGGTGCCCGTTTACTCACAAGTGAGCGGGCACCAGGAGGGCCGGCTGGCCACACCTCCCATGGTCTCGATAAGGTCCTAGGACCTCTGGAAGATTTGGGTTTTCCCAGAGTTTCTTTATCCCTGGGAAAACCTGTGCCTCATTTGGACACACAAGGAGCACCCAGGGACAGCACCCAGTGTAGAGAAACGGCCTCAAAAGTAAACTGACAACACAGAAGATCCCTCCTCTGACATCACTCACTTACCCCCTCCTCCAGATAGAACCAAACCAGCCAATCACACACAAGCCCCCTCTTACTACCTGCAGTTAACTTTTTCTTACCTGCATATCCTATTCCTGAAAAACTAAATACATTCATATTAACATAATAAAACAGGTTAAGAAATCACCTAAGAAACAGGTGATTTTGTCACACTGGGGAACATGAGCAGGGGGTTGCAGTTGCACTTTTGTCTAGCTTGTGGGCTTCCTGTGGGCATCTCTGGGAACAGAAAGCTGGACTAGATAGACCTTTGGTCTGTTCCATCACAGCTCATGTTCTTATGCTTTGTCTACATTGTCACAATGCTCCTTTGTATCATGTACATCTATCCTTATTATGTAAAGCCCTGCTCACTTCACTGATGTTTGTGTCATTCCAGCAATGCTTGTAAGAGGGACCAGTTGTGGTATCTCCCAGAGGTTCAAGTTGCTCTTCCATAGCCATGTCTCCCTCTCCACTGAATGATGATGCCAGTAGTTTTCAAGATAGGATCAGATTTGCATGTTCTTTTTTCTCATTCTCTCTTTCAGCTCTTGTTTCTGAGATGCTGTCAATATGGGGGCGTGAGAATTCTGCCTCCTGTATGCAAATTGCTAAATGGATGACACTTTTTGTCTCATCCAGTGATATATAGGAAGGATGCTCCAAAACAAACACTTCTCTCATCTAGATCAAGGGGGATGACAAAACTTCCCATTACATCATTGTTATCCACTCTTGTGACCCTTTGTAGCCAGATCAGGCACACCTTAATATTTTCCATCAGTGCAGTCCAAGGGCCTGATCCTGAAAGCCTTGTTTTTGAAGAAAGGATTTGTGCACACATATAGTGAGTACACCTTGATTTTAGAACAGGTTTTGCAGCTGAAAATGTCTTCTTTCTTTCCTGCCATTTACGCACACTTATCTGGAAATAAGCCCCATCAAACACATTTGAAACTTTCTTTCATGTAGACTTGCACAGGATTGAGCAGTATCTCTACTAATCAGAATAATTTCATTATTGCACATCGTAATGTCTGCTAGTCAGGACAAGGGACCTCACCAACTGCCCCTGTATCCTGCATAAGGCGGCAGTCACCTATTCATAAAGTAGGGGGTCAACAAAACAGGAGCTCGCTGAAGTTCTCCAAATTCCATCTTGAAGCTCATCCTGACTCGAGTCTGTAACAGACTGTGAGCTTTTTTTCTTCACCTGAAAATCCACCTGTATTTTCATGTGTATTTTTCGAAATGTACGCATCAGTTGTGTACATCTTTGAAACGTATGCATTCTTCTCCCATTGATTAAAGCATTTTTCAAAAGTATGCATTTTTCTATGCACATTTTTCAAATGTATGCATGCCATTTAATGCATTTTTGAGGGTCTGTGAATCACACTGCAAGCTCGGAAATATACGGATTTTGTCTGCAGATTGCCTCTGAGTCCGCGTTCGGTCCAACAGGTGGGAACTGGGTAAATCCTAATTAAAAACCACACACAGAAACAAATTTCTCATACATCCCTAGAATTCTCCTAGAGACAAGGAGTACTGCTCTGTAGTGACCCATACGCTGATGTTTATGGCTGAACACCTGGAGGTCATTACATCTTCTGCGTGAAAGGAGGGAATGTTTCCTCTTGCTCGTCTTTCTAGATAGCGGAATTAAAAACAAAGCCAGCTGTTTTCAGTCTGAACTTGACACTGGCTTCAATCCATTCTTGTTCTTGCTCAACAGGCCTTTCATCCTATGCCTCCTGCAGAGACCACCTTGAGTCAGTGCATCCTAATGAGCGTAGCGTGTGGTTTGGCCCTCCCTGTTCCCCCTCCAGAGTAGACAGACCAGAGTTCACTTCCTCCGTTGCATCACACAAGCTTCATATCTTCCAGGGAAAGGGTGGCAATTTACGAGTGTGTGTTGCCGTCATCCACAATTGGCTAATCGTGGGCTGGATTCTGGCCGAGTGCCTCAGAAGGGATTTCAGAGCAAACTGATCACACATGTGCTCAGAGGGAGAGGAAGCTGCCCGGGCTCTTGGTTAGGGCCTGTGTCAGAGACACACCCAGCTCCTGCCTAGGCTTGTGAGGGGAAAGGCCAGGGTGTCAAGGCCAGGCCAGGACAGGCAAGAGAGCAGTGAGGCAATGCAAGTCAAAGGTGAAGGAGAAGTGGAGCAAGGGCAGCAGAAGCAGAGACTGCAGGGCCCTTTTATTGCTCAAAACCAGGGGTGACAGGAGAAATAAGGGTGCTCAAAAAGTCGAACGGCCCTGCTTGATTTCCATGAGGGGAATCAGGGAAGGAAGCACAACCCACCTTGAGGAGCTCACTCCTCTTTTTCTGCCCGCACCCCTTGCTGCAGCTACAGACTCAGAAGCCTTGAATGCTGGGATTGTACAGGCTGATGTCAACCTCCACCATCCCAAAGATGTTTTGATGTCCAGTGAGGTGCTCCAGGGGACCTGATGCAGGAATTTTAGGCTGGCGGGGGAGCCAGTTTGCTGCTTGCTCATTGCTGCTCAATATAGAGAGCAAGGCTGAGCTGTAAGTTCTTATTTAGGGTCAGGCTGCACCATATGACTTGCTCTAGCTTATTGTTTCCTCCTCTGTAACCACCACTGTCCATGCTGGCTGGAGCTGAAGGGAATTGTTGTTCAAAACATCTGGAGGGCACCATGGCCAGATCTACACCAAGCAGGATATAACACTTTGAAAGCAGTTTGAAAACAGTATATGGAATGTGTCGTGGGCCCCAACAGTTGTCAGTGCACTTCAATCCCGTTATAAAGCAGTAGTGTACATCGTGCCCAAGATGGAGAAGGTTTTAAGAACACAAGAAGAGCCCTGCTGGATCAGACCAAGGGTTGAACTACTCCAGCATTTTGTTCACACAGCAGCCAACCGGCTGCCTGTGAGAAATCCAAAAGGACGATATGAGTGCAACATACTCCCTCTGGTCCTGGAGGTAGCACCTAGCCATCAGGACTAGTAGCCATTGATAGCCTTCTCCTCCATGACTTTGTCTAAGCCCCTTTTAAAACCATCCAAATCTGTAGCTATCATGATGTCTTCAGCATGCTGCTTAAAAAGCTCCACATAGGGTAGCCTGCTAAAAATCAACAAAGTCATCAGCTGGCACATGGCCAGCTCTTCATGTGGTAATTGTGGCTAGAATAGGCTGACCATATGAAAAGGAGGACAGGGCTCATGTAACTTTAATAGTTGTAGAGAAAAGGGAATTTCAGCCAGTGTCATTTGTACACAGTTAGTTCCTGGTGAAATTCCCTCTTCATCACATCAGTTAAAGTTGCAGGGGCCCTGCCTTCTTTTGTATATGGTCACTCTAGTATAGTGCCTACAACTTTAACTGTTGTGATGAAGAGGGAATTTCACCAGGAACTAATTGCATACAAATGACATTGTCTGAAATTCCCTTTTCTCTACAACTGTTAAAGTTACATGAGCCCTGTCCTCCTTTTCATATGGTCAGCCTAGGCTAGAAGCTAGTGTGGATGGTGGGGGGCCAGACCAGAAACTGTTGGGGAAAAGGGAAGTGAGAAGCCCTTGAAGGTTGCAGGGGCTCTGTTTGTCTTTGCCCTCATGAACTGACCTGGGATCATAGTGGGCTAGAGCGTCCCACTTGTGTGCGCTGCAGCTACGGCATATGATGCCCCAAGGCATTATATACATGTATGCACAGGAAGAGAAGCTGCCAAGTGCCCTACCGTAGAATACCTCTCTTATAGCTCAAAGAATAAGCACTGATTTAGCATCATTAATGGGCACAGCAATCCACAGAGTACAAAAGGACAGGTCCCTGCCCCTAGGATGTTACGGTCTAAATTTTATCTTAACATTATAGTACAAAACAGGCAAGGGTTAGGAGGACTAATTCTCACTGCCTGTGTACAGTACTACTTGGCATCATGTCATCCAGCAATTTGCAGCTGAACGTGTGTGATTTGCTTCCACGACATTTTTGAGGCCAACTGTGAACTTTACCTACTAGAGATAGGCCTGTTTTTGTTTGCATTGTGGAATAAAAGAGTGGTGAGTCAAGCTCTTCTTTTTTGCTGAGAGCTGTCACTTCATGATCTGATATGCTACCCTGAGTGTGGGAACAAATCAGAGCTTGTGGTGAATTCAAGGATAAGACCTCCAAGAATATATTCCTATATGTGAGCCATTCGCTAATTATATTAGGGCCAAATTCTATGTAATGCTAAATATATCACTTGCTGCTGAATCGATGATGATGATGATGATGTTAGGTGCAGGAGGGACCAATTCAGGGGAGGTGGTTTTTGTTTTTGTCCCGGGGTAATAACATCTGAAGAGGAAGGGATACAAAATATTTTTCTCAGGCTCGTGGTGGGGGAGAAAAGGGTTAAGTCCCCATTCTTGCATGCTCTGGTCCAACAAAGTTTCCCCCATGTCTATTAATGGGGTGGGGGGGGGGGGGAGAGAGAGAGACAGCAGCAAGTGAAGCATTTAACATTACATCCAGTTTCCACCTTGTCTTACTTCTGTATCAGTAGGGGATGTATGGATTTTGTTAACTCTGTTTCATCCGTGTTTCTCAGATTATCAGGCATCTTTCATTCCTTCATTCAGTCATTGATAGACTCAATTTTTTGTTTCTGTTTTAGGGATGTACAAGAATTGCTTACACCAATGCGCATTAGTGCAAATGTGAATTTGCGTAAATCCATTCCGCAAAGTTAAAAAGTGGTCCACAAGATAGAAGAATTTGTGTGTCAAGGGATGCATCTATATGGTGCCACTTTACCTACTGATTTCCCCCCCCCCCCAAAACCTGGCATCAATAGGGTTACATGGAAGGAGTGCTATCCAGCCAGGAAAGTGCGCAGCACCGTTGTCACACGGCGGTAATGGGCAGCAAATATCAAATGACTGAAAACCCCCAAAAGCTTTTTGTTTGGTTTGGTTTTCTGGCAACTCTGCATAACATTAGCTTTGAAAGTTTGTAGTTGTGCATCCGCACTGCTGAAGTTAATTGAATAGGGTGACCATATGAAAAGGAGGACAGGGCTCCTGTATATTTAACAGTTGTATAGAAAAAGGAATTTCAGCAGGTGTCCAGTACAGCTAGAGTGACCTGATACAAAGAGGGCAGGGCTCCTGCAGCTTTAACTGTTGTGAAGAAGGGGGAATTTCATCAGGTGTTGCATGCATACAAATGGCACCTGCTGAAATTCCCTTTTCTATACAACTGTTAAAGATACAGGAGCCCAGTCCTCCTTTTCATAAGTTCACCCTATGTTATACATAATAACTGACCCTACTTTCATTCCAGAATGAGACTTTAATGTCACCAAGGTGGCCATTACTAAACATAGGCTGACGATAGTGACCATATACAAAAGAAGGCAGGGCCGCTGCAACTTTAACTGCTATGATGAAGAGGGAATTTCATCAGGAACTAATTGCATACAAATGACATTGGCTGAAATTCTCTTTTCTCTACAACTGTTAAAGTTTCATTCCAGAATGAGACTTTAATGTCACCAAGGTGGCCATTACTAAACATAGGCTGACGATATTAAAAGGAGGACAGGGCTCATGTAACTTTAACAGTTTTAGAGCAAAGGGAATTTCAGCCAGTGTCATTTGTATGCAATTAGTTCCTGGTGAAATTCCCTCTTCATCACAACAGTTAAAGTTGCAGGCACTATACTAGAGTGACCATATACAAAAGAAGGCAGGGCCGCTGCAACTTTAACTGCTATGATGAAGAGGGAATTTCATCAGGAACTAATTGCATACAAATGACATTGGCTGAAATTCTCTTTTCTCTACAACTGTTAAAGTTACATGAGCCCTGTCCTCCTTTTCATATGGTCAGCCTACGAAACATTCACTTGGAGCTTGTCCCCTGCCCTGTATCCTTGTGCCTACCCTGCATTGGGATCCACACCCTAACTACGCCCACCCTCTTAATCCGAACTGAAGCTACCACAGACACACACACAAAGAACTGTAGTGACATCAGTCCCACCAACATCCCAGGCACGCCTGGTTCGTAGGCGAGAGAAGGCCTTCTCCGTGGCTGTTCCAAGGCTCTGGAACTCCCTTCCTAAGGAAGCTAGACTGGCTCCCTCTGTGCTGCACTTCCGGAGGCAGGCAAAAACTTTTTTATTCCAGCAGGCGTTTTGAAATACGCTGGACCTATGTTAATGTATGGTTTTGTTTTGTTTTTAATATTTGTTACTGTTTTAAAATTTTTTAAATGTTTTAATTTTACTGTAGATTTAATTCTATTTTAACTTTTGTAAGCTTATATTTATATGTTTTAATTGTACATGTTTTAAGTTTGTGAACTGCTTTGAGTCCCATCCCTGGGAAAAAGGCGGGATATAAAAAATAAATAAATAAATAAATAAATAATATAATATAATATAATATAATCAGAGCAAAGTAAAAAATGCAGGTTGCTTACCTGTAACTGTAGTTCTTCGAGTGGTCATCTGTGCATTCACACATATGGGCTCTGCGCCGGCGCCGAGCCCCAATCGGGAAACTTCCTAGCTAGCTTAGTGCTATTTTTGGCGGGAACCCCTCCCCCACCATCCACTGCGCATGCTCCGGGTCCCGCCTTACCTCAGTTCTCTGAGACCGCGTATGGCCTCGCACTAAGGTAATACATAGGAAGCATATGCGCCCTAAACCTCTTGCACACACACTAGCGTAGCATAGAGGGGATGGTGGGTGGGTTGTGTGAATGCACAGATGACCACTCGAAGAACTACAGTTACAGGTAAGCAACCTGCATTTCTTCTTCGTGGTCTCTGTGCATCACACATATGGGCGAGTAATTAGCCACACTTACCGGAGGAGGGTATGCACGCTGGTGGATCACTGACAAATAGAAGACAGGACTGCCCGGCCAAACGAAGCGTCCCGTGCTGCTCTCACGTCCAACCTGTAGTGTTTCACAAAGGTTGAAGCGTTCGACCATGTTGCCGCTCTGCAAATATCTGGAACCGCTGCTCCATGGAGCAGAGCCGTCGATGTGGCTTGTCCCCTGGTTGAATGCGCTGTGAACGAAACAGGGGGCTGCTTGCCCAGAACTTGGTAAGCTAAAACGATAGTGTCAACGATCCAACGGGAGAGACGTTGAGGGGAAACTGCCGACCCTTTCATCCTACCCCCGTAACATACAAACAATCTATCGGATTTACGGATTGATTCTGTCCTTTTCTTATAAAACGCTAACGTACGCCTTACATCCAACGCGTGCAATGCTGTACAAAGCGGGTCCGTAGACGCCTTGAAAAACGTAGGAAGAACGATATCCTGGTTAATGTGAAACATTGAAGAAACTTTGGGTACAAACGAAGGCCCAGGACGCAACACAACCTTGTCCTTAAAAAACTGGGTATAGGGAGGCTCCACCATTAGTGCCGCTAATTCTGAGGCACGTCTAGCAGATGTTATAGCTACTAAAAATACTGCTTTAAAAGTTAGTAGCCGGAGGTCAATCGTAGCTAAAGGCTCAAACGGCTTTGTCGTTAAAGCAGTTAATACAACTGATAAGCTCCATTGAGGAACAATCTGGCGCAACGGTGGAAACATGTTTCGTAAGCCTTTCATAAAAGTCTTTGCCACTGGGTGTGTAAACACCGTGAAGCCATTTATCTTAGTGTGTTGTCCTGAAATGGCCGCTAAATACACTTTGATGGAGGCGGGTTTTAAGCCTACTGTATGAAGATAGTACAAAAAGTCGATGATCCCCGTTATGGGGCCATCGCGAGGAGGGAATTTCTTTTCCTCAGCAAATCGCAGGAAACGGTTCCATTTTCTAGCGTAAGAAGCTCTAGTAGACGGTTTGGTAGAGGCTTCAAAAATGGAACGCAGAGCCAGTGACATCTTTAGAGATTGCCACCTGGTTTGATCCTCCATGCTGTTAGGTGTAGAGACTGGAGGTTGGGGTGCAGGACAGCTCCCGCATACCTGGACAGGAGGTTCGGTATCCTGGGCAGGCGCCACCATTGTTGATGTGACAGGCGGGCGAGAGTGGTGAACCAGTGTTGCCTCGGCCACCATGGGGTAACCATTATCGCGTCCAACTTGCATCTGTCGGCCTTTGCCACCGCCCTCGCAATAAGCGGGAAAGGTGGGAACATATAAAGGAAGCCGTTGGACCAGTCCCATTGGAATGCATCTCCTAGCGATGCAGGTCCAATCCCCGCTCGAGAACAGTAGTCTTGGCAAACGGTGTTTGCAGAAGTAGCAAACAAGTCTATCGTTGGCGTGCCCCATCTCGTAAAAAGGCGAGCCAGGACATCCGGTGATAATTCCCATTCGTGGGTATCGGTGAATTCTCTGCTGAGCGCGTCTGCCTCCGCATTGTCTGCACCCGCAATGTGAAGGGCAGACAGGTAGATGTCCCTGCGAACAGCCCAATGCAGAATGTCTAATGCCATACTGAGAATGCGCGGAGATCGCGTTCCGCCCTCTTTGTTTATGTACCACACCACGGTGGTGTTGTCTGACATTATGCGAACGTGATGACCTTGAATGTGCGGTAAGAATGCACGGAGGGCTCTTTTCACTGCTAGAAACTCTAGGAGGTTGATATGGAGCCGAGACTCTGACGGCGACCATTTTTCCTGAATTTTTAGGCCGTTGAAATGCGCTCCCCACCCTTCCAGAGATGCATCCGTTGTGACGATTCGGGTGGGTTCTGTCTGGTGAAAGGGCATGCCGTGTGATAGATGCGCCATGGTCGCCCACCAACGGAGAGAGGGAAGAACGGATGGCGGAATCGTAAGTATTATGTTTCTTGGATTTAGGTACGGACGGTAACGTCTGAGGAGGACCTGCTGTAACGGGCGCATGTAGAGACGAGCCCAGCGGACAACGAACACCGCAGAGGCCATGAAGCCCAATAGGCGTAGCACTGTATACGCTGTCACACGTGATCGTCGTTGGAGCCGCGATGCGAGAGATGCGATGGCTTGTCTGCGCGCCACTGGTAGGAATGCTCGCCCTACGGTGGAGTCTAAGATCACCCCTATAAATTGGATCCTCTGTGCCGGTTGAAAAATGGACTTTTCTCTGTTTATTTGCAGGCCCAGGCTGGTGA
This sequence comes from Anniella stebbinsi, assembly GCA_029215795.1. Lineage (NCBI taxonomy): Eukaryota > Metazoa > Chordata > Lepidosauria > Squamata > Anniellidae > Anniella > Anniella stebbinsi. The sequence goes on from JARDYH010000005.1 coordinate 33,650,804, forward strand.
GACAGGAGGTGACGAGGTGGACATCGGAGAGAGCTCGCGACTGGGAAGAGGACACGATCAGCCAATCGTCGAGGTAAGGGTATAGTTCGATGTTCTGTGCCCTTAGATGGGCACATACCACCGCCATGCATTTGGTGAAGACCCTTGGTGCCGTTCGCAGGCCAAAGGGTAGGACCGAAAATTGATAGGCTTTGTTCCCTATCAGGAATCTCAAATATTTTTGATGAGCAGGGTGTATGGGAATGTGAAAATAAGCGTCCTTGAGGTCCACCAGTGTGAACCAACGATTTCGTCTGAGGAGCGGTAGTACTTGCGCCAATGTGATCATGCGAAATTTTTTTGGTTTGATGAATTTGTTCAAGTGTCTGAGGTCCATTATGGGCCGCAGCCCTCCGTCCCTTTTCGGAACCGTGAAGTAGCGCGAGTAAAAACCCGCTTTTAAAAGACGCGATGGGACGCGCAAGATGGCATTTTTTTCTAACAGGGTTATTGTCTCCTGTAGAAGCGTGATCGATGATTGGGTGTACTTCACTGTGCCGAGAGGAGGGAAGGTGTGAAATTCTATGCGGTACCCTTCGGATATCGTGGCGAGCACCCATCTGTCGCTCGTTATGGACGCCCAGCGCTGTATAAACGGTTGTAGTCTGTTTGTCCGAGATTTGGGGAGGACAATAGGAACGGAGTCAAAGACGCCGTTTTGACGTCTGGTCCTGCCTGCGCGCTTTGGAGTATCTGGGCGCTGCCTTTCTGGATTGGAAGGAAGATTGTGGCTGTTGCGCCTGGAAACGCTGAGTGCGCTCTTGCTGACGTCGTGGCTGATATTGAAAAGGACGGTACCAACGCCGCTGGCGAGTCTGTTGCTGAGGTTGCTGCCCTGTTGCGCCCATTTTTCTCGCTGTCATCTTAGCTTTATGGATGACATCCATAGCCGTATCGGTGGTTGCATGAAATAACCCCTCCCCGTCGAACGGGAGGTCCTCAATGCGAGTCTTGGTTTCAGTAGGCAATGTGGAGGTGCGTAACCATGCATGGCGACGTAGGGCTACCGCCCCAACCAGTGCTTTTGCTGAGCAGTCTGTTTGGTGACTAGCCGTCGTAAGTTGTTGTCTCGACAGCCTAGTAGCTTCAGTCTGGAAAACACGGGCTAACTCCCGCTGATCGTCTGGGAGATAATCTGTCAGCGTAGAAATCTTCTCCCAGAGAAAGAGCTGGTACCTTGCCATGGTTGCCTGATAGTTTGCTATCTTGAATCCCAACGTCGCTGATGAATAAACGCGACGCCCAAACGCATCCAACTTCCTTCCTTCTTTGTCTATTGGCGTTGAATGACTCCTGCCTGGACGCCCTTGAGATGACTCAACGACAATGGAGTTTGGCCGTGGATGACAGCATAGGTATGGCGCGTCCCCGTCCTTAACTTTATATAGCGTCTCCAGTCTCTTAGATGTCATGGCTGCTGTGGCTGGGTTTTCCCATGGACCTTTGAAAGTTTTAAGGAGTGTGGGTACCAAGGGCAAAGTTAGCTGAGGCGCTGGTTCCGAGTACATGACATCGTAAATTTTATCCTCTAAGTCATCCTGTGGTTGGTGAATATCCAGACCAAGAGACTGAGCCATTCTCTGCATCTGGTCGGAAAATGAGCCAAGTTCTAAAGATGGCGAAGGTCTGTCTGTGGACCCAACATCTTCAGGTGGTGACGGCATTGATGGAGCTAGAGAGCGTACTGAGGAGGTGTCAGAAGCGTAGCCATCCCCCGATGTAGGGGAGAGAGGCCTCCGGCTTACTGTCGCAGAAGCGTGCTTGTGCGCCATCGATGGTCGTTGTGCCTGACTGGCTGCACGACGTTCCTTGATCCGTGATGGTGAGCGTCCAATCCTTCGTCCCGTATAGGGATCAAACAGGTAGCGTGGTTCACCACGGTGCCTAGACCTACTACGAGACCTGTCTGAATAAGAATCCCAACGACGAGACTGTGAATGTGACCGCGATCGGGATCGAGACCGATAGCTCGCCGTCTGAGATGCCCTCGACATCGGCGACGGTACCGGCAATGTCTGCTGCGCCGCGTCTACCTCTAAATTGGCGTCGGTATCGATGCCCATTGAAACATCCGATTGGATGACGTCGACGAGCTCCACATCCGAGGAGCACCCCTCCAGGCTCAATGATGGCAAAACTGGTCGCGGAGGCAACGACGTCGCTCTATGGGCTAACGAAGTGGAACGCTGGGATAGGATCGGCGACGACGCTGGACGAGACGGTGTCGGGGTCGACTGTTTCCTGGCCGGTGCCGAAGGCTGGCATACTGGAATCGGTGGGGTCGATGTCGACAGTCTCGGTGTCGATGGAGTTTTTTGTTTTGTCGACGTCGAGAGCCGCTTCGGCACCGAAGGCGGATCCAACTTCGATGTCGACGGGCGCTTCGGGGTCGACACTCGTTGTTCTCCCGACGCCGAAGGATGTCTCGAAGTCGACGGTTCCTTCGATGTCGATGGCCGCCTAGAGACCGATAGAGCGTGTTTCGCCGGCGCCACTGCTTTGCTCGGCTTCGTGACCGACGATTTCGATGCCGAGGCGAGCTTCATTGAAGATTTCGATTTGGTGACCTTAGACTTAGTCTTGCCCGACTTCTTGGTCGGTACCGTTGGCTTTTCAATGGGGTCCTCCACCATTAGCTGTAACGGGTCCTCTGCTGCTTCCCCGTGAGGGAATGAGCGAGGTGATGCCGGATTTGAGCGATTTACAGGCGTCTGCCCACGCTCTCCGGAGGCCCTCCGCCCGGCATCCGAGTCCATAGACAGTGGCGATTGGTCTCTTTGGCGACGTTTTTGAGGCGGTCGGTCAACGGCAGACAAAGCCTTGCTCCACAGCAAACTACGGAGCCTATCGGCTCTATTACGCCGGGTCTGGCGTGAAAAAGTCATACAGTGGGGGCAAGAGTCGACTACATGCCCTTCCCCCAAACACACGAGGCATAATGAATGGCCATCCGTGAGGGTCAATTTTGCGCTGCATCGGGAGCAGTGCTTGAACAGCGCTGATTGCGCCATAATTTCCTAGGCCAAAGGCCTCACAAACTAACCTAACTATATAAATTCCTTTTTTTTTTTTTTTTTTTTAAAAAAGCTATATAAATGTAACTTATCAACTAAACTAACACTAAGCTAACAACTATTTTCTCTGACTTTCAGAATACGAACGAGTCTTCAAGAAGAAGTCTCCCGCGAGGCTATCAGCTAAGCGGTCGAAGAAGAACTGAGGTAAGGCGGGACCCGGAGCATGCGCAGTGGATGGTGGGGGAGGGGTTCCCGCCAAAAATAGCACTAAGCTAGCTAGGAAGTTTCCCGATTGGGGCTCGGCGCCGGCGCAGAGCCCATATGTGTGATGCACAGAGACCACGAAGAAGAACCTGTGGTAAAATGACATATCGAAAATGCACAGTTCAGTGGGGAATAGTACGATGTGGCTGCAAGTTGGCGGCTGTGTCATAAAACAACGGAGTACAACTCTGTAGCCACAACAGAATATATGCAGCGTATAGACAAGCTCTTGGGGGAAAAATGTCCACTTAGGAATCCACAGGTTTGGATCCATAGAAATCCAAACTTATTTGAATCCATTGCGGATTTCTCTGGCATCTCTATATATCAGCAGCAAGCACCTAAGTCAATTAAGGTAAAACCTGGGGGTTCTGATGTAGAAAAATGTATGTACTCGGCATATCGGCTAAGTACATGAGAGCTGCTAACCACAATTCCCATTTGTTCCATTCTATTACGTGAGCTGATGTATAACGCCTCAGTTCATGACCTCTTGCAATTCATTGTGTAGACTGTTGGGAACAGCGTGTTCAAGGCCTTTGTAGATGAGCTACACTAACATGTAAGGAGGAAAGAGCTTTCTGTTACGCTCATGTAACCTGGTTGAATTCACGGGATTGCTCAAGCATGTCACCTTTCTGTTGCTCTTGCTTGAATGCTTTCACCCCCCCCCCAAACCCTCATCATTGGCGACTTGAGGAAATCAGCATCCATTCTCCACAATGAGGATGAAACAAAACAAAACCCAGCAATTTTACTGGGTGTGCAAACAAAGCAATTTACTATGTTCTGAGGAGGCTCGGTTTGCAGCCCAGCTTCAGTCATTTCTCCCAGCTGTTTGGACATTTAGGCACACTTGCCATGGTTGTCCTGGCATATCTAGAGTCTCCTGGCCTCCCCTGGTAGAGAAGCCCCCGCGCAGACTGCAGAAAGGAGGGAGTGTGTTTAGACTGCTGGCTGTCTTATATACAGTGCAGCAGACTTTACGGGCAGCTGGATTTGATTATGTGCTTCACAGATCTTTCTCTGACAGTACCAGTAAATACATTTCAACTCTGAATTCTATATAATGCAGAAGGTTTATTTAACAAAGCATTTAAAAGGAGTTTAAACCACGTTCTCTCTCTCTCTCTCTCTCTCTCTCTCTCTTTCTGTGTCTGTGTGTGTGTGTGTGTATTCTGAAGAAATTTTGGTGGTGTGTCAGAACGAGAGAGAGAAATTTTACTTTAACAACCTGGACAAGATAGCTTAGAGGTAAATAAAGAAGAGCAAATGTTCCCCTATTTCATTTTTAGTCATTTCTATTGAATGAATCCTCCCCACCCAGAAAATTATTTTTTCTATTCTGTTTATTTATTTATTTATTTATTACACTTGTATACCGCCCCATAGCCGAAGCTCTCTGGGCGGTTTACATAGGATTACAAACAATTAAAAACAATATACAAAAATTAAAACAGCAAAAACATACAACATACACACAATCTGTACATTTAAAAACCACCACAACACTTCAAAAAAGCTACAAAAATAAAACAAAACAAAACAAACCCAGGCTCCTCAGATATTGCCAAATGCCTGAGAGAAGAGGAAAGTCTTGACCTGGCGCCGAAAAGATAACAATGTTGGCGCCAGGCGGGCCTCGTCGCGGAGATCGTTCCACAATTGGGGAGCCACCACAGAGAAGGCCCTCTCTCTTGTTGCTGACCTCCGAGTTTCCCTCGGAAGAGGCACTCGGAGGAGGGCCTTAGATGTTGAACGTAGTGTTCGGGTAGGTTCATGTCGGGAAAGGCGTTCCATCAGGTATTGTGGTCCCAAGCCGTGTAAGGCTTTATAGGTTAAAACCAGCACCTTGAACCGGGCTCGGAAACATACAAGCAGCCAATGCAATGCACAATTGGTTCCTTCTTTCTGGATGACACTGCAGTCATATGCATGTCTACTCAGACAAAAGCTCCACTGAACTGAATGAGGTTTTCTTCCAGCAAGTACGTATAGCAAGGAGCCTCCAACTTTAGATTGCAGCTTCTGGCTGTAATTTTATCCGCCCTAGACAAAGTAGTGTGCAAACTGTAATTTTTAAGGTTCCAAGGACCTGTGCAGTCACAGCTCCAGGAAACCCCCATGCCTTGGGAGCAAAGGAGCTGTGCGTTGCAATCAATCCCAGACCTAGCAGAGGGAAGCTCTCCTAAACAACTGAGCTCCCACTGAGATTGTCCTTTTATGTATCCTCTTGTAAATCCAATCCTTTCCTGACAAGTTACATGAAGTTGTCCATGTGATGTTAAGAGCAATGATGCCAGAAAACTTCCATTAAATTCTTCAGACTGCTGTCCTGTGTATTTGTGCATCCAGTTTTTTCTCTTGTTCTTGTTTTGTTATTTCTCTCTCACCAAATAAAAAGTTGTTGGAGTTTCATGATGCCGCTTTCATGAAGCTTGAACATAACACTATTTTTTTGTTGTTAGTGCGCTGGAAATGCTCAATTCTGAAGATTTTCCACTACTCCGTGTAGGCTTTTAAATGTACCTCTCTGTATATCAAAATAGGACATCAAGGGTAGGCATGATTGGGCATTAGCTGAGGGCCCACATCCCAGCAGGTGCCCACCGACAAGAGCCCCCTGAAGTTGTTTCTCTTCTTCACAACTGCAGCCTGCTTGTTCACCTGCATCTCACCCTCACCAGGAATGGTGGTGGTGAGCAGGAGGAGTTCACTGGCTCTCTGCTTGGCAAGCAAGAAAGCAAGCAGTAGAAAAAGATCTACACCAAGCAGGACATAGCGCTATGAAAGTGGTATATGAAAGGCAGGAGCCACACCAAGCAGGATATAGCGGGATATGGTATGTGTCAATGGGCCCCAGCAGTTGTCAGTGCACTTCAATACCACTATAAAGCAGTAGTGTGGCTCCTGCCTTTTATATACTGCTTTCATACCGCTATATTCTGCTTAGTGTAGATCTGGTGGCCACTGTCTCTAAGCAGCAAAGCAAATTGACAGAGACACAAGGAAAATCCCTAGGTTTGATGTGGCTGTGCATATTACAAATGCATACCAAAAACAACCTGCCCCAGCAGAATTTTTTGCCCACCCTCACCCAAGAGAAATTTTATGGATGCATCCCTGGGTGCATGCATGTGTGAAACAGCCCTTTGAGAGGGATAAGTCTAAGTGGGTGGCTGCATGTTTAAATAGGGGAAATGTCTATCTTCACAGCCATCTGTACCATAAGGAATCGATGGCTTCCATACATGCATTTTGCCATTTTGTGAGCGGTCATAATAATTGTGGTGCATATAGATATTGCTTTGGCCTAGTGGCAAGTTTTCCTTCTCAGCTGGCTAGTATTATTAACCCTTGGAAGGCAGCTGAGGGTCGTGAAAGCCAACTGGATTGACACTAAGTACACAGAAGCTTTGTGTTGGAATTAGGCTGTGCTACGTGAGGCATCCAGGCTAGCTATCGAAACAATGGATCCTTCTGATATGCACTTACTATGATTGTTTCCAGTAAAATGGATGAGGTGGCTATGGCTCAAAAAAGTGTGTGCTTTTCTTTTTGTTTGCAAAATGTCCTTTTCAGAAGATGCCTCCACATGGTCTTGGCATTTTATGCATTGCATATTTTGCTATTATTGGTTTGGTTCTTTATAATAGCCATATGATAGCCTTATCCACCATGAATATGTTTAATCCCCTTTTAAAACCATCTAAACTAACAGCCATCACCACATCTTGTGGAAGCAAGTTCCATACGGTCATTGCATGCTACGTGTATCTATTTTTTTTTTTTGGTCCAGCCAGTATGAGTGGGTTGTAGTGTTTTGTGTGTGTGTGTGTGTGTGTGTGTGAGAGAGAGAGAGAGGAATATCTATCTACTTTCTCCACACCATGATTCCTTTTATAAACCTTTATTGTGTTCTTCAACATTCACTTTTTTCTACATTAAAAAGTCCCAATAACTGGCTGAGAAATCCTGGGAGTTGTAGTCCAACACATATGAAGGACACCAGGGTCAAGATATGACACTTTGAAAAGTTTGAAAACTGTATTTAGAGTGTGTCCTGGGCCCCAATAGTTGTTGCTACTGTTATTTTATTTATAAATAAATAAATAAATAAATAAATAAAGTCTGCTGTAGCTGTTCCTAATACAGAAGGTGCACCAGTTCCCTGATCATTTTGCAGAGCAATCTGGCAGTTCTTGGAAATGTCCATCTTTACATTGATTGCGATGGGAGAGAAAATACCTACACCAGCCTGAGGTGGCAAGGGGAGGTGGGTGGTCCTAGGACCTCACCAGTGAATGGAGAGACTTTGGATGCAGCAGATCCAAAGCTGCCTTCATCCCACCTCTTCATTATCCAGGTTCTGGGCCTTTGGCCAACTACCACTGCTGGGAATGCTATCTCTGTGATTGTAGTGGAGCTTTCTCCAGCATATTTGGGGCCTTAGATCAGATGGACTCTGCCTCACTCAGTCCCTCTCTGTTGGTGTGGGCCCCTCTGTAGCATTCAAAGCCACTGCAGTCAGTGGGCCTGGGGGGTTAGGATTGTACTGTCATTTGCCATTTCCTGCACCTTTTCTTATTTTACAACATCTCTTGAAATGGGACGATCAAAACTGTATACGGATGAGTGTGCTTTCTGAAGCCTGCCTTGGATTCACCAGAAAAATATCTTGAGTTTTTCTGTTTAAAAACTCTGAAGAATTTTGGTAATGCATTCCAAGCCAATGTGAGGGCTGGGCTGTCTGTTTAGTAAAGCTTTCAGTGAGTTGTGTGTGTGCTGATTCTTTTAAAGATTTCTTGGTGGTACCTGTCCATCTGGGTTAGTTCTATATTGCTGATCAGCCATGGAGTAAATTGATGTCGGGTTGAGACCTTTGCTTTCTAAATGGCAAAGGCCATTGTGGTGTAGAGCCAGTGTGGTGTAGTGGCTAGAGTGTTTTACTGGGAGTTGGGAGACCTGGTCATGGAAGCTCACTGGGTGACTTTGGACCAGTCACAGACTCTCAGCCCAACCTACCTCACAGGGTTGTTGTTGTGAGGATAAAATAGAGAGGAGGATTATGTCTGCCTCCTCGGGTTCCTTGGAGGAAAAAAGGTGGGATATAACTATAATAAATCAATAGAGCAAAAGAAACTGTCTTTGTTAACTGTTCCATCCCCATCTAAAACACTCCCCCCCTATTTTAAAGGCTTAAAAATCTCTTACATCAATTGCAGCTTTAAAAAAATCATGCCTAACTTCTATGAAGGGATGCGGGTAGGGGGAGGCTGTGGGTTGCATGGGGAGGTCCTGCAGGCCACGTCTCGCCCCCCGGGCAGAGGTTCTCCACTCCTGCTGTAGACCTTGGTTAGCTTAAAGTGGCTATTTACAGTCATCCACTGCATTTGAGGTCCTGTAATTTTGAGGCAATCTTTAAAATTATACCTGTGTGGCGACCTTTTAAGGAAACTATTTCTTGTTCTTTCTGGCAAGCTCAGCTGCTGTCAGGGCAAATGAGAAAAGGTTTATTTAAAATGAAAGCTGTGGCCACAGAAGTGATTGGCAGAAGTGATTCCTCCTTTTTTCAGGAAGGAAAAGATGTGAGCTGGAGGCACATGATGCAGCCACCTTGCAGAAACAATGCAGGTCTGAGTCTGCTCAGTGACTGGATCGCAGGCATCTGGTCAGTACCATGTGTGTGCTGTCTTGAGTTCCATGATGGAAGAAAGGTAGGATATAAGGTAGGAAGAAAGAAGCTTGTTGGACTCGATGGCCTTATAGGCCCCTTCCAACTCAACTGTTATATAATCCTGTGATAAATGTATTACATAAATAAAATAATAAGGAAAGGCCTGCAAGGTCCAGAAGCATCTTTCACCCCACCAACTATTTAGATCAGGCTTTGAAACTACTAACCCATGGTCCATTTTCAGCCCATAAGGCCTCCATATCTGGCCTACTGAGGCTCCAGCTAAGGCCCCTGCCCAATGGCAAAGGCGAGGGAAGCCAGATTCATCAGGAGCTATTGCCTTAAGGCAACTGGAGCACTTTGAAACATAACTTCCTGAATGCTTCTTTCAACCCTGGAAAAGACAAGTACATAAGAACATAAGAAGAGCCATGCAAGGGTGTAGCTAGTCCAGCACTCTGTTCACACAGTAGACATCCAGCGGTCGACAAGGGTCCCACAAGCCAGACATGGTGTAACAGCACTCTCCCACCCATGTTCCCCGGCAACTGGTGTATACAGGCTTACTGTCATGATTAGGCATGTTCCCCTTGGTGTGGAGGAAGGATATCAATCAGATTCAGATTCTGAAGCTAAAGAAACAGGCCTTGAAACCTCCCAGCTTATACAGGACGTGGGGGAGGTGATTTTCCCAGGCTCTTCACTCGCCAGGGATGAATCTTCACCAGACCTTGTCTGTGAGAACATTATCAACTCACAGTTTGTGGGTACTCAGGAATCCTCAGAGGGGGAGGGAACTTCAGAGCTAGAGTCTGCCACAAGTTCAAACGGGCGGAGCCAAAAGTAGGCGAGAGGCAGTCAGCATGGCTAATGTCTTGTCAAAGTCTTCTTCAAAAGAACTTTCCGTGAAGCAAAAGGGACCCAGAGAAAACACCTTCCCTGTTGTTGAAAGGACAATTGTCTCTCTCAGTTAGCCAAGGCCCTTTCTACACCATAGGGGTGTAGAGTAAGAGAGGGAGGGTGATCCCAGAAGTAGCTGCTTCCAGGATCATCGCCCTAATGCACACCAGGAATGCGATGACCTGGGCTCCTCCCGCGCCGTTGCACCCACCATTTTTTTTAAATGCAGCTGGGAAGAGCGCTCTTCCGCTCCGTCAAAAAGGTATGTAAAAAAATTTAAAAATCGAGCTGCAATCGGGCCCCTACCCACTCCCTGCCATCCTAGGGATGGCAGGCTTCCTTTCCCCCCTCCCCTGATGGGCACGGAGCCGCACGGTGTGGCTCCATGCCCATTTTTGCTGCTGTGCTTACTCGTGAATAAGCATGGCAGCATCTGGGTTGGGCAACCACATCTTCCGTGGTCTCGGGAACTTCCTGGGACCGTGGAAGATTCAGGATTTTCAAGGGATCCCTTATCCCTGGCAAATCCCGTGCCCCCTCCCCACCCAGGGAGTCCCTGTGCATCATTTGTGCTCACAGGGACCAGCTGGGGGCCATCCCAGGCAAACAGCCTGGTGCAGAAACGGCCCATGTGTAGCCTAGGGGAAAGTTCCCAATGGTTAAGCTCTTGTCAGGTGCAAAGAGATGTTTATTGGCTGAATAAAGCTTTGTGGATTACGTGGCAGACCACTTTATTGTCTTGCAAGGCAGCGGGAGGGCTGGGAACGACACTTACTGCCTCTCATACTGGAGATAGCACATAGCCGTCAGGACTAGTAGCCATTAAGAGCCTTCTCTTCCAGGAATTTATCCAAACCCTTTTAAAGACATCCCAGTTGGTGGCTATCAATGCATCTTGTGGTGGCGAATTTCATGCAGGTAAGGAAAGCCAGTTCCATTGGGAATTATCTCCTCCAGATTATCTCATTATCTGTGGCTGCCATGCTGTTCTGATTTTAAAAAGGACCATGAGTCCCACCATCTTTGTGGGATGCCCCACCCCCAGCCTTGAGCCACATACAGGGGTGATCACAACCTGGCACGCTGTGTTAATTAATATGGAATAACTTCTGAAATTCTGAATTCGCAATCAACAAAGTTAATTAATTGCCACAACAGTAACAACAAATTGCCCTCTAGTCTTTCACTGGAAGCTTTGTGTAGCAGCTGCTTCTGGCCAGAAGGCAAGGTAAACAAGGAAGTATTAAGGAGTGAGGGCTAGATGGGTGTATTAACTACATTTCTGTTATGTAAATAAACATACAATAAAATAAAGGTCAGCTGGGGAGTTGGTGACATTCACATTTCCCCTATAATTGGCAGCATTACATATTTTTGTCTTCAAATATATTCATATCACCCATAGGTTTGCCTGACTCATGTGAGTCCACAGCCAAAGATGATGCTGGATAAAAGTTTTCAGACTAGAGATTGGAAGGAAGAGTGAGCTTGTCAGGTCAACATTCAAAGCATGGCTCTCTGTGACTTAGCCATAGAGTCTCAGACGTGCATGCGCAAGGCTGCTTAAGGGAGATGTGTTTATTCCATAAGCACCTTTTAACCAATCAGGTTCAGTTTGTACAATGGCCCTTTCTACACCACAGGGCCTTCCAGGATGCAGGGGGGAGGATCCTGGGAGTTCCTGCTTCCAGGATCGTCCCCCACCATCTAGACGGCTGTGCAACATCACAGAAAGGAAGAGGGATGTCACGGCTGCCATTTTGTTTTAAAAAACGGGCTGGTTGCGCAGTTGCGAGGCCCCAATCTAGCGCAAAAGTGACTGTAGAAGATAAAAAAACTCCCCAACCCTCGCTATCACAGGGATGGCAAAATTGTTTTTCCTCACCCCCCCCCCCCCCCATGAGCATGGAGCCTCCCTGTACAGCTCTGTGTCCGCTTTGAAGGCCACGCTACTTACGAGGAGGCAGGAGCGGGATAGTCCCAGGACCAGGGGAAAAATCGGGATAACTGGATAACCTGTTATCCTGGGGAAATGGAAGGGTTGTTCTTGCCTGCCCTCAGGATGCCCTGTGCATCATTTGGACACACAGGAACGACCCGGGGGCAACCCCAGGAAAAAAACATGGTGTAGACATGGCCATTGACAGAGTCCAGTAGAAAACCTTTTCCTGGTCTGTACCATATTAGGTACAGACCACCTGTTTGAATGCTTGCCCCATAATAACTCTCCCTGCACAAGGAAAAGAAGCATGTCAGGGATTTTAGCCGACCTTTCTCCCTGACATGCTATTTTTCTACATGCAGGTAGCTTTTGTTGTGGGGGAGTATTCAAACAAGCAACCTCTTTCCACACACCCCCTTGCACTTTGAAATGGTTCAGTTCACGATATGGCAGTGGTGTGGGCAGGAAGAGGCAGAGCAGGCTCAGGCAGATTAACTATGAGTGGGGTGACCAGATAAAATCCAGGTCAGGGCTCATGTAACTTTAACAGTTGTAGAGAAAAGGGAATTTCAGCCAGTGTCATTTGTATGCAGTTAGTTCCTGGTGAAATTCCCTCTTCATCACAACAGTTAAAGTTGCAGGGGCCCTGCCTTCTTTTGTATATGGTCACTCTAGTATAGTGCCTGCAACTTTAACTGTTGTGATGGAGAGGGAATTTCACCAGGAACTAATTGCATACAAATGACTCTGGCTGAAATTCCCTTTTCTCTATAACTGTTAAAGTTACATGAGCGCTGACCTGGATTTTTTCTTGTCACCCTAACTATGAGTGCTAAAATAAAGGTGTGGAAAATGGTCTCATTCAGATTATGAGCTTAAATCTGTATCATGTAAACAATTCCCAAGGTCTCAGTATTTGAATTTTAAATCTGATAGTTCTGCCTCACAATAGCTAGCATTCAGAGCCAGGACTAGAAGCCTTGACATGCTATTGACAGCTTTGGTTATTGACAGCTCCCGCCGATGGAAGCAGACAGCCCCACCAGGGAAGCCCCCCCCCCCAGCATCCGCTGATCCTCCGATCCATCCGATCTGGATTGGGACCTTTCTGGATCAGATCGGATTGGATCGAACGATCCGGAAATCGGATAATTGTATCTGATTTCCCCTGGATCAGATCCGGATCATTGATCGGACCCGATCCAGTGCACACTCCTAGCAAATACTGCACTTCTGCCATCTATCCTGCTCCAGTGTCACGACAGAGATGTGGCCAGGCAGATGGCGACCCCTGATTGGTTGCTGTCTTCCTAGATAGAGGGGAAGGGTGGGTCCAGCTGCCAGAAACTCTGCACCTTCACTGCTGCATCAAGATTCGTCCCCGCCACTCCGATGCAGCAAAAGCTCAGGGTTTTACTTAGCATGGCGGCAACCTGCCGCCATATAGGCAGAACCCAAACAGACCTAATCCTGGAATTCTCCCCACTCCTAGAAATGAAGCATTGTTTTGAAAGAGACTTCTTCACTGTGCTGTTGTAGTCTAGCAACTCTGAAAGGAAAACAATGTGTGGATTTTCACAATTTCTAATCTCAGTTAACAGAATCTCAGTATTGTACTGTTATGTTAACATGTATCACTGAGGACAGGGCCTTTTTTTTTATTAGGTTGAAGTGTCCCAAATATCATGGATGTTGATTTTCCTGTTGGTAGCATGGGTGACATTGCACAGCAATCCTTTCTGCACAACATTGACAGGCCTGCTTATTTTCAACAGTGCCGCTGATTAGATTGTAGCTGAAATGACAAATGGGTAATGTCTTGCAGCCACTGTTTGGCTCCATGGAGAGCACTTGCTGTGTGGATCCAACACATTAAAATTATTATTATTATTATTATTATTATTATTATTATTTATTATGAAAAACCCGGAGCCAATTCAGATTCCCTTTTTGAAGTGTGTGGGAACACCCCACATTGTTTCAGCAGATACTGGAGGAGAAACCACTTGCTCTTTGTGTAATTATAATCTATATCAAGTTGCTGCAATGGAAGCCTTGATAAAAGAATTTGGAACTTTCCACACATTCCTTTCTTCTAGAGACACAGCTTGAAATAAAAATGTATCCATCCATAGATAACATGTCTTATCATGCATGGAAGGAATATCAACTAAGATTCTTTTCACCTACTGAGAGTGAAATTATGTCCACATGAAATTGCCTCATAGTGTTAGATTGATGGTCCATCTAGGCAGGTAATGGGACAGGCAGCAGATCAACAAGGCATCAAAGGACTTCCCAATCACCACCAGCTACTGAAACTTCTTTTAAATGGAGATACCAAAGACTAAATTGGGGACCATCTTCGGACAACCAAGGAAAGGGACCATAGATAGTGTGCACACTGTGGATGCAGAAGGTCTGAAGTTAAATCCCCAGCATCTCTCTCTCGCTCTCTCCCTCCCTCTGTCTATTTAGAAAAGGATAAGGTACCAGGCAGTATGATATACCAGCCTTCCCCAACCTGGCAACCACCAGATGTTTTAGACTTGGGCTACAACTCCCAACATTCCCAACCAGCATGTCAGGCAGAGCAGGCAATACTGAATGATGGATGTATAGTCTGATCTTTTATAAGGCTATTTCCTTTGTTTCAAATAGGAACTCTACTCCTGAGCTATGGGCTTGTTTGTAATGTGGAGGTCTTGAGATAAGTATTTAATAATGTGAATATGATCCTAAACAAGTGTGCTTATGGATCAGGATGTGTGAATCATCAAAACTGGAGCTCATTGGGGTTCTCTGAATGTTGTTTTGTTTTCCCCCGCATGAAAGTTGGCACAACGTTTTGAGTGTAATTCTCCAGATGTATGCATCAGTTGTGCACCTTTTGGAAATGTATGCATTTTTCTCATATTGATAAGCATGTTGACACAAATTCTTCAAAACTACACATTTTTAATAGGCATTTAAAACAAGTATGCATTTTCCGAACACGTTTGTTCCCCAGATTGCATTGCAAGCTCGGGAATGTACAAACTTCAACCGCAGGTTGCATTCAGGTCTGCATTTGGATAGGGAAGGTGTGAACCGAATAAATTCTAGCCAAAAATGGAATGAAACAAATTCCTCATACATCCCTGCCTTTGGATGGTATCTGAAGTTGTGTGGCTAAGGGTGAGAGCGGCAAACTGGAGAGCTCCAGATCCAGATCGTATCTCAGCCAGGCCTCGGGCAAGAAACTATTGTACATAGCTTCCCACCACTTCCCCCGTTACACAAGAACAGTCAATATTAGCCAGCTTTACAAGATTGTTATAAGGACAGCTGAGAAAATCATGTGAAGAACTTTGAACACTTTTAGAGTGCTATGTAAATGATAAGCATGATGATTTCATTATTGCAGCCCTACAACCTGCTACACCTCAAATGTGTTAAGGAATGGGGGAACCTATAACTATGCCAGTGCAACGGCAGACTTTCACCAGAGCTGATGCAGTGTAATGGGTAAGAGACTGAGTTGTGAATTTACAAGTCTTGGATTTGAATCCTGCCTCTGCAAATGAAGTCAGTAGATCATCTTAGGCAATAGGGGAACAACAATACTATTTTACCGTACAGCAGGGGTGGGCAACAGACAGGACTCAGGCTGCGTTCCCCTGCCCCCCAGCCTTTTCTGAAGCCCTCACCTGTCCCTGCTGAGCTGCTGAAATGCGACGATACAGTGGGGGAGAAGAAACCCTCCATTTAAAAGCAAGAATGTGTGGTTTGCTGCTGAAATTTGTTGGTGGAGGCAAAAAGAGAGCATTTTTAATAATAATAATAATAATAATAATAATAATAATAATAATAATAAGCCCCTTTCTTCTGCCACCACCATAGCACCATCACATTTTGGTAGCAAATTGCACAAAAGAAGGGTTTCCCCCTCCCCCAGCTTACTACAGCGCTGCCAAATTTCAGTGGCATTCAGCCGTGTGGCAGAGGCAGGGGTGCACCCCGACAAACCCTGAAAGTTGCCCACCCCTGCCTCACAGTGATGTTGTCAGGGTTATAGTAATGTAGTGTACATTAACTGCTTTGAACACTCAAATAGCCTGTGTATGGGTATTGTATGATGGCTTAGAGGACTAATTGACCTCCTGGCCCTCACTTTTTCAGGAACATCCCCATGGCAGAACAACAGCAAGAGAAAATCTTCGATAAGCACCAAGGACATGAAAAGATTTCACCCATTGGTTGGAGGTGTGGCTTATATCATTAAACAAAAAAACCTACGGTTCACAAAAACAATGTTAAGGCTCTACAGATTTCAACCAAGCACCAAAAAGCAGGGAAATTGGGAGTTAAGGCTCACAAGCCTTAACGCCACATCCTCCCTAAGGAGGCAGAAAGTGCAAGTGAAATTCTCATTCTCCCAAAGCAGATAAACCATGAGGACAGGGTGGAGAATATGATATGCAGAGGTGACTGTGGGGTTATGGAAAACTGATCACGAACAACTTAGGGCCACCTACTTCTCTCTTTTTGTTTAGAGCAGCCCTTCCCCAACCTGGTGCCCTCCAAAGGTGTTGGACTACAACTCCCATCATTGCAAGTCAGTATGTCCCATGGTTAGGAATGCTGGGACTTGTCATCTCAAAAATCTAGATATGCAATTTGATCTGCAGAGGTGACTGTGGGGTTGTGGGAAATGATGATGAACAACTTAGGACCAGCTACTTCTCATTTCTTAGAGATTCTTATGTTGAGAGTTGCAACCCAACACATCTGACAGGCACCAGGTTGGGGAATGTTGTTCAAGAACAAGGGAAGGCAGAATGTAGATCTCCAGATGTTTTGGAATTCAACTTGTAAAAGCCCCTATCAGCATGGGCAGTTATCAGGAATGCCGCGAGTTGATGTCCAAATCATCAGGATAGATCTATTTTCTGCCCACATCTGTACTAAAGTATGATGTTTTCCAGCATTAAGTTATGTGATCAATCAAGGAACTACAAAAGAGCTGCATCACTTTAAATAAACTGTCAAAACCAAATGAAACAACAATGAATGAATCTTGAATACCTAATCCAGATAGCCCTTCAGACATCAACATTAGTTTTCAACACATGGCATAGGATGTCTGTTTCTTGAATATCAGATAAAGGATTTCTCTTACTTGTTCAGCAGCGTGAGATCAAAGACAGAGCTACCACCTAATACTTTCATGCGTAAGTATTATTTTAAAATTAAGTATGAATTGATTTTTGTCTTCCCCATAACACTGGAGTTACAGTGTAACACATCTGGAAAGCACCAGGCTGGAGAAGGTTGACTCCTATACATGTCTTCTCAGAAGCCAGTGCACTGAATCCAGTAGGGCTTTCTCCCAAGAGGTATAGGATTGCAAACTAATCTCATCTGAAAGGTGTTCAAGACAGCCAAACTAAACCTCTTCTGCTCCACTGTTGCTTTGATGAGATGATGTATTGTGCAGGGATTGTGGGGAGTGAACAGTATATTTTTTATAAATACATTAAAAAAACCAACATTGATTCTTTGAAAGGCAGGATATATCCTCGGTGTCAGGGGGGATTTTATGTAATAGTCTATAATGACCTGCAATTACACACTTTCCCTTTTAAGGTCACCATTAGCGTGGCAGGGGGGAATGACATGCTTTCTGGAGGTGTGTCATTCTCTCCCACTGCTCCAATCAAGGCCTTAAAAGGGAAAAATGTGTCATTCCCAGGCATTATAGAAAAGGGCCTGATTGGAGCGGTGGGGTGGGGTGAGAATGACATGCTTTCCCCTCCTCCGCTCCAATTGGGGACTTTAAGGTGGCCCCAGAAATCCATTTTCCTGCCCCCCTACTAGGTGTCCTCTTTTTTGGTTTCCCAAATATGGTCACCCTACTCAGTTCTTGCACAGGCTGCATTTCCATCCCTAGATATTTATTCAAAAGTAAGACTCATTGAATTTCCTTGGTTCTTGAAAAGCAACACACATGCTTTTAGATTTGCCAGTCTCAGCATTCTATGTGTGCTATGAATGCCTGCTCTGTCTGTCCCTATAGTTTCCTGCAAGGTCCAGCCAGGGGAAGCCAGTAAATTAAACCCAGGAGTGGAGGGTGGGATTCCCTCAAGTTCCTCTGACAGCAGGTGCTATAGAACATGGACCTTCCAGGAGTGTTGAGGCTGGATTTCTGGCAGACCCAGCCAGGCAACTTTATGGCCTGTTAGTCCCTCCATTTGGTAGCCCGCAGAGCACCTGCCTCATAAGGCAAATGGCTACATGAGAACTGTTATTATGGCCTGCTACTTTGTTTGTCTTTAGTAGTCTGTGGTCCAGATCTCTTCAGAAGAGGGAATAGTATTTTGTGGTTGGGGTCAGTCTAAATTATCTCCAGGGGTCCCTTACTCAGTGCCTCTGATAGCAAAGAGATTGAGGATTTTCCCCAACTCTGTTACTCTTGAAGTTACTAGGCTTGTTGAAAATAGATTTTATAACATAAGCACGATAACAGTGAATACTCCTTTTAACTTGTTAAACCAATGAAAACATGCCACACAAGAAGTCTTAAGATATGAATGGTTTATAAAGAAAAGTAAATGCAAAAGAACATCAGATGTAGAAGTGAAATCTGAAACATTACTACTACTACTAGTAGTAGTATCCTGCCATTTGCCCAATGCTGGGCCTCAGGGCAGCCTTACAAAACTAAAACATATACAGCTAAAACCTATAAATAGGAATATACTATATACCATATGAAAAGGAGGACAGGGTTCATGTAACTTTAACAGTTGTAGAAAAAAGGGGATTTGAGCCAGTGTCATTTGTTTGCAATTAGTTCCTGGTGAAATTCCCTCTTCATCACACCAGTTAAAGTTGCAGGGGCCCTGTCTTCTTTTGTATATGGTCACTCTAGTATAGTGCCTGCAACTTTAACTGTTGTGATGGAGGGAATTTCACCAGGGACTAATTGCATACAAATGACACTGGCTGAAATTCCCTTTTCTCTACAACTGTTAAAGTTACATGAGCCCTGTCCTCCTTTTCATATGGTCAGCCTAAATATACAAAAGTTAAAAATATAATTAAATACTTTTCAATATTAAAGCATTTTAAACATTTTAAATGCATAACAATTTAAAAGTCAAAGGTATAGACAGAGGTCCAGATTATTTGCCAAAGGCCTGCTGGAACAAAAAAGGGTTTGTCTGCATCCAAAAACACATCAAGGAGGGAGCCAGTGTAGACTGCAAGGATTAGAAACAAAATCCATGTGTGTACACTATGCAAAATAAACGACAGCTCAACAGTTTCTAAACCTTATTAGAAAAACAGGGTGACTAGGCCGAAACCAACGTTGTAGGTCCAGAAGCACTTTGAAAGGTTTCAGCATTGTACTTAAAACTTAACACCGGCCCAAACTAATTAAATGAAGTGTTTGAAGCTTTCAACTTATAGCAGTATGGACCAAACTCTTAGAAAAGAGGGAAGGAGCACTGTGTGTGTATGGGGTGGGGGTGGGGGTGGGGATAGAAAGAAAGGTATAGCCACCTATTCCCAGGAGAGATCTGAAGATCAGGTTACCATGGATCCAGAGGAACCACACCCTGCTTCACCAGGGAGCAAAAGAGCAAACTGGCCTTATAAAGATAGCCTAAAATACTCTCAGAGCCAAAGGAATGCATGTTCCAGAAGAGAAAAGAGAAACTCTTCTTCTTCACTCAAAAGGTCTGTGCTAGAGGCAGCGGCCATTTCACTCACCCACCCCACATTCTAAGGCAGGAGGGAGGGGGGAGAGCGATGCTACTGAGTGTGTGTTGCGCCTCATTGACTTGAATGAGAGGTTAAAATAGTCCTTAAAAGTCAACCAAAGGGAATTTTAAAGAAACGAAAAACTTTCCACCAACTACAGTCAGGGAGGAAGAAGACCCCACCACTGGATTAATTAATAAGGCTCTAGAAATTATGCAAATTGTGAGCACAAAAGTCGCAACCCGGAAGTAAATTTTACAAAAGCAGGGAGACAGGTTTGTATTCCTTTTCTACCTTAAACTGCTCTCCTTCCCTCAATCTTTCACCAATCTTCTTGAAATTTTCAGGCAATGTAAAACAAACATTTCTTTCTGGCACCTGTAAATTTCAGAAAGGTTGATGAAACATTTTCAATTTTATGGCTGTTAGAATGACCCCCCCTCCCCAATTATCACTTTAACATGGCGGAATGTGTTTTTTACTGATGGCCCTTAACAATGGAGGCACGGCTGTGCCTCCATTAATAATAGTTATTACAGTATTATAAGAAGTTCTAATGCACCAGTACTGCACTCAGATCTGGAAGCATAAATATTTAAGGATCCAAGATAAAGGGATGGATGGATCAGTTATATTTCCAGTCTGTGTAAGTTTTGCTTGCGTTTATTCATAAATCCATTCTGTCCCATTTCTGCATTAATGTGATTTTTAATAATAATAATAATAATAATAATAAATAATAATAAATAATAATAAATAATAATAATAAACCAAAACTTCACATTATTTTTAAACTTTATTTTACAAAATATACATTTTTGTATACATTTTAAATAAAATGCACATTTTATATGCATTTTGATATGCTTTTTTTTTTTTTTTTTTTTTGCTGAGAACTGTATTGTAAAATTTGGAGAAGTGCTAAAAGCAAAGAATAACTGTGAGCGTCATCAGACGTGGGCGGGGAATTGTGTTTCCCTACCGCAGCTTTGCCTCCTGCTTCTGTCCCACAATAGGGATGAACAGCTTCCTCTTTCTTCACACGGGGAAGAAAAAGGAAGCAGCAACAACCATGTGGCCCATTCAGCGGGCATTTTTATCACGCTGCTTTTGCACACAGCAGGGAATGGCAGCAAGTTTCGTTATAGCCCCCCCAAAAAATCTAGATTTTCTGGGTCTTTTTTTGTGACTGAAAAATGAACAGAAGGAGTGAGAGATGTGCGGGAGGTGGACGGCGTCGTGAAAAGGACCTGCAAAAATCCATGAGTGGCCAGTAACGAGCATGCTTTAAAACGCTCATCTGATGACGTTCTGTGTCCAGATCCATGGATTAGTCTAGGTGACCTGACTTAATGCATGGAGGCGATACAGCCATCAAGGATATTTATGGGATCCTGTACTGGGGAATGAAATCAGTAAACTAATATAATCTTAATAAACCATGCATGTTTAAGTAACGTTTTAAAGGCTACTAACTGCTGAGAGATGTGATTTGCTTGGTGCCACCAAATCAAGACCAGATGTGATATTTCAGAAGTTATGAAATGTTGCTTCCTCTGCAAGTCACTGGGCTGGAGTGACAAATGACTTGCATGTGTGTCTAGTTCAGGGATGTCCAGATTTTGAGAAATCTGTCCCGGGCATGTTTCATGGATTGTACAGAGTCATTCATTTCGGCATCCATTCACAGCTGAATTTGAATTTTTTTATTTGTTATGTGGAAAAATACACAAATAGTTCCATAGGAAGGTTCACAACAATTTACATAATTTACGTTACTTCTTAACATTTAGCGTATTGTCTCCCATTCCATTTTAGCCCGAGAATATTTTCCAGTCTCAGCAGAAACCTGCATATTTTCCTATGCATAAATTTGCATAAATTTCAGGAAAGTAAAAAAAAAAAGTTCCTCAAATCCATGGACTCCGTGCGTCCTGAGGAGTCCAGTCTGTAGTGGATTCTGCAGGTCAGATTCTTAGAAATCCAAACTCATTTTAGCCCATCTCAAATTTCTCCGGCATCCCAAGTTTAGATGTCTCCAGTTTGAGCTTTGTACCTCACTACTGGCAGGAGGATGTGAGAATCTCGTAGGAAGAGACACACAAGAGACTTCTGACTTCTCTCTAGGAGCTAGGATCTGTGCAGCTTGGCCTCTTTTGATCAGAGGGTTATGCTGGGCCCAAGGACCATCTGTAAACCATGACACAGTTTTGAAATCCCCCCTTGTTTCAAAATCCCCTTGCACTTGGAACACATGGTCTCCTTTTTTCTTTTTTTAAAAGTTATTAACAGTTTATCATATTGCGACAAGGACAACCATACGTGTCATTGTCTCCCTCCCATCTCCACTCTCTCCTAAGCAATTTTATATGCAGTACAACATGTTGATGTGATTATTTATTATTATTATTATTATCTATTATTATTATTATTATTATTATTATTATTATTATTATTATTTTATGGTTCATTCCCGGGTGCCAAACTGGATATTGCACATGGAAAGAAGTAACACCATCCCAATGTGCATTTTGAAACCGGAAAACCCATTTCCATATTGCAATTGGGTACAGGTACAAGGGAGGGGAGGAAATCAGTGCTTAACTCTGCCCACCATTTGCCCCACTACAAATTGTTCCCCAAGTGTCTCCCACACTCCTGGAGTTCCAAATGCATATTCTTTGCCCAACAGACAGGGCTGACCCTGTCATTTGGTAGACTGCGGCAACCGCCTTAGGCAGCAGGTGCTGGGTTGCAGCAGTGGCAGCTCCCCAGCCATTCCTCCTGAGTGCCCCAGCTATTTCATTCTCTTGGAGGACAAAGCTGTGTGTGCCCCACAGCCTGTCCTGCACCCCCTAAATGAGCTATCCTCAGTTGTGATGGAGGACCCTAGACTGTGGCCAGGTAAGATTCAACTGCTGGTCCAGTTGGCTTCATCTAATGCAGAGGGTCTAGAGGGCATCATCTCATCCTTTCTTTCAGGCAACAAAAAGTCTTGGACAAGCCATGCTGACAGACGTTCCATAAATCATTCAAATTCATTGGCCACTTCTGTCTCTGCCGCTTCCCTGGACATAACTAACTGAACATCTTCTGCACCCTTGCAGAGTTGTCACAGAGGCTGTACTGCCACCCTCCTCCTATTAAGGCTCGGAAGATACAGATAGTACGATGAGGCCATCTATTTCTAGGCTGGCTTTTATTAACCCTTTGTCACATGTGGTAATCAAGCTGCAGCAGTTTCACATCCAGATCAGGAAGCAATTGATCCAATTGCAGGAATTCTTACGAAAAACAGTCTATTTATAGTTTAAGTGGCTATGACAGCAGGATGTCTATTTACAAACTTATTTCAAGACGCCGACAGCATGACTGTGATCAAAAAGCCTTTCTTCTTGCATGATGAGTAAAGATAGCACTTTCCCAAAATTTGGAATTTGCTAGCAGGGAAAAAGCATCTACATTTTACTCCAAAGGACTTGTTTCAGACCTGGTTACAAAGATATGACGGCATGGTATGGAAGAAGTATAGTGTTTGAAGGCATCCAGTGGGTCACTCGGTTCACAACCATGTCCCAAGGCAGGATATCCTAGACCTAAAGCATCCCTAACAGGTGTCTGTCAAACCTGCTTCTGAAAGCTGTCAGGCATGGGGGATTCCATAACCTTCACAAGTAGCCCAGGGCCAGTTTATTTATTTATACCACCTATTAATCATATGGGACCAAATAAATAGATTAATAAATTAAAGGACAGCTCTATATAATATGGTCAAGGCATGTTTTTAATGTTGTACCACACACCACACTGTCAGCCAGTGGTGCAGCTACCTTGGAGCTGAGGTCCAGGGCATCACAGCCGAGCCTCCTCCCAAATAACCAACCAAATAACCAAGTGATAGGAGCAGAAACAAACAGGCCCAGTGTCAAAACCTGGGCTGGCCTGGGCTAGCTTGGGCCCAGTGGGGCTGACACCAGTCACCGCAGCTTTCTCTCTCTCTCTCTTTCTCTCTCTCTCTCTCTTTCTTCCTTTCTTGCATAGGCACATAGGCATTGGTCCATCTAGTTAGTATTGTCAACGCTGACTAGCAGCAGCTCTCCACGGTTTCAAGTAGGAGTTTTACCAGCCCTACCTGGACTTGCTGGGGATTGAACCTGGGGCCTTCGGCATGCAAACCAGGAGCTCTATCACACTGAGCCATGGCCCTTTTGTCATCATCATCATCATCATCATCATCATCATCGAGAGCCAATGTGGTGTAGTGGCTAGAGTGTTGGACTGGGAGTCAGGAGATTCATGTTCTAGTCCCCACTTGGCCATGGAAACCTACTGGGGGACTTTGGGCCTGTCACAGACTCTCAGCCCAACCTACCTCACAGGGTTGTTGTTGTGAGGGTAAATGGAGGGGGAGGATTATGTACGCTGCCTTGGGTTCCTTAGAGGAAAAAAGGTGGGATAGAAATGTAATAATAAAATAAAAACAAAATCACCATCATCATCATCATCATCATCATCATCATCATAGTAAAAGACTGCTTGGCCTGGGATGTACATGGTTACAGATACTATATAATTCTTTTCTATAACAAAATGGTGCTTCTTCCCAAGAAATGCTTTTTAGCATCAGGGTAGCAGAAACAAACTCTATTTTCTTCCTGTAGTCATTATCATTTATAGTGCTGTGATTTAAATGCAAAACTGTGCATGTTCAGAGTATTTCTTATTTAAGCCAGGGTTGGCAAACACAGGTCCCCTCCATCCCCTATCATATCAGGAATTCATAAGTAATTGTAAAGCATATAGCAGTGGTGGCAAGCAGTGGGGAGGGAAGAGGAATTGTATGCATCAGATCTGACATAATACAAATGGCAGTCTGACTGAGGGGGGCTAAAAAGCCATTAAGTCCAGGGTGTAAAATTGCCTAGCTGTAGCACTACTTTCAGCAGCAAAAACCAAAACTTTTGATTTTTCACTACCCAAAAGCAGGACGTTTACAACTGTAGGACATGAACTGTTTGAAGATGTACATATAAACTGTTGGAGACATGAGTTTATATGAAGCTTCAGGAAAAAGAGTGTGAGGTCAAAAACAGGTCAGCACATTGGGAACCTGTAGGGCGAAACTGAGTTTGGAGTCACTATATGTCAGAGAGCTCAGAACTGGAGTCCCAATTGCAGAAACAAGGTTTTTGTTGATTTGCCTATCTCATAAGAATTATTTCCATACCTTTTTATTGATATGGACTTAGCAAAGCACATTCATTTGGAAAGAGATAACTAGATCCCACCCACCCCCACCCATGTAGATCATGGAATTTCAATACAAAATGTATGTTAATAGTAACCATTGTTATATCATTGTTGCATTGTTTAAAGCATCATAGAACCATTGTCATAAGAATTTGTGCCTTTACAATGCAGCTTTTAGAAGGGAATGCTTTAATTATCAATTAATTTAAATGTAGTGATGTTAAGTTTCATTTTGATATCTTACCTCTGTCCTTTGATACCAGAAATTATATTTAGGCCTGGCTTAGAGTTCACAGTTGTTTTAAATGTATACTGTTTTTATATGTTGTCTGTTTTTATGCTTTTATGCTTTTAAATTTTGTATATAGATTTTTAATGTCCAAAGTTTTAATTTTTGCAAACTGCCCAGAGAGCTTTGGCTATGGGGCGGTATATAAATGTAATTAATAATAATAATAATAATAATAGATAATGAAATCAGCATTATATCCACTCTGCTAGCTGCAGGTATTGTGGGCAACCATTCAAATATGCAGCCTTTACACCCCAATAGCTTGAAGTGGTTCAGTCCAGGAAAACCTATACTGCTTGATTCTGCTGCAAATCTAACTTGGCCCATTAGTTTCTATTGATGAACAGGTTCTACAGCTAAGAAGTTCTTCCTAATGTTTTATATAAATAAACTTCCCTGTAGTTTATTAAACTATTACTACTACTTCCATTGCCAAGTATTGTCTCACTTTTTAAAACATCCTTTATATATTATAAAAATGTAATGGAAGGGATTAAATCTCCATTCCTCCCTTTTTTTTTCTTTTAACATGGGGAAAACATTTAATCCTGCAAATGCCTCCCTAAACTCATTTCTGAAATGTTGGTGTTGGTGCCCCAGGAGAAATGAACTATGTACTTTTTCTGAATGTTTAGATTAGGGCTGTGAAAAGCCCTCCCGATCCAGTCTGGATCCAGATCCAGACAATCCAGATCTGTTCACAGCCCTAGTTTAGATCACCTTTAAGATTATTGTCCAACTGTGCAGTGATGAAGACAATGGATATTCCCAATAGTTTCACATGTGAGGGCTAAAGGGTTGGTGGGACACCTACTCAACTATGCTGAGGATTACAGCTAAGCTCAAAGGAAACATATATGTCTCTGTATGTGGTGGCAGGGGTGGTGGCAAATGATGTAGATGTCCACATTAATAAAAAGCATGCAGGGGCTGCATCCCTGTGACCCCAAGTTCCACTACACCACTACACACAAGCCCCATCCCTAACATCTCCATTCCCCCACCTCCTTTATCAGAGTTTGTGGAGAATTCTATTTGGGCACAACTAAAGTACAGCCATTCCATCAGCTTTGATCATTTGATTCATTTTATGAGACAAGTTGGGAGCCTGTTACAGGCCAAATGGCAGGATATAAAGCAATGTGATTGAACGACAGTTGGGTGTGATGGAACCAAAGTTGTCCCATTGATTGGGGAAATGTTCACTCTAATCCCATGCAGGTTTATTAGGAAATAAGTCTCATTGTGTTCAGTGGGGCTTTCTCCCAAATAAGTGTGCATAGAATTGCAGCCTAAATCACAGGCTTAGCTTTTCCATTAAACCCACTAGGTCTTGAAACTGCTTAAACGAATGTTAGTTACATCCCATCTATGGCTTTTAAATATATATATGGTGTTGTGCAAAAGGTTGGTAATGGTTCCAAAATGTTTCTTCAATCCCAGATAGCCAACACACCTAATTGGGAGGGATGAATGAGAATTTCATTTCAGTTTTGATAATAATTTTCCAAAATGCACAAAGTTCTCCATATATGGGACAAAAGGTACTTGAGGTTTTTTTTAATTGATTGTAGGAGAAACCAAAAGTGATAGATTATTGCTTTACTCTTAAAAGTGTGGATTTGAATTCCTATATTCACCCATGTTTGCGATACTGAACTCTTTTTTTTTTTTTTTTTTGGCAGGCTCCTCATCTTTAATAGCTATGCGGCAGGCAGGTACAACATGACTCTCTCCATGCTGGGAGTACTTGTATGTATTGAATTTGGCTGGTACAGATGGGTGAGAATTTTGTTTCAGTGCATTTTTGATACAAAGTTTGCAAAGTTCTTTATATTCGAGAGAGAAAGAACATGAGATTTTTTTAAAAAAAGCAGATGCAAGAAAAAGCAAAATAGACAGGTTTGCCCATTTCTACTGGACATCACAAGTTTCAGTATGAAAACAAGGAACCTAATCTCAGTACTGTCATGCTCTCCATCTCCTTCTCCTTCTCCTTCTCCTTCTTCTTCTTCTTCTTTGAGGAATGTGGCCCAGCAGGCTCAAAAAAATCCCGGTGTTAAATTTGTGAATTGTGTGAGGATGGTGATGGATAAAATGAAAGACAAAGATAACATAAAAGGTATAGGGAAAACGGGACTGGCAAGAGTAATGGAGCAAAAAGAATTAAAGGATATTTGGAGATTAATAAAAGGGGAAGAAAGAAAATATACCTTTTATTCCCCAAAATACAAGAGCTTTTCCAGGATCGATTATATATTTGTTTCAAAGAACTTGCTTTCTAGGATTGTGGATTGTGAAATAGATGTAATTAAGGTTTCAGACCATGCAGCAATGAGTATGGATATTAAAATTAAGAATGATTATAGAGAAGCAAAAAGATGGAGATTGGATACAAAAATTTTAAGTTATAAAAATATTGTGGAGAAAATGAAAAAGGAAATTAAGAATATATGGGAAATAAATGAAATAGGGATAAATTCGCAGGGGATTGAGTGGGACACGATGAAAGCAGTAGTAAGAGGTATTTGTATTAGAGAATCGTGTAAATTAAGAAGACAACAAGAGGCACATAGTAAAAAGATCGAAGAAGAGATTAAGGATTTAGAGCAACAATTTAGAACTAATAAGGATAAGCATATATATGCCCAACTCCAAGCAAAAAAAAAGAACTAGAGGGTAAGGATATAGAAAGAGTTCAAAAAGAATTAATATATTTGAAAAGGATTTTTTTTGAGTACAGTAATAGAAATTCTAAAATGCTGGCGAGGTCAACGCAATCAAAGAAGGAGAAAAATATAGTAGGGACAATTAAAGATAAAATGGGGAATAAATGTAATTTAATGAAGGATAAATTAAAAATTTTCGAGGAATTTTATCAGGAATTGTATACCTCAGAAGCGAGTCCACAAATGAGAATACAGGAATATGTAGAGAAAAATTGGAAGATAAAATTAAAAGATAAGGATAGGGATTATATGGAAGCATTAGTCACGGAAAAAGAAATAGAGGGGATTATTGACAAACTGAAAGGAGGGAAATCTCCAGGAGTGGATGGATTGGGGCCGGAATATTATAAGATATTTAAAGAAATTTTATTACCAAAAATGGAGAAATTATATAATAATATAATAAAGGGAGAGAAGACCCCGCCATCGTGGGAACATTCGTTGATAATCTTAATACCGAAAGCTGACAAGGATTTGATGGATCCAGCTTCATATAGACCTATTTCTTTAATTAATCAAGATGCTAAGATATTTACTGCAATTATGGCAACAAGACTAAATACATTTATAAAGGAGTATATAAAAAAGGATCAATGTGGATTTATTGCAGGAAGGCAAATGCCAAATTTAATAGGGAGGGTATTAAATATA
Organism: Anniella stebbinsi; assembly: GCA_029215795.1. Lineage (NCBI taxonomy): Eukaryota > Metazoa > Chordata > Lepidosauria > Squamata > Anniellidae > Anniella > Anniella stebbinsi. The sequence goes on from JARDYH010000005.1 coordinate 33,679,314, forward strand.
ATAAATATTATTAAAAGAAGGAATTTAAAAGCAGGATTGATAGCATTGGATATTTTTAAAGCCTTTGATTGCGTGGAATGGCCGGCGTTAAAAATTATTATAAAAACATTCGGTTTTGGAGAAAGATTTGTGGGAGTGATTAATCGGCTATATGCAAATAACAAGGCCGAGGTGATGGTAAATGATGGTTTAACACAACAAATTACCCTAGCCCGAGGTACTAGACAAGGGTGTCCTCTCTCCCCAATATTATTTGCAATTGTGATCGAAATGTTGGCAAATGTTATTAGGGAGGACGAGAGATTGAAAGGGATAGGAGGAGAGGAAAAAATAAAAATTAATATGTTTGCGGATGATACTTTATTGACATTAGAAAATCCGGGGGGAAGCATAGAAGAAATAAAACAACATTTGAGGGAATTTGGAGATGTTACAGTGTTACAGGTAAATTGGGGGAAATCCAATATGATGCTTTTTAATTATGATAAAGTAGAAGGGGATGAGTGTAGTTTAAAATTAGATTTGAAGATTAAAAATAGAATATGTTATTTAGGAGTTTATATTATGAAAGAGTTAGAAAGTTTAGAGAAAATAAATTTTAGTAGATTAAAAACACAAGTAATGGAGAAGTTAGAGGCTTATAGGAAGTTAAAGCATTCATGGTTTGGTAGAATAGCGGTAATTAAAATGAAGATATTACCAAAGATTAATTTTTTGTTTAGGATGTTACCAATTAAAATAACAGATGTAGAAATAAAAAGTTGGCAAAGTATGTTAAATAACTATTGTAATGGGGATAAGAAATCAAGAATTAATAAAACAAAAAGGTATAAGATTCAAAGGGAAGGAGGCTTAGGTCTTCCGAATATAAAGATGTATTATATAGCTAACCAACTAAGATATGTTATAAATAGTATAGTAGGGGAAGAGGATTTAGAATGGTTAAAGTCGCAGACAAGAGAAATAGAGCTAAAGCTACAAAATGTTTTCTTTAGTAATATACAAAAGAGTCAATTGAAAGGTATAGAAAATCCCATCTTAAGGAACATTAGAGAAATTTGGGAAAGATATAAGAATAAATTAATGCCAGGAATTTCCCCTCTGTCCCCAGTGGTTTTGATGGAAAACTTCCCAGGTAACTTGAGAGGAGAATTGGAAGGGTTATTGAGGGGGAAAAAAATAATTAAAGTGAAAGATTGGGTAAAGAGATTGAATACTGAAAAGCAAATAGAAGAAGTTTTAACAGGGCAGGAAAATTTATGGTTTAAGAGTTTGCAATTGGAACAGTGGACACTAAAATGGAAAAAGAAAAATGAGTGTAGAAAGGAAACAAGTTTTGAAAAGCTAATTGAGGCTAGAGAGAAGGAGGGAGGAAATAAAAGTAAAAGTAAAAAAGGTTTAATGAGTGATATATATAAGATATTAATAGAGGAGGACGTGGCTCAAGAAAGTTTGAAAACAATCTGGGAAGAAGATTTAAAAATTCAAATTAATGGGGACAGTTGGGGAAAGATATGGAAATCAAGAACATTAAAGTTACTTTCAATAAGGATAAAAGAAAATCAGTATAAAATAATTTGGAGATGGTATCTCACCCCTGTAAGATTACATCAGATAGACAAGAAAATATCAAAGTTTTGCTGGAGGGGATGTCAGGATGTGGGGACATATTACCATATGTGGTGGACTTGTGAATATGTTAAAAATTTTTTGGATAGAGTGTTTAAGGAGATAAGTGAGATATTAGGTAAGAAGGTAGAAGCAAGTCCACATATAGCTTTATTGGGGGTATTTGATAAAGTTTATGGTAATAATAATATAAAAGAATTGATAAAAAATCTCCTGACATCGGCGAGACTAATGATAGCTAAAAGTTGGAAATTACAAGGGAATTATAGTATAGAAGAATGGTACAAAGGAGTGTGGGATATTGCAATTAATGATAGATTAACATGTATAATGAAAGTTAAGATGGGATTAACTAAAAAGAATGATTTTGGAAGTATTTGGGGAGTATTTTTAGAATATGTTTTAGAAAAGGGGAGAGGATGTACACCTTCAAAAGAATCAATGCAATTTTGGAAAATTGTATAAAATAATAGAGTAAGAAGGTCTCAGGGGAAGGGGAGCACGGGGGGTTGTCGAGGGTTATAAGTGTTGTGTTTATTTTATGTGATATATGTTGAAAATTAATAAAATTATTATTTTTAAAAAATTGTGTGAGGATATACAAATGAGAAGACCTGTTGCTGCTGATCCAGTTCAAAAAGCAAAGGCATCAAATAAAGAATCCCAATTTGGCATGGATGTCTCCCATTTGAATCCAAGAGGGTTTTCCAGAACAAGGATTGCAGGTTCCAGCCCTCCTTAGTAGCAAGACTAAAAGAAGAAGGATGATGACTTGCTTACAAACAAACAGTTTCCTTTCGGCTTCAGTCCCAGCATGCCATTCCGACATACTCTGGCTCCCTTCCACCAGCCCCGGAAATAAAGGTTCTTTTTCGATTGCATGCTTTGCATTTCCAAATGTTAGACAGACATCTCTGTATTTGTCTGGGGAAGCGGAGCTGTTTCCTTCTCCCCTCCAGAGTACAGAATCAGATTCGTCACAATTCTGGGTGGACTATGTTTTCAGGTGCCTTGTGTCATTCACAACATTTATTTCAATTTTTAGTCCATCCCATCTTGGCGGACCCATCTTGGTGAGTAATAAATGAGCAAGAAGAGACCCATCTATGAAAAACAAGGAAGATACTAACTACCCATACCATGCATGCACACTCACAGAGAGCCCCCACACTTAAGGCTAATATTAATCACTAAAAATTAAGCCAGCTCAAATAAGAAAGATTTATAGTTGTCCTGTCCTTGCTAGAAGACTGGGTGACCATATGAAGAGGAGGACAGGGCTCCTGGATCTTTAATAGTTGTACAGAAAAGGGAATTTCAGCAGGTGTCATTTGTATGCATTCAGCACCTGGTGAAATTCCCTCTTCATCACAATAGTTAAAGCTGCAGGAGCCCTACCATCTTTTGTGTCTGGTCACTCTGCTGCATATATAGAAATGACACCTTCTGAAATCCCCTTTTTTATACAATTGTTAAAGATACAAGGTCCTCCTTTCCATATGGTCTCCCTATCCTTGGAGGAAGAGCTGGAGGACCAAGAACCACCTGCCTCAAGCAATGCCCAGGCTCTGCCAGTAGACCAGGAGGAGCCCAGAGCCGCAGTTATTGCTACCATGAGGGCATCACCCATGGAGGACAAGGATTCTGCCTCAGAGGTGGAGGTAGAGAAACCCCCAAGCCCTCAGGAGAGACGCTGCCTGAAAAGACAAGAATTCAGAAGGAGTGCTAGGCTAGGCTGACCAGATAAAATCCAGGTCAGGGCTCATGTAACTTTAACAGTTGTAGAGAAAAGAGAATTTCATCCAGTGTCATTTGTATGCAATTAGTTCCTGGTGATATTCCCTCTTCATCACAACAGTTAAAGTTGCAGGCACTATACTAGAGTGACCATATACAAAAGAGGGCAGGGCCCCTGCAACTTTAACTGTTGTGATGAAGAGGGAATTTCACCAAGAACTAATTGCATACAAATGACACTGGCTGAAATTCCCTTTTCTCTACAACTCTTAAAGTTACATGGGCCCTGACCTGGATTTTATCTGGTCACCCTATGCTAGGCTGAGTTGAGGCCTCCTTGTCAGGAAAGATCTACTTGCATGGAGGAGGTTTGCTCATGAGGAGGATCTTTTCCACTGCACTCACTAACAGCTCACAGGTGAAGCTTGGGTGTAAGGCTGAGAGAGTGCCTGGAAATAATGTTAACCAGACCAGGCTTCTCTTGATGCTGGACTGAGGCTAGGTCTACACTACTGCTTTATATTGGTGTTAAAGTGCACTGATAAATGTTGGGGCACAATCCACATACTGCTTTCATGGTTATTTCCTGCTTTTTTATACCACATTTGTAATGATTTTACACATGTAAATCTGGCCTGTTTCCTGGTGTGAGCACTTCTGGACTAGGCTGACCATATGAAAAGGAGGACAGGGCTCATGTAACTTTAACAGTTGTAGAGAAAAGGGAATTTCAGCCAGTGTCATTTGTATGCAATTAGTACCTGGTGAAATCACCTCTTCATCAAAGCAATTAAAGTTTCATGCACTATATAGAGTGACCAGATACAAAAGAGGGCAGGGCCCCTGCAGCTTTAAGTGTTGCCTGCCCCTTGTTTGCATTGTTGCTTTGGAACCTTGTTGCCTGCAACGTGGACTGTTGAAAACTTGTATTTTGCCAGATCTCGGTTTGTGCTGGCCACATTGGAACTCTTGGCCCCTTGAACCTGCAACTGCTAGGCTCAGACTGGGAGTATGTGATAATAATGCTTCCAAGTGATATTAAGGCTTTAGGAGGTTTTCAAGGGCAAGGAACTCCACAATTTCTGGGTTGTAGAGGACATCAAGAAAGTGTTTACATCAGGGTGTGGCCCCTGCCATCACCACTGCACTGCCTAATTTGGTAGCAGCAAGGGGATATCAGAATTTTTAGCGCTACAGAGTGCTAAACACTGAACCTCAGCTGCAAACTGCCAATTTTTCACCCTGCAGGGTGTGCAGAGTCCAGCCTGCAAGAGTGGGTGTGTGAAAATGTAGAATCAGCATGTTCTTCGCCATCTGAAATGGCATACAGATCTGCTGAGCTGGCTGAGGCAGATATGCAGGATGCAAGATGGCAGCAGACCTCAAAGGGAAAGCCACCCTGTACTATGTAATGCGAATTTCAATTGTGTAATGTTGCTCTTCCAGCAGTAGGTAGTGTTGGGTCCAGAGCTCAAGAGTTATGTGAATCCTGTTATCCCACCTTGCTTGATCTAAATGGATCATTAGATGAGGGGAAATCGTGTTTTGCTACCGTCACATACCGTTGCTCTACTCCCCGCATTGGGGATGAGCTGAAATTACATGGGTGGGTGTGCAGAGACCATGTGGCCCCTACAATGGGAACAGCGCCCTTTATAGTGGGACTTTCCTACACAGGGCAGGACATCCTGACAAATCCTGACTTATTTCAAATAGTCGGTTTTTCTGTGGCTTATTTTAAGACGCAAAAACAGGGAAATAGAGCGGGAGATGCGCAGCAGAACCACTGCGTCATTAAAATGACCCGCAAAGATCTGTAAGTGGCCAGTCGCGAGCTTGGGATAAAACGCTCAACTGATGATGCTCTAAGCCAGGGGTGGGCAATTTGCGGCCCTCCAGTTGTTGTTGGGCTGTAACTCCCATCATCCCTCACCATTGCCTATGCTGGGTAGGACTGATAAAAGTTGAAATCCAGCAACATCTGCAGGGACACAATTTGCCCAGCTCTGGTCTAAGCAATAAGGTTGCTGTTCTGTTCAACACTCCTTTTAATTTCTTAGGAATAAACTTATATGGTGTCAGGAAAAATCCTTTAAAATATTTTGGATTTTGGTGAGTAAATCTAGTTGCTGGTTGCATTCTCCCATTGGATCTGGCTTGTATTTTGTTTTTACATTCTGATTCTGTGGAGACAGTATTCTAATAATACCCAAGATCCTGTTTTGTGTATGTTTTTCCCTCTTGATGGGTACTAAATTTATTTTAGTCAGGAAATGGAATTCTAAACAAGAGCCTTCTCTCCTTTTTATGGCGTAGGAAGATCTGGGATTTTATGGATTGCTGAGAAAATTATGCATCAATTTAAGAGTAGCTACTGGGAGATGGAGTGGGGGAGCAAATAAATTTGCCATTATCTGAACTCCTTCCCTTCAGTTTGTTGAAATTTCTTCAGGGTCTGATTCCCAACCTGTAAAATGCAAAACAATTTTCGTAATGTCTGTCATCAACATATAGACACATACATATCTAGTACAATCCTATATGTGTCCACTACAAACGTAAGTCATATTGAACTCAGATAAGTCCCATTGAGTCCCAGATAAGTGGGTATAGGATTGTAGCCTGAGAGGGCCTTCTCAATAGCTGCCCCTAGATTTCATCCCGCAAGAGATGAAGGAAGCCCTGAAGGAAGCCCACCTTGCCTTCTTTTCATTTATGATCTGCCAGATAGCCAAAACTCTTCTTTATTGTCCAGGCTTTGGGACCATGGGGGGTTCCAGGTGAGGCTTTTATTGTGGGGACTAGTTTCTTGCGTCATCCATGGAATTTTATGGGTGGTCCAGGTGTCATTGTCTTCCATTTATAGCCCTACCACTGTTCCTTCAATCTTTTCTCTAATCCATTATGAAAATTTAATGGACAAGTGCAAAGTTCTTCAGTTAGGAAAAAGAGATCAAATGCACAGGAATTAGATGGGGAATACCTGGCTTGGCAATAGAATATGTAAAAAAAGGTCTTGGATTTGTAGTCAATCACAAGCTGAATATGAGTTAGAAGTGTGATGTGGCTGCAAAAAAAAGGCAAATGCAATTGTAGGTTGCATCAACAGAAGTATAGTTTCAAAATCACAAGAACTAATAGTTCCAGTCTACTCTGTGACAGTCAAACCTCACCTCAAACACTGTGTCCAGTTGTGGTCATCACACTTTAAGAAGAATTCAGATAAATTGGAATGAGTTCAGAGAAGGGCAACAAAGATGATCACGGGACTAGAAACTAAGTCCTATGGGGAAATATTGAAGGGATTGGGCATGTTAACCTTGAGAAAGGAAGACTGCAGCGGGATATGATAGCACTTCTCAAGTATCTATTTATTTCATTTCATTTCTATACAGCCCAATAGCCAAACCTCTCTGGGCAGTTCACAAAAATTAAAACCATAAAGTACAAAATTATGGAAACTTAAACCACAATATAAAACCACAATATAAAAGTACAACCAGAATAAAACCAAGCAGCAATGCAGAGATTTAAAATAAAGATTTAAAATGCAGAGTTAAAACAGCAGAGTTAAAAGACCTGGTGGTAGAATGCTGAAATACTGGGAAAATAAAAGTGTCTTCACGTGGTGCTGGAAAGAGTACAATGTAGGTGCCAGGTGAACCTCTCTAGGGAGTTAATTCCACAGCCGGGGTGCCACAGCAGAGAAGGCCTTCCTCCTGGTAGCCACCCACCTCACTTCCTTTGCCAGGGGCTCACAGAGAAAGACCTCGGAAGATGATCTTAGGGTCTGGGCAGGCACATTTGGGAGGAGGCAATCCTTCACATAACCTGAGCCTAAACCGTTTAAGGCTTTGAATGTTAATACCAGCACTTTGAATCAGGTCCAGACATGTACCTAAAGGGTTGTCACACAGTCTATCATCCTAGACTCACAGGGAGGCAAAATTCAGTTGAACATCAAGAAAAACTTCCTAACAGTCAGCGCAGTCAGATAATGACACCAACTGCCTAGGGAGGTGGTGGCCTTTCCGTCACTGGAGATATTCAAACAGATTGTGGGCGGTCATCTGTCAGGGCCTCTGGTGGGTTCTGAGGGTGGAAATTTGACTCCCTCCCCTGGTTGACTCTCCAAAGTTTCCCCTGCATTGAATAAAGACTGATGGATGCCTGTGAATATTTACTCCCCTTCCTAGGGGGCTGTCTATATGCTTTGGAAGCCCTGGGGTGGATCCGAATCTGCACTGTGTCGGTTATATGATGCAGCTGCCAATTCGGAGCCACTCTGGGGCAAAGAGCCAAAGATCCACAGCTGAAAAGTCAGGGACATGCCCATGACTTTTCCTGCCCAAGTGAGGCCAGCCATCTGTCCTTACTGCGGCGCTGCCCTGGGAGCATTCCCGGGCAGAAAGTGACCTCCCATCAATCGCCAGAAGCAGTGGCAGGGGGCAGGCCCAGCGACCCTAATGGCTGCCAGAAAGCCCACACTACCTTCCTTCTTCTAGATTACTCACTGCCACCCCACACCAGTGATACCACAGGGTTTGACAGCAGAACAGCATCAACTCGGCATTGTGAAGCCAGCCTCCAGATGTTAATGCAGAAAAGGAAGGTGAGATTTGGTTTCTAAATGGTACCAGTCCACAATACAAAGCTCAATCACAACTCCCCAGCACATGCCCACCGAGGACTCCTGAGTGTTTGAGAAAAGGCTTCTTCTCATACTCCACATATATAAGCTGGTATACTGGTTGCAATCCCAACTACCCATGTAAAGTTGAATAGGTTCTTAAACAATGGGCCGATCTACATACGAGGTTTTTGATGTTTTATAAGGGTTATGAAAACTCTTTGGGCCACATGACGCACTCCCTATAACGTATATCTGAGGTTTTTTAAAACTCCCTTCAGTTATATACAACGGTTTCACTTTTAATAAATTGTTTTAAGTAAAATAATGTGTCCTTCCTTACCGTTTGTGATTCCTGGGGGCAATGCTTCGTTGACTGGCACCCAAATGCTTAGCAGTTGATTGGTGGGGAAGAAAGAGGAAGTGGGTGAGTGAATTACAACACCCACAATGCCTAGTCCTATACTCGCTAGGGTATGACAGAGGAACAAAGGAGGAAGTGGTGACTGAACTACAACCCCCACAATGCCTTGCCTTAAACTCATTGAAAAAACGAAAGAGAAAGAGACAGGGCAAAACAGCGTGTGACCGCACACACCGCTTTAAAGACTGAAGACTGTTCTCCTGTAACATGAGTACTCAGTAATGTGCCCTAAGACGTTTTAGAACACACCTATTTGGAACGTTTTAAAATACTTTTTAAAACATTCCAAAGGACTGTGTTGATCGGCCCAATGCCTCTAAGAGATGCTGCAAGATCTGATTGACACTCTATTTTTGAAATTTGGTTACAAAACACCCATAAACGTTGGGTAAAATAACAAGAACCCAGTGTGAAATCCATCAATGATGACTTTTTAAAACAAACAAACAAACAACAAAGTCTATCAGTTAACAGTCCAATCAGCGGGAAACCAATTTCCACTTTTGTACTTTTCAGCACATTTCCTTCTGAAAGGGAGCATTCCAACATGGAAATTGTGAGCAGCCGTTTCTCATGTTTCCCTTGGGTGAACTTTGATTTCAGCTTGTCGAGCAGCAGCTTATATTCGGGTTGTGTTTCGTTCTTCATTTAGAACTAGTCGGAACCTTACGCAAACAAAAGAACAAAGGGACACATGGGAGTGACAGCCGAAGAGAATGCAGCCCCCTTGAGCTTCCCATGCCGTGAAGGTTTCTGCAGCAACCTGGCTGACAATGTTATTTTAATAGCTGTGCATCCCACCCATATGCTTCTGTGGATCCAGAAGCTGATGGGCTCTGACGCCTTGCAAGCTTCAAACTTATTCATGTTCAGGAATGGGAGGGTCAGGGCTATTGACACACACCAGTATCCTGCTGCCTATTATTTCCTGCCAGTTCTGGCAGCTTCCCAAACCCTAACATGACAGGTGGATGAAGTTCACAAGGAAATCATGTCATGGGCCAGTTTTCCAGGAAAGCCGTTAATTCAATCCACAAAGTTAGCACTTGAGACAGAAAGTGAATATGGCTGAATTTAAATGCTCAGGTCTGTCTTTACAAAACAGGGAAACACAGCTCTCCATTCTTTACTTTTTTTGCAGAGGAACTTTCCAGGGGTGTAGTGGCAAATTTTGAAGGGCATGACCCCAAGGAGAGTCCAGGTTTGCAGTTAACCATGTTGCTCCATATCAACATGCCAGTTCTAGGAGTTCTCATCTGCCAGGAGCAAGTCTTTTGCAAAGCCCCCCCCCCCCCGATCTTAATTTCCCATTCAAGGCGAAGCCACCACAAATTTATTTATTTATTTATTTATTTATTTACTGCATTTTTATGCTGCCCAATAGCCAAAGCTCTCTGGGCAGTTTACAAAATTTAAAACCATAAAAGCCATTCAAAATACAAAACAATGACAGTATAAAACCATAATTTAAAATACAGTATAAACCAGGATAAAAACTGAGCAGCCATGCAAAAACTAATAGGGAGTTAAAATACAATTTTAAACAGCAAGGTTAAAAATCAAACTGAAGAACTGTTAAAACACTGTGAAAATAAAGGTCTTCACCTGGCATCTAAAGGAGTATAATGTAGATGCCAGGCGAACCTCTCTAGGGAGCTCATTCCACAGCTGGGGTGCACAGCATAGAAGGTCCTCCTCTTAGTAGCCACTTGTCTCACTTCCTTTGGCAAGGACTCATGGAGAAGGACCAACAAGGATGATCTTAGGGTCCGGGCAGGTACATTTACATTATAAGAAGTAGAGGTGTGCACGGACCCCCCGGATCGGATCGGGACCCGGATCAGGACCTCCAATTTTGTCACGGACCGGTTCGGACAAGATCGGAGGCCCCCCGGACCGGATCGAGTCCGATCCCGACCCAAAAATCGTAAATTTTTGGATCGGCTGCCATTTTTTTCCCCATAGACTTGCATTGCAATGCAAGTCTATGAGGAAAAAATGGCGTCGGGTGGGTGAGGGGGGGCCTAACTCCCTCCCCCCCCCCGGGGCCGTCCGCTGTGGACGGCCCCGGCAGGTAAGCCCCCTCCCCCGCGCTCCCTACCCCCCCTGGGGCCGTCCGCTTCCATCCGCTGGCGCCCGCGGGCGCCAGCGGATAGAAGCGGACGGCTCCGGGGGGGGTAAGCCCCCTTCCCCGCCACTGCTTACCTTCTCGGCCCGTCCGCTCCCGTCCGGCGCCGGCGGCTACTACCAGCAGGCTCTGCGGCCTACTCTCGAGTAGCGTGCCGGGTGATGACATCACCCGGCGCGCCACCCTGGAGTAGGCCGCAGAGCCTGCTGGTAGTAGTAGTCGCTGCCGCTGGACGGGAGCGGCCGGGCCGGCAAGGTAAGGGCCCCCTCCCCCCCTCCGCGCGCCCCCTCCTCCCCTCCACACACCCCCTGCTTACCTTCTCGGCCCGTCCGCTCCCGTCCGGGGCCGGCGGCTACTACCAGCGGGCTCCGCGGCCTGCTCTAGAGTAGCGCGCCGGGTGATGACATCACCCGGCGCGCCACCCTGGAGTAGGCCGCGGAGCCTGCTGGTAGTAGCCGCCGGCCCCGGACGGGAGCGAACGGGCCGGGAAGGTAAGGGCCCCCCTCCCCCCTCCGCGCGCCCCCTCCTCCCCTCCACGCACCCCCTGCTTACCTTCTCGGCCCGTCCGCTCCCGTCCGGGGCTGGCGGCTACTACCAGCGGGCTCCGCGGCCTGCTCTAGAGTAGCGCGCCGGGTGATGACATCACCCGGCGCGCCACCCTGGAACAGGCCGCGGAGCCCGCTGGTAGTAGCTGCCGCCACTGGACGAGAGCGGCCGGGCCGGGAAGGTAAGCGCCCCCCTCCTCCCCCCCGCTGTCCACTTTCATTGGCGGGCGCCCGCTGGCGCCCGCCAATGGAAGCGGCGGTGGGCGCCAGTGGGCGCCCGCCGATCCGCCGATCCGCCGAACCGGTTCGGAGCCTTTTCGGACCGGTTCGGATTGGATCGGCCGATCCAGCTGTCAGATCGGAAATCGGATAATTTATCCGATTTCCCACTGGACCGGACTCGGATCGTGGATCGGGGCCGATCCAGTGCACATCCCTAATAAGAAGCAACAGGGAATTCTGAAGGGGGTGTCAGATGACATCAGCATACCTGCAAAATGAGAAAAGTCTCTGGACTGTGTCCCTGCGAGTCAGATCTACACCTTGTGTCAAATCATTTCAAATGTGGACTATGCAAGTGATATATGGAATGTGGATTGTGCCCCAACAGTTATCAGTGCTATAAAGCAGTAATCTAGATCTAACCCTGTAGAGCTGTCTCTTGTTTGTTTGGGGGCTCCTAGTGCTATCAATAAAAAAAATTGTGCTGCTATTCTCTTTTCCTCCATTTGTTTTCCTGGTAATAAAAAAGCCATAATAAATAGTGGGGAAAACACAGGAACGCTACAAGTGGGAGATGATGATCCCCCGCCCCCCACCCCCAAATCTGTGAATGAGGCAGAGTGACTGCAGTATAAAAGCCTCCTCTGGAAGCACCTGAGGTTTGTGGGAACAGCGGGTGGGTGGTACGGAGGGATCCTGAGTCCTGCTGGTTTTAGCAGTTTGTAGCAGAGGGAGAGAAGGGAGGCAGTGCCACTCCATCTGCTCTGCGGAGGCATTTGGCTCCTCCCCTCCTTGAGCTGTTTCTATTCCAGCTGGCCGTTACAAAAAAGTGAATATTTTTTTGAGTGGTGCTTTCTCTCCTTCTCTTTCCCAATCCCTTTTCCTTTCAAGTAATGAGGGCATCGACTCTCTGATACTGACCTTTCTAAGCTGGAGCCTTTTTCAGATGAAGAGCGGGGTAAAACACCCTTCATGTAAATAAACAACAAACAATTCATCAATTTGGTTTCATCAAGCTTGTTTTAATTTAGCGTTGTCTAAAAACCTTGAGCTTCTTAAAAGGAAAGGTTGGATATACATGACCATGGTCACGATGATAATAAGGCCAGCAGATTTATTTTCAAGTCAGATTGGCTTGGAAATAAACTGAGCTGTTTCTCAATTTGGGGGAAGTAACTTGGCTTATTTTCCAAGCCAATCTGACAAGAGCTCAGGGGAAGTCATCTCTCTCTCATTAAGTGGGCTGCCACTTAAAATTTCTGCTTTGGACACCAAAATATCTGGCCATCTCTCTGCTGGTTCCATGTTCAACTCTTACACAAACAAGCTCCTGCTTAGTAAAAACCAGGGAACTGACAAACGGTTTGTAAACTTGAAATGACTTGCAAATCCTATCTTGGACTTTTAGACTTTAGGAACAGGGAAAGACGTGCAACTGTAACAAACCACATATTCTTTTTTTTAAAAAACACACACACAAAGAAACTCTTATTTTCTGGCGAGGTTTATGTACAGAAAGTCTGCAGGGTGTAATTACTGGACCAATTTCGTGCTCTCAGATTTTGGAAGGATTACTTAAATTAGTACTGTGCCCAATTTTTGTGAGGTTCATTTTTTGCTTCAAATGTTGCCAATTTGTGTGTGTGCATGTATACATGTTTGTGAAACATCCCTACCATCTAATTCTTTGATCTCTCTCCCCCCCTCCACTTTTCATACCTGTTTGTAGTCCATCATCATTTGTAACTGCTGGAGCCAATGTGCATCCCCGTTGAAGTGATACAATGCGGTGGAAAGTCATCTGCATTTGGATGCAAATCCAATAGTGCTTGGAAGTGTCATTCCAGATGTCTCAGCAATGGGGACATGTGCCCAGTTCGCAGCACACCTGCCCCATTGAGACCCATGCCATATGCTTCTGCCAAGGAGTGCGGAAATTGCCAAAGGGGAGTGGTGTGGCAATTTCTCTCACTACATCACTAATAGACTTTGTGAGGCAAATTTCTAGCCCAGTGAGGACATCTGTATGATTGTGCATGTGTGCATTGTTGTCAAAATGTTCAAGAACCAAGCAACTGTGGCAATATTGCCTTCATTTTCTCCCCTGCAAGCTCATTCAGGACTGGAGGATCATTTGTTAATCTTCATGCCATTGCAAGCAAAAGTTAGTGTAGAAGGTGGCATGAAAGAGGAATTGTTGCTCATCTTATCTGATAGACAGGTCTTTTGGATCCCATTCACCTTGAGCCCAGCGGGGTATTGAAAGTGATGGTTTGACTTCTACAGACTCTTCCTCCCCAACTCCTGTTGGATTACATTGCCCACAGTTAGACTAAGTGTGTATGCCGTAGACACACTGTTTTTCAGAGACTTCAATGTGTTGTGATAGAGCCATTGCTTCCAATGATGTACATGACTTTTGCTCTGCAGTCATCTTTGGTCAAACAGATTTTAGATGTGGGAGGGTGGAACAGAATTATTGCTGGCCTCTAAACTCTGCATAGGTGATTGGAGTTCTCACTGCATCTCAGCCTTGTAATACACCCAGGCAGGTTGCTGCACTAAACAAGGGCCAGTTTCTTATTTATTTATTTATTTAGCATTTTTATTCCACCCTTTAGCCCAAAAGGCTCCTAAGGCAGCTTATAAACAGCTGCAGGAGCCCTGCCTAGCATGACCAGATATAAAAGAAGGCAGGGCTCCTGCAGCTTTCACCGGGTACTGCATGCATACGAATGGCACCCGATGAAATTCCTTTTTTGATACAACTGTTAAAGATCCAGGAGCCCTGTCCTCCTTTCATATGGTTGCCCTATTTTAGCTTGTCCCCAGAAGTGTTAAATCTCCATTCTGCAAGTGGCGGGTGCCACTTGTGGAACAGAATCGACAGGGCTGGCCCCTCGGAGGCAGTCAGCCTTGGATTCTGCCTGAGATTCCATCAGGAAAAAGGATAATAACAGTGCCAGGGCCTTTCATTCTTATTTTCCCTGCTGAAACCTGATAAGTCCTGCCGCTTGAAGAAGTGACCGATCCCCTGATGTTAATCACTTGTTCCAAATGGGAGAGATGTTTCTTTTTAATCCACCTGTTCAATGATATATCACTGCAATGTGTCCTGTTAATTGTCACTCTGTGCAGCGGCTTTATATCGTAAGAGGACACCCCCTAATATTTTTAATGACCTTAAGCAAAGTGATTGACACAAGATACCCATGTCAGATGTTCTAGTGACGCAATATGTTCCCCCAGTAGCAGGAAAGCTTCCTGCCGTGATTAAGTTCAGGCTATGAAAAGTACTAAAATGTGTGGTCAGCTTTCCTCTGATGCAAGTGATTTTATTATAGCGTCTGGTAACAGCGGAGTGTAGCAACACAAATATTGGCTCTAAACATCCCCTCCCATATGGGTAGCCTGCTCTATTTAAATCGCAGCTTGCACTTTACAAGGCCAGGGTCTCAGCTATGAGCGGGGTCTGCGTGTGTGCAAATTTTTGAAGAGAGCTGGAGAAGAGAGAGGAGAGAAGAGCCATGCAGCACTGTGCTGCCATGGTCCTTTCATTTGGAAGAGGCCAGTCACAGTCCAGGGCTTAGTTTGACAACTTGGGCCAGATCTATTCCAAGCAGGATAGAACACTATGAAAGTGGTATGAAAGAGGTATATAAAAGGCAGAAGCCACACCAAACAGGATATGGCGGTATGAGAGCGGTATAGGGTATGACATCGTCCCTGTCCTGCTGTTCTCGCACCCTGGCCAGATCTACACCAAGCAGGATAAAACATTTTGAAAACTGTATCTGGAGTGTGTCCTGGGCCCCAACAGTTGTCAAAATTGTTATAAACCATTTTAAAGCAGTAGTGTAGATCCTGCCCCTGAGCGAGTCCAGGGCTGAAAAAGTGGATCAAAGTCCACTTTCATGGGCCCCAACAGTTCTCAGTGCACTTCAGTACCGCTATAAAGCAGTAGTGTGGCTCCTGCCTTTTATATACCACTTTCATAGTGCAATATCCTGCTTGGTGTAGAACTGGCCTTGCTCAACACAGTGTGGGACAATATCCTGCATACTATAATGTTAAGGCTGTCTTTCTGTGCCTATTTACCTAGGACAGGGGTGGGCAACCCTCTGGAACCCACTGTGAAGGCTACGTCCCTTCCTGCCACCATCTAAATTCCGCCCACTAAACTGCTGCCCACTCAGTTGCTTAATTTCAGCAGCCAAAAAGCAGCAATTTCTCTTTAAAGGGAATTTGCACTCCTGGTGATGCGGAAGCAGAGACAATGTTGGGGGACTACCAAATGGGCCAGCGGGCACTAAGCGCTTTGCTGCCTAAGGAAAACCTAACTTTGTGAGCTGCGGGACCTCCCAATTTAAACTTCACCTCACCAAAACAATGCATGAGGCAGGCTTAGGCAAGCCCGTTCTCTGCCTCTGTAACATAGATGCACAAAACATTTTGAACACTTAGGCATCTATAGAGAGGGCTTATTGCATATGCACGTTGTAGGGTGGCCACATGTCCTTCTTTACAGAGGACAGCCCTCTATTTAAAGGTATCCTCTATTTGAAGGGCTGCTTAGTCGTGTTTGGTTGAGAGACCCATCAGAAGGGACAGCTGGGAGGAACCTTGAAGTTATCCACCAGCAGTGAGCAACCAGACAACAGAACTGAGCAGGCTCACAGATCACCTGCTCACAGTTTCCCCTACTGTGATGAGAGGCATTGCATTTCTATTTAAATTACAGCAATTGTTTTTAAATTTGAATATCCACAGGTAAATTAGCATATGCAAATCTGTGTTGTCTTTTGTCCTCTTTTTGTGTGATGTGTAAGTGACCACCCTAAAATACGGGCACACTGTGGGGTTTTCAACTTCCTTCTTCAAATAGTATATTTTAGGCCCTGTTCAGAAGACACCGCAAACCGCGGTGGTTAAGGCTTCTTTTGTTAACAAAAAAGCCTTAACCATCATGGTTTAAGGTGTCTTCTGAACAGGGCTTTGTAAAACATGCGAAGGGATGGGGGTTAAGAAGACTAGTGATGCTACCAGATTTTGTAACTAGTTGGCTTGTTGGTCAAAACTCATGCATTTATGATGATCACCTTTGTAGTGAGTTTGCATCTCTGTCTTATGAATTTGTTATTTTAGAACAGATTGACACTATGGCATTTCTGCCATAGTTTAGATACAGGAGGAAATGTGGTGATGTTACTTTATCCCTTTAGGGGAAGGTTGGTTTTTGAAATCTTTCCACAAGCCAATGAGGTTCATAAAAACAGCCACATAGGTTGTATACACTTCTATATACCGATCCATATATTTCTCTTCCATGTATCGATTGGTGGTAGTAACATGGGAGCAACATAGAAACAACCAATCAGGGAAAAGTACACAACATGGTGATGGATGATGTCACGATGCACTTTGTGATTCCAAAACACATTTCACAAGATGCATTTGATATTCTGGATGCACAAAAACTCATCTGCACAGAATGAGATTTTAAATTAAAGGCAAACTCTCATCCAAGATTATCCAGATGGATTTATTGTTTTCCAGGGAAATATCAAATTCATTTGCGTTAAGTTTGCCCATCACTGGTAAGATGCCACTTCCAATTAAAAAAGGGAGGCTGTTGTTAAAATAACAACAACAACAACAGGGAAAAGGAAAGAAAGCCCTTGCTGGCCAGGTTTATTGACTTGTGACCCTTCAGATGTTTTGGCATACAATTCCCATCATGCATCACCATTGGCTGTGCTTGCTAAGGGCTGATGGGAGTTGTAGGCCAAAACATCTGGAGGGCCACAAGTCCCCACCCTTGGATCTAGGACCATGATTATGCCCTCAATTCAATTCACGTACAAGACCTGGTAGGGGTGGAGGGTGGGGAGGAACAGGGTCAACGCCTTTAGAATTTTTGTTGGGGTAGAGGCCCTAGTTCAGCTTTTAGATACAGATGGTCCCAGATTCAACTGTTTCCATCTCCATCAGGTATCAGACCTGGGTGGGTGAGGTCAGGGGTGGGAATCCCTGCTTGAGACCTTGAGGTGCCAGTGTCAAATGGAGCAGTCAATATTGGGCTAGATCAGCCTTCCTCAATCTGGTGTCCTTTAGACATTTTTGAATACAGCCACAGGCAGCATGGGCAATGGGCAGGAATTATGGGAGTTGTAGCCTCAAACATCTGGAAGATACTCAGCTGAGGAATTATGGACTAGATAGACAAAAGGCTTGACATAAGAAGAACATAAGACGGGTCCATCCAGTTCAGCTTCCAGTTTCCTCCAGAGTAGCTGACTGGAATCTTCTGCAATGCCCCATGAGAAGGGAGTGAAAAGGGAGTGAAGGGAATAGCCCTATCCCACTCCTGCTTCTCAGCCAGTAGCAGTTAGTTAGTGATTCAATTTATACCCTGTCTATACACAGAATACCCTATGCTACATTGTAGTGCCATTGTTGATACATTATTCAATTTTAGGTGCTCGTTAGTTAGGCACTTCCTGTTTGCTTAGGCTTTCATCAGCATTAGATGCAATTTGACTAGCTGTTCTAATTGTTTTCTCCATAATATTGGTGTTTGGTTCTTATGCTGTTTGTACAATTATTACTTTTAAATGTTTTAATGGATTGTTTTTAAGCATCTTGTCAGGAATTCAGAAAATGTAATCTCAAGTAGAAAAGGTAGAGTAATTTTGTTGGGACTGAAACTGGAAGTTCCAATTAGCTATCATGGCTAAGCTCCCAAAATTTGCCACAAAATGTCCGTTTTCTAAGCCAAAGAGAGAGTCTTGTGGCACCTGCTAGACTAACAAATTTATTGTGGCATAAATTTGTTAAGCATTTAAGGGGTCATCGGACTCTGTTGTTTGTGCTGTCATCGACTAACAAGTCGATAAAGCTGTAGCCACCGCCAGATCCTGCAGCAGTGAATTCCATTGTGCACCGTGGGAAGAAACACTTTCTTTGATTCAGCCTTCCCAATTTGGTGCCTTCCAGAAGTTTTGGATGTCAACTCCCATCAGCCCCAGCTAGCATGACCAATGGTCAGGAATGGTCAGGAATGCTGGGAGTTGTAGTCCAAAACGTTTGGAGGGCATCCAGTTGGGGAAGGCTGTTTTAGTCTGTCCTGAATCTACTGGACTGTTTAAAGGCAGCATCACATGTTCATATGGATCAGATCTTCTGTCTGCATCTAAAAATATATAATTCATTACTGAAATCTGCAACACTTTATTTATTTTCTGAAATCAGGTGCTTTATTCCCCTAAATTAATACAGGAGAGAAGGTTGAGCATTAGAAGGCATTTAAAAGGTGCAACTGCTCCCATCAGAGTGGGGTGGTGGTACCTGCATTCAGAAGCATTCTGAATTTTATAAGCATTCAGGCATTGGATAATAAAGGCCCAGTCCTACTGTAGAACAAATTCTAAACAACACACAACTGCACAAAATCTGAATAACAACCAAGACAGTGGGTTAAAAGGACTGATATGTGAGCATGAAAGAAATTATAACAAGATTGAGACATATAACAGCATATAACTATAACCTCAGTATACATGACAGAGTAAAGTTACAAAAACAGGTTCATGTATTTGGCAATGAATTGCTGAGCGAGATAAAACTTTCCAGGACTCTGGATTTTACACCTGTTTCACCGCAGTTTCCTCAGAACCTTGCTATAATTACACTACTAATAAGCTTCTGCTGTGGGAGAAAAGGTGAGGCAATTCTTAAATGTTCTCCCATGGCACAAGCTTATTAGAGGTGTAATTATAGTGAGGTTCTGAGGAAACTGTGGTAAAACAGTTGTAAAATCTCGCTCAGCAATTCATTGCCAAATACATGAACCTGTTTTTGTAACTTTACTCTGTCATGTATATATGTGTATTGAGGTTATAGTTATGTGATGTTATATGTCTCAATCTTGTTGTATTTTCTTCTGTGCTCACATATTATATCAGTCCTTTTACCCCACTGTCTTGGCTTTTACTCAGTTTTTGTGCAGTTGTGTGCTGTTTAGCATTTGTTCTTGCTGGGTACTTGCAAATGCTTCCTCTGTTTTGTGCTTCCAGTACTGGGCAGGATCTACACTACTGCTTTAAAACGGTTTATAACAGTAGTGACAACAGTTAGGGTCCAGGACACACTCCAGATACAGTTATTCAAACTGTTTTCAAAGTGTCATATCCTGCTTGGTGTAGATCTGGTCCTTCTGTAGACATGCTTCGCTGAATGCCACTGGTGCCTCTGAATGCTAGTGTGCTTGCCCTCCTGTATCAGATGCATCTATCAAATTCTCTGGGGCCAGGATGAACATCATGAGCCACATACACATTCATATCATCTCCGTGGATGCCAGTCTTCGTTGATGGATCAGGGCAAAATGTTCCCAGTCTGGTTGAAAGGACTAAGACCTTATAAAGCTCTAGCAGCAGTGGTTGTTTATTATTTTTATAATGAAGGGTACAATTTTTTAAAACATGTTTTTTTAATATAAAAACCACCCCAAAGTGCGACATATGGCTGTGTGTTATAATGGTTAAATTTACAATGGCAAAAAAGAGTCACCTTTTGAGCTATATGCATACCTTGCTGATGACTTCGGGTGAATAAGTACAAAGAGCAACCTGCGTCTAAAAATAACATCCCACCCCCATCCCACAAACCATAATAATAAAAAAGATCAATATTACTCTTTAAAAAGTACCACAGATAAACTTCACAGGAAGAAAATGAAATGCTGAGTTGATATCCAAGAACTATCACAGTTCTGTTGAAAAACAAATAAGCTCAATCGAAGCCACGTATGGGCTTCTCGTCTGTTGAAAAACAACAACAGTGCTACAAAACACTTAGTGGACATAACTACGGAACAGTTCCTGGCACTTTTGGGGTCTGTTCTCATCATAGCCTTGATTTTCTTGACATTATTTTCCAACACTGTCTAAGCATTTGCTAACTTAGAAGGCAACCTAAGTCTTTCGGGCTGTGGGGTGAACAGGGCAGGGATGAGGTGGCAGTCAGGAAAGTGCTTCCTGTCATGAAAGAGAAGACGGTTGAGGGAAGTATGTAATTTCAAGGCTGCTTTCTCAAGTAAAGGTAGCTAAGGAAGCCATTTTATATCCAACCTTTGATAAAGCAAGCAAATGTGTGGTCAACGCGGCTTGTAGTGTAACTGCTATTTGTTAATTCAGAAGATGGCTCCTAAACAGGATCTATTCAGCACAAACATACCTGTAGCAGAAGACTGATGGTGACTTTCCTAAGTAACTTAGAGTACAGAGGCAATTAGTGAGGGGGATCTTAACCCTTTCCTTGCCCACTTCTCTACTTTAATGTAAGGAATTCACTGTCACAAAATATTGCTATGCCGATGGCCATTCATGGAAGATAGATCTGTCAACGGCTCCCAGCCAAGAAGAGAATGGTCCACATTGTCCTCTTCCCAATGTTTTCAAGAAGACACTCCTCAGGAAAGGGCATTTTAAAAGCAGGCTTTTATGAAACTTATAGTTCTACCATCAAGTAGGTGTGCATAACCTCGCTCCAAAGGCTTGGCATAATCTGAAAGATCTGCATGAGCAATTGCCCACCACTGTCTTTTCACTGGGGCACACCTATTTGGGGAGTGGTAATAGTTGGCTTCTTTTGCACTACAAAATGGTGGGCAAATTATATATATATATATATATATATATATATATATATATTGCATGCTGTATATAAACAACATTTCAACATCATAATGGAAGTTGGGCAAATTAAACATGTTGAAATAATGTGAAAGGATATATCCCCAAATACCAAACCTAGTGCATCTTGAAATCTGCTTGTGATAAAACAGATACAAATGATTCCTGAACTTTCAACAGCCTTTTAGTTCTTATATTTATAAATCCAATTCAGCCATTAGCAAAAGAGCTCCTGCAGCCCAAATGCAAATAAATAGATGTGTCCATTCAGTGATCTGTCTCACTCTTTCATCCTTTTTGCTTTCAGTTTAAGCAAACAGGCTCCTCTGGTTGGCCACTAGAACCGTCTGGCTTTCGCGCCTCTTTGCCTTCTTGTTCCGTTGTCGGATTTTCCAGCACAGGGCGCTCGAGGCCAGCAAAAGGAGTCCGGATGACAAAAGGACCAATCCAAGCACAGAGATGATGGATCCGTGGGAGTTGAAGCTGTATGCCACAGTAGTGACCACCACTCCGGCAATGAGGATCACCACCCCAAATGGGATCGTGCAACGGTAACAGGAGAGTTCAGCTCCCCCCGTGGCAGCTGTCAGCTGGCATTCACTCACCAAAGGGACAGCCGTTACCCTGCAGTCATTATTGTTGCTTTTCTCCAGCGTTACACACTGTAGACATTTGGAACCTCCCAAGATCTCTTTGATGGGCTCTTCCGTCATCTTGCCACTTTGGATTGGATTCTGTTGCAGCGGTGCTGCGGCTAGACTGGGCGTTGTTTACAAGGCTTCAACTATGGCAAGAAAATGCATTGAAACAGATGAGTATTTCGGGAATGGCTCTAGAGTAGCCTTCTCTAACCTGCTGTCCTCCAGATGGGCTGGACCACAACTCCCATCATTCCAAGTGGCTGGAATGATAGGAATTGCAGTCCAACATATCTGGAGGGAACCAGCTTGGGGATGGCTGCTCTAGAATAATTCATTTGGTGAAGCAAAAAGGTGCGGGGGGAAGGCAAGATAGACGAGGCGACAAGGATTCCCCCCCCCCCTCCTACTGTCCCTAGCCAGGCAATTATTGGATGGGTCTGGCTTTAGGGCTGCTGGCTGAAAAGTTGCATCCCTCCTAGCTAGCTTTACCAGCTTCTGCTTGATGTGTTGGAAGTTGGGAGAGAGATGTTAGATACTGAGATTACCTGCCAATTTATGAAGCTATGCCAATATGCTTTTGGTCAGGTGTGTGAATTAATATTAGAGATCTCAGGATAAATTTTGGAGGGGCCAGCTGTGAACTCTTGCTTCTCACTGGAAACCCCATGGACCACATCTCAGTGGTAGAGTACATAGTTGGCCTTCGGAAGGTCCCAGGTTCAATGTTTGGTATCTTCAGTTATAAAAAGGATGAGATAGCAGCAGGGGATAGGAAGGATCTCTTCTGAAGCTGCTGACCCTAGAGCAGAGGTAGGGAGTCTGTGGCTTCTAGATGTTGTTGGATGTCAACTCCCATCATGGCCAATGGTCAAGGCTGATGGGAGTTGACGTCCAATGACACCAGAAAGGCCACAAGTTCTGCACCCCTGCCTTAGAGAGCAGCAACCTATCATACACAGCACTGGGTGGACAAATAGTCTGACCAGGTATAAGGCAACGTCCTATGTTACATTTTACATTTACATTTATAACATTTTTATCCTGCCCAATAGCTGAGGCTCTCCAGGCAGTGTACAATTAAAACCATAAAAATACAAGAAGTATACAATAAATTTAAAACATTAAAGTTTAGGAATGCAATAAAATCAGATAAATTACAGTCCAGGGAAAGCCTGTGTGAAGAGGTACATTTTTAGGAGGCGTTTAAAAGATGTTACATTTTCCACCTCCCAAACCGCACAAGGGAGGGTTTTCCAGAGGGTGAGTGCCGCTACCGAGAAGGCCTGCCACCGAGGTTCTTCATGGCGGCATTCTGTTATTTTCAGAATGGCGGTAGGACCACCTCTGAGGATTGTAGTTGTCGTCCAGGTGCATGTAAGGGAAGGTGGTCTTCTAGGTATGCTGGTCCCAAGCTGTTTAGGGCTTTGTAGGATAACAGCAGGCAGCCAGTGCAGTTCTTTGAACACAGGTTTTATATGAGCAGAGCTAGATGTCCCTGTGAGCACTAGCTGCAGCTTCCGAACCACACACATGGGTGCCCCAAATAGAGCACATTACAATGGCTTAATTATGCAGTTGCCAGTGCATGAATGACTGTGGCTAGACTATCCCTATCTAGGAATGGGCGTAGTTAGCATAACAACTGAAGTTGATAATAGGTGCTCCAGGCCACCGAGGTCACCTGGACCTCCAGTGACAAAGATGGATCTTGGAGCACCCCCAAACTATGGACCTGCACCTTCAGACGGAGTGCAACCCCATCCAGAACAGGCAAACATCCCTATGGTGCTTAGCAGAGTGGAGAATCCAAAGCTGCCAATTCTACCATTTTCCTACTAAATTGCAGCGCTGGCCTACGGTTAGCAAATCTCACTGACCTAAGTTTGGTACAGTTGGCAGGAATGCAGCATCAACAAAGTACAACACTCGAAAGTGGCTTATGAGCAAATAATTCCTGATAACTCATGCAAGAGGAGCCAATTCTAAGGCAAAACAAAAAGTCCAAAAGGCCACTACCTAATTTGAGGAAGGGGAGAGGGAGACATTCCTTCCCAGCTCCACAGACAGCGATCACTCAGACCCCAAGAAGAGGACCAAATTCAGGGGATTATCAATGCATGGAGGCTGCATGCTGTTCGTAACTGTATAGGCTACTAGTTCACATGGCTCCAGTGAGGGAAAATAGTCTTTTACTCTGCAACGTCTGCTGAGCCAGGCTTTTATAAAGCACTAGGCTGTTACCCAGGTTGCATCTTGGAAAACCCAGGGGAAATGTAGGGGGATGACAAGTTGGGGGGCGGGGAGAAGAAAAATATGAGGACATGGAAAACCCTTTCCTAGCTCAAGGCACCTGAATTAAAATCATGATAGAACAACAGTTTAACTTACATTCCAATGGCATCCAGACATCCCACCCAAGATAGGGACCAGAATTGCATAAGGATTAGCAGAAGACTGTCCAAGCACAACTTCCAAACCTGTAAAGACACACACAATATAAACCTTTTATGCAAATACGTGTGCTGGTGATGGAAGATTCAGATGTATTGCAATGAGACAGCTCATGTGTTATATCTAGAGATAGATGAACCGGTCAGTTTCACTTTCTCCCACATTCACTTTTTTTTTTTTTAAATCTCAACCTTCTTTCCATCCTGTTTATGAAAATAATGGTGAATTTTGGTAAGTCCTTATCAAAAAAATGAACCTAATGGAATTCTCACCCATCCCAACTTTGGTCATCATCCACAGTGACTGGATTCACACACACAACCAACCATACTCAAGGTTGAGTATGGGTTGCCATTGAATCATGGGGTGTTTTGTTGTGTAGGCTGACCATATGAAAAGGAGGACATGGCTCAAGTAACTTTAACAGTTGTAGAGAAAAGGGAATTTCAGCCAGTGTCATTTGTATACATTTAGTCCCTGGTGAAATTCCCTCTTCATCACAACAGTTAAAGTTGCAGGCACTATACTAGAGTGACCAAATACAAAAGAAGGCAGGGCCCCTACAACTTTAACTGGTGTGATGAAGAGGGAATTTCACCAGGAACTAATTGCATACAAATGACACTGGCTGAAATTCCCTTTTCTCTACAACTGTTAAAGTTACAGGAGCCCTGTCCTCCTTTGAACCCAGCCTCACTAACAAACCGTGGTTCACAACCTAATAACAAATCATAGGTTTTCTTTGTGGATTATTCATGTTGTGTGAACCCAGCCAGTGGCTGCATTCGGACAATACATTAAGCAACTGCGGGGGGGGAACAATCGTCAGTAGTGTTGCTTATTGTGTTGTGTGGAGGGTAACACGCCGCTCACAAACTATTAATAATAATAATAATAACAATTTATTTCTTACCCGCCTCTCCGTCTGGATTGAGGCGGGGAACAACAACATGATAAAATACATAAAACTGATTAAAACATAACACATATGTTATGTTTATATTGATGGTATGCTATTCTGCCCAAATAAGCAACTGAGAAAAACAACTGACTTGCAAGTTGTTTAGCTCAAAGCCAGTTATTTAAAGTGTTGTGTGGAGGGGTGAGTGTGTTAATAGCGTGTGGTGAGTGGGCTAAAACACAAGCCCATAGAGGCAGGCGGCAAGAGCGACCAAAGCGGCAGCTGCCATTCTGCTACAACTGGTGCAACTTGCAGAGGCTGCTGGAGTAGAACTGGGAGGACTGAGGGAGGATGGTGGGGAGAGGGGGGGCTGTGTCAGTCAAATGCAGGGTTGACTATTAGTCCACTCAACGCCAGCCCCAACCACCCACAGTTGTGTAGGAATATGTTGTGTGGGGAGTACCCACAAAATAACCAACTGTGAGTTGGCTACTCAACCCACCATTGACTAATGTGTTGTCTGAATGCAGCCAGTGTCTTATCAAAATCAATAGTTTTACTGCTGTTTGACCATTCAGCTGCGGTAAGATAAGAGCTGCATCCCACACCATGTGTGACACCATAAAGGTAGACACAAAACAGTTAAGATACAAACTGGCTCAGTTCGGATGACACATTAGGCAACGGAGGAGGGGGGGGGAACAATCGTCAGTTGTGTTGCTTATTGTGTCGTCTGGAGGGCAGCACACAACGCACACACAACTGACAGTACGTTAATCAGGCACTTTAAACAACGGAGCGAAATAACGGGCTTGCACGTTGTTTAGCCCAAAGCCCCGTTGTTTAAAGTGTCATCCGAATTCAGCCCCCCCTCTCTCCGTGGACTATTCCATTTCGGAATAGAGTTCTGCTGCCTAGAGCAGCCAAAAAAACCCAGCCGCTCTATGCAGCTGAGAGAACTCACGGTGCATGCTGGGATACGGCTGGGGGACACACAGAGGAGAAGCTGCAACCAAAATGGCCACCGCAAGTTCCTTGCAGCTGGGGCGTTTGCCAGTTCGAGCAGTGCCGGCTGCAGTGTGTCATCTGTGGAGCTCCTCCTGCCTAACGCACGGTCAGTACATTATTTACCCCTCCGTTGCTTAATATGTCGTCCGAACTGAGCCACTAATTTACTTCCACTTGTGTTAAAGGGGACTCCCCCACCCATGACAGTAACATTTATAAAACTAAACACAACATGTTTAGCCCCTGTGGTATGCTCAGCTACTGCTCCTACAACACTGGGACGTGGCTCTATCCTTTAACAAGCACTTTCTATTTCATTAACAGGAGAATGAAAAAAATGGAGGCAGGCGAAGAGCAGCAAGTTGCAGCTGCATCAGATCATATCAGAGGAGGAATACGAATATAGCATTGGTTTCCTGGTGCAAGAGAGCACTGAATATAACATGGTGGGGCTGGAGTAATGTTACCATGGATATAAAAAAATATTACAGTAACGTGTAGCTGTGAACTTCTAGTTCCTAACTGAAGGCTGCCATTTGCAAAATTGGAGCATGCTATAGATGGAGGAGCCACTCTACCCCTGTACCATTACGATCCTTTGCTCTAGGTACCTGGCATTGAGTGCCCCATACATAGTGATATTTGGTTTGTGATCATTACTGGAGCTCCACTGATTTAATACCCCTTTGCTTATTGCCAGGAGTATTTTTTGGGAACAAGGCAGCATAATGCATGGCAGGGAGATGCGTGATTTCCCAATATAAAGGGATCATGGAACATGCTTAGGGCTCTCCGTGTTGATCACAACAGCTAAGCCATAGACAGGATCAGTCCACATGCATACTTAGAAGTGTGCACACACACTTGTACGTTCTGTGGAAATCAATGGGACAAGTAAAACATATCTAGAATGGAAGAGCTGTGCCAAGGTTTGAGCTATTGAGTCTTGTACTGGTTTACCCAGTCCAGCCAAGAGGATGTGGACTGGAACCAGGTGTGTGGAGGATAGTACACCACCTTTTCCTTCTTCTGCACTAAGCACCGTAGATTATGCATATTATAAACACACACACACATGTGGGGACCTGTAAACTATGTTGTAGTGTATCCCCAGCCCCTAACTTCCCTGGGTCAGGGGAAAATAGAGTCTAAAGGAACCAGGAATGTTCATCATCCGAAAATAGGTGAGATCTTTAATCTATAGGCTCAAATGTCATCAACAATTCTGAAGTCCTGAATAATCCCACACCTAGGGAGTCCCCCAAAGAAATAGAAGCCCTTATTGTTGGTTGGCTCCATTTCACTTCCAAACTGATTGGTACCTGTTTACCTAAATTCTCAATTCGAAGGCATGAGACTTACATTCATACACAAATCCCAGCAATCAACAGTTGAATACTCTGATACTTCAGTTATTTTAACATGCATTTTTTTTAATCATTCAGAAATAATTAAAAGGAAACCTCGCTGCTTTTATATAGCAATGAAACACTGGAAGTTTTTTGCACTGTAAAGCATCCTCTGTGAATGCATTTTTAAAAATAAAATTATTGCACTCCACATCCTTTTCGTTCATTCACATTTCTCATCAGCCTTTGTTCTCACCCGATGCATAATAAACAGCACATCACTGTCTAAATCAACAGATGTCACCAGTCGGTGGGGAATATATGCCAAATAAGCAAGACCAAAGTATTCATTTACAATTTCCTAGGTCACAGCAACACTGGAGCCTGCTTAACTTTGCTTACCAAGCGTTCCTCGGGAGAGAAAAAAAATATCAGGCTCATTGCCTGAAAATATTAATTCTGATTATAGATTCTTTGATGATGAGTCAGAGAGTGCTGTAAAAATTGTTGCAGGCTACTTCTGGTATGCTGACTCACATTTTAAATTATTCTCCTAGGTACTCCATTCTTAATCAAAAATTTTCCAGTCTTTTTCAATGAAAAGTGAACTTTTGTAAGAACATATCATTGCTGACAAGTGTTCCCTTTCAATATCTTTAACTAGTGGCAGAGAAGGAGGGGGCAATTTGATTGACTTTCATTTTTGAAAATCGATTTACTAGTAATGCAGCATTTTTTCAGATACTCCTGTGTGGTTCTATCAATAGAACATCCAAGCTAGCTTTAAGGCTCTCAACAGGAAACATACCTAGTCAGTGCCTTTCAATTTTTCTACAACTATATTAGCTGAAGTTGGGTAAAGTCATGATAAAAATGACCTTACCCCAGCCACACTACCATCATATTTTTATCATATGAGGGTGCAGCAAGGGCAGCTTTATTGAGATGCTAAAGCTGACTGGCTCTCCATGTAGATGTAGCAGCCATCCAGTAAGAATCTAAGTCTAACACTGTGGGGCTGTCTATATGCTTTATTTGTCCCGCAGTGTCTGCATGATGGCACTGCGTTGGTTATATGACGCAGCTGCCAGCTTGCAGCCACCATGGGGCTTTTCCCCAAAGCTGTGAATATAAAAGGTTGGGGACATACCCTGACTTTTTACTTTGAAGCAAAGTCACCACGATCCTTCCACATATGACCTCACTTTGGCATCGAGCTGGGGACATTCTGGGGTGGATGGTGACTGCTGATAGGTCACCAGAAGAGCGGGAAGGCTTGGCAGAGGGCAGGTCCAACTTGCTGAATGGCTGCTGGAAAGCCCACACTCCCTCCTGCCATGGGGATTTCCTACCTCCACCCCACAGCAGCAAACACCACAGAGTTTCAAGAGGAAGGAGTGGCAAAGCAGCACTATGAAGACGTGTCTTGTGTTAGCATGGAAGGATCTCTCAAATTTCTTCTGCACAATTTGGGTTTATATAACATAATACACAGTCCCCCTTCTTATACAACAGATATTGTACTAGTTCTCTTAGAACTAGTACAATAGGATCAGCAAGGGGGTTAATTCATGTCGATAATTTTTGTACCCATGGAGACTATGAAAAGAAACTCTGAATCTGGGTCCAAAATACAAATGTTAAAGCATATTATAGTCTAGATGCAGCAGTATTCCTGATTTTGCTATATCCTTCCATTTCTAGTATAAAGAGAGCTAGTGTAGCATAGTTGCTAAGATAACAAGCTAGGAACCACAGAGTTCCCAGTTCAAGTCCTCACAGCCATAACCATACTCAGTAGCTTCTCTCAAATTACATACACAAACAACACACTATGGCTGAATTCGGACAACATGATAGTCAATGGTGGGGTAATAATCAACTTTTACAGTTGTTCATCTAGGGGGTACTCCCCACACAACATGGTAATAAATAAACAACTGTGGTGTGGATTAGGATCAGCCCTGAGTTGACTATGGCAGCATTCGGACAACACGATAGTCAATACAACTGACGATTGTTTCCCCCCACCCCAGTTGCTTATTGTGTCATCCGAATTCAGCCAATCTGTCTTATTTTATAGGTCTGTAAAGCTGTTTGATAAAAAAAAACATTAAGCATTTAGGGAAAGTGCTCTGTAAATAATAAATCAAGGGTAGGCAACCTAATGTGTTCTAGATGTTTAGACTACAACTCCCACAATCCCTGACCAATGGCCATGCTGGCTGGGACTTATGGGAATTGTAGTCCAAAATATGTAGAGGGCACCAGGTTGCTTACCCCTGGAATAAACATTTTTAGTCCCAAAAGTACAGTTTCTCACGCTTTTTCTGTTGTGCTACCACTGAGGAAACACGAAAAATTCTATAGAGTAGATCCATCATTTCATTTTCAGCCATGAGTGGGGCAAGATGAACATCCCCCCAAAGCCCTTGACTTTTGTCTAGATATGTCAGAAACATGCACCGTTCATGCTGCAATTACGTAGGGTGACCAGATAAAATCCAGGTCAGGGCTCATATAACTTTAACAGTTGTAGAGAAAAGGGAATTGCAGCCACTGTCATTTGTATGCAATTAGTTCCTGGTGAAATTCCCTCTTCATCACAACAGTTAAAGTTGCAGGGGCCCTGCCTTCTTTTGTATATGGTCGCTCTAGTATAGTGCCTGCACCTTTAACTGTTGTGATGAAGAGGGAATTTCACCAGGAACTAATTGCATACAAATGACACTGGCTAAAATTCCCTTTTCTCTACAACTGTTAAAGTTACATGAGCCCTGACCTGGATTTTATCTGGTCAGCCTACAATTACACCACTCATGATGTAAAGGGATAGCCAACAGCGAGGCATTTCAGAAACCAATCTGTAGTTTTTTCATTAGATCTGCTAAAAACCCTTTGCATTTTACAGCAGTGCTGTAGAAGCAGCTTTTCCATGGGTTCATCCTATGATACATCTACAAAATTATAAAGCCTGATCCTAGAGGACTTTAAACATTACTGCATGAATCCACAGAAAAACCAACCTTGGAGCATAACAAGGTACATAGGAAGCAACATCAGGTCTGACCATTTGTCCATCTAGCCCTGTATTGTCTACTGTGTGACAGCTGTATTGTCTACTGTATTGTCTACTGTGTGATCTTTCATATCACCTGCTACCTGATCCTTAAATAAACAAAGCATGTTAAATAAATAATTCTATTTTCTAAAGAAAAGCAAAAAGGGGGCATGTGCCTGAACAGGGACTTGAATGCTGGACCCTCAGATTAAAAGTCTGATGCTCTACCAACTGAGCCATCCAGGCACAGATACAATGTACAAAGAGCACCTAGCTAATTTAATTAAGAGACTGCCAGTCCAATTCTCCAATAGCCTAATTTCATGCGTTTCCCTTTATGGCAAGGATGGTCTGATTACAATTTATTTGCCACCCGTTTATTGCATACCTGGATTAAAACGTCTGCTAATATAGAGCCAGACCTTTATTCTCCTCCTGCATGTTTTTCCAGAGCTAGGCTACAACCTGTTCCTCAGTTCGGCGAACTAGTAGAGGTACCTCAAAGCACCGGGTTGGGATGGAGTGTATTTTCATAACGAGGTGTTATCTATATGACAGCATCCTTGTACATGATGCTCTGCAGAGTTTCAGAAGCAGAAGTTATTTTTCCCTTACCACAGATTGCAGACTAATTTTTGACAGTGGGAAAGACAAGGCTGCCCTATGCTTTCATATCTTGGACACTCCCCATTTATTTATTTTAGCTAGCACTGATTTACTGGTGTGTGTGTGTTTCCTCCACCAGGGCAGGTGTGAGCCTCCCCTACCCAAATCTCCTAACAAGAATAGTTGAACAGGATTATAAGACTATATCAAATACTGTTTTCTAATTTTGTTATCTTGCAACCAACAAAGTGTCTGCACACATGCTCCTACCTATATTGCTCATGTTTATTTATAACATTTCATTTTACACACGCACCCTCCCATGAGAAGGACATGTTATAGCAGACCTCCCAAGGGGCTATCCATTAAGCAGTTCCACATCACTCTAACTGTATGCGAACAATCTTGAATCTGGGAAGTTGAGATTGACAGCGGACAATTTACTTAAAGCTTCCTAGCAGGTGCATAGCTGAGATTTGAACCTGGGACTTCACAGTTCTCATTTTGGGCTGTTCATGTTTTAACAGTGCAATCCTGTACATGTCTGCTCAGAGGTAACACCCATTGAGTTCAAGGGGGCTTACTCCCAGGTAAGTGGGTATAGGATTGCTGCTTAAGCATCTTTACGATTTTTCTTTTTGAGGGGTGACACGTATAACATTACAATTTTAAAAAATATATGTTAACAAATTTCATTTCCTCTAAGGAAGCCTTCCCCAGCTTGGTGCCCTCTAGAAGTGCTGGACTACAACTCCCATTATCCCAAGCCAGCATGACTCATTATCAGTGATGATGGGAGTTATAGTCCCAAAAAAGCTGGAGGGCACTCAGGCTGGCGAAAGCTGGATCAACTGGTTATAAGCTTTTGAACATCAATTTAAAAAGGCATTAAACATATTAATACGTCCTATTAAGATAGGCTCCATACTAGAAGAGCCAGACGAAAATACCTCTTTTAGATGATGCCTGCTATGCCAGGCATGCATAATACCTGTAATCTGAACCACTGTTGTATTCATACAGATATTTATACACAATCAATCAACTAATTAATTAAAACACAACCAACCAGCTTCCACTGGTATGTTCACCTATCTCATGCATAGGAAATCCATCATGCCTTGGCTTGGCAAGGAAATAGGTTCATTAAGAGTTTGTTGCAAAAGTGTTCGCTGGTTCCCCGCTCCCCTCAAAAACAAAAACAACCCTCCAGTTAGCTAACAGCAAAAGCTAAGAGGTAACAGCTTCAGGTTCCTCTCCTTTGCATTGTTTCTGTTCTTTTCAAAACCAAACCGCGAACTGAACACAGCACCACAGAGGTGATCTAGGAGGAAAGAATGTGGATGAAATCAGAACTATAAAACAGTAAATCTATACAGAGTATAGGAATACCCAGTTTAAGAAAGGCTGACTATTTCACAGTGCAAGAAGTCTGTGGTGGGACGGACACACATACACACACATTTCCAATATTGGTTCCCGGGGAGTTTCCTTAATAAAAAATATCACTCTGTTAAGGATCCTTGAGCCCAGAACGAAAGATTAGCCACTCATTTTCACAGGAATTACCCTTATTTCATTTCATTTCATGGTCGTCCAACACAACTCAACAGAATATTTCAACCCACCTCCAGACTAGCAGAAATCCACAAAATGGACATTATAGTTCCATCGTTTATATCTTTGAAGCACCATTTCGGTGCACCAAAGAGTTCTTTCAACCCGGCTCATTTGTCCAAGAGAGGCACTGAACATGATGGTGAAGCTGGGAGAACAGGAAACACAAGTCACTTCTGCAGCTTTCCCCCATACAGAAGTCAAAACAAAACTTTGGCATTTCCCTCTATGGAGAGAGAAGTATAGCATTGGGAGCTTGCACATGTTGCACAGCAATCATGTCTAACCTCTCCCGCTATGAAAATTCTCCTTTCCTAGCCAGCACCTAGCTATGGCCTTCCACTTAGCAATACCCCATTGGGTGGTGGATGGAAAGAAAGGGCTCCCTCAATTTAGGAGAGAGCTCTGTTTCAAGTTGACAAGTTAAGAGTGGGATGAGTTTTCTTCAATACCTGCCTTCAAATCAGCCAGAACTCAGAGCGACACTTTCTGTGACCCATCTAAGGAAGGGAGAGCCAAAGTCATTGTCAACAAGAGCAACAGCTGTGAAACTGCCAGGCAGCTGGGTTAACCTTCTGAACCAGCAAAAGATTTGTTACTAAGCTTACTCAACATTCCTTTGCTGTGCATGTGTGGTTACGGAGGATTGTTAGGGCCATTTCAACACTGCAGCCGGGGCTTCGTCTGGAGAAGAGTAAGAAAGATGGGAATATTCAAGTGGAAAACGCACATTCAGAATGGTCTGTACTGGATCAATGTACCAGTTTGGGTCTATTCTAACCTCCTGTCTTACACATCACAGTGATTGCCCATCATGTGTCCAAAAGAGCAGCAAGCAATATTTGACAAATATTAATTGAGCCTTCCTTTTCCGTCATGCTCCATAAAACAACAAGACCAAATTGTTTATGGGAGCTTAAAACATCTGTAAAAGCAGCGTGGAACAGAGACATCCTCTGTTTGGAAGCCTGGTGCCTCATTTTTAGCTTCTTACCCTGATCCAGCAATTTGCTGTGGAAGGGGTGTGTGTGTGTGTGTGCTCCATGTATAGCTGGAGCTCCTGTGTCCTCCCAGGCTACCCCATTCATTTCAAATGAAGGAACAGCTTCACGTACAGTATGCAGGAGTCGGGTGTGATACCTGGGTATGTTTCCCAGTCAAAGCCATGCAACTGGGGAAGAGGGGGTCACACTTTTAGGGGGAGGGACTGTAGCTCAGTGGTAGAGAGTAGGGCTGGACCAAGATATATTTGCTGCCTGAGGCAAAGACCGAGGTACCACATCTGCCCATTCCCTGTCCAAAAAACAACTGGATTGGGAGTTGAATCTTTTTTTCAACATTGGAAATGGGACAGCAACTACCATCGCTGCAGAAGGCAGCAGGCTAGCTTCAGGGGTGAAGGGTAGGCCACATGACACACAGCTCTCTCCTTGCACACCTGGCTGCCACCTCCCAGCATGTGCCCCCAGAGGTGGCTGCCTTGCTCTGCCTAGTGGTGAAGCTGGCCCTCATAGAGATCACATGCTTTGCATGCAGAACATCCACGACAGATGGCTCTCGTTAAAAGGATCATCTAGAAGATGACGTGAAAGACCCTTCTCTCTCCAATACTCTGGAGAGTTGCTGTCAGAGGACAGAATAGTGGGATTGGCATAAGGCAGCTTCTTTTTTGTTTCTTGTGTATCAAAATTAAGGATGATGAGAATTTTGTGCTTGCTTGCAAAGCATGCAAGCACCCCCCCTTTCAATGCGGCTGAGCATGAGCAGAAGCACAAGCATGTATTTGCCAAAAATATTCGCAAATTGTTGAACATGTGCTGCAATTCATTTTGTTCCCAATCCCCAGTTTGATTTACACAAATTTCCTAGTGCACAATTTCCTCAGTAGACTGAATCAACCCTGCTTTCGTCTATGGGAGACATTTGTGCAAATTTGGGGAGATTTCTGCAAATCCCTCATTCAGTCACTCATTCAGTCGCTCATCAAATCTCTTATTCAGTTTTCCATTAATGCAAAGCGAACAGTAATCACAAACGTGGATGGGAATTGGGCATGAGATGACCTGCAAGATAATGTTCGGATCCTCAAACACGACCCGTTCGCCCATCCCTAAATAGAGATGAAGTTCAGGCTTGGCCATGTCACTCCATAAGAGACATCCCTTATTTAAGAGTACTGCCTCTCTAGTTGAAAACGATATTGGTGAAGACCTATTTATTAATATTACTTCCAAGTAAATGTGCTTAGACATACTGGTACTGGTCACCGAATCTGATTGGTGGGAGATTCAGGACAGATAAAATGAACTACTCCTTCACACAGCACATAGTTCAACCATGGAATTCATTACCACAAGATATAGTGATGGCCACTAATTTGGGTGGCTTTAAAAAGGGTTGGATAAATTCCTGGAGAAGGCTATCAATGGCTACTAGTCCTGATGGCTATGTGCTACCTCCAGTAGCAGAGGCAGTAAGCCTATATACACCAATTGCTGTGGAATGTGGGTAGGAGGGTGCTGTTGCACCGTGTCCTGCTTGTGGGTCCCTGGTCGACAGCTGGTTGGCCACTGTGTGAACAGAATGCAGGACTAGATGGACCCTTGGTCGGGTCAAGCATAGCTCTTACGTTCTTAACAACAAAACTCTGGTGTTATGCTCTCAGTCAAACTAAAGTGAAAGAATGCAACATGTGAATGAAACCTGCTCCCCACCCACAACCCTAAAACAGGCCAGGGATTCTGGGTGGCTTGTTAAGCACCTTAACAACTGACCCTCACTGTGTTCGCATGTAGCAACAAGCTGCAGAGTGCCCCTGCTGTGGCTTGAACTTTCAAAATGCACAGCGGCAGCCCCTGTGGGGAAATTCACCCACTGGGGCTTGTGGTTACGTGCGAACCAGGTGAGAAAACACTGTACAATCCTATACATGTCTACTTCATAGTAAACTGCTTGGAATTCCATGATACTTACTCCCAGGCAAGTATGTATAGGATTGCAGCTTTCATGGTCCTAATACTCCTGAAATTCCACACAACTATTTACATTTGTGCAAATGCAAAGATGCTTCAATATTATTTAGCAAAGTAAGATGGCAGAGGAAACGCAAGTGAAAATTAAGAGAGGACAAAACTGAATTAGAAAATAGGTCTATAAGGGTGCAATCCTATGGCTGGAGCATGCTGGAGTTGTAGGACTTTTTTCTGTCTAAACATGCATAGGATTGCACCTTAAGCTATTTAAAATAATGACACCAAGGGAAATTGCCAAGGTGACTAAGGCAACCAGGATTTACTTGAAGCCAGGCTCAGAACACATATCCAGTGCCTAGGTGCACTATCCTTGTAGATGTAATATAAAAAGTATACCTCTGAGGATATACAGAACATCTGCCCTCTGCACTGAGTTCAGTCAACTCCACCCAGGCATTGGATGGATTTTAAGCTAACCTTGAGGGGCCAGGGCTTATTTCTTAGGAAATTAACCACTGGTGCATTGCATTCTCCCACATTTGTCACCTCTAAGGAAGTTTCCTTACTGAAGTTTTGGGAAAAGGCTATCAGGTATATGGATCCAGCAATGATACTTGGAAGTCTCCTAGGGGCTGTGACCATTCCAATACTTCACAGCAGATTGGAGAGCATCAGCATAAGAGTGACAGCCCAAAGAAGTAAATGCTACAGTTGACAATGATACCTGATGCCTTTCTCATGCACAACCACCTGGCCCTGTCACATCTGGTTTCTCACACCCGCAGGAAACCAGCTCAGGAGAAGCAGTTGGAGATTGGAGTCACACCCAGGCAGACTTTCGAAGGGCATGTTTTACAGATGGTCTT
Source organism: Anniella stebbinsi (assembly GCA_029215795.1). Taxonomy (NCBI): domain Eukaryota; kingdom Metazoa; phylum Chordata; class Lepidosauria; order Squamata; family Anniellidae; genus Anniella; species Anniella stebbinsi. The sequence goes on from JARDYH010000005.1 coordinate 33,715,796, forward strand.
GCAAGAATCATAGCTACAGACACACAACCAATGTGCTGCATGCAGAACTTGGAACTGGATGTTCTGCACTAGGTTCACCTAGTAGCAAATGGCATGGGAGCACATGATGCTGGCACATTCTTGAAGCTAAGCAGGGGAAGGAGCATAACTCAGTAGCAGAGCACCTGCTTTGTATGCACAAGGTCCCAGTCCAATCCTCAGCATCTCTATATAGGGTGACAAAAGACCCCTGCCTGAAACCCTGGAGAGCCATTTCTGCCAGTCAGAGGGGACAATACTGAGCTAGATGGACCAAGGATCTGCCTGCTGGGAAAACAGTAGCACTAGTTGCCTTTTTCCTATTCCTCTACCATCCTCACTACATATTCTCAAATGCTGACTTCCCCCTTATGTTTCACTTAGCAGTCTAAATTAAATTGCAAATCCTCCAGGAACCTCTGTCTCCTGCACAGTGCCTACACATTCTTGGAGCTACAGAATGTTAAATAATAGCAATCAGGGCTTAATTTGTGCAATGACTCACCAGGGCTAGACCTACACCAAGTGGGTTGAAACATTTTGAAAACAGTTTGAAAATGGTATATGGAATGCGCCCCAACAGTTGTCAATGCCATTATAAACTATTATAAAGCAGTAGGGTAGAACCTGCCCAGGGCTCAGCTCCAGGGCCTGTTTTCAGACTGGGCATAATGCTGGACTATGTTAAGTATTAGAAAGAAGGGTGCCACTGAGTATGTGCAGAATAAAATTATGAGTAATTATGAGACTCCACACAAGAGGGATTGAAGAGAAAGCTGTGATTTCTAGGAATGCTGAGGTCCTGGTGCCTCTTGACGTATTAAGAACTAATAATAATGATATATCAGGTTTGAAAAACCTTGCGAGGTGTAACATTTGTCAGCAGTAATAAGAGTAAGATCTTATGCATGTTACGCAGAAGCCCTGCCAAGTTCAATAGGATGTAACTTCATTCCAAGTTAGAGTGCATAGGTTTGCAATCATAGCCCTATAATAAGAGAAATATTACTTGTTGAAGAGCGTAGTCCAATGCATGTTTAGAAAGAAAAAAAGTCATACAATTCCTAGCATGCTGGCTGGAGCATGCTGGGAATTGTAGAACTTGCACCCTAAATGTCATTAAGGTGGGGGGGGGGGGAAAGGGCAAATTGCTTGCTCATCTTCCTATCCTATCCAGATGAAAAAAATTAAAACAATGAGAAGTATATACTTGTTATAATCATAAATTGTTTTAAATGTTAGCTGTTTTTATGTTTTATGGTTTTAAATTTTGTATATTTACTTTTAATGTTCAATCTTTTAATTTTTGTAAACCGCCCTGAGAGCTTCGGCTATGGGGTGGTATGTAAATGTAAATAATAATAATAATAATTGCAATATGCAAAGCTTGTGCACCCGAAACCAATCTGCCTTGCTCCTTCTTTGCCCACCACACTTCTTCTTCTTCTTCTTCTTCTTCTTCTTCTTCTTCTTCTTCTTCTTCTTCTTCTTCATGGGAGCACTTTAAATTGTTTGATGTGGCAGGAGATAACCCCCAAAAGAGGCCAGTCTCTATGGGATACAATCTTTTTGTTGAATATCGCCCTACATGGATGGGCAATAGTGTGCGTTTGGAGGTACCGTTGCACACACAAATCCAAGCACGGACCCAAAATTCACGCCTCTCTCTCTCTCTCTCACCCACCCCAACCTCAATTTTCTCCTGATCTTGAAAAATATGTCCGCACTCATCCCATGTGAGATGCAGGATGAAACTTGCTCAAAACCAGCAACACCCTGTTTTTCATAGTAAAATGACATTCATATGCAAAATACCATTAGGGTCTGATAAGTATTTCTCAAGGTTACAAAGACCCAGGTTCAACAATCAGATTCTAATGAGAATCCACAGGGAGGTGGCATTTGGTATGTTTGGTCATGCTTCCCCCTCCTGTCCTCTTTCCCTTCTCTTATTCTGGAAGAGAGACCAATTCTAGACTAAGTTCTCCCTGGACATTATTCATTTCTAGGTTACTCAGTTTCGAAGTTAACTGAAAACTGCTACAATTACAATCCCACGAGTTCTGTTTGTGCAGTCCCAGCCTATGCATTTGCACTCCGAAGTAAGCTCCATTGCGTTCAACGGGGCTTGCTCTGAAGTAAGTGTGCATACGATTGCAGCCTTAAAAGCCTACAGAAGAGACTGCGACAGGACTTGGAAATGAAGCAATCCGGAGGGAAGGGGGTGGGGGTGGGGGGTATGTATTCTAAACATCTACAGAAAACGACTCCCTGCCCAGTATTTTTAAATGGGGGGGGGGGGGTTGGAGAAGGAGAGACACACCATAGAAATTTATCCCAGGCAAACTGTTCCAATGTTAAGAAAACACCAATAGAAATATCAACGTTTTCTATCATATCATGACGTTTTGCTAGAAAATGCAGAAAACATTTAGCCTAAGGAAGATTTGCAGTGGGGTGGGGGATAGCGGAAGACAATACCTGGTACTTTTAAGAAAAAGAGCGAACACTAAACCTCTGTCACTGATGCCCCTGAGAAACAAAAGAAGCGCGGGGGGGGGGGGGGAGGGGAGACCAATTTGAAAAGTTCCGATTGCAATCAATATTCTCCTATTGACCACGTATGTTTTACAGATCTCCGTCCTCTGCGGACGCTTTTCGGGCTCCCCCACCCCCAATTTTTATCTTTGGCTGGAGTAAAAAAGTTCCGCTTACATTTTTATATATAAAACTGTCCGCGGAAAAGTTTCCCCCAACTCTTTCCTTTTGAATCAAACTCCCGAGTCCAAACGCCGTGCGCGCAGCTTACCTTCGCTCAGCCAGAATGGAACTGAACAGACACTTGTCCGGCGCTCAGAGAAAGGGGGGGGGGGGGAGCAAGGGACTGTAAACAAAATGCTGAGCCAGGCCTTGGAAAATATCTATATCTATATCTATATCAAGGGACCGGAGACAATTTCACAAGATTAAAGGAAAGCTTTCTTGGAGGGAGCTGTTGCTCATGGGTAGAATTTCCCCCTAGTTGCGGGGCGCTAGAAGGGGGAAGGCTTTGCAAAAGGACGTTGGCAGAAGAAAATAGATCCTTTGTTTATTTGCTTTAGAGACAGAAAGATTCGGAATGGATCCTTTCAGGAAGGCGATCCTGAGAGCCCCTTGGCACAGGACAAATCCACTTCCTTGTACAAATCAGGGAGACTCCCCTATGCAGATGGTTGTGTTACGCTCTTGAGTAATTTGCAGCATGGAGATGGGCTTGGAAAACCACAGCTCTTCACAGTAAATGACATTTACTCTGTATCATTGTTTGGGACGATCTACACCAGCCTTCCCCAGCCAGGTGCTGTCCAGATGTTTTGGACTATAACTCCCAGCATTCCTGACCATTCCCAAGCAAGCAAGGCTGGTGAGAGAAGTCAAAACATCTGGAGGGCACCAGGTTTGGAAAGGCTGATCTATATATAAATACACACCCACCCGCCCAGCCCTTATATACATTCCTAGAAGCCTCATCATTATATCTATTCATATAAATGCAAATAGGTATATGTCTTATCACATCTCATCCCATTTCATATTATATTATATTTCTGTTCCCCATCTGCAATATGTAATAATAATAATAATAATAATAATAATAATAATAATACAATACCTTGCAACTGAACAGACATAACAGTCATAGACAAAAAAGAAAAACACACATACCTCATTGACATAGCAATACCGAATGACAAAAATGTTGTTGAAAAGGAAGACGAAAAGAGAGACAAATATACACCACTGGCCAAGGAAGTCAAAGAACTATGGCAACAGGGAATGGTCACAATTATCCCATTAGTCACATCAGTCATCGGCATCACATCAAAAAACTTTACAGAAAACCTCCTGAAACTGGGCCTACCAAAATACATCTACACCAACATCCAGAAAGCAGTCATACTTAAAACATGCTCAATTGTCAGGAAATTCCTGAATCTGTAAAAGAGAGCATGACTTGGCACAGCCCATCATGTCCGTTTAGAAAAACTGCCACAAGTGAGAAAGAGAAATAATAATAATAATAATAATAATAATAATAATAGCATAGCTTACATGAATTAAATTATATGGATCTGCTTAAATGGAGCTATGTACACCTTGGGTTTCATTTCTCTTCACTATTCTATTACTGCTCCAGGTAGCTTCAATGCAAACTCTAAACACCTTGCATTCCTGCTTTGACAGGAAATTTCACAACTTGCATAACAGCAAGCCCAGATTGACCACTGAGTGTACCCTCAACAAGGAGTCACTGCCAATCCCTCTATACAGCCTTTCTCAACCCATTGCCCTCCAGATGTGTTGGCTGGGGATGATGGGAGTTGTAGTCCAACATATCTGGACTGGACATCAGATTGCAGAATGCTGCTGTACAATTTACCTGTTTATACATATAATGCTGAGCCCAATGGGTTGTGTCCAAAGTTAGTCCTACTTAGAGAAGACCCATTAACTTGCATGGGGCTTAAGTTAGACTAACATTGGATGCAACCAATGTTGGCTATAGGCTGTGCAACTTTGATCCTTATGGTGATTGTGGCTTTGGTTTATAATGAACTGAGATTGTCAATGATGTCATAGTGACCACTAGCACATGGCTTTTTAAAATGACTAGATCGATTCATGAGACACTGGACTTCCTGATACCAGCTTCTGGGGACAAACAGGAAAGTTGGTGGTAGGCTATAGCAATGCAAAACAACAATGATGCAATAACCTGAATATAAATAATCTAGTATGTTGAAAGGTGATTTGTTAAATAATGTTAACCAAATTAAAAATATGTAAGTGCTAGGTGCTTGCGCTCATTGGCCAGAATGCTGGAAGGACGGAACAGATGTAATAATAATAATAATAATAATAATAATAATAATAATAATAATTTATTCATTACCTGCCTCTCCCTCCGGATCGAGGCGGGGAACAACATCAAGCATAAAATACACAAACTGATTAAAAGCCCATAAAACCAATACATCATTAAAATACCAATAAAACACTTAAATTTCATCTAGGTAGGCCTGCCGGAAGAGATCAGGGTGCCTCTACAAGAGAGGTTTAATGCGCTTTGAAGGTTCATTAAAAATTTTACCTCTACAAGAACGGAGCGCAAATCGGGCGTAGAGGCGCGTTATCTCCCCGATAATGCGCATTTTCGAATGCGCGTTAAATCGCGAATTTTATTTTGCTCCGGCCGTTAAAGCGCATTTTCCCCGTGTGAACAAGCGATTATGCGCATTAACTTCTTGTAAAGCGCTTTTTGGACATCTATTAATGCGCTTCGCCGCCTCTCGCCGCCTCCCGTGCAGAGGGATTAGGAGTAAATGCGCGTCTGCGATAATGCGCATAATCGCCGAACCGGGCGCAAAAGCGAATCCTTGTAGAGGGAGCCTCAGTCTTTATAGCTCTTTTAATTCTTGAAGACTGGTGAGTTGGCGGATCTCTCCCGGCAGGTAATTCCACACAATCTGGGAGGTCTTTCTTACACAGCGGGTAAGTAGAATACCACTTGCATATTTTCCCTTTTATCATCACTCTCTTTAATAGCAAACTCAGGTGGTGAGAGCTGACAGAAAAGGAGTCCAAGCGGTGCCACTGAAAAACAAGCGGCAGGCATCAGCATAATCAGTGAGATCTGCAGAAGTACACAGTGTGTACTACACACACATACACACAAAATCTTTAAAAAACCCTAGGAGTGCAACCTTACCCCAAAACAGCTCAATGATAACCGAGCACGCTCAGAATAGCCACAGAATCATGACTGTCAGTAAAGAAAAAATGGAAAAGGGGAGAAGGAATGACCTTGTAGAGGAAGCCATGGCTGGCTGGCACCCTGAGCAGGTCCACTCCTGCTAAGAGGGGAAGATATCCCATGTCATAAGTGAAAGGGTGGGGGGCTGAGAGAAAGGAATTCTGAGAGGACCAGGCTTTCTCCCTCCCCTGCCATGGCTACAGCTTTCTTCTCTTTGGTGATAGCCACTTGGAGGTGATATGCAACAGAGGGGCAACCATGAGTTTTTAGCTTGTTATATGTCAAGGCAGGGCCCTATCATGAGCCATGATGAGTCATAGGGCTCGAGCGGCAGACCAGGTGGGACAGTGGATCACAATCTCCACCTGCTGCTTGCAGGTCTGTTTTTACAGCTAAGCCCTACTAGCAGCCCACCCACAGCTGTGCCCCTGCAGCTGCTGCCATCTACTAGTCCACCATGGCATACCAATTCTAGGATTTTTGGGAACATCGCACCATGCAATGTCACTGAGGGGCAAAATGGACTCAATAAATCCTAGGACTGCCTGCCATTGATGCATCAGCGAAAAAAGGAAAAACAGAGGAGAGGGGGAGACGAGGTGTAATGTCTTGCACCGGCCCTATTAGATACATGATTTCTCAGTGCAGGGAGTTCTTTTTGTTTGTTTTTTGCAAGTGACAACAGCATTGACTGTGTTGGAAGCCTGGCCCCATTTTGCATCCTCCACAATGCCCCATATCTTCTGTCATTCCAGGGCACATGTGGGGGGGAGAGGAAAGTGGTGTCACGCACGCACGCATGCACGCACACCAAAATGGTGAAGAAAATTTGGAGAGTGTTCTGCTAAGTGGCCTTTTATTTCTAGGGAGATAATAAAAGGGGGGGAATCTTTTCTGAGAAAATTGTCTTTTGAGAAATTTTGGCTCATAAGAACATCAGAAGAACATGCTGGATCAGACCAAAGGTCCATCTAGTGCAGAATTCTGTTGACACGGCGGCCAACCAGCTGCCCCTGGAAACCCCACAAGCAGGACATGAGTGCAATAGTGTCCTCCTACCTGATTCTCAGCAACTGGTGTACATAGGCAGGCCCTAGTTCTCATTGTTAAGGGCTCAGCACCTTCTCCAGAGCTTCCCAACCATTACATTTCTAAGGGCTGATTGTGGATGCATCTTGTCTCTAATGCAGACACTTATAATATCACTACTTCACTGAAAGCCCCATAGCAGGTGTAAAGGGGGCAGCGTTGTGTCCAGCTCCAGGAAAGAGGAGGTGCTAGTGCTATGCCCAAAATCTGCCCTTGGCTTTTCTGAAAACTTTCTTCCCCCATGAAAGAGGCTTCCATTTTTTCTGCCCTTTTTTCAGAGCATTTATATTTCATTTTGAATTTTCTTTTGGTGGTGTTTTTTAGTTTACCTGATCACTGTGAGATGGCTGAGGGTACTGTGTGTTTTCTTTCTATTACACATCCTTTCATTGCTCTGCAGCCTCCTAGGCTGCCTGTGTGTCCTGATCTAAAAAAGTCATTTGGGAGGAATTATCTCATGATCTCTTCCCCTAGTCTTTCGTTGAAGTGAGGGAAGCTAAGGAAGCTACAGGCTGCCAGAGAGATGATTGTACAATGAAAGACAGGACACTTGCTCACACTCCTCAGCCTCCTCATGAGTAACATAAGCACAAGAACCCAACCCATGAGAATTTCTCTGAAATTTTCTTTTCCTTTGTATTTCTTTTTGAAACCAATTTCTTTTCTATCAAATTGAATGAGAAAGGTTAAAAAAAGACAAATTTTTGGCACAGCACTAAGTTGTAAATGAAACAAAAAGAGATTATTTTATTGCTGTCCCAGTATAACCCCCTGCCATTTCCCCTCCCCACATGCAGGTGGTGAAAATATGGAGGGCATCTTACTGGCAGTAATACTTTCTTCTGTGACTGGAAGCCACCATTTTTATTTCCCACAATTCCTATGGAAATGCATCGTTTGCACAGACTTGTGGGAAATAACAATGACAAATACCAGCCACATAGAGCAATGCCCCCCTGAAAATGACAATGGTGGCAAAAAAGAGGGGGGAAGTTTGGGGGGGCAACTTCCCTCCTCTAAATTTCAAACCCAAACTTGTCCCCAGAGATTGTTTCTAGGGTGACCAGATAAAATCCAGGTCAGGGCTCATGTAACTTTAACAGTTGTAGAGAAAGGGGAATTTCAGCACGTGTCATTTGTATGCAATTAGTTCTTGGTGAAATTCTCTCTTCATCACAACAGTTAAAGTTGTAGGGGCCCTGCCTTCTTTTGTATATGGTCACTCTAGTATAGTGCCTGCACCTTTAACTGTTGTGATGAAGAGGGAATATCACCAGGAACTAATTGCATACAAATGACACTGGCTGAAATTCCCTTTTCTCTACAACTGTTAAAGTTACATGAGCCCTGACCTGGATTTTATCTGGTCACCCTATTGTTTCTCCTAGTTGTGCGGTGTTCAGTGCCATCTCCAAAATTTTGGGTTCTCTTCGACAAGGCATCCTCATTGGGCCCCTTTAAATCAGAAGAGGTGGGCATATGACTCACAAACCCATTCATAGTCCTTCTAACCTTCCTGGATGCTCTGTGCAAAGTCAGAAAGTGGTGAGATTCTTGGGAAAACAGGCTCTTTGCCAGTCTTAAGGCCCTGACAATTGCCTGGCTTTGGCTGGACCTGCATGTTATGTAGTTTCTAGACTAACGCAATGGATGCAAATCAGATTGATTCAGCATTTTTGCAATGGCTGAACTCGAGTGCAGGCAGTGTAAAAAAATATCTTGACTTCTGTTTGCCGAAATGGCTGAGCAAATCCTCAGCGCAATGTTCTTGGAAAAGGGAGGTGTTTGTTCTTCCATAAGTAGCATAGGATGTTCAGAGTGGGAAACTCCCAGCAGGGGCCATGAGGCAAAATAAAAAGGTCTGTGTGTGAAAGAAAGGAGCAAGTCTTTAATTTCTCAAGACATCGTTTGCCAGATCCAATAAAGCCTGTGCCTGGATTTAATAAGCTCTCTTTTTTATTATTAAGAAAACAAGAGCTCTTTTCCTGGAGAACTAACAGCTCTAAGGAGAGGGCGTAACTTTTCATAATTACGATTTGTTTTGAGTAACTGTGCTTTGTGAGAATGCCAAAAGAAAAGGCCCTTTGAAACCCCAAATGTTTTCTAATTATGCAGCCACAAAGAGATTGGAACCAGTGCAGCTGATACTGGATTTAGGAGGTAGCTTTGAATTTATTTATTTTTAAAGGATATTTAATCAGTTTCTATGAAATAAATATAAAAAAAGATTTACTTTACTCCACATCAAATTTCACAAGGTGAACCTGAGAAGGGCAGGATCTACACTGCTGCTTTATAATGGTTTATAATGGTTTTGACAACTGTTTGAGCCCAGGACGCATTACATATACCATTTTCAAACCATTTTCGAAGTGTTATATCCTGCTTTGTGTAGATCTGGCCTTGGACTCCATTAAACTGATGTCTCTGCTGCTGAGGTATAATTATGTGGGTGTTAGGGAACTGCAGATATGGCCAATTAGTTCAAAGCAAAATTGAATTAACTGGTCAATCTCAGGCTTTACCTCTTTGACTTTTCCTACCCCATTGACCCCGCCACCAATACTCTATGGACTTCAAAGCTACTTCAACTGTCCACGTTTCTCCATCTAACCGCATACAGTTGCATCCTGTCTGAAGGCCATGTACGAAATATTTTTGTTTTAACCTTGAGCTTATTTATTGAGATTTATATTCCACATTTTGAATGAGATCCTCAAAGTGGTTCCTTGTCCAATCCATTCCTCAAAACTCTGCCTTCTTCATCCCTCTTTTCTTTGGGCTTGGTCTATCCTACCAGTCTTTTTTCTGAGATTCTATGCCCAAATTCATCTCTCTCTTCTCACATTTGGTGGCTCTTAAAGAAGCCATTGTGCCTCCTGGGGGCGAGTGAGAAATATCATGTGAGCCAACAGATCTTAATAACTGTCACCTTATGTCAACTTCATTTACCATTCTTAGGCCAGGCATTTGAGTACATGCTTATGAAACAACTCCAGGTATTCTTGGATGAAAGTATTTAAATCTGTTCCAATCTAGTTTATAGCCCAGGTTTGGGACTAGAACTGCCTTGGTCACTCTGGTGGATTATCTCCACTGAGAGATGAACACTGCGAATGTAACCATGCTGATTCTTCTGGACTCCTTAGTGGTGTTTGATGCCACCAACCATGGTATCCTTTTGGATTGCCCGGTTGGAATGTCCTTCCTCTGAAGTCACTTCCAGAAGGTGGTGCTGAGAGACTACTCTTCCATCTCATGGCCTTTGTTTGAAGTATGGATGTCACAAGATTCCATCTTGTCTCCCATGTGGTTTTAACGTCTACATGAAACAACTGTGTCAGAGAAGCAGTGGAAGTTGTAAACTTCTATTAAGTATCCGTTTGGAATGTGGATGAAGGCAAAATAATTAGAGATTACTTGGTTAGGGGTTTTGGTGGGCTAGGGGGTGTCCAGCAGGCTGTTGTGTATGCTCTCTCTCTCTCTCTCTCTCTCTCTCTTAAAAATAAAGTTTAATGCTTGGGGTGCTCCAGGACTCAAGTTTTCTCTTGCGAGGAATGTATGAGAATTATTTGGCAGGTGAAATCTTGATGGATTTTTCTGGTTCAGCCTTGGCGTATTTCATTCTGTTTCTCCCCACTGGTGTCAACTCGATATTTCAATCATTCATACTCATGTCACCACAAGGTTTCATTTCTGTAACACCATCTATGTGGGGCTGCCTTTGAAGACAGTTCAAAAGTTGCAGTTGGTTTAGAATGCATCTGCTAGGATTTTAATTGGCGCTCGTAGATCAGTACCTGTAACTCCAGTCTTATATCAATTGCACTGGTTACAAATTTGTTGCTGGGTTCAATCTGAAGTTTTGGTTTTGACATAACGCTCTAAATGGTCTAGGGCTTAAGAATTGCCTCTTTGCATATGAACTGTCCAACCCTTAAGATCAACTACTGAACCCCTTCTCTGTGGAACTCTCCCCCTGCCCCACACTGCAGGTCTGTTGAGACAATGGAATATCCAGATTGTTCATCTGAAACCTATTTCTTGCAGCAGGAATCTTTAGGTTTTGCCTTTTCCAATGTATTTCTACTATTGCTTTTAAGATTCTGTTTTGATATGTATCTAATTTTTGCTTTATTATAATTTGTTAATTTCTGATTTGTAATTTTTTAAATTTTGCTATAATGCTTAGCTCTCTTGAAAATATTTTTACATAGGCAGGTTAAAAATGTTGCAAATTAATGAACGAATTCATCAACCATGTCTCTTAGGTTTCCCATTTCCTGAACCTTCCTCCCATTCCATCTTCTCAACCTGCCCAGCACCCTTGTTCTGTATCCTTCAACAGCGTACAGTTCTTTCCAACCTCAGGCCTTATGTAAGGTTTTTCTCAGACGTACCCACCTTTTACTGCTCTCACTGAACGTATCAAAATCCTATTGCTAATAGGTTAACCCTGAGCAGTTAGAACGTTGTAAACATTCAATTATTTATTTATTTTATTTACAACATCTGTACACCACTCCACATCTAAATAGATTCCGGAGCAGTGAACAATGAGAGAGAAAATGACACAAAGATAAAGAAAGAATAAAACATACAACTATAATTATTATTGTTTTTAAAATAGAGTACCAATTAAACCGTGGCTGTTCTACCAAGGAAGGCTTCCTGGAAAAGAGCTATTTTCAGGAGGCACTGAAAACAACATAGTGTTAGTGCCTGCCTAACCTCCAGAAGCATGGAATTTCATAGGAAGGGTGTCACCACACTGAAGGCTCTTCTCTGAGTGGACTCCTATCGGGCCATGGGTCCATGGGGAACCACCAGGAGCATGCCCTCTGATGACCTCAGTGATTGGACAAGTTGGTAAAGGAGAAGGCACTCTTTCAGGTATCCTGGTTCCAAGTTGTTTAGGGCTTTGAACACTAGTAGCAAAACTTTAAACCTGGCCTGGTAGTGAATAGGCAGCCAGTGCAGTTCCCTCAGAAAAGGAGTTGCATGCTGAAAAGGGGCAGCTCCTGATAATAGCAGAGCTGCTGCATTCTGCACTAGCTCCAGCTTCTGGAGCATCCTTAAGGATAGCTGCATAAGAGTGCATTGTAGTAATTCAGTCTTGAGGTTACAAGCACTTATCATAGCAGCTTAGCCAATAGCTAAGCAACATACTGAGCCATGGAAGTTTGCCATCTGGTGGAGTATATTAAGCAGGAAAAAAGCAAGCCAGAAAAGCTGATGGCAACTAATTTGCGTATTTTGAATTTTACCTTTCTTTGGTTTGTAAAAGTATTACAGTGGATGTATGATGTGTCATGCTTTAATGGAGATTAATAGGCTGACCATATGAAAAGGAGGACAGGGCTCATGTAACTTTTACAGTTGTAGAAAAAAGGGAATTTCAGCTAGTGTCATTTGTATGCAATTAGTTCCTGGTGAAATTCCCTCTTCATCACAACAGTTAAAGTTACAGGCACTATACTAGAGTGACCATATACAGAAGAAGGCAGGACCCCTGCAACTTTAACTGTTGTGATGAAGAGGGAATTTCACCAGGAACTAATTGCATACAAATGACACTGGCTGAAATTCCCTTTTCTCTACAACTGTTAAAGTTACATGAGCCCTGTCCTCCTTTTCATATGGTCAGTCTAGAGATTATTATATATGAAATCATTGTGAATGTGCTCACTCTAAGATGGGTACTCAAGTTAAATCTCTGAGGGCATATTGATAAAAGAGGGGCAGGTAATACTCTGTTGCTGGTATTAGTTCTTGTCCAAGGACTTTTCACTCACAAGGAGCTGAAATGGTGCTGCTTATTCTAACAAGAAACTAGGAAATTACTTTAGTTTCTTTGAGAGCTGAGATTTATTGCTCTGCTTTCTGAAAAAAAGAGAGACTGCTGACCCTCCCTGGAGCTAAAATCTGTTCTGAAGGAGCAACAATCCATTTCAGAGACAGGGACATGGTAGCTTTTATAGAGCAGGAGTCCAGTGACTAGTGGCCCCTGAAGCCAGTGAAGTGTGTGAGCATTCTTCGGGTTTTGTGAAGCTATTAAAATCTGTTTTTGGACATCTCCAGCCAAGCTACCTATGGACATCCAACGAATTTTGCTAAGCCATTCAGGTGATTGTGCTTGGCTGCTCTATGAAGGACTCCAGATACTTTTGCTGGGTTGGGTTACTTAGGCTTAATACTGTTTTTCAATAAATCTTTTGTTAATTGAGCTCCCTTCTCCAGATGCGTGAGCATGACCAGCTGTCTTGTATGTAAGTAGTGAAACCTGGTTTACATTTAGTCTATTTATCTGTGCAGGGAGTGAGTCTATGAACTGCAATTCAATACCTACACAAGGGAGAAGAACCTCTCTTTCTGCGCAAGGGCCAAATTCAGTTCCAGAGAAGCTCTTGGATGCTGCATTCCAGATTTAAGTGGGGGCAAAGGCAAAGGGGGCAGGGCCAAATACAAAAATAAAACACCAGACTATTGTAGCTTAAAGCCCTTACTGCCAGTAACTAAGCTTTTGGAGAGACATTACAGAAAAAACTGCAGAAAAGCAAGGCAATCACCATGTGATCAGTGGCTGGAGAAAAGGAGGTGGGGCTGGAAGTAGGGGACATGGCTTACTCCTAAGTGAGCATACCTGGGTCTCTTGATCAATTCTCTAAACTTGACATGCAGCATCAAGTTTATTAGTAGTCCACAAACTTTCAAATTCCCAAACGAAATATTGGATTCCATGTGCTGAGAAAAATTCAAAAATACAAGAAAACCCACTAAGAATGCATTTTCCATTATTAAAAAGGTTAAGACAAAATTAAAACTACCAGTACCCCTTAACAACAATTTTGCAGGTTTGTAAAAGTTTTTTCATTTGTTTGCTACAAGTAAAAGCAAAGAAATTTAGCTGTGTAGGTTGGAGGAAGTTTATCTATCAATACTTGATCTAGTTTATCATTAATGGGCTTGATGAAGGCTTGGCAATCATCATCATCATCATGTTTATTCGTATGTCACTTTCCCATGGGAAACCATGGTCAAAATGGCTCACTAACATAGCAACTTTTGTTGTTCACTAACAATCATAAAACAAACAAAAAAATTCAATGGTCGTAACAGGCTAATCAAAGCATTTCATATGAATAAATATACACCAAGATTAAATGATCCATTAATGATCCATACTAATGCTTAATAGCAAAAGAAAAAAAAAACCCATACAAAAGCAATTCCTCCAAGACTAAATGTTGCCCACGGCAACCACCCCTAGACAAGAGCCCACTTTGATGGTCTTTATAGGTACCAGCCTTTGTAGCTGGAATCAGTCGAGGCCTACCCAAGGCAGAGAGCAGGGAAGGCCAGATCTGCACCTTATGTCAAATCATTACGAATGTGAAATAAAAAGCAGGATATAACACTATGAAAGTGGTATATGGAATGTGGATTGTGCCTCAACGGTTACCAGGGCACTTCAATACAGCTATAAAGCTTTATCGCAGTATTGAAGTGCACTGATAATTGTTGGGGCCCATGACACATTCCATATACCGCTTTCACCGTGTTATATCCTGCTTTTTATTCCACATTCGTAATGATTTGACACAAAGTGTAGATCTGGCATGGCAAGGTTATTTAGTAACCTTCATGGCTGAATTGGGATTTGAACTTGTCTCTAATCAGTTATAGTTGAACACTCTAACCACCGTACCACACTGGTTTCTCTCTTGCCAGAATGCTCATATGACATCATAGTGCTGTATTAACGGCTGTGTTCAGGAGAGTTCCCCCAAGCCCTCAAGAAATGCAAGTCTTGGTTGGTAATCACAAAGTAGGATTCATATTGGGGTGGTTTGGCAGGCATTACCTAAGATAATTATTAGATACCTGGCTCTTTCCATCCCCTAACTGCATCTCCTGACTCTTTTCATCCGCTAACTACAAATAAAAAATAGATCTCACTTCAACTAAACTGAAAACATATTGAAATAAATTTGATAACGTATGTTAAGCTGACCAGATAAAATCCAGGACAGGGCTCATGTAACTTTAACAGTTGTAGAGAAAAGGAAATTCAGCCAAAGTCATTTGTATGCAATTGGTTCCTGGTGAAATTCCCTCTTCATCACAACAGCTGAAGGTGCAGGCACTATAATAGAGTGACCATATACAAAAGAAGGCAGGGCCCCTGCAACTTTAACTGTTGTGATGAAGAGGGAATTTCACCAGGAACTAATTGCATACAAATGACTCTGGCTGAAATTCCTTTTTCTCTACAACTGTTAAAGTTACATGAGCCCTGACCTGGATTTTATCTGGTCACCCTAACATATGTCACTAGAGGCTGTAAGAGAGAATACTAATTAAGGGTGAGATCTTGGGATGACCATATGAAAAGGAGGACTGTATCTTTAACATTTGTACAGAAAAGGGAATTTCAGCAAGTGTCATTGGTATGCCTGCAGCACTGGGTGAAATTCCTTATGCATCACAACAGCTAAAGCTGCAGGAGCCCTGACCTCTTTTGTTTCTGGTCACTGAGTATAGTTCCTGCAGCTTTAACTGTTGTGATGAAGCGGGAATTTCACCAGGTGCTGCACACATACAAATGACACCTGCTGAAATTCCCTTTTCTATACAACTGTTAAAGATACAGCTCTGTCCTCCTTTCCATATGGTCACTCTATGTGATCTTATTTACATTTACTTGGAAGCAACTCCAACTGAGGTTGGGGCCTGGTTCGGACGACATGATAATCAACAGAGGGGTGGGGGAACAATCATCAGTTGTGTTGCTTATTGTGTCGTGTGGAGGGCAACACACAACACACACACAACTGACAGTACGCTATTTGGGGCACTTAAACAATGGAGAAAAACAATGGGCTTGCACATTGTTTATCTCGAAATCCGTTATTTAAAGTGTCGTGTGGAGGGAACCCCCCTCTCCGTATATTATTCCATTTCGTCATAGAGTTTGCCGGCCGGAGCAGCTGAACCCCCCCCCCCCCAAAACCCGGCTGCTCCGATACAGCTGGCAGAACTTGCAGTGTATACTGGGATATGGCCGGAGGACTGAGGGAGGTGGGAGGGAGGAGACGCAGCAGCCCAGAAGGATGCTGGGACTTTCAGCCGCGTGACGGGTGGAGGGGCAACACGTCATGTGGTGGGTGCTGTCGTGGCACCGCCAAAATAACGCAGTCAGTATGCTATTCCCCCCTCCGTTGCCTAAAGTGTTATCCGAACTCAGCCTGGGACTTACTTCTGAGAAACATACATAGTAGCCTTCCCGAACCTGGTGTCCTCCAAGAAGTGTTGGGCTGCAACTCCTATAATTCCCAACCAATGGCAAAGATGGCTGCGAATTATGGGAGCTGAGGTCTAACTCATCCTGAGGACACCAGGTTTGGGAAGGCTGCTGCATAGGATTGCACTATCAATCTTGCTGTTTTCCTCCCTGACTTTTTTTACACACATCCCACCTCCTGTCCTCCCTACAATGGCTATCAATTCCTGGCTTTAACAAAATGCTCTATAAACAGGAGATGAATATCACTGTCCTTAGAAATACTTTTTTTCATTCTGCTTTGAAAGAAAGCGCAACTAATTCCTGAAACTATTAAGTGCTCACAATGAAAGTGTGTTAACCTACAGTGTATACAAACAAAACATTTGATTTCTGGTGGAGCCACTCTGAAACAAAAGGAACAATGGTCTCTGAAGGGTTGAGTGCATGGAAAACAGGTTTTGCAAGATTTAAGAGAATCCAGTTATACACAGCACTCACTGGCTGGCATCTGCGATGTCACGAACCTACCTCTCCCTTTCCATTGAATTTTGCAACTATTTTTTAAAAAAATGTGTTTTGAAAAGGTGACAAATAACTGAATAACTGTACATGTGGTCCAAAATAAAAATGCCTATTTTAGTGTTTTGTTTATATTCAGCATACATTAGTTATGCATGTTATAACTCAGCAAAGAATTAAAGAGGATAGGTTCCAAAAACTCATAACGGCATTTCTGTGGATTCCACAGCCTCTGTCACTCTTTGAAAGGCCACTCTGCAAATTTAGAAAACTCTGGGGTAATCTCAATACAACTTCAGAGAGGAAACCTGACACTGGCAGGCTCATAGATAATAGAAGCACTTTAACATGTGCATTGGACTTTTTGGATCATTCCCAACAACTCCTGTGGCATATTAAAGACCAAATATATATGACCTTTATTGAAATATAGGCTGTAGCCTTCAAAAACGTAATCTTTCCCCTCAAGGGTGGGATGCTGCGGAAGCACGCACATTTATTTTAAAAATATTCTTATTAGCGTAGCTTAGAGACAGAGAGATGCTTGTCTGTTTTTTTCACGTGGTCTCCTTCAAGAGCAGCTGTTGAGTGGCCATGCAACAGCTACTTCCACGCCATATTAGCAACATAATCATGCAGAGAATTCCCTGTAAAACCACAGACATAACTGAGCAGTCACAATCACAGCTTTTGTAGAAGTCTTTTTTAAAAGGCAAGATGAGCAACTGTGCAGTTCCTACCCAAAATAATTTAAAGGCAACTATTTTGTCTGCTTAGCTTCAATGCCAGGCTCTGAACCACTAGAATATTTTTCTTTCTCCCACTTTTCATTTATTCATATTTGCTGATACACTTTCAAGGACAAATGAGCACTGAGCAAGGCTTATGCAATTCAAAGCTCAATCAGAATTTTGAGTATATATTATTATATTCCAGAGGGATGAAAATGCTATCTAATTTAGTGTATTTTTAGAATCTACATTTACAGGAAAAAAATATTGTAGCAGCAGATTCTTATCCTGTAAACTTAAAATGTGGCAAATAATAGTCAAGAAGAAAGTGTGTATGTGTGTGTGTGAAAGAGAGAGAGAGAGGGGGGGATTGGGGGCAAGCAACAGTCTACACATCCTTTGGGAGAATTTCAGTGACTGAAACTTCAGTTTCTCAAGTGCAAACCAAAACAAGGCTTTAGTCAAATCTAGTGCATAATACTTTCAAACTAGGAGCAATCATTGCTCTTCAAATGGAATGTCTAAGGGAGGAAAACAGTGATTTGTATCCAACATTGGTCCTATTTAGAATAGACCCATTACAATAGAAGCTACAACCCTTTATCTTCAACATCTAAAGGATCCTGGCAGAACTTATTGGCTATTATAGCTGAGGAGAAGAAGATTCCTGGAAACAGCCTGAATCCTGGCAAGGCTCCTTATTAAGAAAGAGGGCAGCAAATTCCTGTTTCATTTAAGGTAAAAAAGTGGATTATGTACTCATGTAATGGCAATTTACGGGCAAAGTGGAGCTTCTAATCCATCCAAGTGATTTTGAGTATACAGGAAAAGGTGGTGGCAGTTAACTCTAATTTAATCAATAAATGATTCAAGGTGAGAATGGGCATGAGGAAAATGTACTACTGGACCTGATTCTGGATTGTGGTAATCCTTCAGCAATGACAGAAAAGGCACTCAGTCTTGAGCTAATAATACCTGACTAAAATAAAGCTCAAAGCGGGAACAGAAGAGGGAAGGAGGCAGTGAAGAAGAATGCACTCTGCCCATAGGCAGAAACATCTTTAAAAAATAAATCTTTCACAATTGCAGGGCAGATCCTCGGCTTTCAAAAACAGGAGGGGCTGAAATCCTTGACACAAATAGAACCTAGACATCGTGCCCTTTGGTAATAACGGAAGAAGAATAGAAGGGGAATGCATTCTGCACATGTTCAACTGCATCCTCTCCTTTCATTATTTTTTTAAAATTGCTCCAAAAGGAGGGCGACATACAAGATTCTCAACCCCTTCCTCACGTTTTATTTGAACGCAGATTCTCCGCCTCCCCCGTCGGACACGCTAACCGCTACGCCAGGCCGGCCCCCGCAAGTTCCACGCCCCATCTCCGACTTTCCAAAAGAGATCGGGGACACCAACTGCTCTGCCTCGGGTTCAACTTGGGACCGAGCCATGTGCCCTCCGGAGGTCCTCCGCGTCCTCCTCCAGAGACGCCCGAAGATTCTGCTGAGAGCGGAGGCGGAGGAACAAGGGGCAGGCGGAGGGCAGCGGTGGTCGCTTGCCCGCTTTTTCCACTCCTGGACTGCGATGTCCTGGAGCACAAGCGCCGGCCCCTCCTCCTCCTCCTCCTCCTCCACTCGCAGGCCGGAGCAGTCTCGCTCGCCCTTCACCGAGGACCAGTTTCTGGCCATTTGCCGCGAAGCGGCCAAGCCGAGGGAGGCAGCCGACGGATCCTGGCAGCTCATGGTCGACTCCGCGGCCTTTAGCATCTACCGGCTCCTTGACGAGGTGTGAGGGGCGGCAACAGTAGGAGAGGCCGAGCGAGGCCTACCAAAGCGCCTCATAGGGAGGGCGGCTGAGGGAGAGGGACTCCACGTTGCCTTAGAAACCGGGGCAGGCGAAGGAGGCAGGCATGAAATGGGGCCGAATGGGCGCACCGTTGCCTCAGAGGCATTGGCTGCGTTCTGGAAATGTGCAGGAGACTCTTTAATTAGTTGACTAATTGCTATTTTTTTATTATCCCACTTTGCCTCCAAGGAGCTCAGGGTGCCTTGTGGAGTTCGGTTTTTGTTTTTTAAGTATTTTAATTATATTTCATAAAATGCAGTAACAACAAAATAACAATTACAAATACATTTTTCAGAGGGATAGCCGTGCCAGGACCTTGCAGCCAAAGCAACCAGGAGTCTTGTAGCGCCTTAGAAAGTAAACACACTTATTCAGGCGGAAGCTTTCTGTGGATGCTGCCTTCTGCATCTCCCCAAAAGCTTATGCCTGGATAAATGAGTTAGCCTTTAAGGTATGCTTTTAAATACAAACATTACCTTATCCTCACAGCAATCCTGGGTGTGAGAGAGTGTGACTGGCCCAAGGTGGCGGAGGAAGATTATAACATAGGTGTTTGTGGTGATTGGAGTCTAATACTTTAGCCACTTTGCCCTTTTGAGAAGTGGAGACGGAAGAGGGTTGCCAACATCTTCTGCCCAAGAAATATCTTCTCTGCTAGCATCACCCCTATTTCATTCACCTACAACCTGATCCCATTCTTTGGCCATATCTCTTCTTTAAAGAAACAGATAGGAAGCAGTATTTAAAAAGTACCCAAAAGCTTTACCTTCACTGAGCAACAGCAGCCTGGGGGCACCATCACACCTACTCCCGCCTGGTTTGTGTCTGCAGTTTCCCGCACCGTTTCCTTAGTCAAGTCCCTGGGCACTTTCACATCTGTGTGTTGTTGCGCTATTTCAGCTTATGTATCTTTTCACCTGTATTGCTATTATGCTGGTGGAATCTCCTGCCCTGCCCCCTACTTTCTCCTTCCCCCTGCAGTTACTTTTAAATATTTGTAAATATTTGTTTTATTTCTGTGCAAATACAATAGTACGGCAGCCTGAAACTGCACAATTACGGTAAAACAACACACCAAGCTTTCCCCTAAGATCATATTAAACACCATAAGTGAAGAGAAAGTATTACAATTAGTTTTTGAAGAAGTTTGTTGTCAGTGTTGGCATGGCAAGGGGAAGCGGACATTGTTCTGCTTAGGAAACCTACACATGCCTATTCAGAAGTAAGAAGCATAGAGTTGAATGGGACCAAGTCCTGGACACAGGTGATGGCAGCCTCACTCGCCTTCTCTGCAGGTGTTTGGGCACCCTCCCTCCATTTTCATGGTTGAGCAGTTGAACGGAGAATCGCCCCACCCTCCTCTTTTGTCAGTGAGACTGCCCTTCGACACACACGCCCCCAACAAAAAATGGGATGGTCCGATATAGCGCAAGGACAGCAATAGATGGGAGGGAGGAGTGGCTTTATTGTGCACAGAGGGGGAAAAAACCAGACTTTCCCCACTCCAAAATGAGATGGAAAATGGAGGGGAAGAGGCAAGATGAGCACAGGACAGGGACGAAGTCATGTGAGTACTGTGCTGCAAAAACATACCAGGCATGGAGAGAGTGCAATAAATTGCTGATGTGATGGAGCCCTGGGTCTGTTATAAACAAGAAAGAAACCCTGCTGAATCAAACTAAAGGGTCATCTAGCCCAGCATCCTGTTTCCAACAGTGGTCAGCTAGATGCTTCCAGGAAGCCATGGCTTGAAGACAATACTCTTCCCTTTTTATTTGTCCCCATTATCTGATATTTAAAGGTATACTGCTTCTGAACACGGAGATTCTGGCTGAATTCGGACGACACAATAGGCAACTGTGGGGGAGGAAACAATCGTCAGTTGTATTGACTATCGTGTCAACTCAGCGCTGATCCTAATCCACACCACAGTTGATTATTTATAACCATGTTGTGTGGGGAGTACCCACTAGATGAACAACTGTAAAGTTGATTATTACCCCACCATTGACTATCGTGTCATCCGAATTCAGCCTCTGTGTAGTGACAATAGTGGAGAGCTGCTGATATGCCTGTCCTCCACAACAGTCTCCTTAATGTTTATCCCCAGGAGTAGGGTTTCCAGGACAGATGACAAGGCTCCTATCCAGGCTTGAGCCTTAGCACTTTTCTTTTGAAAAAATTAGCAGCTTTGTCTACCTCCTTTGATTGAATTTAATTTTCTTGTGCCACTGCAAAACTATATGTCAGGATGCAACTCCTGACTGCGTGTTCACTTTTCACAACTCTCGGCAACTCTGTGTATGGCAGGAAGAAATTCAGTGAGTGCAGTTTTCTCTAACATAACAATGCAGTGATAAGGGAACTATTAGGACAAAGTAGGGTGACCAGATAAAATCCAGGTCAGGGCTCATGTAACTTTAACAGTTGTAGAGAAAAGGGAATTTCAGCCAGTGTCATTTGTATGCAATTAGTTCCTGGTGAAATTCCCTCTTCATCACAACAGTTAAAGTTGCAGGGGCCCTGCCTTCTTTTGTATATGGTCACTCTAGTATAGTGCATGCACCTTTAACTGTTGTGATGAAGAGGGAATTTCACCAGGAACTAATTGCATACAAATGACTCTGGCTGAATTTCCCTTTTCTCTACAACTGTTAAAGTTACATGAGCCCTGACCTGGATTTTATCTGGTCACCCTAGGACAAAGAGACTTTCCAGAAAGGAAAACAACATCAACCCCACAGCAGTGCAAGTGAAGAGTCCTTGCATGGGGTCATCAAACAGGCTGAGACAATCTAGAAGGGTAGGCACCCTACATATTTAACGGCAGTCAGGATATGGGAGTTCCAAATAGTAGACATAAAATAGGGATTGACAGCTTCATGTAGTACTGACCAGCAAATGGCAGCCCACAGGCCAAATCTAGCCCCTGAGAAGTATCACCTGCTTCCCTCTCATCCTGTTGCCAGAACAGAGGCAAGAGGGGGGTGTGGCAGTAGTTGTTGTGACTATGGAACTTTAGGGAGTGGTTGTGGCTCATTCTCCAGCCCCTCCACAGAGTGGTCCTCCACTAAAAGTACTTAATGACTAGATTAGGGTGACCAGATAAAATCCAGGACAGAGCTCATGTAACTTTAACAGTTGTAGAGAAAAGGGAAATTCCCTTTTCTCTACAACTGTTAAAGTTACATGAGCCCTGACCTGGATTTTATCTGGTCACCCTAGACTAGATATATTAGGGACTGACCAAGTGGCTTTTAGTAAATTGCTGTCAGTTTTCCATGTGTAAATAGGAAAAATGGAGACCTCCTCCACATGGGTGATTATGGATTTAGACTGTCAAACATGTTGTAATCATATGCTGGCTGACTAATACTTGAGGGGTTAGCCCCATTTTTCATAGGCATTCTGCTTCTGTCATCTCATCCTCCATGGCCCTGGGGACCTCATGATCCCACGGCTTCTATTTTCTTTTAGTCTTCCGTTTCCCAGACCTGAGAGATGACAGTGAGTGCTAACAGCTGGAGTTTGTCTTGCTTAACCATGGGGATGTACAACAGTTTTCTGTTTTTCTTTCCCCTACTCCTTTTCACTAAGGGAAGTTCACTAGGACAAAGTTTCAGAACCTGTGTAGACTATAGATCTAATCCTTGTTTCAAACTTTGGCTTTTTTGCGGCATCCTTGAGGGGGTCAGGGAGGTGGGCAGTATGCCCAGAGTATAACCACAGGCAGAGTTTTCTTTTTCTCTCACTTGTTACGCAGATTGTGTCCTTGGAAACTGCAAGTAAAAAACTCCCACAAGCCTCTCTCCTCTTTCATCTTCTGCAGAGCCGGCTAAAATGTATGAGGAGTGGTGTGGGCTTGGGAGTTAGAAGACAAAAAATATTTCTTTCCCCAAAGCCTAAGCCTTCTTTCAAGGAGTTTGCTTTTTAGAAACTTGCGTTTGAGTTTCCTCCTTCATAATTTCTTGCCATGGGCATTTATTTTTCCAGAAAAAATATATATATTGTGGGTTAGTGAAATCTTAAAAGTTCTGAGATGTTAGACACTATCTCCTCCTATATAACCTATTGCTGTATATTTTAAGTGTTTTTATTATTTTTTAATAACATGTTTACCTCATCCTATCACAAAGGCTTAAAGCAGCTTAAAAATCTGAAAACATCTCAAAAACATATTTTCAATGCTTTACTTTTAAAAAAAAGAATAGAGAAGCAAGACAAAAATTCTTCACAAAAAATATCTGTTGTTAGACTTCCATTTCAGTATCTCAGCTCTTCCTTGGACATACCTTCTCTTTTTGTTCTTGACTTTGCACCAGGTTAGACAGATCCTATCTACAGTCCAACCATCTGTTATAGTAGGGTGACCAGATAAAATCCAGGTCAGGGCTCATGTAACTTTAACAGTTGTAGAGAAAAGGGAATTTCAGCCAGTGTCATTTGTATGCAATTAGTTCCTGGTGAAATTCCCTCTTCATCACAACTGTTAAAGTTGCAGGGGCCCTGTCCTGGATTTTATCTGGTCACCCTATGTTATAGGGATGGCCATAGGTTGGCCTGTACATCAGAATATAGAAAGTAGAGTACTCCTCAAGAATAGAGGTGTTGGCCATCTCTATAATACATCATATCCCACTCTCTGCTGTTCCTTCAACTTTCTTGAGACCTCTCTCCACTGCAACCCTCTTCCTCTCTCAAATCAATCCAGCCCACTGAATTGTATCCCCTACTCTCATTAAGAGGTGTGACCATCTTACTTCTGCCTCCCATTCACAATTCCGACCCTCAGGGAGATCTTCTGACAATGCCATTGTGCAGCCCCATCCTATGCATCTTCACTCATGTTCAATGGGGCTTAATCCCTAGTGTATTTAGGATCACAGCCTCAATTATTTTGTATGTGGGTGCAGTCTCTCTAAGATGAGGGCTTCAGCAATTTTTTTTCAGTGGGGCTCCTTTCTCTCGGTGTTCCATAGTCTGATCATTTGTTGGAAGCACCATAAATCCTTGTATAGTGGACAGGGTTTGTTGGAAATGGGCACAACACTTGTTGGTTGTTTGGAAGGGGTTAACTTGATTTGGCTTTATTGGTTTAATTGGTTCTGTCCTTTCTTCCTTACCTATGTCTTGATCACTTCCCTTCTAATTGGTTCTGCTCCTCCCTTTTTTTATCTTTCTCCTTTTCGCTCTGCAATGAGGTTTTGTCTTTTTTTATCTCTGGTAGTAGAAGTGACTATGTATGTCTTTTACTTAGAGTAAAGCTATTATCGTTTTCTTTTTTTACCTTGACCATAAGTCTTAACAGACTGTTGATTACAACTTCCGTCTGTGCACTCGTCAAGCTATTCTCATATTACCTACATGGTTAAGCCATTATGGTATACCTCAGTTTGATGCAGCATTTAACAGTGAGCAGCCTTCTGTTGTTGTGTTACTGACTTTTTATTGCTTTTAAATTGGTGTTATCCACCTGAGCCTTTGAAATAGGATGGATGAGGCGGGGCTTCAAAAGGCAGTTTCTCATGTAGTGGAGCATCACACTACAGGCTCATCAGTCTTTTGGGTATTCACATGCTTATTCTAATATACACACAAGATTATTATGTGAAATTCTATATAAACTTGGCTTAAGATAACAACTGGTCTAGGGCCCCATATAAGTGACCCAAACCACAACCATATGTAAAGGGGGTAGCACTATTAGTATATTTTTCTTGTTATTGAATCCAGATGGGTTCTATGGTGTGAATTGGCTTCAGCTGAATTCAGAATGATAGAATGTGCACTTATATCAAATGATACTGTATAACGGGAATAATTTAAAAAGAAAGTTATAACTAGTCTTGGGATTGGCACAGAAAGTAAACTGAGAAGTCCTAATTTCCTATGGACAAGTAAACTCCTGTATGTGAAAGGCAGACTAACTTTCTTTTTATACTTTATGTGACCATGGTTGAAATATCTGTAGCTTCAGACCATGGTCAGAGCTGAGTCAGACCATGTGGTTACAAACTACATACTGGCCACATTTGGTATATAATAATATGAAGCAGTAGATGGAAGTAATAGATATTACTGGGGGTGGTGTGACATTGTTATCTTTTCGGCGCCAGGTCAAGACTTTCTTCTTCTCTCAGGCATTTGGCAATATCTGAGGAGCCTGGGTTTGTTTTTTGTTTTTGTAGCTTTTTGGGTTGTTGTAGTGGGTTTAAATGTATGTGTGTATTGTGTGTATGTTGTATGTTTTTGCTGTTTTAATTTTTGTATATTGTTTTTAATTGTTTTAATCCTATGCAAACCACCCAGAGAGCTTCAGCTATGGGGCGGTATACAAATGTAATAAATAAATAAATAAACTACAGGATGGTGGTGACCATGCCACCGGGTATCATTAATGGAGCCAAAAGTGCCAGTTCTTGTCATAATGTTCTTAGATACGGCTGAACCAAATCTGTCTGTTTTAAGTTCATTTCACCCTTGTATGGTGTTGGTAAGTGTGAGGACGAATCTTAGCCCTGTCAGTGCAGATTTCAAAGTGCTTCCACTTTCGGACAGACAACTGACTAACTCAGCAGGGCATTCTGCCTTGAAATTCTGAAGTCCTGCTGGTTTACTGTCCAAGAGGAAAACTTTGTGGGCTGCCTGTGGTCAGAGACAGCATGATTCAAGCAGTTGGCAGAGATGCCTGGAAGTGGAGTCTAATGCAGGCAGGAAGCCCAATTCTCCACTAACTGAAGTGCTATCAAAATTGGGACATGTGCTGATGGAATGCTTGAAGAGTCTGCTATTTTGGTGTGTGTTCTATGATCCTCCTGGATAGATACAGCAGAAATTTGGATAACTGGAATTTGGAAGTGAAGTGTTTTAAATGCTATGTTAGCCTAGTCCAGTCAGCAGACACTGATCAAGAACAATTTCACAAGGGACTTAAAGCATTTTTTGTTTAAATTGCTTTGTAATGTGAATGCATTGGTCAGAATAACAAACACCTCTCCTCCAGTTTCTTTTCCACATTAACAACAACCACATATTTATGCAAGAGAGGTTCAAAGGCAATTTAAATTCCACATGTTAAGTAATGTCAACACCGTGACTGTTAGGAGACTGAAATTGAGTTTTAGTCTGCAAAGAGAAAGTATAAGATGCCACTTAAATGTTTGTATTTGTTTTAGCAAAACAAATGCTGCCATTAGAAGACATTTGCAAGCAGTTAAATTTCAAGAGGATGATATTAGCAGGTAGTTTAAGGTAACTGGTGGAATCCAAGCAGTAATTTGGAGTTATACTCAATAATTTAGGGTTATGCACGTTCATCATCATCAATATTTATTACGGTCACAAGACCAGCAGAAACAAAACAACACTATAGGCGCATATAGTATTATGCACGTTAGATTCCATAGTTTTTCTGTTTAAATTTGCGCTTAGTTTTAATTTGGAATGGTTTACTAATTCTCTGGTAAATGGCCGCTTTTCACTAATGTGCTATGTGGAAGTATATTAATGTGGAAGCCCATGGTAACATGCTTTGTATGTGCACCTTTCTGCATTGTGGAGGGTACCACACAGAAAGAAAAATACTGGCGTCACTGTTATGTACACTACAAAGTAGGGGTGTGCACGGACCCCCCGGATCGGATCGGGACCCGGATCGGGACCTCCAATTTTGTCCCGGACCGGTTCGGACAAAATCGGAGGCCCCCCGGACCGGATCGAGTCCGATCCCGACCCAAAAATCGTACATTTTTGGATCGGCCGCCATTTTTTTCCCCATAGACTTGCATTGCAATGCAAGTCTATGAGGAAAAAATGGCGGCGGGTGGGTAAGGGGGGGCCTAACTCCCTCCCCCCCCCGGGGCCGTCCGCTGTGGACGGCCCCGGCAGGTAAACCCCCTCCCCCGCGCTCCCTACCCCCCCTGGGGCCGCCCGCTTCCATCCGCTGGCGCCCGCGGGCGCCAGCGGATAGAAGCGGACGGCTCCGGGGGGGGGGGTAAGCCCCCTTCCCCGCCACTTACCTTCTCGGCCCGTCCGGCGCCGGCGGCTACTACCAGCGGGCTCCGCGGCCTACTCTCGAGTAGCGCGCCGGGTGATGTCATCACCCGGCGCGCCATCCTAGAGCAGGCCGCGGAGCCTGCTGGGAGTAGTAGGCGCCGGCGCCGGACGGGAGCCGCCGGGCCGGAAAGGTAAGGGCCCCCCTCCCCCCTCCGCGCGCCCCCTCCTCCCCTCCACGCACCCCCTCCTTACCTTTCCGGCCCGGCGGCTCCCGTCCGGCGCCGGCGCCTACTACTTCCAGCAGGCTCCGCGGCCTGCTCTAGAGTAGCGCGCCGGGTGATGACATCACCCGGCGCGCCATCCTAGAGCAGGCCGCGGAGCCTGCTGGGAGTAGTAGGCGCCGGCGGCGGACGGGAGCCGCCGGGCCGGAAAGGTAAGGGCCCCCCTCCCCCCTCCGCGCGCCCCCTCCTCCCCTCCACGCACCCCCTCCTTACCTTCCCGGCCCGGTGGCTCCCATCCGGCGCCGGCGCCTACTACTACCAGCAGGCTCCGCGGCCTGCTCTAGAGTAGCGCGCCGGGTGATGACATCACCCGGCGCGCCACCCTAGAGCAGGCCGCGGAGCCTGCTAGTAGTAGTAGGCGCCGGCGCCGGACGGGAGCCACCGGGCCGAGAAGGTAAGTGCCCCCCTCCTCCCCCCCCCCGCTGTCCACTTTCATCGGCGGGCGCCCGCTGGCGCCCACCAATGGAAGCGGCGGTGGGCGCCAGTGGGCGCCCGCCGATCCGCCGATCCGCCGAACCGGTTCGGAGCTTTTTCGGACCGGTTCGGATTGGATCGGCCGATCCAGCTGCGGGATCGGAAATCGGATAATTTATCCGATTTCCCACTGGACCGGACTCGGATCGTGGATCGGGTCCGATCCAGTGCACATCCCTACTACAAAGCCACTCTGAGAAATTTGGAAGAGGTTCAGCAGCATCAGTGTCACTATCCACAGTAGCGATCCTCCACCCGTGCTGATGCATATTTGGGTATCAGAATATCCCTCTTCACCCCCACTCCTAATAAGAGAGTGCTCCCCTTATTCTTCTCAGGAGTATACCTGGCAAGAAAGGGCAGCACTCAGGTACCAGCCCTGGGACTGTATGTACGTGTGAGGGAGAGGGTGAGAGGGAATGAACTGTAGCAGGAAAAGGGAAGTAAACCCAGCTGGCTTCTTTTCCACTGACACAGGAAGTCCACTGGATGCCCATCACCACATCCCAAACTCAGGGTACTATCACCTCTTAATTCCCTGGAAGCACTGAGAAGCAGGACACTTTTTGATTTGTGAGCTGGGGCTGCTCCCTTGCTGCTAACTTAGATCTACACCAAGCAGGATATTGCACTATGAAAGTGGTATAAAAGCGATATATAAAAGTCAGGAGCCACACTACTGCATTATAGCGGTATTGAAGTGCACTGACAACTGTTGGGGCCCATAGACGCATACTGTATACCGCTATATCCTGCTTGGTGTGGCTCCTGCCTTTTATATACTGCTTACATACCACTATATCCTGTTTGGTGTAGATTTGGCCATAATCTCAAGGGAGTGGAACTTGGCCTTGGAGAACAAATTTCCTCTGATCCCAATACCTGCCATTTGCTATATGAATTTTCATAGGTTTCCACTTTAGAGTACTGAAGGAGCTACTTCTCATCCCCCACAATGATAGCTAAAACCTGAGAAGAATGCATTGAGTAACTTATGCCATTCAAATGCAGAGGGAAATGTGGTTCATCGTCATCCTGGAGGCTGTTTAAACATAATCTTTGCCCTGCAGTGGCTGCAAATCAGTGCTGCATTGGCTATATGACACAGCTGCCAATTCACAGCCACCGGGGCAAATAGACGACGCTGCACATTAGAAAAGTTGGGGACTTATCCCGCTGAAGTGAGATCAGCACAGCTTTGACCTTTCTGCATTGTAGAGGGTACCACACAGTACCCTCCACAATATCCTCCACGATGTCCTTGCTCTGTCCTTGCTCACAGTACCCTCCACAATGTCCTTGCTGTCTGTCCTCACTCAAGTATCAAGCCAGGGACGTACCTGGGGATTACCTTCCGCCACCCCTTAGCAGAGAAAGCATTGGGTTTAATGGCAGGACAGCACCGTGAAGGCAGGCTCATGCTGTGCATTATTGTTTAATGTGAATGCAGACCAACAATTTAAATATAAGGAAATATTTTCTTCTACGATTTTATTTGAATATACAGACAGTTACCACAGCGGTATATGAACATATCTGGCTAACAATGCCCTTATTTATAACTTTGTTATCATTAATGTTAAAGACAACTAACCAGTGTGGTGTAGTGGCTAGAGGTTTGGACCGGGAGTCAAGAGATCCAGTTTCTAGTTACCACTCAGCCATGGAAGCTCACTGGGTGACTTTGGGCCAATCACAGACTCTCAGGATTATTGTTGTGAGGATGACAATGGAGAGGATGAGGATTATATACACTGCCTTGGGTTCCCTAAGGAGGAAAAACAGGTGGGATATAAATGTAATAATAAATAAATAAATAAATAAATATACAATAGTTCTGTGTGGGAGGGTCTGCTGGACTGACTCAGCTGATTGTGGAATAAATTGGAGTCTTTTTCTTGACATTAGAAGATTTCGGAATGTATCTCAATAGGAAGAGTTTAGCATATTATTCTTGTAAAGGAGGTGTGTATGGCACATAGCATTGCATTTTGCTGTTGTACCATTTTCAAAAACTAGAGGGGGGAGGGATATGCAGTTGTACATCAGGATGTTGTGTAGTGCCATGGGCCACGATGGAACAGTAGTGTGAATCGGATTGTCATACTAGTGATGATGATGACAAAGTTTGCTGACAACAGGCTCCTAATGCAAATTTTTACTACCAGTCAGGCATCATTAGTCTGCAGCTCTTCATCTATTTAAAATAATAATTAATAATGAAATGTATTTTGAACTGGAGTCCCACATAAACACTGAATAGTCAGCATTCGTTAGATCAGGTAAACAAGCCTGTAGCCACTGATGTCTTATGCTCAGAGTTTGATTCTTTATTCCCCTTAATCGGTCTTAATGAGAAACTTTCCTCCCTCCCTGATGGCTATACTTTACTCTAGCCTTCCCCAACCTGATGTCCTCCAGATATTTTGGACTACAACTCCCATCAATCCCAGCCAAAAAGGCCAGTGGTCAGTGATGATGGGAGTTGTCACCCAAAACATTTAGAGAATATCAGGTTAGTTAAGTCTTAATATGCCTCCTTGCTCAGGATAGGAGACATATTATAGCTTCCCAGTCGTCTAGACAATAAATCCTGCTGCCCACCCTCACGATTCCCTCTTCAACCAGGAATATATGTTGTCATTAACCTTCACTTTAACATTGGGAGGAGCACTGGGGCGGGGGTGTACCACTGGAATAGGCAGCCTTATACCACTGTAGTAATTGTGGTGCGAATCTTTACGTATAGACTAACTTCTTCATAGTAGCGGAAACCATCTCATGCTGCTGGAGCCGTGGGATCACACAAATCTAGGCCAGCTGTGTTTTTGTTTTTGTTTTAATTCCTTGATTGGAAAAAAAAGCACACTCAAATATTTTGTTTGCTTGCTGTTTTGTTTCAGTGCTGTACGATTCTGTGTGTCTTGCAGTCTTCTAAACAAATGTCTCCTGTAACTTGCACAAATGCAAACATCTCATTTTGTTTTTATATTCATGCTGTTTTAGCACTGGAATATGTGTGTGTGTGTGTGTGTGTGTGTGTGTGTGTGTGTCCATCCCTGAAATAACAAATTATTTGATGCACTGATGTTGCAATTCCTGTAAACCAATACCAGGAGAACTTCTGTCATGGTAGATGGTAGTGTAGGCTATTCCTGTCATGTTGTACAGTAAGGAGTAGGGTTGTTGTTGTTTTTAAATAAAGGGAGATTGTTTAAAATAAGGGCCTTTGGGGGACCTTGTTAAGGGTCTAGCATTCCGCAATCGTTCTTGCATAATTGATGTATCTTTGGAAAAAATGCACTCAGGAAGGCGTAGGCTTGGGTGGATGTGTACCTCCACTGCCAGAATTCGTTTTTGAAATGGTATTGTAAAAAGGGGAAACATTTAATGCCTTATTACAAAATGCTGTTTGAGTCATGCTGTATTTTTATTTGAAATATTTCCTTTATTTTTTCAATGTTGGGTTCATAAAGGTGGAGAAAAAAGAGAGCAAAGCTCTGGTGCTATGTAAAAATATTTTTCTTTATTTCTTTTATCCTATCTTCTAGCTGCTCGACGCGTTTCGGTTACAAAACCTTCATCAGGAGCTGGAGCACTTCTCTACAATTTTGTGATTGTTACTAAGAAAAGCTGAATCTAGAATAAGAATTAAAGATCAAAGTTTTCTGCTCATGTGATGTCCTAATAGGCTGTGATGTCAGAATTTCGAGACGACTGAGCCTATTAGGACATTACATGAGCAGAAAACTTTGATCTTTAATTCTTATTCTAGATTCAGCTTTTCGTAGTAACAATCACAAAATTGTAGAGAAGTGCTCCAGCTCCTGACGAAGGTTTTGTAACCGAAACGCATCAAGCAGCTAGAAGATAGGATAAAAGAAATAAAGAAAAATATTTTTACATAGCACCAGAGCTTTGCTCTCTTTTTTCTCCAGCTTGTTGGTGCTCCCTTCCCTCTTTGTTCCATCAGGATTCATAAAGGTCCTGAGCTGACAGCACTGAAGAATGAAGTGATGTTGAATGAAAAGGAATGCTCATGCTAATAGAACTCTATTAATAATTCTAACATAGAATACAGAATTAGATTTAATCACAGTTAGCGCTAGTGAGAAAAGGGTAACTCAAGTGTTATGATAGATCACAGAGTGATACGGTAGTTTAAATTATATTCATGTATACTATTCAGTAGCGTTCTTATCCCCTCAGTAAGAATGCTTGATCCTACTAATGCACTGCATTAGTCTTGAAATCATTCTGTTTCTGCAATTAGTAATGCTAACAACAGTGTACATATTATTATTTTACACAGAAAGTTCTGGTAAGTTATATAGAACAAAGTAACTACACATGAGATTGGCTAGAACAGGGGTGATATTGGGTTGCAGAAGGAAATAATTTACAACCCAAAGTGCATTTATTATTATTATTATTATTATTATTACATTTCAATATCACAATAGAAGGATGGCTCTTGCTGCAGTTTATATTTCAAAGGATCAAGGATTATATTTTATATGCTAACAAGGGCTTCACTTTACTTATGGGATAAAACCAACATTGTGTGAGGGCCCTTCCGCTCACACAACAAGTTTCCCTTTCCTTGCTTCCCCATGCACTCTCCAGATCTGGACAGATGAGTAATTTGATCCATAGCGATCTGTTCCACTGGTAGAAGGACCAGATTGGATACAACTATTTATCGAATCTTTAAAATCAACATGTTTATCTTTATAACTGCTAAGGGTTTGATGTGAAAAAGGATTATTATATTTTGAGTAATATATTTAGGATTATACAGGGGAATTGTGGCCTCGCAGAGACATGTGCGACTTGTATCCAACTGTGTTTGTCCACCAGTACAACAGATACTATTGGCAGAGAAGATTACCCCTCCCCTCTGGAGCTGCCCCTCCTCACATACCCTAATCTGGAGCAGATTTGGAGGGGGCACAGAGATTTCAGAGGAAGAGAAGTCCTGTAGAATGAGTGCAACTCTACTTGCATGGTGTTGGATGTAACCTTACATGTTTTAAGATAGTCTTTCGCACTCTTTTTATATTTGAACTGTTGATGGAGATTTCTTTTATTTGATATAAAAGCAGAGTGGGTATATAAATGAATAGCTTTAGAATTTGCTAGTGCTACCAGGCATATATCAGAAGTAAATATGAGTAGATTACTCTTGATTCCCCCCTGCTTTCTCTTTCTGACTTCTATGTTTTTTTCCCAGAAAACTGGACTATATGAGTATAAAGTATACAGTCTTCTTCCTGATTGTCCCCCAGACCTATGTGCTGACGTTTACATGGATTTAAATTACAGAACAAAATGGGACCAGTATCTTAGAGGTTAGTAAATAATTAAGGGGAGTCATTAGAAATTGTATTTGGGCAGGAGAATCTGAGCCCTTATTTTGGAAAACTCTTGCATTGGAGCCTCTGAGTTATCCAGAGCCCTTCCAGGCTCATGCCAGCAGGGCAGAAGTGAGGGAGTAACTGCATTTCACTCCCTTTTCCCCAATGATTGTGTGTATGTTTGTGTGTGTGTGCCTTTCATCTGATTCCCTTCCACTGAAACCAATGAGAGGGGATTAACCTATGCCAGCTCCAGGGCTGGTATAGGTTATTGGCATGTTTGGGAGCATAGCCTGGGGTTATGGGATAGGTTTTTTTGGTATAAATAATGCCCCCCCCAATCTTAAACTTTGCAGAATTGGTCTGTTCTCTATGCCCAGTTTTCAAAAACTTACTATTTTCCTTAGATATGGCACAGAAGGAAGGCTTGCTCATCTGCCATCTCCCTTGACTAACCAAGCTGATCTGAAAGATGAATTGTAGGCACACTATCTTGCCTTTGGTTGACACTAAATCAGTGCAATCATGTCACAGCCATAAAGAGTGGGGAAGGAAATCTATGTTCCCAACATGACAGGGGCAAAAGGATGTGAATGTCTCCTTCTGCAAGTGACTCACAATGTCCGATTTGCTGAATTTCACACACATTTTGATATATGGTAAGATCAAGCAGGGCGTGTCCCCATTTCGAGTTGCTTGAGTTATCTGCACCATGAGGCTATACTCACAGACGAGACATTTTTAAAAGGTGGATTTTTCTAGTTTTTGTCTTAACTCCAGAAAGTGGGACTGTTATGAAGAACAAAATACTTGATTTATTTTGATATGTAGCTTGCACTTCCCAGGGCGGAGAGTGGGTGGATGGGTGGTTCATACAACACTACAGACAAAATTAGTGGTGATATTGCATACCTTTTAATGTTCAGTATTGAAAGAAAACAAGTAAAAGTGTACTTTTTCCTAAGATAAATATTTCCATGATTATTAAAAACTGAGGAAGCAGATTATCCTTGCCACTTTGGTAATTAATTATTGAGATTTCAGTCTCTTTTGACATGATTCATGCATCTAGCCCCCATGCAGCAAGCCTTCAGATTAGTATGTTTGCATACAGGGAGAGAGTCAAATGTTTTTCTGGTCGCAGCCCTTCATGTCTCATTGGCTCTGCTCCCAGAGGGCTTTATGGGGGAGTAGGAGAATACCTCTGGAAGCTTAAATGCTCCCAGGTGTGGACAGAGCACCTATGCACATCAATATAAATATTCCCACCAGCACCCCGTATTTTCCTTACTTTTTGAAGATAGACTACCCTTGAGCAGTCTATGTTCCTGATGGCAAGTTTGGAAAAGTTGTAGACAGTTTTAAAAAGCGGTGGTTTTATTTTAATTAAAGGCAATAAAAGATGAATAAAGGCAATAGTCAGGCACACCAGGGGTTATGTGATAAGAAGCTGGTTGAATAATAATAATAATAATATATTTATTTATTTATTTATTACCCGCCTCTCCCTCCGGATCGAGACAGGGAACAACATCAGTACAACAATATAAAATACATAAAACTGATTAAAAGCATATAAAATTAATACATTATTGAAATCAACAAAATCTTAAAATTCGACTAGGTAGGTCTGCTGGAAGAGATCTGTCTTTATTGCTCTCTTAAATTCTAGAAGACCGGTAAGTTGATGGGTCTCCTCCGGCAGGTCGTTCCACAGTCTGAGAGCGGCAGAAGAGAAGGTCCTCTGGATAACGGTTGTCAGCCTAGTCTTGGCCGACCGTAGTAAGTTCTTCCCAGAGGACCTGAGCATGTGGGGTGGATTGTATGGGAGAAGGCGATCCCGCAGGTAAACTGGACCCAAACCATGTAAAATGAACAACATTTTAATATCAGAGAGATATTAATCAGCAACCCACCCTCACTCTCCTTGATCCCTTGCCACTCTTTGTGCAGCCTTATGAGGATGACCTTAAAGTGACATGTCTTATCCAATGGTATTTCACCTCTTGTGAGACAAACAACTATTTCATTTTAAAATGAAACCCCCAGTAATTTGAAGAGGTGCCTCTGTATTGTCCATTCAATAGGATGTGTCAACTGTGTCTGTTTTCTCACATCTGCACTTTTGAGTTTGATTTCCCTTACAGCATAAGACTTAGAAAGCTGAATAGGATGTCCAGTGGCACCAAGTTAATACTCCAGTGACCTCTGGTGGAAAACACAATATTCTGTGGTGTCATATTGCATTCTGGGAACTACAGTTCCTTCCATTAAATAGCTGGCATTGCATATAAAGTCATGTGAAAAGAAGATATTCCAGGTATTGCTATTAGGTCCCTTGATTGGCTCCCTGTCATGTATATTATAGCAAAATAGTCCCTCGTGCAGCCATTCTCACATTACTTGGAGGGGGGTAAAGTATGTGAACTGGCGTTGTGACTTTATGGTCTGCCTGACATAATAGCCCAAGAAAGAATTGTTTTTAGTTGGAAGGGAAGATGCTTTAATACAGCTTTCCACATGGATGGCTGAGGAATGCTGAGAGTTGTAGGGGGCATTTGGATGATTGTGTTGGCAAAACAAGTTGGTGTGGCTCCTCCCTTTGCCCTTGTGTGTGTTGCGCACGTAACTGTCATTTGCATAATTTCCTGCAATACAGCACGTGTTGACCAAACCTGGTACACAGCAAAGCAGGGGTGGTTTTGTACCCACACTACAACCTTGACTGCAAGTTGTGGGTTGAATAGTGGATATGGAACCACTCCCGCTGTGCACCAGATTTGGACAACACGCCAACCCATGCTGCATCGTGAGGAGTTTTGCAAATGACGGTTACCTGCGCAGCACGTGGGGGGTGGGGGTGGGAGAAACCACAATGGCTTCTTTTACCGACATGATCTACTGAATCCAGTCGTAGTCTAACACATCTGGAGGGCACCAGGTTGGGGAAAGCTGCTTTAAGAAGTTCCTTCTCCCATTCTATATGAACTTTCCCAATTTTGGAGATCTATGCAGGGGGATCCTATCTGAGAAGTAATATCTATGGTTGCTTAGGATAGCACTGCAACTTTAGAACGTTCTCCTCAAATAGGCCCAACATCTACCTCTTCTCCAATACATCGTGGCAAAAACATTTATTTCCTTTCAAGTCCTTTGGCTGTTATAAGCATGCACAAAAGCCCAAAAACTGCCAAACAATGAATGGTTGTGGGGTGAGGCCAGAGGAAGAGGGGCATGGGCCTCTGGTGCACCCCAAAGGGCCAGACTATGACCATAACACGACTGGATTTGCCCACCCCCCAATCTGAGGCTGCCACCCCTGCTTTATTTGTTTGATGACTCTTTGTATGTGATCTACATTCTTTATGTTAGATTATCAGTAGCATGGTATTGCATGTAAGGAATATCTGAAGTGTTGATAAAAGTTTTGTAGAATGTGTGTGTGTGTGTGTGTATACATATGTGTGTGTGTTTTATGATATATAGATTAGAATAATGTTTGTTGTATCCATCATAGGATAATGTGGGCTAAAGACAGAAAACAGAAGTGGTCAAGTTTACAGATGCTGAGGCTTCCCAAAAGAACCCCCAAAACAAATCCAATTTGATCTTCTAAATGTGGTTGGAACAACACATTAAGAAAACATGTGGCTGTGGCTGAAAACGTGAATCCTGCATCTCCTCCCCTCTCCCTCCATTAATGTATAGTCAAAAGAGGAATGCATGGTGTAACTTTGCACTCCATGGCCGTTTCTACACCAGCCTTTTGTTGTGGGATTCCCCTGGGTGGTCCCTGTGAGTCCAAATGACACAGGGACTCCCGGGGGCAGGGGGGATGGGCATGGGTTTCCCCCAGGATAAGGGATCCCGGGGGAAACCTGATTCTTCCCATGGTTCTGGGAACATCCCAAGACTGCGGGACATGTGGGTGCCCGTCCCAGCTGGTGCCTGCTTACTCGCAAGTAAATGGGCACAGAGCCGCACAGCGCAGCTCTGTGCCCATCAAGGGAGGGGAGAAGAAAATCTGCCACCTCCAGGATGTGGGGGGGGGGGATTTCGGGGTTTATTTTTTTTAAAAAAAACAACTCACCATTTCGTTGGAGCGCAGGTGCGCTCTTTGCGGATTGCCCGAAAAACATGTTGGGTGTGATGGCCCAGGAGGAAGCCGGGTCGTCGCATTTCCCATGTGCATTGCAGTGATGATCCCAGAAGCAGGTACTTCCGGGATCATCCCTTCTCCCTCCCTCTATACCCGTATGGTATAGAAAGGCCCCAGGTTTACTC
Source organism: Anniella stebbinsi (assembly GCA_029215795.1). Classification (NCBI taxonomy): domain Eukaryota; kingdom Metazoa; phylum Chordata; class Lepidosauria; order Squamata; family Anniellidae; genus Anniella; species Anniella stebbinsi. Next base: position 33,753,468 of record JARDYH010000005.1, read on the forward strand.
CACTTCCATTACTGGAGGAGAAGAGGGGACCACCTGCTATAACTTTCTGTGTTTTGATATTAGTGTTTGCATTATTTTTTAACAATATAAACCTCAGCCTTTGCTCGCAGTCTGACTCCCTTATATGTATTCTCTCCCTATTAATTTGAAAGTATTTTGGTTGTCACAGAGATCTTTTGTTTTAATGCTGCAGTTGTAACGGCCTTTGTGCCAGAGACAAATAAAATGTTCATATCATACTGGAGGAGAAAGGAGCAGAAAACAGGGCTTAATGCTGAATGGCAGCTGCTACATCATACTGTAAGGTGCCTTGTGTGCACATGTGTATGTATCTCAACAGTCAGGTTCTGGATCTTTCCCTCCTGCACCACCAGTTCTGTTTCCACTGGCAGACTGAGCTCTTTGCTTCAAGGGCACTATCTAATCTGTAGTACCATGTAGTGAACGTAGGCTGACTCCAGGGGCCAGTCTCTATGCACCAGAGCTTGCTCCTTAGTCTGAGCAACTAATCTCAAGTGTGAGAACCCTTCCTAAACTCCTGTTCCCCTTCCATGATTGCTGCCTTGGATTTTAGCCTTTGTTGCCTGGTTTTAACTGACCTAACCTTTGCTGAGGCCTGACACATACAAAGTTATAATTTGGTATGACTTCTGTCACACATTTAATTAACCAAATGTTAATTAACTAAATGCTTGACAGTCCTTATATTCTATATATAAGTTCATGGTCTGCATCTAACACATTTCCTCTCCAATTTGTAGAAATGTGTGAGAAAACTCATGATGGCAGAACAGTTATCTACTGGGAATTGAAATTCCCTTTCCCCTTGGCAAATAGAGATGTATCCTTTCATGCCTTGGATTGGAGTTTTATGTTTAGCATTTGCAGACCCTAACATGATCCCCAGTTCTTCTCAGCACGGTTCTGAAAGTTTAAATTAAACTTTGAGAAAAGAAAAAGTAGGTCGTTGATGAATATTCTTGTGAATCATATTGCTTCTTATTATATTTGAAAAGCAAAACGACACATGAATTTCAATCTGAAAATCCAGGCTTCTTGTTAAAGGTGTGTTCTCTGTATCTGTATCAATATGTACTCTTGCTCCATAATATATATTATATTTTAAATTCCTGGTTATTTCTTAAACTTCAGTGCAGTATGTTTTTATTCGTGAGCGTCAAGATATGGAAGTTGATGGACAGAAGTTCTATGTTGTATTGGCTAAAAATGTGGCCACTACTAAATTCCCAGAAAGGCCTGGGATTGTTAGAGTAAAGAATTATAGTCAAAGTGTGGCCTTCGTAAGCGATGGCAAGAAAGGGTCCAAAGGTAAGAAATCAATAATTTTATAGAAATGCCTGCTTATAAATCCTGCATTGGTAAATTAGGATTGTGAAGAACTTGCTTTTTAAAGATTAATAATCTAACAATTTAGTATTTTCAAATTAATAATCCAATTGCTTGTAGATGATTGCTAAAAAGATGTGTAAAATATAATATTAGAGGCCTGCAGCCAATGTTTTAGCTGGTAAATTTCATTACCACAATCATCTCCCCCCTTCACCCCATTCCAGCTAACCACTAGTGAATGAAGGGAGATCCCCCACTCATATATCTCTTTTTCGCTTTTGTCTGTCTGTCTCCTCCCCCACCCCATATACTTGCTCATCTTGTTTTTTCTGGCATCTCTGTGGGCTCCATCACACCTTTTTTTCCCAGGTTTGCCTCCATAATTTCCACCTCCGTTTCATTAGTGCATCAAGCTAATGGTTCCTTTCATGTGGGTTTGTGGTATCAGCACTGTACCGGTGAAACCTCCTTTCTCTTGTTCGCTCTCCCACTCCACCCTGCCCCACCCTGCGCCTTCTCCTTCCCCCTCTAGTTTATTGGTTGTGACATTGTGATGGACGTGGGTGCCTCCCCCCCTCGCTCTGGCTTTGTTGTCTAGCATTTTACTGATTTAACGTTTCATTGGTTGGGTGCCGTTTCTGCGGGCAACGAGGGTGGGGTTGGAGCAGCAAAAGTCCATTCCATGCGGCATGCTGGAGGAGGAGAACTGCCCCGCCCTTCTCTTTTGTCAGCAAGACCTCCCTTCAAAGCACACGCCCCCAACAAAGGACATAGCATGAGGATGTTAATACATGGGGCAGAAGGGCGCTTTAATCCCATGTGGAGGAAATAAGCCGGACTTTCCCCGCTCTAGGAAAACACAGGCGGGGGGAAGAAGCAGGGTGACTGCAGGACAAGCATGACATCATGTGAGTACCACGCTGCAAAAGGAGCAAAACAGGCATGACGAGAGTTCAATAAAACACTAGTGTGATGGAGCCCTCTGTCTCTCAGTCCACCTAGATCACCTCTTTCTTTCCAGTCTCAAGCCACTTTATTTTACTTGCCTCAGTCTCTTTCCTTCACCTCTTCCCAGATACATGCACTGTTTCTAGCAAGACTTCACTGCCACAAGCCCAACATATGATATTTTAGGGTGAGTTTGCATGTAACTCTGAATCACACCCAATGAGGGCTGAATCTAGTACATTCTGTTCCATCATTAATTTCTGAATTTATTTATTTGCCTTCTGCAGTTTCATGCACAAGTGTTTAGTTGTGATTGTCTTCTGTTTTTTCTACCTATCTGCACTTAATTATGTGAAATTATGCCTTATTTCTTTTCCTCATAAAAGTTGAGGTCTCACAATGTTGCTTTGTTCTTTGGGGCAAGGAAGGGGCACGGCAAACCGCTTTTGCAACTCAAGGTTTACTGAAGGGCATGGTATTGGATATTCTCCTCTATACACATGTACAAACTTGTGTATATTCATAAGATACATATTTGTTATGGGATCTTTTTGACTTTGGCAATAAGATGTCTAGCAGGAGGAATCCAATGATTCATACATGCACACATACACTGGCTTCTTGGAAAAAAAAGGGGGAATTTATTCAACACAAGCAAGAATTTAAAATATGTATTCATTAATCAGGGGACTTAACTTATTGGAGCATTCATAATCAAAATAAACATATCATACATAAATATGCAATAAACCCTCAGCAAACGTGGAGAGAACTGGATTGTGGGGAAATTAGTTTAGTTCTCTCAGTAGCTCTCAGTAGCTGAGTCCAAAGGCTCAATTGCTTAAAGGGACTGGAGATGTGTGAACTGTCTGGGCTAATCAGGGATGGGCTTGCGAGTGTAAAGAGGTCAAGAGGTGGGGATTAGGTAAATCAGACTCCCTAAGGGAGCAGTCCTATCGTCACTACACATTGTCTAGATGGCCATAGAATTTTTCGGTTTCTGGGAATCAAGGTCAAGGTTGTTCTTCTGTTTGAAAAGAACAGAAGAATGTCAGATCTGGCATTGTAAACATACAAAGAAGTGAGACAAAACACTTTCAGGTTGAATCAATAGCCATCCCGGGGTGAAACAATGAGGCTGAGACAACTCCTTGCCAGAGCCATCTTAAATATCCAAGAGAGGGCATTCAACAAAGAGATTATTGAGCCTGCAGTTATTCAGGTATTAAATAGTTTTTGCAATACTGAGAACTTTTTAATCTATGCCTGGAGCTTGATTGAATTATGCATTGGGAAGTCACATTGGGTTGGCAATTGCATACGTAATTATGTTCAGCATTTTGTAGTTCTGATTAGATTGGTATTGCTAGAGTTGACCTTGCATACGTGACCCATAGAGTCATTAGACAAGACTACTTCGCTATCACTTTCCCCACCTTGGCTTCAGCAAGGATTTCAGCAAGTGACCATCTCTCTTCTTGGTTGCCAACTGTGTAGGGAGTTTACAGCATGTGCACAGTCCCCTAACAGGCATGGTCAGCAGTGGTGTCAAAAAATAAGGGGGACCTTCTATGCCAGAAGATCTTGCTTGCATTCTTCTTTAGATCACTCAATAAAAAAAAATCTAGCCATTTTTTTTTTGCCCTTACTAAAGGGCTAAGTGGCCCATGTGATAGGACCATCCACACATACTTACTATTGTAAAAGCAATATGGGAACAGGAGTTTCTTGGAGATGGTGAGGAGGGAAACTAGTGTTAGATTTTCCCAGGATTAGTCAAACTGTTATTAGATTAGTCTAAATTTTGAGGTGACCTCTTGGACTTGGTGGCTATTTTTCTTCAGTTTTGGGAAGGTTTTGGCAGAGTCTAAAGATGAAACCAGACATGGTATCTTTCCACAGATCAGGAAAGGTACTACCAAGTCCAAGAGATCACCAGCGTAGTTCATGAGCCGTTTCAAGGAAACTATTAGAGAAAAGAAACTTCCTTCATAATATGAAAGTCTTGCCCAAAAGAGAACAAAAAGAGAGACACATTTGCAAAAAAAGAAATGCAAGCAGAATGCAAAAATGATTTTGAGGCTCATATCGCTAATAATATTAAGACAACAATTAAAAATTTATTTAAAGACATCAGAAACAGGAAACTGGCTAGGGAAGCAGTTGGACCATTGGATGACAAGGATGTTAATGGAGTATTAAAGGTGGAGTGGATAAGGATATTGAAGAGAAATGGAATAATATTATTTTTATTAAATAAATGAATTGGAAACCAAAGTCAGGATTTTTCAGACCATGATGTTTCTGATCACCATGTATAGATGTGAAAGTTGGACAATGAAAAAAGTGGATAGGAGGAAGATCAACTCATTTGAAATGTGGCGTTGGAGGACAGTTTTGCAAATACCGTGAACTGCAAAAAAGAGAAATAAGTGGGTTGTAGAACAAATTAAGCCAGAACTCTCACTAGAAGCGAAAGTTTTGTAATTGAGGCTATCATACTTTGAACATATAATGAGAAGAAATGACTCATTAGAAAAAATAATAATGCTGGGAAAAACAGAAGATAGAAGAAAAAGAGGAAGACCAAGCAAGAAATGGATTGATTCCATAAAGGAAGATGCAGACATGAAGTTTCAAGATCTGAATAGAGTGGTTAACAATAGGTACGAATGGAGGTCACTGATTCATAGGATCACCATAAATTGAAACCGACTTGAAGGCACATAACTAACTAGAATAAATAATTTGTATATTTCTTCAGTACAGAAGGTGTAGGGCAGATACCACTATCTGAACTGACATTTTCAGAAAGGGAGTCTCTGAGGCAAATAGAGGTGAGAAGAGATGAAGTTGTAGACCTTTTTGAGAAATTGAAAGCAAACAAATTACTGTGTTGAGACTGTACCCATTGGAGAGTTCCTAAAGAACTCAAATGTGAAATTGCTGAAACTCTAACAAAAGTACGTAACATGACCTCAAGATTGGCCTCTGTACCACTGTGGAAAATGGCCACAATGCCAGTTTTTAAAAAGGGATTGGGGGAAGGGTGGTTAGGAAATTACAGGCCAGTTAGCTTGTTTGTTCTGGGTAAATTGGTGAAAAGCATGATTGAAGATACATTTATCAAGCATATTGAAAAGGAATAGGCAAACTGGTGCCCTCCAGATGTTTTGGACTATAATTCCAATCAACCCTAGACAGTATGGCCAACGTTCAGGGATTTCAGGAGTCTACCTCATATATAGGAAGATAAGTCTTGCTGAAGAATAATCAACATGGCTTCTACAAAAGTGAGTTCTGCCTCACTAATCTTTTACAGTTCTTTGAGTGTGCCAGCAAGCATGTGGATAGGGGTGATCAGGTAGACATAATTTACTTGGACTTTCAAAAGATCCTCACCAAAGACTCTTGAGAAATTGTCAACAGTCGTGGGATAAGTCGTGGGATGCGAGAAGAGTTCATCTTATGGATGGAGAGCTGATTAAAAAAACAGAAAGCTGGGAGTAGGAATAAATGGAGAGATGGGGTCCTTGTAACTTGTTCATAAACAATCTGGAGCTAGGGGTAAGCATCAAGGGTGCCAAGTTTGCTGAGAACACCAAATTATTTAAGCTGATTAAAACTCACCAAATTGGGAAACATGTGTTAAAGTGGCAAATGAGATTTGGTGTAAGCAAGTGAAAAGTGATACACATTGAGGCAAAAAATATAAGAACACTGGGGCAAAACATCTCATATATGATGATGGTGTCTGCAAAGGTCATGACTGATGAGGAAATGAAAATGTTAACTCAGTACACGGCTGCTATGAAAAAGGCAAATACCATGTTGGAAATCATTAGGAAAGGAATCAAAAGTAAAGCTGCTAATCTCATAAAGCTTTAAACGAATCTATGGTGTGATGATACTTAGAATGTTGTTACTGTTCTGGTCACTGCACCTCAAGAAGGATAGTATATTGCTGGAAAAGATGCAGAAAAGAGCAACCAAAATGATCAAGGAGCAACTTCCCTTTTTATTTTAGAAAAAATGGTGAGTAAGATTTGGACATAATAGAGGCATATAATATTATGTGTGGTGTGGAAAAGGGAATAGGGAGAGTCTTCCTCATATTGCTGTAATCAGGGGTCATCCAATCCAATTGATCGGAGATTCAGGACAGTGAACTGGAAACTGGGAACTGAATGATCTTAATCTTATTCACAAAACTATTCATATGTTCTTCTTCGTGGTCTCTGTGCATCACACATATTGGCTCGCGCCGGCGCCGAGCCTATTTCGGGACTTCTATAGCTAGCTTAGATATTTTTGGCGGGAACCCCTCCCCCCCACCGTCGTATCGCGCATGCTCCGGGTTCCCGCTCACCTCAGTTCCTTTTCGACCGCCGTGCTGCCAGCCTCGCGGATGACTTCTCGAACGGACGTTCGTATTTCTTCTTTCTGAAAGGAATTAGATAGTTTAACTTAGATAGTTAGTTAGGTTTTTCTCTGTTATACGATTGTTAGTTACAAAAAAATAATAATTTCTTAATAAAAATATAGTTGTAGTTTTACTAGTGAGTAAGGACTAGGCCTGCTCCACTTATGGCACAGACCGCTCTCTTCAAAAAATGCTCCTGGTGTGGAGCGAAACTCGCCCTCACGGATGGGCACTCCCTTTGCCTTCCCTGTTTGGGGGAGGCCCATGTGGTCGAGGCCTGCGCTCACTGCATGAGCTTTTCGAGGCAGGCCAGAAGAAACTGGGCGGACCGCCTAAGAGGGCTCCTTTGGAAGAATGCGTTGGCGGCGGTGGATACCCCACAACCACCACTTGCCCCTTCGGCCGCCATTTCTGGGGAGCGCGGGTCGGTCACCGTAAGCCGCTCAGACCCAGCAACTTCGGGCTCCCCGCCAGGGGCGAATAAGCCCACTAAGCACTCAAAGAGGCCAAAAATCGCTGAAACCGCGGGGCTCAAGAAAAAGACAAAGAGCAAGCATGAAAAATTGCCTAAAAAGTCTTTGGACCTGTCGTCGTCGAGATTGGCAATGAGATCTTCGGTATCGATTAAAGCCTCGTCGGGACCGACGGAATTATCGATATTGACAAAAACCTCGGGACCGACCTCAGCGACACCGACAAAGAGATCTTCGGTATCGACGAAACCCTCGGTACCGACGCTGCCGATATCGACACCGGTACCGAGCCGCCCTCCTTCGGCATCGGGCCACCAAACATCCCTCTCAGCATGACGGACAACTAAAACGCTCTCGATACCGACAGCCTCGGTACCGATGGCTGTCAGTACCGACAACCTCCATCTCCCGGAAATCCTTTTCGGTGCCAGCACAGACATCTCCAGCAGAGGATATCTCCTTCACGCTTCCGTCGCCTTCACTCTCAGCGCCACAACCTACTCGCTCCTTCTCCCCTCTGGGGGATCTGCTACCCACAGTACAGGCATTCACGGTGCACGCCTTGTCTCCACCGAGGTCGACCGGTCCGCGGACGGGCATGTTCTCAGCCAGAGAGTCCCTTGCTTCGTCTAGGCGCTCCATCCGCTCGGACTCACCAGCATCCCGAGCTTCAGGGTTTGCTCCCGCTCACCGCTCCCGCTCCCGGATTGGTGACTGGGACCGATCTCAGACCGATCCCACCACTCATCTTCTCGGTACCAGTATCAATTTGATCCCTATACTGGAGAACGCATTACTCATCCAGTCTCGCGCTCGCCCAGACGCCCTCCAGTGGACCCCATCTCGGCCTCGACTTCTACTCCGCCGATACTGGATAGTTTACAGCACGTCCCGACCCCTGCCTCTCCTCAGTCAGCCGAGGATTATGCCTCTGACTCTTCCTCAATGGCGTCTACCCCGCCGTCGTTTCCGTCACCTGAGGATGAGGTTGGCACTAAAGACAATGCATCGCCATCAATGGAGCTCGGAAATTTTACTGAGCAAATGCTCCGTATGGCGCAATCTCTTGGGATTGAGCATCACCAACCGGAGGACGCTGTGACTGACCGCACCTTTGATGTAATGTATGTGGAGCCCTCGGCACAACTCGCACTCCCAATGGTCCCGACTTTACTAAAGACTGTCCAGCAGTCCTGGGCTAACCCATCAACTATGGGACCTACGTCTAAGTGATTAGACACTTTATATAAAATCAAAGAATCAGAGGCCCCATTCCTATTCGTCCATCCGAAGCCCAATTCTATTGTAGTTGAAGCGTCTCAGGGCAAGTCGTCTAAGAATCACTCCGCCCCAACTGACAGAGAAGGACGCAAGCTCGACTCGTTTGGCAGGCGCATTTACTCATCTTCGGCGCTCGGAATTAAGGTGGCTAACTACCAGGCCATGATGGCCCGGTACCAAATTTTCCTTTGGGAGAAGATGTCGTCGTTCATGAACTATTTACCTGACGATCAAAGGGCTAGGGTTTTTCAGACCGAGGCAATACGCCTTTCTAAACAGGAGCTTGAGACATCCAAGCATCAAACAGATTGCGCGGCTAAGGCCATGATTGGGGCCGTTGCCTTACGCTGACATGCGTGGCTACGCTCCGCCAGTCTTCCCCAAGAAACTAGGGACAGGATCGAGGACCTGCCATTCGACGGGCAGGGCCTCTTTAATGCCACCACTGACACAGCCATGGATACCATCCATAAGGCTAAAGTTACAGCACGTAAGATGGGCTTTACACAACAGCATCAGCCCTCCTTTTGCCCACGGAAGTGGTACCGACCACTTCCCTACCAGTCTTGCCCACAGCAGGAGCGTACCTCGCGTTACCAGCCGACAGGCGCCACCTCCGCCTTTCACCAGAGAAAGCCGTCTTCGCGTTTTACAAAACCACGCAGCAGACCAGACCCAGCACAAAAACAGCGCCTTTCACTTCGTCCACCTTCCAACGGGGCGTCCTCGGTTTGGAAGCACCCTCTGCCAATTTCAATGCTCATGGCAGCTAATAACATCGGACAAATGGGTCCTCCAAACTATCAGCCAGGGACACAAGATAGAGTTCAAAGTCCTCCCTCCTCTTGGAACCGTCAAAATAACTCCACCATCCATAACACTTTTGCAGGAGACGACCGCCTTACTCAACAAAGGCGCGATCACAAAACTCGTCCATGTCAGTCACAACACGGGGTTTTACTCACGTTATTTTACGGTCCCAAAAAAGGACGGAGGACTTCGTCCTATTATGGATCTCAGACATCTAAACAAGTTCATTGCAACAAAGAAGTTCCGGATGATAACCTTGACAGCCGTTCTCCCCCTTTTGAGGAGAAATCGTTGGTTCACATTAATAGACCTGAAGGACGCCTACTTTCATATAGCGATCCATCCATCCCACCGCAGATACCTCCGGTTCATAGTGGGGAATCAAGTCTGCCAGTTTTCAGTCCTACCATTTGGCCTCAAGTCGGCTCCCAGGGTCTTCACAAAATGTATGTCAGCAGTCTGTGCCCACTTACGATCGCAGGGTATAGAGCTATACCCCTACTTGGACGACTGGCTGATCATCTCACCTTCGTACCACCGCACACAGGAGGATGTCCACGCAGTCTCCAGCCTCCTCTCGTCTCTGGGTCTCTGAGTCAACACCAACAAATCGGTTTTTCGCCCAACAGAGTCGCTTCACTTTATTGGCGTTCGCCTGGACTCAACGATAGGCCGTGCCTTTCTGCCGATGGACAGAGCTCTGACCTTGGCGGGTTCGGCTCGACGCCTTCACCTCCGACACCGAACTTTGGCACTGCAGGTCCTCCAACTCCTAGGATTCATGGCGGCATCGGTCTTTGTGGTGCGCTGGGCTCGCCTTCATATGAGGCCACTTCAGCAACTCCTTCTCAAGAGGTTCAACCCCACCTTGAACCCCCAAAAGGTTCGGTTCTCCATTCCTACGAGTGTACGGAGCTCTCTCCTCTGGTGGATGGACATTCAGAACTTGTTAGCCGGGATGCCGTTTGTGGACCCAGGGCCGTCACGCAGTATAACTACGGACGCATCCCTCCTAGGTTGGGGAGCCCACAGCGGAGACCTCACCATACAGGGCCTGTGGTCTCGCGAGGAGCGTTCTCACCACATCAACTTTCTAGAACTATTAGCAGTACAAAGAGCACTGCAGGCATTTCAGAACCATCTTTACGGTCACCACGTCCAAGTCCTTTTTGACAACACCGTGGTCGTGTGGTATGTCAACAAAGAAGGCGGAACCCGCTCTGCGCCTCTACTCCACCTCACCAGGACTATCCTACTCTGGGCGTTACGACACAAAATCAGGCTTTCAGCCATACACATTGCGGGGAAGGACAACATCCAGGCGGACAACCTGAGCAGGCATTTCCTCGACACTCACAAATGGTGCATTCACCGACTGTCCTCAGACGCCTCTTCGCCATGTGGGGCACTCCGAACGTGGATCTCTTCGCAACATGCAAGAATACGGTCTGTCCGGCTTATTGCTCCAGAGCAGGCATCGGCCGCTCCTCTCTGGGGGATGCGTTCGTGGTGCCATGGGATATGGGCCTCCTGTATATGTTCCCCCCGTTTCCACTGCTGAACCTGGTGGTTGTCAGATTGATACGAAGGGAAACGGATGTGATTCTGATAGCTCCTTGGTGGCCGAGACAAACATGGTTTACCCCGTTACTCCGTCTTTCTCGAGGCCAGACGTGGCGGTTGCCAGCACGCCCGGACCTCCTGACGAAGACCGACAACAAGTTATTTCACCCGAACCTCGAATCGCTCCGGCTCACCATGTGGAGAATCCAGCCCGGTGGCACAAACTAACTCTCCCACAACAGGTTTGCTCAATTCTGGAAGCAGCCTGGAGGCCGTCTACGAGGGCTTCCTATGCTAGGAAGTGGAATGAATTTCTACAATTCGCGCAGGTGGAAGGCTTTAACCCGCACTCCTCTACTCTGCCAGCTATATTGAAGTTCCTCTATTCCCTTCACGCTAAAGGCCTGAAGGCATCCTCCATCAAGGTCTACCTGTCGGCCATCTCAGTTTATCACGATCTCCTCTATGGTTTCTCTGTCATGGCGTATCCGCTATCCAAGAGTTTTCTAAAGGGGCTACGTAACATTCTCCCACCTCGCCGTCTGCTGGTTCCTCAATGGAGCCTATCTGTCGTACTCGCTGCTCTAACCGCGAAGCCTTTCAAACCTCTAGCCACTATTGACTTGCGACTACTCACTCTCAAAACGGCATTCCTTGTGGCCATTACATCTGCTAGACGAGCATCCGAACTCTGTGCTCTACTCGTGGACCCGCCGTACACTCAATTTTTCAGGGACAGGGTAGTCCTACGACCAGGTCCGTCGTTTGTGCCCAAAATTGTATCCACTTTTCACATCAACCAAGACATTGTGCTGCCCACTTTCTTCCAGGCGTCGGCTGATCCGTTATCAGCTAAATTACGCTCTCTGGATGTACGGCAGGCCTTAGCCTTCTACAAGTCGCGCTCCGAAAAGTACCGAAAGTCTCGCAACCTATTCGTATGTTATGGGGGCAAGACTAAAGGCCTGCCCATCTCTTCCCAACGCTTTTCCAAGTGGATCATTCAAGTTATTTCCTTATCCTACCAGTTAGCTGGCAAGGACGTGCCGGAACGCCTAAAGGCACATTCAACACGAGGTCAAGCAACCTCAACTGCCCTACACCGTGGAGTCCCCATTCCCGACCTGTGTAAGGCGGCTACGTGGTCTAAGATCTCCACATTCGTGAAGCACTACAAGCTGGATATCAGAGCCAGACAGGACTGTGCTTTCGGAAGGGTGGTGCTCTCCTCAGTGCTGCAATAGCCAGGACAGCGTGCGACCCTCCTCCGGTAAGTGGCTTGTTAATCGCCCATATGTGTGATGCACAGAGACCACGAAGAAGAAATGCAGGTTGCTTACCTGTAACTGTAGTTCTTCGAGTGGTCATCTGTGCATTCACACAACCCTCCCACCGTCCTCTCTTGGCATCGCTGTCAATTGGCATTACTCGCCTTGCTCCTCTTAGTTCTAGGTCTAACTTTATAGTCGCCTTGGTCACGAGGCCAGGCGGTCTCAAGGAACTGAGGTGAGCGGGAACCCGGAGCATGCGTGATAGGACAGTGGGGGGAGGAGTTCCCGCCAAAAATATCTAAGCTAGCTATAGAAGTCCCGAAATAGGCTCGGCGCCGGCGCGAGCCCATATGTGTGAATGCACAGATGACCACTCGAAGAACTACGGTTACAGGTAAGCAACCAGCATTTCTTATAACTGTAAGGCTAGGAATATTTATAGTTCTAAATAGAGATGCCTAAACATTGTTCCAGATTTCACTTCTGCTGCAGTTATTGTCATTCATCTCATGGGGACAAGTATCCTGAACCCACATTAAGTCAGATTCTAACTCTTTCTATTGGGAAATAATGTATTGGCTGGTGGGTATTGACTGCATTGGCTGTGGAGATGAAATTGATGAAGATTTTCAAAGTCCTTGTCAGTTTAACAAGGCCCGCGTTGAGTGTGTGCTGGAGCAGGGATGTTCAGATTTTGTAAAATCTGTTCCATTTGCATTTCACAGTGCCTTGCATTCCATCGTCCACTCATTGACGAAATCAGGCTTTTTCCAATGTCCTGAATGTGCACAAATTTACACTTGTGAAAACGTGCAAATTCCCCATTCCCATGCACAAATCTCCCCTAAAGTGCAGATTTTCATTCTTTATCCTATGGGGAAATGTGCATTTTTGGTAAGTGCTTTTTTTCTTTCTATTTTGCATATTTTTCTAAGAACACCTTTTCGTAAAATTCTGGAAAGTACCCCCCCCCCCCCCAACACAAAGATCTGAATGGAGGCATCAGAATCTATTTGGCTAAGGGAAAACTAGTCTGCTGTGGAATCCATGGGTTGGATTCATAGAAATCTGAATAATTTGATTCCATTGCAGACTTCTCTGATATCCCTGTGTTGGAGTGGTGGGTGCCACACATGTGCATGCACATATGCATTCACATAAAACTCACAAACACACATACACCAGCAGCAATAGATATTGGTCTTGCAGCAACAACATATTTTCAGTGTCACAGCATCAATGTGCTGAAGTCCACTCCTTGCCCTAGCAACCCCAACCCAACCTGATAACCAGATAAGAGGGGAAATGCTCTTGGAACAGACTCTACAGTTCCTGCCATAGAGTGTCCACAGAGCATCCTAGAAAATAAACAGGGACTTTCAAGCACAACTTCCTAGGATGCTCCAGGTAGGAATGATGTTTCTTTGGCAGGAACCATAGAGCCTGTTCCTAGAGTTTTGTTTCCCACCCTCATCTTTTTTTCCTGCAGTAGCAGGTGCTGGGGCTCTGGGAGCCGCCAGATGGGGTTCTGAGGGCAGCCTGCACTTTTTGCACCACTGTTCTACAGTGAAGGTACAAACCTGAATTTTCTGCAATGCTGTCAGGGGGTTATCAGCTTTTCAATTTCACCTCTGCTCTTACAGTTTTGGTTGTAAGACCAGGGGCTCATCTACACAAGAACAGAATGGAAGCGTTTTCAGGTATTGGTTGTTAATAAAACCAGTGTTGGTCCATCAGTGGCACATGAAGCAGGCAGAGTGAAGTAAAACCTAAAATAGTGCCTAAAAACTATTTTCACAGGTCAAACTGTGAAATCGCCTTACTTTGGGGTTGATTGGGCAGAGTCCAACTAGTAGAAGTGAATGTCATCAACCCCATATATGCTGTTCAGTCAATGAAAGAGGCCTGCACCATATTCCTCTCCATGCTCCTCTGCTCAGGGAACTTTCATGGAGGAGATGAGTAATGTTGTTGTTTATCCTACACACTCTGGAGTGCTGCCTCCACTTCCCTCCTGCTCCCCGACCACAAACTAAACCTCCTTCCCAAACACATGCAGGAAAATCACACACTCAGACTGGGGAATGAATGATTCAAAGGCTTGTATCTTGAATGGAGGAAGCTAACTGGCGAAGGGGCAACTCGGGGGTTGTGTGACGGGAATGAATTAAAGGTTTTATGAATGGAGGAAGGAAATGACTCGATGGGGTGACTCAGCGGGATTGTGTGCTAGGGGAATTAATGAATCAAATGCTTGTATTGGGATTGTGAAATATCACCACTGAAGGCTCCTGCTACTTTCTCCTTCCCCTCTGTGTATTGGGGAAAATAGGGAATGGGATGGGGAGGCAGCCCTTTGACCACGTCACAGCCCTGTCACAGAGACACACCCAGGATTTAATGCTGGGGGACAGGGCACACTGCAGCATAACTGCTCAGGAGCCGCATTTAAGGGAAAACAAACTAAAACAACTTGCTGCAAATGCGCCTTTTCCAGAGAGAAGCTGTGGGATTGCTGCAGATTGGCGACAGCGTTATCTGTCATGAATGACTCCAAATGTGTTCTCCCTCTGCATTAAATTGAGTAGATTGGCCCCAAGTAATGTGCAATTTATTTTGAATTTACCAGTATCAGCATCAAGATGAGTAAGCCACTGTGCAAGTGCAGAAAAAGTGGGAAAATAATCTTTGGGTGAGGTGAAAAACTCAGGTGCAAAGTAGTCCAGAAATTCTGGGAAGTTTCAGTAAATATCTGATACCATGGAATAAAACGGTGAATATGCCATGGAAATAAAGGGATGAGTTCCGCATAACTTCTAAATAACTTCTAAATAACAACATTAATGGCAGTCTGAAGGTTGAATGCCCACCAAATTGGACATAAATCATTGCTATTTTTTTAAAAAAACAACTTTGACTGCTTTTTGTTTCTTTTTATTTTAAAAGTTTTCATGTCCTACTTTGAGGATCCTGGTGGCAAAATTCCTTCATGGCTTGTCAACTGGGCAACCAAGGTAAGCAGGGAATTGAAACCAATTAGAGGGTTAGTCCATTAGTTCACTTAAAGTGATTCCCTGATTGGGAGAACTGGAAGAGGCAGAGCAGAGCCCAGAGCAATAATCCAAAATCCATTCCATTTCCTTATTGCTCATTGTTAGTCTGAGACACTAATTCCGACACCTTTTTACCAAGGAAATCCATCAGTAGAAATGCTGCCCTTTTTAGGATCTACTTGCCTGTCCTGTTCCTGCCCTGCCCTGCCCTTTGTTTGCCATATAACTACTTCAGCTGCACTGTCTCTAATGCTTATCTGCAGTAACCTTATGTCATGGAATTGTCAGTCCATTTTTGTATGAGGTTGAAAGCCCTTGGCCAATAGTTCGTGATATATCTATCACCTATGAATTTACCGAATACGGCAATGCATGACACGCTGAAGGTTCCATGAGAAGAAATGAGTGTTGCTAAGCAACATGATATATAAACAAAGATGATGCAGCTGGCGTTGAAACATATCATTGCCGAAGCAGCTGAACCGCTTCAGCCCTATTTGGCCCAATGTCCAGCTGCTGCCCCTTGGAGGTAAGTATTTTTATTGCCCAGGGAGACAGTTCGGATGGAGTGGGAGGAGTGTCTAGAAGGGAACGAGGGGGAGCAGCGGGGAGGGAGCGGGGAGGAGTGGATGGGACAGAGTGCCCAGGCAATAAAATATTAGTATGCAGATGCTAAGTGCAGGTCAAGCTTATTATTATTTCATTTCTATACCGCACAATAGCAGAAACTCTGTTCATATGCCCTTAGGAGTTTGGGATATTATTTCATTGCTGTCTCCTATATACAACTATATATTCTGAAAGATGTGAATGCTAGTCACAGGTCACTGTTGCACAGGGGCTGACAGGCATGCACAGAGGGCCACTTTCCACGATCAAACATGCCACCATGAGTTAAATAAGCCATGGTAGCTTATTTAAATTGGTGCTGAGAACCAGGGATCTTTAGCCTAATTTCCCACCCGGGTGTGGCTTGTCGTGTCATCCAAATCCAAGCAACATGGTTTGAGGGGAAGCAACCCTCAAATAACCCATGGTTATTGAGAGTTGTTTCCTCCTTAAGCCATTCCACCCAGGTTCGGATGACATGATATAAGCCGTAACTAGTCCAATGGCATGCGACACACCCCACCACTTTTGCCAAGCCACTTAAATGGGTTGTTTTTTGCGGACGGAGGAAGTAAATAAAGAGACGAGACACGAAAAGTGGGATTAAACAAGGGCCCCATTTATTGAAAAGGATCTGCAAAGGGGGTGAGTCCTAAGGGGCATCCCTTATAGGCCTGTCCACAGGCCTCTGTTCTCCCATTTTGGGCGAGCCATTCTAGCCCGTGTGAAGGCGGAACACTCCGCCTCACCACGTGCTGTCCCTTACGGGAAGGGGGACCTTCCTGTGTTGCCTCCCCCCATGCCGCATGGCTCTGGGTAGGTGAGAACGGTTGGTCCCACCAGTAACCCTTATCTCCCAAGCCAGGCCGCGGGGCTCAAAGCTGGGAGCCTCAGGAATTACCAGTCACCATAACAGTGCCTGTGAATGCTCACCATTTTTCCCTGCCTCTCTGGATGCCCCTTCCTATCCGCCACTGGGAGCGTCAAGCCACTTGCTTAGTCGCTCACGCCCCATCTAGCTAGCAACACTTCCCGTAAGCCCCTCTGCAGATCCTGCAAAAACAAATCATTGCCCTGATCAGACAGATGTACCCCATCTGGCCTATACAGCTCCCTCCTGGCAAGCGTAATATCTGGATGCTGGATGCTGCAATCGTCATATTTGCACAGATCGCGAAATATCTCAGTGTTCACTTTTTTGCGGGCTTTTTCCAAAGCCTTCTGGTCATTACCCATTTGCCAATCAAACCTGGGTATAACACATGACCACACAATCGAAATGCCAGGCCAAAGCTGCCTTATGTGATGAAAATCGGCCACCGCTTGGAGTATCAGGGCCTTGCCCTTCAACATCCCCAGATCATTGCCACCCAGGTGTATTAGCAGCACCTGGGGTGAAAAGCCTGTCACCTGATGGTGACCCAACGTGGGCAGGAGGCGTTCCCACCTCATACCTCGTCTGCCATACCACTTTATGTTAGCCATATGGCTCAAACCCAGCTGGGATCCAAAACCGGAGTTGGCAGCTCGCCTGCCCGCCCAGAAGACATAGCTGTGGCCGCAGATGATCACGCGGACTGGGGCATGGCCTCTCCAGCGATCTATAGAAAACACATACAATTTCAAAACCCAGCCAGGACAGACCCTCACATAAGCCGTAACTAGTCCAATGGCATGCGACACACCCCACCACTTTTGCCAAGCCACTTAAATGGGTTGTTTTGATTGTGCAAATTGAGTCCGAGTATGTGTAACCAGGATTAATATGGATGTTAAGCATCAAATATGATTCACTTACTGGGTCATACAGTATAGATGGATAAATATTTTACAATTCTTTTTACAGACTGGAGTGCCTAACTTCTTGAAAGACATGCAGAGAGCTTGCTATACTTATCATAAGAGATAGACTGCTCCTTGAATTCGATCCACATGGATGGTTTAAAGGTGTGTTTTCCAAGATTGGATACTTGCATGGATAGTCAGCCATGACACATTACTGAATAACATCTGCCTTCTGGGACGGTAATCATGAGCCATGTAAGTTCCCAGGAATATGACTATGGAACATATTAAACTTGTTTTTAATTTTCCATCTGCTTGATGTACTGCCATTTTTACTTTTGATGGGTATCAAATATCACACCAACATTTGAAATGTGCTTTTCATGGTTCTCGTCCTAGTCTAATCATATTTTTTCAGCATGCAGATTCTGATGTACTCACATGGCTCCCCCTACTCTCAAGGGGTTCTGAAGTCACTTCAGTGGAGGGGACAGCTCTATGTCATATAGGGGTGTGCATGCAGAGCTCCTGCCTCCATTGCAACTAAGGAATGAATAAATAGAATGTTATTGTTACTACCATTGGTTACAATAATTTCCATTAGATGTAGGGATGCCCGGACTTTGTGAAATCCACCCCATATGTGTTTCATGGATTGTGCAGTGTCCATTCACAGGCGGATTCATTTTTCCTCCTGTTGTGCGAAAAATATTAAAATTATTCCACAAGAAAGTTTATGTATTTATTTATTTACAATATTTATATACCGCTCCATATCTAAAATAGATTCCGGAGCGGTGCACATAGGAAAGTTCACAACAATTTACATAATTTTTGTTAGTATGTAACTTTTAGCATATTGTCCCCCATTCCATTTGTCTTTTCCCCACGTATATTTTCAGAATGGCATATATCTCAGTAGAAACGTGTGTATTTTCCTGCGAAAGAATTTGTGTAAATTTCGAGAAGGTAAAAAAAAAACCCACCAAACATCCAGAAGTCTGTGGACTCCAAACAGCATGGGGAGGCTGGCCAGCAGCAGATTCCGCAGGTCTGATTCTTAGAAATACGAACTCATTTTAGTCGATCTCAGATTGCTCCTGCATCCCTAACTGGAAGCAGAAAAAATATGGGATAAAACACATAAAAACACACAACATGTTAAAACAACAATAATCAATAAAATGTATTTATCATTCCACATTAGGTATGAGAAACTAACACAAAGTTTAGAAGCTGAAGGACAAAGTTCACCATGGCTGATAGAGTTGCCCTTTTATGGGATGTAAACACATAAATACACATAAAACATTGAAAACAACAAATCATAAAACTTGTTTGTCATTCTGCATGGGGATGGGAAGTTAGCTTGAGTTTAGAAACTAAAAGGGCGAAATTCACCATGGCCAATAGGGTCTCTTTTTATGGGGTGTAAACACATAAAAACACATAAAACATTAAAAACAACCATTCATAATCATTAAACCACATTTGTCATTGCACAGAAGGGGTGGAAATTTAGTTTGAATTTAGAAGCTGAGAGGGCGAAGTTCACTATGGCCAATAGAATCAGTCTTCCAGTGAGCCACTGCCACTAGAGTCATGGGGTATTTTATCATTATTATTTTTTAATAGCAACTGAGAGAGAAACACATATTGCAGCACACACTGAGCTCTGAGCGGAGATACTGCTTCTTATTTCTTCCCAGTACCAGCAGTACTTAGCTGGGCAGTACTAGGCAGAATCATTGAAAGCCTTCTTTTTACAACTTCAGTAGGAATAGATCTTACTCAGATCTTCAAGTGACTTCTAGAAAACATGTGTTAAGGCAGTTCTTTGAAAGTTAAAGCAGAGAGGATTTTCACTGAGCAATTAAGGTTATATCTTGTATGGGAATTAGTCACAAAATATTGGCCTCAGTCCAACAAAAGTTACACAAGTTCCACTGAAATCAATGGGACAACTCAGTTGTGACTAAGTCCCATTAATTTTTAATCAAACCTAAGCATAACCAACTTGCTTTGGATTGGGCCCATTGTGTGAAAGATTTCAAATGTCACACTCATCACCTGAGCAAAAGTAAAACAATTAGCAATAACTTTGACAATAACTTTGAAAGACAGACTAGGCACTACTGCAGAATTGAGTCTCCATGTAGTGTGCTTTCCAAATTTGATATCCAGGTTTGTGAATATAATTATGATATGATATCTGCCTTTGAGATTGAAACAAATAGAATTAGGCTTGGAAACTGCTTATTTTCAAATTGTTATATTTCTTGTTGCATATTACTGTTACAAGGTCTTGGGTAGCACAGGCCCAAGACCTCTCAGATAGATCAAATAATAATCACAGTAGTATAGCTCTGTCATATCCCTCAACGTTCTTTGTTCTCAAGAGCTGCAGACTCACCAAGGTAACCAATGCCCTAAGTCAGGATTCCTCAATGCGGTCACCTGAAAATATTTTTTATATTTTTCTCCATTGTTTAAATATGCATACATGGATTTGGATGAAATGCATACAACTTTCTAGCAATTATATATGGGGTGCTACAAAAGTGGACCAATAAGTATCCATTTGAAGGTGACATTTATATGCTACACTTTCAAATATTGATAGTGTTGTAACGTTCTCAATTTGTCACAATATAGGAGGAGAGTGTTTATGCTTCCAGTGTTTTAATATTACCTTTTAGCTGCCAAAAGGGTAGAGAGAATCAATTTATACTGACCTTTGTTAATTTCTATGAAGCAGGTAAATAATTTAAAAGAGTGTGTACATCAGTGAATATTAACGACTGTTCCAGTACAAACTTTTTCCATGTAATAACCTCCCTGCAAAAAAGAAGCAACTACTGGATGTTGCTAAAACATATGTTTAAAAGAAGCATTAGCTATATAGTAATTAGCTGAATCAGGCAATCCCTTATTAAAGAAACATTGCAGTCTCCAATGGACACAAAGCAAATGTTTTTGCTGAATAATACATGGCATAAGCTCCATAGATGCAAAAGGTAAGATGCAAAAGGTAGACACCAAAGTGATGCAACATTCATGAGCTAGTGAATTGTGTGGATAGATTTACACATATAATAATAGGACTTCTTTTTCTCCCAGCATTCAAATTATAGTGGTGGGGGGTACCCCTCACCTTTTGTGATGGTTCTTGTATGAGATAGCTATGGAGACTTGATTTGGTTAAAATTGAGGGGGGAAGTTGGGATGCACCTTGTGGGTTTCATTTTGAGCATGGTTTTCTGCCAATATCAGCTTGATCAACATGTTTCTTTTTGAAGAAGCCATGTTGCATAGGTGCTTACCAGAGTTCACCGGATCCTAACCATTAGGTTCAATCCAGACTTAGTCATACTTCAGTTAGACCATCAAAACCAATGAGACTTACGTTAGTCGTGACAAACTGAAGTAGCATTTCTTCTTCGTGGTCTCTGTGCATCACACATATGGGCTCGCGCCGACGCCGAGCCTGCTTCCGGGAAACTTCACTAGCTAGCTTAGACTTTTGGCGGGAACCCCTCCCCCCACCATCCTACCGCGCATGCTCAGGGTTCCCGCTCCCTGCTTACCTCAGTTCTTCTTTGACCGCTTCGCTGTTAGCCTCGCGGGAGACTTCGTCCTGATACGTTCGTATCTGTGAGTAAGGAAGAACAGTGTTTAGTTAGCTTAGGCAGTTTTTTCTTTTCTTATCTTTCTTATTTTAGTTAATATATATATATATATATATATATATATATTATTAGTTGGTTAGTTTTAGAGCGGTTTGCCGTCTTATGGCGCAAACTGCGCTATTCAAGCTTTGTTCGCGGTGCAGGGCAAAAATAGCCCTCACCGACGAACATTCGTTGTGTTTAATTTGTCTGGGAGAATCCCACGTCGTTGAATCGTGTTCGCATTGTATGTGATTTTCAAGACAAACTCGACGAAACAGAGCTGATCGCCTTCGCAGCTTGTTGTGGAGCAAGACCCTATCAGCAGTTGACAGGCCTAGGCCTCCCATGATGCAGACGGGCCCATCTACTTCTGGGGAGCGTAGCACTTTACAGTCGGACCGCTCGAACCCAGCATCTCCTGGCTCACCCCTGTTGGGGTCTGCAGCTCAGGCATCGATTGCAGGCGCTTCCCCGCCTTCCTCTCCACCTACGGTAAAGAGGGCTAAGAAGTCGAAGACACTCAAGAGGAATGTGCCGCAGGCAACGACCTCGAGAAAGTCAACCACTTCGACTTCGAAAAAATCGGCGTCGCTTCCATCCACGATGCCGTCCTCGACATCGAGAAAAGTAGTGGCCTTGGTACATAAGGCTCCCTCGGCACCGACATCGATCTCGGTACCGAGACACCGTACGCTATCGACCTGTTCCACTTCGCCGTCGTCTCAGCGTGCCGCATTGTCACCAGCTGCCTCTGTATCGAAGAAGCGCACGCCTTCGATATCGCCAGTTCTGCGCACACCATCGACACCGAATGCGCCGCCGCTGCGAGCAGCCGCGTTGTCACCTTCGCGATCGCTACACTCTCCGGGACCGATGTCCATACACATTACGTCGGATGGGGAAGACACGGTACCGCTGACAATGGATCCTCCACCGCCAGTCCAGCGCCCGGATGCCCTTCGACGTCGCTCTCGCTCTCGTCGATCACCTTCTCGTCGACACCGATCTTCGGCGTCCCGATCACGCTCTCGATCTCGGTCTCGAGGCTGGGACGTATATTCCGAGCGCTCTCACCGTTCTGATCGGAGTCGATACCGCTTTGACCCTTATACAGGGCAACGCATCCATGAAGCTCAGTCACCGCCGCCTGTTCCACCTAGGCGAACGACTTCGCTGCCCCAGCCATCCAGTCGGCATCGAGATCGTACGACATCGACAGCGCCACGACATCGACAGCCTTCCCAGTCGTTTGAGGATTATGCCTCAGACACCTCATCGGCGCCATCGCCCCGCCCGTCTGAGCCATCGCCATCGGAACATGTAGGTACGGAGGATAGGGCCTCTCCTACAATGGAAATGGGCAGTTTCTCTGACCAGATGTTGAGGCTGGCGCAGTCCCTCGGCATCGAGTGCCAACAACCTGTAGAGGAGGAGGACGATGGCATATATGATGTTATGTACACAGACCCGTCCCCGCAGTTGACCTTGCCTGTGGTTAAGACGCTTTTGAAGACGGTCAAGCAGTCTTGGGAAAATCCAGCGACCATTGGCCCAACTTCCAAGCGTTTAGATGCCATTTATAAAGTAAAGGAGACACAAGCACCTTTCCTTTTCCAACACCCGAAACCCAATTCTGTAGTGGTTGAGGCAGCGCAAGGGAAATCAGGAAAGACACATTCCGCACCAACGGATAAAGAAGGTCGTAAGCTCGACTCCTACGGGCGCCGTATCTATGCCTCTGCATCTTTGGGCATTAAGGTCACTAACTATATGGCCCTAATGGCCCGTTACCAATTGTTCCTTTGGGAGAAGATCTCCTCACTAACTGACTATCTCCCTGAGGATCAACGTGAGCTCGCACGAGTTTTCCAAGCAGAAGCGATAAGGCTGTCCAAGCAGGAGTTGACAACGGCCCGTCACCTGACGGACTGCGTGTCTAAGACAATGGTTGGTGCTGTAGCCTTGCGTCGCCATGCTTGGTTTGGTTCAGCATCTCTCCCACAGGAGACTAAAAATAAGATTGAAGACCTTCCCTTTGACGGGGAGGGCCTTTTCAATATGGACACGGACGCCACTATGGACATGCTCCATAAGGCCAGGATGACGGCCAAGAAAATGGGTTTTACACAGCCTCAACAACCTTATCGCCCACGCAGGTGGTACAGGCCGGTCCAATATCAGCCTAGGATGCAGCAGGACCGTTCGAAGCGCTACCAGCCCTCCTCAACTCAGCCGACTTATCAGCAGCGCAAGTCAACGGCGCGTTTTCCACAACGTAGCAAGCAGCCCCAGCTTCAAAAGCGTCGCCTTTCACTTGCCACCGCCTCTGCTCAGCCACGCAGCAAACAGACTCAAGCCTTTTCTGCAAGCGTGGGCGGCCATAACATCAGACTCTTGGGTTCTAAGTATAATTGCAGAAGGCTACAAAATAGAATTCGATGTCCCTCCTCCACTTGGCACCGTAAAAATCACACCGCCCTCGGTGACGCTGTCACAGGAGACCACCACGCTTCTTCGCAAAAGAGCTATCACGAGGGTGCGACAGCACCAACTTCAGGTGGGTTTCTACTCCCGTTATTTTACTGTGCCGAAACGGGACGGGGGACTTCGTCCTATTATGGATCTCCGAAATCTGAACAAGTTCATACGACCCAAAAAGTTTCGTATGGTTACCTTGGCAGCAGTCCTGCCCATGTTAAGGAAGGGCAGCTGGTTCACGCTAATAGACCTGAAGGATGCCTATTTTCACATCGCTATTCATTCTTCCCACCGACACTACCTGCGATTTGTCATTGGTCACCAGGCGTACCAGTTCTCCGTCCTTCCCTTCGGCCTAAAATCTGCACCAAGAGTGTTCACCAAGTGCATGTCGGCAGTATGCGTGCACCTTCGATCAAACAACATCGACTTGTATCCTTACCTGGACGATTGGCTGATCGTCTCCATTTCCAGAAGCCAGGCACTTGCCGACGTCCACGAGGTCATCTCTCTTCTGTCGTCGCTTGGGCTGCAGATAAATTACAAAAAATCCATCACTCAACCATCGCAGCGAATCCAATTTATAGGAGTTACCCTCGACTCTACCATGGGAAGGGCTTTCCTCCCCACAGACAGGATAACGGTCCTGCAACAGCTGTCATCAAGACTGCAAGACCATCATCATGCCTCAGCATTCGCAATTCTAAGGCTGTTAGGGTTGATGGCAGCAGCCGTGTTCGTCGTCCGTTGGGCGCGACTTCGGATGCGCCCCCTCCAGCAGTTCCTTATCCGGCGTTACTCCCCCTTGCAAAATCCGCACAAGCTCATACTTACCGTTCCGCGATCTGTGCAGGAATCTCTCGGATGGTGGTCGAATCTACACAACCTTTCTCAGGGAATGCCTTTTGTGATGCGGGGCCCTTCTCGCATAGTGACAACAGATGCATCAATGGACGGATGGGGAGCTCACCACGGCGACCTAATAACGCAAGGAAAATGGTCACCTTCGGAGACACGCTTTCATATCAACATGTTGGAATTGCTGGCAGTCAAAAAGGCTCTGCGAGCATTCCGTCCTCGCCTACAGGGTCACCATGTCCAAATACTGTCCGACAATACCACAGTAGTGTGGTACCTAAACAAGGAAGGAGGAACACGCTCTCATCGCCTACTCCAACTTGTAATGGACATCCTGGATTGGGCCATCTCCCACAATATGCTCCTGTCTGCTCTACATATTGCAGGGAAAGACAATGCCAAGGCGGACGACCTGAGCAGGTCTTTCAGGGACACGCACGAGTGGGAACTCTCCCCTCGCATACTGAGTCGTCTCTTTGCTCGTTGGGGGAACCCCGACATCGATCTCTTTGCTACGGCTGCAAACGCAGTGTGTCCTGCATATTGCTCAAGAGCAGGAATCGGGAGGACATCGCTTGGAGACGCTCTCCAATGGGACTGGTCGAGAGGCCTCCTCTACATATTCCCCCCTTTTCCGCTAATTGCCAGGGCGGTGGCACAGATTCGCCGCAACAACTCGGACGCAATAATGATCGCGCCGTGGTGGCCAAGGCAACCTTGGTTCACGTCGCTACTCAGACTGGCAGGATCGGCGATTTGGCGCCTACCCCCTACTCCCGACCTCCTCTCCAGGGAGGAAGGCAAGATCCTTCACCCAGATATCCAGACCTTACACCTGACGGCATGGAGAATCCAGCGTCTTGGCAAAACCTCTCCTTCTCAGATGGAGTGAGGTCTATCCTAGAGGCCTCCCGTAAGCCTTCCACCAGACTATCGTATCGTAGCAAATGGAAGCGTTTTCAGGATTATGCGGCCCTCAATACTTTTGATCCTTCTGCGTCAGGCATGCCTGACATCATTTCGTTCCTTCATTCTTTGCACGTCGCAGGACTAAAACCAGCGTCCATTCGTGTTTACCTCTCTGCAATTGCGGCCAACCATGGTTTGGTTAACGGGTTTTCAGTTTTTACTCACCCACTTGCAAGAGCTTTTCTGAGGGGGTTGCATAACCTGTTTCCCACTATTCGTCCAATAGTTCCGCAGTGGAGCCTCTCCGTCGTTCTCAGTGTCCTTACTTCAAAACCCTTTGAACCTTTATCGACCATAGACATTCGTTTGTTGACATTTAAGACTGTTTTTCTAGTCGCCATCACGTCTGCAAGATGAGTTTCTGAGTTAGCAGCGCTGCTAGTGGACCCTCCCTATTTACAGTTTTTTAGGGACAAGGTCGTGCTGCGGCCGGACCCCACGTTCATTCCTAAAGTTTCCTTGTTTTTCCACATGACTCAGGACATTACTTTGCCCACGTTCTTCAAATCTTCCTCAGACCCCTTGTCGTCAGCGTTGCACGCGCTAGATGTTCGGAGAGCATTGGCTTTCTATAAGTCGAGAACTGAGCGTTTTCGCAAGTCTCGCAAGTTGTTCATCTGCTATGGTGGCAGAAATAAGGGCATGGCGGTGTCTCAGCAGCGCATCTCCAAATGGGTTGTTGAAACCGTTACTCTAGCCTACCAAATTGTCAGAAAAGAACCACCCTTTCATCTGACAGCACACTCCACCAGAGCACAGGCAACCTCTTCGGCCCTACTCCATGGAGCTTCCCTTTCTGACCTCTGCAAAGCGGCTACCTGGAGTAATGCTTCCACTTTTGTTAAGCATTATCGTCTAGATGTAAGGGCCAGACAGGACTCCTCATTTGGAAGAGCGGTCCTTTCCTCGATCTGCCAGTGACCAATCAGCGTGCCTACCCACCTCCGGTAAGTCTCTGCTTGTTATTCGCCCATATGTGTGATGCACAGAGACCACGAAGAAGAAATGCAGGTTGCTTACCTGTAACTGTAGTTCTTCGAGTGGTCATCTGTGCAGTCACACAACCCACCCGCCATCCCCTCTTGGCATCGCTGTTGTGATAGTCAAGTTGTTCGGGCATGCTCATTTTTTGATAAATATATTGTACCTTAGTCGCGAGGCCAAGCAGTCTCAGGGAACTGAGGTAAGCAGGGAGCGGGAACCCTGAGCATGCGCGGTAGGATGGTGGGGGGAGGGGTTCCCGCCAAAAGTCTAAGCTAGCTAGTGAAGTTTCCCGGAAGCAGGCTCGGCGTCGGCGCGAGCCCATATGTGTGACTGCACAGATGACCACTCGAAGAACTACAGTTACAGGTAAGCAACCTGCATTTATTTAATCTGGATCCAACCCATTATATTTAGTAAATAATTACCTAGGTAAGGATGCAGTCTCCCTTGCTCTATTTGTTATATTCTGCAACACACTAGTCTGTTTGGACAGATTATAACATGAGCAGTGATTGGATCCAGAAGCATCATTCCATCAGCCAAAGGATACTGATTGTAGAATGGAATTTCCCTTCCTCTCCTCTTACCTGCAGGACCCCTCCAAAGGAGATTTGGAGGGTGTGGGGTGGGGCTGTAGGGGGGAAGTGAGGATGGGGATGTCCCATTCTGCTGTTGGAACAATGGTTTTTGAATCCAACTTCTTTTCTCTCTTCCTCTCCTCTGCCTTAACAACAAAGGCAGTTATTTCTTGTGGCTTTCTACTGATGGTACATTAGTTGCCACATTATGCACTTCTTCTATATCTACACATGATGTTTTAGCTAAGGTAATAGTTACCACTGGAATCTTCACTCTATGCCAGCAAACATGGAGGCCATATATTTCCACAAATACTACTAAGGCTAGAAACAGCACATCTTAATATATATAGTTTAAGTTACTCTTTTTCTTGGATTAAAACTCTTGACTCAGGTAATATTTACTGGGTTTAAGGGACAAGAACAGACTGAAGGACCAATATCTCCAATTTATATCATAAATCTAAACTTCAATTAATAGAAAGAGTTATATTTGGTCCCTTTAGCTTGAAAAAAACCATGGTGGGGAAAGTGTCTTCCAGGAAGAGGAGACTCTCAGGCCTGTATAATATGGCACTTTTAGAGCTATTAGCAGTTCTGCAGAGATCTGCTTCACATTCATCTTGCAGCTAATTTTGAGGCACTATACACAATATCATCCTTCCATTGGAAACTTAAAATTATGAACACATGCTACGGTTTGGAAATAAATCCCTAGAAGAGCAGCTGGCGAGAAGACATTTCCTAATTCCTCTCTGAGCTTTGTAGCTGACTACTAGGCTATGTGATATTGGAGGGCTATACCTTTGTCTTCCCACACTTTTCTGTTCCATCATCTCTGAAAATGGCCAGTGACCTGCTTGAGAATTAAAAGGTTGGCCAGATGTTTCCTGAGCACAGGCCAGCTTTGTATTTCCCTTTGCACATCATCTTGCAAGAGGCAGAGCTATGAAGAGTGCAAATCTGACATCATTTCAGAAAGTTGATAGTTGGGTCGGTTGGAATCTTTTTCTTATTGTATATGTGGTGGAAACGAAGTCTTCTTCATCTGAAGATTTGGATAGAACAAATATGAAAATAATATGACATAAAAAGAGCGACTTACCTTTAAAATCAGTGACTGCCAGGCAGGTTTGCAAACATGAAGGCTGTTTCACAATCACTGGAGACTCTAAGTCCTCTGAATCTGGTTCCAAGGTGAATCTGGGAAGGTGAACCTGCTCCAGTTTCAATCAGAATCAGTCAGAACTTTAAAGGAGCTATCCAAGGTGCAAAGCACTCCTTTAGGGTTCTGACTGAAATCTGGAACAAATTCACTACCCCACTGACATCAGAGCCACTATCGTCCACTATTCATAATGGATGCCTTCATTGGTTTTGCATTCCCTGTGTATTGTAATTCAAATGAGAAATTGCTGAAATGTACATATGATTTTGACATGGATCCTTTCTGTTTTTGATACTGTTTTTATACTGTATCAATATTTATTACAAGTGAAACCTTGAGCCATTTTACATGTTACATGGCAGAAAATGTTGTATGATTTTTTTTTCTGTTTAAACAAGCATAGGATTGCACTTTTAACATTCTCTTTGGCTCAAAATGGAACTGTTCACACAACATTCTAACCCATGCACAATGGTTGAGTGTGGGTTGTTGTTGAGCCATGGGTTATTTGTTGGACCATGTGTTTGTGTGTTGTCTGAACCACCCCAAACAACCCAACAGCAAACCATGGGTTCTCAAAGTGGCTTGAGAAAAATAAGCCACATTGCATGGTTAACAAGCCACACTGTGGAAAATGTCCTGGATTCAGACAACATGCTAACCCACAGTTCAAAACAATCACACTCAACCACTGAGTGTGGGTTGGTGTGTTGTGTGAACCCATCCAATGTGTTTACTTTTAAGTAAATTACAGCAGCCTCCAGAATACAAATTCAAGTTGTAAGTGTGCATAGGGCTATGCCTTGGTTCCCTAATCAAGGTTTGTACAACTGCTGAGTGGGTGTTTCTGTTTTACAGATGGGGAATTTAGCCTGAAACATGTTAATTTACTCATTAGCATTCTTTGCTCTGTGTAAATGCTGTAGGAATTGATTCTCTAGCCGGAGAACATAAAAATTACCTTGCTTGATCAGGCTAAGATCTGTTTCTAGCAGTAGCTAGCCAAATGCCTCTGGGCACTCACAAAGAGGGTTTATCTCCAAAGAATGCTGCTTTAGAAATGAAAACACCATCATGTGCTTTCAGACTTCTGGCAACTCTGGCCAAAAAAGAGTCCAGCCAATTTATACAGACAGACGGATCAAGCTTGCATCCTTTGCACTGACTGGTGAAACTTCAAAGTCTTTGATGCATCTGATCTATATACAAAGGGTAACAGAAACTTTCAAAGGCATAGTCTTTTTTCCTTACAAGCACAGGGAAAATTACTTTTTAAACAAAATCTAAAACCTGATATCCTGCCTGCCATTGCTTTCCCCAGGAATAAGCTGTGCATTATGGCAGGTGTATACATGCACTCTTCATACTGGTGGTCCTGAGTACAAAGGCAATGATTTTAGGTACATCGCCTGGTCAATCTGATGCAAATAGACCTACCAGAGACCATTTTATTCCTCAAGGACTTTGGTCTGATTTCCATTTTTAAAATATTTATTTTTTTCTACAGTGGCACTATGTAAGGACATTAAGTCCAAGTTTTTAAAAAGAACGAATGTGTGTGTGTCATGCTGTTTTGAGAACATGCTGGCTTTGACCTTGGACTGACTTGATTTTGCTAATTGTCTGCTCCTTGATTAAACTGAACCTTGTGGACTTTGAGGGTTTCAACTTTGGACCATTGATCTCTATCCAAGCACAAAGCCCTGTAAACAGGACACTGCCTACTAGACTGAGAGGAGGACTAAACTGTAAACTCATTCCTTTTGGAATCCCCTGTCAAGAATGAACCTTTATGCTATGCACACTGCTGGTGATCAAAGAACTGAGACTGCAGTTTCCAGTAAGATATGGGATGTAGTTTTGGGTGAACAATCCCTTGCCTGATTTAGAATGGGCCTGTTCGAAACAAATTAATTTGGGCCCAGTTCAAATTGGGGCCCCATTGTCCTTTGTCAGCTCCTCCTTTTCCAAACTGTAGGGAGGTCTGGAAGCAATGGAGGCTTCAGGCTTAAAGATTAAATGTCTTTGTCAGTCTGTACCAGGAGTATCTACTTACAACGAGAAGCAGGTGTGATGTTCTACTGTTTTAAGATGTGAATGTGTTGCAAAGGTTATTGTTATGGGATGTAATTGGTTATAGGTGTTTAGAAAGTAAGAATTATAATTAGTGGAGTGGAGAGAGGGGAGAGGGAGAGAGAGAGAGAGAGAATCTGATGAGGTGTTTGATTGATTTAAGATTGTGAGAAGAAACAGTTTAGCTTTAAGAACAGTTTGTAACATATAAGCATTGTACTTGAAACGGCTACGCAAAAGAACTGAGGAAACCAATAAGCTTACTGTGCACGCAATATACTTTATGTTAATAAATCTTGTTAATTTGAACAAACTGGTGTGGTCATTGAAGGTGTACCTGAGGAAGGTACTGGTGGCAGCAGGAACATAGAGGGTTGTCTGAGGCCAGGTTGCTGGGCTGTGGAGCTGTGAGGCCGGATAGTAAAGGCTGGACAGGGGCAGCAGCAGCAAGAGGCTAGGATAAAGTGTCACAGCAGGCAAATCTAGTTTCCTGTGATGCTTGCATTAGCGGAAGGAACTGATGACACAGAACCAGCCTGCTTTCAAACTGGGTCCAAATTCTGGAGGGGTTAGGGGAAAAGCTCAGAGAACTTGATTTCCTTGTTGAGCCTTCCTCCAATTTTGAAATGTGGTTCCACCCTTGTTTGAGATGTACAATAAAATATCAGCAACCTTAATGCAGTTGCTGTACTGAAGGAAATCAACACCTGGAATAGAGACTAGACAATAAAGCTAAACAGTGAGGAAAGGCAAGAGGAAGCTGCTTGGTACTGGAATATAGTAGGCCAGGAAAGAAGATCAAAGCATTAGGAAAGAGACTCGGGTAAGTGTAGGATCCAAGGGCACCGTCATCTACTTACAACTGATGGAGCCCTGCAGACTGGAATGGCAAGTAGTTTGGGAAATGAAAGCAGCGTGGACACAACATGTTGCTTTTATCTGCGAAGTCACATCAGCATTTGGTTTCCTTTTTCCTGATATTATACAAGGGTTGGAAGAAGCCCAGAAAAAAAAGAGGGGGTGGGCAGATGATTTGGCTAAAAATCGTTGCAACATTTCTGCTAAATCATCCTATTGGTGGAGCAAATGAATCGGAAAAAGGAAATATGAGGTAATCACTGAAATGAATAATTTGATGTAGTTCATTGAATGAGGAGGAAAAGAAGATTGGGGACTGTTTTTGCTGTTTTAATTTTTGTATATTGTTTTTAATTGTTTTTAATCCTATGTAAACTGCCCAGAGAGCTTCGGCTATGGGGCGGTATACAAATGTAATAAATAAATAAATAAATAAATAAATAAATAAATAAATAAATAAAAGAACCCTGTTCCTATCTCAGATAATGGTGGGATTGGAATGAGTGTATTCATGCTGTGACCTCACGGCAAGTTAGGAAAAGGAAAACAACTTAAAACAAAAACAATGCAGCCAGTTTGGTCTGAACAATGATAAGGTTTTCAAAGACAAACACCATGATCTAAAGTTCAACAGGACTCAGTTATGTACAAGGACCTCTGCTGACATAATACTGAGGAATTCACCAAGCCTGCATTTGTATTGGGGTGGAGCTGCAGAATCAGGATGGATATATATTGCACTGGGCTGTTCACATTTTGCTGCCAAAAAATGACATCTACTTAGGTAACCCTACTTGTAAATGTGAAAATTTCTCTGATCAAAGATTGGAATGCATTTCATGATATGCAACAAAAGAAATATACACACATGCAAATGCATACACATACGCACACATAATATATTCATTACGGTAAGGGAAATGAAATTTAGAATGATGTTTCCTGCCCCTTGGGCACTGAGAGGCAGTAACTGCAGCCGGATCTCAGCAGTTCTGTCGGCAGGATTAATGGTTTAGAAACATCTGTAGGCTACCATGTGTGCTGGGTTGCAGATGGCAGTTAGCAAAACTGATGTCATAGAGGGAATGCTCTGCTACTTTGATTTTTTGCAAGAGAGATTTGGCCAGCTGCTGAAGGCGTTGTGTAAAGTGCAACAATATGGTAAGCGTTTTGAGAAACTTGAATGTCATCTGCTTGACATTTTGGAGTTGCTTTGAGAATACTGTGCAGTGGGTGGGGAGGAAATTGTAAAAATTATAGTTCCCCAAGGTGCAATCAAAACCAGACTACCAGTGGCTTGTTTTTAGTGCTTATTGTTTTCCATTGTTGCAAAGTAAAGGACAGGAATGCCTAAAGGCCACTCAAAGTCAAAAGAAATTGCACTGCCAACTAGTGACTAGGTTTGTTATAGACTTAAGCAGCCTTCTCAAACTGGTGCTCTCCAGAAGTTTTACGCTACAACTCCCAAGATTCCTGACTATTTGCCATTCTTACTTGGACTGATGGGAGTTGAAGTCCAAAACATCTAGAGGGCACCAGGTTGGGAAAGACTGGGCTAAAGGTATATCCACATTAGTTAGGGTTGTTTTTTGTGTGTTTTTAAACCATTTAATTTATTGCTCCCCCCCCCAAAGAATCTTGGGAATTGTAGTGTAATGGGGTGATCCTTTACACCTTTACAGAACTGCAGTTCCTTCGTGACATGGAATGTCTGTTAAACCAGTTGAGGTCTGTAGCACAGACAGGCACAGGGAATTGTGGGAAGCCATATATCATAACCCAAAGAGAAGCTACGTTAGTAGCAACAAAACTACTAGAGCACTTTAGTGACTGAAGGTGCTTCATAATGGCAATGTTATCAATTTATTTGTAATTATATACTGGCATTTTCCCAAAGCCATCCAAAGTGAATCACAAAACAATTTAACACAATAAAGATATGAAATATACAGAATATCAAAATATATTGATAGCAGCAATATAGAATTAAATAAAAGCAGTTTAAAACCAGGAATAAGAGGTGAACACATTATTTCTGAAAGGAGATAATTTTTCAAAAGTTCACATATTCAAGTGTGGCCTGGTTCTCACATAATGCTAACCCATGCTAACCCATGGTTGATTCAACCCATAGTTTGTCTGGCAGACAAACAAAGCATGGTTTGTTTTCTCAATCCCTGGGTTGTTTGTTTCCCTCTTCCTTCACCTGCTCCCTCTTTGTATCTAAAATGCCTCTGTGCTGCAGTAGTACTAGCATGTAGAGTGGCTGGTATTTTTTTACCACTCTTGCCTGCAGCCTCTGTAGTCTGGGAAAATAACCCACAATTCTGCATTCACACGTAATGACAGCCCATGTTTTAAACAACTCATGATTCACAATCCAACAACAAACCATGACTTCTCTTCCTTTGTTGTTCATGGTTTCAAAACCTTGGGTAGTTTGCATGGCTGCATTCACATCACAACAACCCTAAACTTACTATCCCATACCATGGGTTGGCATAGGTCCTTGCCTGTCTATTTTTTAAAAGAATCCCCCTGATTCAAGTGTCAGGCTGACTTGCTATTGCTTATGGTGCTCAGCTCTTGCTAAGTATTTCCTGCTACTGGCATAAATGCGTAGCATTTTGCTCATCAAATGATCAGGGTGAAAGCTTAATCATCCAAAAGAATGTTTGGTTTTGGCTTGGTCAGGTTACCAGTCAAGTTTCCTTGGAAGAGAATACTGTTATTGCAGGATCACTCAGGTAAGAGCCAGTTTGGTGCACACATAGATTTCACCACTCACGAATGAAATATGTATCAGGGGGCCTATCACCCACAAACCACAGGGGGTGAGAAGTGATCTCCACAGTGCTTGCTAATAGTTCAAATAGGCAAATAGTAGCAGTGGAGGAGCACAGCTCCTATAGGGACAATCTCTTGCACTAGCAGTGGGTCTGGCAGTGCAGCCATGATCAACTCAAACTGGCAGAAGGTAAGTTATTTTCACCAGCTAGGAAAGCTTGGAAAAGCAGACAGGTAAGCTGATCTACTGATGACCTGGCAAGCAGGCATGGACAGTCTGATAACAGATTGGTTTTCATACTAAAGTTACCCAAACAGGAGCTAGGCTTTATAGTGTTAGAGAAAACCCCATTGAACCCTTATGCCACTTGACAAGGACCGAGTTAGCAAGTTGCAGTACCTCTTTCTGGCCAGCTGTGGCAGTCATGAGCCACGGAGAACAGGCCAAGAGATCCCTCTTCTGATAGGTTGTCATGGTGTCATTGCATGGATTGTGTGTAGGTCAGATCTGTTTACTTGAGTTCCAAATAATCTATGTGATGTACTTTGAAGATTTGAAATGTGTTATATCAATATCAAAAGAGCCTTGTGAGTGACTGAAAACAGGATGGCTCAGGTGCCAACCATACTCATTCAGTATGCTCAGTGCCTGCAAGCCAGATGGGTCCTATGATGCGCCTTGTGCTGGTCCGTGCTTCTTTTGTGGCATGTTTCCCTCCTGTGAACACAGCACTTCACACACTTTTGGACTGTGCCCAGCCACTCTGGTCCTGCTAATCTCTAGCCTGCTACTGGGATCCACAGATCTGCAACAACGAGGCTGTTTCCCATATTAAGCAGGATTTCATGACAAAGGAGTGCTGCACTCAAGCATATCATTCTGATGTGTAAAAATCAGGGCAGCATATGATTTTTGAACAATGCTACAAACAACTAGCTGCTGAGAGGCAGGATTCATAAATTGAAATTTTGGGGAAACTGATCTTGAAATGGATTGAATTTAGTCGACATACTAATGCACATTTTTAGACAGGAACAACTGTGTTTTCTTATCTTGAGATCATAACATAAATTGCATTTTAGAGAGTCCTTTTGGGTTCATTTTGAATAGCACATTTTAAGCTTAGGCATTAGCTTAGTGAAAGAAGTGATGTAGGAGGAAAATAAAATAATCTTATACCAGAAGATATAATGGACCTCTGCACTGTTGGAAGAGCTGGATCATTTAGCCCAGTGAGAGTGGCAGTTTGGAATAGATGCACTTCTTTTTGGCTTATTTTTATAACACAATTAATACATTTTACGATTACACGATGTTGATAGCCTGGGGAGTTTCAAAGTGAACTGAGCCCTGAGCAATTTTTACATTGACCTAAGATGACAGAAGTTACAGTTACCTCAGCCAAGACATAAAGAATCCACTCACTTTTCCGTTGCCATAGAAAAGGTTGAATGAAGCATGAGAAGTGGCTTATTATTATAGTGAGTATAAATCAACTATAAGCCATGAAGTAAATGCACTTTACCTTTTTGTTTTTTTAAAAAATCTGCCACTATTTTGCTTTTGACTTGTGTTTCCTCTCAGATTTATTCAAGGCATGCACATGATGCCTTTCGCTGAGGGGGAGGGGGAATCTAATATGCTAGTGCCATCTAGCGCTCAGGCTGAGAAAATAATGTGCTTGTGGGAGCTTTATGGCATGTGCCAACTTTTTCCTGTAGCAGGAAAATATCTTCTTATATACACACAAATACTTGAAATTAAATTTCCCATCCCAGGAGAAAAGGAGATTTTTTTCTCTCATCCCAGCTGGGGTGTGGGGGAAGATGAAAGGAAAATGTGCTGACTATTGATATGGAACTAGTTCTCAAGAAAAAGATTTGCCATCACAATATGCCCTTGCTATTCATTATGTTCAGCAACCATGATGTGGCTCATCCAGTGGTATAGATAATTTTAGAGCCCAGACTTAATTGTCTTATGGCAGGTGGGAGGGTGCTTTAGATGGCCATATGTGTTATTTCAGTCATGAAGCACACAACTATCATTTCTCTTCCCCCTTTCAACTGCTATCCCCTGTTTTAAAACTGCTACATGCCTGTTATGTTAGAACAGCAACATTGTTTGCCAACCCTGGTTTAAAACGAAAATACTCTTGAGTGTGTGCAGTTTTGCATTTTACACTCCCTTAAATCATAGCACCATCGTTATAGGAATAAAACAGTTTGCTTCTGCAGCTGCCGCTCTCTGGGTGATCATTCTCCACCCCCAGGTTTCGGGGACCTGGATTTTGACCCAAAGTGCAGCCCTAGCTGCATCACTGGACTCATCCAGTGATCCATGTGGTCTAATTCTCCAGGACTTTAATATGGCCTATCACCCCACAAATCCTGCAGCTGTAGGAATGTATTAATTGCTATGGATGTCTAGTCTGGCAGGGATTTTCTGTTTCCTGTGCCAATTGGAAGAGGGAACTGGTGAACTTAATTTAAACTGGGACACCAGCACCATGGCCCAGAAAATCTAGTCCTAGGAATCTGGTGATCCCAGCAGAGAGCCAATTCGGTGCCACTGCAGAAGCTCTCAGCTTTGCTGTGCTCCCTCACTCTGATCATTTTGCTCCTAAAGGAGGCCACCAAGCTAGATAGGCTGGTCAGCCAGATTTACTTGCCAGCCTTCATTAGCCCTTGAAACTGCAATTGACAGCAGCTTCATTAGTTCATGAGACAAAAAAAAAGGGTGGGTAATGTCTTACCCAGCAAAAGTTGGACCTCGTGCCAGCGTCATGTCATGCTTAGAGTGTTGAACTAGGCCTGGGGAGACCCGGGTTCTAGTCCCCACTCTGCCATGAACCTCACTGGATAACTTTGGGCCAGTTATTGACTATAAATCTAACCTACCTCACAGGGTTGTTGTGAGGATAAAATGGAGAGGAGGCAGAGGAGCATGTAAGCTGTCTTGGGCTCCTTGGAGGAAAGGCAGGATCTAAATGTAACAAATAAAAAACAAAATAAACTAAAAATAGAGTCTCATCCTTAAGTTACCTGTATCTCTTGTGAGAAGCCAGACATCGAATATTGCTACCCTTTGGTCATCCCTGCTCTTAGGGAATAGTGGTAGTGGCTAACAGAGTTTGCACCTGAGATCAGTGAGAAGGGCATGACACACTTCCATACTTAGCTCAGAGCCAGGTTGCCATGTTCCCACGTGAACAAACATGATGTAACAACCCACGAACCGTGGCTATAGTCGCATCCTGCTACACCAGTGGCATGACTAAGAACAGGCTGCTAAGCATCACAGGGTGTGGGTCCATTTCCTGCTGTGAGCCACTTGTTTTCTCAGTGCAACTGAGAAAATAATGCCAAAACATATGACAGGCACATTGTTCACAAAATGAAAAAAAGAAGCAGATAGCAGCCTAGGGAGCTGGGTTAAGGTACAATGGGCAGCTTGCTTCTTCAAAGGCAACTCTTGAGATGAGCCTGATTAAAATAAATGAGCCTTACGGGACCAGAGTAGTTCTAGCTTCATAGACATTGTTGTTGCAATGCTACATAAGGCATCTTCCTTTCTATGGTCCTTTATGCATTCAAAAGGGGGTATGTTGCTTGTACTGTGTCAAGTGCACTTTGGATGCTGGAGAGGGAGCCAAAGAACCACGACAGATCAGCAGGCGAAGGAACAGCACCGAGCCTGCCTCACTCAGAGGCTGCAGCAGGAGGCTGAAGTGGGAAAGTGGGAATCTCAATGAGACCCCAAAGCAGCACCCATAAGAGATGCCTCCCATGTACATAAATGTCAGCTCCTTCTCAACGTTTGGGTCTGAATCACTACTTGCAACCAGATCTGCCTTTGATCAAGCCCTCTTGTTGCAGCCTCTCCTGCCTACGTTGCCATTTCCAGTTCTGCTGGGACAAATCCTGCAGAGGCCCTGGTTTATCCTAAATGCCAGCAGGAACCCATGCATCTAAGAGCCTAAGTACATGTGCCCATAACAAATGCATATTTTCCCTCCTATTTACTCGTGCCTCCACCTCCTTCCCCTCCCTCTGTTGCCTCCTTTTGCCAAATTTTAGATTGGAATTTCCTTGGGACAGCGACTTGTCTTCTTGGACTTCGTAAAGCTCTATGCAGATTGGTGGTGCTTTGTAGTAGTAGTAGTAGCAGCAGCAGCAGCAGCAGCAGCAGCAGCAGCAGACAATACATAGAACCATGGACACCAGTTAGGATGGCCGTGTGTCTCTTTGAAGGCTTCCTCTGTTTAAAGGGCTGTCCAGTCCATGTCTGGTTTTAAAATAAAGCATCTTATAAAGAAGCCTTGAATTTGCCCATCAACAGTTAACACCTGGCCAGCAGACTGAACAGGCACACAGGTAACCTTGTCACAGCCTTCCCCGCTATAGTGAGATTTCTAAATCTGCATCTAGACATATAAATTAGCACATTTATATTAGCATAAATTATGCAAATCTGTGTCCTCTTTGCTCCATTGTTTTTGGTGATGAATTTCCTTTTTGGGGGGGGGGTAGCCATCAGTGGTTGCCGACTGAGAGAGATTAATGCTCCATTGATCTGTTACATATTTCATCTTGCTGATTGTAGAATTTTTATTTCACTGATGTCTATCTCAGTTATGTGGTCTGGGTTATCCTCCTCCTGAGTTGTTTGCATTTTGTTTTTTGTTTTTTTTGTTTTTTTGTTTCCCCCCCTTGTACCTTGACATGTATCTTGACATGTATCACAATAAAGCTCTCTCTCTATACACACACACACACAGCCATTGGTTAATTAAACACTTCCAAGCCTCAGTTATTCCAATGAGAAAGATAATCACATCAATCGATTTCACTGAAAACAATTGGAGTTAAGGTGCTGCTTATCTTTGGCTGGATTATGTCTAAATAAAATTTTCTTGCAACTAGTATAAGGGAATGCCAAAGTAGTTCATTTAAGCTTCTTTCCATAAATATGATTAACTCCAGAGGGCAGTATGGTAATAGTTCTTGAAACTGGATTCCTTTGATTTTTTTTTTTAAACTAGAATGTTTATGAAGCTGGAAAACAAATTGTTCATCATTGCTGCTCAAAATGAGAATTGGGGTGGAGGGGAGGAATGTATCTGAAAATGTAAGTAATATTTCTTTCTGCGCTGTCAGAAGAAAAATATTTCAGGAGCCTTCTTTGGAATGTTCTTGTTTAACATAAAAGCTTATGTGGTAAAAAAAAAAACTGGAATATTTTAATTGAGTGGGTTTTTTTAAAATTCAAATCCCTTCCCCAAATGGTCTTATTCAGAAACTTTTCACATTTTGGGATCATTAATTTAGTTAAAAGGAAAAAGTATTTTTTTAAAAATCTTATTTTTTAAAAAAGCTACCTTTGAAAAAGTCTATTTTGGTCAAGTTGCATGTTTTGGTCCAATCCTATAATTGCTGAACCCTGATTCTAGGTACGTCTAGGTGATTTTCTGAACATCTGTTGCTTTTACAGCAGAAGTGTCATATCTAATTGACAGTTTGTCCTCCATATCAACCTTTCCTTGTAATTTGCAGCTACATATGTGGTAATACTGGGTGTGTCCTAGAAAGCATTCTTTCTTCATACTGCCAATAGTGAGGCCCAGTAAGTCTGACCAGTGCTTCATGTGACTGTGTGTTCTAGAATTTATCCCAGAATCCCCTGCAATATGCAGGCAATCTGTGGCAGTTACACAGAAGTTCCTTGGTTGATAAATTGATGCAGCCTGAAAGGCTTCTTTAATGGCAGAAAGCTTGAAAACTGATGTAGAGTGGAGTTGGAGGTGCGCTGAGAGGAAATACAAATGATTGAAACACATCTCAAAGTGGAAAAAGTAGCCTAGAAATCAAGGTTTCAGTCTTGCACAGGGCCACTGCTTGGAAATGGGGAAAGCTTTTGTCAACTCATCAGCACCATGGGTAGATCACACTTAGCATTTCCATAGTGCATTTTCATTATCTCAGATGCTCCATACAAATTATTGTAGTCATGTGTTTCCACACTTACTTGGGGCACAAGTTTCTAAACATGACTTCAGGCTACGTCTCTGTATTCAAGAAATAAGCCTTTCTAGAAAAATGAATGACTGGGGGGAGTTTAGCTCAAATGTGGTGTTAGGTGAACCTTTTCCCAATGTGATCCCGGCTCTCTTCTGCCAGAGGACAGGCTACTGTCAATTCAGTAGAGCTGGCCCAAATAGCACTTTTGAACCAAAACATAATGGAGACAGCAAAGGGGATAAGTGAGAATAGTTTTTAAGGAAAGAATAAGGACAGATATTGTTCAACTTTTCCACCCACCTCAAGATTAAGATAGGAAGCAGCAGTTTTAAACTAAGGATGGGAGGATCATACATAAATCATCTCTGGAAATAATCTGGAACAAACAGCTCAATTTGCACTGGACACCTGCTAAGTGCATTGTTGTAACAGCTTCTGTTCTATAATAAACACA
Organism: Anniella stebbinsi; assembly: GCA_029215795.1. NCBI lineage: Eukaryota > Metazoa > Chordata > Lepidosauria > Squamata > Anniellidae > Anniella > Anniella stebbinsi. The sequence continues at coordinate 33,793,933 of JARDYH010000005.1, forward strand.
CTCTATTTGAGTATGAACTCTATTTGTGGTGAGTCTCTCAAAAAAGAGTTTGTCCCTCTACCTCATATGTTATCCTAAGTATAAGGGAGGAATTACTAAATGTAAAAAGCAGTTCAGCACTGTGAAGGGTTGCCTAGAGATGCTGTAGAATATTCTTCCTTAGAACATGAAAAACAAACAAACTCTTGAACAGCTTCTTGTTAGGGCTGCTTTAGATACAGGGTATCTGATTTTAGGGGAAGAAGTTTATATTATTGGGTTCCTCTTCCATTTTTAGGTTTATTTTTTCTGGTGCTTTTTATGTGCACAAATGACCTCTTGAACTTCTCCACCCTATTTGTGGCCTGAGAAACTAGAAGGACAATTTCACAGAATTTCTCCTGGAGGAGGAGAAATTCTCAAAAAGTTTCTCACAGGTAGGCTTAACCATTTGTAGCACGGGGTTGTAGTGTAACTTCTTTTTTCCTATTTTTTGTGGGGGCGGGGAAGGGTTTCACTGGTGACTGCAAGTGTCAACAGCATCAACTGTGTTGGCAGCATGGCTTACATTTTTCATACCTAGCATCATGTGGGGGAATGGGGGGGGGGGGAGGAAAGCCACCACCACTGCAAAAGAAGAAAACAAAATGGTGAAGAAAATGTTGAGACAATTCTGCAAAGTGGCCTTTTATTTCTAGAGGGTTGAAAAAAAAGAGTAATCTCAGAACTTTTCTGAGAAAAATGTCTTCTGAATTTTTTTTGGCTCAGCTCCAGTTGTCATTGTACAGGGTTCAGCACCTTCCCCAGGGCCTTCCAAATGTTACATTTCCAAGGTTCCTGTACATGTTTTTTCTTTCTATTGCACATCTCCCCATTGCTCTGCAGACTTTCAGGCTGCCTGCACTTCCTGATCTGGAAAAAAAAAACATGGGAGGAATTACCTTATGATGTTTCCCCCTGGGCTTTAATCGAAGTGGGGGAAGCTGTAGAAGCTACAGCAAATGGAGAGCTGATGGTACAATGAAAGACAGGGTATTCACACACACTCCTTGGCCACCTCATGTGTAAGGTAAAAACAAGAACCCAACCCATGAGAATTTCTTTGAAATTTTCTCTTCCTTTGATTTTTTTCCCGAAAACAATTTATTTTCTATCAAATTGAATGAGAATGGTCAAAAAACGCGGAACAAATTTTTGGCACAGCACTAGTTCATAGTGCAATAACAATGCCTTGAAGTTCTTAATGTCATACATCTTAGCCTAAGAAGTGTTCAGTGTTATGTCTAAGGAACCTGAGGCATTACAGTCTAAAAGTGTGTGTGCGTGAGGGGAGGGGAGTCAGTCACTGGGTGACAGAGAAAGTATTGTCATTCCAGCTTTACAGCAAAATGGAATGGATGCTCAGAGTTTAAACAAGTCATCCAAGATAAGTCTGAAAGTCTGCAGCAGGCCTGGGAGCGGAGCCCAAGTATTCTGTATTCTAATCCAGCGCTTTCACCACAATGCTTTTAAAGGAATATTTGAAGTTGAAACTCACTGCTGCGTGGGGGACTAAAAAGCGCTCTCTGCCCCCCATCCCACCCTGAAACCTCCAGAACAAACTGCACCCATTTTATATTGGCAGTTTACATTTTGTCCAGGTCATTCCAACTGAATTTGAAACATTTGTCCCAGATGTCAGTCTTGAAGATGTGACCAGCAGCCCATGAGAGGGACTCTGGGGGTTGCTTAGCAGCACACTTTTCACCTGCCCTCTCACACCAATCCCTCAAATCCAGTAAAAAAACCCAGCAATATGTGCAAGAAGCATGGTTAAAGTAGCCACAATGTGACATGGGTACGAATGAAGAGAGAGAGAGAGAGAGAGAGGGAGGGAGAGAGAGAGAGAGAGAGAGAGAAGGCAGCAATTAGGTGATGGAAAGAATTATGGAGAGGCAAAGGGTGAGAACAGGAGGCCATGTATTTTCATCAGATTGTTGGAACGTTGAATAGATTTTTGGAAGCACACAGAATGAGCCTTGCTACACCTAAAAAGAGAAGTCTAGGCTTTATAGCTGAGCATTAATTAGTTGAAGCAGAGGGAAGGATGCTGATGGAGGGCAAATAAATAATCCCCGTATCTTATGGGTGCCTCATGCAATGGCCTTTTTTCAAGGCTCTCACTTCTGTTTGGAATCCTCATCTTAGATTTGTCCTGCTAAAACGCTTCGCCTGGCCAGCCCACTTTTGGGAATGGATTGGTCTCCACTTGGTATTGCACCTGAGCGAGGAAGGGGTCTGTTTTGACTCACTGGGTGTCTGGCTCGAGGTATTTAGGTTAATACCATTAATGTGTGTCACCGAATGAGACTTATACAATGGAATTTTCTGTCAGTTCTTTGGTGTAGCTCAGTCTGAGCTCCAGCAACTGGTTTATATGGATTTAGCTCAAGTAAGACTCAAAGCTTTGATGCTGAAGCCTTCCTAAGAGTGCCTTTTCTACCTCTTAGCTATCTATATTTGTTTTTCTCTGCATCAGAATCTGGTCCCTTTCAATAGAAGCTCTACTAGGCACATGTAGGGCTATATCTGGCTAATATTTTGCTGGTTTGGCCCAGGGAATGGAAGGAACTTGCTGCAGGGACCAGCACTTTCATGGCAAATGTAACATCTAGACCAGGGCCAGATCTACACCAACCAGAATATGACATTTTGAAAACAGTTTGAAAATTGTATATGTAGTGTGTCCTGGGGCCCAACAGTTGTCACTACTGTTATAAACCATTTTAAAGCAGTAGTGTAGATTCTGCCCAGTTCTCTCATGTCAGATTCCTCTTGAGTTCTGCCTGTGACCTGTCACGTTTGAAACTAGCTCCATTCACAGCTGTCAACCAGCATTTTTGAAACCAGAAGTTAGCATGGATGTTCTACTTGTTTTCTCCATATTGAACTTTTCTATTTATTGTGGGCTCATTTTCCCTACTCATTATTATTTACGGGTTCTTTAGATGATGACAGGAACCTCTAGTTTCACTTCTGTTTTTAAACAGTACTTTTGGCAAGGTTTTTTAGAGCATGGAAAATGTGGTGTTATTTGTGAACGCAAAAGAAAATGCGTTTTCTACTGTAATTGCGCTATTCCACTATGCCACAGTGCCACCTAGAGGCTATGTATCACAAAAACAGGAAAGGAAATTCTCTTTTTGTAGTTCTCAGATCTCAATCCTGCAACAAAACCAAAAGTGAAGTGCTCAGATCTCAATTTCTCAACAAAACTGAAAGTGTAGTGCTCAGATCTCAATTCTGTGACAAAACCACCCCATGCCCAATCCCCCAGACTCCTGCTCACCAAGCATCTCACCCCCTGGACCCACATGCCCAATGAGCAGGTCCAGCAACCACCCATCCCCATAGCAAGCCACCATTTGAGAAGAAATGATAGCTTGGGGATTTCCGTAAAAATTGCATAAATTACAGGCATAAATTACAGGCATAAATGCTCCATGGTGGATCACTATAGTGACGGGCAGCTGCCGGGAGAGGAGGGTTGGTGGCAGTGGAGGCTTGGCAAGCACCTGCAGGGACCAGACGGAGCCGAGTCCATCCATTCCTAGATACAGTAGATTAACAGCTTCTTGAAGAAAAGCTCATTATGAACTACTGAGCGGACCTGCCTATGCACGGGTTGGAACAGCCTTAGGTTGGTACAGCAAAGCCTTCAAGCAAATTTACATAGCTGTCAGAGTTGGACACACTGTGCCTGACCCATCTGAGTGAATTCATGTCCTCTGGCACTCATAGGCACGACCCCTGTCATGGTGCACCCCTATAGCATGCTGAGGAAGGGGTCTGTCCCCTCCATTTCCCTGAGCCTGCCCCACAGGAGGTGGGGGGGCAGGAGGCAAGTGTATAACTCTGTCCCTCAGCCTACTGGCCTCAAACCTTGTGGACTGCAAAGCTAAGTGCTGGTTAAGGGAGTTGTCCTAGTTTCCGATGGTATTACTGCAGGCCTCAGCCACATAGACACATTTAAATTAATTAAAATCAGTTCACATGTTTTAAAAGCAGAAATAAAACAGAGACCTTTTAGTATGCATGCTGAGTTTCAGTTGTCTAGGTTTCATGGCCTTTCAACTCCAAGCAGTTTTGGATGATACAGATTTTCTAGACCCATTTCAAACTGGCTTCAGGGCAGGATATGGCGTTGAGACTGCTATGGTTGCCTTAGTGGATGATCTACGCTTGAGTACTGACTGGGGGAGTGTGTCCCTGCTGGTACTTCTGGACCTCTCAGCGGCTTTCGATACCATCGACCATGGTATCCTTCTGGAACGCCTGAGGGGACTGGGACTCAGGGGCACTGTGCTTCAGTGGTTCCAGTCCTACCTCTCGGGCAGACTCCAGATGGTGATGCTTGGGGATAGGTGCTCCTCAAAGAAGGAGCTGTTGTGTGGTGTACCTCAGGGCACCATCCTATCCCCAATGCTGTTTAACATCTACATGAAACTGCTGGGAGAGATCATCCGGAGGCATGGGGAGGGGTGCTATCAGTATGCTGATGACACCCAAATATATTTCTCTATGCCTTTAATAACAGTGTCAGCTAAGGATAGTGTGTCTCCTCTGAATGAATGCCTGGAGGCGGTAATGGGCTGGATGAGGAAAAACAACTGAAGCTGAATCCAGACAAGATGGAGGTGCTTACTGTCAAAAGCCCCAACCTGGGTTTGGAGGTGTGTCAACCAGTTCTGGATGGGGTTACACTCCCCCTGAAAGGCTGTGTGTGCAGCTTGGGGGTGCTCCTGGATCCATCACTCCAAATGACAGCCTAGATAGACGCGACGGCCAGGAGTGCCTACTATCAGCTTTGGCTGATACACCAGCTGCGCCCCTTCCTAGAGTTAGAAGACCTAAAGACGGTAGTGCACATGCTGGTAACTTTGAGGCTCGACTTCACTACCTCTGTGCCTAGTCTGGAAACTTCAACTAGTGCAAAATATGGCAGCCAGGTTGGTCACCAATACACCTAGGGGTGACCATATCACACCAGTTTTAAAATCACTCCACTGGCTGCCAATTAGTTTCCAGGCAAAGCATAAAGTGCTGGTTATTACCTTTAAAGCCCTACATGGTTTGGGTCCAGGTTACCTGCGGGATTGTCTTCTCCCATACAATCCGCCCCGCATGCTCAGGTCCTCTGGGAAGAACCTACTACAGTCAGCCAAGACTAGGCTGACAACTGTTACCCAGGGGACCTTCTCTTCTGCCACTCCCAGACTATGGAATGACATGCTGGGAGAGATCCGCCAACTTACCAGTCTGATAGAATTCAAGAAAGCTATAAAGACTGATCTCCTCCGGGAGGCTTATCCAGTCTAATTTTAAGGCTTGGTTGATTTTAATAATGTATTAATTTTATATGTTTTTAATCAGTTTTAAATATTTTATATTATTTTGTATTGATGTTGTTCCCCGCCTTGATCCAGAGGAAGAGGCGGGTTAGAAATAAATAATAAATAAATATATTATTATCATTATCATTATCATTATCATTATCATTATTATTATTGTCTTTGTGGTATGGTACTGACAGTTGGGCAGACACACACACTCTTTTATTGTTTTAGATGTGATACAGGCCAAACCTGGCTAATGGGTGAGGATGGCCAGGAAAATGTCTCTTAATGAGAGCTAATAGCTAGCAATAGTTGGAGATTTCTCTGAAGTGTTCTGAACAAACACACACACACACACACACATCACTCTGGTGAAGGTGACATCCCATCTAGTTGAAAAGAGAGAGCAGATAGATGTATGTGATAGATTGTGAGGTAACAATAGAAGCTGCTTTCAAACAGACAACTGGAACAGAGAAATACAGGTCCAATCAAAGACTTTCTGCTGCAGCAAATGGTGCCCCCCCCACCGCAAGACAAAGTGCAAAATATACAAGACTGGTCAAATTATGTTGGCACCTGAGGCAGAGAATCCCACAAATGCTTCTCCCATTCCCTAGAAGTAAAAATCCCACAATTATAAATTAAGTATTTGACAAATTGCTGCTCTCTCATGACCCCAAAGTCAACTGTCTGAGGCAGCTATCTCACTTTGCCTAATGGTAGGACTGGCCCTGGCAGAGAGCTGAGCTGATGCTGGAAAGCTCAAAGGATCATGGGCTGCCTTTCTCTGGAGAACTGATGTGGGGCAATGTGTGCTGCTAAAAGGGCTTTGCTGATTGTCTCCACCTATGCACGACTTGTATATTTGTAAATAAAAGCCTTTCTACATGAGGGATTTATTGTGTGCTTGTGATTTCTCACTCATGGTGGTTTGCGGGTGCTTTCATCATTCTACAGAGTCTCTTCTGGGCTTTGCAACCATTATAGCATCTTTTTTCTTACAAGGAAAATCTGGTATTTTTGTGAATGGCAGCATGAAATCCTGGCATACCTGTGCTATTCCGCTGCAACACAGCACCACCTAGTGGTTGTGTGATGGAACATATAGAAAGGCAGAGAAAGAAACTCCCTGGGAAAAAAAAGCCATGTAAAGAAGCCAATCTTATTCCCAGAAAGAACCCAGAAGCAGAAGCTTTGATAAAGCCTCATGTAGAAAAGCCCTAAAACAAATCTTACAAAGCACTATTTAGGCCTCCAGTGGTGTCTCCTTCTGAAAGGAAGCCAAACCCAGGCAGCACTGCCCCAGGAACATCCTACAATTTCGACTTGGGGAGCATTTAGTCTCATACACACATACACACACACACACACACACACACACACACTGTATACAATACACATTTGTAGCTAATGCTGTGACATACTCTTCAGAGGCAGTTTATATGACATTTCTGCTCAGTAACCTTCACTTTGATCTTCAAGCACTATTATAGAATGCCTTGTGCAAAGATTCTTCGTGGATCTCAACTTTGGAAGACCATCCATGGCCCCTTTCCTAGAAAGGCTCAAGCAGTGCTGTTGTTGTTGTTGTTGTTGTCGTCGTTGTTTTAATTTCAAAGGAAAAAAAATAAAATTAAGAAACTCTGAGCCACATTTGTGGAAATAATGGGGATAAACTTGGTTGTAAAATAGTGTGTAATTAAAACCAGACATTTTGCAATTGTACTGAGCAACAATGGATTCTTCTATTCCAGAGATTTATAGCAAAAATGGTTTAATTGCAAAAGAGAGGAGGAAGAAGTGGAGAGACAGACAGATATAGGGCTACAAGCTGGCAGTTCTTCCAAGAGCCTTAGGAAAGTACAGGGTGGATACCAGAAAACACTCATGCAGAATTGTTGCTTGTGTGAGGCTGAGAGCAGGAAAAGAATTATATGCGTTACTTGGGGCCAATTCACTTGTTCATATACACGTTTCTGAAACTCATTGATCTCATCATGCAGCCTATCTGCGAGTCCCAGTTCCCATGTCACACCACAAGTAGAAAAACAGAAAAGTGGAAGTCAATTACACATCCCCTTTTGATGTTCCTTTGAGTGTATGAACTGACTCTGGCATCTGATCGACTAGAAATAATGCAAGGATGAAAATGGTTACACCATGATGGAACTGTGAAAAATGGACACCATGTCTTTCCTTCGGTTGTTATCAAACTTCAACGGAAGCAGCAGTAGTTGAGAGTGAGTTCACATGTTTCTTCATTATTCCACATAAGAACTGCAGTTTAGGCTGGATGATCTGCGTGAACATAACAGGACTTGAGCCTGATCAAAGCAACGGCTGATTTAGCCCACAGTGGCCAACCAGATTCATTTGGGAAGCCCTCAAGAGGGTAGGAGGCCAATAGCACTCTCCTGCTCAGATTCCCCAGAAACTGGTACATAGAGAGATACTGCCTCTGAATCTGGAGGTAATATACAGTCATCTTACAAGTAGCCATTGATAGCCTTATCCTCCATGCATTTGTGCAAATCCCTTTCAAAGCCATCCAAATTGGTGGCCATCACTACATCTTGTGGAAGCAAATTCTGTAGTTTAACTATGGCTATGTGAAGAAGTCCTTCCTTCTTTTTTTTCTTCTTTTTTTTAATAACAAACCAACACATACAAAAAAGAAAACATATAACATATTTAAAGACCATCTTCATAAGTGAATATACAGTGTGTCAATTGATCACATTTCTCCATACTATTCTTTTTCAGTTATCATTCATCAGTTTATCTAATTACTCACATTCTTAGTCCAATATATATTTATATAACAATTAGCTATTTTTTATTCATCTGACAGTATTGTCAATTTATCATTTTATACGAAATAATCTCTATTTTATTGTAATTTTTATCTTGTATGCTCTACTATTGATTGTATATCATATACTATATTCTAAGTTATTCAAATAGTTTTCAACTACTAATTTTTCTATTTTGTTATATCCCCATTTCTTTTTTTCCCAACCATTGATAAAATAAATTCCAAATCATATAAAATTGTTTATCTTCTTGTTCTCTTATTTCAAATGTCAATTTACTCATTTCTGCACAATCCATAATTTTCTTAATAACTTCCTCCTGCATGGGTATTTTCCCATTTTTCCAATTTTTAGCAAATACAATTCTAGCTGCTGTTAATACATTTACAATCAGATATTTCAATTCTTTGTTATAAATTTCAGGTATGATTCCCAATAAAAAAAATTCTGGTTTAAAGTCTATATGTTGCTTTGTCATTTTTTTCCAACCATGTGTGGGTTCTAATCCAATATCTTTTAGCCTCTGGGCAAGTCCACCACATATGGTAATATGAGCCGGGTATCTGATGACATTTCCAACATTTGTCCAACTTACTCTTGAACATTCTTGCAATTCTTGATGGGGGTAAATGCCATCTGTAAAACATCTTATACAAATTTTCTTTATATGCAGTTGACATTGTCATTTTATAATTCTGTGTCCACAGTTTTTGCCATTTCTCTAAGTCAATCCCATAACCAAAATTTTCCCCCCATGCAATCATTGTTTCTTTAACTTGCTCTTCTTCTAGCTTAATTTCTAACAAATATCAATAAAGTTTTAAAATTATTTTTTCATCAGTACCCATCAAAATCTTATCTAATTCAGTTGGCTTATTATAAACTCCTTCCGCTTTGGAATCCTTATCAAATCTGGATTGTATTTGAAAATATGAGAACCAATTCATTTTTATATTTTGTTCTGCCAACGCTTGCATAGATTTAAGTTCACCCTCTTCATTCAGTATCTCACTATATCTAATTGTTTGTTTCCTTTTATATATTGTTGGATAAGAGAAGGCTTCAATAGTCGATATCCATATCGGCGTTTTTATATAACATTGCCTCTTTGTAAGAAGTCCTTCCTTCTGAATCTCCCACCAATCAGCTTCAATGCACATCCCCAGGTTCTGGTATTATGAGAGAGGAAAAAAAATGTCCATCTACTTTCTCTTCACCAGGCATAATTTTATACATGCTTATTATGGGCCCGTTAATTGCTCCCCACCCCTTGAAACTAAAAAGTCCAAACAATGTAATCTTTACCCATACAGGAGTTGCTCCAGCCCCTTGATCATTTTGGTTTCCCCTTTCTACAAAAATAAAATTGTGAATTAAATTGCTATGATCAGCTGTTACACGATCAGCCAACTTGGATAATTGAATCTTATTACTATATAAGACAACCTCCAGATGATACTGGGCAAAGCTGGAAAATAATACACAGATTGACAGCTAAAAGCTAAGATCACGGATTGACCACAAACCTTCGAACTCCTGCTTTAATTGAATACATTAACTCACCCTGAGCTAAATGCTTATGAACCAGAAACCATCTACAGTGACTGTGGTTTGATGGAGCATGCTAAACAACCACATATAAAACCTACCTCTTCTGTTCTGCGACTGTAAAATGCTTCAGGGACATTTATGTCTCTACCTAAGTAACCTCAGCAATAAAATGTCATGATGACAATTGTGGTTGATTAGGTGGGGGACTCTACATCTAAATCTAGGACTTGTGAGTCATTCATACTAAGAGGGATTTGGATATTCTAATTGTACATTTATTTCCAATCATTTCTATCTCACTTTTCTATCTAAAAGAATAATCAGTGGCTATAACACAAATTTGTAACACATTCAAAAATACTACTACTATTATTATTATTATTATTATTATCATTAAAATTATTCCCATAACCAATATATCAACCAATAACAAGTAGACAGCAGGTCCATGCATAAAATACTCCGCTAAAAGGTTTAAAACGTCTCTTGTAATTTATTTTAGCCAGCCACTGGAAGAGGAACAACAATGGGTCCAGTTGGAACACCTCAGCAGGGTTGTTCTGTAGCTTTGGTACTGTTATGGCCCAGCTCCAGCACTCCAGTGGGCTTGGTAGTTTATAGCCAGAGTCTGATCAGAAGTGGCCTCCAAGGGTTTGGGCCTCTTCAGCCTATGTAATATCAAAACCAGTGTCAGTATTCTCAGAGGAAAGCAGGCGGGAATTAAGTGACTCCCATTCACCGGCTAATGTTGGCCTTGTCAGGAAAGAAAGTTAGCTGCTTCTCCATGAGTACCTTACAGAAGAGGGGTGGGGTTTTCAGAGGTGTCAACGTTTGTGGAGTCAACTGAGGAGGGCAGAATGGAGACACCCTGTTTGGGCAGGGACCTTATTAATGAGCTAAAATCCTTTGTCAGTTATTTGTTCAGGAGGAGGACTACTGCAGCTTTCCTTTTAAGCTGATGCCTAGGCTTGGAGTCTTTCCTAGGAACATTTTTGCTCCCTGTTTGAACTTACCATTATCTGAGCCTCTTGGGGCATTCTTCACATGGAGGCATCTCCATTCAGAACTTCTCTATACACAGGAAAAATTCTGCAGTCTTACCGGCTGTGTCATCCTTGTAGTCTTTCCACTATCACAACATGCTGCTTTACTCGCAACCACATGAGTTTGAATTGAAAGCATCCATTTTTGGAAAGGTTTCAGTGTGTTTAATGAGACAGCACCATCTAGTGACAGAGAGATCCTGTGATACTCCAGGTAATATCACATTATGTCCAGTTGTCGTTTTTTTAAAAAAGAGAATGCCTCTTTGAACTTTGCATTGTTAAGAACCTGCCATGAAAAGTACTGATATACTTTTCACATAATTTGAATTATTGTTTGCTATGGATTATGTCTCTTCATTATCAATAGCCCAGAGTTGTCGGATGGCTTGGATTGATCCTGACTCCTGGACTTTTCTATGCCTGGCCACATGTAGCATAGAGATACCAAAGCAGAATCTATGGCCATCGAAATCTCTGCATGTATGGAATTACTCTGGACTTAACTTTTGAACCTGTTTTGCTAGGATTTGAACTTCAACTGGTACAAAATAGGGTAGTCAAATTGTGCTGGTATTAACATTCAAAGCCCTAAACAGCTTGAGGCCAGGTTACCTGAAGGAACATTCCTCCCATATGTGCCTGCCCAGACCGTAAGATCATCCTCAGAGGTCCTTCTCCATGAGCCCCTGCCAAAGGAAATGAAGCAGGTGGCTATCAAGAGGAGGGCTTTCTTTGCTGTGCCACACTGGCTGTGGAATGAGCTCCCTAGAGAAATTCGCCTGGGACCTACATTATACTCCTTTAGATGCCAGGTGAAGACCTTTTTATTTTCTCAGTATTTTAACAGTTCATCAGTTTAATTTTTAACCTCACTGTTTAAATTTGTATTTTAAATCGATATTAATTTCTGCATGGCTGCTCAGTTTTATCCCAGTTGTGCTTTTATACTGTATTTTATATTATATTTTTATACTGTTGTTTGTTTTATATTTTGAATGGCCTTTATGGGTTTAATTTTTTAAACCGTCCAGAGAGCTTCGGCCATTAGGCGGTATAGAAATGCAATAAATAAATAAACAAATAAGGCCTTAACCTGTATAGCGCAAAGGTTCCAACAAAGGTTTCAAAGTTGGACTAAACCTCTGCATGTGTGGATTTGTTTATGTCTTTTTCTAGACCCTTGTCTCGATTGCCTGGGAAGGATTACACTAAGACTATCTTGAGTCCCTTGTCTTGTATTTGGAAACCTTTGTCTTTGATTGCCTGGGATTGCCCCTGATCTGAAAGAGGCTACGGGAGGAATTACCTCCTGATATCTTCCCCTGGGCTTTAACTGAAGTATGGAAACCTGAGGGGGCTACAGGCTGCTGAAGCGATGATTGTACAATTTATTAATTAATGTATTTATTTATGGATGAATGGATTTGATTTGATTACCCCACCTTTTTACCAAGAAAAATGGCACTCAAGGCAGTTTACACTCGTGAATAAAACTTGATTAAAACAAATGCATTAAAACACAATTAAAGCCACAACAATAACAGAATAGCTCAAACAATAAAAAACAGGACACTCACACACAATTCTTGGCCACCGCCAAATAAGGTAAGTACAAGAAACCCAAACCCAAACCATGAGGATTTCTCCAAATTTGTCTTCACCATTGAATTTCTTTTAGAAAGCCATTTCTTGTCAATCAAATTGAAAGGGCGTGATCGGACAAAATGTGGGGAGAAATATTGGCACAGCACTAAAACATTCATATGGGCATGTTTAGCCTTGAGAAGAGAAGACTGCCGGGAGACATGATAGCAATCTTCAAATACTTGAAAGGTTGTCACACAGAGGAGGGCCACGATCATCTTCTCTGTCATCCCAAAATGCAGGACAATGAATAATGGGTTCAAGTTATGGGAAGCAAGATTCCGGATGGACTTCAGGAAAAACATCCTGACTGTTAGAGCAGTATGACAATGGAACCAATTATCTAAGGAGGTCGTGGGCTCTCCCACACTAGAGGCCTTCAAGAGGCAGCTGGACAGCCATCTGTCAGGTATGCTTTAAGGTGGATTCCTGCATTGAGAATGGGGCTGGACTAGATGGACTTATAGGTCCCTTCCAACTCCACTATTCTATGATTCTATGATTCTATATACTGGAGGCAGGATGGGTCTAATAAGTATGGAAAGCATGGGTATAAGTGGGTGGGATGATGAGTTAGATACAGATGTTATCTCTTTTTATTTTCCCTCTTCTGACCTCTTGTTTGATTACCATTTGTGTGGAAGGGATGTGCGAAACTAGAACTAGAGATATGTGTTCCAAAACACAGGGGTGGTAATAGTTCATTGTTTACTCTAGATGGTACCTTGGCTTTCATACAACAAGGAATGACTATCACCATCATGCCCTCTTTGAGAGTTTTCCCAATGCATCTCACAGGCTATCATGGCAACTTTGGGCCAAAGCAATTCATCTGTTTTTATCTGATAGCAGCCTATTTTTCGGACCTGAACCATTGTTTGGTGTCATACTGGGCATCTTAATTTCTGTCCAGACATCAGTAAAGCCATCTTCAGCTTTTTGGCCTGTGTAGGTCAAAACCAGAACAAGATTGGTACCCTGCACTTACAGAGTGTGGATAAGAGCATGAAAATTTTTCACAGCCAGTTATGAAAGTCCAGCTATTCATATTCAAAACCCCATAGCAGCTAAACTGAAGACAGGTCTCTGTGAATCGTTCGATGACTACAGAAGCTAGTGCTCTGCTGCTGAGCACAATTCATAAATTTGACTGTGTATCCAGCAGGCAAACTGACATTTTCAAGGTCTCCAGCTGTAACTGGAGGGTTTTGTTGTTTTTGGCATGGTCCTTATGACAATAATGTCCTTATTTTTCTCCTGCCGTAGATCTACAAAAGATATTTATGCTCATTCTACTGTCTTGGACCAAGTACTGGTTCTCCAGTCTACTTGCTATCATTTCTGAGCTGACTGTGGAATGTGACAGGCCTCTTGAAATGAAATCGACCGCATGATTGACACAAACTCAGAATATTTGGTAGAATGCAGTGTTCAAATCCATAGGAAGTTGTCCTGTTTCTCAGCCCCCTTGACACTGTTTCTGTACTTTCTGCAGAACATAATAGAATAAACAGTTGCCACTCACATCAAAGTTGTGTGGGTAGAAATTCCTGTTGATGTGCAATTTTATTTCCTTTCAAAAATTGTGGTAATGACTTAAAATAGTGATAGGTTTCACTGTCCTTGACTGTCCTTTGACTGAATTCGAATTTTCTCTCTCAAATTGGAATGAATTTGAATTTTCTCTCGCGAAGTAACATGGTTAATTCTAATCCTGGTTTGGATCCCATCACATTCCCAAGGACCTCATCAAGAGTACAAAAGAGTCTGGAATCATGGAATGGCTTTGGATAACAAACAAAACTCTGCCTGACTCAGGCATTACTTTAACTCAGGGGTGAGCACCATTTTCTGGCCTGTAGCCATATTTGGCAATTTGAAAAGTTGTCCCAGGCATCACCACAAAATGGCTGCCATGTGAGGCATGGCTAATCACAAAGGACAAGTAACCTGTCCCCAAAAACTGAGTGCAAAACAGAGATTGGGGCTGAGTCATGGCAGGTTCTAAACAACTCCTCTGAACCCACAGTTTTCACCCCAACAAAAACCTAGTTTACCAGAGGCAAACTCTTCCTTTCTCCAACCTCCATCCCGGCCTCTGCTCTGCAAGCCAACTCATTTCTCCCATCTCTATCTCCCTCTCATTCTGGATCACCACCCATACACACGGTCCCTTTCAAAAATGGTTGTTTTTTTAAAATAAAAAGTGTAAGGTATAAGAGCTCCTCAGCAGCTGCGAAAAAAGGTGTCCAGGACTGCACTAGTATCTGTGGGCAACATGTTGCCTATCCCTGCTTTAACTTTATGTATCTGCCATATTCCTGAGGCAGAGCATTGATGTCTCTGTATCCCAATACTGTATGCTCTGACTGGCGGCAGCTGCCTGAGCAGGTGGGAATGGGTGGGAAGAGACCTTTCAGTGGAGGCTGCTCCCTGCTGTGCTACCAAAAGAGGAGTTTTAATTGGAGATGGCTGGGATTTAATGAAACTTATGAATGAGCACGTGCACCAGTATGGACCGTTCCATGGGCATGAACTATGGATGTACGAGAATGTCATTACAGTTTGCAAATCACTAAAAAGAAGTGCCCCATTTGCAATCCCAAATGTAAAGCGCAAAAATGTCCACAAATTCCTGGACTTGCATTTACACCCACAAAATGTGCACATTAAAAATGAGCACTTTGAAAATGCACGCTTTGCAAAATTCACACTTTCACATATTCATGCTATAATGGGGGCAGAGCAGACATGAAAATGCACACTTTAAAGTTGTGCATTTTTTTAAAAAATGCATTTTTATGCTTCAGTCGATGGGAGGGAGCTTGCACTTTTGAAAAACATGCACTTCTTCTATTTGAACAAATCGGGGGAAAAAAACTGGTCACACATGAGAATGGGAGAGAGCCAAATGAAGCTTTGAAGTGTGAAGTTCAGAGACTTTCAGTGAGCTTGAGCAACCCTAGTTTTCTGACAACTTAGTAGTCTTCTTGAATTTAAGAGAGCCGTGAAGACTGATCTCTTCCGGCAGACCGACCTAGTTGAATTTTAAGATGTTTTAATGATGTATTAGTTTGATTTGTTTTTAATGTTTTATCTATTTTATGGTCTTTGTATTTATATTTATTGTTGTTCCCTTCCTCGATCAAGAGGGAGAGGCAGGTTAGAAATAAATAAATAATAATAATAATAATGATAATAATAATAATAACAATAATAATAATAATAATTATCCCTAGTATGAACACTATGTTTGATGGCACCTAGGGATTCCAGAGAAATTCGAGATGGACTAAAATGAGTTTGGATTTCTAAGAATCTGACCTGCGGAATCCGCTGCGCACTGGACTCCTCAGGCTGCACAGAGTCTGTGGACTTTTTATTACTTCCCTGAAATTGACACAAATTGATTTGCAGGACAGTACTCAAGTTTCTCCTGAGACTTCTGCCATGCTGGAAAATATATGCAGGGAAAAGTTGAATGGAATGGGGGACAATGTGCTAAATGTTATGTACTACCATAAATTATCTAAATTGTAGCAAACTTTCTTACAGAATGTATTTACTTATGTTTCTGCATAATGGGGGGGGGGGGAATTGAACTTGATTTTGAATGGACACCGGAACAAATGACACTGCACAATCCATGAAACACACACAAGGCAGATTTCACAAAATCCAAACATCCCTAATGGCATCCACATCTTTCATCACATTGCACATTGGAGAAGGATACAGGCTTCATCACAACTAATTTTTGATTTGCCTTTCCTCCAAGGAATCATAGAATCATAGAATAGTAGAGTTGGAATCTAACCCCCTGCTCAAGATAGCATACATTGTCTTCCCACATATGACCTATGGAGCTGCACTCAGCCCACCAGCCATGCATGACAGCCCACCAAGGGGTCAATAAACCTCCTTCTTTTACTACCTATCCCAGATCACAGAAGTGGGGAGGAGGAAGGGGAATCCATGGACTGCATTCATCTTGGTCAGTCACAAATTGTATAGGTCAGTCACTACTTAGGGAAGTACGAACCTGTGTGTATTTTCATGCACTTTTTTCCCAAAATGTACTCATCAATTGTTTCTCATTTTCCAGTCTTAAAGTTGGTTCATCCCAACCTTTGAGATTACTTTTTAAAACGTTTAGAGGAAAATTTGTACATATATTTCTGAGCATTTTTCATAATACATGCAATTTAACATTATTTTGCCAAATATACTTGCACTTCCAAGTAATTTTCCTAATATAATGTGCATTTTTAGCATTATTTTTACCAATAGGCATATTTTTGTGTGACCGTTTTTGATTGGAGAACTCCTTTGCAAAATTCGGAGACATGCGGATTTCAAAGGAGAGCTGAGCTTTTGTTCACAGTACAGGTTCCAAAATGTGAAAGTAGGCAAGTTTGTATTAAAATGCAAACTGAATGAATTCCTCCCATCATTCCTAGGTGGTGGGGGGAAAGGTAGCTGGCTGTCAATCCAACTAGCCAGAAACAGGAACAAAACAGTCGAAAATAGGCTGGGGTCCAGTTCCAAGACAACAATAGACGATCAAGAGTGTAAGTACACATCAGTGTAAATCCCCCATCAAGTAAAAACTGGTCCAGAAGTCCACAGAATTGGCACAACTTGGAAAAAGCAGATCCACTGCAGAATCTGCAGGTTGGATTTACAGAAAACTGAACTAGGGATGTTGGAGGAATCTGGGTGGTGGTGGTGGTGGTGGTGGTGGTGGCAAAGCTCAGCCCATGCTGAGGCAGACCAGCTGGCAGATTTTCCTCCTTTGCACCATGGCGGGGGGGGGGGGAAGAAGCATTCCCCCCCCCCACACCCTTCTGCCACTATGAAAACTTCCTGACTGTTAGAGCAGTATGACAATGGAACCAATTGCCGAGGAAGGTCATGGGCTCTTCCACACTAGAGGCATTCAAGAGGCAGCTAGACAACCATCTGTCAGGGATACTTTAAGGTGGATTCCTGCTTTGAGCAGAGAATTGGACTTGATGGCCTTATAGGCCCCTTCCATGTTGCAGCAGCAGTGCGACTTGGCAATTGAAGGGTGAATGGGGAATGCTCCCCACTCACCTTCTCACCCCTGCCTGCCACAATGGCAGCGGCACAATGCTTTCTCTGACTCTGCCACCAGCAGGGATGGAAAGAGTATCGTGCCATGGTTGGGAGAGATGACTCTCTCCCCCTGCCACCACCCTGCCGCTGCTACTAAATTCTCAGATTTCAGGAACCGACCCTCTGGCTTTGCACACAAAGGCAAGGCAAGCAGGGGTTACCATGGAAGTCTGTTGAGCCCTTAAAGGGCCCAAAGACAGACATCCCTAAACTGAACTCCTTCGAATCTATTGCGGAGTTCTCTGACATCCCTAGTAAGAGGTAGGCACTCCTGGGAGCCCTGGACTGACTCGTCTCTGGTGCCTTACGATGACCTGAAATCAGACTATTTGTAGCTGATGCCTCAAAGACGCCAATTTCTACCTGCCATTGGCAGCACACATAACCAAGCAGCTTATCTCTCTCTCTCTCTCTCTCTCTCTCTCTCTCTCTCTCTCTCTCTCTCTCTCTCAGCTTAGAAGAGAATTTTCCAGCAGATTTTCAGCTGGAGAGATGGAAAAATGAAAGTCCCACAGTGTAATTAGCAATGTAACATCTGTTGCATTTGCACTCATGAGTACCAGAAAGCATTCAACGTGATGCATCACTCTCAAGACATATGCGTTCCATAAGGTTGTGTGACAGCAAAAAATGAGTCTGCCGGCATCCTTTTCCAGCAGTGTGTGATGGGGAAGGAGTTATGTCTGAAATGTCGGTGCTGATGAAAAGCGGTTCGCAATGAGATGCAGAAAAATGTTTCTTAAAATTGGCACAGTCACAGCTTGCGCAAGCCTGTTGTGGTTTCCCCACTCCCGTTTGAATGATTCCACTGTTTCTCCACAAAGATGCTTGCGACTTATTTTACCCAGTAAAGTTCGGTCCAACCAGCACACATAGTAGACTGACATGGGACATATCTAAGGCTTATCTTTAATGGCAGCATTACCTGAACCTTGGACAGTTGACCCCAGGTTGTGTAGAGAGAGGGAAAGAAATGGAATGTCTTTGGATAATCTCCAGTTCCTTAGTTTTTCTTTCATATTAAGCTGTAAAAATATGGATTGCCCTGCTGTTCAAAATTCTGTGAAGATACTCCCAGACTGCTCCGCCATCCTTTTTTTTTTGTAGGCTGTAGAAAACACTACTTGTGTTTGTAGCATTATGCTTGATTTGGAATGACCTGTAGTAGCTTATGTCTTATACTAGGGCCTGATCCACTCAGGGCCCTCAACCGAGTTTGAGGATACCAATATGACTCAAGTCCACTTGTGTGAAGGAATGATAGAATTTATTGCTGGAAAATGGATGCTGAGAAGACAAAAGAAAACTTACACGTCCCTTAACTCTTGGTTCAGTCACTCTGGTTCCCAGGGGAGTGACGGGCGCCATTCTGCGGCACTGGTTATCTGAGCAGGTAGTGCACCTTCCCCCTCTCAGACAAGAACAGATAACATGTCATTATAGAGCAAGTCTCACTGAGTTAGAAAACTGTCAGGAGATACTCACCCACTGGCCCCCTCCTTACCAAGGCCTTTCTCTTGGTAGGAAAGAGACTTTCCCATAACAGAAACTTTCCCTTATTAGTTCAGAAGATGGAGACCGTCACTGCCACTGTGCATTTTCTAGTTTTCTGTTAGTAGCAAAGTGCTGACTTTCACTACTCAGCTGTGTGAACCAATTCAAACGTCATACGATTGCCAAGTAGTCTGCTAAAGATAAATGCATATACTTAAGGGTATATGTGTTAGAAATGCCCATTCTGTTTCAGAAAAGGAAAATACAACCTGAAGCAAATTTCTTTATTGCAAAAACAGCCTTTTGCAAAAGGGGTGTGGCTATGCAAGCTTGGCACACACCGAAAATCATAAATCACACACCATTTATTCCCTGTTCCCGGCCGGCCTCTAACAGGTTACATCCTATCCCGTACGCCTGATTATAATACTAAAATCCCCGCCTTTGTTCATCCTCCCCTCTCCTCCACACTTTTACACCCACACATATCATCTGTTTCCTCTATAATTGCAAGCAATCTTAGCAGAGCTTGACCTGCTGTCATGGTCTAGTTATTTCTACCTGTGTTCCCTACGATCACACATCCGCTTCCAACCACAGACACCTGTGTTTCCTACTTGCATTAGCTAAGTTCCATCTCATGACAAAACAGCCCCCATGATGTCTCCTGCCTTTCTTCACGCTTCAAAGGTCACAGACACCTGACAATTCTGCTCCACTGTATGTTCCTATCTTTAGCTCCTGCTCTTCTGCCCTTTTTCTGACTGCTGTGCATTTGGCATCTTATGTGCCTCCTAAATTAAAATTGCTTTAGCTTATTAATTATTGGATTAAATATATGTGCCTAGGCTTTATATGTGCCTACTGGATTATATATATAATTGCTTAGCCCTGTATGTTACCTGATGGAAAAGCAACATATCCCACATATGGAACTGTGAAAGGTTCACACCTGACTCCTTGCCATGTTCTTTCATGAATATCTACTACGGCTTATGTCACCGAATCAACCTGTAAGTCTTCATGGTGCCACAGGACTTGTTTTTATGGTCCTTGTGACAGACTAACAGAGCGAACCCTCTGGAATTTTCTACTGTAGCAAAGTTCAGAGTAAATACCTTTTTATTCTCCTCAAACATTTTTTAAAACTGACTGTAATATATGTGGTGGCCTTTTCTATTTTATAGTGCTTTTACATTGTCATTTTACCATTTGTGTTAGGTTATCAATTGTGTATTTCACCCTGAATGGATTTTTTTGGGGGGGATGGGGGAAATAAGCTGAAAATCATTTTACTTCCCTGCCATTCAGATGCTCAGTTGCCTCATAAAGATTGAAACTCATGAAGATTGGTCTTACTACTTGGCAGTTGCACATCTCAGAAAGGTTTGCAGGTATAGGGCCATTATCACATGCACGATTTTAAACACACTCACTGCGACTTTGATCCACTTCTTCAGCGCAGGACTCACATGAAGTTGTCCCCCTCATGCTGTTCTTGCACCCTAAGTGCTCCATTTTTAGTTTCTGTTTTGATTTAACCCTAAATGGGCAAAGTCCATTTCAGGCAAGTTCAGGCAAGTTCAACAGGCTGAGCTGAGGTATCAGAGCAAAACTGACCATGTGTGATTCAAAACGCTAATTTGCACAGGAAACGGAGGGGAAACCCGCAGAAGCAATCCGGGGGAAAATGGTACATGTGATAAAGGCCTAGAAAGCCACCAAGCCTACATTATAGGGAGGTTCTACTGAACTGACCCTTAGAAATACCTCTGTGGCAGACGTTTGACCATAATTGAGCTTATTTGGATATGAATTTTAAAATGGGGAAAGCTGAAAGAGAACCACGAAATACTTCAGTGAACAAGACAGCTACTCCAGATGATAAATTTCCATTTGGCTTTTCTTTTCTTTTCTTTTTTTTACTGTTTTTACAACACGGAGTTCTCGCTGAGTGGATTAACTGATGCTCTCTGAACACAACAGAATCCACAACTGGATTGAGAGGGGGAGGGAAGGCAAAAGATATAAGTAAGCAGGAAAACTGTTCATTCCTTATGAATAAATTAACAAATCTCTTCTGTTGAAAGTACTGTAGCATTTAGCTGAAAATGCCTATCATTGGAACCTTCCCCACCACTGCCCCCCACCAGACAGCCTTCTTTGCTACAGTGATGGTTATTTTAGTTTGAAAACAGCAGTAAAAACGAAAGTGTTGCTGGCCCGGCCTTGGTGTCCTGCATTCCAGTGGTCTTGTTTTACATGGCAAGTCAATGGCACTTAATGACTTCTACACTAAAACTCTATTATTTCCCAATTTTAACAGCAGGACTATCATCCAAGAGGACATTTATTTCTGGGTTGCTGAAGAGGTAGCTGCTCTCTCATGTCACAGATTGGCCCAGAGAGCCGCTTCTGCACTACAACTGGTGCTTGTGATGCAAGAAGGCCCAGCGCCTCACGCATTCACCATCAGTTCAACAAACTGCCATTCGCAGCAGCCCCCCAGTCAATATTTGAAGGATGGAGTGTATCAGCTGCACTGTAGCTTGTGTGGTTGGGCAAGCCTATAGGGGAAGCCATAGGCATGTAAGGATCAGTTCAGATAAATGCAACCGTTAAGTGGGCCCGGCCCTACCGTTAGGCAGAGTTACCTCATGCAGAGTTGCTGGGGAACGGGAGGGTGGTGATGTGTTGGAGGAGCCTACCCCCCCACACTTAGCATGGTGCCCTTAGGGGCATTGGAGTACAACGCCCCATTATAATTGTTGAAGTAAAATTCAACTGCCAGTCCAGCTGGCTTTTCTATGTAGAGTGTGTGTGTGTTTCAGGGTGGGCTGAGGATGCCATCTGATCATTTACCTCAGCCAGCAAAGTATCTTGGGCTGGTCCTGCTGTTAAGTCACTACTGACCATGGATGAAGTAGATGCACATTACTCACCTAATTGCATTTGGAAAAAACAGAAGCATAGCAGTTGAGAAATCCCCCATCCTTCCAATCCATGCTAGGAAAGGCTATCTCTGTTGAAATTCTACCTGCCAGACAGCAATTTAAGTCACTGCCAGGAAGAAAGATGGCAATCTTACAGTCCCCAGGTACAATTTTGAACTACAAAGTCATCTACATTAGCTGGCTTGTTTAAAATAAAACTGAATGGGCTGAAAGAGAAGACCCAAGTATGTTCCACATTTCTTGTAGCAATTATGAATTGCTGCAAAATTGCATACTGTGATCCCAATTATTAGGGGTGTGCACGGACCCCCCGGATCGGATCGGGACCCGGATCGGGACCTCCAATTTTGTCCCGGACCGGTTCGGACAAAATCGGAGGCCCCCCGGACCGGATCGAGTCTGATCCCGACCCAAAAATCGTAAATTTTTGGATCGGCCGCCATTTTTTTCCCCATAGACTTGCATTGCAATGCAAGTCTATGAGGAAAAAATGGCGGCGGGTGGGTAAGGGGGGGCCTAACTCCCTCCCCCCCCCCGGGGCCGTCCGCTGTGGACGGCCCCGGCAGGTAAACACCCTCCCCCGCGCTCCCTACCCCCCCTGGGGCCGCCCGCTTCCATCCGCTGGCGCCCGCGGGCGCCAGCGGATAGAAGCGGACGGCTCCGGGGGGGGGGTAAGCCCCCTTCCCCACCACTTACCTTCTCGGCCCGTCCGGCGCCGGCGGCTACTACCAGCGGGCTCCGCGGCCTACTCTCGAGTAGCGCGCCGGGTGATAACATCACCCGGCGCGCCACCCTGGAGCAGGCCGCGGAGCCTGCTGGTAGTAGTAGGCGCCGGCGCCGGACGGGAGCCGCCGGGCCGGGCAGGTAAGGGCCCCCCTCCCCCCTCCGCGCGCCCCCTCCTCCCCTCCACGCACCCCCTCCTTACCTTTCCGGCCCGGCGGCTCCCGTCCGGCGCCGGCGCCTACTACTTCCAGCAGGCTCCGCGGCCTACTCTAGAGTAGCGCGCCGGGTGATGACATCACCCGGCGCGCCATCCTAGAGCAGGCCGCGGAGCCTGCTGGGAGTAGTAGGCGCCGGCGCCGGACGGGAGCCGCCGGGCCGGAAAGGTAAGGGCCCCCCTCCCCCCTCCGCGCGCCCCCTCCTCCCCTCCACGCACCCCCTCCTTACCTTTCCGGCCCGGCGGCTCCCGTCCGGCGCCGGCGCCTACTACTTCCAGCAGGCTCCGCGGCCTGCTCTAGAGTAGCGCGCCGGGTGATGACATCACCCGGCGCGCCATCCTAGAGCAGGCCGCGGAGCCTGCTGGGAGTAGTAGGCGCCGGCGCCGGACGGGAGCCGCCGGGCCGGGCAGGTAAGGGCCCCCCTCCCCCCTCTGCGCGCCCCCTCCTCCCCTCCACGCACCCCCTCCTTACCTTTCCGGCCCGGCGGCTCCCGTCCGGCGCCGGCGCCTACTACTTCCAGCAGGCTCCGCGGCCTGCTCTAGAGTAGCGCGCCGGGTGATGACATCACCCGGCGCGCCATCCTAGAGCAGGCCGCGGAGCCTGCTGGGAGTAGTAGGCGCCGGCGCCGGACGGGAGCCGCCGGGCCGGAAAGGTAAGGGCCCCCCTCCCCCCTCCGCGCGCCCCCTCCTCCCCTCCACGCACCCCCTCCTTACCTTCCCGGCCCGGTGGCTCCCGTCCGGCGCCGGCGCCTACTACTACCAGCAGGCTCCGCGGCCTGCTCTAGAGTAGCGCGCCGGGTGATGACATCACCCGGCGCGCCACCCTAGAGCAGGCCGCGGAGCCTGCTAGTAGTAGTAGGCGCCGGCGCCGGACGGGAGCCACCGGGCCGAGAAGGTAAGTGCCCCCCTCCTCCCCCCCCCGCTGTCCACTTTCATCGGCGGGCGCCCGCTGGCGCCCGCCAATGGAAGCGGCGGTGGGCGCCAGTGGCCGCCCGCCGATCCGCCGATCCGCCGAACCGGTTCGGAGCTTTTTCGGACCGGTTCGGATTGGATCGGCCGATCCAGCTGCGGGATCGGAAATCGGATAATTTATCCGATTTCCCACTGGACCGGACTCGGATCGTGGATCGGGTCCGATCCAGTGCACATCCCTACCAATTATGTGTGCTGTGGTAAATCTTGTTAAGGTTGGTTAGTAAAAAACACATTCCACCATGTTAAAGGGGTAATTGGGGGGTTGGTCATTCTAACATTCATAAAATTGAAAATGTTTCACCAATCTTCCTGAAATTTACACGAGCCAGAAAGAAATGTTGGTTTTACATAACCTGAAAATTTCAAGAAGATTGGTGAAAGACTGAGGAAAGGAGGGAAGTTTAAAATATAAAAGGGGGGAAAGCCTCTCTCCCTGAAAATGGACTGATAATTCCCATTGGCGACCATTTGTGCTCACGATTTTCAAAGGGATTAAACACTTACTAATTAATCCAGTGGTGGGGTCTTCTTCCTCCTTCACTGTAGTTGGTGGAATGCTTTTCCTTTTAAAAAAATCCCCTTCGGTTGATTTTTAATGAATATTTATTCATTCCACTGGAGTTAATGCAGAGGCCTTGTTCCCTCATAGTGCGAGACATGCTCAGTAGCGTTGCTCTCCCCCTCCCTCCTGCCACAGCTAGATTAGAATGTTGGGTGGGGGAAATGGCTGTTGCTTCTAGCACATTTTGAGAGAAGAAGAGTTCTCTCTTCTCTTTTGGAACATGTTTTCCTTTGGCTTTGATTGTACTTTGGGCTATCTTCATAAGGCCTGTTTGCTTTTTTGCCCACTGGTGAAGCAGGGTGTAGTTCCTCTGGATCCATGATAACCTGATCTTCAGATCTCTCCTGGGAATAGGTAGCTATACATTCCTTTCAATCCTCCCACCCCAAACACACACAGCACTCCTTCCCTTTTTTCCAAGAGTTTGGTCCATAGTGCTATAAAGTTGAAAGCTTTAAACACTTCATTTAATTAGTTTGGGCTGGTGTAAGTGTTAGTACAATTTTGAAACCTTTCAAAGTGCTTCTGGGCCTACAACATTGATTTCGGCCTAGTCAAACTGTTTTTCTAATAAGCTTTAGAAACAGTTAAACTGTACACATGTATTTTCTTTCTAATCATTGCAGCCTACACTGGCTCCCTCCTTGATGTGTTTTGGAGGCAGGCAAACCCTTTTTTGTTCCAGCAGGCCTTTGGCAAAGAATCTGGACCTCTGTCTATACCTTTGACTTTTAAATTGTTATATATTTTAAATGTTTTAAATGTTTTAATATTGAAATGTATTTAATTATCTTTTTAATTTTGTATATTTCTATTTATAGGCTTTAGCTGTATATGTTTTAATTTTGTAAGGCTGCCTTGAGGCCCAGCATTGGGCAAACATCAGGATAATAATAATAATAATAATAATAATAATAATAATAATAATCTGCAACCGACCAGACATAATGGCCACAGACAAAAAAGAAAAACACACATACCTCATCGACATATCAATACCGAATGACAAAATTGTTGTTGACAAGGAAGAAGAAAAGAGAGACAAATATACACCACTGGCCAAGGAAGTCAAAGAACTATGGCATCAGGAAAAGGTCACAATTATTCCGTTAGTCACCTCAGTCACCGGCACATCAAAAAACTATACAGAAAGCCTTCAGAAACTGAGCCTACCAAAATACATCCACACCAACATCCAGAAAGCAGTCATACTTAAAACATGCTCAACTGTCAGGAAATTCCTGAATCTGTAAAAGAGAGCATAACTTGGCAAAGCCCATCATGTCTGTGTAGAAAAACTGCCATGAGCAAGAAAGAGATATAATAATATAGGGTGACCAGATAAAATCCAGGTCAGGGCTCATGTAACTTTAACAGTTGTAGAGAAAAGGGAATTTCAGCCAGTGTCATTTGTATGCAATTAGTTCCTAGTGATATTCCCTCTTCATCACAACTGTTAAAGTTGCAGGGGCCCTGCCTTCTTTTGTATATGGTCACTCTAGTATAGTGCATTCACCTTTAACTGTTGTGTTGAAGAGGAAATTTCACCAGGAACTAATTGCATACAAATGACACTGGCTGAAATTCCCTTTTCTCTACAACTGTTAAAGTTACATGAGTCCTGACCTGGATTTTATCGGTCAGCCAATAATAATAATAATAATAATAATAATAATAATAATAATAGTAATGTTTCAGGTTTCACTTCTGTATCTGATGTTCTTTTGCATTTACTTTTCTTTATAAACCATTCATATCTTAAGACTTCTTGTGTGGCATGTTTTCATTGGTTTAACAAGTTAAAAGGGGTATTCACTGTTTTCCTGATTATGTTATAAAGTCTATTTTCAACAGCCCTAGTAACTTCAAGAGTAACAGAGTTGGGGGAAATCCTTAATCTCTTTGTGATCAGAGGCACTGAATAAGGGAACCCTGGATATAATTTAGACTGACCCCCAACCAGATAACACTATTCCCCTTTCTGAAGAGATCTGGACCACAGACTACTAAAGACAAACAAAGTAGCTGACCATAATAACAGTTCTCATGTGGCCATTTGCCTTATGAGGCAGGTGCTCCTGCGGGCTAACAAATAGAGGGACTAGCAGACCATAAAGTTGCCTGACTGCATCTGCTAGAAATCCAGCCTCAACATTCCTGGAAGGTCCATGTTCTATAGCACCTGCTCTTAGATGAACTTGAGGGAATCCCACCCTCTACCCCTAGGTTTAATTTACTGGCCTCTCCTGGCTGAGTCTTGCAGGAAACTATAGGGACAGACAGAGCAGGCATTCATAGCACACATAGAATGCTGAGACTGGCAAATCTAAAAGCAAGTGTGTTGCTTTTCAAGAACCAAGGAAATTCAATGGGTCTTACTTTTGAGTAAATGTCTGGGAATGGAAATGCAGCCTGTGCAAGAATTGAGTAGGGTGACTATATTTGGGAAACCAAAAAAGAGGACACCTACTGGGGGGCAGGAAAATGGCTTTCTGGGGCCACCTTAAAGTCCCCAATTGGAGCGGAGGAGGGGAAAGCATGTCATTCTCACCCCCACCCCACTGCTTCAATCAGGCCCTTTTCTATAATGTCTGGGAATGACACGTTTTCCCCTTTTAAGGCCTTGATTGGAGCAGTGGGAGAAAATGACACACCTCCAGAAAGCATGTCATTCCCCCCTGCCACGCTAATGCTGGCCTTAAAAGGGAAAGCATGTAATTCCAGGTCATTATAGACAATTGCAGAAAATCCCCCCTGACACCCAGGATAGAACAAAAAACAGGACAAATCTGGGTAAATCCTGACAGTTGGTCACCCTAGAATTGAGCCATGCCAAGTTGGAAGCAGATTGGTTCATGCCTTGACTTTTAGGATTTTTTAAAAAGTTTGAGGCATGAACTGATCTGCTTCCAACTTGGCATGGCTAAGGCCCTACTTAAGAGATACCATTGTGCCAAGTTTCATCTCTTCATCTTTAATTTCTTTTTTTTTAAAAAAGCCTTGTACTGCTCAAGGTCCTAAACCCCAAAGAGGAGCATTGAGTTTGAAGTTTAAAAAATCCCTAAAACTCAAGGCATGACCCGATCTGCTTCCAACTTGGCACAGCTCAATCCCTACTTAAGCGCTACCATGCTGCCAAGTTTCATCCCTTTAGCTTTAAAAATGACAGGATTGTAAGCATTTTAGTTAATTACCATAGGCTATAATGTAGGGGTGTGCATCGGATCTGATCTGATCCACGATCCGAATCCGATCCGACCCAAAATCGGGAAAATCCGATCCGATCCGATCCGGACAACCTCCGATCCGATCCGATCCGATCCGATGAGGTCCGATCCGGATCGGACGCCATTTTGAATGCTTTTTCCCATAGCCAAGTATTGTTTTACAAAAACGCCTATAACTTTTTCATTTTTAAAGATAGAAGGATGAAACTTGGGCACATTGTAGACTGGTTAGGGGTAGTTATCTGTGAGAAAGTTCAGAAAGATTGGTGCATGCATTTCATGTGTGTAACTTTAAAAATGACAAAGTTATAGGCATTCCTGGGTATTTATTAAAAAATTAATTGCCACAAAATGCATGCACCAATCTTTCTGAACTTTCTCACAGATAACTACCCCTAACCAGTCTACAATGTGCCCAAGTTTCATCCTTCTATCTTTAAAAATGAAAAAGTTATAGGCGTTTTTGTAAAACAATACTTGGCTATGGGAAAAAGCATTCAAAATGGCGT
Source organism: Anniella stebbinsi (assembly GCA_029215795.1). NCBI lineage: Eukaryota > Metazoa > Chordata > Lepidosauria > Squamata > Anniellidae > Anniella > Anniella stebbinsi. The sequence goes on from JARDYH010000005.1 coordinate 33,822,141, forward strand.
CCGATCCGGATCGGACATCTGGTCCGATCCGATCCGACCAGCCTCCGATCCGATCCGATCCGATCCGACCCCCCAGGTCCGATTCCGATCCGCTATCCGATCCGATCCGGGGGGTCAGTGCACATCCCTACTATAATGGACAGTTTATTCTAGGGGTGTGCACGGACCCCCCGGATCGGATCGGGACCCGGATCGGGACCTCCAATTTTGTCCCGGACCGGTTCGGACAAAATCGGAGGCCCCCCGGACCGGATCGAGTCCGATCCCGATCCAAAAATCGGCCGCCATTTTTTTCCCCATAGACTTGCATTGCAATGCAAGTCTATGAGGAAAAAATGGCGGCGGGTGGGTAAGGGGGGGCCTAACTCCCTCCCCCCCCCGGGGCCGTCCGCTGTGGACGGCCCCGGCAGGTAAACCCCCTCCCCCGCGCTCCCTACCCCCCCTGGGGCCGCCCGCTTCCATCCGCTGGCGCCCGCGGGCGCCAGCGGATAGAAGCGGACGGCTCCGGGGGGGGGTAAGCCCCCTTCCCCGCCACTTACCTTCTCGGCACGTCCGGCGCCGGCGGCTACTACCAGCGGGCTCCGCGGCCTACTCTCGAGTAGCGCGCCGGGTGATGACATCACCCGGCGCGCCACCCTGGAGCAGGCCGCGGAGCCTGCTGGTAGTAGTAGGCGCCGGCGCCGGACGGGAGCCGCCGGGCCGGGCAGGTAAGGGCCCCCCTCCCCCCTCCCCCCTCCGCGCGCCCCCTCCTCCCCCCTCCCCCCTCCGCGCGCCCCCTCCTCCCCTCCACGCACCCCCTCCTTACCTTTCCGGCCCGGCGGCTCCCGTCCGGCGCCGGCGCCTACTACTTCCAGCAGGCTCCGTGGCCTGCTCTAGAGTAGCGCGCCGGGTGATGACATCACCCGGCGCGCCATCCTAGAGCAGGCCGCGGAGCCTGCTGGGAGTAGTAGGCGCCGGCGCCGGACGGGAGCCGCCGGGCCGGAAAGGTAAGGGCCCCCCTCCCCCCTCCGCGCGCCCCCTCCTCCCCTCCACGCACCCCCTCCTTACCTTCCCGGCCCGGTGGCTCCCGTCCGGCGCCGGCGCCTACTACTACCAGCAGGCTCCGCGGCCTGCTCTAGAGTAGCGCGCCGGGTGATGACATCACCCGGCGCGCCACCCTAGAGCAGGCCGCGGAGCCTGCTAGTAGTAGTAGGCGCCGGCGCCGGACGGGAGCCACCGGGCCGAGAAGGTAAGTGCCCCCCTCCTCCCCCCCCGCTGTCCACTTTCATCGGCGGGCGCCCGCTGGCGCCCGCCAATGGAAGCGGCGGTGGGCGCCAGTGGGCGCCCGCCGATCCGCCGATCCGCCGAACCGGTTCGGAGCTTTTTCGGACCGGTTCGGATTGGATCGGCCGATCCAGCTGCGGGATCGGAAATCGGATAATTTATCCGATTTCCCACTGGACCGGACTCGGATCGTGGATCGGGTCCGATCCAGTGCACATCCCTAGTTTATTCCAGTTTTTAAAAAATCCTAAAACACAAGGGATGAATGGATCTGCCTCCAACTTGGCATGGCTAAATCCCTACTTCAGAGCTACCATGGTGCCAAGTTTCATCTCTTTATCTTTAATTTCATTTTTTAAACTTTTACTGCTCAAGGTCCTAGACCCCAAAGAGGAGATTTCTGTTTGAACTTTAAAAAATTCCTAAAAATCAAGGCATGAATGGATCTGCTTCAAACTTTGCATGGCTATATCCCTACTTAAGAGCTACCGTGATGCCAGGTTCATCTTTTTATCTTTAAAAAATGAAGGAGATGTAAGCATTTTGGTTAATTTATTAATTTGGAGGGCACCAGGTTGGAGGGCACCAGGCTGCTCTAAACAAAAAAAGAGAACTAGATGGCCCTATGTTGTTTGTCATCAGTTTTCCAAAACCCCACAGTCACCTCTGCATATCATATTCTTCATCCTGTCCTCATTGTTTATCTGCTTTGGGAGGATGAGAATTTCACTTGCACTTTCTGCCTCCTTAGGGAGGATGTGGCATTAAGGCTTGTAAGCCTTAACTCCCAATTTCCCTGCTTTTTGGTGCGTGGTTGGAAACTGTAGTCCTTAATGATGTTTTTGTAAACTGTAGGTTTTTCGTTCAATGAATAAAGTTTACCACTTTCTTTCACACATACAATGTGAAAAAATCCAAAGAGCTGTATATTAATGCTAGTTTAACTTAAGTCCCATTCCTTTTAATGGGCTTACTCTAAGTAGAACTAATATTGGATACAATCCAAAACATGTCCCCAAATACAGAGTGGTCATGCCCCAAGGAGTTATAGTCAATTGTAGCTTATCAGCATGCATTCAACAAGTGTCAACAGATGCATGTCTCCTATTTACACATTACCTGAGCTTTTCTACATGAGACATTGATTGTGTTACATGAGGCATTTATTATCATCGCTCCCTACTCGTGGTTGTTTATAGATCCCTAAGATGATGCCGTGACCCTCTACTTTACTTCTGTTTTTAAAAAGCACTTCCTGTGGGTTTTCTTAGAGCAGGCAAAATGCAGAATTATTTGTGAAGGTGAAAGAAAAAGCTTTCCCTTGTAAAATTGCACTATTCTACTGTACCACAGTGCCACCTAGAGTTTATGTAGTAGAAATAAAGGAAAGAAAATGTGCTTTGTGTAGCGTTTGCATCTCAATTCTGCAACAAAACCAAAAGTAGATACAGTGGATTAACAGCCTTGTGTAAAAAAGCTCCAAATGTACTACCTTGCTGTAACACTAGCATGGCTGTAGCAAACAAAATTTCCACATAAAATGGAAGCAGTTCTCATGCTGGTCCCAGAAACTTGGGCACAATGCTTGTAAAATATAGTAAATTATTTAGCCATCATCCACAAACAGGTAACTTGGTGTGGTGTAGTGGTTAAAATGTCAGGCTAGGATTGGGGGAGTTTCCAGTTCAAAGCCCCTCTCAGCCATGGAGCTCACTGGTGACCTTGGGAGGAAATTTGGGATATAAATGTAATGCAATACTAAATTCGGGGCTAACTACATATTTCATATAACTGAGCTCTAACATATTTTTTAAAAAAATGAAAAGCAATTTTGGGAGAAGGGAATTTAGAATAGAGAAGTGGTGGTAGTAATGGTGTGTGGGTGGGTGTTTACACATATGCATTTAACCATTTCCTGCCAGCCATTTCTCTGCTCGAAATCACTCAGAAGTTTTCCCCCATGTTTGCTAGTTCAAACGCTTTTGGAAACTGATGGTGTTGAGCCACTTGGGTCGATGATATGAAGCAGAGAAACAGCAGCTAGGGGGAAGTGTGTGTGTGGATGAATCATTGAATTATTATTTTAAAAAATAATTCATATTTTTAAAGCACCTCTCCAGTCAATGGATTTTCAAGGCAATCTACAAATACAAACAATAGATTACCAAAAGTGGAACAACATTTTGAACAGTAAACCCAAGGATTAATTGTAAAATTGGAGAGCAGCACAATTTTAAACACATATACCCTGCCTTTCCTTACATAAGTTCCCTCTCCGGAAACATCATTAAAAAAAAAAAAAAAGGTATGGGGGCTCAGTTACACACCTTTGCATATAAAATATTGCTAGTCCCTTAAGTGCTAATAAGCTCTTTGCATCCTGCAAACGGACAAAACTAACATTAGGTATCTATGTGTACTAGGGATGGCAGTACAGCACAAATGTTCCCTTCTTCGAAGATTTCTTACTGTTTCACCCCCTCCAGCACCCCCATCCTTTACGTGTGGTTTTTTTTAGACGCACACTGACATCTCCCGCAATAATGCCTCCTACAATATTTTACTTAGCCTTTAGCGTCTGTCAGCATGGTTCCATACCACAACGCTTCCTCCCTAAAAGTATGGTGCTTTTAATAACAGCTCCTTAGTCCGCAGCATGGAAGGCAGTGATCATGTAGCCTCCAGCAGTTGTACCTTTGTTCACTGCACAACTGGGTAGAAAAATGAAGGAGGGGGAGGAAAAAAGTGTAATTGTGGCAAGGCTGCTGACAAGTGATTGCAGCACACTGTGTCACCTTGATTTATATTGTCTCTTGCTATTAGAACAGAAGAAATGGATGGGCATCATTCTGCTAGGTTGCTAACCTTTGTTTCCCATAGATCCCATTTCTTCAATTCAACTCTTTGCTATATATGTTTGTTTTAGTTGTAGAAATAGGGGTGGGAATGGGGTTTAGTTGGTGATCCCCAGCCATTGGCTGGTTTCACACAACATGCTAAGCCACCCTCAATGGTTTGTTGAACCGGGAGTTAACATGTTGTCCAAACCAAGGACATTTTCTGCAAAGTGGCTTGTTAACCATGCATTGTGGCTTATTTTTCTTGAACAAGCCACCTTGGGAAACCATGGTTTGTTCTTGAGTTGTTCAGAGTGGTTAACAAGACACACTGCATAGTTAACAAGCCACTCTGTGGAAAATGTTCTGGGTTCGGACAATACGCTAACTCACAGTTCAACAACAACCCACACTCAATCACTGAGAGTGGGTTAGTGTGTTGTGGGAACCCAGAGGATAGTGAATTGTCATGTCGTCATGCTGTTGTCTCTGGCTTTCTCTTTGCTTGTTCTAATATGTTTTAAGTATGTGTAATCTTTGTACAGTGCTTTGAGCATCATGAATGAACAAAATTTATAAATAATGAGTCCATAGAATTGGGGGGAGCAATTCTAATTTGCAGACAGTTGGATTGTTGGATGCATCTTCCATTTATGGTGGCCAGGTGTCCTACTTTACAGGGACAAACCCTTGTTTTTGTAGAGCTTGCAGAGGACAGTCCTCTATTTGAAAGTGCTTTCTAAGTCCAAGTCCAGTTTGAGGATAAAGTTTCAAGGGCAGGGAGGAGTCTTGAAGTTGCCCATCAACAGCACCTGGACAGCAGACTGAGCAGACACAGGTCACCTAGTCAGTCTTTCCCACTCTGGTGACAGTTTTTGATTTTGTTTTTAATAGATAATCATTAGGGATGTGCATTGGATCGGACCCGATCCACGATCCGAGTCCGGTCCAGTGGGAAATCGGATAAATTATCCGATTTCCGATCCCGCAGCTGGATCGGCCGATCCAATCCGAACCGGTCCGAAAAAGCTCCGAACCGGTTCGGCGGATCGGCGGATCGGCGGGCGCCCACTGGCGCCCACCGCCGCTTCCATTGGCGGGCGCCAACGGGCGACCGCCGATGAAAGTGGACAGTGGGGGGGGGAGGAGGGGGGCACTTACCTTCTCGGCCCGGTGGCTCCCGTCCGGCGCCGGCGCCTACTACTCCCAGCAGGCTCCGCGGCCTGCTCTAGGATGGCGCGCCGGGTGATGTCATCACCCGGCGCGCTACTCTAGAGCAGGCCGCGGAGCCTGCTGGAAGTAGTAGGCGCCGGCGCCGGACGGGAGCCGCCGGGCCGGAAAGGTAAGGAGGGGGTGCGTGGAGGGGAGGAGGGGGCGCGCGGAGGGGGGAGGGGGGCCCTTACCTTTCCGGCCCGGCGGCTCCCGTCCGGCGCCGGCGCCTACTACTCCCAGCAGGCTCCGCGGCCTGCTTTAGGATGGCGCGCCGGGTGATGTCATCACCCGGCGCGCTACTCTAGAGCAGGCCGCGGAGCCTGCTGGAAGTAGTAGGCGCCGGCGCCGGACGGGAGCCGCCGGGCCGGAAAGGTAAGGAGGGGGTGCGTGGAGGGGAGGAGGGGGCGCGCGGAGGGGGGAGGGGGGCCCTTACCTTTCCGGCCCGGCGGCTCCCGTCCGGCGCCGGCGCCTACTACTCCCAGCAGGCTCCGCGGCCTGCTCTAGGATGGCGCGCCGGGTGATGTCATCACCCGGCGCGCTACTCTAGAGTAGGCCGCGGAGCCTGCTGGAAGTAGTAGGCGCCGGCTCCGGACGGGAGCCGCCGGGCCGGAAAGGTAAGGAGGGGGTGCGTGGAGGGGAGGAGGGGGCGCGCGAAGGGGGGAGGGGGGAGGGGGGCCCTTACCTGCCCGGCCCGGCGGCTCCCGTCCGGCGCCGGCGCCTACTACTACCAGCAGGCTCCGCGGCCTGCTCCAGGGTGGCGCGCCGGGTGATGTCATCACCCGGCGCGCTACTCGAGAGTAGGCCACGGAGCCCGCTGGTAGTAGCCGCCGGCGCCGGACGGGCCGAGAAGGTAAGTGGCGGGGAAGGGGGCTTACCCCCCCCCGGAGCCGTCCGCTTCTATCCGCTGGCGCCCGCGGGCGCCAGCGGATGGAAGCGGGCGGCCCCAGGGGGGGTAGGGAGCGCGGGGGAGGGGGTTTACCTGCCGGGGCCGTCCACAGCGGACGGCCCCGGGGGGGGGAGGGAGTTAGGCCCCCCCTTACCCACCCGCCGCCATTTTTTCCTCATAGACTTGCATTGCAATGCAAGTCTATGGGGAAAAAAATGGCGGCCGATCCAAAAATTTACGATTTTTGGGTCGGGATCGGACTCGATCCGGTCCGGGGGGCCTCCGATTTTGTCCGAACCGGTCCGGGACAAAATTGGAGGTCCCGATCCGGGTCCCGATCCGATCCGGGGGGTCCGTGCACACCCCTAATAATCATGTCCCCAGAGATACTGAGCCTATCTACACTACTGCTTTAAAATGGTGGATAACAGTTTTAAAATGGTTATTAACTGGTTTAAAACGGTTATAAACCATTTTAAAGCAGTAGTGTAGATAGGCTCCCTGTGATAGGCACAGAGCATTGTGGTAAAAAAAATATGAATAATATAAACCCTGCTCAATTTGCATCCTACACAGCCAAGTTTATTGTATAGATGAAAGAGGAAATTTGCTCTTAAGATTTTTCAAACGTTTGTGTCCTGTACAAAAAAAGAGAAAGAATGAGAAACAGAGAGGGAGAGAAAGAGAGGGAGGGAGGGAGGGAGAATGTTTTCTTTCTTTCCAAGTCTGGAGATAAGAGGACAAAAAACAAAATCTATTCTAAGCCCATCCAATGACTCTGTTTGTTTTACCACATTAGAACTAACAAAATGGCTTAACCTACACAGAGAGGTCATTTTTTTTGCCAAAAAATTGCATCTCGCTGACAGCTCGCATGCCAAGCTTCAGCCCAAATCAATTTAACAAAAGCTGTATAATAAATCAGTGGGGAGAAAAAGGGTTGACTGGAAATGGCAGCCTTTACTTAAGGTGACTGCAACGGCAGAGCTGTATGTTATCCCTCTCTGCGTCACGTCTGGCTTGCTCAGGCAGACTTTCTCGAGGCGATGAGGTTCTCGTTGGTTTTGTATGTTTGGCAAACTGCTCATCTGTGGTTCTCTATAAACTAGAACTGAGACAAGCCAGCCCATTTAGAAGGTGTGCGTGAGATCCAGTTGCCATAATGATGGCTTGAGACATAGGACACCCATTTTTTTCTACATCTGCCCATGTTCAGAGGTTGCAGAACTGCTGCTAGAACTGGATCTTAGGGCTGAAGTCTTAGCCCCCCCCCCCCAGCCTCAGCACCCACCCACCCACCCCAATATCACCACCCAGAGAGAAGCAAGTGATGGGAGATATTTTTGCTTTAAAAATTATAACATTCCTTCCTACAACTAAGTGATGCTTATTACTACACAAATGTGTTTTGCATCAGGGCAGCAGAGGCTAACGGTGTCTCATCCCTTTAGAATTAAAGAATTCTGAGCCCAGCGATTTGTTTTGAGTACTAGGACCAGTGGAGACTGGTGGCTCTGATGTCAGCAGGTTGCTAAAGCACCATGGATAACTCCTTTAAAGCTCTGACTGGTTCTGGCTGAAACCTGGAGTGGATTCACCACCCCACTGACATCAGAGCCACCAGCCTCTACTGACCAGAATTGAGCACACTTCACAGTCCTTCTACACAAACATTCACTCCTGGTTATCTCATGTTTTCTTTATTTCAGCAGTATAATTAAGGGCAGGTGGGGGTCAGAAACCCTTGGTGACTTATTGCAAGTCACCTAGAAGTCTACCAGTAGATCCAGGTCTACCTTCTGCCCACCCCAGTTATATAATGCAATGGGAGAGGATAAACCTGTTCTGCTTAACAATATGATTTGTTCATAATTAAAGCCTGAGTATTTTGCTCATTCTACAGGACACAGGACATCGAATGCTTGTATTTTGTTCCAGTAAGAGATCTGGTTTTACAACAAAAAGAAAAAGAAAATGTAGAAAATGGCATCACCTCACTTTAAAAAAAAATAAAATCCCCTTTTTGTTCATTTTGGCAAGAACACTCTATTCCCTTTCGATGTTTCCCATTAATAACATTCTTGCACAATGTTGCCATATTCTGTAACATTAATATGGTCAGAGGATTAAACGAAATGGCACATGTTCCTTTACAAAAAGCAACCATGTACTCTTTATATACTCCTGTTTGTTCAGAGCAAAAACAATAGACCCGTTCCTTGCCATGCCCACTCTCTTTACAATTTCCTAAAATCTCTAACCAGCTGCCAAAAATGTGCCATTGATGCTTAATGCAGACTTAGTTAGACTGGTGTCTAGCCTAGCCTTTGTTTGAATATAATTTGCAATACAAATCACATTTATTTTGTAAGCCCCTAGCTTCCAGCATAGAGAAATAGTAAACATTCCCAGAATAAGATTTGAAGGTCTGGGCATAAATCGTTTGTTTGTCATTGTACCACTGAGGAATGCTTTACATCTTACATTTTGTAGGTGTACATTTAAGATGTTTTTAAAAATAATTTAAACAGGGCTCTCAATAGGGTTGCTGGAGCTGATGTGCAGCTTTGTAGTCAGCCTCTTCGGATTTCCAATTTACAAAGTGCACACCTGAATGCACAGGAAGATAATGGAAAGGAGGTGGGTAATTGACTGTACTCATCTGAACTGCCCCCGCCCCAAACTAGTGTAGCTATGATGATGCCCTTTCAGCAGCTTTTCAATTGCAAACATGTGTGTCGCAAAGAAGACGAGGGATCAATTGAGACCCTGTTGTGTCTACACAATAGAAAACCTGGGTCTGGTGCTTCTAAATGTGTGAAACGACCCCAAGGTGTCCCTCATTCTGATTCCTTGAGATTACTATAATGCCCACACCAACAGTGTCTGAAGACTAGTCAGACACTGCAATCTATCAGAGTGCATCATATTTACGGGATGTACCTCATTTAGGAACAATTTTGTTCCACACAAAACATTGTTGTTGTCCCTATTAAAGCCCCATGGAACAGACAGTTCCATCCCTTTGAATATACTCCACCCTGTAGATGAATGCCCATCCTCATCAAATGCAACTGGAGATGTAACAAATGGTCAAACAGAGCTTTCCTCTCTTGCATGGGACCTGACCAGTGATTTTAGAGAGAAAAGTAAGATAGCTTGGATAGTGTGCAGGGCTGGCCCTATCATTAGGCAGAGTGAGGCAGTCACCTCAGGTGGAAGATGCAGGGGGTGGCAGCAAGGTATTGGAAGAGAGCTATGTGCTGCACAGCCTGCCCTGTGCCTCCTAAGATGACCTGAGGCCTTCATGTATGGTAGAGGATGCTGTCCCATTGCCAGTGTTGAAGACAAAGCCATGGGTCTTTTGTACTTGGAATGAAAAAGAGCATCACCTTGTTCTTTGCCTCAGGCAGTGGTATCTCTTAGGGCAGTGTTACTTTTGTGATATGTGTCTTTCTCTCTTTCCCAAGAAGCATTGGTGGGGAAGGAAGAGGGGGGAAATTAAGCAATGGGGCTTGTGGAATGGCCCTACTTACCCTCTCATTTCAGGGTGGAGTGGGGGGCACAGCCCAACTGGAGCAGACCCCAATATTCCCTTTGCCTGCTTCTGTCTCCATTGTGCCTTCTGTTCCACACTGTTCATATTGATATGGCAGGTGTCAAAGCAGATGTCTCAGGGGCATCGCTTTCTGTTTAACCAAATAACTGGGCCTCCTCCCAAGGGTAAAGCTTGTATTACAGGGAATTGTCTCACTGCAGTGTGCGTGCAGATCATGATTGCATGCAGATCATGATTAGCAGAAGCATGCAGTTCATGATTAGCAGAAACATTTGCATCTTCATGTGACACAGTTTTATCTCTGAAATCCATCATTCTGAGCTGTTTTTCCTCTAATGGCCACTTTTGCTGAGTCATTCAGCACCCAGTTTGTCCTGTGGCCTTCAACTTTTGATTATGCCATTATTATGTTTAGCTATGGCAGCCTTGGTGTATAATTAGTATTGCAAAATGATGTTTAATTGTGGTCCATGTTCTTCTGCATCTCTAAGGTAGGGCCAGGCTACAAAGGGAACGACCTTTCTTAATTTTGATTCGGAAACAAATAGTAATAGTAATAAAAACCCTACCCAGCCCTAGACTAAGCTATCATCCTGCCAATTTCCTCTTGGTGAAATTATGATTCATCCATGATAGCTCTTTCGGGACGTCTTGGTGAGATGACAATGACAAGGTTACTTACTATAGCACTGGCATGATTTCCTTTTAATCGTCTTGGGAACTACTCAGCTTCTTTTCATCGAATGAAACAAATTGTCTCATTGCTGCTAACTGCTCTCGCGAATGAAAGAGCAGAGAGAGAGAGAGAGAGAGATTAGAGGACAAGATAATTCCTTTGGGTGTTTGTGCTGAGATGCCAAAGAAATGTGGATTCAAACAGAGAAGTAATACCTGTAGTTCGTTCATAATATTTTCAATGTAGTTATTCCCTTTCCTGTTTGAAACTTATGAAGTATCCAGAAATCAACAATACTATTACATATAGGCTATGTGGAAAATTGTTAAGATATTAAATAGGGTAGATTCTAGGGGTGTGCACTGGATCGGGTCCGATCCATGATCCGGATCCGATCCAGGGGAAATCGGATACAATTATCCAATTTCCGATCTCACCACTGGATCGTTCGATCCAATCTGATCTGATCCGGAAAGGTCCCAATCCAGATTGGATGGATCGGAGGATCGGCGGGCACCCGCTGGCATCCGCCGCCGCTTTCATTGGTGGGCGCCGGGGGGGGCTTCCCTGGTGGGGGGGGCTTCCCTGGCGGGGCTGTCCACTTGGAGGTCCCGATCCAGGTCCCGATACGATCCGGGGGGGCCATGCACACCCCTAGTAGATTCCCTGATGGCCTACAAGCAGTAATGACGACTTGCTTAGTTAATTGGAAAATGCTCTGTTTTGTCATTCAGTTTCCTCTTTCCATCAAAACTTTTTGTTGTTGCTGCTGCTGTATTTTTCTGGGGAAAACTGGCTCCAGTTGAGCTTTAATCAAGGGCAGCTCATCAGAACAAGTAATAACTGCTGGATGTGGCCACCATTCACAGCAAAAGAATTGGGGCACTGTGCTTCAGTGGTTTCGGTCCTATCTCTCAGGCAGGTTCCAGATGGTGATGCTTGGGGATAGCTGCTCTTCAAAGAAGGAGCTGCTATGTGGTGTACCACAAAATGGCATTCTTTCCCCAATGCTGTTTAACATTTATATGAAACCGCTGGGAGAGATCATCCGGAGGCATGGGGCGGGGTGCTATCAGTACGCTGATGACACTCAAATATACTTCTCTATGCCTTCGACAACATTGTCAGCTAAGGATAGTGTGTCTTCTCTGAATGAATGCTTGGAGGCGGTAATGGGCTGGATGAAGAAAAACAAACTGAAGCTGAATCCAGACAAGACGGAGCTGCTTGTTGTCAAGGGCCACAACCTGGGTTTGGAGGTGTTTCAACCAGTTCTGGATGGGGTTACACCCCTCCCTGAAAGACTGTGTTTGCAGCTTGGGGGTACTCCTGGATCCGTCGCTCCAAATGATAGCCCAAATAGATGCGACGGCCAGCTGCGCCCCTTCCTAGAGTTGGAAGACCTAAAGACGGTAGTGCACGCACTGGTAACTTCGAGGCTCAACTTCTGCAATGCACTATACATAGGGCTACCTTTGTGCCCAGTCCGGAACCTTCAACTAGTTCAAAATATGGCAGCCAGGTTGGTCACTGGTACACCTAGGGGTGTACCAATCCTAAAATCACTCCACCGGCTGCCAATTAGTTTCCGGGCAAAACATAAAGTGCTGGTTATTACCTTTAAAGCCCTACATGGTTTGGGTCCAGGTTACCTGCAGGATCTCCTTCTCCCATATAATTCACCCCGCATGCTCAGGTCCTCTGGGAAGAATTTTACTCCAATCAGAACTAGGCTGACGAGAGTTACCCAGAAGACCTTCTCTTCTGCCACTCCCATACTGTGGAATGGCCTGCCAGAGGAGATTCGACAAATTAGCAGTCTCCTTGAATTTAAGAGAGCCATGAAGACTGATCTTTTCCTGCAGGCCTACCCAGTTGAATTTTAAGATGTTTTTAATAATGTATTAGTTTTTATTTGTTTTTAATGTTTTATCTATTTTATGGTCCTTGTATTTATATTTATTGTTGTTCCCTGCCTCGATCCAGAGGGAGAGGCATGTTAGAAATAAATAAATAAATATATTATTATTATTATTATTATTATTATTATTTCATCTAGCTTAGTTGGGTTTGGATGAGCATCAGAATGTATTGAATCCACAATGGGCCTGTTCAGATGGCATACTAAGCCATGGTTAGGCTGCTAAGCCCTTTGCAGCAAATGGTCAGTGAGCGTGTTTAAACTGTGGTTATGTAACCACCATGGTTAGAAATGGTTCATATGACATGCTAAGTCATGCTTCACACAACATGCTAAGCCATAATGTTTAGCTCAAAATGCTTAACCATATTGGCTTTGCATGTCATCTGAACAGGGTCAGTGTGTGTTGACAACTTGTGGAGTGTCTGTGTTCAACATACTTAATTTGAGCTGTGGATTGCAAGTGCTGGACTCCTGGATCTCAACACCCTGCATGAGGTGGTGTCTGCACGTGACATTTTGAGAAGAGCTTTTTGAAGCAAGCACGAAGTGCCATTCTTTTACCAATAAATAGAGACACGTAGGCCTTGCATTTCTGATGTCATGGGACAGTGATTCCAGAACAAGAGATGTGAAGCATACAACCTTCCCCCGTGTCCTGGCACGTGGCCATGGGGAGGCAGTTGCAGATGGGGGGGGAAGAGAGAGATGTCCCCATTGGTGGGACGCTGGTGGCACCATCAGCTGGGATGGGGTGGAGGAGTCTATTTTAGGCCACCATGCCCATTTTCCTGCCTCTTCTCGTTTGTGGCTCCCTCCCTCCCTATATGCAGTGTGGGTTTATCTGGTCATCCATTGGGGGCCAAGTAGTAATTTTTGGCCCATAATCTGATTGGCCGGGGCTATGTTTTTTTTTTTTTTGCCTATTTCACACTGTAAATCGGGAGAGAGTGTCTTAGGAAAGACTTTTAACTTGGTTGCAGGTTAATTCGGTCACAATTTTCAGGCAGTAGGGGTGGGTACACTTAGGAAAGGGATGGTGAGCATTCTGTAGCACTGTTCAGGTGACAGGTCATGCCTGAGGCCTTCCACTAAGGGTCGTGCAGCCCCAGTGAGGGGATAGGGCTGACCTGTGAGGCCAACTCAACTCCACCCAGCGTTGGGTGGACTGGGGAGGGAGTGACGCGAGAAGGCCTACCCTCCCCAAAAGGGGTATGGCCTGGGGGTGGCGATTGCAAGATGCTACTCCACAGACATAGAATGTTTTCACTTTATATAACCCCTGGCATAGTCGCTAGTGTAGAATAGGGCCTGCCCAGTCTCCCTTTGCAGATTAATAAAAAATGTGGCCCATATTTGACACTATATATCCTTGTCTCATCTCTTTATTTCCCCCTGTTACCCCCGCAAATGACTGAAGAAGAATAGGGAGTAATAAACAAATAATTTAGCAAAAGAAAGTATTGCTTCATTAGGGTGACCAGATAAAATCCAGGTCAGGGCTCATGTAACTTTAACAGTTGTAGAGAAAAGGGAATTTCAGCCAGTGTCATTTGTATGCAATTTAACCTATAAAACCTTACATGGTTTGGGACCACAATACCTGATGGAACGTCTTTCCCGACATGAACCTACCCGTACACTACGCTCAACATCAAAGGTCCTCCTCCGGGTGCCTACTCCGAGGGAAGCTCGGAGGATGGCAACAAGGGAGAGGGCCTTCTCTGTGGTGGCCCCACCATTATGGAATGATCTCCCCGATGAGGCCCGCCTGGCGCCAACACTGTTATCTTTTCGGCGCCAGGTCAAAACTTTTCTTTTCTCCCAGGCATTTTAATAGCTCAAGTTGAGGTTTTGATTGACATTGTGGCCAGGCTTAACAGTTAAAATGTTATAAAGTGTTTTAATGACAGCTGTTTTTATGGTTTAAAATTTTGTATATTGTCTTTTTAATGTTCATTTTTTAAAAAAATATATATTTGTAAACCACCCAGAGAGCTTTGGCTATGGGGTTTTATATAAGTGTAATAAATAATAATAATAATAATAATAATAATAATAATAAGTTCCTGGTGAAATTCCCTCTTCATCACAACAGTTAAAGTTGCAGGGGCCCTGCCTTCTTTTGTATATGGTCACTCTAGTATAGGGCATGCACCTTTAACTATTGTGATGAAGAGGGAATTTCACCAGGAACTAATTGCATACAAATGACACTGGCTGAAATTCCCTTTTCTCTACAATTGTTAAAGTTACATGAGCCCTGACTTGGATTTTACCTGGTCACCCTAGCTTCATAGAACAACAACCATTCTTTTTCAGAGTAAAGTGTTGGTTGAACTGTATGGTATTCCCTCATCAAGTTTGTTAGTTTACAAGGCAGTTTACAAGAGAAAAAATTAAAAGAATAAAATATAAGATACAATTAACTAAAACAGCAGGATTTTTAAATAAAAAAATAACAACATTAAAAACTCCCATTTATAAAATAAAAACAGGCATCAATTCATTTAAAAGCAGACTGGAACTTTAAGGCTTAACAATAGTCAAGGAGGGAGCCCCACGGACATCCCATGGTAGGATGTTCCTTAAGGATGGAGCCATTACAGAAAAGCCCCTTTCTCTTATACCCACCAACTTAATAGATCAGAAGTAGGCAACTTAGCACCTTCCAGCTGTTTTGGACTTCAACTTCCCTTGGCTTGTAATCAGTCACAGCATTGTTCTGTTTACTTTAGTTAAAATGTTTTAAGATATTGTTTTATACTGTTTTCATATTGTTTTTTTAAAAAAAATATGATATAGTATGTGTTTTTATGTAAAGTGCTTGGAAACCTGGGATGTCAATCAGTATCGAAACAACTTCAATAAATAAGTACAACTCCCATAATCACTGATTATTGGCTATGCTGGCGGGAGCTTCTGGGAGTTACAGAGAGCAGCCTTTTTGCTGCTTGAAAAAGCTCCACTGCTAACTTTGTGAAGATGTAATAATGATGGAGATGCAAGCCCTAAGGTGGCTTCTCACCTATGTTCCATCATGTTGATTGATCAGCCAAATACAGGGATTGCACAGTTCCCTTTTTCCTCACAAGGATCGCTCCCTGAGCAGCTTCCCATGGCTTGTCTATAGTTCCATGAAGCCTTAAAATCAGCCTTTGGGTGCATTTGCCCAGTTCTGACTGAGTTCTGATTAGTGTTGGACAAAAAATGCAATTAAGCTAAAAATACATACTGTGTATGTTCATATAAGAAGAATTTCTCAGGGGAACAACGGTCTTTTCATAACATATCTGAGCATGCAATGTGAAATGACATCAGAAATGTAGAAAGACAACATGTGAGCCCTTTGAGCGTCTTTGTATTGTCTGAAGCTAACCTCGAAGAGAGACAGAGAGATGGAAGTTCTAAGGGGTCCCGTTCCCTCTACTTGAATTAGCTTCTGTGCTGCATTAACTTAGCTTAGAAAATGACAAGGGAAAGTCTGTTGAATTTTAAAATCTGTTATTGTGCCAACCTTGCTCTTCAGGAATGTGCCATTGTGAAATGAGATTTCCACACACCTAAAGGAATGAGCAGAAACTGCATTTATTAGCCTAGTAAAAATACAGTCTTATATCAATAATACCCAGACTTTGTCTCCATTTCCTCGTGTTTGGTCTGTCTGTATCTGGGTCTGAGTCAATGTTGCCAGACACACTGGCCAGATCCTATTCAACGGGGGCTACCCAAACCCCTACTGGCATGGACAAATTGCTCTGTGGAGTTGTCCTGGGAGCTTGTTGCTCCCATCCAACACAACCTGAAGACTAGAAAGATTTTTTCCGTAGAGCTGATGTGAATGTGGGACATACATTGAACAAAGGATATTGCCATATCCCAACTCTGATGGCTGGCCCATCTAGCTCAGTATTATCTACACTGACTGGTAGTAGCTCTCCAGGTTTTCAGTCAGGATTATGCATCACCCAAAAAGAGGAGAAAAGGGAACAGTGTGATGTAGTGGCTAGGGTGTTGGACTGGGACTTAGGAGAGATGGGTTCTAGTCCTCACTCAGCGATGAAGCTTACTGGGTGACTTAGGGCCAGTCACTGATTCTCTGCCTAGCCTACATCATAGGGTTGTTGTGTGGATAAAATGGAGAGGAGGAGGACCATGTGAGCCATCATAAGTTCCTTGTTAGAGGGAAAAAGTTGGGATATCAATGTAGTAGTTGTAGTAACAACAACAACAACAATAACATGTAAAAAATTGCATATGGTAATTTATATGCATAGAACAAATTGAGAAAGAATTACTGAAATTACTTCAAGGGCACTTTCTGTTCTCCCTTCTTATGGTTCTTTATTTTTTAAATTGGACTCAGTCTGGACAGCCCTTCAAATAGAGGGTGCCTTCAAATAAAGGACTGTCTTCTGTAAAATAGGGCACATGGGCACCCTAACATTTGAACCTGGGACTTTTGGCATGCAAAATGTGTGCTCTATGACTGAGGTACAGCCTTTCCCCTGTGGAATATTTGAAAAGTGCTGAGATACAAAGCATGCAGATATTCTGTGGAATTTCATATAAAATTACTTTAATAAGGGACCACATGGCAGAGAGGGCAAGCAATTAATTAAGTAAACCTACTGTTTATGAAGGAGAAAGTCTACCAAAATTGTAGAGAGCATGAGAAGAGCCAGGAAGGGAGAGAAGAGCAGACAGATAAATGGGAGTCAGGGAACAAAAACACTGGCGTGTCAACAAAAAGGTTTAAATATAATACAGCAGGTAAGAAAGAGCAAATGTAGAGAAATTAAAAGGGGAGAGTCATGATCACAATTAGGAGTGTACAAAATTTTTATTTTGATTTGTTTTGAACCGGAATTTGCACCATTCACAACCCTAAATGTGAATGGGAGCATACTTTCCCAGAAAACACACACACACAACACACACACACACACACACACACACACACTTCAAAATCCTTAGATCTCATCTTTTTATTCCATTGGTTATTTTGAATGTTTCCTGGTTTTGTTTGATCCTGATCACATTCCTGAATTTGCATACATGTTTGCAAAAATGCATACTTTGGGGGGGGGGTGCACTTTAAAATGAGCATTTTTCAAAAATTAAAACAATACGTTTTCACATTTAGTCAGTGGGGGGAAAGTACAGATTTTGGTGTGGTTTTAAAAAATGTATACCAAATGCACCTAGGGAATAGAGAACTCACGGGGCAACCGCCTCACGAGTTCACCGAGCCCTGCTCACCTGGCCCTGGTCCAAGGAGCTGGGCTTGGCGAGCGCTTGAGAGGCTGCATGAGCCTCCCGAGCCCTTGGCAAAGTGCACTTTCTGGAGCCTCTGGAAATTGCAGAATTCCCCTGGCATGTCATTAGCATGCTTTGCCTCCCTCCCATATGCCAATCTGTGCCTTAAAGGCCCTCTTATTGCAAAGTTAACTTAAGAGGGCATTTAAGGCCCCAAGGCTGGAGAAATCATGTTTTTTTCCCCACTTTCAGGAATTTTGTACAAATTTCATTGTAGAAAAATGGGTGAAATCATCATCATCATCATCATCATCATCATCATCATCATCATCACCACCACCACCACCATTGGCCAAAAATGTGCATTTTCCCCATGGGCTAAAGCATAAAAATGTGCTTTTGGGGGAATTTGTGCATTTTGGAAAGGGGATTTGTACTAGGGGTGTGCACGGACCCCCGGATCGGGACCCGGATCGGGACCTCCAATGTTGTCCCGGATTGGATCGGACAAAATCGGAGCCCCCCCGGATCAGATCGGGTCCGATCCCGATCCAAACATCGGACATCCAATTTTTGGATCGGCCGCCATTTCCCCTTTCATAGACTTGCATTGGGGGAAAGAAAGCTTTCCCCCAATGCAAGTCTATGAGGAAAAAATGATGGTGGGTGGGTGAGGGGGGCCTAACTCCCTCCTCCCCCCCAGGGCCATCCACTGTGGACGGCCCCGGCAAGCAAGCCCCCTCTCCCGAGCTCCTTACCCCCCCAGGGCCGTCCGCTTCCATCCGCTGGCGCCTGCGGGCGCCAGTGGATGGAAGCGGACGGCCCCGGGGGGTAAGCCCCTCCCCCTCCCCTTGCTTACCTTCCGTGGCTGTCCGTTCCCGTCCGTCATTGGCCGCTACTGCGAGCAGGCTTCACGGCTTGCCCCTAGGTAGCGCACCAGGCCCTCCCCCTCCCCCTCCCCCCTGCTTACCTTCCAGGGATGTCTGCTCCCGTCCACCGCCCCCTGCCCCCATTGTCCACTTCCATCGGCGGGCGCCCGCTGATCCTCTGATCCATCTGATCTGGATCGGAACCTTTCCAGATCAGATCGGATTGGGTCAGACGATCCAGCGGTGAGATCGGAAATCGGATAATTGTATCCAATTTCCCCTGGATCGGATTCGGAGCGTGGATCGGACCCGATCCAGTGCACACCCCTAATTTGTACATGGGGTGGATTTATGAATTTTTGCAAGTGCGAACTTGCATGAATTTGGGAAACTGGGCCCTGGGCCTCTGTTGTAGAGCATGTGTACTCCTGCTGACGTATTCTCTCCCACCCAGCTAATTCTCCTTGGTGTTTCATAGTAGGGTGAAGGTCTATGGTTTAGCAGTTGTAAGAGGCACAAAGAGGCTTATGTATTCTTTCAGTTGTTAAGGGGGCTTTTGTGCTCCACCATTATTTATCCAGGCAAATGTTACAGTTTCAAAACCAAAATAAGCTTAGCTAAGTACATTAAAAGCCTTTAGTACACTCTGAACAGAATGCATCCAATTTACATAGTTCTTCCCCCAAATAGCATCTAATTCGATTCCTGGAACAGTTCCCATTTTCCAGCTGAAAATATATAGCCTAACGCCACCCGCTTCACTACAGACTCTAATAGTGCCAAGCCATTACTTATCAGTTTTCCTGGTAAATACGGTTTTTCTCAATGCGACAATTGCTCATGTGTATCATTTCCATTTCGCCGAGGTGTTTAGTGAGAGATTTGTATATTTTCAGCGCTCGAAAGAGTAATGTATGGTTGATTCTAAGGTAAGCTCCCCATTTCCACTTCATGAAAATATATCTGTGAGGGGATACCTGTGAAAATACGAAGGCCACTTCTCTCCTGTTGGAAACACGGTGCCTTAACAACTGCAGTACATGGGAAAACTAATGAAAAAAGGTGACAGGACAGCCCTATATAAGATGGTATGTCAATCATATAAATTCTGGGGTCTCCAACGTGGGTCCAATGGACACCTATGTGACCACCGACACCTGTATTGGTGCCTATATTTTATTCCTTCAGTTTTTGTTTGAAATAACTGGTAGGCTGGCATGCTGCAAAGCAAAGGGCTGCCCTCTGTTGCCATCTCGATTTAGATTCAAAAGAGTGTTTTTGCGTTTTGGAGCTCATGCTCTGTCTCTGCTTTATATTTATGTTCGTTAGCAAAACACTTTTCTTTGAGTCTTACCAGTTACCAAAATGTGTTTTGTAACTGGCCATGCCCACATTGGCAATCATTTTATGAATGGGCAGGCTTCCCCTATGGCAGCCATTTTGTGGAAACTCTGAATGTCTCCTCCCCCCAACTCAAAGTGATTGGGGAGCCCTGATATAAATATTGCAGGGGGGGGGGAAACACCTTCAAGCAGAAACACGGTGCCATCCAGGGTGTAATCAGTCTGCTTCATTCCTGGAACTTATAGGGGGTCCAGACAAAGTCGTATTCAGTTTGTAATCTTCCTGTGTTTCCCCACTGCTTCTTCCATCTTATTTTCTCACCAGAAAAAAAACCGAAAACAGGATAGTTGCACGATTGATTGGAAGCACCCCATGCCTCCTAATTCTTGTCTTACCTACAATGTTCTTCATGGCTATATCTTCTTCATTGATTCCAATGGGAGGGAAATGAACTACGTCCCCACTGGCTGGGAGGGGGAGGCGGGTCAGAGCTCCAATACTCAGGTCCAAAGTCAGAGCACTGCCTTTGACCTCCGACCTCAGATCTGGGAATCTGAACTATCCTTTGGCCTCTCAGATGCTGTCTAGGGGCCATAAGATTGTCCCCTTAATTCATTTAGGGCAATGTCCAAGGTCATGTGAGCAGACATCTACTGGCACAATCAAACTTTCCCTTCCCATCTGCCCCCTACAGGTCACCCAGCCCTCTGGCGAACATTTTGGAGTTTCTAGGGGCTGCAGAGGAATTGCCCCCACTTTATTCTTTAGATGGAAGAGTTCTGAGTAAAAAATTAAAACTTTGAGGCACTGGGATGAGAATTCTTAATGGGCTATCTGGCAACACTGTGATGCCAACTTCTCCACAATTATGACCATATGTAGAAAGAAAGCGGCAGCCACATTTATTCTTTTTTTTCACTTGTTTTTTTTGTTTTTTTTAATGGAAGCACAGTTGCTTTATATATTGTTGCCATGGATTTGTCCAAACTGTGTTTGAAACTTTCTTTTAAATGTTGCCATTTGGTAAGCTGCTTATTTCTACAGATATGCTGCTGCTGCTGTGCTTTCAAATGTATCTCCAACAACGGAAGTTTGTAATTTGCATTTAAAAGCAGTAAAACCAGGAGACAGCTGGGGCGAATTCTTCTGTCTCCATTTCCACACAAGCGGAATTATGGAAGATGTAAATCAACAATTGCATTGCTTCAATTATTCAGCAGAACAATCCAAATTTGGGAAGGGGGATTAACTTTCAATCAAATTTGGACGGTGCCAGTCGTCTTTTAAAATAACAAATAATATGACTTGCCTGCACAAGAGACAGTGTTATTTTCCAAAATGCATCATAAGCATATCATTGTATTATAACTAGAGGGTGTGAGAGAGTAAAAAAAAGATGCTCTCTGGAGAAGCAACAAATAAGACAACCTCAGATGACCCAAGTGAGTTCCAGCACCACTCAGTCTAGGAGAAGATGTTTTAAAAGCCCAGGCACTGCTTAAAGCCAGGTAATCATTCTCAGCTCTGCATACTTCCTTGACTTGTCATGAAGTCCTGCCCATTTACTTGGAAGCAAGGTCAAGTGAATTCCGTTTGCTCCCCAGTAAGTGTGCAAAGAATACTACAGCTGTAATCTTACTGGCCAAGCTTCAAGGCAGAGCTCAGAACATAAGAAGAGCCCTGCTGGATCAGACCAAGGCTCCATCTAGTCCTGCACTCTGTGTTCACACAGTGGCCAATCAGCTGTCAACCAGGGACCAACAAAGCAGGATATGAGTGCCACAGCACCTTCCCACCCATGTTCCCCAGCAGCTTATATAGGCTTACTGATACTGGAGGTAACGCATAGCTATCAGGACTAGTAGCCATTGAAAGCCTTCTCCTCCAAGTTGCATGTGGAGTAATGTTTATTTCTTTATTTTCTAATTTCAATATGCTAGGAGATTTCTGATGTCTCTGCCCAGCTATCCTAAAATGGCTAACTTATGAAACATTTAGAAGCCAGGGGGTATACAATTTATTAAAGAAATATCTCTACATCTCCAGATGCCCCCATAGGAATTGAGGGAGGAGGAACAGCAGCCTCCTCAGGCAGTTCAGACTGCACGGAGCCCCCACTGTTTGTCAACACATGCCTGCTCCTCAGATCTTTTGCACTCCGGAAGGGAGGGAGGTAGGGTGACCAGATAAAATCCAGGTCAGGGCTCATGTAACTTTAACACTTGTAGAGGAAAGGGAATTTCAGCCAGTGTCATTTGTATGCAATTAGTTCCTGGTGAAATTCCCTCTTCATCACAACAGTTAAAGGTGCAGGCACTATACTAGAGTGACCATATACAAAAGAAGGCAGGGCCCCTGCAACTTTAACTGTTGTGATGAAGAGGGAATTTCACCAGGGACTAATTGCATACAAATGACTCTGGCTGAAATTCCCTTTTCTCTACAACTGTTAAAGTTACATGAGCCCTGACCTGGATTTTATCTGGTCACCCTAGAGGGAGGTATTGCAACTTTAACCATATTTTAAAACATTGGGGCCAGATCTACCCCAAGCAGGATATAATACTATAAAAGTGGTTTGAAAACAGTATATGGGATGTGTCCTGGGCCCCAACAGTTGTCAATATTGTAATAAACTGTTTTAAAGCAGTAGTGTAGATCTTGCCCAGGGTAGGACAGGGAGCTCTGAATGATAGGGAACTGAAGCTTCTCCGTTCCTTCTCCCTTCATACATTGTTCAGTGTATGTATGTATGTATGCATTTATTTATTTATTTATTTATTTATTCTAAACAGTTGGCAGGTGGAGCTGTTACCTGAGGCCTACTACTCTCTTAGGACCAAATTCTTAAGAACCATTTATGTAGGGTGACCAGACGCCCGGATTTGTCCGGACATGCCCGGGAAATGGGGTGCAAATCCGCATCCGGGCGGAAAAACCATTTTGGGGGGCCAAATCCGGAAATTTAGCCCCCCAAAACGGTGACCAGATGGCCCTGGGGCGAGCCGGGCCAACTGGGGGGCGGCGGGGGCAAACCGGGGCAGCGGGGGGTCACGCGGCGGTGGCGGGAGGCTGGTGGCGCGAGGCACCTACCGGCTGGGGCGTCCGTTTCCCTCCGGTGCTCGGAATCTACTGAGGAACAGGCTTCGCGGCCTGTCCCTCAGTAGCGCGCCGGGTGATGACGTCATCACTCGGCGCGCTGACAGGCAGGCCAGGAAGCCTGTTTCTCAGTAGATTCCAAGCACGGAGGGAAACGGACGCCCCAGCAGCAGCAGGTAAGGAGCGCGGGGCGGGGTGGGGGTGGGGGGTGCGGTGCGGGTGCTCGCGGCGGGTGGGGGGGCGGCACGGGGGCGCGGGGCACTTACCTGCTGGGTCTTCCCACCGTTGCTTGGAATCTACTGAGAAACAGGCTTCGCGGCCTGTCCCTCAGTAGCGCGCCGGGTGATGATGTCATCACCCGGCGCACTGCTGAGAGACAGGCCAGGAAGCCTGTTTCTCAGTAGATTCCAAGCACGGAGGGAAACGGACGTCCCAGCAGCAGCAGGTAAGGAGCGGGGGGCGGGGGGGGCGGGGTGTGTGCACGGGGGGTGGGGGGCGGGGGGTGCGCGGGGCACTTACCTGCTGGTCCTAACGGGGAAAACTGGGGCAATCCGGGCCGACAGGGGGGTGGCGGGGGCTAACCGGTGAAAGGTTCAGCTCTCCTCCCGCCCTAAAATGCCCGCGCTTCTCCCCGGCCTCCGCAAGAAAGAAGAGCTCAGCGTTAGGGAGCGTCAACAAATTCCTTGTCTGGTGGCTAACTGCTTTAGCCTCCAGACAAGGAATTTGTTGACGCTCCCTAATGCTGAGCATTTCTTTCCTGTCTGTGCTGCTCCCCGGCCACTCCCAGGCCACCGTAAAAAACAAGTGCTCAGCGTTAGGGAGCATCAACAAATTCCTTGTCTGGTGGCTAACTGCTTTAGCCACCAGACAAGGAATTTGTTGACGCTCCCTAACCCTGAGTACTTGTTTCCTGCGGAGGCCGGAGCAGCGCCAGCATTTTAAAGCAGTCTCTTCCTCCTCCTTTGCCTGCTGCTGCTGTTGCTGTTCCTCAGATACCTCCAGGGAGCCCAGGAGCAGGGCAAGAAGGGTGAGGGGACTGCAGGGGTCACGCGGCAGTGGAGGAGATCGGCGGTGGCAGGACTAGGTAGGTCTGGGCTGGGTTTTTGGGGGTGTGTGACTTGGTGGGGGGGGTTGTTTCGGGTGGGGGGGTGGCGGGGGTGTCTGCTTGTTAGCCATATGGCGGGCAGCTTTTTTAATTTTTTTATTTTATGTTGAGGGGGGAGGCTGCTTTGGTGGGGTGGTCATTTTGGACAGGGATTTTGCTTTCCAAAATCTGGTCACCCTAGCTGGGGGGGGGGGGGGGTCAGCCAGATGCACGTTTGGGCCTCCGGAACTGTGCAGATCACTGCCGCCATTAGCCTGGCTGGCTGGGAAATATCTGTGCATTTGCAGTTGTTCTCCAGCCACACCAATGGCAGCAGCAATCTGCAGTTTCCAGTGGCCTTAGAAATGTGTGCTCGGCTCGCCCCATCCCCCAGCCAATTGATGCCTAAAGGATCTCTTAATGCAAGCGTTAAGAGACCCTTCAGGCATCAATTGGCTGGGGGGGAGGGCGAGCCGAGCACACGTTTGCCGGGCCTCCTGTGCAGATCCCGCCCTCTCTGTCCTGGAAATCTCAAGTCTCACGGGGCTTTCATCAAGTGAGACTTGAGACTTCTGGAAGAGGTGGAGCGTGCATATGCGCGCCAAACAAGAAAAAGCAGAAGGCAGCAGCAGCACGATCCCAGGGCACAAGAGGCAGGTGAGGCAGGTGAGGTGTGACACGAGAGACGGGCGAGAGGCGAGGCAGGAGCGACCCAACAACAGGAACACAAACAGAATGCAAGCTCCATGCCCAAAAAATAAAAAATTACTCTTAAACAAAAAAAGATCCTATGCATGTTTAGACAGAAAAAAAAATCCTACAACTCCTAGAATCCCTTAGCCAGCATGGCTAAACATGACTAAACATGCATAGGGTTGCACCTTAAGTGAGTTTAAAATGTGAAACTCCTCACATGTGTGGAATCGTCATATATATATATATATATATATATATTTGCTCTAGTATCAGAAATGTAGCAGTTGTCATTGTGGAAGATATACCTGCCATTTGAAGTGAAGCAATGCATTTTTAGCTAAAAAGGGGGCTATAAGACTATGACACTCAGCATCTAAAATTGCTTAACTACACCATTGTAAGCTAGTACCTGATTATGCAGAGAGAGCTGCTCAGCCAATTATGACCAGTAGATTGACTGTTGACATATTCATTGGAGTGCCAGAGACCTTTACCTGTTGCTTCTTCCAAGCTGCTCAGGCAAGGTGACAGAAGTGGTACTGCAGCAAAAAGGGATGTGAGCAGCCATGTTTGGACTAGTGGCAAGGTAATATGTGGGTATGTAGTGTGGTTTGGCTTGAATTGCTTGTGTCTGGATCTCCTTGGCTCTGAAAGCATCTTTCTAGACTGTATCTGCTGGTTACATGATCCATGAGGCCAGGTTATGGTGGGTGTATAGTCCTCCTTGACATGAGGGGTTTGCACTTGCTAGAGAAAGGTGAACAAATGTGAAGAGAAGCATAGGGAGCTCTTCTTCTTTTGTGTTCAGTAAACTCAATTGAACTTACTTCTGAGTAGGATTATGCTCTGCTGTCTAGGCATTCATACAAAGTTAACCAGAATTAACCTGAACTTCACATTGACTATCCATTTAATATTGCTAGTATATTAAATGTCTGAGTTGTGGATTGTGGTGTAGTGGCTAAAGTGTTGGACAGAGATTTGGGAGATCTGGATTCTAGTTCCCACTCAGCTATGGAAGCTCACTGGGTGACTTTGGGCCAGTCACAGACTCTCAGTCCAGCCTACCTCACAGGGTTGTTGTTGTGAGGATAAAATGGAGAAGAGGGGGATTATGTACACTGCTTTAGGTTCCTTGGAGGAAAAATAGCAGGATATAAATGGAATAAATAAAATGTAAACTCTGTAATCTTTTAACTTGTAGTTAGATATTTTGATAGAGGTATAGTTAATATGAGTTTCTACTAAACCCTAACTGAGGCCATACTGTGGATGCTTATCACCAGTTCTCCCAATAGTGTACACATAAAATCTGCAAAAGGCTATTTCTGGAGCAAAACCTTTAGTTTATATTACATCTCAAGTGTTACAATGTTTTAAAGAGAGACACTCTTCCTTTCTTAATATTAATGAAATCACACTAAAAGGCTGAGAAAAGATTGCTACAGTGGCTCAATCATTCTTTCTCTCTTCTTTCTCCACCTTTACCTGGGAATAAGTTCTATTAAACTCAGTGAGCTTGCTTCTGGTTAGGCCACAATCCTATACATGTTGGCTGTGGAATGCTGGGAGTTATAGGATTTGTTTTCTGGCTAGAGGATTGCACCTGTTGTGTACCTTTCTAATCTTTCCTTACCACATATTTCCCATTTTCTGTTTAGTCTAGCACTGGTGTACCCCTTCCTAACCACAGTGTTCTTTAGCTATTTTTTTCTAATCTAGGACCTGTTTTCTTTAGAAAAATGGAAAATAATAGATTTTATTTTCTGTTGATGTACAGCAACTAAAAATACATGTTAATTTCAGATACATTGGATATTTCACTTGTTCTTTATTTCAGTGATTCTAACTTTAACATATTATTTAGAACAGGTTTGTCATAATTATGAGCTGTAGAATCAGACGTGACCAAGGCCATGTTCAGGTGGGCACACCCCCTTGGGGGCTGAGCATGTTGATAGGCACACCCCCTTGGGGGCTGGGCATGTTGGTGGGCACGCCCCCTCAAGGGCGGCCATGTTGTCCTCCTTTTTGGTTTTCAAATTATGGTCACCCTAATTTATGCATTCAGCAGTTGAATGAATAGGACTTTTTTTTTAAAGTCATCAGCAAGCATGGTGGAGGGGGGATCTAAATTGGGTCCCTGGCAGGGAGACATAAAGAGGGCATTATTATTATTATTATTATTATTATTATTATTTCTTACCTGTCTCCCTCTGGATCGAGGCAGGAAACATTTAGTACAAAACTACCATATAAATCATATGCTTAAAACTGATTAAAACATATAAAACAGATACAATATTAAAATAACAATGAGACATCTTAAAATTAATCTGCTATGGCTGCCTTAAACACAAATAAAAGAGAGTATTAAGTTGACAAATCTCTCCCGGCAGTCCATTTCATAGTCTGTGAGCAACCGAAGAGAAGGTCCTCTGGGTAACTGTTGTCAGCTTAGTTTTGGCTGACTGAAGTAAATTCTTCTCAGAGGACCTGATTGTGTGAGGCGGATTGTATGGGGGGAGGCGATCCCGCAGGTAACCTGGAGCCAAATCATGTAGGGCTTTAAAGGTAATAACCAACAATTTATACTTCACCCAGAAACTAATTGGCAGCCAGTGAAGTGATTTTAATGTTGGTGTAATATGGTCAACCCTAGGTGTGCCAGTAACCAACCTGGCTGCCATATTCTGAACTAGTTGAAGTTTCCAAACTAGGTACAAATGTAGTCCTATGTACAGCACATTGCAGTAGTCAAGCCTTGAAGTTACCAGCGCATGCACTACCATCTTTAGGTCTTTTAACTCTAGGAAAGGGTGCACCTGTCATAGTAGCTGAAGCTGATAATAGGCACTCCTTGCCATTGCATCTATCTGGGCTGTCATTTAGAGCGACGGATCCAGAAGTACCGCTAAGCTGTGAATGTCTGGCTCTTCCTTCTGTTGGGTCCTTATCTTTAAACTGCAGTTGGACCGACAAGTCCTTCAAATAAAGGACACCTTCAAAATAAAGGACATTCCTTTGGCAGCCCTTCAAATGCAGGACTATCTTCTGTAAAAAACCAATAATAAAAAAGCGGGGGGGGGGGGGGAGAAACACATGGCCACCCTAACATGGGTCTTGCAAAATTCCAGCTACACTAACAGAAGTGGGGTTGGAAGCTGAGCAATGGATCTGAATGGGTTGAAGGCAGAGGAATGGTTTTCAGTGAAAGGCTCTGACTGTACACTGCTTTTTCGGGCCAGGCCCCTATATGTAGAATCCCAGAAAAGATGCCATTGTTGACCTGTATGTTCATGGCCATTGCCATCTAACTGAATTGTGGGGGGCATGGGGTTGGGGGAGAAATATTTAGAGTATCTGGGTGCTTCTCACCTTTATTCCAAGACCACTACTGCTTGAGCTAATTCTCCATCTGCTATGCTGCCTTGGCCCAGCTCCACCCGAAAGAGAGATGTGGCAGCCGGTGCCAGAAGCCAAGGAAAAAGGTGCATGTTGGCCCTAATTTCCGGTCCACAAAAGATGGCAAAGGTTCTTCAGTTGGGGAATGTGGACGTTGATCCCACCTTCTCCCGCATGCTAAGCAAGTGTTCTCCCATTTGAGCTAATTTCCCTCCAAACGCTGAGCCCCAAGACACAGAGATGAGGGTCTTCAAGGGAGAGGGCCTTGGCTGATAAGGGGTCAACTGGGGGAACAAGATGCTATCACAATGCTTTTTCAAATGATTTCTTATCCGACCATTTTCTGAAAAAACAAAACTCCATCCAGAGGTTTGCATTTGCTTTGCACCTCTGTGCAATTGCATTTGCCAGAAGAAGAATATCATGGTATAGGGCCTGGTGATTGTTGACAGGTTGGTCACTTACAATTTGCCAAATTAGAGGATACGCATCATCAAAAAGAGGACACCAATTTGAATAACATTTGTATAAAGAGGGCATGGATCCAGCAGCTTTAACTCTTGCAGTGAAGAGGGCATTTCACCAGGTGGTGCAGGCATACAAAGGACACCTGCTGAAATTCCCTTTTCTATACAAGTGTTAAAGATACAGGAGTCCTGTCCTCCTTTTCATATGGTCACCCTATACCTGGTATCAAAAGCCTTGTGGGGACCTCCCATTGGATCAGCAAAAACGGTGGGCAGCTCAGATGGAAGAATCTGGCCATCATTACTGTTACTTCTCAACTACAAAGTGAGCAGTCTACTACTTTTGCCCTTTCCCCTGCTTCTGAGCTGCTTCCACCTGGGTTCAGTTCCCAGACAAACCCTGTAGGTATTGTGTAGGGATATCTTTAAATAGATGCCACTACCTGAGCTACTAAAGCGGCCTTCCCCAGCCAGGCCACCTTCAGGTGTGTTGGATGGCAACTCCTATAATTCCTAGGGAGCATGGACAACACAGTCCAACACATCTGGAGAGTGCAAGGTTGAGGAAGGCTGTACTAAAATTCTGGTGGGTGTGGGAGCGCCATCCTGTCTCAGAACCAGAGTGGCTACTCTTAGAAACTGGCAGTGGTGTGGGTAGGTAACAGGCTGGCATTTCTGTAGCGTCATGGCTGTGACATTTGCCGCACACACAAAAGGCCCCTGGATGAATACCTGATAGAAATATTCCCTTTCTAACATCTGCCTGCCACTGCTTGATCCCAAACAAAGCATGGACTCAAATGCAATCTGCAGTTGAATTCCATACATTTCTGGGCTTGCTATGTGATTAGTCGACCAAAACACAATCAAACAGAAAATAAAAAATGCATTTGACAAGATGTGTATAGTTGAAAAATGCAAACAAATATACTTTAAGATGTTTATAATAATGTTTTATTAATATATATTTGCATTTATATTTATTGTTGTTCCCCATCTCGATCCAGAGGGAGAGGAGGGTTAGAAATAGATAAAATTATTATTATTATTATTATTATTATTATTATACTTTAACTTGGAGGGAGAAGAATGCATACATTTCAAAGATCTGCACAATTGACGTGTACATTTGGGAAAATAAGCATGAAAATATGCACACACTGACATACAATAAGAAAAAGAAATCAGATTGCAATCAATGGCTACTAGCCCTCATGGCTATATGTTACCTCCAGTATCAGAGGCAGTATGCCTATGTGCACCAGTTGCTGGGGAACATGGGCAGGAGGTGCTGTTGTACTCATGTCTTACTTGTGGGTCTTCCATTGACAGCTGGTTGGTCACTCTGTGAACAGAATGCTGGATTAGTTGTACCCTTGGTCTGATCTAGCACAGCTCTTCTTAATCTGATATGGACATGAGGTGGAACATGCTTTGAGGTGGAATTTGGAGACCTTTGATGAACTTGTATGCACATCTATATAACTTGTATGCATACAAGTTTTGCTTGTATGCACATCTATACCTGCACTGATACACATTTTACATTTCTCTATCTATCTATCTGTCGATAGATAGATGATTGATAGATAGATGATAGATAGATAGATAGATAGATAGATAGATAGATAGATAGATAGATAGATATTGTAGAGCTTTATTGTAAACCAACAAGCTCCCATTTTGCCACAGCCTGAAAGACTGGGCCGCCAAACCTAGGCTGAGCATCTGAAAAGGAGGACAGGGCTCATATAACTTTAACAGTTGTAGAGAAAAGGGAATTTCAATCAGTGTCATTTGTATGCAATTAGTTCCTGGTGATATTCCCTCTTCATCACAACAGTTAAAGTTGCAGAGCCCTGCCTTCTTTTGTATATGGTCACTCTAGTATAGTGCCTGCACCTTTAACAGTTGTGATGAAGAGGGAATTTCACCAGGAACTAATTGCATACAAATGACACTGATTGAAATTCCCTTTTCTCTACAACTGTTAAAGTTATATGAGCCCTGTCCTCCTTTTCAGATGGTCAGCCTAGCCAAACCTTGCAAGTAACTCCTTGGTAGTTTGCAGAAGCACTGTATGGCGTTCCTTGAGCCTGCTCAGCTTAAGAGATGTTACCATTTAAATTACTAATAAACACTCTCATCAAGGGATGGAAACTTTAATGCATTTTGATTTTGTATTATTTATGGAGTGGCTGTTCTATGAAATGACTGTGCAATTCTGGAGCTCTTCATTTAAAAATAATAGTGCTTAACTTGCCAATGTTTTCCAAGGCTGATCAAATCCCCTGGAGTTTGCACAAATTGTGAAAGGCAAGGCAAAATATAAAGAGATGTGTGACGGGAAGCTTAAACATATATATTTTGATCAAAATGAAACTCTCATCAGAACCACAAAGCTTGATAGTCAGCTGGTAAGTCCTCTGAAAACAGAAATTTCAGCAAAGTGCTATAAGCCCTTCACCATGAGACCCTTGAAAAGCCAGCAGCAGTACATCACTCTTACATTTATTTATTATTTCTTACACTTACAACAGCATCCCAGTGCGGGGACCAGAGAGATGACTACTTATTATACTATGTCAAACTTTGACATACCATGAATTCCACTTAGTACATTTTTGAGAACTGTTCTAAGTCAGTCAACAGTAAGGCTGGGAAATTCTGAATTATACTGATGGTATACAAGTTCTGGAGCACCTTTAGTCAACCATTATTTTCAGCCAAACCATTCCATTGAACAATTATTTTTCTGGGTAATAGGAAAATTGCACAAGCCAAATGTCAATCTTCTTAGAAGAAAGATGTTCTGGATTCTGCAATTAAAAAACTTTGTTTCAAACTGTCTGGCGGAAGATCTAGAATAATTGCTATTATTTGTAGGAGGGAATTCTGTAGGTCTACTCATGAGTAGAGGACACAAAAAGAAATCTCCCCTGAAATGAAATGGTATTGCCCCTGTTCACCTGCAGCCAATTTAGGAATAGAAGACAAAAATGAGTCTTCCTTGTTTTTCAAAATTTATGACCAGAGAAGTAATCAGTAAGATTTTTCAAAATATATGCAGAGAAAGAGGAGTTGGTGAGTTAAGAGGATATTAACAATTTGTGAAAATGTTTTTGTAGAGAAATATAATAATGAGGCTATAAAGGTTTTACATTGATGTAATGGTTTAGCTTCATCACCAAGGGAGTTGATTGCATTAGATTTAACTGTGATATGTTTGTAAGCTTTTTTTTTAATAATGGAAGGCCTTTATATGAACATCTGTATGAGTTATTTGTATATACTAACATGTGGATGCAAAAATAATGTATTTATTTTTAAATGGTTATGAGTTATCACTGGTAGGAACTTTGGATGCAGTTGTGAAAACTAATTGTAGTGACTTTGTGTGTGTGTGTGTGTATAGATATATTACAGGTTTTAGTATGATTTTAAAATGTTTAATGTTTTACAATGAAAGGTAGTGGAAGTATTTAAGCTGTGTGTGGCTGTACTGGATAAGGGCCAATAAACTGAGGCTTAGTCCAGATATGACCGAGGTAGTGTCAGTGGATGGTTCATCTGTCCAGATGGGTGGTGTTCAACCTGATCTCGAAGGGCTTATACTCCACCAGAACAGTGGTCTTCAACTGATGGGTCGTGACCCATAAGTGGGTTGTGATATCAGTCCAGTTGGGTTGCAGCAATTGTGAAAGTGGGTCCCATGTTGCAGATTGGGAGTCCAAGGTGGGTCTTGGATCTGGACCATTTGAAAGCCACTGCTCTAGAGTATTGCTTAACCTAGGCTGACCATATGAAAAGGAGGACAGGGCTCCTGTAACTTTAACAGTTGTAGAGAAAAGGGAATTTCAGCCAGTGTCATTTGTATGCAATTAGTTCCTGGTGAAATTCCCTCTTCATCATAGCAGTTAAAGTTGCAGAGGCCCTGGCTTCTTTTGTATATGGTCACTCTAGTATAGTGCCTGCAACTTTAACTGTTGTGATGAAGAGGGAATTTCACCAGGAACTAATTGCATACAAATGATACTGGCTGAAATTACCTTTTCTCTACAACTGTTAAAGTTACAGGAGCCCTGTCTTCCTTTTCATATGGTCAGCCTACTTAACCTAACCTACCTCTCTGGATTGTTGTGAGGATAAAAAAAAGGCAGAGGGGTAGTGGTAGGCTGACCAGATAAAATCCAGGTCAGGGATCTTGTAACTTTAACAGTTGTAGAGAAAAGGGAATTTCAGCCAGTGTCATTTGTATGCAATTAGTCCCTGGTGAAATTCCCTCTTCATCACAACAGTTAAAGTTGCAGGGGCCCTGCCTTCTTTTGTATATGGTCACTCTAGTATAGTGCCTGCACCTTTAACTGTTGTGATGAAGAGGGAATATCACCAGGAACTAATTGCATACAAATGACACTGGCTGAAATTCCCTTTTCTCTACAACTGTTAAAGTTACAGGAGCCCTGACCTGGATTTTATCTGGTCACCCTAGGTAGTGGTGAGAAACTATGTCAGCTGCCCTGAGTTCCTTGGGAGAAGAGGGGGGGGGATATAACTGAAGAAAGAAGGAAAGAAAAGTCTGTGTACTTGTGTGGATCTATGATTGTAATAAAATTTATCTAAGTCTGTGTACTTGTATTTGTTAAACTAAACATTTAGCTTCTATTCACTTGTGTGTCTGTGTGTGCACAGTATACACACACACACACACACACACAGGCTCAATTCGGACGACACGATAGTCAATGGTGGGGTAATAATCAACTTTTACAGTTGTTCAACTAGGGGGTGCTCCCCACACAACATGGTAATAAATAATCAACTGTGGTATGGATTAGGAACAGCACTGAGTTGACTATGGCAGCATTCGGATGACACAATAGTCAAAACAACTGACGATTGTTTCCCCCACACCAGTTGTTTATTGTGTCATCCGAATTGAGCCGCACTGTAGGCAGACTCTTGTATAAATCCATGATGGCTGAACCTAGATTTATTCATGCAGCTAGAAACTCATAAATAATTGTTTGTAGGCTTCCCAGGGTTCAAAATGCCAACAGGAGGCAGATGATACACCAGACCACGTTATTGCAATTGAGAATGTGTTGCTGCTTCATCTCGGGTTGCTGCCTCCAGGGTATTCTGAGGCTATCAATTGCCTCTCTCTCATCCAGCGTTAATCTCCAGCAACTGGGAGATGACAACGCCAAGCCTTTGCCCGTTTTAGGGGAGCAATAGAACTCCACTGCCAGCATCAATGAGTCAGGGGGGGAATCTTGCATAAAGCAGCAGCCCTCAGGAACTCAGGAAAAGGAGGTGGTGGTATTTCATCTGCAGACTGAAAAGCAGCAGACACTGATGGCACTGAGCAAGTTGGAGAAATAAAGACAAGTGGAAGCCACTCCATGGGTAAGTAATGGTGCATGATTTCAAGAACAGGCTCTTCTTTGGGCTCTTAAGATCAGCTTCTGAAAGTTGAAATGTTACACACAGGTAACTGAAAACAAGACATGCTGAAGATATATGTAAATAATGATAACGGGAGGTATGGGGACATACTTGCTGTCATACCATTTGGGAAGATTAGCTTTTTAATGGTGTTTTTAAAGAACGGCGTCATTACATCAGTTGCACTGATGGGTTCCTTGCTCTCCAAAGATTGGGTCTTGATTGCACACACGTGTGTGTGTGTGTGTGTGTGTGTGTGTGTGTTTAGAACAAGGAATATTTGCCAAGGGAGTTGTGCTTAATTAGGATGCTCCTAATTTGAAAGCAAAGAATGGCAAAGACTTTCAAGATAACTACTGTCTGATGATTATTTTGGGCTGTAGGTTTAGTTACATCATAATTGCTCATATTAAACATTCTATAGAGGGATGGTTTAGGGCCAAGCAGTATGTGACATGGAGCATCCATGCTTCTATATCCCGGCATATTTTTCTTTGCCTAAAAATAGCTGAAGGGGACAGTTGGAATTGGGACCATAAGATTAGAAGAAGGGAGTTAACACCCCCTTTGACATTTCACCCCAATTTAAATTGGCCTTTCCTCTAAAGATGTATTAGGAGGGAGGAATACAGGTATTTGTGTTGCATCTGTCCCCCATTCCTCTCCCTTATGGCTAAAAGTACCACCAGTGGGCAATCTCCCCATTGCCATGGCCTCAATCCAAATAGTCCCCCCTTCCCCTATTTTAACCGAAGAAAAAGATGTCACAAGAGTTGACCTATGGATAGTCCGTATCATGTTTAGGTTGGCTCTTTGATTAAAATCTTAGACAGACTTAGGGCCAAATTAGACTTGCCTTTGATTCATTCAATTAGTAATCATATGTGTTGTTGTTTTTAATGGATTTGGATGAAACCCATATTAGCCCATATATACATATACGGGAGTGGGTATGGGTGTGTAACTTTGGAAATAATTGCTATAATTTAACTAGTGGGGAAGATTGTGATCCAGATGACTTGTGTGCCTTGTTGGATCTACACTGCTGTTTTAAAGTGCTTTAAAGTGGTTTATAACAGTAGTGACAACTGTTGGGGCCCAGGACACACTACAAAACAGTTGTCACTATTATTATAAAGCGCTTTAAAGCGCTTTAAAACAGCAGTGTAGATCCTGCCCTGGATGGGCAACTTCAAGGCTCACCTCTCCCTTCTTATGGTTCTAAACTAGACTTGGACTGAGCAGAGCTTCAAATAAAGAACATCAATAATAATAATAATAATAATAATAATAATAATAATAATAGTTTAAAGCCCCTCCTCCACAATACTATGGTCTTTGGCCACCCTACTGATGCTCTTATTCAATTAAAAATAATACAATCATACAATTGCACAAATAACTTCACATCTGGTTTGGTCCTTACTAGCAACCCTGTAGCATTGAACCAGGGGTAGGTGGGGTGGTGGTTAGTTCTGAGTATGTGTTTGGATTGCACTGTTAGTTTACTTTTTCATCAGTTCACCTTTGAGTGCAGCTTAACCAACCCTAAGGAAAGAAAAGGGAAAAGGTTTACAGCACCTAAAGTTATATGGGGGAAGAAATCTGATAAAGACTGAATAATGGTTGAAAAGAGCCACAATTATTGCTGCAG
Organism: Anniella stebbinsi; assembly: GCA_029215795.1. Classification (NCBI taxonomy): domain Eukaryota; kingdom Metazoa; phylum Chordata; class Lepidosauria; order Squamata; family Anniellidae; genus Anniella; species Anniella stebbinsi. Next base: position 33,857,820 of record JARDYH010000005.1, read on the forward strand.
TGTGCGTAAATGGGTATTCAGCACTGATTTTTGCTACTTCAGAGATGTATTATAATCAACTCCCTGGATGCTACCTGTGTCTTGATTTGAATCCTCACTCCTGATTAATTCATAGAAATTTATTAGGTCAAGCAGATACATTAAGGCACAGCCTAGCCATGGAGATCCATGCACTGGTAACCTCGTGATTAGAGCACTCTAATTAATGTGCTGTATGCATAGAGCACATGACTGTGGCCTAATGTACTGTGGTTCAGAAGCTGCAGCTAGAGCAGAACACTGCAGCTAGGGTGTTCACTGGGTCACCCAACTATGTTCACATAAGAGCTGTGTTAAAAGAACTGCACTGGTTGCCTATTAGATACTGAGGCATGTTCAAGGTTATGTTGTTGACATAAAAATCCCTAAACAACTTGGGAGCAGGATATCTAACAGACCAGCTTCCCTTATATACAACTAGCCAACCTTTAAAGATTGTCAGAGTCAGCCTTGCTGGTCATTCCAAAACCAACAGAATGTCTCCAAGTAATACCTCGCCAGTGGTACCCATGCTCTAGAAAAATCTCCCCTGTGCACTTCAGGATGCAGAAAATGTGCATGTTTCAAATGTCTCCTGAAAATGCACTTGTTCATCCAGGCTTTCCCTGGCTCTTAACTAATCACGCTGCTCCATCTTACTGCTTCTTGTATTGCTCTGTACTGTTATTGTAATTGTAATTCTTTTTAGTAATATATTTAAAATGAGATTTTAACATCTATACGTGAACCGCTCAGGAATTTTATTATGTTAAGCAGTATAGAAGTATCATGAATAAATACATTAAAAATAAATGGTTATCCATAAAGCTATGGAGACAAAAACCACACCTATGATTCAGTACAAGCCTTGTCAGCTAATAATTCTTGCGGTCCCATTGATGCAAATTTGATGCAGTTTGAAATCAGTTTTAAATGTCCTAAAGAATCATGGAAACAATAGCTTGACTTGGGGTTTGCCCTGGGGTGGATCCACAATGGCGGCAGGTCATCTACATGATGCTGCCACCATCGCGGAGCTCTCTTGAGGCATTCCCCCGAAGCCCCGCATTAAAAAAGTCAGGCACTTACCCCGACTTTTTCAAACCAGCAAGGGGCAGACGTGCATTTTCAGTGTATCCCTGTCTTCCACGGCTTTGCGCCAGAGGTGTTTTCCCAGCCACTGGCAAATCCTGATTGGGTTGCCAGTGGCAGCCACAAGGGGAGGGGTGGTGCAGCAAGTCAAATGGCCGCTGGGCCATCTCTGCGCAAAAGAGTAAACAAACAAACAAAACGGACAGGGCACTCATCGAGCAAGGTAAAGAGGGGGACCAGGGAGGGACGTGCCAAGCCGCAGTGGCGCCCATCTGGTGGTGTGGCAGAGCGGCTCCTCCCTCCCCTTCTGTCAGAACTCCCGCACTCTCTCCTTCATGTGGGGACAACGCGAAGGAGCATAAAGGCAGGGGGTTGAGGGCTGGCGGCGCCAATGTGTCACCATCAAAGTGTTTTCTTTGTGAGGGTAGGGAGAATTATTATTTTTTGCTCTCCAATCAGGATATTCTATGTGAGATGCTTTTGAAATGTACCAATAGCTAGGCAGCTAACCAAATTATCCATGGATGCCACTGAATCCTGACTCAGGGAGATTTTTAATGGCAGGCTGAATGTTAGTGTCAGGTATGATGCAACTAAATCCAGGGAATCCTGCTGTTCCAGACTAGATAATTATCTGATCTGATACTCAGGGCATGTTTATAGAGGTATGTTCACAACGTGATGACTCTCCACTGAATATGGAAACTCACTTCTCATTGGAAAGGGTTGTGCAGTGATTGATATGAAACCTCCAAATCTGCTCCAGAGGGTTGGGGGACTCTGAAAGATGGTAACATTTTATACTGAACCAGCATTGCATCTGCGTTTAATTTCTGCATTTTCAAGATGCGGTGGCAATCCGTAGCTCTGTGAATAGGAGTGACGAAGCTAAATCCCTTGAATGCATCATGAATGATGCTAAGTGAGTACTGATACTTTGTCCCTCTTGGGAACAACACAATTGTTCTTCCTAGTGTGCAATGAAAGCTGCTAATTTACCGACAATGTTAATTAAATTCCAATATTAATTAATCTAGAAGCTGGATGGAGGGAAGTGGGAAATGACTAATTGCACTGGCTAATTGAAAATGGAACACACTTTGAATCATTGTGCTGCATTTTGTAGTTATCAAAAAGGAACACATTGCTAACAACGGATGTGGTTCGGTTCACACACACACAAAAAGAGTAACTTTTTTACTCTCTTCATGCTAAAGCTGAAAACCAGGAAAACAAGCCAGGAGGTAACCTTGGTTTATTTTCCTAGTTTGTTAACTGCCATTAAGCCAGAGTTTCTCAGTTCAGACTTAATGGTGACTTCTGGCTTAATACAGCCAGGATCTTTGTCTGGTCATTGTTCTTGCATGTTCTGTCTCTTTACATGATGCTCTTGTCATGTATAACCAAATATTGTTATGCTATTGATGCGGCTCTACAATGCTGCTCAGTTCTTGATGAGATGTATAAAAAAGAATCTTGGAGGATAGTTTGGTTTGAAAATAAGGCACTGTTGTTTATGGATGGCTTGTTAAGTGGACTGGAGAGAACATACAAGTGATGGAATGGAAACATCTTGGATTTTTGGGCAGTCTTTGGAAATAAAGAGGAAGAAAGAAAAATTATATCCATGAAGAATAATGTCGAAGTCTTGGAAAATTGATGTCTGCTTCCATCATGCTAGGCAGATTCAGAAGTTTGGTTATTAAAAAAAGTTTCAGTTCATAGTTCCTCTCCTAGCATCTGAAGAAGTAGGCTACAGTCTGTGATAGCTTATGATTAATGTTTATGAATGTGTTATTGATCAGATTAAAGTTATTGTATTTTGGATTTATATAAGTTACTATGACTTTGAGTTACCTTAGGGAGGATTGTTATGAACTAAAAGACAGGTTTAAATTTAAATACATTTTAAGATATTGCAAAGCTTTTGTTTGACTTCGGAATCCTGGCTAACAGTGCAGTCTTATGCATGTCAACTCAGAAGTAAGTCCAATGGGACTTACTCCCAAGGACATGTATATAGGATTGCAGCTTAAATATCTGTTTAGCAGATTATGGTTTTCGGATTCTTTTCCTTGTGGTTTCAAGCAGATGTAGACTTATATCTTCATTTCCCCAGAAAATAGTATCTCTGCTATTTCTGTGCAGTTCTATCCAGAGTTTCCACCTATATTTATCTAAAAGGAAGTGGCATACAGGAAATCATTACTACAGACCAAGCAGTAGTTCCTATGGGACAGAGCCCTGTCCATCTGCAAGAAACATAGGAGAAGTAGAGATTTGTATACACTAAAGGCAAATTTTGAGGTAGAGAAAAACTTGTTAGCTGTGGATTTTGCTTTTATCCAATAGGTAGCTATAGCTGTGAGAGAATATGGAACTATGTTGCCTGGTTTGCCTAGCACAACACAGGTCTGTGATGTTCTCTTGTGGGTACAATTGCGTAGTGATCAAAAACGTGTATTCTTTTGAAATTTTACAGTATGCACAGCATAATATCCAGGCCTTTTTGTGTGCCATCATAAGCATGGTATCATATGGGAGTGTTTTCAGAAAATGCCTCCCCATGTGACATATGTAGCATGCCACAAATATGTAGGTGGGCACCACTATTTGACAACACAGGTTTTCTGCTATCAATGTGTCCATGGTAAATAATTGGCCAGATCTTCACCAAGCAAGATATAACACCATGAAAGCAGTTTGAAAGCAGTATATGGAATGTGTCCCCAACAGTTGTCAGTGCACTTAAATACTGTCATAAAGCAGCAGTGTAGATCTTGCTATTGTCTCAGTTTTGTCTCAGTGTTTGCTGTTTGCATGCAGAAGCCTTGTTAAGATGTTCAGTACATGTTTTTGAGATTTAGCTCCCTCTCCAAGATCACCAGAAATTAAACATTGCAGTGGAGAACGGGCACATCTTGTCGCCAGTGCACATCTGTGTGAATGCATTCACATAAACACTAAAGCACCATGCAGTGTACAGTCTGCCATTTCACAGAGTACAACTGCTAAAGTATTTAACAGTGATAATATATCACAGGGCAATTGTGTTTCCTTGTTTATCTTTAACTATGAGAACAAAATCTTGGTTTTAAATCAGTGGAGGATAGGCTATTGTGGCATAAACAAATGCAGCCACTTTCCCCAACCTGGTGCCCTCCAGATGTGTTGGGCTACACATGTGGAGGGCACCACATAGCTTGTTGAGGATGGTAAGGGCTGTAGTCCAGCACATCTAGAGGACACCAGGTTGGGGATTGCTGAAATGCAGCATTATGTTTTCCCATATTCTGTCAAAATCTGAGGCACCTTCAGTCAGTGGGACATGAGAAAGGGCCTTCTAAGAGGCTGCAACCAGACCTTGGAATTTCTTCCTCAGGGTTACCAGCAGGTGGAGAACTTCCTGTTTAGGTAAGCCTTCAACCTATCGAGGTGTTGTGTTTTTTGCTGTGCTTTCTCTGTCTCTATTGACTGCTGTTTTAGTTCATACTTGGTTGATCTGCACACAGTTTTACCTCCTTATGTGTGTGTGTGATTTTTTTAAAAAACATAGCTCCCTTGGTTTTATGTTATGTTTTTGCTAGCTGCCTTCATAGGTGGCCACTTACACATTTGCCCTGAAAGAGAATGCCAAAAAAAGAATGCCAAAAGAGGATACAGATCTGCGCGACATTTTTACATGCAGAAATTTGGAAATATTATATTATAATTTATTATCATATCGAAATACAGTGACCCATGTGACCTGTTTATCTTCTTAGTCTACTGCCCAGGTGCTCATTGTTGATGGAGAACTGTAAGGCCCCTATTCTCCCTTCTTCCTGTAGTTCTTTATCTTTACATTGGACTCAGACTGGACAGCCCTTCCAACAGAGGACTGTCCACTGTAAAGTAGGACACATGGCTACCCTACATCTTGGTCATCCAGATGGGGGATGAGAGGGAGAACATGCATGGCTTCTGTGCCCTGGGCTTCCCGCGAGCGGTGGGTGCGCTGGACTCGACACACGTGCGCATCCTGGCCCCCCTCCCATGGCGAGGAGTACTTCAACCACAAGCATTTCTACAGCATGGTTCACCAGGCGGTGGTGAGTGCCAAGGGTCGATTCTTGGATGTGTATGTGGGCATGTCCGGGCGGAGCCACGACATGGCTATCTTCTGGAACTCCCTCTTGGCTGCCAAGCTGCGTCGGGTCGCTTCCTGATGTCTGGCGCAGCTTCCATGTGCGGGCATGCGGTGGGTCCATTGCTCCTGGTCGACCAGGCCTTCGCCCTGCAGCCGTGGCTGTTGGCTCCATACCGCTACCCCTGCACCGCTGTGTAGCGTAAATACAACTACTACCACTGCCGTGCCCGCCTGCCTGTGGAGTGTGCCTTTGGGCGTCTGAAAGAGTGTTGGCGCTCCCTGTTTAACTTGCTGGACTTGCAGGCCGACATCATCTCCGACGTCATGGTGTGTTGCTGCATCCTGCACAACATCTGCGAGTCCTGTGGGGACGTGTTACTGGCTGAACACCCTGACCAGCCCCGGGCGGGCGAGGATGCGGATGCCATCGCTGTTGATGGGTGTGCCATTGTGCCGTTGCCCTGTCCTGTGAATCCCGTTGGGGAGCTGCGCGCCCGTTTGGAGGCTTCCCGGGTGCGCGAGAGCATCGGTGACTGGATCTGGCAGCACTACCCCCACCCCATGTGACCTGGGGCTGTGGGTCCCGTTCTGTGGACTACAGTCGCTTCTTGGCGTGGCGCCCCTCTTCGCCTTCCCTTCGTCCTTTTCCAGTGCTTGCTGCTTGGAGATGCCCGCTCTGCTGTGCCCTCTTCACCGCTGTGCCTTCCCGGTCGCCTTCTCTCATCCCAGGGGTGCCTGGCCTTCCCGTTGACTCTGCCCTTGCTTCGCAGTGGCCTTGTGCCCATGTAACCAATTTTATACTCCCCGCTGAATAAAGTTTTTCAACTTTCCCCCTCTCTTGCCTTCATTCCTGTGTGTGCGGGTGGTTGCCCGCAGGGGGTGGGAGTTGTTATGGATGGGGGATCGGGGACGTGGGTTGCCTTCGCTGCTGTTCCTCCTCCCGTGTAGGGTGGGTGTGGCGCGAACCCTGGGACGGGCTGCCTGGCGTGTGGTTGGGACGCTGTGGTGGTGGTGGTGGACGGGCGCTGTGTCGGCGTAGCCGCTCCTCCTTTGTGCTTCTCCGGCCGGGGCTAGTGTGTACCACCCATGAGCGTCCAATGGGGTTTGAAAGGCGTGTCCTCCTGCAGCTTCAATGGCAGCGCCCATCGATTTCGAACCACAGTGTGTGCTGAGATACCTCTGGGAGGACTCGCGGAGGTTGCTGGGCAGGCAAAATGGCAGGTGGACTGTCCATCATGGCCGTGTACGTTATTTGCAGCCTGTGTGTTTGCTGGTGCCCAGCAGCGCCGGCTGCAGCTTGTCGTGTGGAGAGCTCCGCCTTCTCAACTCCTGGTCAGTATGCTATTTACCCCTCCGTTGCTTAATATGTCGTCTGAACTGGGCCATTTACTTACATATTTAATGACAATTCTATACTGTGCAGTAGCCGGAGCTGTCTGGGCGGCTCACAAAATTACAATTCCTTCTGCACCTGGTTCTCGGATAATCTCAAAACGTTCTTATGCTGCTTTCTGGTTTCTCGTACATATATTTATAAAGCATTTATAGTTAGGGTTACCTTTTGGAAATGATGTGGTCTGCTATTTAATAGACCACAGGGGAACTTTGCAGTAATTTTTCAGCAGTTGCCCCCTTTTGATTATATCTTATGCAATCCATTTACAGCTACTGAATGCATTCAGTAGGCCCAGCACAAGCCTGCTTATTAGCTGCAGCTTTAGATAAAGCACAGTGGAAACTCCCTGGTGGTTTAACCTACAAGGACCTTGCAATCCACAGTTTTCTTTTGTATTTTACTTGTTATTGCAACTGTAGAATGGAAGAAGGAGCTAAGTTTTTTAAGTTGGTAGGTCTGTAGGAGAAATGCTTGGTGGGAATTAATTGTGCAGTAGTTCCATTCCAAATAACAACAGGATCTGAAGAAGAATGCAGTTAAATATGTGACAGCCTTTTTAACAAACAAATTGGATGTGCTTCCTGGCTCTGGGTTGCCCCTTCTAGAACAGATGGTTAGATTTGTGGCTTTTAATTGCTCTATTTCCTTCAAGAGTTGTTAAAGGTGTGAGTATGTGATAGAAGGGATTTGTAGACCCATGTAGGACTGGCCAAAAAATGCATGGAAAATGCCCAGCTCCTATTAGTGAAACTTGGAACTATGTGTGTGTGTGTGTGTGGGGGGGGGGAATGGCCAACCTTCCCAAACTCAAAGTAACCAAGCCCATATTATGGGGACACATTTTCTGGTTTGTTTATAAATTTGATTGGTCTACCCAAGGCAGTGACTGCTGATATAGTGATTACAAAACAAATAAGAAACATTTCAAAGAAAATCCTTTGTAAGACTAGATCTGTATGGCAGTAACTTATTAACCATACCACTGGCAAATGGCATTGGGCTCACATAATCTCCAGACTCTTGTCAGAGGAATACTACACATTTCTTGCACAATATTTAGTTTCTGATAGTGGAGTGAAAAAAAAATGCAATTTCCAAGCAACCTGGCAGCTGTGGTACCATTCTACATGTACATTCTAGAGATGAAAATTCTCATGTAGATCCTAATAACTCTTTGCTTTATTTGTAGAAATTTGGTTTGAAATCCTCCAAATTTGAACACTCACATATTTCAAATTAGAGATGCCATTGTGAGTTTAGGGACTTTCTGTGTTGTGTGTGTGTATAACCAAGTCCCCCTGCCCACCGCCTATTCTATTTGATAAGTCGTTTGCTAACGTTATTGCCTTAATTTGTCAGCAAGAATTAGAGTTTGAAAGTGATCCTCAAGCCACATTTTAAGGGTGAAGTTCAATATATTTGAAAGGCCAAATTCTAAAAATCTTGCTGAATTTCAAATTTGTGCATTCTCTTAGAAAACACATCTGCCCATTTTAAAGTGTCCAAATATCTGTGTTTGTAAATGTAGCTTCTAATTATTATAGTTATTATAACGTATTGAACTGCAGATTTGGGAATGAAATATCAGAACCACCACCTGCTACTGCTACTCCAGAATTAATACAGGTATATTTTGAAGATATAAAATGGTACACCATTAGGCATTAGCACCTGGTAGTGGGAAAGTTGGAGCCTTTAAGGAAATGGAATCATTCTGGCTTGTTAAAACCAAAATAAATTTGTGGCCAAAGAAAACCACAGCCTATGTTTTTAGTTCTACTTATTTTCCATTTTGACTAAAACATTAATAACTCTTAACATATACAGTGGCTAGCCACAGTCTTCACCTTATGACCTTCTCTGGCAAAGCAAGAGCCAAAATCTAGCAGGCCTTTGGCCTATTTCTCCAGATTTGTTGAATAAACAGGGTTAGTGTTTATGGTGTCTGCTGTCTGAGACTAGTTTTCACAATGCAGAGTTTTAATTGTGTGTTTGCAAAATGAAACTACTGTATCTTATTATCGTGGAGGAGGATAAGATACTTCTTATCCAAGTTACAGAGCTTTCATGTATGCTAGGAGTGCAAGTGGATGAAAGACTCTCTAGTGAGGAATCTATCTTTGAAAAGGGCCTTTAATTTCAGAACGGATTATCATGAAGAGAAAGCCATAGCAAACAGGAACATCTATTCTTTAATACAAGATTTGTGATGGTTTATCATCTGGCAGTGAAGGTAATCAGGTTGCAAGAAAAGAAATCCAAGGACATATCTGAGCTCTCCTCAAACTCCCTGTGCTGTGTAGGTTAGAAATTAGAAACTGGTGGTAGTTTAGGGAAGGAGCCTGGCTAAAACCCTGAAACCAGGCAACCTTACATATGATTGATCTAGGATTAGACATTTTGCAATAGAATCCAGAGGTCTGTCGTACAACCCAGCGATGTCTATCTGGTAAATAAATAAATAAAGCCCAATTGACTTCAGTTGCATTTGAAGCATTGTTTTTGAGAACGTTAGCTACCAATTTAAGAACATAAGATGAGCCATGCAGGATCAGATTAAGGGTCCACCTAGTCCAGCACTCTGTTCATACAGTGGCCAACCAGATGTTGACCCGGGACCCACAAACAGGGCATGGTGTAACAGCACCCTCCCACCCATGTTTCCCAGGAACTGGTGTATATAGGCTTACTGCCTCTGATACTAGAGGTAGCACATAGCCTTCAAGACTAGTTGACGTTGATAGCCTTCTCCTCAAGGAATTTACCCCTGCCCCCTTTTAAAGCCATCCATATTAGTGGCCATCACTACATCTTGTGGTAGTGAATTTGGACCTAGAGCTGAGCAGAAACAATATTTATTTCTGTGAATATTTTTGAAACTCCAAAAATTAGACTCTCCTTCCAATAATTAAGGAGAAGCTCAAGAGGGCCTGGAAATGGTTGTAGGGGCATCCCTACTGCTGTGTACAGGTAATAGCTCAGTGGCAGAGTCAATGTAGACAGGGGATGAGAGCATGTGGCCTTCCAGATGGTGTTGGACTGGAACTTGCATCACCCTCCACCTTTGACTATGCTGCCTGATGGGAGTTGAAGTCTAACACCATCTGGAGGGCTACACATTCCCCACCCCTGGTGTAGATAACAGTGAGCTCGATGGGCTGGTGGTCTGACTTGGTATAATGCAGCTTCTTATGTGTAGTGCTTCTTATGCTCAGGACTGCTACTCCCTGTCTTGCTACACTGTGTCAGTTTCATGGCCCACTCTTGTAGTGCAACAAGGCCAGGAAAATGTGCCTGCATTGCTGAAACTAGGGCTGTGCACAGATCCAGATCCCAAATCCAGATCGGATTGGGCCGGATCAGATCCATGATCTGGATCTGCTCCAGGTCCATGCAGAGCTCTCCCTCCTGTTCTCCCTGCTCTCTCCCTCCCTCCCTCCCTCCCTCCCTCCCTCCCTCCCTCCCTCCCCCCAATCGTCCTCCTTACCTGCAGCCTCCTCTGCATTGTCCTCCACAGCGGCTGGCCTCCTCGATGTCTCCTCTCTTTCCCTCGTCCCACCTATTTTTTCTTGAAATTACATGCATGCGTGCACACACACATGGGGGGGGGGAGGGATAAAAAGGAGAGAAAAGTCTCCATTAGAGACAATGGAGTTTTTTTCCCCTGGGGGCAGGGTGGGATTAGAAATATTTTTAAATATGAACAATGGTATATAAATATATCAAATAAAATAAAATAATTTCAGGGTTAAATAGATGGGGGGAGGTTTAACCCTCACCCCTTTTTGGAGCACCATGATCCCATTCCTCATTGGGGCTGTGCAGACTTACTCAGGAATAAGTGAATCAATCATTTTAAAACGGTTTATAACAGTACTGACAACTGTTGGGGCCCAGGACACACTCCAAAACAGTTGTCACTACTGTTATAAAGCACTTTAACGCACTTTAAAACAGCAGTGTAGATCCTGCCCATGTATACCTGCACAATGTGTAGGAGAACAATTAGTTTGGCTCCCATTGCATAGCCAAATCAGGCTACATAGAACCGTGACAGCATTTGGCTGGGTTCACTCAGCTGTGGGCGGAGCAAAAAGAAAGAAAAAAGGAAGTGCTGAAACAGCAGCAGAAATAAAAATGAGAGCCTGAAATGGAAAACAGTACTATTTGGGAAGGAGGTTGAGGGAACAAAACATGTCTCTAGAAATGGCCCCTTAGGCCTTGAAAACTTATGTTCATGAAAAATTGGTACAGCTCTAATTTTGGTCTTCACAGCATCACATGCAGAAACCATTTTAATGCAAATTTACTCAATTTTGCAGGTTCAAACCTGTATGTGTACCATAAATCAGATATATTTTGAAATTTGAAGTATGCAATAGTCTTCTCCGATCAACAAATGTGTACAAAACTACATATGTTAGGGGAAAGTGTGCACAAAGATATGTATATTCATGAACATTGCATTAAAAATGTGGATTAGGGAAGATAGCTGGCAAAAATGTATACAACAAAGTGTCAGGAAAAATGCATATAAAACGCATATGAATTTCATGCAACTTTTTTTTCTTTGGTAAAAAATTGCATATTGATGAACTTTATGCTGCAGTTTTACTGCTGAAGATGATCTGTCTTGAGGGAAAGTTAATATTATCTACAGCAGCCTTCCCCAACCTGGTGCCCTCCAGCTGTTTTAGACTAAAATTCCTAGCATTTCTGACCATTGAGGCCATTCCGGCTGGGGTTGATGGGAGTCCAAAACAGCTAGAGGGCAACAGGATGGGGAAGGCTGATCTACAGTTTCCTAGATGCTGGATGAGATACAGGTTGGGACCAACACATGGCATCTCCCCTACTCTACCACCCCAGCACTGGCTGCTGCTAAGGCAATACTCTGCCTGCCCTGAATTCCACCAGCATCAACAAGCATTGGGATGTCATGTGATTGACATTGAGAAATGCTAGTTTTCCACAGCTTCCTTTTTAGCATGCCACCATAACTGGGTGCAGTTTTTTCCATGGCATACCAAAACCCCCTAAAAAACAAAAACCCAAACCTTCTGCTGATCTTACTGTGTGCTGACACCAGTCATGCCCTCCTTCACAACATGTTGCCGGAGCTGGAATTCAAAGAACCTTGGACATTGTTTGGCAGCAGCCACATATGTGGGGAGGGGACATCATGCTACCAGGGGGCTGTCTATACAAGGGCACATTTGCACTGCAACCCCCGAACCCCCCCTACACACTTGTGCTCCTGCAGGGTTGTCCCCACTGCAAGGAGCAAGTGCAGAGTTTGCAACAGAGGAGGAGGAGGAGGAGGAGGAGGAGCCACCCCCCCCATGTGTGCTGTTCCACACTCTGCTGTGTCTGTGTATCCCTTCCCCCCATTGTTCCCCCTGGAGCTTTCCACAACGCCATTTGTTTCTCCCGATGCAGGAGGACTTGCGGAGATGTTCCAGTGGCCATGTTGTGCTTGAGTTTGAGGGATTAAGCAGTAAAGAGGAACAGCTGAGCCTGGGAGTGTTTGGGGAGTGGCCCTTCACGGGACAGGCAGAAGCTAGCTGTAGGCCAATGCAGGTGACAGCAATTCCCAATCACCGCCATCCCCATAAAAGACATGAAGCAAGGCTGTTGTTCTTGGTGCTTTGTCTTCATCATTTGCATACCAGCTCCTTGACTGGACTCTGACTACGCTTTGAAACATTCCTGAACCTAGTATTGTTTGACCCGGTTGCTGATGGATACTTTTGGCTTTCAACCATGGACTGGTTATTGATGTTTCCAGCCTGTATATCCCGATAATGCTGGTGATTTACGACAGGCCATTTGACTCGCTGACCCTCCCCTCCCCCCATTTGGGCAGATGGAGACCAATTGGGTCACCATCACTCTGGCCACACTTCTGCTGCAAGTCCAGAGCAAGGTGACAGACAGAGATGAACCGTTGTTGCCTTGCTCCACAGTAAAAAGCCAGGGTAGGTATCCAACTTTTTTATTTTGGAATATCAGGGGAAAGCCCTGTGATGGTACTGCAGTGGCTTCTACATCATATAAATAGCACAGTGCCACTGTAGAGTCACCCCGGGGCTTTTCCCACATATAGACACCTCAGGTCTTTAATAAATAATGCAAAGCCTTGGAGTATGAATGGCAATGTAGACAACCACTTGGGACCTTCTTTTCACTGCCCATCTTTGATGCTTACTATGGCCAGGTCTTTCCCACTCACCAATTCCCAGTTAACCCAGAATCTGCATGTGTTTTTGTGTTGGGTGTGTGGCAAAGTCAGAGAACTCAATATTTGGTTGGCCTGAGCTCTAATGATGTATTTTATAAATTAATCGGAATACTTTCAGACCAACTCTCTCTACCTTGTGGACTTTGGGCCCACCCCCAAGTGTTGCAAAGACAGCAGATGCACCAGTCTTCTGTAACAATGCTCACCTGAAAGTAATTTAAATTGCTTGGCATATTCAGAGTTTGTTCTGAAAAACAGTGTGCAAGAGGCAGTATTTGTGCCAAAATTTGTTTGGCAGGTATTTGAGATTCCCCCCCCCCAATTCTTTAAAAACAAAGATTTAATTTGCAAATTGCCATTTTAAAGTGCATGGTTGAGTTACAATCTTTTTCAAAATATGCAAATAAAGAATAGACTCAGTACCATTTAAAACAAAAACAAAAACCTGCTTTGGATTATTTGAGCTTTTCTATATGAGGATTTATTGTGTGTTTGTCATTCCTTACTCACAGTTTATTAGTCTTTGAGATGATGTGATGTTGTAGCCTTCCAGTTTTGCTTTTTTTTAAAAAAGAACACTTGGGGGGGAATTAGAGTGGTAAAAATAGAGTGCTATTTCTGAAAGTGAAAGAAAATGCATTTTCCTACTTGTTTAATTCTGCTATAGCACATTGCCACCTAGAGGCTATGTAGCAGAAAAACAAGAAAGAAAAAGCTCTGCATGCAGAGCTCAGAGCTCAATTCTGCGATGAAACCAAAAGTAGATACAGTGGATTAATAGCCTCATTTATTATTATTTATTATTTATTATTATTATTATTATTATTCCACCTTTTTCCCAGGGCTGGGAAGGACTATTAAACCATGTCATGGTTGCAGTATAGATATGCCCTATAATTTGATTCTGGCTGCAGGTTTCTGAAGGACCTTGGGCAAGACACACTCAATGGACACCCTCCTTCAGTGAGTCTACCTTCTTACCATCATTGTCATTAGCTGCTATTACTCCTCATTCTATTTCTTATCATTACTTCCACTTGTTGCTTGCTTTACAAGCAGTGAGCTAGTGAGCAACTAGGAAAAGGCATCTACTCCACCTTCTCACTCCAAAGTTGTTGAGGTGAACAAGTAGGTTTCAAGGGTGAAGAGGAACAACCACTCCAGGGAGCTCTTATCAGTGGGCCTCTCCTGGGGTGTGGACTAAAGTACCTAATGCCTTCCAAGATGCTGGGCTTGCTATGGTTAGTTCCTAAAAGTTATTATTATTATTATTATTATTATTATTATTATTGTTATTATCATCATCATCATCAAAATTTGTTTACTGCTCCATTTCTAGAACAGATTGTAGTGAACATAAGAATTAAGACAGTAAAAGATACAAAAATAAAATGCCATTATTATACTAAATAATAATAATAATAATACACAGAATGCCAATAAAAACCATGGCTGGTCAATTAAGGAATGTTTCCTGGAATAAGACTGTTTTCAGGAGGTGCCAGAAGCAACACAGTGTTGGGGCCTGATTGGCCTCCAGTGGCAGGGAGTTCCACTGAGCTCCACTTTGACTTGTATGATCCTGCTGAGCTTCTAAGGTCAACAGGAGAGGCAGACTTACATGTCCCACCCTCATCCAAGGCATGGTTATTGAGAACACGAGAGGGCTTTTTTATTGTTAATTGAAAACTTTTAACTTCCACAGATTTAGGAACATACATAGAATGCTGCTCTATATCAGTTTAGGCCATTTGTCCATCCAGCCCAGTACTTGTCTATTCTGACTGGAAGAAGCTGACCTGATTTGTCAAGCAGAGAAGTAAATCCCATCACCTGCTACTCTGTTGTTGTTGTTGTTATTGTTGTTGTTGTTGCTGTTGTTGCTGTTATTTAGAAAAACTAAGGACGAAACCAGGGATTATCTATATGCAAAGCATGTGCTCTAGCACTGAGCTGTGGTCCCTTCCTGGACACTCCTGATGAGTTGAGGGGATATGACAGGCAGTGGTAGACCATCTGCTTTGCATGCAGGAGGTCCTAAGTTTGACCCCTGGCATCTCCAGATAGAGTTGGGGAAATTCCTGCTTGAACCTCTGCAGAGCCGTGGCCAGTCAGTCGACAATACTGGGCTCTACGGACCCATGGTGTGACTCACAACCTATCTATACAGTACCTTGGAACGTTTTAAATAGTATTTTAAAACGTTCCAAATAGGTGCGCTCCAAAATGTCTTAGGCCACATTAAGGAGTACTCACGTTACAGGAGAAAAATTCTTCAGTCTTCAAAGCGGTGTGTGCGGTCTCACACCCTTCTGTCCGTCTCTGTTTCGTTTTTACAATGAGTACAGGGCTAAGCATTATGGGTGTTGTAGTTCACTCGCCCACTTCCTCCTTAGCCCCTCTTTCTTCCCCACCAATCAACGGCTAAGCATTTGGGCGCTGGTAAATAAAGCACTGCCCCCACAAATCACAAATGGTAAGGAAGGACACATAATTTTACTTAAAACGATTTATTAAAAGTAAAAAACGTTGTATATAGCTGAAGTGAGTTTTAAAAAACCTCGGGTATACAACATTCAAGGGAGTGCGTCATGTGGCCCAAAGAGTTTTTGTAACCCTTATGAAATGTTACAAAGCTAGTGTGTAGATCGGCTTTAAGGTAAAAAGCAGCTTCCTGTGTTCCTAGTTGTGCCCTACACACTTCGGGCTGCCGCACCACAAAGATTGCTTGAAAATGCCCTCATTGGTCCATGATAACCTTCAATGGTTAAAAAGTTGTAATGATGCAAGTGGTTCTTGCTGCATTTATATGTAATCGCAACATGGTTTAAGAACTAAGTGGCTAAACGATTTTGTCTAATCGTTTCTTTTAAAACTAAATCACCCAGTAATTGTTCCATGATTAAATACTGAGCATGAAATAGTTTTTGAGGATGCAATTAAATGCATTAACGATAGCAAGATGTTAAGTATTCTCTTAACGGTAGCCACCATTTCAGTGACCCCCTCTGTAGAATGTAAATGGCACAGCCTTTGGTGGTGATTGCTCCTTTCTCATTATTGGGAAAGCTTTGTGTTTCCATCTTCAGTGGTGTCTTCAAGGTATTTATGAAATACCTTGTGTTCTCACTGTTGTGTTCTTCTCAATGATGAAATACTGTTGTGTTCTCACTGATCGGCAAAATTAGAAATAATGAGACCTGTCAGGGATTGCAAGTGGAAAGTCTGCTGCTAACTCCCAATTAAAGTTCATCAAAACCCAGAGTTGGCTCTGAAAAAATTGGCAGACATCAGGATGTTGTTCTGATGATGCATTAAGAATATTCCAGTTGTGGCAAAAACACTACATAGAGTTTTGGGTTTGTGGGAGGGGATACAGTCAAGTGTAGGGCTTGTACACAGATGTTTCATTCTGAGAGAGAGAGAGAGAGAGAGAGAGCAAGAGAACAATGAAGGCACATAATGTCCTCCCTCCACGTTTCCTCCATGGCAGACATGAACAACTGTAGGCTGCTGGTTAAATGCTATTCTCCCCCTTAAGAACATAAGAACTGCCATGCTGGATCACACCGAGGGTCCATCTAGTCCAGCACTCTGTTCACATAGTGGCCAACCAGCTGTTGACCAGGGACCAACAAAGCAGGGCATGGTGGAACAGCACCCTCCCACCCATGTTCCTCAGCAACTGGTGTATATACGCTTATTGCCTTTGGACGTAACGCATAGCTGTCAGGACTAGTAGCCATGGATAGCCTTCTCCTTCAGGTAGCATATGGATTCACATAATATTTATTTCTTTATTTTCTAGAATCCATGAGATTAACACAGTAATTCAGGGAAAGCCAGTTTCATGAAATCGCTTTCTACTCCTCAACTTTGTTTCGCTGGTTCTTAAGCATGTTTACTTGGAACAAGTCCCATTGCACTCCATGGGGCTCACTTTTCATTATTTATTTATTTATTTATTTTATTCCATTTATATACCGCCCCATAGCCGAAGCTCTCTGGGCGGTTTACAAAAATATGCATAGGACTTTACTTTTAATCTGTCAAACGCATGCACCTTTGAAAACTTTGGATCTGCTTTCAAATAAAACATCTTAGGGGTTCTGCAAAACATTGTAATATATTTTGCAAAAACAACCATGAATCAAAACAGCCCATTTTGATGTGAGTGAAATGGCTTCAAAATAATAAGTGGCATTTTGAGTCAGCTCTAGAATCAGCAGTGATCAGGATGAGCCTGAAGCCTCTTGCATCTGGCCTGCAAATTCCTGCTTTCTCCCCATCCTAGCCCTCATGTTTGCAGACAGACACAGCTCCAGATCCTTATTGACTTTCCATTGCTAGGCACATGCATTTATAGAAATGTCCAAGTTTCCTCCAGAGCATTCTTCACCCAGTGATTAAGAAGGGTTGTAGTGTAACGGCAGGGCACATTCTTTGTGTGCAGAATGACCCAGGATCAATCCCAGCACTTCAAGTTAAGGCTGGAAAAGACTCCTGTTTGAAACTCTGGAGAGCTGCTGCCAGTCAATATCTGACGCCACATAAAGCAGTTTCCTGTGTTGGTAAGCAGTTAATTCAGTGTGACATTTGAACAGAGAGTGCAACTTTGGTGCTTGGGATTTCTACAGTTCAAAGAGAGGATGTCTTCTTCTCTTCCTCCTTCTCCTTCTCCTCTTCTTCTGCTCCTCCTCTTTCCTCCTCTTCTACTCTTCCTCCTTCTTCCGCCTTCCTCCTCTCCTCCTCCTCCTCCTCTTCTTTTTAAGGAATGCATTATTTATTAAAAATATTTCCATCAATTGGGGGTGAATCCAGATCTAGGCATGTGCAACGAGGCTGACAGAAGAGGACAGCACACCCTACCGCCCACCCCTGCCCCCATGCAAATGCAGCACAGAGGGTCAGGGGACCAGGCTAAATGGGATCAGGCTGTGGTGCTAAGGAGATTCAGGCAGAAGCACCTTCTGTGGGGGCACCCTTCCGTCCATGTCATGCAGATCTTAGATCCAACTCTTGCTTCCATGTGGATTTTAAAACAATAGAATAATAAAATACAAAAGCAGAAGAAGCTAAAATCAAAGGCAACGCATAAATAGTTCACAACATTATAATAGACAGCAGATAGAAATAATGAAGTAATTCCATATTCTGTCCCATTAAAAAGCTCAAGGAATCATGACAGATTTCATCATTTGCCTAAAAGATAGCAGGGTAGGCACTAGATGAATGCTTTTGGGAAGGGTATTTCATGACTGGGTCCCACCAGAGAAATGAATTTGCTCCACAGGCCACTAAATGCACACAACCAGACTTTGTATCCTTCAGTCCGTGAAAACTTCCCTGAAAAAAAAAAAAAAAGAGTGGGAAATGTTCTTTCCTTCCATTGTTCTTGTCCTCTCACTCATCTGCCTGTTCCTACATGCTCTGCGGCTTTTGCGTCATGTGCAATTTTGTTTCATGGAGTCATTCCTAGTTTTGTTGTTTTTAGCCTTTGTGTGAAGTTTTGGTACTCTGCCAATTTTTAACAAAAAATATGATGGGTAACAATTTTGCATTCATACAATGAGTACATCTGGGGTTCATCGCTGATCACACTTCCATTATGCTACATCAAAAAAGAAGATGCCGTAAGCAAGATGCACCAAGGCTGCAGTTAGGTGGAACTCCCTTGTGCTCTTGAGGGAACTGACCTGGAGGCACAGTGGCTGTAGGGTGGTGGGGATGGTAGTGACATCGTTATAGAGAATAACTAAAGAATAATTTGACATTCAACTCTTCATTCTTTATCTATTTCAAATAATAAGAATCTGCCATGTGGTTTGGCTCCCTTATGTGAGTTATCTGTTCAGAGAGAAGCTCTCTGGTTGTGTGCCCTTGGCCCTCTATCTATTGCTGCTTAAGGCAGGGAGGGCACTGATGGTATCTTGCCATAGAACAAGCATGGACAGAAGGTAGGTATCCAGATGCATTGGACGTCAACTCCCAGAAGTCCCTGCCAACATGTAGAGGGCCAACATGACCAATGGTCAGGAATGCTGGGATTTGAAGTTCAAAACATCTGGAGATCTACTTTCTGCCCACCCCTGATCTAGAAGATGGTCCAATTTGAAAAGATGGCCCAATTTGAGCCCCTGCAAGCAATGCTATACTTAATTGGAATTTTTTCCCTCTTCTTTTAGAATGTGAACTGCATGACGTGGATTGTCACTGTGGTTGCTGCTTAATGAGGAAAATGCATTCTGCACATCCTCATGGGCTCCCTGCCCTTCGTTATTCCTTCACATGTTGTAAAGTGGAGTGCTATCTAAACTGAGCAAACATCGGGTTGTATCTAGTCCCACCTAAAGCAGACTGATTGAAATGAATGGGGCAAGTTAGGCTAACATTTGATATCCATCCCATAGAGAGAGAGAGAGAGACTAACATTTATTTATTACATATTAATACTGCCCAACAGCCCAGGCTCTCTGGGCAGTTTACAACCAAAGCTATAGTATAACAATCCAGATTAAAACTTTACAACTTGAAAAGTCACATAAAACCAGAATAAGGGCCGATCTACACACTAGGTTTGTAACGTTTCATAAGAGTAATGAAAACTCTTTGGGCCACATGATGCACTCCCTTTAACGATGTATACCTGAGGTTTTTTAAAACTCACTTCAGCAATATACAACAGTTTTTACTTTTAATAAATTGTTTTAAGTAAAATAATGTGTCCTTCCTTACCATTTGTGATTCATGGGGGCAGTGCTTCGTTGACTGGCGCCCAAATGCTTAGTAGTTGATTGGTGGGGAAGAAAGAGGAAGTGGGTGAGTGAACTACAACTCCCACAATTCTTTGCCCTAAACTCATTGTAAAAATGAAAGAAAAAGAGACGGACAAAAGAGTGTGTGAGACCTCCCACACTGTTTTGAAGACTGAAGATTTTTTCTCCTGTAACGTGAGTACTCGTTAATGTGGCCTAAGACGTTTTAGAACGCACCTATTTGGAACGTTTTAAAATACAATTTAAAATGTTCCAAGGTACTGTGTAGATAGGCCCTAAGTTACATTGGATATACAACCTGCTGGATACACCATAACTTGCAATTGGCCAGCTTGCCATGGTGGTTTAAAAAAGAAGAAGTAGAAGCCAGATCTACGCCAAGCAGGATAGAACACTTGAAAACAGTATATGGGATGTGTCCTGGGCGTGAACTGCACTACTGCTTTATAATGGTTTTGACAACTGTTCAGGCCCAGGACACATTTTATATAACGTTTTCAAAATGTTCTCAAAGTGTTATATCCTGCTTGGGATAGATCTGGCCCTGGGCCTCAACAGTTGTCAATAGTGTTATAAACCATTATAAAGCAGTAATGTAGATCTGGGCACAAGCAGTTGCTTAGTCATGAAGTTCACTGGATGACTTGGGTCATTTACAACCCCTCAGCTTAATCTACTCAACAGGGTTGTTGTGTGGATAAAATAGGGAGACCCTGTATTCTGTTGAATTTCTTAGAAGACAGCTTTGATGCGTATATAACATAATCCAGCTGAGTAACATACCAGTTCAGTATTTTATTCGGTTCAGTTATAAAAATGAACAAGGTTCCAACAAAATGTCTTTCCCGAGAAGAAGCAGAGTCATTATTGAAGTGTTTAACACTGCCAGCATATATATATATTTTTAAAAAAGGAATAATAATAAATTAGTCAACCGAATATCCCATTTAGTGCCTTGAGTGTTTTTGCTATTAAATATGGAATAGAAAAAATAATTGTGTTTTGGAGCTGTTTTATTTGAAGAATTTTTCCGGAGGTGAGCTCTTGGTTAATAATGTTTAACATTTCTTGAAGGTGCCTTTTGAATCTTCAGTAAAGGAGCGAGGTTTACCACAGATCATAGGTTCCTGTCTTCTGAAGTGGCTTTTTAATGCAATTATCCAACTGGGGATATAATGGGCAAAATCATATATTCCTTTTAACTCAGTTCTGTGGTGGCTGGCAAGGAGTGTTGAATTCTTCTCTGTCTATTCCTTTATTAAAGAATGCAAGAACATCACAGTAAAATGCAATGTGTAGGAAATGCAGCTGATCCCCTGATGAGGTACACATCTTGAGAAGGGATTAAGAAATACTTTTATAAGTAACATATCCCTGGGCTTTAGAGTTCCAAAAGGGGGCGCTCTTGCTCTCTATCAAATGGCTATAGACTTCTAGTCAGAAATACAAAGTACAGTGCTATACTATTGCTCAGTAAAAGTTTCCTTTATACTGCTTATAATGGTAATATCACATCAATTTAGCAACAAAAGGCCCCTATCCATATTATGCTACGGTGTTTGAGAAAACACAACTTGGGAAGAATTTATGCATGTTTCCAGCAAAAGCAAAGAACTTAAGGTTAATAAGAGGAAAATTATAGTGGAGTAGTATAAAATAAGCCAGGGTGGACAACCCTTTTGGCTCCAAATGCTAAATGCAGTGATCAGTTGAGGGGCCACACACACACACACATACACAATATTAAGATTGGGAGAAATTTATTCTGTTAACATTTTAATGCAAACTTACCTTATTTTGTACATTTTAACCTGTGTATGAAGTGAAATACAGGTATTATTTGCAATTTGCACTTCTCTGACTTTCGCAATGGTGTTCTTCAATAAAACAAAAAAGTACACAAAACTGCATATATTAGAGGAGCATGCACACAAACATGTATATCTTAGGCAAACAATGTGTACAAATGTGTATATTGGGAGAAATGCATACAGATTTTAAATGTGATCTTTTTTCTTTTCTTTTTTTTTAAACATACTCTCAAACTGATGTGGAGACAGGACAAACCTAACTGGAGACAAAAAATGGGACACTGAGACCCCCTCTAGATGGATTCCGTTTGACGCCTGGTTAGCAGATTATGCGCATAATCGCTGAAGCGCTTTTTCGTAAATGTTTGTATGCAGGAGGTAATTGAGCACTCAACAGGTGACCTTACTGGTTGTTTCAAATGCGCTTTACAAGTAGTTAATGCGGAGAATCGCTTGTTCACATAGTCAAAATGCGCTTTAACGGCAGGAGCAAAATAAAACTCGTTATTTAACGCGCATTCGATAATGCGCATAATTGGAGAGAAAACGCGCCTCTACGCCCGATTTGCGATCTACAAATTACCTTGTAGAAGTAATTTTTTTTAATGCGCCTTGAAAGAGCTTTAAATGCTTCTTGTAGAGGCAGCCTGAGACAAATTGAAATGGACAGATGTGTGCATCCATAAAAACAGATGCATACACACACTTCCTCCTATACATGTGTGTGCACACACACATACACATCTCAGCACAAAGGGATAAACCTCCCCTCCCTGTCCATTAACATCAGGTTATAAAATTGTAGAAGTGGAGTAAACCAAAGCCTCCCCCTTGATCTAGATTGCTGGGGGAGGGGTAAAGTTAAAGCCTCCACTCCCCCATGACCCTGAACCAGAATTGGTTCACCCAAACAGAAAGCAATCTTTGCATCAGGATTCCCAAGAAGCTAGTAGCAAGGTTAAAGTCTCCCCACTACAAAATCCTGAGTTTGATCGGTGTATGAAAAAAATCACTCTCTGCATGAAGATTGATGGGAGGGAGGCAAATTAAAATTTCTAGTGATCCAGAGCCAGTTTCTGGGACGGGGTGTGGTTAACGCCCCCCTCCCCCCCCCCCAGTGGAGGCTGGTGTTTCCACTTTTGTTAGGGCTGTGAATCCATTTTGGGTTTCAATCAGAATCAACTGGAACTCTTAAGGAGTTATCCAAAGTGCTGAGCCTATTGTGGGAATAGGTTCAGCACCTTTAGAGCTCTGGCTAGTTCAGACGAAAACCCAGAATGGATTCACAGCCCCACCGAAATTGGAATCACCAGCCTCTGCTGCCCCATTGCCACAATGGCAAGGTAGCTGTTCTCTACTGCCATTAGCTGCAGGGGAACAGCAGTCTGTTCCCCACCTTCCAGTGGATGGCTGAAAATTGGACACAGCCTTCTTGGGCTCCACGAGTTGTGCAGGTCACAGCCAAGGACCACATACAGCTGACAGCCGCCTGCTCATATGCAAAACAAACAATTGGGTGTCACGGGATGTCTGATCATGAAAGCATCAAAACCCAAATGTTTTTACTATTTGGGGACTCATGGTACCATTCCCACCAGCTCAGCCAGAAATCAGTTCCACCCCTTAAGGTCCCATCTTCTTCATTTGTAATGAACTAAATGAGTCATGAACTGGATTTCCCAAAACAGGTACTTTTGAAAGTACTGTGTGATCATTTTGGGAGATGGAGTCTTTCTGTCTCAAAAGCAATAATGATTGTGATGGAAGTTAAAAAGAAAATATGATGGATGGAATTGGGTAGCTGAAAAGAAAATCTGGTTGGGTAGACAAAATGAAATGGGTTGGTACAAAGATGTCCAATTAGCAGGAAAAATACCAAGGAATTCAAAGAAAAAAAGACATGAAAACTCCTGATATTAGATTGAATTGACTGAATGAAAAACAAAAGTTATAAAAATATTAGCTGATAGGGGTTCCAGGTAAAAGAGAAGGTGGAAATGGAGATGCTTCAGTCCATCTCCAAAAGTAGCAAGAGAGGAAGCATGGGTGATAGACACCTCCTACCGCTATGCTTTCTGGCCTAGTTTGAAGGGATGAACATGTACACACACACTCTCCCTGAAGAGATGGGAGTTCTCCCAAATATTCATTTGTCCCAAGTGGGTATCACAATAGGGAATATTTTCTTAGTCCTCTTTGCTACAACATCCCAGACAGGCTGAGTCCTCCAAATTACCAGACCTCAATGAGGAATCCTTTCCTTTTCTTATCCTTTTTCTTACAAAGGAAATATGCTGTTTCAACTCCTGTGATTACAAGGGAGAAGGAATCTCAGATTATTAAACTCCTTCAAGGGTCAATCTCTCAACTAATGGCTCTGATGCACTCATTTGCCCCAGGAACAGGTACTGTCCCCCCACCCCCTACAATTTACCCAGGACAGAGGTCAGATTTCTGGAAGTCAAGCAAGCCTGAACCAAAATTACATTTGAAGTGGTATTCTTCCATTGACATCTCCAAATGTTACTACACAAATTGGTTAGCCTAGTTAAGCTTGGTTAGCCTAGTTAACCCAAAAGAGCTTCGGCTATTTAATGTATTTCTATATTGTCCAGAGAACTTTGACAATTTGGTGATATAGAAATGTAATAAATTAATAAAACAATAAAGGGCAGCAGTCAGATCACAAAATGAAGACTCTTTGTTTGAAAAGTGTTACTTTTCTAAGAATAGTAGTAACAGATGCAAGTCATCATTCACAGATACAGTATCTGAGCAAAGGTAGAAATAAGGGTATAGATCAGATATGTCTGTCTACTCTTTATCTATTACAAGCAGTGGTTGATGGAATCCACAAAGCTTATGAGTTCAGATTCTATGTCCATGAGAGTAAGAGAATCCATTTCATAGCTCTCCTTTTATTTCTCTTTCTGTTCTCTCCTCACGAAGGCAAACCCTGTGGATATAGTATATACCCTTTTATCAGCTGTCTTTTGTTTGTAGAACTACATAAAAAGTTATCCCTGAATTTCCATTGAATTCTTGAATATTCTGTCACAGGAAAAACCTGGCTGCAGCCAGCAATGATGATGTGCCACTGACATCTCCAATATCAACTGTCTGCCAAGGATTCACCTCTGTGGACCTATTTACGCATCAACAGAGGCTTTCCTCCTCACTAGCGTGATCCAGTCTTAAGACTTCTAACAAGGCACTGAGAGACTAGAAACTCCTAAGGAATTTAGGGATAGATAGGTCAGTCTATTTCTGGTCCATGTCAATTTCGTATCTATTCAGTCAATAAGTCTGTTCCATTTCATTGTCTGCATTATTCTCACAGCATTCAGAAAGAATTTAGCAAAAGCCTTGATTGTATCTCTCTTCTGTGGCCCTGTAGCGATGGAGGAGGGCATTAATTTGTAATCTGGTGTCAAGCAATAATATCTCTTTTATCTCTATATAAAAAGAGCAACGGAGTAGAACGTGGATAACCCATTCAGCTTCATTGCTTCCACATGGGCATAAGGGATCAGGAAAACTGATTTTCTGAAACCTCCCCTGTAACAAAGCAGGTGGCAGGACATTAAATCTTGCCAGACATGTGCAATTTTGTATACATATTTCTTCTGAAATCACATTTTTCTATGCATTTTTTTTGGAGCCAAAAACTGTATTGCAAAAGTTGAGGACGTAAGCAAACTGAAGGTTACTTGTGTTTCATACGTGTAATAGTCTGGGAAGTGCAAAAAATGCAGAAAAATGCAGACCAAATAAAATTCAACAGCATCCCAATAGGCTGTTGGTCTTTGCAATTTCCTCTATGAAATGACCTGATTCACAATTGTTGGACTAACATGCAGATCTGCACTTAGCTATCCACTGGAGTTTGCACTTCTTTGAATGTTGCAATGCAGGTCCCAGCAATAATGTATCAAAATATGCATTAAAGTACATATTAAAATAGTATTTTTTTACAAAACAAAATAAAACACTGTTCATTAACAATACCTTCATTTTATCCTTTATCATTCATAATTCTAAATTCATTCCTTCATTTCTGGGTGTTTCAAAATTCAAGACTGCTGTTCACAATTCATTAACACAATTAATAATATTGTTTGTAGGATGGCAAAACAGTTGGCGGCAAGCTCTAATGCACATCTCTGCACTTCAATTAAAATTCAAAGTACGGAAGAGGAGGTGGAAATCATTCATAGTTCCTCTCTACTACCACTTCTGTGGAACATGTGGAGCTGCTCTTCCTAGCCCTTGTAGTAACTCTAACAAAGTTCAGATGTAGAATTATATCAGTAGAACAAGACTGAACTGAATATGCTGGCTTCAATCAAGGTACCAAGGTTCTCATAAGGGACCAAGAGATTTTGGTTAAGTTATATAATATTGGATTGAAAAAAATGGATTCAATAAACAATATGGCAAAGATTGTCAAACTTGTCAAAACTTTTCTTTTCTCCCAAGCATTTTAACAGCTTAAGTTGAGGTTTTAACTTACTTTTTGGCCAGGCTTAAAAATTTAAAATGTTTTAAATATCAGTTGTTTTATCTTTCATGGGTTTAAATTTTGTATATTGACTTATTAATGTTCAGTCTTTTAATTTTTGTAAACCGCCCAGTGAACTTCAGCAGTGGGGTGGTATATAAATGTAAATAATAATAATAATAATAATAATAATAATAATAATAATAATATAATAATTTTGTCTCGGTTTCACAATCTTGGCAGGGCTCGATAGATGGATGGACAAACATATACACATCTTCTTTTACTATTACAGATTTAAACACACACACACACACACACACACACACACACTGTTTGGATCTTCTGTGGGTACACATAAACTCAGAGAATGTAATGTGTGAAGTGGCTGATTGCAGCAATTTCCCAGCAATTTCCTGTGATTGTAATTGCTGGGAAATATGCTACCATAAGTGGAATTGTAACTGGCATGCAGCAACTGGTCCATCCATTCATATATTACATCTGTCCACATGAGCACATGCTCAAAAACTGGTACAACATGGTGTGGGCACTGGCCACAGGAAAAAGACTATATAATTTAAACTTCTATTTTACAAGAGGGAAAATAACATTTGCATATTAGAAAGACATTTTAATTTGTTTGATCAGATTAAAAAAATCAATCAATGATATAGAGAGACTCAGGAAATTAATTCTGCTTCTGCTTAGAAAAGGTAGTAGCTGTGAAGGGATTAGAATAGTAAGTACAGGATTAATTACAATGGGATATTTTTGATGTATGTGATAAAGATCAATATAGTACATTATGTGGAAGACATAAGGCTCGCCCAGCACATTTTGACATTGGAATATGTTCCGTGGCTGAGACAAAGTCATTTGTTGATATCAAGTTAAGCTGGATGTTTTGAGCTGAGAGACAGATTGACATAGTCATTCTGACCCAGTGAGGCCTGTTGGACATAGAATGGATCAGTAAATGTGCATGTATGCTGGTGGTCGAATGCATGTGATTTCTCTTTCTGGATCCCTCTACCCAGTACTTGGAACGGTGCACTTGGCTCTCACTGTTGGGATTGGAGCCACATACATGATGCCAAATTGGACAGTTGGCGTTTTCAACTTCAACAGCACAAACCATCTGTTTGGGTGTGGGTAGGCTGACCAGATAAAATCCAGGTCAGGGCTCATGTAACTTTAACAGTGGTAGAGCAAAGGGAATTTCAGCCCATGTCATTTGTATGCAATTAGTTCCTGGTGAAATTCCCTCTTCATCACAACTGTTAAAGTTGCAGGGGCACTGCCTTCTTTTGTATATGGTCACTCTAGTATAGTGCCTGCACCTTCAACTGTTGTGATGAAGAGGGAATTTCACCAGGAACTAATTGAATACAAATGACACGGGCTGAAATTCCCTTTTCTCTACAACTGTTAAAGTTACAGGAGCCCTGACCTGGATTTTATCTGGTCACCATAGGTGTGGGGCTTGAATCAAGGCCCCCTTCCTCTAGCTAAACTAGAGTGACCAGATACAAACAGGGCAGGGCTCCTGCAGCTTCAACTGTTTCAGTGAAGAGGGAATTTCACCAGATGCTGCATGCATACAAATGACACCTGCTGAAATTTCCTTTTCTGTGTAACTGTTAAAGGTACAGGAGCCCTGTCCTCCTTTTCATATGGTCACCCTAGGGGTGTATTGAAATTACAAGGCCCATTTCTTGGCCATTTCACCTAACTTGAAACTGGCTGTTTTGTTTTAGCTATATTTTGGGGTCAATGCAAAATTCTTTGGGAGGAAAGAACTGGAGTGAACTGCCATTTTGCTTTCCCAGAACACCCTATTCTGAGGTGCTTTTTGAATTTTGGGAATACAAAATGGCTGCTACCATTAACAAAAGAAAACAAAACAGCTGCCTCCTGTGCCACTCACTAGGTTCTGTCATTAGAGTGGACAGCAGTAGAATATATAGAGAAAAACACACACCACTAGAAAGTGGGCAGATTGTTCTTCCAGCAGCTCATTTTTTTTTAGAGGTTCATTTTTAAATACTATTCCACAGAAAGGGCAGTACTTGAAGTAGACTATTTAAAATATAAAGTCACAGTGTGCTGTTCAATGCAAACCTATGTTTAAACCTGAACTACTAGGAAAAATGTCTTTATTGTTAGAATATGTTCATATATATACATATATATATGTATATATACATATATATCCCAAATATGCATATCTAATGGAAAGTAAGCCCTCCTGAATTTACTCCTAAGTGTAAGATTGCTGCCTCAAGGGAGCAGAGTTTGGGTGTTCTGTCTATCTAAAATTATTTCTAGACTGCCTTTAAGGGATGCTATGAAAGGGAAGCAAATGGTTATTTATTACTATTGTATTTTTACTGTCAGGAAGAGGCACTTGTTGGATTTTCTGCCTTTGGAGCCAAACTAACTTGGCTAGCCTTGGGTATTATGCACCTTATTTATTATTGCATTTATATCCTGCTTTTTTTTCCTCCAAAGACCCAAGGTGGCATATATAAACCTCCTCCTCTCCCTTTTATCCTCACAACAACAACCCTATGAGGTAGGTTGGGCTGAGAGACTGTGACTGGCCCAAAGTCACCCAGTGGGTTTCCATGGCTGAGTGGGGACTAGAACCCAGATCTCCCAACTTGCAGTACTAGACTCTAGTCACTACACCTCTCTCTCTCTATGTGTGTGTGTGTGTGTGTGCGTGCTCGCGTGTGCCATTTGCTGTTCTGCACCAGGCAACAAAATGTCTCAGGCCAGTCTGTAGACAAACAAGCAACCCAGGATATTGGTCCCGCTACAACAGGGATAAAGGATCATTGCGCTAAATTATATTCTGGAGCCTTATACCGCTGATGTCCTATGCAATTCTCCCTGCTATACATAACGGTTTCCACAAGAACTCCCATTGTTCTCTTTTATGAATTATAAACCACAGCAATATTGTGCAGGCTACCAATGACTCTGTTCAGACAACACACTAAAACCACAATGGTTAAGCATTTTAAGCTAAACATGATGACTTAACATTTGCTGCAAAAGGGTTAGTGGCCTAACCGTGGTTTAACATGTTGTCTGAACAGGCCCAATGTTTTAATTTTAGCACAGTTAGGAACTTTATCATTATTGTCACTTGTTTCCATTGTGTGATGAGGGAAACAATCAGATGAGCATTTTATTGCATGCTCGTTACTGCGCAGCCACGGATTTTCGTGGGTCCCTCTCAGAATGTCGTCTCCTCCCATGCACCTCCCATCTCTTCTTGCCTTCTTTGCACCGCAAAAACAAACAAACAAACAAAAAAACCCCCAGCAAGTCTGACTTATTTTTAAAAACAGAATTTGCTGCTATCTCCTGCTGCGTGCAGGAGAAGCAGCGGGATCAAAATGGACCACGTGCAAGTTGTTTACTTCCTCTTTCAAAAGAGGAAGTAATGAGGGACAAACGGCAGGCAGAGAAGTGACAGTAAGGAAACACGATTTCCCCCTGTGTGATGGCAGTCATAGCTCAGCAAGCAGGGTGTTTTTCTTGAAGAAGGACACTCCACAAAAGGTACTATAGTTGAGAACTCTACTCTGTAGCATACTAGGCTTGGCCTAATGGTTAATCCCAATGGGTCACTTATGTTTCTTGATCACTGAAAATCAAACAAAGTTTTCAGCCAATCACTGTTTGAACAAAGCAGGGCTTAGAGCCTATCTACACACGCAGGATAAAATACTTTGAAAACTTTTTGAAAACTGTATATGAAGTGTGTCCTGGGCCCCAACAGTTCTCAAAACTATTATAAACCGTTTTAAATCGTTTTAAACCAGTAGTGTAGATTAGGGATGTGCACTTCCAAAAATATTGTATTTTATCATTATTGGAATTTTGGACCAAAAAAATTATCGTCTCCGATAATATCATAGGTTAATCATATTGTCTTCATGATAATTATTGGAAATCTGATATTTTATTTGCAACCCCATTGTGCCCTGTAAAGCTGATTTTTTTTAGAAAAAAATGTCACAATGCTTATGGGGTATGCCTAAGTATGTGTATGAAATTTGAGATTGATCCCCCAACCCTCGATTTTATATGAATTTTTTAAAGATCCTGCAACTTTTTGACAGATCTGAATGCACGTGGTGAGCTGTCATTCTGACCTGTCAGAACTTAAACGATCTTTAATAAATTCATATAAAATCGAGGGTTGGAGGGATCGATCTCAAATTTCATACACATACTTAGGCATACCCCATAAGTACTGTGACCAAGTTTCAAGCCTCTAATTTTAAAATACAGAAGTTATAGGTTTATTTATATGGCAGTCCAATAATCCGATATAATCGGGCTGAAAATTTTCAGATCGGATATTTATCGGAGGTTTTTCTATCATATCATTAATCGGATGTCTGATAACGACCTTATTGTATCATTATCGGACATTTTAACAATACGATACACATCCCTAGTGTAGATAGGCTCTTAGATGCTACCCACTCTAGTTAATTATAGCATATGCAGGAGCTGTGCTGGTTTACACCATCTAAGAATCTGGGCAGGGCTGGCATCACAGGTAGGTATAGTCGGGCGCCTGCCAAGGGCCCACAGGCTCTTCAGCATTACAACCTGTTTGTTCCCTTGCCTCTCTCACCCTGGCCTTGACTGCAATGGTGCTGAGAAGGAGGAGCATTAGATGCCACTACCTAACTGCTCACTGATTCTCTGCTGATTCTCTGCCTGTCAATCAAGCAAGTGGTAGCAATGATGAGAAAGAGGAGGAGGAGCACCGATGAGAAAGAGGAGGAGGAGCAACAGCAGCTGGTGACAATGGTGGTGAGAAGACCCATTAAGGGAAGGGGCCTGTTGAAGGTATCTTGCCCTTCAGAAACCTGGAGCTGGCACAGGATCTAGGCCTCTTTTGTTTCATATGCTGCATGCTCTATATGTGTATTCTTTTAGCTTTATATGAGTGCGCCTTCATTTTATTGTTGAAATGGACAAAGATTTGTTGTTTAAAAGGGTATATTTTAGTGTGCATTCTAGCATAGCAGTGAACATATTGGGGGTTGGGGTTCCAGTGAATTGTCTCATCTATTTTTTGCCAGTTGCTTTTATAATTCGTTAGCAATGCTAATTAGCAACTGTCCTCTATGACTTGAGATATGCATTCTATATGAAAAGCACTTCAAATCAAAGTCGAGAGGGAATAAAAAGAAGCCCCAAGGTTCTATCAGGATTTGTTTTTCTCTTGAGCAATTGAAAAACCCTGAAATGAGACTAAATTGTGTTGAGGGTCCTTCACATTCTAAAGAAAATTCTAAGAGACAACCTGCATTCCGCTTCAAGCAGAAAACTGAAGAAAATTCACATATTTTTATCTCTAGAGCCTGATACTATTTTCTCTACACATGTCAGTTTGGATGCCTTTTCCATTGCTGTGTTTTACAGCAGCCTTTCAGGTGTGTTGGACTACAACTTCCCTGATCCCCAGCCAGCACAGCCAATAGATTGCTGTCTGGGGATGATGGGACCTATAGTGATTGTGCCCAGCTGGGGAAGGCTGTTTTAAAGTAATAACCAAGCATGCATATGGTTATGAACATTTCATTAAAACAAGTCTTCAAGGATGCATGCTTTCAAGGCACAAAGTGTTTATTATTCTCATTCTGTGCAATCATAATTAGGAGTGTGCATCGGATCGGGTCCAATCCACAATCCGGAGCCGATCCGACCGAAATCGGATAAAATTATCCAATTCCGATCCTGGCGTCTGCATCGTCCAATCTCATCTGAACCAGTCCGAAAGGATCCAATCCGGTTCAAATAAGATTGGAGGATCGGACCTCCTCCTCCCCCTCGTGCTCCTTCCAGCTGGGGCTGTCCTTTGCCATCTGCTGGTGCCCGCGGGCACCAGTGGATGGCAACGGACAGCCCCAGCAAGAAAGGAGCACAAGGGGGAGGAGGGGGCTTACCTGCCAGGGCCGTCCACATCGGACGGCCCCGGCAGGGAAGGAGCATGGGGGGGAGGAGGGAGGGCCCCCCCCACTTACCTGCCGGGGAGTTTGCTTCCTTCACCTGCCGTAGATCTACTGAGAACTAGGCTTCGCGGCCTAGTTCTCAGTAGATCTATGCCAGGTGAAGGAAGTGGACGGCCCCAGAAAGTAAGGAGCGTGAGGGGGAGGAGGGGGCTTACCTGCCGGGGCCATCCACTGGCGCCAGCGGGCGCCAGCAGACAGTAGTGGACAGCTCCAGCAGGTAAGAAGCACAAGGGGGGAGGGACAGGGAGGGGGGAGTTAGGCCCCCACTCACCCCCCACTGCCATTTTTCCCCACAGACTTGCATTGGGGGAAAGCTTTCTTTCCCCCAATGCAAGCCTATGGCGAAAATGGCGGCCAATCCAAAAATCGGACATCCAATTTTTGGATCGGGATCGGGTCTGATCCAATCCAGGGGACCTCTGATTTTGTTCTGATCCAATCTGGAACAAAACTGGAGGTCCCGATCTGATCCGGGGGTCCGTGCACATCCCTAATCATAATTCTAGTTGTGTAGCTGGAATAGAAAAAGATAATGTGTTCACCAGCATTTTCGTGAATAGCTGGAAGGCAAAGATGACCTGCTTTCATTTCAGTGACTGACCACTGCTAATTAGAGTAGCCAGATGGAAAAGAGGACACACAGGGCTTCTGCACCTTTAATAGTGGTATAAAAGAGGGGAATTCAGCAGGTGTAATTTGTCATGCAAGCAGGCCTATAGCCAGCCTAAGTGTTCTATCTAGGGGCTTCCAAAAAACTGTGTGTGGGGGAGTTAATTTGCTTATTATCCGTAAACTATTTTTTATTATTTGTTTGGAAAAAGTAGGGGGGCAGAGAAAATCTAGGAGGCCACACCTGCACCTCTTTTACACAACTAAAGGTGCAGGGGCCCTGTCCTTATTTGCATCCCGCCATTCTACTGCTAATGCCCATTGACACTAATGTCAGCTTCTTTGCTAGGGATACACCCTATTTTATTTGTTTTTATTACTTCTATATCCCGCTTTCTTTCTAGTCATCCTAATGGAACTCAAGGTGACAAATTCAGGCTTTGCAGGTAGTCTCCCATTCAGGCGCAGGCCTGCTTAGATTCCTCAAGTTCGCAACATTGGCTGCCTTATTTGGACCATGCAGACAGTGAAGAAGTTATTTTATGCTAATCTTTAACCTAGTGCTGATGGCATCAACGGTGCCTTTGTCCTGGGAGGTCTCTCATCTGCCCTGTTTCGGAATTGCATCTGTAGAAGGATCATAATACCCGGCCTTGTGCATTCTGGAAATGGGAGGGTGGAACCCTAAGATCCTGCTGCCAATCTGAACCAGGCTGAAATCCTGTGGTGTTTCCAATATGAGTCAACTCTTCATAATCACATGACACTGATATTTTTCATAACGTCACCCTTAGCCTTGGCACGTATTAGTCTTGTGTCAGTAATTATAAAACCACTTTCGTTAATTGATGAAGATGATGGAAATTACTCATTGCAGCACTGTTTATTCTGGGTTTCCACCATTCCTTGCCTATATATATATATATATATATACACACAAACTTTTAGGAATTTTTTTATTGTCACATATGGAGCATTTTAAAAGTAAATGAGAGTACAACGTTGATATTATTTAAGATGTATATTGTATTTGTCTTCCCAGCACTGTGGTTTCTTAGTGCTGTGAATAACATAGTATGGAGCCAGCCTATTAAAACAGCCTGTTTGTGTAAGGAAATTCTTAGTCCTCGTACAATATTCTATTGCTTACTGTGTTCTTCCAATATGCTTGGCATTCCACAGCCTAAATGATCATTTGTTGAACAAATTCATGCTTTTATTAGTCAAAATACAGAGAAAACAGAAGCCCCCCTGTTTCAAGATATTTGCTAATGCACGGTTAATTATCACATATAGCTTACTATAATTCATTTTACAGGGAGACCTCCTGCAAGTAATGCACTCGCAGTTTATGAAGCAAAATAACCTCACTGTGGATTAGGACTGTTTCACTGCTGGTCAGACAGTTGGTGCTTCTAGGCCTTCTCCCTTCACCTTGCTAATTTGAACAAGGGTTTATTTTTATATTTGTCCTCGGCAAGACTGTAGCATGGTTGTTAAACTTCTCCCAGGCCTAATTAGAGCAGCAATGCTAGCATTCATAATGAATCTCGTGTCCTGGGTTGGAGGAGGCAGCCCAAGAGCTATGGTAGCTTCCTGGTAGACAGTCGTTGGCAGGTTTAAGGCGAGGCTTGTGGCTTGAAATATTAAGTGACTGTTGAAATTCATTGACTCCACGGAGGCTTGTGTGTCTAGATGACAACAATATTGCACGGTTCTTTTATAGTACTAGCAAATGGGTCCATTTACATATTTATTAGGTGATAATGGTGATGTAAAATGGAAAAAAATGGCACCATGTACAGTATTGCCTGTATAACTGTTCTGACGGTTATATATAATAAATATTTTTAAAAGGGGGCTGTGTTTATCATTTGCAGTGACAGCATCTTTCCCTTCCTCGCAGTCCCATAAAAATGTCTGGTGCGTCCGTAACTGCATATGGCAACACGTTTGCATTTGTCTTTTTATTTCGGTCAGTGTGTATTGAGGTGGCCCTTCAGAGTTCTTGCATTTTGATGTGATGAAGGGATATGATGGAGCACAGCGTTTTCCAACCTGGCTCCCTCCAGATGCGTGTATTTACAGTTCCCATCACCCCCAGCCAGTGTGCCTACTGGGGATCATGGGACTTGCAGCCCAACACTTCTGGAGGATGCCGGGTCGGAGAAGGCTGGTGGAGCCGCTATCAAGTGGCATTTTGGTAGTTCAGTTTGTAGGCTTGTTTTGCTGTTACGGAGCAAAGGGAAAGCATCGCTCTGCTTGTGTCTGATGGGAAACCTGGCAAGAAGTTTGTGTCTAGCAAACGTTGTCTTGCAAGCAATTGGTCTGGCCAACTTGATTTATTACTTGTTGATCATCAAACTCCCCACCCACCCCACCCCACTGCAACTACACACAGATTTTTGTTGCACGAGGAACTGATGATGAACTCCAGAACTGTTTGGAACCATGTTCCAACATACTAAAATTTGATTACAAATTTCACAGTTGGGGATTTATTTTGAAAGGATGACAGGGTGAAAACTAGGGATGTGCACTGGATCGGACCCGATCCACGATCCGAGTCCGGTCCAGTGGGAAATCGGATAAATTATCCGATTTCCGATCCCGCAGCTGGATCGGCCGATCCAATCCGAACCGGTCCGAAAAAGCTCCGAACCGGTTCGGCGGATCGGCGGATCGGCGGGCGCCCACTGGCGCCCACCGCCGCTTCCATTGGCGGGCGCCAGCGGGCGCCCGCCGATGAAAGTGGACAGCGGGGGGGGGAGGAGGGGGGCACTTACCTTCTCGGCCCGGTGGCTCCCGTCCGGCGCCGGCGCCTACTACTACTAGCAGGCTCCGCGGCCTGCTCTAGGGTGGCGCGCCGGGTGATGTCATCACCCGGCGCGCTACTCTAGAGCAGGCCGCGGAGCCTGCTGGTAGTAGTAGGCGCCGGCGCCGGCTGGGAGCCACCGGGCCGGGAAGGTAAGGAGGGGGTGCGTGGAGGGGAGGAGGGGGCGCGCGGAGGGGGGAGGGGGGAGGGGGGCCCTTACCTGCCCGGCCCGGCGGCTCCCGTCCGGCGCCTACTACTCCCAGCAGGCTCCGCGGCCTGCTCTAGGGTGGCGCGCCGGGTGATGTCATCACCCGGCGCGCTACTCTAGAGCAGGCCGCGGAGCCTGCTGGAAGTAGTAGGCGCCGGCGCCGGACGGGAGCCGCCGGGCCGGGAAGGTAAGGAGGGGGTGCGTGGAGGGGAGGAGGGGGCGCGCGGAGGGGGGAGGGGGGAGGGG
The DNA here is from genome assembly GCA_029215795.1 of Anniella stebbinsi. Taxonomy (NCBI): domain Eukaryota; kingdom Metazoa; phylum Chordata; class Lepidosauria; order Squamata; family Anniellidae; genus Anniella; species Anniella stebbinsi. The sequence continues at coordinate 33,893,712 of JARDYH010000005.1, forward strand.
GGCCCTTACCTGCCCGGCCCGGCGGCTCCCGTCCGGCGCCGGCGCCTACTACTCCCAGCAGGCTCCGCGGCCTGCTCTAGGGTGGCGCGCCGGGTGATGTCATCACCCGGCGCGCTACTCGAGAGTAGGCCGCGGAGCCCGCTGGTAGTAGCCGCCGGCGCCGGACGGGCCGAGAAGGTAAGCAGTGGCGGGGAAGGGGGCTTACCCCCCCCGGAGCCGTCCGCTTCTATCCGCTGGCGCCCGCGGGCGCCAGCGGATGGAAGCGGGCGGCCCCAGGGGGGGTAGGGAGCGCGGGGGAGGGGGTTTACCTGCCGGGGCCGTCCACAGCGGACGGCCCCGGGGGGGGAGGGAGTTAGGCCCCCCCTTACCCACCCGCCGCCATTTTTTCCTCATAGACTTGCATTGCAATGCAAGTCTATGGGGAAAAAAATGGCGGCCGATCCAAAAATGTACGATTTTTGGGTCGGGATCGGACTCGATCCGGTCCGGGGGGCCTCCGATTTTGTCTGAACCGGTCCGGGACAAAATTGGAGGTCCCGATCCGGGTCCCGATCCGATCCGGGGGGTCCGTGCACACCCCTAGTGAAAACGGGCATGATAATCTTTTAAAAAATATATTTCCACCCATCATTTCATGAGGAAAAGTATTTAAAAATAAGGGGGAAATCTTATAGCACAGGTCTAGGTATCAAGAGGCCATATACACATCTCTTTTTTAAAAAGTGTGTTTGTGAACAGCTTTTTTAATTTGGCTAAACTAATTCTTACAATTAACGTTATTCTAGAATCTAGATTGCGGCTATATAACCAGATGCCTTTTAAGACACTTGTAGCCAAATTCTATGCATGTCTACTTGGCTGGAGGCAGTTAGGTTATTGTAGGGATGGGGAACACAGTTGAATGTTGGTTGCTCCCAAGCAGCCCCTCATTTCAGAGACCCTATCCACATTGCCCTTAAAATGACTTATATTCTGTTTAAAAATGTGGTTTTTGAAGTTGTTTCATTACATGGTAGGACACACTGAGGAGTACTTACATTTCATAGTGACTGTTTCCTTCGTCCTGAAAGCGTTCAGTGGTGTGACACGTGGTTAATTCTTTGTCTGTTCTTGTTTAGTTTCTGTTTTGCAGGCTGCTTTACCTGCCCACTTCTGTCTCCGTAACTTAAGCAGCCTGCAAAACAGAAACTAAACAAGAAGAGTCAAGGAATTAACCCTGTAATACACCAGTGAACATGGAGGAATCAGTCACTATGAAACGTAAGTACTGCTCAGTGTGTCCTACCATGTAATGAAATGACTTAAAAATCATGTTCTTAAACAGAATTTAAGTCGTTTTAAGAGCAATGTGGATAGGCAACCTGAGTAGCTTTGGTGACAGCACCCCCCACCCACCCCCACCCCGGATTGAAGGTACTGCTGCTGAACACCAGGGCAGGATCTACACTACTACTTTAAAACAGTTTATAACAGTAGTGACAACTATTGAGGCCCAGGACACACTCCAGATAGAGTTTTCAAACTGTTTTCAAAGTGTCATATCCTGCTTGGTGTAGATCTGGCCCCAGTTGGTGAAAACAATCGCCATGCATGGCCCAATCCTGGTTGAGCCTGCTGACCTGTTGTATCACATAGACCTGGTTGGATGAGACAGGGAGAATAAATATCTCTCATCTTTGCCTGACTGGGTACTCTGTGTTGCAGCTAGGGATATCCATCTTTTCAAAACCTGGCCCCTTTGGGGCCTAATGGATCCCAGTGCCCACTCAACCCAGTTTGTGTTCACGAGCCAAGCTTTTCCAGAATCCTGGGAACTCCTTGTGGGAGGTGGGGGGTCTCGCCAAACAAGGAAGTTGTATAAATTGTAGCTCCAGTTTTGTGGCCATAATTCGCACAATTTGCACAGATTTCAGCTAGAATTTGCAAAAAGGTGAAATATTGAATGAATAATAAAAAAATATGTCTAACCACATTCAGCAGTGCTTACTCCTGAGTAAGTGAGCAGAGGATTGCGGTCTGAAGAGGTGCGTGTGTATAGGATCGGCTTTCCATGAACAGAAGGTGCCACGCATGGAAAGTGCCGCCACCCAATTTTCAGGGATCCTCTCTCCCATTCAGCTCACCCCATTCAGCAGGGTCCCCCCCCTCTGTTGAGCATTTTTAGATGACTGGAGGGGATGCTGTGAGGAGGAGGGGACAAGCAAGTCAACTTCTACAAGCCCAGTTACACACAGCTACATTTGGATCTCTCTCTCTCTCTCTCTCTCTCTCTCTCACATACACACACACACTCACACACACACACACACACACACACATGTTAAGTTTATTATCTCATTGTGGGGAATGAGTCTGCCAAAGCTGAGCATCCTTGCTTGATTTATAAATAAATGGATAGTATATATCCTAGAAGAAGTTATAGTTCATGCAGGTTTGCTTTCTGATGTGTCAGTCCAGGCAGGCATTGGGAAAGGTAGTAAGCTTGAACAGAGATGTAACATGTGAAATAATGAGGTGCCTTCTCTAGATGTACAACAAATAATTTTCTTATAAACTGTGCCAGGGGAGGATTGGATGAGATGCTGCTGCAGCAGCATTTGTAATAAAACAGAGTTTCTGATTTTTCAGCTCTTAAAAGCTGCACTAGGTTAAAGATTAGCATAAAATAACTTCTTCACTGTCTGCGTTTCACACAAGTGTCACTATAATGATGCAGAATGCCAATGATGTACATGGAGACATAACAGAAAGTACTGAATGGCTGTTATGCTATCAGGCTAAAGGTTCCCCATGCCTGAGTGAACACCTGGGGGGAGGGGAAAAAACATTGTGCAGAGAGAAGAGATTCATGTGGCCAAGTATTGGAGAGATCACGTTGGCTGAATTTTGTGTATTGATTCATAGAATCATAGAACAGTAGAGTTGGAAGGGGCCTATAAGGCCATCAAGTCCAACCCCCTGCTCAATGCAGGAATCCACAGTAAAGCATACCCCACAGATGGCTGTCCAGTTGCATCTTGAATGCCATTCAAAACAACTCGTCACATCTTTGGTTGCACTCTCCTAGTTGCCACTTAAAAATGTATGGCCAGTTAATGGTATGTTGGACTTAACCTGGCAGGTCTGAATTTAAACAGCTATTTAGCCACAGTCAAGTATCATCGGCTTCTCAGTGTTTCTTGGCCCCAGTCCATAATTTTGAGTTATGACGACTCAGGTTAATGATTCTTTTAGGTTACAGTCCTGTACACGCTTACTTGAGGGTAAGCCCCCTGAACTCATGAACTTCTGAATAAACATGTATAGTAGTGAACTGCTATTCCCTTTAGAACAGTTCAAAGGCTGATGTGGTTCCATGGCTGCCATGCTAGACTTGAATTTGGAAAAACCTGGGTTTAAGATGGAGCCTTCACATTCTTATGCTTGCCGCTATAGAAGATCATAAGATGAGTGTTTTATAGCACTCTTGTTACTGGGCACTTATGGATTTTCATGAGTCCTTTTACAGTGCCGTCCACCTTCCGCGTGCCTCTTACTCCTTCTAGTCATTTTCCCATTAAATAATAATGAAAAAAGACCCCAGAAGATCCCATTTTTCCTCCTAGAGTGAAATGTGCCACCATTTCCTGCTGTGTCCAGGGAGAGCAGTGCGATAAAAATGCCCACTTCAATGGGCCATGTTGTCTTTGTTTACTTTCTCTTTCTTCAGCGTGTGAAGGAAGAGGAAGCTGCTTGTCTCTATTGTGGGATAGTAGCACAAGGCAAAGTGATGGGAGGGAAATGCGATTCTCCCCCCATCTGCAGAAGCTCATAATCTTAGCTTTATTGTATAAGAGGGGTGCAGAACCCCAGGCTCAGGGGCCAAATCTGGCCCTCCACAAATCCCAGTCTGGCCCTCCAGTGTTCCCTAGATGGCTCCATCCCTTTTGCTCTACTGCCAATCATTTGGTGGTTTCCTGGCATTTGTGCAGTTTTCTGCCCATTTTGGATGGTTGAAATGCCTTTTCCAATGCTTAGTTATTGGCAGTAAGGGCTTGAAGCGGCAGTATGCTGTTATTTTAGGACCCTCCCCCTTTGCCCCTGCCCACCACTGGCATGTGGCCCCAAGAGCTTCTCCAAAATGGAATTCAACCCTCAGCCTGAAACAGGTTCCCCACCCTTGATCTATAACCTCAAACTACTAATGGCCCAGACTAAAGACTTTAAACTACAAGCTATTGGACATGTAACCATGCCTCCTCCACTCCTTGCTCACAGTTTTACCAAATTGGTGATGTTTGGTAAAAGAAATACAGGATGTAATGCCATGAGGGTAGGGAAATGCTGGATGTGATGCAGTTGTGACACACATTCCCCAAAATACATGGTGAGACCTTAATGAAATGATTAGCACAATGTTTTCCTAGCTATTATCTATGCTTTCTGCTAGAGTAGTTCTTTTAATCCTATTATATATTGATTTACAGACAGGAGCCTAATGCTTTAATTTAATTTTAATGGTGCATGTATTAATTAAATGTTTAATATTAATTAAGGGATGTCAATAGGGATGTCAGAGAAATCCACAATGGAATGAAATGACTTCAGATTTCTATGACTCTGACCCATGGATTCTGCAGCGGACCGGTTTTCTCCCGAGTTACATGGATTCTTCAGATTTGTATACCAGGGTTTGTCTATTTTTCATTTTCTGGAATTTTACACAAAACTAGTCATAGAAAATATGTAAAATTTTTTTTTGAAAAACTGGCTGAAACTCTGCATTTTCCCCATAAGCTAAAGCATGAAAATGGACATTTAGAGGGGGTAGGGATTTGTGCATTTTGGGGGGAGTTCCACATTGCAGGGATTTGTGAATTTGTGCAAATTCAGGAAATTGGAAAAATTCAATTCCATCAGGGAGCAGATGATGAAAAGAAAGGCAACCGACAATCCACGTATTTCAGATGGAATGGATTTTACAGAATTCGTACATCCCTAGATGTCATTTGGGGTATATAAACATATGCGTGTGTGTGAGTGTGTGTGTGTCTGTGCATAATAAAACCAGTTCCTAGCTCACTGCTAGTAACAGCTATCTGTGGGCAATCCTGACACAGAGCCATGGTGGTAGGAGTCATACCCAGAGCCATGGACCAAAGCTACTTCCAGGAACAAATCCCCAAGCAAATCCACATAAACTGGATTCCCAAAGCACATCCAATAGTTCTTGCAGGATGCTTTTTTTTTAAAAAAAAAAGCAAGCAGGCAGCACTTTCTCCTCCTTGTGCAGCAGGCCTCCCTCTCCTGCAGGTGATGGCTTTCCCAGACCTCCTCAGCCAGCCAGCTTAAATATCCCTCCCAGGAAGGGAGGGGAACAGGTGGAGTTGTCCACAGCAGCTGGCTCAGTACCTGAGGCCTGGTCTTGCAGGGAGTGGCAATCTGTCAGGCAGAAGTCCACAGGGAGGAGCAGTGGCGGTGGTGGCAACGATGACAGCAGCAGCAAGGAAGCCAGCAGGCAGCACTCTCTCCTCCCCGGGGTCTCCATTGACAGAGCCAACCAAAAGATATCTTTTTCCTCAGCCAAAAGATATAACCAATTTGTTTATTTTTAAGGAACTTATTGGCTCAATTCGGACGACACAATAAACAACTGGTGTGGGGAAAACAATCGTCAGTTGTTTTGACTATTGTGTCATCCGAATGCTGCCATAGTAAACTCAGCGCTGATCCTCATCCACACCACAGTTGATTATTTATTACCATGTTGTGTGGGGAGTACTCCCTAGGGTTAGGGTTAGGATTAGTCAACCCACCATTGACTATCGTGTTGTCCGAATTGAGCCATTGACTTACTTCATCTATGGATGTACAATTGATGCAAAGTCACCCAGTGAGCTTCATGGCTGAGTAGATCTCCCAAGTCTCAGTCCAATACTCTAACCACTACACCACACTAGCTATTTTTAAGTTTCAGAAGCATTTTGTGCACATTTAGCCTAATATATGCATTTTAGCTATTTGCCTATTATACACATTTTTGCAAACATCTTCCCTTATTATGCATTTTAATGTTATTTCCACTAATACATATTTTTGTATGTATCTTTTGATTGGGAAACTCCATTGCAAAATTTTGAAAAGTGCACATTTTGAAGGATAAATGAGCATCAGTTCATGTGTGGCTTTGAAAGTGCAAAATTAGATAAGTTCATGTTAATAATAATAATAATAATAAATCTATTTATTTCTAACCCGCCTCTCCCTCTGGATCGAGGCGGGGAACAACAATAAACATAAATACAAAGATCATAAAACAAATAAAACATTAAAAACAAATAAAACTGATACATTATTTTAAAAAATCTTAAAATTCAACTGCGTAGGCCTGCTGGAAGAGATCAGTCTTCATGGCTCTCTTAAATTCAAGGAGACTGCTAATTTGTCAAATCTCCTCCAGCAGGCCATTCCACAGTCTGGGAGCAGCAGAAGAGAAGGTCCTCTGGGTAACACTCGTCAGCCTAGTTCTGGCTGATTGGAGTAGATTCTTCCCAGAGGACCTGAGTGTGCGGGGCAGATTATATGGGAGAAGGCGATCCCACAGGTAACCTGGACCCAAACCATGTAGAGCTTTAAAGGTAATAACCAGCACTTTATACTTCACCCGGAAACTAATTGGCAGCTAGTGGAGTGATTTTAGGATTGGTGTGATATGGTCACCCCAAGGTGCACTGGTGACCAACCTGGCTGCCATATTTTGAACTAGTTGAAGTTTCCTGACTAGGCATAGAGGTAGCCCTATGTACAGGGCATTGCAGAAGTCGAGCGTCGAAGTTACCAGCATGTGCACTACCATCTTTAGGTCTTCCAACTCTAGGAAGGGGCGCAGCTGGTGTATCAGCCAAAGCTGATAGTAGGCACTCCTGGCCATCGCATGTATCTGGGCTGTCATTTGGCGCAATGGATCCAGGAGTACCCCCAAGCTGCGAATGCAGTCTTTCAGGAGGGGTGTAACCCCATCCAGAACTGGTTGACAACCTCCAACCCCAGGTTGGGGCCTTTGACAGTAAGCACCTCATCTTGTCTGGATTCAGCTTCAGTTTGTTTTTCCTCATCCAGCCCATTACCGCCTCTAAGCATTCATTCAGAGGAGACACACTATCCTTAGCTGACGATGTTGTCGAAGGCATAGAGAAATATATTTGGGTGTCATCAGCATACTGATAGCACCCCGCCCCATGCCTCTGGATGATCTCTCCCAGCTGTTTCATGTAGTTGTTAAACAGCATTGGGGATAGGATGGCACCTTGTGGTACAAAACATAGGAGCTCCTTCTTTGAAGAGCAGCTATCCCCAAGCATCACCATCTGGAACCTGCCTGAGAGATAGGACTGGAACCACTGAAGCACAGTGCCCCCGATTCCCAATCCCCTCAGGTGTTCCAGAAGGATACCATAGTCGATGGTATCGAAAGTCACTGAGAGGTCCAGGAGCACCAACAGGGATACACTCCCCCTGTCAATACTCAGGCATAGATCATCCACTAAGAATGACCATAGCAGTCTCAACTCTGTATCCTGCCCTGAAGCCAGTTTGAAATGGGTCTAGAAAATCTGTATCATCCAAAACTGTTTGGAGTTGGAAGGCAACTGCCCTTTCGATCACCTTGCCCAAAAATGGAAGATTTAATACCAGCTGGTAGTTATTAAGGTCCAGAGGGTCCAGGGAGGGCTTTTTTAGAAGCAGACGTACTAGTGCCTCTTTTAAACATGTTGGAAAACTCCCCTCCCTGAGAGATGCATTAATAATATGTTGTAGATGTGATCTAACTGCATCTCCTCCCTTGACGACCAGCCAAGAAGGACAAGGATCGAGAGGGCAAGTTGTCCTCACTCGTCCAAGCAGCTTGTCCACATCCTTGGTACTCACCAACTGAAACTGATCCAGTGTAATTCTACTCGTGGAGTTACTAGACACTCCATTGTCAGCTTCTGCTATAATGACAGCATCTAAGTTGCTTTAGGAGGCAAACCAAACGAATTTCCCCCCATCTCTTTGCAAAATTTGGAGAAATGCAAATTTTGAAAAATAAATGAGCATCAGTCCACATGTTGGTTCAGAAGTGCAAAATTATATAAGTTTTCATTAAAAGTCAAATCAAATGAATTTCCCCTGATCCCTAGTTGTACATGCACATTTTATTGAAAATATTGCTGATGGACACAGCAGTAAATAGCATGTTTCTGTTACTGTCTACAGTTGCAACATCACTATCCTTCTGTTAACAGTCATATACCTCCCCTAAGCGATTATGTGAATAGCTTTTTCTTTATAAAAATAGGGATTAACCATAGTTTCAGAGATTCAGTATTTATTCTCCAAACAAGTATTATTTCTAGGAAGGTGACCACATGGTATTCTTTCAAAACCAATTGCCATTACTATCTGGACCACAAAAGAGAGACCTCTTTGTAAAAGAAGACAGTTGAATGATAGTAGCATTATCAATATCACCGTGTCTTGCTTAATGAAAGTTCTAGCATTATTTTTTTTGTTCTGGTTGCCAAGTAGCTGTTCAATTAAATTTAATGGAACTACTGAGACAGGTTCTAAAAAAAATGACACATGGAAAAATATGTTATGGTGAAAATTTATAATACGTCATCTGCTAAAGTTCTGGTTATCAGACAGCTATCAAAGTCAATTTCTTTCCAGAGTGGGGAGTTGGACAAGGTTGCCCACTCTTACCACTATTGTTGATGTATTCTTGATTTTTGCAGTAGAAATATAAGCTGAAGGAAAGTTGAGAGGGGGGTTACATGTGTGCAACAAAATTGTTTTATGTGCTGATGATGTGGCATTCTCAGGAAGCAATTAAGTTTGTCAATTAAGCACTTAATAAATATCCTGGAAAAGTTCAGGAAACTATCAAGATATAAAGTTAAACAATGAAATCTGAATGAATTATATATCAGAGAGAGAGAGAGAGAGCGAGAGAGCGTCCCATGAGTACTCAAGATTTCTCTCAGACAATTATGACACAATTGTGTGCACAAAATATGGTTTCCCACTGAATCCATGATAACCTGCATGATTGTCTGCCTTTCACATGCACACACGTGCAAACGTGCACGCAGGAAGAGAGAGAATAATCCAGCCTTTCCTAACATGGTGCCTTCCAGATGTGTTGGATTCCAAATCCCAGGTTCCTTGGGAGTTGTAATCCAACACATCTGGAGCACAGTAGGTTGGGGAAAGCTGCAATAACGTTTAGGAGGAGGCAGACTCACTCAGCACACATTGTCCTTTAGGGTGCAACAGGACATGATTTGGGGCACAACTGGAGGTGACATTCATGAGCTTCAGTGCTGTGAGGTTTAACTAAAAAAAATGTAATAGCAGCCATGCAAGAGGGGCAAATGCAAACAGAGCCGCTGTTCAAAATCACCCTCCCTCAAAGCTGTTACTTGCCACATGGGAGCACATAGCACCGGGGGAGCACATTAGTAAGAAGAGGGTGTAGTGAAAATAGTTACACATGCACTCCGTTCCCCAGCACCATGGTCCCGATGGGATCCATAGTCACTTCCTTTGCAGCTGCTCTCTCTCTCTCTCTCTCTAATCTATCTCTGTGTTAGGAACAGTGGGACTCTGTGAGATCTGATTGCAGATCTCTTGACATTATGACTACTTTCACCAGACTCAGGTGGGAAGGTGAAGGAGGGCAGGGGACAACTCAAACCACAGATGTGTGGTGGCTGCAAGAGACCTAGAAGGCTTTTCATCATGGTGCCCTTGAGAAGCTACGGACGGAGTGGGTCCAAAAGGGTTTCCCACCTTCCCCCTCTCTAGGCTGACGATATGAAAAGGAGGTCAGGGCTCATGTAACTTTAAGAGTTGTAGAGAAAAGGGAATTTCAGCCAGTGTCATTTGTATGCAATTAGTTCCTGGTGAAATTCCCTCTTCATCACAACAGTTAAAGTTGCAGGGGCCCTGCCTTCTTTGTTGTATATGGTCGCTCTAGTATAGTGCCTGCAACTTTAACTGTTGTGATAGGGTGACCAGATCGCCCGGGGTTTCCCAGTCCTAACCAGGAAACCTAGGCCGATCTGGGCCAACCGGGGGGCGGTGGGGGAAAATCGGGGTGGCGGGGGGTCACGTGGTGGTGGCAGCGAGCGGCGACAAGTGGTGGTAGACCTGGCGGCGGTGGCAGAGGAGCCCGGGAAGCGGCCGCCCCAGCAGGTAAGTGTCCCTCCCTCGCACCTCGCGCTCCTTACCTGCAGGGGCATCTGCTTCCCTCCGGTGCTTGAATCTACTGAGAAACAGCCTTTGCGGCCTGTCTCTCCGTAGCGCGCACAAGGGACAGGCCGCGAAGCCTGTTTCTCAGTAGATTCGAGCACCGGAGGGAAGCGGACGCCCCTGCAGGTAAGGAGCGCGAGGTGCGAGGGGGGGCACTTACCTGCTGGGGCGGCCACTTCCCAGGCTCCTCCGCCGCTGCCGGGTCCGCCGCCGCCTGGTCCTCCACCATTGCCAGGTCCTTCGCCACTGCTGCTGGGCTCGTGAGGCCAGAGGCCACGCGGAAGAGGCAGGAGAGGGCCGATTACATCACTTCCGGATCCGGCCCTCTCCAGCCTCTTCCGTGCAGCCTCTGGCCTTACGAGCCCAGCGGCAGAGGACCTGGTGGCAGTGGGGGACCTGGAGGCTGACCCAGTGGCGGGGGTGGGGGACCTGAAGGTGGAGGAGGAAGACCCGGCGGCGGCGGGCGGGGGGACCTGGGGGCAGCGGTTGACTCGGCGCGGGCGGCAGCAGAGGACCCGGTGCGGGCAGCGGAGGAAGAGAACCCGGTAGGTCCAGGCTGGTGTTTTTGGGGGGTGGTTGGCTTGGTGGGGGGTTGTTTTGGGTGGGGGGGGTGGGGGGGACCGGGATTTTGGTTTCCAAAATCTGGTCACCCTATGTTGTGATGAAGAGGGAATTTCACCAGGAACTAATTGCATACAAATGACACTGGCTGAAATTCCCTTTTCTCTACAACTGTTAAAGTTACATGAGCCCTGTCCTCCTTCTCATATGGTCAGCCTACCCCTCTCCCACCCAGACATAGAGATGAAACACAACCATTCATTCATTTATTTAATTAAAACGTTTAGAATTTGCCTTACCTCAATCAAGCTCAAGGTGGCTAATTACAATAACAATAACGTTTGCTGCAGCAGCTGAACCATGGCTTAGTGTGTTATCTGAACAGGCCCATTAAAACAATTTTTGCTAACGTTGACCAAATATCTCTCCATCTTGCATTCACAGAACCAGTTGCCCATCACACAAGTAGGGAGAATGTTCAGTGGCTTTATGTGTGGGGAGGATTCTAAGACCTTTTGTGTGTGGGGCTGTCTTCTTCTCTTAATATGAGGTGGGGGGGTTCCCCTTCTTTTACTAAAAAGGAGAAGAAAAGAAAATCCTTGCAACCCCTGAAGCAGTAGCATAGCTGTCTGCAGCATCCCAGCAATATTCCTTTAACTAGGCTGACCAGATAAAATCCAGGTCAGGGCTCATGTAACTTTAACAGTTGTAGAGAAAAGGGAATTTCAGCCAGTGTCATTTGTATGCAATTAGTTCCTGGTGAAATTCCCTCTTCATCACAATAGTTAAAGTTGCAGGCACTTTACTAGAGTGACCATATACAAAAGAAGGCAGGGCCCCTGCAACTGTGATGAAAAGGGAATATCACCAGGAACTAATTGCATACAAATGGCACTGGCTGAAATTCCCTTTTCTCTACAACTGTTAAAGTTACATGAGCCCTGTCCTCCTTTTCATATGGTCAGCCTAATTAAGAAGAATATCCCAGAATAAGGGTCTCAGAATTTCATTCCCCCTCCCAAAGAGTGATTCATTCTTTGGAGTGTTTTTGGCCTGCCCCCATGAAAAAGCCAATTTTAACAATTATAAAATAACAGCAAACACAAAAAAGACAGAATTAAAAGAAAAGAAAAGCAGACATCAAGGGCCTTGCTAGGCCGAGACCCATGGGGTCTATTTCCCCGGGCACCAGATGTATTTCCCAGAGCTCCAAGTGTCCATTGATGCCAATGGAAGATGTTCTTTTAAGCCTCATTGCATAGGGTGGGGGCAATTTTCCTACAGGAGGGAAAGAGAGAAGAGAGAGGGGGGAGAAGTAGGGGTGGAATAGGGGTGGAATAGCAAAAGATTACAAATTAATTGTAATTGGAGAGGGACTACTGATTTGGAACGTTCTGATGTGGGCAGGATGTTAGGGAATTCCCAGCTCTTCACCAAATTATAGTGGGGTACCTATGAACCCCTCCATGTATTGAAACAACACAAGAGGGGGTAATGTAGCTAAATGGGCAAGCCCTGCTCACCACCAGAACTGCAAGCTGCCTCAACTTTCCTTGAGAAATTTCCAGTGGGCATTGATGATAACGAAAGGAATTCTCCATATGTACAGATGTATATGTAGTGGGCTCTTACACTCTAGGAGACACTGGCTAGATCTACACTACTGCTTTATAGCGGTATTGAAGTGCACTGATAACTGTTGGGGCACAATCCACATTCCAAATACCACTTTCATAGTGTTGTTTCCTCCTTTTTTATTCCACATTCGTAATTATTTGACACAAGGTGTGGACCTGGCCACCTTGCCCAGTTAGGGTGCCTTCTTCAGGGTTGGAGCTCTCTACATTTGTGCATCTGTACATGCTGAGAACTCATCCTCAGAAATGTCCATTGGATGTTCATCATATTGGAATAAGCAACAGCTACTAGTTAAACCCTTTGTATGGAGGGGGAAATAACAGGCTGACAAGCCACTAAATGGTTAATGCATGTGGGCAGTTGGGTGCTGGTTTTGGTTTCACTTTTGCCAACTTTATTTTGCCTGCTTTAAGCCGCAGTCCTGAGCAGAAGCTACACGACTGCTTTATAACGGTATTGAAATGCGCTGACAATGTTGGGGCCCATGTCACATTCTGTATACGGTTTTCAAATTGTTTTTGTAGTGTTATATCCTGCTTGGTGTAGATCTGGCCTTCTGCATCTTTAGATAGTAAAAAGTCCCACAACTTCCAGCATTCCCCAGCCAGCTGCACCTTGACTTGTTAGAAGAAGATTGCACCTTGACTTGTTAGAAGAAGATACCTGTTAATATTAAGTGAAGGTCCTTTTTAAAGCTTGCAACTGTCTTCTGTCTCAAGTGTTGTCCGACAAAACATACTCTGCAACACATCAGGGGAGGGGGGAGACATACAATTCTGGCGGTAGGTTGGGCTATGCGCACAGCCCCGAGAACCCCACTGAACATGCGCAGGGCGTCGTGCAGAGATCCCTAAAAGTTCTCCAGCACCTGGGAGGGGACGCTATGACAATTTAGTTGGTATAAAACTGATGTGTATAGATTATGTGGATCAAGGCCCTCTTGCTTTGATTTTGGTGACGGAGTAGGAGGGAGCTCGATAAACCCAGGCTTAATCCACACCAAGCAGGTTATAGCACTATGAAAGCGGTATAAAAGAGGCAGGATCTACACTACTGCTTTATGACTTATTGAAGTGCACTGACAACTGTTGGGGCCAATAGACGCATACCATATACCACTCTCATACCGCTTTCATAGTGCTATATCCTGCTTGGTGTGGATTAGGCCCCAATCTATTAAAGCATTTCTCATTTAGTTCTATTAGTACACACAGGCTCTAAATAAATCCTAATGTTAATAAATGTCAATGTGGTTTAGTGGTTAGGACTGGGGGGACTCAGTTTTAAATCCCTACTGAGCCATGAAACTCACTGGGTGACTTTGGGCTAATCACTCTTTCTCAGCCTAACCTACCTCACAAATCTGTTGTAAGGGTAAAATGAGGGAGGGAGGGAGGGATGCTGCCTTGAAGTCTTTGGAAGAAAGAAATAGTACTTTCAGAAGTCACATATTGCATGTGCTATGGATTAATTTTGTATTCCATGCTCCATTAATGCACGTCATCTAAAGAGAGGTAAAGAAAAGACAAGAAAAACTGTTCTTCTCACAAAAAACAGATGCTTCTGAATGTGACCTCAATTTCTCACTGTCGCTACTCCATGCCATGAAATGATGTTTTGTCTCACACAAAAAAAGAGGTGAGCGATGAGCGGGGTGGAATCCCCTTTTCTGCAACAAGGAAACTGGCGCTATTGAGAACCGTTCATCCCGCTAAAGAGCTGCTCCCTCACCTCCAAAATAAGCAAGGCTGCCATAAAACCTCACTTAGCATGAAAGCCAAGCTTCTCGACACGTCTGTTAAAAGAAAACATGAAGCAGTGGCTGAGTTTGGGTATCATGAAGTATTAGCATAGGAATGTTAGAACCAAGGCACTCTGTAAGCCTTCAGAAGAGCCTCACTAAACCGCATGTTGGGGTATAAAATTATTAATACTAGTTTCTTCTCACTCCCGTGCCCACACGCGGCTCGAAATCACCTAACGCTGCGTGACTGGAGTTTATTTATTTATTTTAATAAACAAGCAGCAGAGTCTGTAGAATGAGGCTATGGAAAAACATGTTAAATTGCTGCTTTGGGGGACTTGTCAGTCAACATTTTTGCTATATATGTCTGTCTTCTGTTTATTATTCAAGACAAAGACATTAAAAATAAATATGTCTCCAGGTGGAAAACTTAGGAGGCAACCAAGACACAACTGTGTAACTTATCACAGTCCAAGCTCCCCTCTCCCCACCCCCAAAAATCCTCAACAAAATCGAACCCCCACCTCCCACATATACACACTACAGCCTCATTTATATGAACTGTCTTTCGGTTCATGTATTAGTCCAAAAGTGTAAAATTACAGAGGGTTGCATTAAAATGTGAATTGAATAGCCTACCTGAGTGGCTATTTCAAAACAGAATTTTGGGAGAAATAGCCTGGACATTTGGATCGTTAAACTAAGACCACAAGTTCTATATTGTCTTTTCTGTTGAGGACTTGGAAACTGGTTTGGTCAATGTTAGTAATTCTGTAGTGGATCTAATCTAGTTTTAAGGGCCCAACTAGATGTCACTTTTGTGAATCTGTGATCGGATCGCCCATACATTTTTAAAATAGGTAAATGGAGAATTTCCCTTCATCTGGTCTGGTGCAGCTGCAGGGGTTTGGGCAGAGGCTGGGCCTGGCCATGGGGGATACTCATGAGGATGACACAACTCCAACTGGGCCATCCCGCGATGTCCCATTATCCCGAAAGTGGAGGAGGCCAGGTAGCTCCCATGTGACTCCTAGGTGAAGGAAGCAGTTTTGCAGAATCGGGGGGGGGGGGGAGGAGTGATTCAGATTAGAGTGAAGGCAGTTCTGAATTACAAACTATTCCAAACTTTACTTGCCCAACAGGGGGAAACTTACAGTAACTTATGGTTACCAAAAGTCCCCACCCACAGCACACGCACAGGGCAGAGAGAAGCTGTGGGTGTGTGATTTGAATTGTGAAAATGGCACAGGGTAAAAGTTCCTAATCGCATGGGGGATGTCTGACTAGGGCTTTAATGTTCAAAGTCAGCCACAGGTTGAGTATAATTTGAACAGACTTTCAGTACATCTCACCATAATGGAGAAAGCTATGACCAGGTGATATGTGAGCCTGCTACCCAGCTGCTAGTTGCTGGTGGGCAGGAACTTCAAGGCCCCTGCTCTCCCTTCTTCAGCTTCTTTACCTCCCTACAGTCCTTCAGATTGAATAGGGATGGTAACTTGTGACTCTCCTGATGTTTTCACCTATAACTCCCATCTGGCATAGCTTAGGGTGACCATATGAAAAGGAGAACAGGGCTCCTGTAAGAGTTGTATTGAAAGGTGAATTTTAGCAGGTGTCATTTGTATGCATGCAGCACCTGGTGAAGTTCCCTCATCATTACAACTGCAGGAACCCTGCCCTCTTTTGTATCTGGTCATGCTAGGCAGGGCTCCTGCAGTTGTGATGATGAGGGAATTTCACCAGGTGCTGCATGCATAAAAATGACACCTGCTGAAATTTACCTTTAAGTACAACAGTTAATGATACAGGAGCCCTGTCCCTTACCGTAGCTAGCATAGCAATGGCGATGGGTTATTAATGGAGGCACAGCCGTGCCTCCATTGTTAAGGGCCGTCAGTAAAAAACACATTCCACCATGTTAAAGTGATAATTGGGGTTGGGGTCATTCTAACAGCCATAAAATCAAAAATGTTTCATCAACCTTTCTGAAATTTACAGGTGCCAGAAAGAAATGTTTGTTTTACATTACCTGAAAATTTCAAGAAGATTGGTGAAAGATTGAGGGAAGGAGAGCAGTTTAAGTTAGAAAAGGAATACAAACCTGTCTCCCTGCTTTTGTAAAATTTACTTCTGGGTTGCTACTTTTTGTGCTCACAATTTGCATAATTTCTAGAGCCTTATTAAGTAATCCAGTGGTGGGGTCTTCTTCCTCCTTGACTGTAGTTGACGGAAAGCTTTTCGTTTTTTAAAAATTCCCTTCGGTTGACTTTTAAGGACTATTTTAACCTCTCATTCAAGTCAATGAGGCGGCCATCTTCCCTCATAACGCGACACACTCTCCCCCCTCCCTCCTGCCTTAGAATGTGGGGTGGGTGAGTGAAATGGCCGCTGCCTCTAGCACAGACCTTTTGAGTGAAGAAGAAGAGTTTCTCTTTTCTCTTCTGGAACATGCATTCCTTTGGCTCTGAGAGTATTTTGGGCTATCTTCATAAGGCCAGTTTGCTCTTTTGCTCCCTGGTGAAGCAGGGTGTGGTTCCTCTGGATCCATGGGAACTTGATCTTCAGATCTCTCCTGGGAATAGGTAGCTATACCTTTCTTTTAATTTCCCCCACCCCACTCACACACAGTGCTCCTTCCCTCTTTTCTAAGAGTTTGGTCCATACTGCTATAAGTTGAAAGCTTCAAACACTTCATTTAATTAGTTTGGGCCGGTGTTAAGTTTTAAGTACAATGTTGAAACCTTTCAAAGTGCTTCTGGGCCTACAACGCTGGTTTCGGCCTAGTCACCCTGTTTTTCTAATAAGGTTTAGAAACTGTCATTTATTTTGCATAGTGTACACACATGGATTTTCTTTCTAATCCTTGCAGTCTACACTGGCTCCCTCCTTGATGTGTTTTTGGATGCAGACAAACCCTTTTTTGTTCCAGCAGGCCTTTGGCAAATAATCTGGACCTCTGTCTATACCTTTGACATTTAAATTGTTATGCATTTAAAATGTTTAAAATGCTTTAATATTGAAAAGTATTTAATTATATTTTTAACTTTTGTATTTAGGCTGACCATATGAAAAGGAGGACAGGGCTCATGTAACTTTAACAGTTGTAGAGAAAAGGGAATTTCAGCCAGTGTCATTTGTATGCAATTAGTCCCTGGTGAAATTCCCTCTTCATCACAACAGTTAAAGTTGCAGGCACTATACTAGAGTGACCATATACAAAAGAAGGCAGGGCCCCTGCAACTTTAACTGTTGTGATGAAGAGGGAATTTCACCAGGAACTAATTGCATACAAATGACACTGGCTCAAATCCCCTTTTCTCTACAACTGTTAAAGTTACATGAGCCCTGTCCTCCTTTTCATATGGTCAGCCTAGTATATCCCTATTTATAGGTTTTAGCTGTATATGTTTTAGTTTTGTAAGGCTGCCCTGAGGCCCAGCATTGGGCAAAAGGCAGGATACTACTTCTACTACTACTACTAGTAGTAGTAGTAGTAATGTTTCAGATTTCACTTCTGCATCTGATGTTCTTTTGCATTTACTTTTCTATATAAACCATTCATATCTTAAGACTTCTTGTGTGGCATGTTTTCATTGGTTTAACAAGTTAAAAGGGGTATTCACTGTTTTCATGCTTATGTTATAAAATCTATTTTCAACAGGCCTAATAACTTCAAGAGTAACAGAGTCGGGGAAAATCCTCAATCTCTTTGCTATCAGAGGCACTGAGTAAGGGACCCCTGGAGATAATTTAGACTGACCCCAACCACAAAACACTATTCCCCCTTCTGAAGAGATCTGGACCACAGACTACTAAAGACAAACAAAGTAGCAGGCCATAATAACAGTTCTCATGTGGCCATTTGCCTTATGAGGCAGGTGCTCTGCGGGCTACCAAATGGAGGGACTAACAGGCCATAAAGTTGCCTGGCTGGGTCTGCCAGAAATCCAGCCTCAACACTCCTGGAAGGTCCATGTTCTATAGCACCTGCTGTCAGATGAACCTGAGGGAATCCCACCCTCCACCCCTGGGTTTAATTTACTGGCTTCCCCTGGCTGGACCTTGCAGGAAACTATAGGGACAGACAGAGCAGGCATTCATAGCACACATAGAATGCTGAGACTGGCAAATCTAAAAGCAAGTGTGTTGCTTTACAAGAACCAAGGAAATTCAATGGGTCTTACTTTTGAGTAAATATCTAGGGATGGATATGCAGCCTGTGCAAGAACTGAGTAGGGTGACCATATTTGAGAAACCAAAAAAGGGGACACCTAGTGGGGGAGCAGGAAAATGGCTTTCTGGGGCCACCTTAAAGTCCCCAATTGGAGCGGAGGAGGGGAAAGCATGTCATTCTCACCCCACCCCACCGCTCCAATCAGGCCCTTTTCTATAATACCTGGGAATGACACGTTTTTCCCTTTTAAGGCCTTGATTGGAGCAGTGGGAGAGAATGACACACCCCCAGAAAGCATGTCATTCCCCCCCTGCCACGCTAATGGTGGCCTTAAAAAGGAAAGTGTGTAATTCCAGGTCATTATAGACTATTGCATAAAATCCCCCCTGACACTGAGGATAGAACAAAAACCAGGAGAAATCTGGGGAAATCCTGACAGTTTTTTATTATTTATTATTGCATTTATATCCCACCTTTTTTCCGCTAAGAAACACAAGGCGGCATACATAATCCTCCTCCTCTCCATTTTATCCTCACAATAGCAACCCTGTGAGATGGGTTGGGCTGAGGGTCTGCAACTGGCCCAAAGTCACCCAATGGGTTTCCATGGCTAAGTGGGGAGTAGAACCCAGATCTCCCAGCTCCCAGTCCAACACTATAGCCACTAGGCCACACCCTAGTGGTCACCCTAGAATTGAGCCATGCCAAGTTGGAAGCAGATCAGTTCGTGCCTTGATTTTTAGGATATATTTTTTAAAAATTTGACTTCAATTTTTTTTCTAAAATTCAAGGCATGAACCAATCTGCTTTCAACTTGGCATGGCTAAAGCCTTACTTAAGAGGTACCATGGTGCCAAGTCAGTATGTCCCATGGTCAGGAATTCTGGGACTTGTCATCTCAAACACCTGGAGGGCAGCAGGATGGGGAATGCTGTTCCATACCCTTACCAAATACAGGGTCTGCCCAATACTTTTCTCTCACACACATCTCGCATATAGCAGCACTCTTGATAACAAAAGGGGCACTATTCATTACAGATCTAGAACCAGAGCATGTGCCAGGAACTTCCAACTTTTGGCCAGTATCCTGCCTTTCACAGAATCAATGTTTTTTTTTAATGTATTTATAAAAAATATACTGTTCACTCCCCACAATCCCTGCACAATACATCATCTCATCAAAGCAACAGTGGAGCAGAAGAGGTTTAGTTTGGCTGTCTTGAACATCTTTCAGATGAGATTAGTTTGCAATCCTATACCTCTTGGGAGAAAGCTCTAGTGAATTCAGTGGCACTGGCTTCTGAGAAGACATGTATAGGAGTCAACCTTCTCCAGCCTGGTGGTCTCCAGATGCGTTGCACTGTAACTCCCATGTTATGTGTTATGGGGAAGACAAAAATCAATTCATACTTAATTTTAAAATAATACTTACGCATGAAAGTATTAGGTGGTAGCTCTGTCTTTGATCTCACACTGCTGAACAAGTAAGAGAAATCCTTTATCTGATATTCAAGAAACAGACATCCTATGCCATGTGTTGAAAACTAATGTTGATGTCTGAAGGGCTATCTGGATTAGGTATTCAAGATTCATTCATTGTTGTTTCATTTGGTTTTGATAGTTTATTTAAAGTGATGCAGCTCTTTTGTAGTTTTTTGATTGATCACATATCTTAATGCTGGAAAACATCATACTTTAGTACAGATTTGGGCAGAAAATAGATCTATCCTGATGATTTGGACATCAACTCGCGACATTCCTGATAACTGCCTGCTGATAGGGGCTTTTACAAGTTGAATTCCAAAACATCTGGAGATCTACTTTCTGCCTTCCCTTGTTCTTGAACAACATTCCCCAACCTGGTGCCTGTCAGATGTGTTGGGTTGCAACTCTCAACATAAGGAGATGCTCTAAGAAATGAGAAGTAGCTGGTCCTAAGTTGTTCATCGTCATTTCCCACAACCCTACAGTCACCTCTGCAGATCAAATTGCATATCTAGATTTTTGAGATGACAAGTCCCAGCATTCCTGACCATGGGACATACTGACTTGCAATGATGGGAGTTGTAGTCCAACACCTTTGGAGGGCACCAGGTTGGGGAAGGGCTGCTCTAAACAAAAAAAAGAGAAGTAGGTGGCCCTAAGTTGTTCGTGATCAGTTTTCCACAACCCCACAGTCACCTCTGCATATCATATTCTCCACCCTGTCCTCATGGTTTATCTGCTTTGGGAGAATGAGAATTTCACTTGCACTTTCTGCCTCCTTAGGGAGGATGTGGCGTTAAGGCTTGTGAGCCTTAACTCCCAATTTCCCTGCTTTTTGGTGCTTGGTTGGAATCTGTAGAGCCTTAACATTGTTTTTGTAAACCATAGGTTTTTTGTTTAATGAATGGGAATTATGGGCCAAAGCTCCTAGTCCTGAAATAGAGGAGCCCTTCAAACATTGGATGACCTCTGTAAAGTAAACAACATGGCCAACTTAGTAGTTGTACTTTACTTCCAGTCTTTGGGTTGCAGTGAGCTCTTATGTGTAGGCCTAAGATAGGGTGACCAGATAAAATCCAGGTCAGGGCTCATGTAACTTTAACAGTTGTAGAGAAAAGGGAATTTCAGCCAGTGTCATTTGTATGCAATTAGTTCCTGGTGAAATTTCCTCTTCATCAAAACAGTTAAAGGTGCATGCACTGTACTAGAGTGACCATATACAAAAGAAGGCAGGGCCCCTGCAACTTTAACTGTGGTGATGAAGAGGGAATTTCACCAGGAACTAATTGCATACAAATTGAAATTCCCTTTTCTGTGCAAGTGTTAAAATTACATGAGCCCTGATCTGGATTTTATCTGGTCAGCCTACCTAAGAAGAAGCCCTGCTCCCATCAGGTTACGTACTTCCCCTCAGGCAATTGTCACCTCCTCAAGCATGTCTATGCACATAGCTATGGTTTTCTTCTTGCACCAGAACCTTTCGATGATGTACCTGGTTCTATAGTCCAAAAATGAAGAGAGGTTTGCTTGGTGCACCAGGAGCAGGCAAAACTGCCTTGCCACACACTTCTGTATAGAAGGCCAGAGCAAGGCTACATTATCGTCTTTTAACTCCACTGTTTTAAATCTGTATTTTAAATCTGTATTTCAAATCTGCATTGCTGTGCTGTTTGACCCTGGTTGTGCTTTTATATTGCATTTTTATATTGTGTCCTTATACTCTTTTATACTCTGAGTCTTGTTGATGGTTTTAACTTTTGTTTTAGCTTTTTGTTTTAGCTTTTGTTAAAGTTTCGGCTATTGGGCAGGATATAAATGCAATAAATAAATAAATTTTGCTAAGTTCTCCAGAGCAACAGGAGGCCTCTAGCAAAACAGATGGCCAACGTTTAGGGGGTCCTCCAAGATGGGGGCCCACATAAAGTCCAACCAATACTGCTCCCAGCAGAGTCACCCTTCCATTAGACAAACTAGAACTTCTTTTAAACATCTGATAATGTTTTAAAGTCATAATTTGCTCTTTGGACACCACATGGCTGTCTCCTTCACCTTCTGATAGTGCCGTTGCTGTTTGCAGTACTCAAGAGTCAGCTTGTACAATGAGGCGGCCATTCTTAACCTATGCAGACAAAGGGAGTGGTTCCCCTAGCAACAGGAACCATGTGGAGGTTCTCGGAAAGCTCTCATTCTCCCAATGCCCATTTTCTTTCGACTTCGTTTCTTTGCACAGCATCTCACATTAGAAAACCCTGGGCTTGAAACTGCACTTAAAACAACAGCAACTGTGGCTTGAAAAGGCAGATGTTTTGCAGTCAAAGTGGAAAGAAAACTATGATGTCAATTGGTAAGTAACCTGAGGTGCAGCCCAAGTCATTTGGGGAATTGGAAAAGTTTGTGCCACTGTAGTACTGAATTCTGCACTAGACAGCTTGCGGCTGAGTGCTGTAATCTTTGCTGTGGTGTTGCTATATCTCTGTTGCTTCATCTCTGTCATGAAGTTTGCTGACCCAAAGTTCGGAAGTGGCATTTAAGAAACCTGGTTGTATACCTGGCTCCTAGTGTTTGGCCTTTACCAAGGCAAAAAGCATTATTTTTATTATTGTGGCTTTGGTATTGTCACCTGTAAAATGGGAACAAGGTGTGACATGGGGTACTGTTGATTTCTATATATTAAAGGACCAGGGGACTGCTAAGCAAGATTTCACATTATTTGCAATCATTCAAGCTGCAATCCTATGCACACTTAACTTACTTCCAAGTGAACATGCATAGGAGTGTACTGTCAGTTTAGCTTTTGAGATCAAGACTAATTATAGCATGCAAAAGTGGAACTTTGTATGTTTTGTTATAGCTCAAAATAATTCATTTTAAAAAGCAGCAACACTGTTTTAGCTTTCATAAATTACATGGTTTTACCATTAGCACTTTATTTGTTGAGACACAGATAAGTCGGTGTCTGTGTATTAATGCATTTATTATACAACAAAGAAAGTGTTGTATAATTAGGGAATTAGGTATTCGTGTTCTTTTTATGTTTTGTTAGGATTTACCATACTTAGTCGAACTTGGTTTCAATGTCTTATGCACAAGGCTATAAAAGTGTGGTGGCACGATGCCCTCTCACTGCAGTTCATTGTTATTGGATTTCTTGCCTTGCCGATTACATGATTAGAACAAGACAATAAGGTTTATAACAGACGTCTGGCTAGTTAAATGAAAGGTAGAGAGCCAGCTCATTCTGGCATGCAGACGCATGGGCTGGTTGGAAAGTTACAGCAGGGAGGACTTCAGTTTGCAAAAGATGATTCCTATGCAAAGGTTTGGAGCAATGGCTTGAGATTAAGAATGAGGAAAACTTTGTAGAATGATTCAAAACTGCCCTGTCTGCAAAATGCTAAACCATTAGGAGGGGAGAGAGAAAAGCACCATCCAAAGAGAAACACATTTGCTTATTACTTAGATTACTTGTTTAGTGGCCCCAACCCTGAAGGGAGATGAGAGCAAGAGTAGGAAGCCAAGCCAAGTTTGTATTGTGTGAAGGACCTGCTCTTGGGGTGGTCATTTATGTCTATTCGTGGTCTAGTTTGGGTCTCCAGTTTTTGTTCCCCCTCACATGTACCTTTTTTTTAAAATCTCTCCCTCTCCCCAATAACAGAGATACATCAATTTCTCATCTCACTGCCTTATACCTCTCCTGACCCTTCTCACAACCTCCCTGGGAATTGTATCCCATGTACTCCTTTCCAGCAATGATTCCAGACAATAAATTCTTCTCATTAGCAATTTTCCCCCGTTTTCCCCCTTTATTGTGAATATCAAAAAACAGAACAATAAAAAACAAATGATGAAAAAAGAGGGAAAAAACACATTACATATACAGCGATGACATAATTTTTCATCAAATGTTTTTTTTTTAAAAAGGAGAGAATTATGCATAAATTTTTTAAAAAATCAGACCATATAGCCATATAAGTTGCGCCTGTATATCACCCGTTCAAATGTCGATAAGGTTATTAAGTCCTCAATCCATTGCATTATGGGAGGTGAATGTTTATCCTTCCAATATGATAGTATAAGTCTTTTAGCTGTCGTAAGGGCTCTGAAAATCCATTTGCACTGACCCTGTGTTAGTTTCCAAGAAACCGGCAGGTCGTTTAGAAAGACATGCACATCCTTCCATATTAAAGATTGATTCAGGACAAGATTTATCTTTATTTTAACCTCCTCCCAAAAGGAGGAGACTACTGAGCATTGCCAAAACATATGAATTAAAGAAGCATTAGGTACGTTAGTTTTCAACAATTATGTAAGTTAGATAGCCCCTTGTTGAAAAGGCGTTGTGGGGTCCAGTAGACTCGGAACAGGATTTTTTGATGAATAAGACATGGCCTAAGATCCATAGAAACTTCAGAAACAGTCTCTAAAGCAACAGTCCATTGTTTGGGCAAAATAGGACACTCCAATTCTTGATTCCAATCTTGTCTTAAACTATGAGTATCATATTTATTTACTACTACTAAATATTTATATATATGGGTTGTGGGTCGACGTGTCTGCTCAGCTGCTATAAGTGTTTGTAACAGTAATGGAGGCTCTGAGGCCATAAAAGTAGCTGGCCCAAACCTAGATTTCAGCAATTGTAAGTATTGCTATTCAGCCATAGCAGGTAAATTTTATTTAACATGCAAATCAGAAAATGATTTTCTCAGTAGCAATTTTAATATATTTAAAACATTAAACATTTTTAATTCCAGACCCTTTCGCCAGACCCAATATCTGGTATGTTTGCTGGGTGGGGTGGAGAATGGACTTCGATTATTGATGCTCAGATCCTGTAGAACAGCAACTTTTGCTTAAAAGTTGAGATAACTTCTAACAAAGTTAAGGAGACTAACTAGTTTATTGTGGCATGAGCTTCCGCAGGAAGGAGCTGTTTCATGAGAGACACGTGTAGTGAGCAGTGAATATTGTTGGATGTATCTAAGCAGCCATGGGTTGGAGGAAGACATGGTTGTGTAAAGTATGATTAAAAGGCCAAGCATACCCTGAAACCAGAGAGATCCTCCATTAATTAATCAAGCTGAAGTGAACAATAGGCTCAATGACAAGGCATTACCAACTTCACAGATGTTGATAGCTCACATGTACCTAACCAAGGAAGCCACCTGCATAACTGACAGGTGCGCTCTAGGCAGTGTCCTTTGTAGAGTGACATTGGGATGCTGGGGCCTCTTAGATTGTTTAGCACAAGCCTCTTGAGTTAGATGATGTCTTGCCTGTCCCTGACTGTTCATTCCAGCTTCTCTTGAGCTGAAGACAGATTTCTTGTTTTGTTCTGTTACTAAGAGTTCATTAGAATTTTTTCATTGGCAGCCAGGCTGGTCACTGGTACATCTAGGGGTGACCATATTACACCAACTTTAAAATAATTTCACTGGCTGCTAATTAGTTTCTGGGTGAAGTACAAAGTATTGGTCATTGCCATTAAAGCCCTACATGGTTTGGGTCCAGCTTACCTGCAGGATCGCCCCACATACTCAGGTCCTCTGGGAAGAATTTATTTCAGTCAGCCAAAACTAGGCTGACAACCATTACCCAGAGGACCTTCTCTTCTGCTGCTCCCAGACTGTGGAATGGCCTGCCAGAAGAGATTCATCAACTTAACAATGTTTTTGATTTTAAGAAAGCCATAAAGACTGATCTCTTCCGGCAGGCCTACATAGCTGAATTTTAAGAGTTTTCCTGTTATTTTAATAATGTATTAGTTTTATATGTTTTTAATCAGTTTTATGTATTAGTATTTGATGTTGTTCCCCGCCTTGATCCAGAGGGAGCGGTGGGTAATAAATAAATTTGTTATTATTATTATTTTATTATTATTATTATTTTCCAATACAATGCAAAGAGCAAACCCATCCCCAATCCTGGGCTCTCCTCCAGCCTCCGTTAACTCCACTGATCCACTGTATGTTTCTCCCTCCCTTCTTTATATCATCTTGTATTTCAAGAACATTTTTTTCATGTATATAAGTAAAACCATTGAGCAAAAATTAATAAAAATGAAATACAATGAAAGGGTTGTGTCATGCATATCTGTTTGCTGGCTTTCATTGGTTTTGCAGTGGATCGTATTACTCTGCATATGAGGTTCATCAGACAAGCATTTTATCGCATGCTCTCTACTGCCCACTTACAGATGTGCGCATGTCCTTAGACGATGACATCCGCCTCCCACATGCCTCCTGCTCCTTCAGCACATTTTTCCATCACAAAATAGACCCCTTTTAATCTGACTTTAAAAACAAAAAACAAAACCCGGAATGTGTTGTGATCTCCTGCTTTGAGCAGGAAAAACAGCATGTTAAAAACGCCCCCTGAATGGGCCATGTGGTCTTTGTTTACTTCCCCTTTCCTCTCTGGGAGGAAAGAGGAAGTAATGAAGGACAAAAATGGGGTGGAGAAGTGACAGTAAGGAAACGTGATTCCTCCACCCCGTGTGATGACGCTCTATAATTCAAGAAAAATTCTTCATATGAACTGGAATTTACTTCCTTTTAGAAATTCAATGTAATATACCTTTTCATGAGCAGCTAAGGTAAATAGATTTTGAATCAAATTTATATATTTGAGATTTTATTTGATTTCCAAGGTGGCCTAGAAATAGTTTTTGATAACTTTAGGTAGATAGATTCTGGTGTTGTAGAATAATATGTTATGCCATTAGTGTTGCCATCCTAAAACATGCAGCATGCCCCTTTGCCATGTTCCTTTTACCTGGCATGTACCCCACTAAGGCATGGACAACTTTTACATCAAGCAAGGTTTCCAGATGCCCATCAAGCCAGAAAGACAACACTATAGGGCAACTCCTTAACGTATACATTAGATGAACCTGTGGACTGTTATACCTCCAACATTTATAATCCTGTGAGATGCTCAGGTGTTCTAATAGTTCTCAGAGCTGGCTCCAGTTTTTGAAGGCCAATCAGTGAGTCTCACTGCCATTTTCACCAGTTGCTATGACTCCTCATCCTCCTTTTCATTCCTTATCACTACTACTAGCTTGCTTGACAGGCAGCAAGCTATGGTTTATTAAGAACGTTACATCCAAAGTGACCCATTTCACTTTAGGAAGTTCCCTCCCACCCCTGCTTGCTTCTTGTTTTGCCTTGACCACATTTAGAACATCCTGAAGGAAGATGTTTGTTTCAGAGCAACTACTGCCAGATCAACACCTTGTGTCAAAATCATTACAATCCCATCATGGTAGTGCTATATCCCTCTTACGCATTTATATCTTGTAGGACACACAATGTTATTTGTTGTGGTATTTTGGATAATGTGGAATAGAAAGTGGGAAATGACAAGCAGCATGCGGAATGTGGCCCAACAGTTATCAGTGCACTTCAATACCACTGTAAAGCAGGAGTATAGGAGAATTTTCAGATGGGTGGGAAATCATGTTTCCTAACCATTGCTCCGCTTCCTGGTTCTCTTCCACAATATGGATGAGCAGAATTGCATGGGGAAGAAAGGGGAAGAAAGCAGCAATCACATGGCCCATTCAGTTTAGTGGGATAGACCCCTCTAGTGGGCATTTTATAGTGCAATGTCCCCTGCACACAGCAGGAAATAGTGACAAATATCGCTAAAGCTCAGAAAAGCCAGGTTTTTTGGGGGGGTCTTATTTTGTGATGAAAAAAGCAGAAGGAGTGGGAGATGCACAGGAGGATCACTGTGTCCTCAAAATGATCTGTGAACATCCGTGAGTTGCCAGTCACGAGTATTCTATAAACCATTCATCTGAAGAAACTCTAGATCTAGCCACAAATGTGACACCACTTTGCTCAGGGCCAAATTGGGCATTGCTTCAAATCTACAGCTAGCAATGATGCCTTTCCCCCCTCAAAAGTAAGCCCAGGTGACCCAATTCAGATCTAAAAAGCTCCCCTGCCCCTCATGATAGGAGCCCAATCCAGATTGGCCCCCTGTGCCTACTCTTAAAAAAAGAGAGATAGAGATAGACATAGCTGCTAGATACAAATCTAAAGTATTACCTGTTTTGGTCCTTAGTCTTTCTCAGTCTTACCATTTCTTTCTATTCTAAACAAGTATATGAACTGGAAAAGTATTGTCTTCTAGCAGAACTTTTGAAGTTCTTATTCCCACCCACCCCCATCCCCACCGCTGCCCCTCAACATCAGGAGAAACAAATTGTCATTGACTGACAGAAACTGCTTACAGAAATTCCTGTAGGTGGCTGGAAGCCAAGGAATGGGAGAATTCAGAGTCTAGAAGGAAAGATAATGGCTTACAGACCTGATTTCTGGCTTTTATCACTTGTGCATGATAGGATTGTCATTGTTGAGAGGACTTAAAGATGAAATGATTAACCATCTAGATTCAGAGCCTATCTACACACGCAGGATAAAACACTTTGAAAATGTTTTGAAAACTGTATATGGAGTGTGTCCTGAGCCCCAACAGTTCTCAAAACTGTCAGCCCATCTACACTACTGCTTTAAAATGGTTTAAAACTGTTTAAAACAGTTTATAACAGTTTTGAGAACTGTTGGGGTCCAGGACACCTGGAGCGTCATCACTCTACTGAGAACTAGGCCACAAAGCCTAGTTCTCAGTAGTCCACAGCAGCGGAGGACAGCAGACGGCAGCCCAGAAGGCCCAGGTAAGGAGCACGAGGGGGGAGGGAGGGGCCCTAAACTGGCATTCCAATAATTCGATATGTCCAATAGTTATCGGATATAGATTTTGGATTGGATCAGATAGGGCCTCTTGGAATGTTTATTGTTATCATTAATCAGATGTCTGATAATGACCTTATCGGATCGTTATCGGACATTTGAATGATACGATACACATTCCTACCACCAAGGACCCACTGTCAAGGACCCATCGAGGACCTGCTGTGACCTTTTTCCATCGCACTTTGAGGACAAAATCACTCCTCTCTGCAGCGAGCTTGACGCTGTTGTTAGTGCAACTCCAGTTGAGGTGTCTGATGCCACCATCTGCCCGATTTTGTGGGATCAGTTCCAGTTATTGTGACCTGATGATGTGGACAAGGTGCTTGCAGCAATGTGACAACCACTTGCCCTCTCAATCCCTGTCATTTCTGGCTTATAAAAGCGAGCCAAGAGGGTATGACTAGATGGGTCCAGGAAGTGATAAATGCTTCCTTTTGGGAAGGGGTGGTCCCTGCTGTCCTTGAGGCAGTAGTGCGACCACTCCTGAAGAAGCCCTTCCTGGACCCAATGGTACTATACAATCACCACCCAGTTGCAAACACCCCCTATTTAGGAAAGGTACTTGAGAGGATTGTGGCAGAGCAACTGCAAGCACTCTTGAAGGATACTGATTATCAAGACCCATTCCAGTCTGGGTTTTGATCTGTTTACGGGGACTGAATCAACCTTGGTTGCCCTGATGGCTGATCTTTATCGAGAGAGGGACAGGGGAGTGCAACCCTGTTAATTTTGCTTTATTTCTCATCCGCTTTTGATACCATCGACTATGGTATCCTCCTGGATCGACTCCATGGGATGAGTATCAGAGGCACTATGCTACAGTGGTTCCAATCCTACCTACGGGGTCTTTTTCAGAGAGTAACATTGGGTGACTATTCCTCAGCCCCTTGGCAATTGAGCTATTGGGTTCCACAGGACACCATCTTGTTCCCAATGTTGTTTAACATCTATGAAGCCGCTGGGAGCAATCATTAGGGGATTTGGTGCTAAATGCCATCAATATGCTGATGACACACAGCTCTATTTCTCTGTGACAACTGATTCAGGTGGGGTTGTGCAAGTCCTGGACTGGTGCCTAGACTCAGTAATGGGCTGGATGAGGGCCAATAAACTGAAACTAAATCCTGGCAAGACAGAAGCCCTGTGGGTGAGTGGTTTCCGAGTCTTGGAGATAGGCTCATTGACTGTTCTAGAAAGATCAGATTCGTAGTTTGGTGGAACTCTTAGGGCTTTATCACACCTACTATCCCCCCCCCCCCGGGTTGCTTCTGTGGCTTCCCCCTCCGTTTCGTATTTGAGTCTAGCGTTTTGAATCACACGTGGTCAGTATAGCTGCGGTACCTCAGCTTGGCCTATAGAACTTTGCCTGTTTTGGACTTTGCCCATCGAGGGATGAATCGAAACAGAAACTAAAATGTGTTTAGAAATGTGAATGTGTTGTAAAAGTTATTGTTTAGAGTTGCAGGTCTGGGTGAGTATAGAATGGCTGAATTCAGACAACACAATAGTCAATGGTGGAGTAATAATCAACTTTACAGTTGTTCATCTAGGGGGTACTCCCCACACAACATGGTAATAAATTATCAATTGCAGTGTGGATTAGGATTAGCGCTGAGTTGACTATGGCAGCATTCAGATGACACAATAGTCAATACAACTGACGATTGTTTCCCTCCCCCCAGTTGCTTATTGTGTCATCCGAATTCAGCCAATGAGTGGTAAGTGAGAGCTGATTGGTTAGTTGTTTGGAGTGCCTGGATTGGTGGAGTGTGGGAGAGTGGGGGGAGATGGAGAGCGAATGGAATATATATGTCAGACAGAGGGAGAGCTGACAAGGGTTGTTTTGAATTGAGGAAGGGGTGGATTGTGTGTGTGTGTGTGTGTGTGAGAGAGAGAGAGAGAGAGAGAGAGAGAGAATCTAGTGAGGTGCTTTGATTGATTAATATACTGAGAGAAAAGTTAGCTTAAGAAAAATTTTGAAAGATAGAGCATTATACTTGAAACCAATAAGCTTACTGTGCATGCCATTTACTTAATGTTAATACATCTTGTTAATTTGATCAAACTGGTGTGGTGTACCGGAGGAAGGTACTGGTGGCAGCGGGAACCCAGATGCTTATCTGAGGCCAGGTTGCTGGGCTGTAGAGCTGTGGGGCCTAATAGTAAAGGCGGGACAGGGGCAGCAGCAGCAAGGGGCTGGGATAAGGCATCACACCTGCGACCTCAGGGTGCGAGAGCAGTAGGAAGGGAACGACATCATGCAAACCCAGCGCTGAAGAAGTGGAGCAAAGCCGAGGTGGGTGTGCTTAAAACCACCCATTTGATAACGACCACCGATCCAACTCTGTCTCTGGAGGCTCAAGTGGCCATGGCGGCTCAGAGTGCCTTTTACCAGCATCACCTGGTTCTTCAGATATGGCCTCTCATGGATAGGGATAGCTTGGCCACAGTGGTACAGATATTAGTAACCTCAAGATTGGATTACTGCAATGCGCTCTATGTGGGGCTGCCCTTAAAGCTGATCTGGAAGCTGGGGCTAGTGCAGAACACAGCAGCTTGGCTGTTGTCAGGAGCTGTTCCTTTCCAGCATGTAACTCCTTTGCTGAGGGAACTGCACTGGCTGCCTATTCGCTACTGGGCCAGGTTTAAGGTTCTTGTACTAGTATACGAAGTCCTAAACAACTTGGGACCATGATACCTAAGAGAACACCTTCTCCCCTATCAACCTGCCCAGTCACTGAGATCATCCGAGGGCATGCTCATGGTGGTTCCACATAGATCTATCATCTGATTAGAGTCCACCAGGGGAAGAGCCTTCAGTGTGGTGGCCCCTATCCTATGGAATTCCCTGCCTCTGGAGGTCAGGCAGGCACCAACTTTGTATTCCTTCTGGCGCCTCTTGAAATTGTCGTTGTTCCAGGAAGCCTTCCCTTAATGATAAGCCATAGTTTATTTTGCACTTTGTTTTTTTTAATGTACTTTTAATGTCTTTTTATTCTTATTTTATTTGTCCACTGCTCCAAAATTCTGAATGGGGAGAGGAATATAAATATTGTAAATAAATAAATAAAATACCTTATCAGTTCAAGGTCTTTTAAAAAATGTAAAGCCATTTGTTTCTGAATAAAGTGGGGGCATCTCTTTGTAGGACAATGAACATCCTGTAATTCCCCTATCCAGCATAATAAAGAACCATCCCCCCTCACACATACTTTAAGGACTGATGTTTACTAGAATGGAAGCTGTGTGTCACGTGGGCTGATCCAGTTCTCTCTGTTGACTTCCATATAACTGCAGGAAAGGGGAAGCACTTTAGGGCTGCTGCTGGTGATGATGATGGTTGTTATTGCACACATTTCTTTGCTGGATTTCAAACTTCCCAAGGTGGTTCATACATGAATGAAGTAGTACGTGATTTCTCTATACACTGTACATTCATTGACTTAGAGCTCAATGTGTGAACAGATTCCATTGAAAAACATAGTCTTTCAAGCCAATGCGGAGAAGGTTTTCTGGTGTTAAAAGACAACATGTTAGTTCTCTGATGGCTCATTTGTACCTGTCAATCCTCACTTTCAGCTGCATTGATCAAGTGGCGGGACAGAATATGCCTGTACGAAGCATCCCTTACAAAATAGGGAAAGGAAAAACAAAGCTTACCACTCCTACCCCCTCCAGTACCCAGGTTACTGTCCTCGCATTTCCCATCATTTGTAGACATCTACAAACATCATTGGATTGGTCTTAAGTGCCAGTGTAGTTTTAAGGGGGAAGATTCTTCTGTAGTTCCACCAAAATTATAGCTTGGAATGATTCACCCCCATTATGTTTTCACATCCATGGATAGACAGGTGTACATGTACATTAATGGACACATGTTATATTAGTACATCTTTAAAAGTGTGGGAAGGAATAGCTCAGGTTTTTTGAGCTTAGTTCTGAAATCTGGACCTAAATGTGCCTCCAGTGTTGTCAGCAGGAGTGCAACAGAAATGCAAGTCTGTCCCCAAAGGAGGAACAGGCGTTTGGCTTGGTTTTTCATGCTGGCTGAAGATCTATGCAGCAGAAAATATGTAGCTAGCCAAGGGTAAATTCCCCGGTGTAAACAGTGGGGTCTCACAAGGCTCTGTATTGGAACCAATGCTTTTCAACCTGTTCATAAATGAGCTGCAATTAGGAGTGAGCAGTGAAGTGGCCAAGCTTGCTGATGCGACCCAATAATTTAGGGTGGTGAAAACAAAACAAAAAAGGGATCGTGAAGAGCTCCAAAAGGAGCTTTCCAAACTGGGAAAATGGGCATCAAAATGGCAATGGTTCAATGTAAGCAAATGGAAATGGATGCATACTGAGGCAAAAAAAAATCCCGACTTCACATATACACGGATGGGATCTGAGCTAGCTGTGACTGACCTAGAAAGATTTTGACAGCTCTGTGAAAATATTGAACCGGTATGCAGCTGCTGAAAGAAAAGGTGAATTCCATGTTAAACATAATTAGGAAAGGAATTAAAAATGTAAGTGGCAAGATTATACTGCCCTTATACAAATCTATGGTGTGACCACACTTGGAATACTGTGTACAGTTCTGGTCATTGAACCTAAAAAATGATATTGTAGAATTGGAAAAAGTGCAGAAGAGAGCAACTAAAGTGATCAAGTGGCTGAGTAACTTCATTATGGGGAAAGGTCACGTCATATGGGAAGGGTTAGCTTAGAAAAAAGACAACTAAGGAGAGACATGATAGAAATTTTTTTAAAAAACCCATTTCTCTCTCTCTCTCTCTCTGTCTCTCATAAACTAGGACCCAGGGTCATCCCATGAAGCTGATTGGCAGGAGATTCAGGGCAGATAAAAGGAAGTACTTCTTCACACAGCACATAGTTAAACTGTGGAATTCATTACCACAAGCCGTAGTGACGGCCACTAATTGTCTGCTCGTGAGAGACAATTGGCCAGACTGGATGGCCACCAATTGGGATCGTGTTAAAATGGGATTGGACAAATTCATGGAGGGGAAGGATGTCAATGACTAGTAGTCCTGATGGTTATAAGCTACCTCCAGTATCAGAGACAGTAAGGCTATGTATGCCAGTTGCTGAGCACCATGGGCAGGAGGAGGATGTTGCACTCATGTCCTGCTTGTGAGTTTCCGATAGGCAGCTAATTGGTCATTGTGTGAGCATAATTTTTCTTATGTTCTTAAGTGTAGGCAAACTGGTACCCCCCAGATATTTTGGGCTACAACTTCAATAATACCTAATCTTTGGCCATGATGGGGAAATTGTATGGGAATTGTAATCCAAAACATCTGGAGAGCACCAGAATGCTTACTCCTGTGCTGGTCAGTCATTTTCTAGTTCAGCCCAATATTATAAGCTAGCCAAGTAATTGCAAACGTCAGTGGTAGCATTACATTTTAGTTAGACATTTCTAGCCATGAGTGCTTTACTCTCTATCGTTATGCAGCACTATTGGAGCAATAAATAATATGGAATTCGGTTTCAGTTTTTTTGAAGAAATATGCATTTTAAAACCTGTGGAGTAGTCAGTGGGATGCAAAACACTGAGAGCTGCCACCAGTCTAAAGCTTTAGCATCGTGCAAATGAAGCTATAGGCTAGTCCATAAATAGGAGTTATTTGTTTTCCTAGTTGAAACATCAACTTGAGGAGAAGAAAACGGGGGGAGGATCTCGCCTTCTCCAGAATGTTACAATCACATTTATTTTCCCTTTATTGATGAAAATAAATATAGGTTACATGAATCTAATTTCATTCCAAAGTGAGCAATTTGTTCAACGTTGAGAAACGCACCGAGTGTTTTATTTTTTATTTTCATTTTTGTCAAAATACATTATATGCAGACCAATATATGCATTCATGAGCATGAGTAGAAATGTGATTTTCCTGCCCGCTCCTTAAACTGAGAGGTGATATTTCACAATGCTGTCAGGTGCCTGTGGTTTGTACTGAAGTAACCATGAAGTAAGGGAAGCAGGCTCATCAATTCACCCTTGCTCCCCCCCCCCCATTCCACCCTACAATTTGAAAAGTAGATTTCTGAATTTTGAAGAGGGGATGAGTTCTTGTTCCTTCTAGTGATGGGCAACGTCTCCTCCCCACTCCCTGTCTGCATTACTTTTAGTACCTTCACAGCAACTTTCTGTTCTTCTCTGGTTGACATTTAGAGAGAGAGCTGCATATTGATCCCCAGGAGCATTGATAAAAGCATTGATTCCTGCAATTTAGCCTTAGCTATATAATGCGTCTACAAAAACCTTAACCTGTCAGATAATCTGAGTATGACATGCTTCATGGGAAGGAGCTCATTGATTGGCTGCTTCCCAATCTGAGAGCCTTGCTGGTATGAGAGCAGCCATTCTAAAATTAGATGTAACGTTTGCCTTATTTTCATTTGGAAAACTGTTGTTTTAAGTGGATACATGTATAGCTTGATCCCAAGCCACCTCGGGTTCCTTGTAAAAGGAGAAGTGGCAGTGCATAAACGAAATGCATCAATAAAAGTATAAATGTCTGTCATCACATATTTAGTTTGGGTTGTACCGGTGATTGTGTTGGTGAAATGGCTGCATAGCTTTGTGGTAGAACAAGTGAAACTTCTTTTGGGGTGTGTCCGTGTACTACTTTTACGCTTGCCATCGATTCTGACTTAATAGCAAATTCGTAAGTCACTGATTCAGGCACCCTACAAGGATAAGCATTATGAGTGGATGAGTTTTGACCAATGAGCCAACTATTTGTGACATTTGCCGCATCACTAATTGGCAGCCGTGGAACCTGGCTGCCGCAGAGGGAGCAATGGGACAGCAGAGCCCATGCCATTGGTTCAGATGAGAGACCAGCTGCAATTTGGCTCCAGCTTTCGCATCTCTCTGAACTGTTTCCTGCTAGCTTGTACAGGCCTATTCAGGTGTTCTGTTTATGTGTCCAGTGAGGGTAGAGCAAGGATGCTTGCTTCATCCTCCTCTCTTGCCATCCTTGTTTTCCTCTTCCCTCCCCATTAGGGTGACCATAGGAAAAGGAGGACAGGTTTCCTGTATCTCTAATAGTTGTATAGAAAAGGGAATTTCAGCAGGTGTCATTTGTATGCCTGCAGCACCTGGTGGAATTCCCTCTTCAACACAACAGGTCAAGCTGCAGAAGCCCTGCCCTCTGTTGTATCTGGTCATGGGGGCCGGGCTCCTGCAGCTTGACCTGTTGTGTTGAAGAGGGAATTTCACCAGGTGCTGCAGGCATACAAATGACACCTGCTGAAATTCCCGTTTCTATACAACTATTAAAGATACAGGAGACCTATCCTCCTTTTCATATGGTCACCTACTCCCCATCTCTTGTTTTTAACCATTGTAGACCATATGATGATGATGATGATGATGATGATGATGATGAGTATCACTTGTTCCACTCTAACATATTTGGGTCTAGACCTGTTCTTGACTGTACTGAGTGAGGAAGCGCTTAATAGTTGCCTAGCAACTGCCAATTTTCTGACAGAAAATGCACAACAGATTAGTTGGCATGCACATATTCCTAAATGAAATGTTGTGCTAGCCAGATATCCAGAGTGTTAAAGAGTCTTTCTTCAGGATTCCTGTGTGTGTGTGTGAGAGAGAGAGAGAGATTGGACACCTTTGCAGCTCTTTTGTCTTTTACAGGAGCAGAATGCATCAACATGAAAGCCATGAACTTCATGGGGGGAGGATGGGAAAAGAGAAGAGCCCTTTCAGTGAAACAGAATCTGTTCTTTGTAGTTGAACCTTGGACCTTGATCGGTCTGCCTGCACTCCATAAAATGGATAAGGATTTTTTAAAATGTAAAAGCCCACTAAAATGATGCCTCATGGAAGCTGACATACAAGCTGACATACAGAGTAATCATGTGCTTTGAAAACAAAGCAAAGGTCTCAAGAAGTATTTTTACACTGTATGAAAGCAATCTTATTATATAATAGTTTGAGCATTTCTATAGAAATGCTAAAAGCTATGACCACATTTCAAAACAAATTAGAGCATTAGTTGTGGTCTGAAGTTACTGAGGGCTTGGAATTGCATTGTTTGAATCGATTTAGCCATTTGGACATCTTTTTTTTTTTTTTTTAGGAAACAAAAAGCAAGCCATTCAGCATTTCAAGTATGGAAAAATATATGTATGGCTTATGCTGGGAAGAGACCTGACTAATTTTATTGGATTTTGCCTGTTACAAAATGCTTTTTGGCTCTCGAACAAGGGCAGTCATTCATTTGTGTATGGGCTATATTACTAAACAGTTGTTTTTCAAAAACAGTGGTGCCAACTTTTGATTTCCAGCATACTTGTATGGGTAAAATGCCTCTGACTTTGTGCAGAGCATCAATTCTTTTAATCATGAGGAGGAAAACTGATTTCTCTCTAATAGAACTTAAGAATATTCTTTTCAGCACACATTTTCAGGAGTGGGGAGGACATAGTTTTATTTATTTTTTAAAAAATCATGCACAACTCCCTTCTCCTTTTAAGCAACTCTTAAAGGTATATAATAGGTTGATGGATAAGGTTGCACATTTTGGAGGGATCACAGCTCAGTGGTAGGATACACATTTTACACACAAGATCCCAGGCACGATTCCTGGTATTTAAAAGGATCAGGTAGCAGCCGAAAGCCAGCCCTATCTAAGATTCTATCTTCCAGGCAGAGTAGAAATTACTGTACTATGTAGATGGTACAGTAATTGCTAGTTTGACTTTGGGGCTGTCTATACATGGGGAAATCCCCGAGGTGGCTCCACGGTGGTGCTGTGTTGCTTATATGACCCAGCAACCACTGTAGAGCCGTCCTGGGGCTTTCAGCTGAAGCTCTGAAGTAAACAAAGATGCTGAGTTACTAGACCAGACGAATCTGGAGCTCCTTAGCACACAATGTGTATTGCAGGGACGATTAGTGAAGAAGCTCTTCAATGAGCTAACTGCTCTTAAAATGACAGTGTAGAATTTAATCCCAGCCATAAAACAATTGATGGATGAGGCTTTGAGTGAGCAGCTGACCAAAATAAGGTCAGAGTGCCCCCCAGCCATAACCCAGCACATAAGGGAAGTGCTCAGAATTGCTGGTTAAATGAGCCTGTCTGCTGCTTTCGTTGCCTTACCACGGTCAATGACTGGCCAAAATAAGGCAAATAGACTTCATAATGGCTCTGATAATATCCCCCTAATGGTCACTTCTGGCAACTGCGAGAAAGATATCAGATTGAAATCCCATTCTGGTGCTAAGATCAAGAAGCCTTTACCCAAAAGGGCCAGCAAACAAAAGAGAAATAACTAGGGGTGTGCATGGACCCAAGAAAACAGATCGGAATCGGTATCAGAACTGGAACCGGTACCTCGGATCGAATCAGATCGGAGGCTTCCCAGTTCAGTTCAGATCCGATTCTGATCCAAAAATCAGACGTCCGATTTTTGGATCGGACACCATTTTAGGTGTTTTCATCATAGCCTTACATTGGGGGAAAGAAAGCTTTCCCCCAATGCAAGCCTATGGTGAAAAATGAGGGTGGGTGAGTGGGGACCTAACTCCCCCTCCCTCCCTCCCTGTTCCTCCCCCCACTTGGACTCCTTACCTGCCGGGGCACCCGCTTCCGTCCGCTGCTGTCCGCTGTTCCAATCTACTGAGAAGCAGGCTTTGCGGCCTAGTTCTCAGTAGAGTGCCAGGTGATGACGCCATCACCCGGCGCCCTACTGAGAGGCAGTCCATGAAGCCTATTCCTCAGAAGATTGGGGCAGCAGGTGGCAGCGAGGAGGCAGCAGGTAAGGAGCACAAGTGGGGGGAGAGAGGGAGGTCCCCAGTCACCTGCCGCCATGTTTTCCCCATAGACTTGCATTGGGGGAAAGCTTTCTTTCCCCTAATGCAAGCCTATGACGAAAACACAAAAAATGGAGGTCTGATTTTCCAATTTTTCCCAATCAAAATTGGGGTGGGGGGGGGAATCGTATTGGAAAAAATCAGACCTCCATTTTTTGAAATCGGAATCGTTAATTAACATTCTGATTTTGGCCGGATCGGGCCCGGATTGTGGATCGGGTCTGATCCGTTGCACATCCCTAGAAATAACACCCCAAAGTTGACAAATAAAATATTTAATTTTCACAAGCTTTTGAACTGCTGGATAAAGAGGTGAAGGCTCTAAATAATAATAATAATAATAATATGAACAGGACAAATAAGATAAAGCCTGGATAAAGAGGTGAAGGCTCTAAATAATAATAATAATAATAATAATAATAATAATAATAATATGAACAGGACAAATAAGATAAAGCCTGGATAAAAAAGCAAACTTCTGAAGATGGGGGGAAGCCTGTGTCCAGCCTTCCCACCTTTCCCCCTGTCCATGAAGACTCCAGTGCACAGGAAGCAATGCAAGATTTTATGCCACACGGTCCAAACTTTCTCCCTAATTCTGATGAAACACCAGGTGGTTTTGTGTAATTATTAGGGGTGTGCATCGGATCGGATCCGATCCACGATCCGAATCCGATCCGCCCCAAAATCGGGAAAATCTGATCCGATCCGATCCGGCCAGATTCCGATCCGATCCGATCCGCCGAGGTCCGATCCGGATCGGACGCCATTTTGAATGCTTTTTCCCATAGCCAAGTATTGTTTTACAAAAACACCTATAACTTTTTCAATTTTAAAGATAGAAGGATGAAACTTGGTCACATTGTAGATTGGTTAGGAATAGTTATCTGTGAGAAATTTCAGAAAGATTGGTGCATGCATTTTGTGGCAATTAATTTTTTAATAAATACCCAGGAATGCCTTTAACTTTGTCATTTTTAAAGTTACACACATGAAACTTTGCCACATTGTAGGTGGTACCTTGGGACCTATGTGTGTGAAATTTCAGAAACATAGGTGCTTGCCTTGTGTGGCAATTAATTTTAGAAAAATGGGTAGTAGTGGGGTAAATACAGTTACGCCTCCCATTTTTTATTTTTGAAGATACAAACAGGAAACTTGGGCACATTACAGGAACCACATGGCTTGATATGTGTGTGAAATTTCAGAAACATTGGTGTTTGCCTTGTGTGGCAATTAGTTTTTGAAACAATGAGGAAAGAAACACCTATAACGTTGTCATTTTTAAAGTTACACACATGAAACTTTGCCACATTGTAGGTGGTACTTTGGGACCTATGTGTGTGAAATTTCAGAAACATAGGTGCTTGCCTTGTGTGGCAATTAATTTTAGAAAAATGGGTAGTAGTGGGGTAAATACAGTTACGCCTCCCACTTTTTATTTTTGAAGATACAAACAGGAAACTTGGGCACATTACAGGTAACACCTGGCTTGGTATGTGTGTGAAATTTCAGAAACATTGGTGCTTGCCTTGTGTGGCAATTAATTTTTGAAACAGTGAGGAAAGAAATGCCTATAACTTTTTTATTTAAAAAGTTAGAAGTTTGAATGTTGCTCACTTTGTAGATGGATTAGGGGTAGTTGTCTGTCAGAAATTTCATAATGATAGGTCCAGGCATTTGGTGGCTACGAATTTTTTAGATTAAAAGTTATAAACGTTTTTCCACAGAGGCTGGGGCTGTCAATTGCACCCTCCCGCCTCCCGGGAAGAAGAAGGAAACACTTTCTCTCCATCTCTTTGATCCTTGCACGTTTGGCTGCAAATGAGCTAGGCTCAGCTGTTCTGATTGAGTAAAAAGTGAAAGTGAGCCAGGTTCTTTAATGTAGTTACTTTGTATCTCCTTCTGTAATGGATACCAGCTCAGTTTGCAGCCAAGCTTACAAGAGACCTGGTCTCCAAAAATTGAAATTCAGGGATTTAGCACATTTTCAGTCTCAGCAGAGAAGGACCAAAAGAAAGGAAGAAGTAGAGGTAGTCTTGGCTTCTAGTTTAAATGTAGAGATTTAGAATATTGAATCCAACT
Source organism: Anniella stebbinsi (assembly GCA_029215795.1). Lineage (NCBI taxonomy): Eukaryota > Metazoa > Chordata > Lepidosauria > Squamata > Anniellidae > Anniella > Anniella stebbinsi. The sequence goes on from JARDYH010000005.1 coordinate 33,934,301, forward strand.
CATCCTGTTTCCAGACTATCCATCTGAAAAGTCAAAGGGGTTTTGAATTAATTTGCATAAATGTGTATATCCCACCCAGAGGCTCTAGAGATTATAAATCAGATATATGGGACACTTTAGAGTTCCACCTTGAAATAATTAACCAGCAATTCCCTACATCTTTAATGATTGTTATGGGAGATTTCAATGCCAGAATAGGTGATTAGTACATAATTGCCAGTGCAAGGCTTGGCCTGAACTGAGAAGATACTGTCAATCTCCCATTTAGGAAATCCATGGATAAAACAATTAATGCAGCAGATATCTGTATGTTCAAGTTAGCGTACAAATTTAGGTTGCTTTTTTGTAACGGCACTGGGCAGGATAAGTCAGCAGGGAATTTTATATTCTCCTCCATTAAGGGTGGGAGTGTCATAGATTATGCCTTACGCAATTTTAAATGTGCCCCTCATGTAAAGAATTTTACAGTAGGAGTCCAAACAGCAAGTGACCATCAGCCGTTGTGTTTGGAGTTGGCTGATTTTCAAGTCACTTTGACAGGCCTGGGATGTGAGGCGCCTTATGTGTATAACGGGAAAAGGAGTTTGAGATGGTGTCTTAATATCCAGTCAAAAGCAGAGGAGCCGCTCCTTGGCAAACAAATGATGAGCCTTAGAAATAGGTTGCTGGGAAAAGAGACTTATGATCCAATACCCATCTATTATGATATTGTGCAACTTGCAAGTACTTTCTGTTCAAATAACTTGCCCTATAAGCCAAGTCGTCAATCTTCAAGATGGTTTGATACAGAATGTAGATTGGCAAGATGAGATCTTCACTCATTAGCTCAATTTGGACAACAAGTTAGTCAATTGACTAACTTTTAAACAACTCGCAAGTGAGTTGTTTAACTCAATTGTTTAAATCTCCCGCTTAACCAACTGTGGGTTGTCTATGCGTTGTGTGGCTAAATTCGGACGACATGTTAAACTAACCAACTGACGGTTGTTTAATTAAACAACCGTTGCTTAACGTGTAGTCTGAATTCAGCCATAGTGTAGGCAAGTGAGCTCCAATGTCAACACTTCTGCAATGAAGGTATGGACTAAGAAGCACCGCCTCTATAGGAAATTGCTGAAAAGCAAACAAGCCTCCTTTTATGCACAAATGTGGGCAGAACTTGAATGTGCTGCAGGCTGTAAAGACTTCAAGAAGTTTTGGGTCTTAGTGTCTCATAAGCTAAAGGAAGCAAAATATGGCCTAGATGCTCACATTCTGCCAAAGACTTGGGAGACTCACTTTAAACATGTATTTAACTTCAATTTCAGCTCAGGCCTGATAATAAGAACTCTTGTACCCATTCACTTTCCTGACATTAAGGAGACACCTATATGGACCCCAGTAACTACCTCTGAAGTGAAGAGGTTAATATTAGGGGTGTGCAGCGGATCGGGTCCTATCCACAATCCGGACCCAATCCAGACAAAATTGGATACAATTATCTGATTCCAATCCCTCGCAGCAGGATCGTCCGATCTAATCCGATCTGATCCAAAAGGACCCAATCCAGATCGTAAAAGATTGGAAGATTGGACCTTGGACCTCCTCCCCCCCTCCCCCCACTTGCGCTCCTTACCTGCTGCCTCCTCGCTGCCTTCCTCTGCTGCTTGCTGCTTCCGTACTACTGAGAAACAGGCCTTGCGGCCTGTTCCACAATAGAGCAACAGAGTGCCAGGTGACATCATCACTCGGCGTGCCCTCGCTCTACTGTGGAACAGGCCTCAAGGCCTGTTTCTCATTATTATTATTATTATTATTATTATTATTATTATTATTATTTACACTTATAAACCATCCCTTAGCTGAAGCTGTCTGGGCAGTTTACTGAAGTACTGAAGCAGCAGGCGGCAGTGGATGGCAGCAAGGAAACAGCAGGTAAGCAGCGTGAGGGGGGGAGGGAGGGGGAGGGGGAGGTCCCCCATTTCCTGCCGGTGTCCGCTGCTTCCATACTACTGATAAACAGGACGCAAGCAGCAGATGGTAGCGTGGGGTGCCAGCAGGTAAGTAGTGCGAGTGGGGGGAGGGGGAGGGGGAGGGAGTTCCCCACTTACCTGCCGGGGCCATTCACTGCCGTCCGCTGGTACCTTCTACTGAGAAACAGGCTTTGCAGCTTACCTTTCAGTAGTGCTCTGGTTGACGCCCTGGCAGGTAAGGAGCGTGAGTGGAGGGGAGCAGGAGGTCCCCACTTACCTGCTGGGGCACCCGCTGTCATCCACTGTTCCAATCTATTGAGAAACAGGCTTCGTGGCCTAGTTCTCAGTAGAGCGCCAGGTGATGATCACCTGGCGCTCTACTGAGAACTAGGCCGTGAAGCCTGTTTCTCAATAGATTGGAACAGCAGATGGCAGCAGACGGAAGCGGGTGCCCCGGCAGGTAGGGAGCATGAGTGGGGGGGAGGGGGAGGGCCCCACTTACCTGCTGGGGTGCCCGCTTCCGTCCGCTTCCGTCTACTGTTCCAATCTACTGAGAAACAGGCTTCGCGGCCTAGTTCTCAGTAGAGTGCCAGGTGACATCAATGTAAGCCTATGGTGAAAACACCTAAAATGGCATCAGATCCAAAAATTGGATGTCCAATTTTTGGATCGGAATTGGATCCGATCCGAAGCGGGGAGCCTCAGATCCAATCCGAGGCACCGGTTCCAGTTCCGGTTCCGATCCGATTTTTTGGGTCCATGCACACTCCTACTTAATATCCCGACCACACAGGCAGTAAGCCCCTGGGGAAGATATGCTCCTCCCCAGAGATGTTTCTGGAAAATTTAAATTGGTGGGCTCTTATACTAGCAAAAATCTTCACATATGTTAATTCTTCAGGTAAAATACCTAAGGGATGGGAACGAAGTATAGTAGTCCCAGTTTTTAAGAAAGGGAATAAATCCAATCAGTCTTTTGGACGTTGCTTCCAAATTGTACACACACTATCTTTTGGATAAAGTTGAAGCCTGGGTAGACAACAACGATATTATTGGTGATGAACGAGCAGGCTTCTGACATGGGAAGTCAACTATTGATCAATGCTTTGTTCTAAACCATCTGAGAGAAAAATATACAGGTGCCCAAAGGAAATATCTATATGCAGCTTTTGTCGATCTGACCACTGTTTTTGATGGGATAAATAGGGAGATCCTATGGAGTAAACTATGGAGACTTGGGATGGATAGGCGCCTGTTGACTTTAATCAAGAATTTGTACACAGGTACCAAGTCAGGGAAGGCAGAGAAGGCCAGCTGTCAGGGGAAATTGACTCAACCAAAAGTGTAAGACATGGCTGTTTGTAAGCTCCCTTGCTGTTTAATATCTATGTGACTGACAACATTGAACAACTAGCTGACAAATCCAATTTCCCAGTAGCTATTGGTTCGCGGAAACTGAATATATTGTTGTATGCTGATGACATGGTCCTCCTATCCCAAACCCAAATAGGCATGAGGAGACTTTTAAAACTGTTTGGGGCAATATGCCGTAAGGAACAGTTGAGAGTGAATTATGGTAAGACCAATGTTATGGTATTTGGGAAGCGTGTAATTTGACATAAATGGGTCTTAGGTCATTTCCTGGAACACTCCAATAGATTCAAATATCTGGGGATTTGTTTTGAGCATAATGGTTCATGGAATAGCCATTGGCAAGCTAGTAAACTAAAAGCCTAAAGTTCAATTTGTCAGAGTGAAGGGTGGGAGCCTTGTGTTGCCAGCTCTAAGAGTTTTTGCTGCCAAGATTATTCCTCAGATTACTTATGGGGCAGCAATCTGGGGTATTCCAGAGCCATCTTAGTTGGAGTCAGTACAGAATACCTTCATATGCATCTTATTGGAACTGCCACCAGGAACACATACAGTCTATCTGCGAGCAGAAGTAGGTGTAATGCCAGTTTTATATTTTATTTTGAGGGCCATTTTGTATTATTTTTTAAAATTGAAATATTCTGTAAATGAATTGGTTAAACTGTGTATAGCAGAGCAGGCACATTCACCATCTCAAAACACCTGGATAGCTGAAAGTTAATTTTTACTACAGAAATATGGGCTTGATGCAGATGCTCTTCTTGCTGCTGGAATCTATTTTTGCAGACATAAAATCAAAGTGCATCTCCGAGAGCTATTTGCAAAACAAGATATGGATGCTATCTGCCTCTCCAGATTTTCTAATACCTACCCTTTTTTAAAATGGCACCACAGGATAGAGAAATACTTGTCCGAATTAAATCCACCTCTTCGCAGGGCACTCACTGCCCTGTGCTGCCAGACAATGATTCAAGAAAATCCCCAGAGTCCAACGCCTTTGCATCTGCAGCAGCTAACGGGTAGAGGACACCATACACTATATCCTACACTGTAAATTGTATGAAATACCCAGGAAAAAATACCTAGAGCAGCTCTTAAGGGTGACTCTTACCATCAATGATATGGATAAGGTCAAATATCTACTGTCCAGTACAGACAGGTTTGTAATGTTTAACACAGCCAAATTTGACATGAAGGCTGCCGAGCTTAGATAAACTCATATGACCTGCCTCGAGATGTAAGATTTTAGTTGTAGGTGCATGTACGTTTTAACATTTTATAACGTGTTATCTATCTCTTCTATATGTCACATTTTTATATTCTGTGTAGAACTTTTGTGTACTTGCTTGGCTAAAACCTGTATTTGGTTGCCTTCAATAAAATTGTATAAACCAGAGGTTAGTGGATGCTTCTGTGTCAGAGGCCAACCTTGCTATTCCAGTGGCACGGGGGACCTGTGTCCTCCGCAATACTATCCCAGCAATGTTGGAACATACTTCTCACAAAGATCGATTGGTCAATTAATCGGCATTTTTTCAGCCCCTGCTTCTATAATACCATAATTTGTAATGGAGGCAGTTTTAGAATATAACATATAAATTGTGGGCATCAAATATAATTAGAAGCTCAGACGTTGAAAATGGGGGTGCGCGCCATAACTGTCTCATTGTATTTTCTGTGCAAAATCTATGGGCTCCTTGGCCACAGTGTACCTTTGCAGTCTCCGATGGCAAAGAGGAAGATTAATTCCTGCGGTTCTAACCACCTTTCATATCTTTACAGTTAAATGTTATTTATAAGAATCAATTAGTTCTCTGTCTCTGCCTTTTTATTATGAGGCTCTGTTCAGATCTCTGGCATGCCCTTTTAAAAGGGTGATGGATTGTCAGCTTTCAAAATGAGTAAAACATGGGCTGTCCTGAGGGAAAAGGTATAGGGAGAAAGGCTTAAACGATGATAAAGCACAACCTCCATGAGACAGTATGAACCTGTATGAGGAATCAGTACGTCTTTTGTTACACACACAGCTTTCCCCTCTGTTTGCTTGACTATTTGCTATGGGAAGCCTAGGTGAGCTTTCAGAGCTCTTGGCTTAGACAAACTGAGAGCAACAAAAATGTTTTCTACAAAGTCTGGCTTGGAGCGCATCACAACAGATACGCTGGACTTGCACATTCCATTGGATTGCACTTTAGCAGATCCCTAAATCAATTGAAACCTTATTATTGTCAGAGACAATATTGACACTGAGGGGTTAACACATTAAATAAGAAAAAAGAAATCTATTTTTAAATGTTGACTTGATGTACAAAACAAATAAAAAATGAGTCTTCCCAAAGTTGGAAGCTAGCTAGCGTGATACTGGTGGCATGAATAGAGGCTAACTAGCTTGCCTTGGCATAGACCCAATTCCTAGCCAAGCCTTACGCCACTACTGTCAATACATCATCCTTGTTTAAGGGCAACCAGTCTTTTGTCTCCAGTGGCTGCCAACAACCTTACACCATCAACATTAGAACTCACTAACCAACCCTGGAACAACTATATTGGGAAGAGAATGATCCTAACCAAATTGTCTCCACCAACAGCCCTTTCACCTGGCTGCCTCAAAAGTAGCATATACATGCAGAAAGTAAATAGATAAATATTATGCCACGTTATTGTGTATCAAGTGGTAATGCTCAGCTATCATGTTGGTCTGTGTCATCTCATGAAATGGCAATTGCTAACTAGCTTTTGGCACATACCTCCCTGAGTGTACTGGAAGCGTTACACAGGCAGTGTTTGTGTCCTTCTGCTGATCTGGATTATGGAAAGTACCTGATGCAGAAATGCCCATAACGCATCCCCTTCCTCTCTCCTCAAATTCTCCGGTGCTTAGATTGCATTGGTGGTATATTTGGGGGAAGTTTGCATATGAACTTCTGAGTGGAATCTCAGACAGCAAGCAGCCTTGACTCTCCTAGGAGTTGCTTAAAATGAATTTAATTGGTAGGACTCATTCTATTAAGAATGAAGATGAAAGCTGCTTTGTTCACAAGTGCTTCTGCAACAACAGCCTTTCATTAAAATGAGTACCGTGCTGCTGTTTTAAGAATATGGTTTGATTTTTGTCTATAGATGAAGTGCAATTCATGTCTTGGTCTTATCCATATAAACTTCTGTTTGCCTGTTCCGTTCTACTTCAGTTTTTACCATCGCAACAGACGATTGCTCCCCTGGAGTGCATTTAGGTGATGTGACTAACGTCTGTCACATTCAATTCATTCTTTCTCTCATCTTCTCCACAGGCTAAAGCCTCTTTGTGTGCTGCTTGTTCGTGCTTGCAGAGGTCTGGTGGGTATGTCCAAGTGGCTTTCTTTGGAGGATCGTTGCCTAGTCCCAGAAGCATTTAGAGACGAGTGGTACCATTAAAGGGGGAACAGTGTACCCCATGCTGGGTGGACCATGTCATGACGCGACACCCCTTTTTGGACCAAAATCATGGCTAGAGTTGTGCTGTTGGGGGTGAGAAGGATGCTGCTGTTTTTAGCATTTGTATCCTGATTTTAATGAAGTTTGTCTTTGTAAGAATCTCACTCTTGAGGCTGCTTTGAAGGTGAAATTTCCATCTTTCTTAAAAGTTGAAGCTGAAATTAGAGGAAGAGGGGCTGGGCATGCATGTTAATGTCAGAATGAGCAGGCATGAGATGGACTCATGGTTCCTGTGTTCATGATGGAGAGCCTAGCTACACTACAGCTTTAAAATGGTTTAAAATGGTTTATAACAGTTTGAGAACTGTTAGGGCCCAGGACACACTCCAAATACAGTTTTCAAAACATTTTCAAAGTGCTTTATCCTGCAGATTCGCTCCTAGTAGTGATGTGCACGCCAGAAAATATTGCATTTTATCGTTAACGTAATTTTGGACCAAAAAAATTATCATCTCCGATAATATCGTAGGTGAACCGTATCATCTTCACGATAATTATTAGGAATACAATATTTAATTTGCAGCTTGATTGTGCCCTATAGAGCTGGATATTTAAAAGAAAAAATGCCTATTCTGTATTTTCAAAGTTACAGGCTTGAAACTTGGTCACAATGCTTATGAGGTTTGCCTAAGTATGTGTATGAAATTTGAGATCAATCCCTCCAACCCTCGATTTTATATGAATTTATTAAAGATCGTTTAAGTTCTGACAGGTCAAAAGTTGCACGATCTTTCAAAAATTAATATAAAATACAGGGTGGAGGGATTGATCTGAAATTTAGCACATGTGTGTAACAACATGTGCTAGACGTGTGTACGAAATTTGAGATTGGACCCTCCAACCCTCAATTTTATATGAATTTATTAAAGATTGTGCAACTTTTTGACAGGTCTGAATGAACGCACATGGTGAGCTGTCATTCTGACCTGTCAGAACTTAAATGATCTTTAATAAATTCATATAAAATCGAGGGTTGGAGGGATCGATCTCAAATTTCATACACATACTTAGGCATACCCCATATGCCCTGTGACCAAGTTTCAAGCCTCTAACTTTGAAAATACAGAAGTTATAGGTTTATTTATATGGCAGTCCGATAATCCGATATAATTGGGCTGAAAATTATTGTCTCCGATGATTATCATAGGAAGTTGTATTGTATCGTATGTATGATAAAGAGCATATTGTATCGTTATCATACATTTTAACGATACGATACACATCCCTAGCTTCTAGTCATTTTGCCTGTCCTTTGCTTTCCTATCCATTGACTCCTAGGGTGACCATATGGAAAGGAGGACAGGGCTCCTGTACTTTAACAGTTGTGTAGAAAAGGGTATTTCAACAGGTGTCATTGTATGCATGCAACACCTGGTGAAATTCCCTCTTCATCACAACAGTTAAAGCAGCTTGAGCTATATTAGAGTGACCAGGTACAAAAGAGAACAGGGCTCCTGCAGCTTTAACTGTTGTGATGAGGAGGGAATTTCACCAGGTGCTGAATGCATAGAAATGACACCTGCTGAAATCCCCTTTTCTATACAACTGTTAAAGATACAGGAGCCCTGTCCTCCTTTCCATATGGTCACCCTACTATCACCTCTCTAGACCCCTTCCCCCAATGTTTCTCACTGCACTGCTGTTGCCAACGTCCTCCTGCACATTGTATATAAAAGGCCAGTGAGGAGGCAGGGAAGGTGATAATAGTGCTGAGATCAAGATGGCAGTGGGGGAAGATAGGTGGTTCCAAATGACATCAAGGGCAATAAAGAGGCATATAAATTTGTATGCAAGTTGTAGGCATACAAGTTCAAGGACCTGGAATTAATTCACTGTGGGCTGTGCAGAGAGGTTACATGATCAATGTTGGTTGTTGCATTGGGCATTTCACTAGGAAAGTTTGTCCATTTGTCAGTTTATTCTATATTGTTTTATTGTGACATAATATACAGGAGGCTAACACTCTTAGTAGCTTCCTATTTCTTTTCCTGCTACAGAAATCAGAGGAACTATTAAGATCTTCTTTCCAGACAGGGATAATATTTAGGATGTTCATGCTGGAGTCCGTCGAACTGCAGGGCCCAATCCTATGCACAGTTACCTTTGAGTAAGTCTCACTGAACACAGTGGGACTTATTCCTGAGTAAACATGCATAGGATTGCACTGTAAATCAGATGTTTCGTAAAGCAGATTACTATGACCACAAGAGGGCAATGTTGGCACATTGGATCCATTGTAATCCAGTTCCTAAATCCTGAGTTCAAATCCTGTCGAATTTACTATATAATGGTCCTTCTAGTGCTTCATTTAGATCAGCCACCTTTCTGGTTTAGGAGACAGGAACAAAATTTCTGAGTTCATCCCGGGAAGGGATACTTTCTACCTTACTTGGTAAGAGCATAGACTTACAAATCAGATAAAGATGGAAAGCATTTATATTACATTACTATTTTCGTTCAATTTTTGTTTAGAATTTGAGCCTGCATGCTTTTCTAGTATATAGCTGGTTTTAAATGGGGAGCATTCAAATATTGGGCATCCTACTTGCTGTTTGAAGTGTCCTTCAGATGTTTTGGATTATAACTCCCAGCATTCCTGAGCACTGGCCATGATGGCTGTTGACTATTTCACTCCCATGTGCAAATCATGTGAACATGCTCCATTTGCAACCCTGAACTTAACGCAAGCAGGAATGCAGTTCTTAGGGAATTTTCACAATTTCTCAAATTAGAGTTTGCATTTAAAAATGCAATTTTTAAATGCGCATTTTTCAATTGGGATAAAATGTGTAATTCTTTAATGCTCATTTTTTCCAATTGAAAAATGCAAATTTTTTCCCGTTCGAAAAAAAAGACACTTGCTTTCAGGAACACGAATGAGGCAAAACAAACTTCAAGGAGGAATTTGTAGAACCACAGCGAATTCAAACTTTGCATGTTCAACTAGCCCTACTGTGGTATGATTTATTTTAAGGAATGCATAGGGACTCCATTTGAGGGCCAGAGCAACACTCCATTAGATTCCTTACAAACATTGCCCTGAAAGCTTTATGACGTTAAACAGAAAATTGAGGTGACAGGTGGATACTTATGGGGGGGGGGGGGGGAGAGAGAGAGAACAAAGAAAGGATGGAGGGAAAGCATGTGACAATCAGAGACCTTGAGGCATCAGCTGCCCTTTCCCTCAGAGTGTTCTTGAGTGTTTGTGCAGGAATTTAGTTCAGCTTTTGAGGAGTGTCTTTTTCTTTTTCATGTTCGAACCTAATTGTCCTTCATTCATTTTAGCTTTCACTTCGGATGGCCCTTTAGACATCGCCAAAAAAAGAGGATGTGCATCACAGACACAAAAAGGACAATGGAGGATACAGAATGGCTCAATTCGGACGACACAATAACCAACTGGTGTGGGGGAAACAATCGTCAATTGTTTTGACTATCGTGTTATCTGAAAGCTGCCATAGTCAACTCAGTGCTGATCCTAATCCACACCACAGTTGATTATTTATTACCATGTTGTGTGGGGAGTACCCCCTAGATGAACAACTGTAAAATTGATTATTACCCCACCATTGACTATCGTGTCGTCCGAATTGAGCCAATGGCATACATTTTGTAATTGCTAACCTGTATGTGTATATATGCGAATTTATAAATGCTAAATTGAAATAGAAACATGGTACATTTCATCCCAGTGGGGAAGACTATGACCAGGTGACCAGTGTCCCTTGCTCAAGCTGCTGTCCAGGTGCTTACTGCTCATGGGCAACTTCAAGGCCACTCTCTCCTCTCACATCTTACAGTACTTTAGCTTTCAACCAAACTTGGACTGTGCAACCCTTCAAGTAGAGGACACCTTCAAATAGCGGACTGTCCTCTGCAAAGTAGAACATGTTAATGATCCAGAAAAAAACAAGTAGGAAATAATAATAATAATAATAATAACAACAATAATAATCTTTATTTGTGTCCCGCCTTTTTCCCAATACTGGGCCTCAAGGTGACTTTACAAAATGAAAACATATACAGTTAAAAGCTATAAATAGAGATATACAAAAGTTAAAATATAATTAAATAGGTTTCAATATTAAACCATTTCAACATTTAAAATGCATATTAAAATTTTAAAAATCTTAAACATAGATGGAGGTCCACATTATTCACCAAATGCAGCTATAACGCCTGTACATAATAATTATCACCACAGTTCTCACTAGGAATATAACTCCAAAGTTGCAGCGGAGGCATTTACAGGTGGATGGCAAACTCTGACTGGTTGCCGTCCACCCAGGCAGAAAGCAGTGGGTGGGCCTGCCAACCTAATGGCTGCCGGAAACCCCACAACCTCCACCACCACCCCTCAGCAGAGAAAGCATGGGGTTTTGCTTACAATGGTGGCAACCCAGCACTATATAGGCAGCCCAAGGGTTTCCTTGGTATCAAGAACATACTGGCAATTCTCTGTCCACTGAAATGGGAGATTTGCAGCACAGACAAAACGTATTGAGGAATTGATGACATTGGGCACACATTGTATTTTTTTGTGTCATATATGAGATATAATACCTTTCCTCTATGTTAATTATTTTGAAATAACTGTGACACTCTTCTTCTATACTTACAGATTAGAATCCCTATGGTAGCCATGAGCATACATTGGAAGGGGTAGGGAAAAGACCCAACGTTTAATCACGGGGTAACTGCAACAAAACACAGAATGAGGACTGGTGTAGAACACAACTTTTACCTGCAGAGCCTGTCAACCTTTTTATAGCATGCCCAAGAGCCCATGTGACCTTAGGGCAGCCATCTCCAACTTGGGGCAGTTTCTAAAAAAAGGGTTGAAAATATGGGAATGCCTGTAAATTATAACTACCACCACAGCTCTCAATAGGAAGATGACAAAATATTTAAAGTGGGTTTAAAGGTCATGAATCCATGTTAAATCATCTTGGCTATGTGCCCTTTGTGGGTTACACCCCATTTCTAAATTGTTGGATGCAGGCAGAATTTATGAACTCGTCTTGGATTTGTAATGCAGAGTTGCTTTCTTTCTTTTTTTTTAAGCAGCTTGGCTATTGAGATGAAATTGCTTAATGTAATCAGCTGATGTTACAGCCAGTGTAGATGATACATTGGTAAAGATTTAAAACTCTACAAATGTGTTAATTACATTATGTGAGTAATGTAATTGTGTGCACAAACGGTATGTGTAAATATTGTATTAAGCAGCTAATGTTGTCTGTTCCTAGATCAATTCCTGCTGCGTTGCTCAGAGGTGAAACAGCTTGCAATCCAGTTTGTATGAGGATTTTACTTTGTTGAGTTATTGGTTTAGAACCAACAAATTAGAACATCTTCTCAGGAAGATGTGTATCCAGTACAGCATTTAAAACCCTTACTCGTCTCTAATTCCTGGGTGATTGATTTGTATTCTTCAGCTTTATCGCATGGTTAATATCTCCTATCTCCTATTCTTGACTACCGATGTTGCTAAATCCTTATGGAAACAGAGACTACATGACATAAATATGTAGCAAGATTTGTCTTGATTGGTGGAATCAATCTTTTGAAATCTTCAGTTTTCCTTTCCAGCATGCAAGGAACATCTTTAGAATTGAAGGTTATACGACAGAGCTTTGGGATGTCACCTCAAGAAAGCTGTAACTTATTCATGGTTTGAGACTGAAAAGGTATATCACGGGCATATTTGTGTGGGATATTTACTCCATTGTGGCTGCAAATTTGCACACCCTTGGACACATGATGCAGCTGCCAATTCGCAGCCACATCGTGATTTTCCTACCTAAGCTGCTCATTTTTGTAGTAGTGCTTTACCATGTATTTTCACTTTGATGCATCATCACCATGGTTCTCCAGTGTGTGTTATTGGTGGGTGAATGCAGGTTACGATAGTGGGTGTACTTTTTGGGGAAATCCTACCTCCGTCACCGGTGCAAGACATCCCATTTTTGTTTCCCCACTTTGCTCCTCATAGCTGCACATGTGCGAAGCCTCGCAAAAATGCAGGGCAGAAGTACAAACAGTAGACATGGCAACAGTCAGGTATCATTGGCGAACCAAAGTACGGCAGATGTTTGTTAAATGCCAAGATTCAAGAGTCTGTAGGTTCACAGTTTTGCAGTGTATAGAAGAGAGAAAAGAATTATTTAGAGAGCCCCACTGCTAGTCACTATTTACTGTGCAGTGTAACCTGATGCTGCAAAGTTTCAGGGGCCGGATCAATCCCATCCGGGTGTTGCAGTGGTAGTCACTTTGAAATTGCAATAGTGCCGGATTTGAGGGGAGATTAGTATTGAAAGCGGAGCTGTGTAGACGGCCCCCAGGAGACCAATAGATTAGGGTTTTTTTTAAAAAAACCCAAGAGGCAATAAGATGAATGACCTTCCTTGCTATCTTTTCAGGTGTTTAATTTATAACAAAACAGAGAAGGGCTATCAATCATTTTTTTTTGTTTTGGACCTAGGGTAGGCAATCTAGATTTAATTTTTTAAAATGTCTTGAATGGGAGCAATATTTAAATTACACTTGAGACAGTGTACTCTTGCTGCTGCTATAGCTTGGTCTAAACTCTATATCAGAATATGTGATGAACTGTGAGGGGATGGCTTTAGTATGAGAGTGGCATATAGAGCCTATCTACACTGTACCTTGGAACGTTTTAAATAGTATTTCAAAATGTTCCAAATAGGTGCATTCCAAAATGTTTTAGGCCACATTGAGGAGTACTCACGTTACAGGAGAAAAATTCTTCAGTCTTCAAAACGCTGTGTGCAGTCTCACACCCTTCTGTCCATCTCTTTCTGTTTTGTTTTTACAATGAGTTTAGGGCACAGCATTGTTGGCACTGTAGTTCAGTCACCCACTTCCTCCTTAGTTCCCCTTTCATACCCTAGCTTTCAATGAGTATAGGGCTAAGCATTGTGGGTGCTGTAGTTCACTCGCCCACTTCCTCTTTAGCCCCTCTTTCTTCCCCACCAATCAACTGCCAAGCATTTGGGCGCTGGTAAACGAAGCACTGCCCCCACAAATCACAAATGGTAAGGAAGGACACATTATTTTACTTAAAACTATTTATTCAAAGTAAAACCCGCTGTTTATAGCTGAAGTGAGTTTTAAAAAACCTCGGATATACATCGTTCAAGGGAGTGCATCATGTGTTCCAAAGAGTTTTCGTAACCCTCATGAAACGTTACAAAGCTAGAGTGTAGATTGGCTCACAGATAGATAGCTAGATAGCTAGATGATAGATAGATAGATAGATAGATAGATAGATGATAGATAGATAGATATTGTGACACATATTAAGTAGCTTGAATATATACTGAGTTATGATATTTTCTCTGACAAATTATATGCACCATCTTCACAATTTGCAGAATGGATTTTTCTCTTTCTAAAGTGAATTAATTAGCACTCAAAATTACCCTTACGAAAACTGACAGAATCGTTTTCTAGTAGTAAAGGTACAAAATTTTATTTTTGGCTAAGATTTTTTGGTGTTCCCTTCTTAGAAGTCATTGAAGTTTCTTTTGGAATGGAAGAATAAGTGTAGATTGAGGCAGCTTTTTGTACTTCCTTTTATTTTCAGGTGATTCTCAAATGGTTTGTGGGGATTTTGTGAAGGGCAGATTGCATTTTTTTCAGTTAGCTGTAAGGCCCAGCTGTTCACCAAAAAAGTCTCAGTGTTGAGATGTCGAAAATTCTGATTAAGAATATGTGCCTCAATCTTATTTTTAAAAACAAAACAACAACAACCTAGAATTAAAATTATGGGCCAGCTTGTCATTGGTAGAGCTTCAGAGTGTATTTTTTCTGATGTGTAGAATTGCTTGGAAATAAATATGGGACAATCTAATATGAAACAACTGAATCTGAATGCCATTGCTAAAAGGAAAGAGTTTACAAAAAGAGATGAACCTCAGAATCTGAAGTATGTCAAGCTTTGATTTGCATACCTGAAAGATTGGTTATAAACTCTGGGCTCCAGTGTGGATGTCTGAATGAAGAAACCAGAGTATATAATCTTTTCATCCATGACTTTGCACTGAAAAGGAAATCTGCAGTATTGGAAACCAACTCCTTGGCCAAATTCAAAGTTAACAAAATTATATCAACTGCAATCCTATACTCAGTTACCTAGGAATCAGTTCCATTAAGCTCAGTAGGTCTTACAACTGAGTAGACATGGATTGGTTGCAACAGTTAGACATCTAACGTTTAAGTTCAGGCACCAGTTAGTTGTGCCCATGTGAGATAAGCTACAAATATTTTGACTTTTTCTTTAATCTGGCTGGTTGGCTTTTCAACATTAGGGGCAGTACCCAATGTTAGCCCTACTTAGAGTAGACACATTAAAATGAATGGGGCTTATGTTAGTTATGACTAACTAAAAATCTATTCATTTCAATGGGTCTACTCTAAGTAGGACTAACATTGGATACTATCCTAGGCCTCCTATAACAGTTGTGTAAATGGAGGGTGGGATTTTGGCTAGGGCAGCTTTTCAAACTCCTCCACTACATGAATATAAGAAGCTGCACTTGCTGAAATGTCCTTTTCTTCTGTTAAAAGTATGAGTGCCCTAGCATTGAAAAGCTGGCTATTCTTATGACAGATCATGGAACTTCATACTTCTAGGCTTGATATTTGGAATACATAGGAATCTAGGAAGCTGCCTCATACTGAGCCCATCTAGCCCAATCTTGTTGGTGAGTTCCTGATTCAAAGTCTGGTTGTTTGCTTCTAAGTGACATTCCTTCACTGCTTGGAAATGTTCCGACTTCCAAATCCTTTTCATTATATTTTCAAGCAGAGAATAGAAAGTGTAGTTTAGGTGTCCTGTTACTGGAGGAACTGAGGCCTGGGCAGAAGGAGGTAAAGCATGTGTGGACAACAGACTACAGAGGTTTGTGGTACACCTGGAGAACAGCAGGAGGACCCTTTGGCCTGGCTAGGGTATGCAGTGGGGGTAGACAACACTCAGCACATCACCTGGATGTGGCTCCCATAGCCCTCTTCTGCTCTCTGCTGCCCACTGAAAATCCATTCATAGGGACTACAGAGTGCCCAAAGGGTCAAAAATAGCTTATTATTATTATTATTATTATTATTATTTAAAATGTTTTTCAGTGTGGGAATGTGGCCTGTGTGGGTGGTTTGGAAGGCAGACCCCGGATCTCCTGCAGTTGCCTACACCTGCTCCAGCAGCCTACAGTGCTGCTGTCTGCTCCTCAACTCAACAGATTAATACAAAACCACACACGGCACAAGTGTGTATGCAGGTCAGGATTACTTACTTACTTACATTTATGCCCACTCCCCTGGACTGACATGTGTACTTCTTTTGGCTACTGGGTTCCTTAATGGCCCCTCATGACTTTTGAGAACACCTGAAACTTCAACCTGTTCTGGATGGGGTTGCACTCCCCTTGAAGGAGCGGGTTCGTAGCTTGGGGGTTCTCCTAGAACCATCTCTGTCACTTGAGGCGCAGGTGGCCTCAGTGGCACGGAGTGCCTTCTACCAACTTCGGTTGGTGGCCCAGCTACGTCCCTATCTGGACAGGGATAACCTGGCTTCAGTTGTCCATGCTCTGGTAACCTCCAAGTTAGATTACTGCAATGCACTCTACGTGGGGCTGCCTTTGAAGGTGGTTCGGAAGCTGCAGCTTGTGCAAAATGCAGCGGCCAGATTGATAACCGGAACCAGGAGGTTCGAACGTATAAGACCTACTCTGGCCCGCTTGCATTGGCTGCCTGCATGTTTCCAAGCCCGATTCAAGGTGCTGGTTTTAACCTATAAAGCCTTACATGGCTTGGGATCACAATACCTGATGAAACGCCTTTCCCGACATGAACCTACCCGAACACTACGTTCAACATCTAAGGCCCTCCTCCGAGGGAAGCTCGGAGGTTGGCAACAAGAGGGCCTTCTCTGTGGTGGCCCCCCAATTGTGGAACGATCTCCCCGACGAGGCCCGCCTGGCGCCAACATTGTTATCTTTTCGGCGCCAGGTCAAGACTTTCCTCTTCTCTCAGGTATTTGGCAATATCTGAGGAGCCTGGTTTTGTTTTGTTTTGTTTTGGTTTTTGTAGCTTTTTGAAGTGTTGTAGTGGTTTTTAAATGTACAGATTGTGTGTATGTTGTATGTTTTTGCTATTTTAATTTTTGTATATTGTTTTTAATTGCTTTTAATCCTATGTAAACCGCCCAGAGAGCTTCGGCTATGGGGCGGTATACAAACGTAATAAATAAATAAATGTTACCAAATTGCCAACAGGGCAACATCCTGTTGATTTGAAACATACATATCCCACCTTTCCGTCAGAGACCCTCAAGGTAGTTATGACTGACAAGGTGGTTTCCCAATTTTACAATACTGCGATTGTCACATAATTGGCTGAGGATTTTAGTCTAAGATTTTTTTTCCCTTTGAAGGTGCAAAGTAAAGAAATCCGAAAGGTAGCCTAACCTGCAGGAATGAAAAATCCAGTTTATCAGCTAGCCGGGATAGTGAAGAGAAGGCATTTCCTGTTGTGGCTTATTCCATCTCTGCCCTCTGCTCCACGCCACTGCAGTGTCCACTGTTCTGCTCTGTCCAAATACATTTTTATTAGGGTATGCCTAGATCAGTCAGCAGGCATCTCAGCCACACTTGTGCTTGGTGGACAGCCTGGTCTTTCTTTCCCTGCACAAGGCATGCCTGAAATAACCCAACTCAACATTGATTGATGACGCCCCAGTTTACATGCTTACCTTCTGATGGGTTGAAAGAGCCAGAATTAATGGGCTTATTATCGAGAAAATATTTCACTTAGACTTTGAGTTTGGAATCTGTTTATATGCTGCAGACACCATCACTGGGTTCATAGAGTTGCAAGGGATAGGCGGGAGTCAATTTAAAGGGGGTTATGTGCACGCTGAAGCGTGCGACCTTGAGAAATAGATGGGTTTGAAAGTTTCTAGAAATATATCAAAGTGCAGCTGTGACAGCGAATGTCCAATATTTTGATGAATATGAACATTATGCAAGTGATAATCCTAGACTGTTTTGTCTGAAAACTCAGGTATACACATTGGTGGTCATCTAAATATGACTGAATACATGAATCCCCTGTATTGACCATTGTTCTGTCTAGTTCAGCACTGTCTACTCTGTTGGTTGCTTTCTATAGATTCATGTCCAGGTCCTGCCCAGATCTGCTTAAGGAAGTTCTTTGAACTGGAGATACCAAAGAGTGAACTTTTTATCTGAGCAATTTGATATGTCTATGGACTTCCAGTTACATCTTATTCAGCAAAAACTTTTGGTTTGGATCTATCAGACACAATGTCCCTTTAACGAAGTTAATATTTCTTTTGTTCATATGTTCTGGAAATGTCCAATAGTTGCCTCCTTTTGGGAGGAAATCATCAACCGCATAAACTTTGTGTTGGAAAGCTCTTTAGTATTTTATATGTTATCTTAAATTATGTGCCTGCTTCTTGGAATGTAACACCTGGCCAGAGTAAATGGATTTTTCGCACCCTCTTGGGTGCTAAAAGACTGATACTACAACATTGGAAATATAAAAGCTCACCACCTATAATGCAATGGATTGAAGATCTAACAACACTAAAAACATTTGAAAGGGTAGAATATAGGCACCATTTATTAATGGAATTATATTTGGATATTTAGTCTGTCTTTACTGAAATTCTGTGTAATTTACTCCTTCCCCCTTTTTTCTTTTTCATTTAGAACATTGTAGTATTTGAAACTGAAGCATTTGAAATATGTAGTTACATTTGCTTTTTGCTTTTTGCTTTTATTGTTTTATTTTGTTAAAACTTATTAAAATTGATAAAAAGGAATGAACTTGGCACTTCTATGTGAAAAGCTCTATGGACCCTCCCCATGTTATCAGCATCTATGAATGCATGTTCAAAAAGGGGGACATTCAAAACATTCATCTGCACTAGTCAGCATTTACGCTTGAGTAGGAATGGGTAAGAATTTCATTTGATTTGTTTTTATTATTTATTTATTTATCTATTCAATTTATATCCCGCTTACATGCAAAATACTCTAGGTGACATACAGAGTTAAAAGCAACTTAAACAAGACAAAATAATTATATATGACATAAAACAATATATAGCAATAAATCTTGCTATATATATATTGAGGGTTGGACTAGATGATCCTTGTGGTCACCTGTGGTCCCTTCCAACTCAACAATTCTATGATATAACATAAAACAATATATTTCATGATAAGAATTTACCATAATCCACAAATGTCTCCATAAATGGAATGGAAATAACAAGATGTTGTTTTTAAATGCAATGTGAGAGAAAGCAAAACTGACAGATTCATCTATCCAGGTAAAAGGCTTTCAATCCTTGTGTATTCGGCCATGTTTCTAGTGCTGAATTTGGGTTGCCACTTCTTTTTTCTGATAGGCTCCTCATCCTTAACAGCTACATGGCAGGCAGGCACAGCATGATCTTCTCTATACTAGGTATTGTATTTGGCTGGTGCAGATGGTTGAAATTTTTTTGATTGTTTGATAATAACTTATCAAAAGTTGTAAATTCTTTCATAAACAGGATGGAAAGAACTTAATAGTAAAAATAAATTGGAGAAAGCGAACTGACAGATTTGTCCATTCTTCTTAGTCCTTACACATGACTGTAGGTTTTTTTAAAAACATATTTTTTACAAAATGAAGGAAAGAGAACAAATCAACAGTATATAAAAGCAAGAAAGATGGTCTACAAATATCAGAGTTAACTGATGGTAAACACATTCTTATACTATAAAGAAAATACTTAGAAGCTTAAATAATTAACAATGGGTTGTTTTTCATCATATAAAGCATAAAGATGCACTACATCTTGGGTCTAATATTCCAGTACACTTGTGTAATCATACTGAATACATGATAAATAAACTCCATTTCTCAAGGAAACTATTTTGCTGTTTTCTTCCTTCTCTTAACCTAGCTATATTTTAAGTTCAACCATACACACTGCATCTTGTACTCTAATTATCTAATCAACCAGAGAAGAAAAATGATTTTTCCTACTTGAAGCAAATAGCTTTTCATGCAGCTGCCAACAGTCCTCATCATTTCTATATCCTGTCGACACTACGTATTGAACAACACAATAGTACTGTTATAGGTAATAGTAAAGTATAAATTAATGTAAATCCAGTCCTATTTTCAATTGTATTTATAATAGAAATTCTAATCTTAGGGCATGTCCAACATATATGATATATGCTTTAGGATGGCTACAATGACAGCAATTATTATTTATCTTTGTATACATCCTCCAAAAGCTAGCTGGAGTCAAATGCCAACAAACCACTATTTTAGACAAACCTTTGAGATTTGTACAAATAATTTGTTGTGGTACATTTTTCCAAACCCAGCTCCATACCTCTGGTACTTCAGACTTTGTATCTAATTCCCATTTCTGTTGATATGCATTTCTTAATGAGTCTAAGCTCCAATTAAGTTACATAATTGACTTAATATTTTCTTAATAGTACTAAGTATCAACACTTCAAACCTTTGGGCTAAATATGGTCCCATTGGGTGGACCACATTTTCTCAAAAATTGCTAACTATATGTCTGATCTGCAAATATTGGAACATTGAGGGATGAAAATGTATCTTTCCCCAATTATATCTTAGGATATATAGTTTTAGCTACCCCATTCTGAAACAAAGAGCTAGATCCAGCAAAATCCCCCTGCAGATGGAAGGGTTCTTTCCATCTGTGGGAGGCTTTTGATCCAACACAGCTCTTCAATTGGCTGAACAGGGGAGAAGGTGATCTTCTCTGCTGTCTTCTCTGTTGACATTCACTGTAACACATGTTTTACCATTGTCTTTTTGGCTATGAACACTGCAACTGCCACTTGATAACACCTTCAGCCTTATACATCCAGGCAAAAATGTTCTACTGATTTTCTTTGAAGAAAGAAAAGACATCTGAAGTATTAATCACTGAAGTTCTCGGAGCTAGATGGAGGGCTCAGTTGCATGACCTTGTCAGTGCTAGAGGTGAATACACCAGCTCTGGTAGACACACGCAAAAGGAATTGAAAAAATTGTGCCTCTGAAGTCTCTCAATCCAGCTTGTTAAGTATAAAGACCTTGGACTAATATTAGATCAGTTGGAACAGGTACTAGTTGATAGTTCATATAACTGTATTTATGTTATTTAGTACATTTCTCATCTACCCAATAACTAATGTTCTCTGGGCAGATTATAACCAGTTAAGAACATAAAATGCCATTTTTAAACAGTCAAAATAGAAAAATACAATAAAAATATTTAAAAGGATAAAATACAAGATAATAAACAACAAAAAGCAGAGTAATGATAGCTTAGCACTAGGTCTCTAAAATTAGTAAATAAACAAATTAATATCTCAGGTATATAACATTTTATGGAATGTAATGTGAGAACAACCAGGAACAAGGACCTTCAATCAGAGGTCCCTGTAGGAATATGGAATTATCTTCAGAAACAGGTAGATCAACTTTTGTGAAAGAGAACTATGCAAAGCTCCACCGACCTGCCTCCTTCCCAAAACTAGCGTTTCCATTCATTTTTAGGGTTTCCCCTAGGAAGGGCTAAATCTCCCACTTGTGCAACAGAATTGGTGGGATCCACCATGTGCGGAAGGGAATTGGCGGGACAGAAAGTAATTGGCAAGGGTGTAAGTGCCCCATTGGATTCTGCCCAAAGTTAATATCAGTTAATAAAAATCTGGGGCAAAAGTTACCTCTTGACCCAAAGATTCTTTATTAACAAATTTTAAAAGGTTCATAGATAAGGATAAAGAAGTAAGCCTTTATCACACGTTTGTCGTAGCTAGAGTAATATATGCAAAGCACTGAAAAATAATCAAATCCCAAGAATTAGGGACTGGTATATTAAGTTATGGGATTTTGCACTTCTAAATGAATTAACTTGGATTATTAAAGCTCGTCAGGGAGGGAGGTCTTGTGCTATGCTTGTGCTTTGTAAACCGCCCAGAGAGCTTCGGCTATGGGGTGGTATATAAGTGCAATAAATAATAATAATAATAATAATAATAATAACAACCAATTCTGGAACAGTCAATAAGTGATGATGATTGGTAACTAGGGCCATGCACAGCCCCCAATTCGGGGTTCCCAATGAGCCCCAAGTTGACTTGGGATGCCTCGATCCCAGGACACCTTGCATCAGCTTTGGTTCCATTGGACTCCCCCCATTCCCAGCTGCTCCCCACTGTTTCCTCCCAGCTGGATTTCGGTTTTGGGACTGAGGTGAAGCACAGCCTGTTGTTGTTGTTGTAGATCTCTTTTTCCATTGGAATTTAATTTGTAAAATCAACAAAAATGTGCAAAAGAAAGTATAAAGAGTTTAGAGAAACGAAAGAATGTAAACAAAAGCCATTTAATGTACAGTAATCATAATCTCCATAGGATTCATAGAAATCATTTCTTCCTTTATCACCAGTAATCAGGAAGACTTTAAAGCAGTGATCTTCACTATTAATCAAGCAGAAGCAACTTTGGCAACGCTCATGCGGTCATTTGGGGGCCTCTACTCTTCCCTACCCCCTGGTCAAGCAGAGCCCTATTTGGGGCCTCTCTTCTCCACCCCCTCCATGTAATCCATGCAAGGCCTCATCAGTCACTCACTGAGTCCTCAGGTAGGTAAATTCCAACAGGCTCATTCTTGGTCCTTGGATAGAGAGGGATCATTTTCCTCATCACTGAGAAAGTGCTGTGCTCTACTAAGTGCTGCAAAATCTCCCAGTACAGGTCCACATTGCATTCCCACATACACACATTCCTCTCCACCTCCAGTGTCTGCTGCAGCTAGCCAGTCACATGGCTCTTTGCCTTTGGAGCTC
This sequence comes from Anniella stebbinsi, assembly GCA_029215795.1. Taxonomy (NCBI): domain Eukaryota; kingdom Metazoa; phylum Chordata; class Lepidosauria; order Squamata; family Anniellidae; genus Anniella; species Anniella stebbinsi. Next base: position 33,957,024 of record JARDYH010000005.1, read on the forward strand.
CTCCCCCTTCACAGCTAATTGGCTGATTGGTCCTGCATTCTCCTAACCCACCACCATCTTAAAGCTGACAAGTGGCAGGTCTCTTGATTCTCCACCTCAAAATCTCTTCCTTTAATCCAGATAGCAGCAGTTGAGCTACCACTAAAGCAAACAGCAAGGCAAAATTAGAAAGTCCCTGCTGAGAGTGAGAAGCTATTGGAGAAAGAGAAGCTGTTGCAGAAAGAGAGAACGGGAGAGTGAGAGAAGCCAAAATTAAAATGATTAGGAGCTGCTACTGGCCCTTGGGTCTTGCAGGGAAAAAGACTGCCTAAAAGCACTGTAAGCATTCATCAGGTGTGTAGTATTTTTAAGCAGGATTTTGTTGCTGGGCTAAACATTATGGGAATATCACCCTTAATGTAAGCCCTATGATGAGCTCTCCCTCCCTCCCTCTCTCTCTCTCTCTCTCTCTCTCTCTCATAATATCTAGGATGCATAACATTGCCCAATAACACAGAAACACTGCATAACACATGGAACATGGGACTGACAAAGACACTGAGGCAGGGAGAAGGAGAGCTGGGCCTAATCTACATCAAGCAGGATATTGCACTATGAAAGTGATATGAAAGCAGTATATAAAAGGCAGGAGCCACACTAAGCAGGATATAGTGGTATGAAAGCAGTCTATGTAGGCTGACCATATGAAAAGGAGGACAGGGCTCATGTAACTTTAACAGTTGTAGAGAAAAGGAAATTTTAGCCAGTGTCATTTGCATGCGATTAGTTCCTGATGAAATTCGCTCTTCATCACAACAGTTAAAGGTGCAGGAGCTGTACTAGAGTGACCATATACAAAAGAAGGCAGGGCCCCTGTAACTTTAACTGTTGTGATAAAGAGGGAATTTCACCAGGAACTAATTGCATACAAATGACACTGGCTGTAATTCCCTTTTCTCTACAACTGTTAAAGTTACATGAGCCCTGACCTCCTTTTCCTATGGTCAGCCTAAGTATATGGTATGTGTCAATGGGCCCCAACAGTTGTCAGCGCACTTCAATACCTCTATAAAGCAGTAATGTGGCCGTTATCACACGGGCAGTTTGATGCACACCCGCCGCAAGTTTGATCTACTTACTCAGTGCTGGACTTGCACGATGTCGTCCCCCTCATGCTGTTCTCTCACCCTGAGGTCTGGGTTTTTAGTTTCCATTTTGATGTATCCCTGAATGGGCAAAGTCCGATAGGCACAGGCAGGTATTGCAGGTATCGCAGGCACTGTAGCAATACCGAGCACTTGTAAACCAAAACGCTAGACTTGCATAGGAAACGGAGGGGGAACCCACAAAAGCAAACCGGGGGGGGGGGGGGAATGTAGGTGTGATAAAGCCCTAAGGCTTCTGCATTTTATATACCGCTTTCATACCACTTTCATAGTGCAATATCTTACTTGGTGTAGATTAGGCCCTGGTCACAGAGATATAATTTTCAGCAGCATCCCTGTGTCAGGCACAGCATACTATGCAGCCCAGCACTTTCTTTCAACAGATGTTGGCTGTTGTTTTTACTGCTAAGGCAGATGGTTCCAGTATGAAGGCTTGGAGGCACCGGCAGTGACCTCATCACCCTGAGCCATATTAAAGCTGCTCCAGCCTTCTTCTTAACAATGCAATTGGTGCATCACTTTCCACCTTGCTTACACGCCCCGAATGTGAAAAGTCTATAGAGACTGAGAGATCTGCATAACGGTATGCAGTGTAAAGGCAGCCTGAGGAATATGGTCCAAGTTTAGAAAGTTGGGATGGAGAAAGTGAATATGAACATGTGGACAAAATGGAGTCAAGATTTTCATAATCAACAACAATTTGGCATTTTGAAAGCTCCTGCAGAGTACAAAGAACTTCCCTGGAAATGTTGCGCCTTGTCACACATCCATTCATTATAGGTTTCTGCTTGGGAAAGAAACCATTTAAGCTCTTGCAGAGTGAAATGAAATGCTACACGGCAGGCTGGCCTCTCCTGCTACTTTCTTCATAGAAATACAGTTTTGAGAAATACATTCTGTACTTCAGTATGGATCAGATTCCTCTGTTGCGATTATGTATTTAATGTGTCGCACACGCCAACGGGAACACAAAAGGTTCTGGGAGGTTTCTGTAAGCAACCTTTTGCATTAGAGGCCACGATAATGTACCATCAAATGTTTTGTCATGTAAGGTAGGCACCGATATGCTAAATGTAAAAGGTATTTGCTGCATTTCTTCATGGATCTTGAGGTTGCTGGGTTTTTTTTTTCTCCCCTTAGTACATTTGGAGAATAGCACTGATAAATACTTTGCTGCAATTACTGCAGTACCTCCCACACCCCCAACCCAGCATCAGCTGTTACACTTTAAGGAATCTTTCCCTCCCTGCTGTAAACTGAAGTGAACCCTCTGGGAGCTATAGTTAGATCCATGCTGGAAGTCTCATGCTCAGGACAATCTAGTGAAATTCAGACCTGTTTTTCTGGTTGCCTTGCTTTCAAAACAGGACATAGCCTACATAGAGTCTCTCTCAGGCTTCCTTCAATAGGCACAGGTTTGGGGTGGCATGCAGTCTGTATTCCTCCCCATTCCCCCCACCCTGGTACTCACCTTTGAAAGATGGTTGGATAAGTTTTAGAAATTCTCAAGCTTGGACTGGTTGACATGATTTGAGATCAGGAAGAAATATCTAGTCAAATTCTATTGAGGCGCTGGGTTTTTTGTTTGTCTGTTTGTTTGTTTTGTTTTATGGGGAGGACAGAATTGGGTGGGAAGAGGTGGTCAAGTATGTATTTGCATTTGCTTTTTCTTCTTTTAGTTAACGAATTAAAGCAATGCAACTATTTTACGAGAGTACAAAATAGAATTTGAAACCAGAAAAGAAGACAGGAAGAAGGAAGAAAAAGGAAATGGGAGAAAGAGCCTAAACAACAGGGAAATCAATGGAGAAGGTGTCTGAGATGAAGCACCTGAAATGGGGCCAAAGAACCCTGCTTCATGGTGGGAATTCTTCATTTGTTTGACAGTCTCTGAAGTATCTTTTCTGCTGAAGGTGATTTTTTCCCCTCCATTGGCTGAAACATCCAGTTAAGTAGAACTTCAGTCCATTGCTCAACTGTGGCAGGGTTCTTATATTATTATTATTATTATTATTATTATTATTATTATTATTACTACATCTATATCCCACCTTTTTGTCTTCTTGCAAGGAAACCCCAAATTGACTTACATGGTCCTCCTTCTGTCCCTTTTGTCTTCACAACTGTGAGGTACGTCTGAGAGTTGCAATTGTCCCAAAGTCACCCAGTGAGCTTCATGCTCAAATGGGACTAGAGCTTGGATCTCCTGACTCCCAGCCCAGCACTCTAAACGCTACAAGACACTGGCTCTCATATCCTTTGAGTACTGAAGTACCAACTGTTTAGCTATGTCTGTCTATACTGTATGAAGAAGCCAGTATTTTTCTCTTCTGGCATGATTTCCCACATTGCAGTTTGTGTCTTTCACTTCAGAGCTATTGGCCCTATTCAGACAATACACTAAGCCATGATGGCTTAGTGTGCCGTGTGAATAGTGTTTTTTCCTAACCATGGTGGCTACATAACCATGGCTTAACCATGCTCACTAACCCCTTGCTGCAAAAGGGTTAGCTGTTCTAACCATGGCTTAGCATCTTGTCTGAACAGACCCATTGTCTTGCTTGCTTTCCTGAGACATATGAAGCTGTTGGCTCTTCATGCACCACTCTGTGCTGAAGCTTTTCTGTACATCAGATTCAGTCACACCCCAGAGCCCAAGCTCAATTGGGATTGATTTGGGTGCTTCCCAAAATGAAGGGGGCCACCCTTCGAAGTGAACTGGAACTGAAGCTGGACCATCCTCAAGCCTTTGTTCACAAGTTGGCTTCACAAAGGCAGACAGTGTGACTCCAAAAATAGCATCTTTTGCTTCATTTCCATTGATGGGGTGGAAAGGGAGGAAGGGATTGTGGTTGAGTCCACCTTCTAATTCTAAAGCATATTTTATCAGAGGCTGTCCATTCACTGTGCTTTGGGGGAGGACAAGGATGAGGCTGGTAGCATTCTTCCAATGGGGGGGAAAAAGCCTCAAACAGGTTTTCAACCATCACAACTCCCTAGTCCTGCACCTATCCTTCTGAAATTTTACACAGGTGTGCAGTTTTCATACAAATTGTCCAGCACTCCTGGGAAGGGGAAGCAAATCATTTTGCAAGGGGAGTCTTCAACCATTCTGAAGACTCCCCTTGTGCATATTCTTCTGAAACTTTTCAGTTTTGTTATTTAGCATCACTCCTATTGTTGTCTGTCATTTTCAGAAGTAAGGTGCACAGGGAACATAAAGAGATAAGCCACATCCTTCTTAAAATTTGACTGTGCATTGCTGGTGGGCAGAAAAGCAACACATAAATAGTTCTAATAAATAAAATAAATATTGCAAAGTTGAGCAGTTTGTGGCCATCCAGATGTTGTAGGATTCCAAGTCCCAGCATCTCTTAGCATTGGCTTTGCTGGCCAGGACTGATGGCAGCTGCATTCAACAACAACTGGAAGGCCATCGTGCAGCCAAGTCTGTTGAGGATAATTATGGTGACCCTATGAAAACGAGGACAAGGCTCTTGTACCTTCAACAGTTGTATAGAAAAGGGAATTTCAGCAGGTGTCATTTGCATGCATGCAGCACCTGGTGAATTTCCCTCTTCATCACAACAGTTAAATCTGCAGGAGCCCTGCCCTCTTTTACTAGTGACCAGATACAAAAGAGGGCAGGGCTCCTGCAGCTTTCACTGTTGTGATGAAGAGGGTATTTCACCAGGTGCTGCATGCATGCAAATAACACCTGCTGAAATTGCCTTTGGGTGCCTCTTCACGAGAGGTTTAATGCTCTTTGAAGTCTCATTAAAAAAATTACCTCCGCACCAGCGGAGCGCAAATGGGGCGTAGAGGCGCGTTATCTCTCCGATTATGCGCATTATTGAATCGCGTTAAATCGCGAGTTTTATTTTGCTCCGTCCGTTAAAGCACATTTTGACTGTGTGAATATGCGCTTATGCGGATTAACTACTTGTAAACCGCATTTTGGACATCCATGAATGCGCTTCGCCGCCTCTCATGCAGAGGGATTAAGCGTAAATGCGCTTCTGCAATTATGCGCATAATCGGCTAACCAGGCGCAAAAGCGAGGGGACCTTTTCTACACAACTATTAGAGATACAGGAGACCTGTCCTCCTTTCCGTAGGGTCACCCTAAGGATATACTGCACTGTGTCTCACCTCTCAGTCATGTGAGGACAGCTAAGAGGTGTCTGTGGCAGGACACACACACCACTGTGTAATGGTCTTCTCTCAGAATCAGCCTTTTTCTTGATGGCATTTTGCTGCCAAGTAGAGACGTGTTGCGTTTTGAGGGCATTCCCTATAGCCTGATATGATCTTAATTGCCTGACTTGACCTATGTGGCATGTTAAAGAACTGAAATGAGTATGCTATTCCATAGACTGCTGCTTCCTTGCAGTTTTATGTTTGTTTGTTCTTTAGTATTTGTATGGAGTATTTCAAATTACCTATGTTTCATGGTCTTACATTTAATTCTGATCATGTACATCATTTGGGGTGCAAAATGTGCCACAGAATGCATCTAATAAATGTCAAGAAAAGAATATATTAAAAAATGAATGGCAGCCATGATAAACTTTAACTTTGCAGGAATTAATAAAGGCACTTTACATAAATGTTTGCTATCAGGATCTTTAATAGCAAAAATTGTACGTTTTTCAAAAAATCATGTTACAATGGAAATTAATGAAACACTGAAGTTTTATATTTTATTTTATCCCTTTTTATGAAGGCACTTGGCTCTGAACACTTTAGGCTAGTAATGCTTCAAACTGTGATGTAGGAACTTGTGATGGCACATAGCCTGCTTTCAGGTGGTCCAGAGAGCTATGAAAAAATTAGAGAAAAACAAAGCCTTTTGCACTAGTAAAATTGGCACCATATTAAGACATAATGCCTTTTGCAGCTAAATTAAGCAGATGCAGTAAATGGAAAGGAAAAGTGCTGTTATGTAGCTGGCAAATATACAAAAGCAATATACAACAAAATATACAATACATAATAAAAGCAAGCAAGCAAGCAAGCAAGCAAGCAAACAAAAACTAGAACACTTTAAAAACAGACGAGACACAATTTTAAGAGCCAGAGCGACCAATGCCACCTGTCTAAAACTTAGTGATGATGTAGCCAGGCTGACCACTTTTTGGAGGAAGTTCCACACTTGAGGTGCTTCCACTAAAAAGGCCCTGTCCCATGTATTCACCAGCGTAACCTCTCTTGTTGATGGGCCATGCAGCAGGCCCTTTGATGAAGACCTCCCATTAGGGACAGGCTCCTACAGGAGGAGGTGGTTCTTTGGATATCCTGGCCCCAAATCGTTTAGGGATTTATAGGTCAAAAACCAGCATTTTGAATTGGGCTCAGAAAAAAAACTAGAAGCCAGTAAGGTAGCCATGTGTCCTCTTTTACAGAGGCCAGCCCTCTATTTGAAGGGATGTTTGGTCCAACTCAAGTTTAGAGATAATGAACCATCAGAACTGTTGCCCATCAACAATTAGCATCTGAACAGCAGGATGGAAACAGGATGGAAACAAGACAGACATACAGGGTCACCTGGTCACCATCTTACACACTATGGTGAGATGTACTGTATTTCCATTTAAATTATAATGGTTTGGGATGCAGCCCCCCCCCCCCACACACACCCTTTCAATCTCCTTCAGAGGATTGGCAAAGCTCCCAGAGGAGATTTGGAAGGCACACAGAGGCAGATCTGTATATGGGAGTAGAGGATACAGAAGTCCCATTCCACTAGCAGTATTATTCTACACCACAATCATTATTTCTAAATTCTCATCTATACTTAAAAATTAGTGTAATGTAGGCAGATTGCTGTCCTCTTTCTGGTGATGCATTCCCACTTTGGTGATACATAAGTAGGCACCCTAGAAGTCAGTGCAGTTGGTCAAAGAGCAGTGATACACGCTCTCTAAAGTGCACACCAGACAAGAATCTCGGTGCTGCATTTTGTACTCACTGTATCATTTCTGACTACTTGTCAAGGCAGTCTCACAGAGATTGCATGGTGGTAGTCTAAATGAGAGGGAATGGAGGCACAGATTGCCATGGTCAAATCCAAAATACCGAGTAAGGCATGCCGCTGGCACACCTATGGAAGGTGGGCTAAGGTGCACCTGGCCACAGCAGCCACCTGGCCTTCCAGGTACAACATTGGGTCTAAGAGTACCTTCAAGCTGTGAATGTGGTCCTTCAGAGGGAGTGCAACACCATGCAGAACAGGTTGTGCTCACAATCCCGGGTTGAATGTTTAGCTCTCAGTCTTATTTGGATTGAGCCTCAAATTGTTCACCCTTATGCAATTCCTCACTGAATCCAGACAATGGATGCAAGAACAATACAAGAATGGACAGAAAAAGCCATTTAACTTTTGATGAGAAGCTTCTACTAGGAACTGGTGGAGTCTCTGTCTATGTTATTATAACGAGCATGTGAACAATGTATGTAAAAACCTTTTGGCACTCACGAACTTGTGATGGGAAACTGCTCCAGGAAACCATCATTGATTGTGGCACTGTCTCATTTCAGCTTGAAGGTGAGAACAACATTTGTTCTGTAATGCTGATGCATGAATAAAGCAGCTACCAAAGTCAGCATTAAGCTAGTGTCCCATGAAGTAATTGCAGCCAGTGAATTATATTGGAAAGAAGATCTGAACAGTTCAGTTCATTAATGATATTGAATTTGAACTTAATACTTCAAAGTGTGTTTAAAATCAAACTCATGTGGAGTCGTCTCTTTATATAATATGTTAAAAAGGCTTTCATATTATCTTGTTTTAATATGATGTGAAATGGCTTGAATGTCTTTCTCATTTACTATAATGGATTTTTAAGACTAGGGCAAGATCTACACCAAGCAGGATGTAGCGGTATGAAAGTGTTATATAGGCTGACCATCTGAAAAGGAGGACAGGGCTCCTGTAACTTTAACAGTTGTAGAGAAAAGGGAATTTCAGCCAGAGTCATTTGTATGCAATTAGTTTCTGGTGAGATTCCCTCTTCATCACAACTGTTAAAGGTGCAGGCACTATACTAGAGTGACCATATACAAAAGAAGGCAGGGCTCTGCAACTTTAACTGTTGTGATGAAGAGGGAATTTCACCAGGAACTAATTGCCTACAAATGACACTGGCTGAAATTCCCTTTTCTCTACAACAGTTAAAGTTACAGGAGCCCTGTCCTCCTTTTCATATGGTCAGTCTATGTTATATAAAAGGCAGGAACCACACCAAGCAGGATATAGTGGTATATGATATGTGTCATGGGCCCCAACAATCGTTAGTGCACTTCAATACTGCTATAAAGCAGTTGTGTGGCTCCTGCTGTTTATATACTACTTTCATACTGCTTTCATACCACTATATCTTGCTTGGTGTAAATCTGGCAAGGGTTGTTGTTATCCCTTCTCCCTGATGAGCCTCCTTCTCTCTCTTCCCAGTCCTGCTAAATTATTGGTAGGTGGGTCCTTTTTTTGGTGTCTCTGTGGAAGTACTTCGATTTGCTGTATTAGCGATGGCTGGATTGGTGCCAACCATAGTCAACATAATGCAAGCTTGAACCTTAGCATACAATTGTTATACACATCTGTAACACTCACCTTTGTATTGATAACACTTTGTATTGATGACGTTTTGTCCCAGCTGTTAATGGCATTTCAACATCTGGTCAGATGCAGTGTGATGGTTATTGTTGTTTTCAAATAAGTTTCTTTGTATTAAATTCCCTGTCTGATTTTTTTTTAAAAAAAATGGTTTAGATGACTTGAACATTTTAAAAAAAATAGTTTTGAATAAAGAAGCTAAAAGAAAATTGTGCCCTGGTTTGTATGGTCAAAATTTCCCAGTGCAATGGAGCTCAATTGCTGCAGTTGCATGTGCAGAAATACAATTTGAATTAGGGATGTGCATCGTATTGGTCCGATGTCAGAGTCCGATACGATACGGAGGAAATCAGACATCGGATGGCTGATCCCGATGCTGGGCCGGGGAGCTCCGATTTGATCCAATGTGATAAGGCTCGATCCGATGTGCATCGGATAAAATCGGAGCATCGGACCGCCATTTTAGGTGTTTTCCCCATAGGCTTGCACTGGGGGAAAGAAAGCTTTCCCCCAATGCAAGTCTATGGGGAAAACACTGGGCCGGCCCTCCCTCCCGCTCTCCCCACTCACCAGCATGCCGCTGCCGCCCGCTGTTGCTGCCCGCTGCCCTCTGCTGTTTCCGTACTACTGAGAATCAGGCTTTGTGGCCTGGTTCCCGTTAAAGTGCCGGCAGAACTTCTGGGCAGCAACTGCATAATTTCAGGTGAGGGCAGGGAGAGCAGTCAGCACCTGCAGCAGTTGAGTAGACGGAGCCCTCCTTTTTCTTCTTTTACTTAGGTGAGCAGACTCAGCAGAAAAAAAAATCAGGTTTCCCTCCCCCTTCTTTCCCCCTCAGTTCCCCTTTTTGTGCAACAGGAATTGCTGTCTGTAACAGAAAAAAATGTGCTTCCAAGGGAATGCTTTTGGGTTGGATCAATATGGATCCCCCCCCCCCAGCTTTGCAAGCAGGACATTAATTTTATTATTCATTGCATTTGCTTATTTGTTGCATTTATATCCTACTTTTTTTCCTCCTTAAGGAACCCAAGGCAGCACATATAATCCTTCTCCTCTCCATTTTATCCTCACAACAACAACCCTGTGAGGTAGATTGGGCTGAGAGTCTGTGACTGGCCCAGTGAACTTCCATGGCAGAGTGGGGACTAGAACCCAGATCTCCCAACTCCCAGTCCAGCACTCCAATCACTACGCCACACTGGCTCTCCGTTTCCTCTTTCTGTGCCAGGGCTTGCAGCCATGGATTCAAAATACTGCTTTTCTGCTTTGCTATGTGGAACTCTTCCCCACCCCCAGAGCTTGTCTGAATAAAAATGTCTGTGCCTGCCGGCAGAAGTATAACAAAGATGGAGCTAGCCTGGTCTGTTCTGGCTAGCTCCTTGTGTCTCTGTATGTCACTGATCTAAGATGTTCCTGCTTATTGGATGAAAGCCAATCCAAGAGGCTGACTTCTACAGAGATGCAGTGGGAAACCTCGTCTGTGGATGGGTTCATTAGATTCACAGGAACCCTTCATTTAGGTTTATTTCTTGTGGCATACCTTGGCACACAAAGCATGGGAATTACTGCTCTATGACCTCTGATGTAGCATTTAAAGTACTGAATTAGGCCTGGGGAAACCCATGTTCAAATCCTGACACAACTACAAAGCTCACTGGGTGACCTAAGAATTAAAAAAATATCAAGCAAATTCCCAAGTTATTTTAAGCTCTGGCTAAAAAAAAAAAAAAAAATAGCCAGAGGTATGCCAATTTCTTATTTTTACCTGTAGCAAATGCCCATTTTTTTGTTGCGTAAATTGGAGATATTCCCGAGAGACACTGTCTTGTGAAGGACGTTAACCAGATATGGAACCAATGCTCCTATTCATTAAAATGATTTGAGAGCCTCTTAGCAGGTATGAGTTTAATTTAATGGGTGAGCTCCTTTGATTTGTAGTGAGATTACCTCAGAAAGAGCACTGGCTCTTGTATATGCAGACCCAGTTCTACGTGTCCTACGGGTGGTTAAAATGTCAGCCATCAGTTTTGGCTTGGCAGAAGCCACTCCGCTCAAATGTTTTGTGACATGATGTGTTCCGAGCCAGCATGAGTCATGTGCCTGTCTTTGATTGTGTGGAGGGCTTAATGTGTGACCAGGCAACCATTTCCACAATTGTGGCAGCACTTTTTCAAGTCCCTGTGCTGACAAAAAACAGCGCTGGGTTGCTGTGCCTGTGTCTGTAGACTGGCCAGTTGTTGCATTATGTTCTCCTTGTGAACGTGTTCCCAGATTTGTTTGGTACCAATTCCATTTGGCTGTGTGGATGAGCCTGCTGTGGTAAGCTTCTGATTTTGTTTGTAATTGTGCATCTAATGGAGGTATAATGGAGTCGTGGGTGGTGAAAGAGATGGGGACAGTGTGTCATCCTTTTTTTAAAAAGTTTTTGCTATACTCCAAACCCGGAATAAGTCACATAATGTGGCCTCATGTCTTTTACAGAGGAACATCCTCTATTTGATGGTGCCCTCTGGTTGAAGGGCTGTCCTGTCCAATTCCAGTTCAAAGATAAAGATGCATGAGAAGAAGGGAGAGCAGCGAGAGGCCTTGAAGCTGCCCGTCAGTAGTTAGCACCTGAAAAGCAGTCTAAATAGGCAGGGACACAGGTCACTAGGTCACAGTCTGCTGCCTTATGTATTTCTATTTAAAGTAGAATAATAATTTCAAAATTTGCACCTAGACATATAAATTAGCACATGCAAAATGTATGCAAACTGCTGACCTCTTTTTTTGGTGTTTCATTTCCTCTATTTGGAGATTCATAACAACAACAAAATGGAAGGTAGGAAAGCCTGTGATGATCTTGTCTGTGTGAACAGAACACAGGGAGACAGATCAGCTGGGACAAATATGTTACAACTTTGTTTAAAGTAGTATACGCTGGCACAAACTAAATATCTTTAGCCCAGCTGATGCTACAAGCAACATCAATTGAGGTTTACCAGGATCTATGCCCTCAAACGGTGCAGTGGCGGAAGAGTGTTAGACTGTGTACAGTGGCTTTGCGGAAGAGATCGATAACATATAGTTGGGGATACCCAGTCTTTCTGAGATTTATGTGGAAAGGGAAGCAACATAGAATAACATCATGTGAGCAAGGGATGGATCTTCTGGAAAAGCTGGGCTTAGTGGATCCCACGGTTGTTGGAGAAACAAAGCAGGATGAAGGTGCTGTAGGGGAAGTTTGTCCTGATTGTCCACAGGAGGAAGGTGCCGTAGGTGGAATCCGTCAATGAAGAAATATTATTGTAAAAGGGATAAGAAAAGATTATAAGAGAGGGGAGGGTCGGATTTCTGCTCCGGGAATGTTGGGTTGCTTCTCCCCCCCCCCCCCGAAGAGTTCTAAGAATAATTGGGGCCATTGCCCAGGAAGGTCTGGTGAGGAGGGGGGGTGAAGATGGGGAGTAAATGTGGGTGGGTGGGTGAGGGAGGGGGGTATGTGTATCACAGAGGGAGACCAATATAGAGATGTGGGTGAAAGAGAGAGATGGAAAATAAATTAAGGGTTGCAACTTTAAATGTTAAAGGGCTAGGAACTGTTATAAAAAGGAAGAGAATAGAAATGTTATTAAAAAAAGAGAAAGCTGATGTAATTTTTTTGCAGGAAACTCATCAAACAAAGGAGGGTGTAAATGAGCTTCGGATGAGGGAAGTGGGCGTTTATGAAAAGTCTTTTGGCACTTCTAAAGCAAGAGGTGTAGCGATTATAATTTCAAAAAAATGTGGTATTACTATACAAAGGGTGAAGAAGGATGAAGCGGGAAGGTTTCTGATAATTTCTTGCATGGTAGGGGAGGAGGAATATGTATTGATTAATGTATATGCTCCAAATGGAAAACAGATGGAATTTTTCGATGAAGTTTTTAATGCAGTGGGTGAAGTGGGTAAAAAGAATATTGTGATGGCAGGTGACTTCAGTATGGTATTAGACAAAGGGAAAGACAGGGATAATATATTAAGAGTTCTTAAGAGTGGTGGGAGGACGGGGTTAAACAAATTAATGGAGAGAAAAGAATTAATGGATGTTTGGAGAGTATTAAAAGGGGAAGAAAGGAAATATACTTTCTACTCACCAAGGTTTAAGAGTTATTCCAGGATTGATTATATTCTTGTGTCAAAGAATATGATGTCTAAATTTATAGATTGTGCTATAGGGGTAATTAAAGTCACAGACCATGCATTAATGACGTTGGATATTAAAATGAAGAAGGATTACAAACAAGTTAAGAGATGGAGAATCGATACAAGGCTATTAAATAATAAAAATATAGTGTAGAACATAAAAAAAGAAATGCAGGAAATATGGGAAATTAACAAAAAGGACTCAAACTCGCAGGGGTTAATATGGGACACTATGAAGGCTGTAGTAAGAGGGATTTGTATTAGGGAAATGTGTACCCTAAGAAAACAGCAAGAAGCACAAAATAAAAAGATTGAAAAGGAGGTAAGGGACTTAGAGGAGAAGCTAAGAGAGACAAAAGATAAACGCCTATTTGCCCAAATCCAAGCTAAGAAAAAAGAATTAGAGAGAGAAGAGTTAGAACAAGTCCAAAGGGATTTGCTATATTTAAGGAGGGATTTTTTTGAATATAGTAATAACAACTCGAAGATGCTGGCTAGGTCCACTCAGTCAAAAAAGGCTAAGAACATGATAGGGACAATTAGAGATAAGACAGGGAAAAGTTGTAACTTAATGAAGGATAAATTAAATATATTTCAGGAGTTTTATAGAGAATTATATACATCAGATATGGGATCACAGGTTAAGGTATTGGAATATGTAGAGAGGAATTGGAAAATAAGATTACAGGGGCAAGATAGGGATTATATGGGAGGATTAGTTACTGAGAAAGAAATAGAAGGAATTATTGCTAAATTAAAAGGAGGGAAATCTCTGGGATTGGATGGTTTGGGGCCGGAATATTATAAGGTTTTTAGAGGAATTTTATAACCAAGATTAAAAAAATTATTTAATAGTATAATAGAAGGAGGAAAGACCCCCCCCCCATCGTGGGATCATTCCTTGATTATATTAATCCCGAAATCAGGAAAGGATCTGACTGATCCAGCATCTTATAGACCAATATCCTTAATAAATCAAGACGCAAAAATATTTACAGCAATAATGGCAAAAAGGATGAGTATGTTTATACATAAATATATTAGAAAAGATCAATGTGGATTTATCTCAGGAAGGCAAATGCCTAATTTAATTGGAAGAGTCTTAAATATAATCAATACTATTAAAAAAAGGAATTTAAAAGCAGGTTTGTTAGCATTGGATATATTCAAAGCCTTTGATTGCGTGGAATGGCCAGCACTTAAAACAATTTTGAAAACATTTGGGCTTGGAGTAAAATTTATGGGAGTGATGATCAACTGTATAAAAATAATAAAGCAGAAATAATGGTTAATGATGGGTTAACGCAACAGATTATACTAGCTCGAGGAACAAGCCCACTTTCACCGATCTTATTTGCGATAGTGATAGAAATTTTGGCAAATGTTATAAGGGAGGATTCAAGATTGAAGGGGATAGGAGGGAAGGAGAAGATTAAAATAAATATGTTTGCGGATGACACATTACTGACATTAGAAGATCCCCTGAAGGTTGGGGAGCTGATTAAAGAGCATTTGAGAGAATTCGGGGAGATTACTGGTTTACAAGTTAATTGGGGGAAGTCAGAAATGATGTTATTTAATTATAACAAAGAGGAGATGGAGGAAGGTAAAGTAAAGTTAGGTCTTAGGCTTAAAAATGTAGTACGTTATTTAGGAGTTAATATTGCAAAAGATTTAGATAGGTTAGAGGAAATTAATTTTGCAAGTTTGAAAAAACAGGTAGGGGAAAAGTTAGAGGTATATAGAAAATTAAAACATTCTTGGTTTGGAAGAATAGTGGTTATAAAAATGAAGATATTACCTAAGATTAATTTTTTGTTTAGAATGCTACTGATTAAAATATCGGATGCAGAGTTAAAGAGCTGGCAAAATATGATTAATGCTTATTGCAACAGAGATAAGAGAGCTAGGATTAACAAAGGGTTATGGTATGAGACACAAAAGAAAGGATGTTTGGGACTTCCAAATATAAAGAATTATCATATTGCTAATCAGTTAAGATATGTTATAAATAGTATATTAGGGGAGGAAGACTTAGAATGGCTAGGAACGCAAACAGGGGAGCTAGATTTTAAATTGCAAAAAAAAAAAATTAATAATAAAATTCAAAAGAAAGATTTGAGGGGACTGGATAACCCGTTGCTGAAAAACATTCTAGAGATCTGGGAGAAAGTTAAAGGAAAGTTAATACCAGGAGACTCTCCACTCGCCCCAGTGGTAGTTGTGGGAAATTTCCCAAGGAATTTAAAA
Organism: Anniella stebbinsi; assembly: GCA_029215795.1. NCBI lineage: Eukaryota > Metazoa > Chordata > Lepidosauria > Squamata > Anniellidae > Anniella > Anniella stebbinsi. The sequence continues at coordinate 33,972,192 of JARDYH010000005.1, forward strand.
GTAGAGTTGGAAGGAAGTCTGAAGGGTCAGGAAATTATTAAGTTAAGGAACTGGATGGAAAGAATGATAGATACGGTGCAAATTAGAGAGTTGGTAAAAGGACAAAAGATAGCTTGGTTCAAATGCTTACAATTGGAAAAATGGACACAGGAATGGAAAAAGATAAATAAGAAGTGTAGAAATAATACAAGATTTGAAGATTTAATTGAATCAAGAGGAAAGAAGGAAGTAATTAAAACTAGAAAAGGTCTGACTAGCGAAATATATAGAATCCTGGCAGAGGAGGCTGAATATCGAGACTCTCTTAAAATGATTTTGGAAGATGATTTAAAGGAACAAATTAATGAACATGACTGGGGGAGGATGTGGGATGCAAGAATGTTAAAGCTTTTGTCGATTAGAATTAAGGAGAATTATTATAAGACAGTATGGAGATGGTATTTAACGCCGGTAAGATTTCATCAGATAGATAAAAAAGTGTCCAAGAATTGTTGGAGGGGATGTCAGGAGGTTGGAACATATTTCCATATGTGGTGGAGCTGTAAACATGTACAAAAATTTTGGGAAAGGGTGTTCAAAGAAATAAGTGAAATAATTGGAAGTAAATTGGAATCAAGCCCAAAGCTGGCTCTACTAGCAATATGGGATAAAGGAAATGAGAATATAAATAAGAGAGAATTAATAAACAACTTCCTGGCTCCCGTCAGAATAATGATTGCTAAAAACTGGAAAGGGCAAGGGATATATACTATAGAAGAATGGTATAAAGAAATATGGGATATGGCACTTAATGACAAGCTAACGTGTAAAATGAAAATAAAGAGGGGAATGTCCAGTAAGAATGATTTTGGAGATGTATGGAGCCTATTTTTGGAATATGTATTAAGAACGGGGAAGGGGCAAATACCTTCAAAAGAGTCTTTACACTTTTGGAAAGAAGAATAATGTATAATTGAAGGTCTCCTGGGGGGAGGGGAGCACGGGGGGTATGCGGTATGTATTGTATTTTATGTTGTTTTATGTTGTATTATGTTGAAAAATAAAAAATATTTTTTAAAAACTAAATACCTTTAGAGGCAGTACAAGACATACCTACTGAGATGTTCTAGCTCTGTGCAACAATAATTAATATAGTTTTGATATAATAATAACCCCCTGCTCCTGCATTCTTATGTCCAAAGACGAAGGTGTAGCAGAGCCTTGAGAAGAATGAAGTCTTTCATCATATGGAATAGTGCTTTAATTCTGCAATTAAGTATCAGTGAATAAATGGCCATGCTATACCCCACATGGATGGAGAAGATTCTGCAGGGGAATAATTTAACCCAGAATCTCAATCTTTACCCTTCAACAGTTAATTTCTTGTTTCCTTAGCCTCAGCTATTTTTAATTAGGGATGTGCACTGGATCGGACCCGATCCACGATCCGAGTCCGGTCCAGTGGGAAATCGGATAAATTATCCGATTTCCGATCCCGCAGCTGGATCGGCCGATCCAATCCGAACCGGTCCGAAAAGGCTCCGAACCGGTTCGGCGGATCGGCGGATCGGCGGGCGCCCACTGGCGCCCACCGCCACTTCCATTGGCGGGCGCCAGCGGGCGCCCGCCGATGAAAGTGGACAGCGGGGGGGGGGAGGAGGGGGGCGCTTACCTTCTCGGCCCGTCCGCTCCCGTCCGGCACTAGCAGCTACTACCAGCGGGCTCCGCGGCCTGCTCTAGGGTGGCGCGCCGGGTGATGTCATCACCCGGCGCGCTACTCTAGAGCAGGCCGCGGAGCCTGCTGGTGGTAGCCGCCGGCCCCGGACGGGAGCGGACGGGCCGAGAAGGTAAGCAGGGGGTGCGTGGAGGGGAGGAGGGGGCGCGCGGAGGGGGGAGGGGGGCCCTTACCTTCCCGGCCCGGCGGCTCCCGTCCGGCGCCGGCGCCTACTACTCCCAGCAGGCTCCGCGGCCTGCTCTAGGGTGGCGCGCCGGGTGATGTCATCACCTGGCGCGCTACTCTAGAGCAGGCCGCGGAGCCTGCTGGGAGTAGTAGGCGCCGGCGCCGGACGGGAGCCGCCGGGCCGGGAAGGTAAGGAGGGGGTGCGTGGAGGGGAGGAGGGGGCGCGCGGAGGGGGGAGGGGGGCCCTTACCTTCCCGGCCCGGCGGCTCCCGTCCGGCGCCGGCGCCTACTACTACCAGCAGGCTCCGCGGCCTGCTCCAGGGTGGCGCGCCGGGTGATGTCATCACCCGGCGTGCTACTCGAGAGTAGGCCGCGGAGCCCGCTGGTAGTAGCCGCCGGCGCCGGACGGGAGCGGACGGGCCGAGAAGGTAAGCAGTGGCGGGGAAGGGGGCTTACCCCCCCCGGAGCCGTCCGCTTCTATCCGCTGGCGCCCGCGGGCGCCAGCGGATGGAAGCGGGCGGCCCCAGGGGGGGTAGGGAGCGCGGGGGAGGGGGCTTACCTGCCGGGGCCGTCCACAGCAAACGGCCCCGGGGGGGGAGGGAGTTAGGCCCCCCTCACCCACCCGCCGCCATTTTTTCCTCATAGACTTGCATTGCAATGCAAGTCTATGGGGAAAAAAATGGCGGCCGATCCAAAAATTTACGATTTTTGGGTCGGGATCGGACTTGATCCGGTCCGGGGGGCCTCCGATTTTGTCCGAACCGGTCCGGGACAACATTGGAGGTCCCGATCCGGGTCCCGATCCGATCTGGGGGGTCCGTGCACACCCCTATTTTTAATGCCTACATTGCCTCTTTCAGGATGGTCTTGATAACAAGTTGTCTCTCCCAGTACTGAAGGACTCTGGCTTTGTCATATGCATAATACAAGGACAGTAGTGGGAAGGCCTTGGTTCATTTGAAACCTGGAGCAAGACCTCTTGTGCATCTACCAGCCACTTAATGTGCATGTACTGGAGGGTAAACAAAAAGACTATATGTCCTTTATTCATTCTGATTGTGCAGTGCTTTCCGGAATATCAAAGGACTGTTGAGTAATGGAACAGTCAATGCTATATGAAGGCTCCTTCCGGCAGCCTGCTTCTATTAATCTATTTTAGTGGTTGATGACACTGTCATCAAAACAGGGCCCTATACTTGGCATACTGGGCAGAGCCCTGTCTTGGCTATTGGGGGTCAGCCAACCTACGGCAAAGAAGACACAAGTGGAACACACAGCAGGAATTTGTGGCATGTCTTGACAGATGTAGGAAAGCCAATGGAAATGAGGCCAGGACTACTTGCTACTTGCTCCTAGGCTCAGTGACTAGGAAACTACCTGAGGTATAAAGGACTGGGTGTTTACTATAGCACATGCTGCAGTGGTATAGTCTTATACTTTGAACTTGACCTGCGGCTCCCTTGCCAATAATGTTTGTTGCCACCACTGCCCTAGGGCCTTTTCGACAGTTTGATTTCCACCAACTGGTCAGATGCAGCTCTTCTGACACTTGACAACTATCAACAGATCGAACACAAAGATAGTAAAGAATAAAACACACTAAAACTGACCTGCAAACAAAGCAGCAAACCAATCGACAACATAAAAGTAATATTGACAACTTCCCGTCAAACTCAAAGCTTCCTAAACCTGTTGCTGCGGTTTCAATAGCGAGAGCTTTCTCTAGTGTCTCTTGGAATGAAAGCTGCCTTTTTGCAAATAGGTGCTTTTGTAGGGCCTCGTTATCCTGACTGCAAACCAGATGACAGCACAGTATCTCCTCTGAATTTTGGAAAGTGGAATGGTGTGTCAAAGGTCTAAGCTCAGCAATATATGTTGAAATACTTTCTGTTGGGCCTTCATTATGTTTATAGAAATATATATGTTGTGCTATTTCAGATGCTTTGGGGAAGAAAAGCCCTCATAAAACAGCCAAAATATCCTCAAATGGCCTATTAGCAAGTCATGCTGGTGAAAGGAAGGTCAAAGATGTCTGACACTGAACAACAGAGCACATTTCTTCTTTGGATTTGTTATACCATTTGCGGCCAAAAAAACTCTGGATGCATAAAGTGGGTGTGTAACATTCCCATTTGCTGTGGAACACAGAGCTGAATTCTTCAATATGTCTTTGGGTAGCCGTCTTCCATGGAATATGCACACTGATTTAGGGTGCTTTGTAGAGACTTCCGTAAGGCTTCAGTTGGAAACATAATCCAGGGTTCAGCAGAACTGAGTTCTCCTTCCCCTCTCTAGACCATGAGAAAACATCACTGGGGAAGTGAATCACGAAGACGCAAAACCAACAACAACATCTTTATTAAATTCAGCTTATTGAGAACTATGCATGCAGCTTCCTGTTGCAGGCGAGGCTGAACAGGAAACTGAGAGCAGAGTGTTGGAAAAGTGACTCAGGCACTTCCTGGTATGGCAAGACAGATGGGCCAATACACTACAGGAGGGTCAACCTGAAAATGAGTTCTTGCATATCCTGATGTAAGCTCATGCTCACCTCCTGATTGCTAACATTTTGCTGTACTGTGACGAAAAACTATAGATTAATTGGGAAAGTGGACTGCTTCAGTAGCAGACACGTGTGATTTGTGATGAAAATGTCTATTTCCTAAGAGGCGGCGCAAGTGTTATATTTCTACTAAAACTAGCTTGACTCATGCAGACCATCTTACTCTAGTACTTTATTGCTCAGTTTCATACTTTTCTGACTTTTTCGCAGGCGCCCGGAAAAGCCGGCATGAGGCTGACCACTCCCCCACACCATTTGCCTGCCTGCTGAACCACAGGACTTACCTGGCAATGATATGTTTCAATGCTGCCACTCCCAGCAATGATATGTTTCAATGCCAACTAAATCAGCTGTGTTTATATCTCCTGTTGCTTAGCAACACAAAGTTCTTCTCATATCTCCTGTTGCTTGGCTACAAAAAGTTCTTCCTCGGAATTGTGCCACACATCCTCTTAGTTTTTCATATATATTACTTCCTCCATGAATGTTGTCTGGAAATGCGTAGTGCAGGCCTGGAAACTTGGAAGAGCTCTGTTTTTGCCACTCTTGGACTGACTTACTACAAGATTGCTAGGGTTGGAGCAAAAGTTTCAGGCATACACAAATTATTAGGCAAATAATTCCAGAAGTTCATATTTTGACTTGAAGTAATTAATTTATTTTCTGTATGCATTTTTTGCCCCAAACCTCAAAAATTAATCAGAACTGCATTGGGGCTAGTTTACACATTTTATATGTGTCTTCGAAGGCACTCTTCAGCTACAGGAGTACACCTTTGTGTAATAAACTAACATTTGCACAAGTGAGAGTTATTTCCCTGAAGTCATGTAATATTCCTATCATAAAGGGAATTGCCCCTTTTGAAGTTTCATCATCATGCTGTTCAGAAAATTGCATCTGATTTGTGTATGTGGGGAAATGGGAAAAAACCTACATCTTTGTGAGATAAAATGTAAATCATCTCATGTTGATTGGAGAGAGAGAGAGAGAGATTTCTATCCTGCTTTGATTTAATAATAATAATAATAATAATAATATATTTATTTATTTATTACCCGCCTCTCCCTCCAGATCATGGGTTGCTTTCTCTTATATTTGTGTGTGTGTATTCTAGGATACTGATACACAACCACAGATAGCAATAACTGACATCACTTTAGCAAGATGGGCTGAAACATGGTGCATAAAAATGTGTACAAATCCTTGGAAATCTATGATAAGGTTGCCTTCTGGTTATTGAATGATGCTAATCACTGACCTTTGGCACTACAAGAAAGGTTATCAAAGATTTCATCTTCCATTTGTAAACCACCCAGAGAACCTCAGCTATGGGGTGTTATAGAAATGTAAATAATAATAATAATAATAATAATAATAATAATAATAGTTAATCCCCTGATGTTGGAGGTATCTGTCTGGAGGATGTAGCTTACCAAGCCTTCATTAGCTGAGCCCCCCCCCCCCCCGGACTTTGGTTCGCTTTCCCTCAAGCTGGCTCAACTTGGTCTGTATTGGGTCAGGTCACTTCATGGATTTTCTGGGTTTTTTTTTTTTAAGTGTTGGCAAAGACCAATTTACACAAATTATGCAAATTTCATCTGTAATTTGCACAAATTGTGACTGTAATTTGTGCAAATTGCTGCCATAATTTGTGCAAATTGATCTAATGCACACATAAAAAGCCCCTCAAAAGTTCATAGATCTTGGGAAGAAACCCGCAGTTTGGCTTGCAAATGAAAGCCAAGTTGAGCATGCTGTGGAAAATTGGCGACCCCAAAAAGGGCTGGATTTCCGGGTAACAGACACTCCAAGTGTTTTTCAACCATTCTTTCGACCTTTTTTTCCTTCACCAAAAGAATCCATGGAGGAGGGGGAAATGGAATGGCTGCACAATGCCTTTTGTCTGTTAGTGCTAAGAGCCCACAAAGTAAATGGCCACATATGATTCAGGCAGCTAACCTTCTCTCCATTATGCAACTTTTGCAAACATTGGCAAACTGAAAGCAATCGCTGCATGACATAATCAAAGTTCTAAGTGTTAGCTGGAAATTTATAACTTCTGAAATTCATTTTTATGTGAAGTAACTGTTTCATAATAAAATTTGGCTTTTGACTGAAGGTAGGCTGACCATATGAAAAGGAGGACAGGGCTCATGTAACTTTAACAGTTGCAGAGAAAAGGGAATTTCAGCCGGCATCATTTGTATGCAATTAGTACCTGGTGAAATCCTCTCTTCATCATAGCAATTAAAGTTGCAGGCACTATACTAGAGTGACCATATACAAAAGAAGGCAGGGTCCCTGCAGCTTTAACTGTTGTAATGAAGAGGGAATTTCACCAGGTACGAATTGCATACAAATGATGCCGGCTGAAATTCCCCTTTCTCTGCAACTGTTAAAGTTACAGGAGCCCTGTCCTCCTTTTCATATGGTCACCCTACTGAAGGTTATCCAGTCCAAGTACCTTTTCCATGGAAGAATTATTAATTTCTTGTATTTCTAACACTGCAATCCTATATACATATCTACTTAGAAGTAAGACCCATTGAGTCGATGTGGTGTAGTGATTAGAGTGTTGGACTGGAACTTGGGAGATCTGGGTTCTAGTCCCCACTCAGACATGGAAGCTCACTGGGTAACTTCGGCCAGTCACCGACTTTCAGCCTAACCTACCTTAGAGTGTTGTGAACATAAAATAGAGAGGAGAAGGATCATGTAAGCTGCCTTGGGTTCCTTGGAAGAAAAAAGGCAGGATTTAATTATAGTGTAATAATTAATAACTTGAATTCAATGAAATCTATTTCCAGGTAAGTGTATATAGGATCGGAGCCTTAATAATCTTTCCACTTTTGAAAGTAAATGTGTAAAATAAAGTATTTTTTTCCTGTCTTTTTAAGAATGGGGTATTTTCTTGGATGCAGGAGACAATGAAGTCTAAAAGCACTATGCGCTTTCAGGAAATACTAAGATTTTTGTGACTAAAAGTTGTGAAGTAATAGATAAATTCTAAAAGCTTAATGGCTGGAGAAATAAACTTTTAAATAGCATGCTGTTAGAGAGATGAAGACAACGTTCTTAGCTTTTTTCCTCCTAACAATACAAATTTGAATAGATGGTACAAGATAACCATTTACTGGTAGTCCCCTACCCACTTGGAGGACTACAGGATTTGGTGGAAGCTCTGCTATGCTGCTGCCATGACATATATATATATATGTTGGTAGAAGACTCCACTGGTGTAGCTGTTCCATCAGTGAAAATACAGTAGTGGAACAGGAAAAACAAGGTGGGATGTGCAAGCACAGGGGAAGAACACACACTTAGGAATGGATGAATCTGGCAATTTCAGTTCTTCTCAGTTACTCATTTTTTCCAGTCTTCGGTTTGGTTAGTCTCAAACATTAAGAATTTCTCCAGTCTTAAGTTCAGTTCAGTTCAACTAGAACTGTGAAAATGACTCTTAAAAAAATATTTATGAAAACGTGTAAGCATTTTGGTGTAAATTTCTCTGAACATTTTTTTATGCATTTTGCCTATTATACACATTTTTTGCCAGCCATTTCCCTAATATAATGCATTTCTCTTAATATACACATACCTATTGCCCAGATCTTGTGAGATTTGTTGGAGCCAATCAGAACTAGTGTTAGCCCAGTACAGCCAGCATTCCAAACAGTGAGTTACTTGCCAATGCCCTTCTCTAGAAGAGAGAGGAAGAGAGGAAGAGAGAAAGAGAGAACTTGTGCAGCTAAAGTAGGACTTGTATCTCTTTGAGAGACAGAGAGATTTGTGCTTCTCTAGGTAACAAGGTGTTTCAAGAACTACCAGTCCCAGAATTCTTTGTGCATAGGTTAAAGGGTTGGACAGGACACCATAGTGATCAGGAACATTCATCCTAGGGTCAGTGGGAGCCAGAGCAGCTGGTAGGATTTACAAGGTCAAAATATAGGTAAGTGTCTAGCTCTTTTTTGCAATCTCTATAAAATGTCTACAACTACATTGGTCCATTCAAACACAAAACAACAAAATACTATTAGGTTAATACCCTCATTAGGACCAACCAAAAAACTATGAAATAGTCATCAAACCTAATAGGAATTTCCTTGAGGCTGGAAGTTATGTTAAACAAAAATAGCAAAAAAATTGTATTGGGGACATGGTGGAAAAGCCATAGCATGGGCCGTGCTGTACTTTCAGAAATGTAGAAAATGTAATCTCAAAATTTAAATAGAAATGCCTCTTTCATGATTCATGTGATTGCGTATATGATATGTGATCATGGGGCTTGCAGCTTGCAGAGGGGAATAGGACATATTGTCATCCACTGCTGTAATAATAAATCCCTCCTTCTAAGCATTGTGTGTTTTGCATGTGAGGAGAGACCCATAAAATGGCAAGTGACCATCATGCTCTGATCTAACATGTCATGGTCAGTCTCCTAAAAGGTTTGCCTCCACATTGCTAGTCCCGTCCATCCGTATGCTTTTGCATGGACACATGTACCATAGGCAAACTGGTGATGCTAAAGAACGTGGCCAGCAGAGCTTCGGCTATTGGGCAGCATAAATATGCAATAAATAAATAAATAAATAAATATCCTCACAGAGGCTGGAGGAAAAAGTGCTTGTCCCACTCATGGGAGGGAATGTTGCCAGCAGTAACTGGATTCACATGTCATGCTTTTCTATGCAAGTGGGTGCCTAGACTGGCTCAAAACGGTCAGCAATATTCTTCAAGAAGGTTCAGTAAATGTGTAACTGACAGAACAAAAGCAATTCTGTGATGATAAACTTGGACGTCTCCCAGTTGGCATGCTAATAATTATAGTGAAACTCCAGTCATGCTTCTCCTCCTGCCAAAACCTCTGGAATAGTTGCAAAGTTCACTTTCATGGCTACAGTAAAGATCTGTGTGTGCTCCATTACGAAGATCAGAGGGATAGTATACACCGATTTTGTGAGGGATGGTTCAGAGTAGGGTGTCCACTAAGGCATGACCAAAACGTGAGGGCAAAGAAAGGATACAAATTTGCATAAAATGTGCATATGCTAATATATGTGCAAATTTAGAAATTATTGGACCTGTTCAGACAAAACATTAGGGCTGCTAACCCTTTTGCAGCAGGTTGTTAGTGATCATAGGTAAACCATGAGCATGTAGCCACCATAGTTAGGAAAAACATCACACAACACACTAAGCCATCATGGTTAGCTCAAAATGTTTAACTCTCATGGCTTAGCCTGTTGTCTGAATAGAGCCAATACTGAAATAGAAATACAGTGCATCCCACCATAGTGGGGGATGGCTGTGACCTATGTGCTTGAACTGTCTTCTGTCCAGGGGCTAACTGTTCATGGGAAACTTTAAGGCCCCTCCTTGCTCTCCTTCCTGGCGGCTCTTTCTCTTTAGACCGGACATGGCCTGGGCAGCTGTTCAACTAGAGGAATGTCCTTTATAAAGGAGCACACATGGCCACCCTAGCTGGAGGCCAAATTGCAACTGACATCACAGTCAAACAGCTGCTTCTCTGCTGCAAAACATCCTTGAGAAGGATGATTTACAGTGGGAGAATTGGTTGGAAGGAGGGACCTTTTATCCCTCCCCTTGCTTATAATTTCTCTTTTGAAAATCCCCCCTCCCCACCTACTCGAGTTCCAGCTCTTGCAAACACAGGACTGGAATCCTGGGATATGTAGTGGAACAGTTTGGAAGGGTAAGTTGGGAGGCTGGTTGAGATTCCACCAGTGCGAGCATATTTCATTTCAACAAAATGTTTGCTGGTCTTGCAAAGCTATAGAAATTAGGCAGATCCCATGGGCTCAGCACTGATTTATAATGCGCTCTTTGTTTTGAGTTCTCAGATAACTTCCATAGCCATAAGTTATCTATTGAAAATATACCTATACAAACATCCAGCATGAAGAAACAACGGTATTTTTGATATTTCATTGTAAATCTTTTATCATAGAGCCTACAGACATTGATCCTGCAAGATGTACTTGACACCATTCTATATAGAAAAACACATTCTCACTCTTGTTCAAAAAAAGTTTAAAAAATAGATGAACCAGTATTGCTGAAGGGATTTATTTTCCTAATCCCCAGTGAAATGAACAAATGTCTGTAACTGGGTTTAAGTAATACTGCTATGAGGCTTGTGTTTGCACTCCGATCATTTCAGCTTCTTAGAAAGTTTGCAGTTTCCCATAATTCAATAATGAAGTTGTGCATTTTAACTTATCTGTGGCTGTCACCCTAAACACACTTACAATAGAGTAAGCTCCATTGAACACAGCAGAACTTTCATCTGAGTAAACATGCATAGACCCCGTTCCCTCCTTAGGGATTTGCATCATATCACACAAGGTTAGTGTTCTGTCTGACATACTAGCTGTTAAGAATCAAATGACATTATATATATTTTCAAGGCATTGTAGAGTTTAGACAGACATGGAGCTTTGTCTGTTGTTCCTTATTCAGACTTGAAGCCCGTTCAGGGCTGCCCTAGCTCCAGATGGCCAGATGCAAATAGGACAAGGCTCTTGTACCTTTAATCATTGTTCAGAAGAGGAAAATTCATCAGCAAATTTCATGTGTTTGAAGTGCAGGATGTCATGTTTCCTGCAGTCTGAACCTAGCAGTTACAGGTTCAAGGCACCAAGTGTTCCAACATGGCCAGCACAAATAGAGATCAGGTAAAGGGCAAGGTCTCAGCAATCCAGGACATAGGCAACACAGCTCTAAGGCAACACAGCAGACAAAGGCCAGGCAGGAGAGTTCAGTCTAGAAGTACTCATGTCAGGAATAAAGAGGGGGAGCTGTGTTCAGAAAGATCTGAGAGATATTGTTTCTAGTCACTCTCTTTGCTGTTTTTATGCAGAGACTATCAGAGCCACACCTCAGCCTCAGTTGTAACCTGTTAGTGTATGCAGTCAAAAAGATCCTCTTTGTGAGCAAACCCTACATGCAAGCAGACCTTTCCTCACAAGGAGGTCTTTGGCTTACTCCAGCACTCCTGAGTTCATGCCTTTTCAGATGGCTTTGGAGTTTCTCTGCCTCCAGCTCTTAGGCAGAATCCTCCACAAGTGATGCCCTCATGGTAGTCAGTCCTGAGGACCAAGCCGTCTCCTGACAGGTCCTGGGCATTACTGGTGATGAGTGGTTCCTGGTTCTCCAGTTGTTCCTCCAAGGAGAAGTCTTCCAGTTGGGGCATCACACAGTAGCCCTATCTTCTTTGGGATCTGGCTACCCTAGGTCCAATCCTACCATTAGACACAGTGAGGCAGCTGCCTTAGGGAGCAGATACTCAGGAGTAGGCAGAGTGGTGGTGGTGGAGTGTTGAAAACCAGAGCTGTGTATGCCACATGCTGCCCTCAGGTGTGGTGGTGGATGCTATCATCAGTGGTGAAGGAAGAATCAGCAGCTTTGGTACATGGAATGAAGGGGTGCCATCTTGTCCTTCCCCTCAGATAATAAAATGTCTTCGGCCAGCACTGCCTACCCCAGCCAAATCTCCAATATGTTCTCTATGAAGGAATTTGGAAAAGGCTGTCCTTCCCCTCTTCTTCGTTTCCAGAGCCAAGTACTGGTGCTACAATTCCAATTAGGGATGTTGGAGAAATCCAGAATGGAACCAAATGAGTTTGGATTGTTATGACCCTGACCCACAGATTCTGCAGCAGATCAGCTTTTCCCCTGTTGGGCGCAGCCCATGAACTTGCAGACCAGTTTCCTAGCCTCTGAGAATTTTGCGCAAATTTCGTCATAGGAAAATATGCAAAAATAATAAGCAGCCAAAAATCTGCATTTCCCCCACAGGCTAAATAATGGAAACATGCATTTTGGGGAAATTTTCACATTTTGAGGGAATTTGTGCAGTTGTGCATGTATGAACTTGTGTAAATTCATGTTTGTGCAATTCGCATTTGCACAAATTTGGAAATTTAAAAAATGATTTTGGTGCAGTTGTAAAAGGCTTTCTCAAAATCTCCCCAAAGATAAAAAGGTGGTTACCAGATATTTACCAAGGGACATTGTGTACAAGACGCATATATATTAGGGAGAGAGTTACATACAAAATGGTATATGCTAGAGAAAGTTGCATACAAATATAAATGTGAATTTTTCTGAATTTTTTTTTTTAAAGGAAAATTGCAGATTGATGCAGAAATTAGATGGCATGAACTCACCATTGAATACAAGTGACACTGACATAGTAAGTGCCGCACAATTGTATATCTGTTTACTCAAAGGTCCTGTACTCAGTGGGGCTTCCTTCTAGGTGAGTGTGCCTAGGATTGTAGCCTCAAGTCCATTGAATTACATAGGTGAAGTGTGCTTCACTCTGTATTGGATTGTGGCCTTTGTATTTTCCTGAACTGTATGGTTATTATTGTTCAGACACGGCACTATTTTTTCACCCATTGTTTCAAATCTCATTGTCTATTCTGCTGGGAATTCATTTGCATTACAAATCACAATTTTATTTCTGCGAACGGTTGGCAGATAATAATTACTGCTTAAACTGTCAGCTAAAATATGCCCAGAGTATGGCTGCTATACTCACATGCTTGATGACTTTGTTGTCCACCAAAGCAAAGTAATTATACTTTATTGCTGAACAGCTTTGAGTGAATAGGAATTGGTGCAGCCAAATGAAAGTGAGGCAGTTGGCAACTCATTAAAATTGATTGCCCCCTCCGTCCCTCCCTCCCTCCCCCCCTCCACACACACACACACACACACACACACACCACTCCCATCATTTGCTATATTATAAAGGGATGAAAAAATTGTTTGATTATTCCAAACGTATTCTTCTTTTTCAATAATGGTTTGGTTTTCAGGATTTCCTTTGACCCAAGCTGCTGAATGATATTTGGGTTGTATAAGTGGGGTTAGATTGATTCATGGATCTTTTCTTAAAGGTTGACAGTTTAGCCTTTTGTATCAAATAAATGCTGCTTAACTGTTGAATGCAGGGGAATGGGCCATGGTTCATCGGCAGAACATACTCTTGTATGCAGAAGGTTCAGTCCCTGGCATCCCTAGGTTTGGCTGGAAAAACCTGTGACCCTGGAGAGCCATTGCTGGTCCGTGTCAACAATACTGGGCAAGATGAACCAAGGGTCTGACTCAGTATATGGCAGATTCCTATGTTCCAATATAACTGCTAATATTTTAACCCTCACTTTGGGTAGAACCTAAAGCCATTACAGATGTGCCAGGAATGACATTATGCTGATTCTGTGCTCTGTTGTGCAGTGGCATCAACAGGAATTAGAAGAAAAAAAAAAAAGGAGGAGAGCATCCAACTCAGGGCAAAAATAGGAGAGAAGCAGGTTCTCAGAATGCTAAGATACTTTATTTCCAAGTCCAACGCATTTCGGCCTATGTTGTTTTTTAAGGCCTTTATCAGGGGGTTGATAAGATATGTCTGCAGAAATACTCTTAACAGGATGATAGTCTCCTACGATAATTACTGGTCCCCAGTCTTCCTGACTGGTGGGTCCTCTACACTTTTGTTGACTCTCAGGTCAAACCCTAACCACTCACTGCCAAACACGATATTGTTATTACATAAACAAAGATGGCTGACACAGAGAGCCGAAGCCCTACCTTTTCTTCCCACATCTCTTTGGTAACGCCTAGTAAATGGGGACATGTGCTATGCGCTGTTGAGCTCAGATCCCCTTTCCCACTTCATTGGCTGTTGCTAGCAGATGTGGCAAAGCTGTGAGCATGATGTCATCATGTCATGCATCTTCTTTTAGTAGATGTTACTGGAGAAAAGCAGAATGCTGCTGCCGCCATGCAATGGCCAAACATTCCTTGTAATATCTAGCTTGGTCCTCAACATTTTTTTAAAGCGGTGACTTGCTATTTCTTTTTATTTAGTGAATGATATGCTTTTCCCTACTTCTCGTGAGATTGAATGCAGTCTTTTGTGTGTATGTGTGCAAGTTTTTGTTTTTGTGATATTACCTTTTTTCTATTTTTTTTATCCTTTCCTCAAACAGCACCCCATAATGGTGTCCAAAGAGCAGCTTCCTGTGATCATTTTATAAGGATGTTATAAAGCTAAGGGTTACATTTATGACCCCATTTTCATCTTCTGGCATCTGTCTTGAAATAATTGTATATGAGCATCCCCCACCCCACCCTGTCTAACATAACTTTGATAAACACAATATAGGCTGCTTTGACCCACACAATTCAAAGCCATGAGGACTATTTGCTATAGTCTTGTGAGTTTTCTTATTCTTTCTAAAGGCTTTGGTCTAAAGTGAGCTCAGAAACCAGGCCCAATATTTGTAGCAGATTCATTATGTGGCTGCTGATGTGTGCTTCTTTTAGTAGTTTTAAATTTCAGTTTGCAGTAAGAGGAGCTGAGGCAAGGCCTATAAAATTATATCTTTCTTGCCTTCATTTTCCCATGCCACATGATGCTTTTATTAAGATGATATAGTATTTTTATTTGCCTTGAAATCTTAGTTTCATGATGCTAATTTAGTTCAGATGGTGGCACCAGACACATGAAGTTCTGAGAACTTTGATGATCTACAGGACAATCAGAATTCTTTCATGCCAAGGAACAGAACTTTATAGGTAGTAACATCTATTGTTGGTTTTGTGCAATTGCTTTACTTGTAAAGCCCATGGTAAGCTTGCCAAATGTTCCTCACCTGACTGCACCCCACCAAAAACTGGTGATTAACAGGGTTGTGGCTGGCTGTTCTGTTAGGTGTTTGGGATGGGTATTATTGTGTAATGACCAACAATGTTTTCTTTCAGGATGTTCTAAGATGTTTTAATGCCCTGTCTTATAGGGCATCCCTTTGGACTTGATGACAGCGTACCCTAGGACCAATTTACACACATGGCAGTGGTCAGAATCCCTTGCAGGTGGATATTCCTGAGCTTGCATTTTCTTAAAGAAAAGAGTGCAAGAACCAAAATGTAGATGCATAAATTGGTACAAATTACCATTTACAGCTTTCTACCACACTTCCTGGACTGGAGCTGCTTTCCTGGGCTCACTGTAGGCCAGGAGCAGTAGTGGAAGGAACACTAGACATTTGGGTAGAGGCTTTAGCTTCATCTCTCCACCGCTACCACAATCTCTCTTTGCTATCCCACCACCAAGAGATGAGCTAGGCGCTGTGTTTCTTATATTGTTTGAATCTGTTGTAAGCTCCCTTGAAGATCATTTGAATCAGAAGGCAGGGCATATCATTTACCTTTCAAATAAATAATTGCAATCCTGATGATGTCTTCATCTTTTGTAAACCGCCAGAGAGCTTCAGCTATGAAGCAGTATAGAAATAATCATAATAATAACAACAACAACAATAATAATAATAACAACAACACTTGCAGAGAAAAAAGAAAAATGGGCACAAAAGGAGGTATGGCAGAAGAGGAAGAAGGCGTGCCAGGGGGAGGAGACCAGCCCGCGGGGGCTAGCCATTACTGTTCCAGCTCCTGCTGCCTTATGTCTTTGCCTTTTGAGTGGACCCCTGTGCTACTGACTTTTGATTATTTCTTTCCTTCTGGACTATGTAACAAATCTGACTGCTTAAATGTGTTTTGACCTTGGCTGCTCTTCACATCTCTCTTTTGTACTGTTCCCTCTTGTTTGATAAAATGCTGCTTTTGACCATTGCTGGATGATCGACCTGCTTTTGGATTGCCCCTTAGCCGAGCCTCAACCAGCCATAGCAGAGCACTAGCTGCAGAGAAACAGTAATCTCACATTTGCCTCTCCCAGCCTCCAGTCATGCCTAGTTCTCAGCTGGTACGGAGTGGTTAAATCTCCCCATCCATCCTCATGCTGAGATATGTGTACATGTAAGGGGAGTGTGTGTACCTGTCTGGGGGGGGGCAGTGTCTGTGTCTGTATGAGGGGGGAGTGTATGTGTCTGTTTGTGGTGGGGCATCGTGTGGGGGAAGTGTGTGTGTGTTTCATTATGAATGTGTGCTATGTAGACATGCACATGTGCACCCTTCAGCCCTGCATCTACTGCCAGAAGTGGCCCTTGGGTGCCAAAATGTAGTGAACCCCTGGATGTAGTCATTGATTTGAGGTAGCAAGAGACACACCAGTCAAGAACTGGCTATCTCAAATGACAAAGACCTTACTCCACTCTCTACTGAAGGTTCAAAAAATGCTTTGCTTTTCCATTATCTTGATCCCAACATATAAATCCATGCCTTGGTAGTGGTAGTTCTTCCAGTTCAACCTGTTCAAGGAGAGCAGGCCAGAAAGGTTGTGGTCATGGGGATTATTCATTATTTTGCTGCGTATTAAAAGCCTAGACCAAGCTGCTTCATGCCATTTAAGGATCTTAGTGAAGCATCAAATCACAGGCGCAGCCACACACACTTCTTGTATTTCAAAGAACATTTAAAGTGTTTTTGTGATTTGAGGGAAACTTAAACTTTTATTGTTCCACTGGAATGCCTTCTCCATGGTGTGTGTGTTTGGTGGGGGAGGGCTGTGATAAGATTATTTGAGAATTCTCTTGGTTAAGAAAAACAATGTAAACTTGAATGCTTAAGCAACTGTGGTTCACTTAAAGTGTACCTTGGTAGTTGCATTAAAGCTATTGTGAAGTTAGGAAATGATCTGCCTTTGATGTAATTTATTGGATGATATAAAGTCTCCAATAAATGGGCCCAGGGCCTCTGTTAGTGTAAATTGGGGCTGCTCAGTTTAAACCAGCAGAAATGGTGTGAATACAGGCTGAGGATGCATGAGGCAATAGAGAGCCTATCTACACTCTCGCTTTAGAACAGTAAATATGTGTTCCAAGGACTCATTTGGCCACATGATGCACTGACTAAAACGGGTAATACGGGCTGCATTTTTAGTCGCGATTTCAAAAATGAAATGGGTCTTTTTTTGGTTGAAATCAGTTTTTCAGTAAGAATGTGTCCTTACTTACTGTTTTGGAGTCAGTGGTAGGAGTGCTTAGTTGACTACCTGGCAAATGCTTTGAATGTCCATTGACTGTCGTGGAGGTTACTTTCGGTTTCTGATTTCCTTTCCGTTGATTTTGAAAATAATTGCAGCTAGGCAAAGGAGAGACTGCAGAGCCGGAAGTGGGAGGGTCTAGAAGCCTTGCAGGAAGAAACAGACCAAGAAGACCCGAAAGAAACAGCACATGAGACTGCACTGAACATTTTCAAGAAGGGAGAAGCAGTACGAATGAAACACAAGTACAGCACAGTGTGCCCTTAGACGTAAAGGAACGACTTAATTAACCCCGTTGTAACCGCAGATTTGAGTTGTTTCAAGTGCAGTTTAGTTAGGCTTTTAGACTCAGTCCATTAGGATCATCTTTGAGGAAGTTTCACTGAAAGCGCTTCAGTAGTAGACATTGTGCAGAGAGCTAGCTAGAAACAGCCGATTTGTTCAAGATTTGTGAAATTAACCCGGTAATCTGAGGAGAAAAGGTTTCATGACATTGCCCTACCCTCCCAACCCCATCCTAACTTTGTTTAGTGGATCCCTTTTGCTGATTCCTCAGCACATTTACTTGAACTCAATAGAGCTTACTTCAGATGAGACATGCATAGGATTGCTTTGTTGATCTGACTCCTCCCTTTCCCATTGCCACCCCCCCCCCCAAATATGCCATGGGATACATTTTAGTTTGAAAGCAGACCCAGAGGTTTCAAATGTAAACTTTTGGGTCTGCATTCCAATAAAGCCTCTAAGGTTTTTGGGAAAACGTTATTATTTCACCGATTTACCAGAGAAAAATTGTCCGATTGCAACAACCCATTGCACTCTGAGTAAAATTGCATTGAAATTATTATTGTCATTTCAGTCCAGTCTTAAGCCAGATCTACACCTTGTGTCAAATCATTATCATCCCATCATGGTAACGCTATATCCCTCTTGCGCATTTATACCTCGTGGGATACATCACATTGTTGCTCTATTTTTGGTTAATGTGGAATAAAAAGCAGGAAATAACACTATGAAAGTAGTAAATGGAATGTGTAATGTGCCCCAACAGTTGTCAGTGTGCTTTAATACTGCTGTAACTCAGTAGTGTAGATCCCTCCCTAGTTTGTACCTCAAAAGTAAACATAATACTGTGCTGTTGTTCATGAAAACATACCCTGGGACTAAAAAATGATCAGGTAGATCTTCATGACAGGGACTTCAGTTACAGACAGTCAGGGAATGCAGAACACAAGAGACAGTACAGATGACTGCCCAGGGCAGAAGAATTCCAAGGGATGGAGGCTAAATGGGGGGAAATGCTTCAGAGAAAACACACCGCTCTCCTGATGCCTCAACCCCCTGGAGCATCAATATGTGCCCCCACTTTTCTGATGGCATCTCACTTTCCCTCTTTCGATACAAGTAATAATAATTGAATGAAAGTCTGCTCCTTGAAGTGGAGATGCAATTGCCTGTCTACCACACAGAACAAAATGCATGTGTGTGGGGTGGGGAGTGGGGGATGAAGTTTTGCCTAAGGCAGCAAAAAGGCCTTTTCCCTAATAAGATTTGCTAAACACACATTAGCAGTAGCAGATAAAAATTTGTAGTTGGGTACATTCTCTAAAGATGAAGTCCTCAACTTGTTATTTTTTTTAAGCTATTTCATATTTTATTTCTGAATTCTGTTAATATAAAAGATACCAAAAAGATTGATGTACTTTTTTCTCTTCTGTAGGAATGACTGAGGTTTGGGGAGTGGGATTAAAAAAAAATCTTAGGGCAATTGTCAGCCCATTGATTTCACCTGCATTCATGTTAATGGTCCAGGTTTCTACCAGTGTCATAGTCCAAAATCCATTGGCTCTACGATGGAGTGGCAGAGTTCCTGGGATGGCTGCTCTCCCCTGTTCATGTTGGGGAAATCTATACCTACAGCCCACAGAGTTGCCTACATCCTCAAGTCAATGTGGGTGGGGAAGCCCTTGTATGTGTGGGGAAACCACATGGGTACTCCAATTGGGATGGAGTGGGAGCAAATGTGTTCTTCAATTTAAGAAAAAGAATTTTCTCACTGTTACAGAGTTTAACCTTATATTGAGCTGTCAAAATTAACCAAACAAAAAAGGTGCAGAAACAAGGGAGGGAAAACACTCTTTAGCCAATTATGCAGTATTCCATAATAGATTTTGATTAGGCCAACAGCCTTAGCAAAATATAGATAAATAAAGGAATAGATAGGCCATTGCCACTAGGGCTAGAGCTACGCTACTGCTTTATAGTGGTATTGAAGTTTATCGATAACAATTCACAGTCCATATACCACATTCATAGTGTTATTTCCTGCTTTTTATGCCACATCTGTAATGATTTGACACAAGGTGTAGATCTGGCCTAGGTTACTTCAGGTAAGGAGGTGTGCATGGTGGAGGTTTTGCTGATTTACCAGATGACAGTGACATTTCCTGCTCGAGAATATTTTGCTGCACGTGTCTTGTGCAGTCAGTTGCCCCACTGGCAAAGGAATGAACAGTAGGCACGCTTCTGTGAGGTTTAGGTTTGAAGCCAGTTGAGAGTTGCAAGTGAGTGTTGAACCACTGTTTTGGACTCAGGAGAGAAGGGCTAAGCTTCGGATTCTGGCAGGAGATTGCTGGTTTGCTCAGCTGTGACAGTTGGGTGCATGTCTTTGTCAGGGCCAGCTGCACCCTGTCAGCAAAAATACACCAATAATACCTTAAATAATTAACAATTTTCTGCCTTTTAACAACATAAAGATGTCCATCGTTGAGAATACGGCCCTTGTTGGCATGCCTGACTCGGCTTGCTTTTGCGAGCTGACCTGTGTAGTTTCCACAAGTTCTAGGGGCATTTTTTTGTAATTTGTTTGGTTTTGTCTGTAATTTGCACCAACGGAGAGTGGCGCAAATTGAAATTTGCATAAATTGTACAAATCACACCCAAAATTTGCATAATTTGTGCAAATTATGACTGTAATTTACATAAATTCAAAAACACTGAAAATCCACTAACTGGCCCAACTTGTTGAAGGTCCAGTCAAGCCATCTAGCAGAAGGTGAAATGGAGTCCATGGAAGAGAGGTGAAGAAAGCTCATTGCACTCCACCTCCCAAACGAATTTCTCCAACATCCCTTTAATAACATTTCCAAGCTTGCGATGCGATTCGCCCAACAACAAAGAATCATTTGAAAATTGTGTATATTTGAAAAATGTGCACGAACATCCTTTAGTCAAAGGGAGAAAAATGCCTACATTTCAAAAATGTGCACAATTGATGCATACATTTAGGGAAATGCCGATGAAAATATGCATGAATTTTCATGCAAACCGTCCCCACCCTCACAGGTTTGTAATCCGAAACAAACAGAAAACAGAACGAATGTTGAAGTGGAATTCAGAGAAGCTCAAGTTTGCCTGATTTGCACCTCCCTAGTTTCAGGAATTTTGGTGCAATTCCAATGTAGAACTTCATTTAAATACGTCTGTGGCTTTCTAAGCTTCAGGGAACCTTATCCATGTTGAACATATGAAGCAGTCTTGTTAAACTAGTTGGCCATCTAGCTTTGCATTCCCTACTCTGACAGAAATTAGCTCTCCATTCTAGGGTTTCACACTGAGTATGAACGTCGCGGGAATCCATGAGGGGGTGGAGTCCAACAGACACCCCCCTCAGACCCCCGGACCCTGCTTGATGAGCTGTGAGGCACTGTCAGTCCATAAAAATGGTGGCTCAGGGCTTACCTGAGATATTGTTACATAAATGGTGGCCATAAAGGGGCCATTTAGGTAGGCTGACCATCTGAAAAGGAGGACAGGGCTCCTGTAACTTTAACAGTTGTAGAGAAAAGGGAATTTCAGCCAGTGTTATTTGTATGCAATTAGTCCCTGGTGAAATTCCCTCTTCATCACAACAGTTAAAGGTGCAGGCACTATACTAGAGTGACCATATACAAAAGAAGGCAGGGCCCCTGCAACCTTAACAGTTGTGATGAAGAGGGAATTTCATCAGGAACTAATTGCATACAAATGACACTGGCTGAAATTCCCTTTTCTCTACAACTGTTAAAGTTACAGGAGCCCTGTCCTCCTTTTCATATGGTCAGCCTACATTTAGGCAACAGTACAGGCATAAATGGTCCATTCACACCAGTGACGTTGCATAAATGGCCCCTTTATAGTTGCCATTTATGCAATGTTATCTTCCCAGAACCCCCTGAGCTGGCTTGGTAAGAGGATGGGTGGCCTCTCATTGAACCATCCAGAGCAAGCAGCGGCAACTTGGCAAATGCCTGACAAAACTGGGCATGTGTGAGTCTGTCCATCCCTAACGCTGAGGCCTTTTTTTTAAAATCACATGCTATGTATGTATTTATTTATTTATTACATTTGTATACCGCCCCATAGCTGAAGCTCTCTGGGCGATTTACATAGGATTAAATCAATTAAAAACAATATATAAAAATTAAAACAGCAAAAACATACAACATACACACAATACACACATACATTTAAAACCACTACTATAGCCCAAAAAAGCTACAAAAACAAAAAACAAACCCAGGCTCCTCAGATATTTCCAAATGCTACATCAAACTGGGGATTTAACTGGGCCTTTTACAACTGAGCTATGATTCCCTTCCCTGGATCTCTTTTGCCAGGGAACCTCAGAATGTCTGCAACAAAAGAGTTCACCCTATCAGGTTGGCCATGTGTCCTACATTACAGAGGAACGTCTCTATTTGAAAGGCTGTCAGAGGGCAGTCCTCTATTTAAAGGCATCCTCTAGTTGAAGGGCTGTCCAGGCCTGGTCAAGTTTAAAGATAACAGACTAGGAGAAGAAAGGAGAGCAATGGCCTTGGAGTTGCCCATCAAATGTAGCACCTAGTTGTCAGACTCAATAGGCACAGTGGTCACCTGGTCAAGGCCTTCCTCAGTATGGTGAAATTATTTCTACCTTGGCCCTATACACATAAATGAGCACATGCACATTGTATGCATATCAGTGTCCTCTTTTTTTGTTGATGCATTTTTTCTCTTATTTGGGGTGATGCATAAGTGAGCCACGTACACCCCAGAATACACTCCTGCAGCCCTGCCTCACAGAGGAGGTTCATTGGCAGTGATGGTGAACCAGGTGTTTTCAGAGGGGTTTGTCCACTGTTACTGATATCACTGGGGAACCCCACAATTCCCCAGACCACAGTTGAAAACCATTGCAATACATCATTGAATACCTTATTTATCCTATATGCTTTAAAAATAATAATTATGTATTGCTTTCAGGGGACAGCATAGCCTGAAAGTATCAGCAAAAGAAATTTCTCTTCAGCTGAAAGTCTGAAAATCACTGAGCCATCCTTCATGCTGGCTGGGGCTGATGGGTATTGTAGTCTACAATATCACCAGGATGGGGAAGGCTGACTTAATCAGGAGCAGGGCTGCTCTAGAGTAAGTAAACTGGAGATTTCAGCCAGTGCTTGGGTCTGCTTGAATATCCTCCTTTTTTCATTGAGATTTCTGCACTGGCCACAAGACAGGTTGGAACAAATCTTTAGATCTTTAATGGAAGGTTAATTTTCCCCCAGACAATATAATGTAGCAGACAGTTCACACAGGCAGGCAGCGCTGAACTGTAAACTAAATGGACTCCAGAGAGAAAGTATCTTTGCTAAAATTGTCTTGGTGTATCTTAGGGTAAAGTCTAATTATGGAGATTGGCATATATGGCATCCAAGAGAAATCCTATATTAGACTTGAAAGGGGGTGGTCTTTATCCCCCCGTGTGGTCTTTAACTGGGGGTTTAATGTATGTACAATATACAAACATTTTTGACAGACTATTAACACCTATGATCTTGTAAATATTTGCAATTTTCTAGATCATAAATATTGCTGCATAAGCTGTTCTTTCAGGACATCATTTATTCTCCATTAAAGGTTAATTTACAAGTTAGTGCCTTATAGAAAGAAGATATGTGTACTTTTATGTTAATGCGCTGTAAAGAGAGACTGGTGTCTCCACAAGCAATTTGTAATTCTCCAGCGGCCGTTCCCTGTGGCACCACTCAAAGCTCTATGCGAATTCTTTTCATCGGTTCATGTTTATGGCAAGCTTAATCTTCTGTTTTGAAGGAGGAGGGCGGCTGGAGGAGGGGGGATTGAGGGAGGGAAGAAGGGGGAAAGATCGTAGGTATTCAGGCTGCATTTGAAAGCATCCATGTGTTTGTTTAAACAGTCTCATATGACACACAGACTCATTCGTCACAGTGCTCGGATACCTGCTTCTGAACCTTGACACTACTTACAATGAGGCTTGGTCACTGCTGGACTCCCAGGCAACCTGATGTTGTATACGGGGGGGGGGGGGGGGTTACACAAACCAGGATTGACTTTCAATGGTGTAAGTGCTCTTTTCTAAAAGTAGCTGAGGCACATCTGCTCGCACCCATGGTGATGTGTTTTAAAGTTTGCCTATAATTCAGAGAAAACTACCTTTTCTTTTTTAAAAAAATATATGTAACTTTCTAGTCCTCATTGTTTGAAAATGCTTTTTAAAATATATTGCTTGAAAAAAAATGGAGACAATGAAGCAACTATATCAAGGTTTTTCCATATCAATTGTAGCTGGTATAGTAAGCTCTCTGTGTAACAGATTTCACAATGACTGTATTGTGGAATAACCCACATTTGTAGTTTGCAGTCCATGAGAGTAACTCCCATGCCTAAAGTGGGGGCCAACACAGAGTGACTTTTAGGCCAGTCACCCTCACATGATCGTTATCATGGTAACATAAGAGGATGCTACAGTGTCAGTGTGGTGCCCAAGTTCCTTGGAGGAAGAATGGAGTACATATCTTGTGCTTGGTAGACCTTTCCTAGCTCCAGGCTTTTGAGGCTTCCTGGGCAAAATGCCATCAATTGGCCACCTCCATCAGTGAATCTACCTTCCCACTGCCATTGTCACTGACTGCTATTTCTCCTCATTGTCTTTCTCCTCATTGCCACCACTTGCTTGATTTCATCCTACCAGAATTGCATTCCATTGCATTTGTGCAGATATCTATCTATCTATCTATCTATCATCTATAATAAAACATGGGAAAATAAGAATTAGGGTGGGGAAGGAACCCATATGCAAGGGGTTGTCTTTCCCTAATTCCCTAATCCTTTCAATATACAAATGCAAACAGGTGGAATATCACACTGGTGGACTTTCTTTCTATATATATATATATATATATATACTAATTTTATTAATTTTCAACATATATCACATAAAATAAACACAATACAAATATAACCCTCGACAACCCCCCCCCGTGCTCCCCTTCCCTTGAGACCTTCTTTCTCTATTATTTTATACATTTTTCCAAAATTGCATTGATTCTTTTGAAGGTGTACAACCTCTCCCCTTTTCTAAAACATATTCTAGAAATACTCCCCAAATACTTCCAAAATAATTCTTTTTAGTGTCGTGACTCTGGCTAACTCTCTAAAGTTCTTGCTCACGACTTTAGGTACACTGATACACAACAATAACAGTGAGATTTCTTTTATTGTAATCACACGGAATTCAAAGCATAACGGTTTCATTTCTGCAAACACACACTTGAAGCTGAAGACGGACTACACAGCTTTCAGGTAGAACGGCTTAATGAGAACAGCACTCACTCAGGGACTGACATTTAGAGATTAACTCTAGTCCTTAGAGGGCAGGAGCGGCCACGCTGCACTGGAATCCTCTGGAACATAGAGAGACTCTAGGATTAGGCCTCCTAACAGTAGTATATCGGTCAACTGGCAACTAAATCTTCACTCAGCCTGTCAGGGAACGCTGAGCTGACCATGGAAGCCAGAAGCCAGGAAATGAACCTCTTCAACCTAGGGAGCCTTCTCAATTCACGTAGCTTTAGCTCTGAGGAAGGTCCTCTCACAGGTCTCACACACACACGAGTTTCAGAACAGCAACGATCAGCTTCTGCCTCCCTCTGCCCGTAACTTTGGCTCTATGGAGGGAGACAGCAAGCTATAGAACACGAATCCAGAACAGTAATCTCAAGTCCAAATCTATGAAAAGCCACAGTGCACTTTTCATGGCAGAGTTCTTTAGAAGTAACAAGTCCACACAGCAATAGAACATGTACAGAGTGCATCACACAATTCCACATCAGATAGTAACTCACAGCAGCAGCAGAGCAGCAAGAGGATAGACAAGATAATTCCTAGCAAAGGAATTACTCTCAGGACAAAGGTAATAAAGTGTGGAGGCTGGGCAATTCTAAGCTACTTTGATAGACAGGGCTTCAGGCCTGTAATCTAAACTCACGTGCCAACAGGGCGGCACGGTTCAACCTCTTCTGATGACGCCACAGTGTGAGGAAGATAGCCCCCACCTTTGCAAAGCATAGTTTAATTCCCAGAGAACCTTCAAGGCCTTCGGCCTACCATTTGAGATAAGCACATACCAGAGAAGCAGAGATACATTTTCTCATAACAAATTGCCAAGTCTTCAGTCTACAATTCACAGGGCCAGCCCTGTGAATTGTCTACGAAGCATTTGACACCCAACATTTAGTTAATCCCATCTTAACATTCATTATACATGTTAGTCTATCATTAATTGCAATATCCCACACTCCTTTATACCATTCTTCTATACTATAATTCCCTTGTATTTTCCAGCTTTTAGCTATCATTAATCTCGCCGGTGTCAGGAGATTATTTATCAATTCTTTTATATTATTATTACCATATTCTTTATCAAATAACCCCAGTAAAGCTATATTTGGACTTGCTTCCACATTCTTACCTAATATCTCACTTATCTCCTTAAAAACTCTATCCCAACATTTTTTAACATATTCACATGTCCACCACATATGGTAATATGTCCCCACATCCTGACATCCCCTCCAACAAGACTTTGATATTTTCTTATCTATCTGATGTAATCTTACAGGGATGAGATACCATCTCCAGATTATTTTATACTGATTTTCTTTTATCCTTATTGAAAGGAACTTCAAGGTTCTTGATTTCCATATCTTTCCCCATCTGTTCCCATCAATTTGAGTTTTTAAATCGTCTTCCCAGATTGTTTTCAAAATTTCTTGAGACTCATCCTCCTCTAGCAATATCTTATATATATATATATATATCACTCGTTAAACCTTTTTTACTTTTACTTTTATTTCCTCCCTCCTTCTCTCTAGCCTCAATTAGCTTTTCAAATCTTGTTTCCTTTCTACACTCTTTATTTTTCTTTTTCCATTTTAATGTCCACTGTTCCAATTGCAAGACCTTAAACCATTTTTTTTGCCCTATTAGAACCTCTTCTATTTGCTTTTTATTACTCAATCTCCTTACCCAATCTTTCACTTTAATTATTTTTCCCCTCAATAACCCTTCCAGTTCTCCTCTCAAGTTACTGGTGGACTTTCAGAGAAATGCTTTAAGGGGGAAAATTTAAAAATTCCTGAAAAATCAAGAGATGAACCGATCTGATTCAACCTTGGCAGGGCTAAAGCCTTCCTTAAGACCTATCACTGTGCTATATTCCATTTATTTTTTAAAAAATTATGCAGATGTAAGCATTTTTGTAAATTCTAATAGGAGCTCCAAGGAGCTTGGGGGGGAGGCTGCCACGTCCATCACAATGTCCATCAATGATAAGAACCAATTAACTGAAGAGGGAAGGAGAAGGGGCAGGGTAGAGCAGGCACAATAGCAGTGAGAGAGCAAAAAGAGAAGTCACCAGTATAACTATGATAGTGAAAGGGAGGAGCCTTGCAGTGCATCTGCAATAGAGGTAAAAAAACGCGGAGGTAAATCAAGGGGAAAATAAGTGTGATGGAGCCCACAGTTTATAGTGCAACAACTGCTAGCTAAGAGAAATCCAAGCACCTCTGCATTAGTGCCTGAACTAGTATTTCACTGAACATATTCTTCTTCTTTGGGGTCTTGTGTCACTAGGGAATCTGAAAGCACCCATAGTCAAAGGTGCCCCCACCCCCAGAGCTTCATATTCCTATTTCTGCTTTCCAAATTTATTCTGAATTTTGTAGCCCTCTTTTTAAATACAGAGCAACTGCTCTAACCCCCTATTTTTCTAACAGTGCTTTGCCATTCCGTGACATTTTGAAGCAAAGGTCACATTTTTTAAGTCAATCATTTCCTAAGTCCTGCTGGGCAATTGCCCATAAATCTCTCCAAGACTACCTTACCTCAGAAATGTTAGCCCGTACTCTGTTTTTAAGTTTCCTTCTGCAACTCTGAGTGCTGGAAGCTTAGAAGGAGAAAGTAAGATTAATATTATCCGAATGTAATTGATGCATTAGATGCTGTCTGGTATCCTTAAACTCAGCCACACTGTGACTATGTCCACTTCCTTAGCGCATAAATGTGTATTAGAGGCACCGCCAAGCCCTGTTGAAGTTCTTAGTTCATTCTTATAGGACTGGTTTCTGATAGCAGGTTTCATACACCAAGAACTGGATTATGTTACAAACTGTGGCCCCAATCCCCAGCACATGCATGTAAATGTCTTTGATATTCTTATTTCTGTGTTATTTATAGGGGTGTGCACGGACCCCCCGGATCGGATCGGGACCCGGATCGGGACCTCCAATTTTGTCCCGGACCGGTTCGGACAAAATCGGAGGCCCCCCGGACCGGATCGAGTCCGATCCCGACCCAAAAATCGTACATTTTTGGATCGGCCGCCATTTTTTTCCCCATAGACTTGCATTGCAATGCAAGTCTATGAGGAAAAAATGGCGGCGGGTGGGTAAGGGGGGGCCTAACTCCCTCCCCCCCCCGGGGCCGTCCGCTGTGGACGGCCCCGGCAGGTAAACCCCCTCCCCCGCGCTCCCTACCCCCCCTGGGGCCGCCCGCTTCCATCCGCTGGCGCCCGCGGGCGCCAGCGGATAGAAGCGGACGGCTCCGGGGGGGGGGGTAAGCCCCCTTCCCCGCCACTTACCTTCTCGGCCCGTCCGGCGCCGGCGGCTACTACCAGCGGGCTCCGCGGCCTACTCTCGAGTAGCGCGCCGGGTGATGACATCACCCGGCGCGCCACCCTGGAGCAGGCCGCGGAGCCTGCTGGTAGTAGTAGGCGCCGGCGCCGGACGGGAGCCGCCGGGCCGGGCAGGTAAGGGCCCCCCTCCCCCCTCCCCCCTCCGCGCGCCCCCTCCTCCCCTCCACGCACCCCCTCCTTACCTTTCCGGCCCGGCGGCTCCCGTCCGGCGCCGGCGCCTACTACTTCCAGCAGGCTCCGCGGCCTACTCTAGAGTAGCGCGCCGGGTGATGACATCACCCGGCGCGCCATCCTAGAGCAGGCCGCGGAGCCTGCTGGGAGTAGTAGGCGCCGGCGCCGGACGGGAGCCGCCGGGCCGGAAAGGTAAGGGCCCCCCTCCCCCCTCCGCGCGCCCCCTCCTCCCCTCCACGCACCCCCTCCTTACCTTTCCGGCCCGGCGGCTCCCGTCCGGCGCCGGCGCCTACTACTTCCAGCAGGCTCCGCGGCCTGCTCTAGAGTAGCGCGCCGGGTGATGACATCACCCGGCGCGCCATCCTAGAGCAGGCCGCGGAGCCTGCTGGGAGTAGTAGGCGCCGGCGCCGGACGGGAGCCGCCGGGCCGGAAAGGTAAGGGCCCCCCTCCCCCCTCCGCGCGCCCCCTCCTCCCCTCCACGCACCCCCTCCTTACCTTCCCGGCCCGGTGGCTCCCGTCCGGCGCCGGCGCCTACTACTACCAGCAGGCTCCGCGGCCTGCTCTAGAGTAGCGCGCCGGGTGATGACATCACCCGGCGCGCCACCCTAGAGCAGGCCGCGGAGCCTGCTAGTAGTAGTAGGCGCCGGCGCCGGACGGGAGCCACCGGGCCGAGAAGGTAAGTGCCCCCCTCCTCCCCCCCCGCTGTCCACTTTCATCGGCGGGCGCCCGCTGGCGCCCGCCAATGGAAGCGGCGGTGGGCGCCAGTGGGCGCCCGCCGATCCGCCGATCCGCCGAACCGGTTCGGAGCTTTTTCGGACCGGTTCGGATTGGATCGGCCGATCCAGCTGCGGGATCGGAAATCGGATAATTTATCCGATTTCCCACTGGACCGGACTCGGATCGTGGATCGGGTCCGATCCAGTGCACATCCCTAGTTATTTATTTAAGATTTCTATCTCATCCGAGGTGAGGCAGATTGGATCTGAAAGCCTTGGGGTGCCTCAGGCTGAATTGGGGCAGTGGTGGGCCTCTTCCCCCACCCTCCTACCCTCCTGGGAAAACTAGCACAAGGCCAACCATGAGTCCATTGGACTCAATGGACACCCTTCCATCTCCTCTCCCTCTTCCTCTCTGATCTTCCCCAAACCCGCCGCTGCTTCTACTGGTGCTAGGAGTTACCTTTGCCATGTGTCCCAAAATTTAAATGTAAGATGGGGGCTTGCTCTTTTTATAGATCTATGGTCGGAAACTAGGGCAATTGCCCTTTACAGCCGTCATAGTTTGCAGCCATAGATCTAAGAAAAAGAGAGAGCCCCCATCTTATCTTTAAATGTGTCTCTAAGGGCAGAGGATGCATGGCAAAGAGAAGTCCCGGTAGGGGTGGGTCCGAGTGCGGAGGGGGAGGAAGGGAGGCAGCAGGGAGCCCAATGGACTCTCACTCAGCCTTCTGCATGGCTTTCCTGGGTGCCTGCTGTGCAGGCGCCCAGGAATCCACAACGGCTGGCCTGCTTCAGGGGGCTGAACCTTGCTTCAGCTTCGGTTCCGAGGTGAGGCAGCCAAGCCCCGAAGCACCCTGAGTCGATTGCCCTGCCCATCTGGTATGTTGTGGTTTTTCCTGAAGTAGCTTGGCAACTCATGCCAAACATTAGCACTTTCTTTTTATAAGCCACTTAACATCCACTAGATTAAAAGCATTGGAATGGGTGTGTTAGAATAATGAAATGCAGAGTTTGAAAGGCTAATAAATCCAACTCCAATTCTGGGAAAGCTTTTGTTATGCAAATCAGGCCTCTACAGTGCTAGCCGCAGTTCATTTTTTTTTTCAATTTTTGATGTCACATTGTGCCATACAGTTAACATTCAGCAGATTGTTTTTCAGCAGGTTACCTTAGGATGCAATTAAATGGCACCTCTCACTACTACTGCTAATATATTTGAGTGAGACTGAGTGTGTGTGCGCACGTGTGATCACTGATCAGTTTAATGATCCTTCTAGTTGTCAAATACGTTTAGAACCCAAGGCTTCTCTTCATGGTATGGGAGCTCTGATAAGCTGTATCACAGCCAAAGGCTCATTTTTAATTTTAAACACTTCATACTTAATTATTTTGTAGGTGTTTATAATGAGAAATAATTGAGTAGGTCAGTACAGATTGACTGTAATTCCTCGCCTCCGTATTTGCCACTAATACCTGCACTTGATGAAGTCAGTGAAATATGTTACTCACTGGCTTTTTCTTCATTCTGATAAAAATAGAAAATCTACTTTTGATGACTTACTTTAGGGATTTTTAAGGGCGATGTGGATAGGGTGTCTGCCGTGTGCCCTACTTTACAGAAGACATTCTTCTCTTTGAAGGACTCTCAGAAAAGTGTCCTCTGTCTGAAGGCATCCTCTACTTGAAGGGTTGTCCAGGCCAGGTCTAGCTTAAAGAGCAAGAATCACAAGGAGGGAGAGCAGGCAGGGCCCTTCAAGTGGCTCAGCAGTAGTGAGCACCTGGACAGCAGACTCAGCAGGTAGTTATTACTACCTGCTGAGTATTAGTAGTTATATTTAAATATATTAGTAGTTATATTTAAATGATAGTAGCTACTCCTAAATTTGCGTCTAAGCATATAAATTAGCATGTGCCGATTTTATGCATATCTTTGCCCTCTTTTTCAGCAAGTGGCCACCCTGCCTTGAGCTCTCCCTCACAATCCAACTATTTCTCTGATCTTCCACTGGAGGACTCACAGATCTTTAATGCAGTTGTGCAAGTGAACCTCACAACATGGGCTTCCCATGGAGGTGAGGAAAGTAATGTTGCGTAAATGCCCCCTTTTACAGCCACCATTTACCCAACATTCCCTTCCTTGAAATGCCCAAGCCACTATTGTTGCACAAAATGGTGGCTTGTTAAGGGGCAGGCGGCTTTGTCGGGCTCTCGCCAAGCTGTGGGGTGCTTGAGTGGGTCTGCAAGCAGCCCACAGTTTGTCAAGTGGGGTCCAGGAGGGTGCATGTGCAGGAGTCTGTCTGACTACACATACACACATGTGGATTCTTGTGACATCCCTAGTAGACCTACCCGATGCTGATGTCTGAAAGTACTCTGAAGAAATAATGCTAGCAATCACTGCATCAGAGCAATTTATGGTAGAGTCCCAACCTAAGTGGGACAAAGAAGCAGTCATAGGCGTTGTGTGCTGAGCAAGTAGCATGCACAAATCCAGGAGAGTCAGGGTGGGAGTGGTGAGCAGGATACCCCCTTAGTATCGCCCTGGGTCATTTAAGCCTTGGAAGACCAATTATCCATCCAACGCTGTAAGGGTGGAGTGAAGGGTAATTTTTTTCTTAAGTCAACCTTCAAGAGCTGTGAGGTGTTTGCACAGCAAGCGGAGCAATGTTGAATGGTTCTGATCCACCTGCCAAGAAGTAGATTTAGCTCGGGCTGAACTGGCAGTTAAAACAAATCTGAAGATTGAGTTGTATGAACATTTCGGCATAACTAGACATTGACAAATGCAGTGAGCTAGAGGGTCATTTCAAAGAGGCAGGGATGGGAGGCAGGCTGTGTGTTTGTGAAGATAGATTGGAAGAGAACCTTTTCGACTGTCCTATGTTACAGGATTCTAGCTGGGATATCTTATTGGCCCATCGTTGAGGAACATGGATTTTTGTCTCGATGGGGAGGACAATGTAATTACATGAAAAGCTGCCTTATTTGCCCTGAATGCAATGACGTTGCAAGCTATGTTACAACTGTTTTTGCCAATTGCTCTAAAGATTTATCAGGGCAACTCGGGCTCTTTTGTTAATGCATTTTATTTTATGTCAGGCAATATGTTTTATGCTACTTATGTTCTGTTTCTTGTTACTTCCTATTGATAAACAATACACTGAATTGCTTACTTTCATTGCAGAGTTGTCAGAAAGTCCTTTTTATGGATAATTGGGTTTCTGTTTGTGTGCATTTTAATATGAATAAAACATTTTTCCTATTCGCTCAAAGTGTTTCGCATACATCATCTCTTTAACCCTTTCTTGGATTGTGTAAGAGAGGCCATTTTTGTTATCCCCATTTTTTATACAGTAGGTTTGATCCATATTTAGAGTAGACCTATTGAAATCAATGGGACAAATATATCACTCTTAGCCACTGAAGCCACCTGTGCCTCAAGTGATGTTGGGTCAAGGAACAATCCCAAATTACATACCTGATCTTTCAGGGAGTGTGCAAGCACCTCCAGAACAGGTTGAACACTCCTCAAATGGCAGATGAACCACCCAATAAGAGTAAATCTGTCTTGTCTGGATTGAGCCTCAGTTTAATGGCGCTCTCCCAGTCCATTACTCTGGCCCAGTACCAATTCAGGGCATCTACTGCTTCACCTAGCTTATTTGAAAAGGAAAGGTAAAGTTGGGTGTCATCTGTATATTGATGACATCTCAGCCCACAGATTGAGATAACTTCACTAGGCAATTTCATGTAGACATTGAATGACATGGGAATTAAAACTGAGTCCTTCAAAACCCCATGACATCATTCCTGGGTTGAGCACCATTTGGTAGAAGAAAAGCAGGCTATAAACTAATTGAATAAATTGCTATAGTAGTAATCTCCCAGCACCATCTTCTGGATACAATAGTCCAAGTAGGAACAGGACCACTTTAAACCAGTGCTCCCAACTTCCAATTCAGTCAACTGATCCAGATGGATACCATCATTGATGGTACTGAAAGCTGCTGAGAGGTCCAAGCGAACCAACAGGATTGCACTCCCCTATCTCTCTCAGCAAAGGCCATCCCACATGATGAGCAAGGTTGTTTTGTCCCCAAACTAGGCTGGATTAAAATGGATCTAGAAAATCAATTTCAGCTAAGAGTGCCAGGAGTTGATCAGCAACCACTTGTTTGGGGATTTTGCTTGAGAAGGGGCTGTTAGCAACTGGCCTCCACTTCTTGGTCTAGGTTAGGATTCTTCAGGAGTAGCTTTTTTTTCAAAGAGGCTGGTACTGCTCCTTCTCTCAAGAAGGACTTTATAACCACCTGGACCCAACCAGTCATCCCCTACTCATTAGATGTAATTATGACCAGGCCACCATTGGAATGATGCCAGCTTTGACATAGTTCCAGCAAGGACCATGGTCCAGATGATAACAAAGACAGGCCTCAATGACTTTCAGCAACCCACACCATCATATTTGATTCAAAGTCCTGTCCTATTGGGGGAGAGGAGCTGTATCTGCTGGAGATGTCTACACATCAGAAGTCTAGGGCTTCCCATATAGAGACGATGCTCTCCAGCTGGCCAAGATGCTCTGACCATTGCTAAATGAGTACCATCTCGCGTAAGAACATAAGAAGAGCCATGCTGAATCAGACCAAGTCCATCTAGTCCAGCACTCTTTTCACACAGTGGCCAACCAGCTGTTGACCAGGGACCCACAAGCAGGACACGAGTGCAATAGCACCCTCCTGTCCATGTTCCCCAGCAACTGTTGTACAAAGGCATACTGCCTCAGATATTGGAGGTAGCACATTGGCATCAGGACCAGTAGCCATTGATAGCCTTCTCTTATAGGATTTTATCCAACCCCCTTTTAATGTCATCTCCAACTCTTGATATTCTAGCTGCTGTGCCCTGTCTCTCTCCATAGTACAACTACAGTTGTTGGTCCAGACTGGAAACTTTAAATACCTGTAGAAAATGGGAAGGAAACAAGCTCTCAAGACCCATACACAGCTGACTCCATTTCTTCCTCTTAAGGCCCCAGACAAACAATCTACTTATTATTTGATCTTTTATCTGGCACGAAATATGTGCCCATCAGTAAAACACCATGTAGTGATTAGCATTATGAATATACATTATGTTGGAGCCTAAAGCTTTCTGACCATCAATCAGTTTTAAGTATTTTTGAAGTGTGTAACCATTAAGCTTTTCACCATGAAATTTCCCTCAATAAAAGACACCTTACTGATCTGGATGTCCCATGTCAGTTTGCCAGAACATGCGAATGCTGGAAGAAACGGGAAAAACAACACACCGCACAGGAAGAATCTTGGTGTAACCTCAGTCATATCAAGATGGCTTCCTTGCAGTATTTTTATCCAATGAGCCCCAGTAATGTAGGCCTGGGAGGAGGTGCAAATAGAAAGCTGCAGCAAACTGTGAATGCTCCAATTCTGAAATTCATTTTAGAAATTGTCCTAGTTAAATCAGGGCCCACTCCATATGGCCAATTTAGTGCAAAGCCAGAGCTAGAGCACATCAGAATTATTCCTGGCAAATGATGTTGTCACCAATCTGCTCCAACCCCACAACTTCCCTCTGAAAAAGGCTCACTTTTGCAAAGTCATTTTAGTGCATTGTTTTCCTTAAACTGTCGTATTTACTACTCTTGGTCTAGGAAGCCTGCCAACTCCCTTATCTAAGAATGTCTGGGAAAAACGCCAGGCCTTAATTGTTTAAAGGGTTTTTATTTGCATTCCGAAAGTCCATTTACCAATGGCCAGGGTCACGCCAGTAGTTCCGTCAGTCCAGTTGTCGAAGCCGAAGGTCAAACCAGGTTTTCCAGAAGTCCAGGGTCCAAAGCAAAACAGTCAAGCCGGGTGTTCAGTCCACAGGTTCTGATCCGAAATCACGCAGGATGTCAAGAGCCGAATACGTCGGTTGTTCTCAACAAATCTTAGCTTCTGCCTCCTCCCCCTTATATACTTTGCTTGAGCCTGTCCACAGCTGCGTGCAATTTCTTCGTTATCTTACTTAAGGCTTGCGTCAGCTGTGCTCTGTTTTCGCAATATCATGCTGCGTCTTGTGGGCCTAGCTTGCTCTGCCCGTTTGAGCTGCCGCCTTTGCTGGGGAGTTACTGGACAAGCCCCTTCAGGCCCCGAATCTTCCTCATTAGAAACAGGGGGTGGGAGAGGGTGGCTTTCCTGGGGCTCTTCTGAGGAATCTCCCTGCTGTTCCTCCTCCTCCGGTAAGTCCTGGGGAATGGGCGAAGCTGTAGCTTCTGTCCCTTCTTCCTCCTCAGAGGAAGATTCTTCAGACTGCCTCATGACATAAACACAGCTCCCATGCAGTTCTGCTGCAGTGTGCCCCATCCCCTGCATTAAATCTTGGGTTTGCCTAGGGGTGTTTCAGTGACCTGGTTGTGACCTGGTCAAAGTGTGGGAACACCCCCTTTATCCCTTCCTCCTTTCCACCCATTCATAGTAGGGTGCTTTTGGATACAGGCTTCCATTCCCACTTAGCACTACTTTGCAGTAATGCTGTTTTAAACATTCACAATAGCGCAGTAGCACTATTTTAACTGGGGGTGTGCACTGGGTCCGATCCCAATCTCCAGCACCTGGATCGGCCGATCCAATCCGATCCAATCCGAAAAGGATCTGATCTGGATCGGATTGGATCAGAGGATCAGACCCCCTCCCCCCACTTGAGCTCCTTACGTGCTAGGGCTGTCTGCAGATGGCCCCGGCAGGTAAGAAGTGTGACGGGGAGGCAGGAGGGCCCCCCCACTTACCTGCCGGGGCGTCCACTTCCCTCCGGTGCGCAGATCTACTGAGAACTAGGCCGCGAAGCCTAGTTCTCAGTAGATCCACACACTGGAGGGAAGAGGATGCCCTGGCAGGTAAGGAGTGCGACGGGGGAGGCGGAGGGCCCCCCCACTTACCTGTCGGGGCATCCGCTTCCCTCCGGTGCACAGATCTACTGAGAACTAGGCTTCGCGGCCTAGTTCTCAGTAGAGCACCAGGTGAAGATCAGCTGGTGTGCTACTGAGAGGCAGGCCACGAAGCCTGTTTCTCAGTAGATCCGTGCACCGGAGGGAAGCGGATGCCCCGGTAGGTAAGGAGCATGAGGGAGGGGGCTTACCTGCCAGAACGCCTGCTGCCATCCACTGCCACCCGCTGGTCGAATCTGAGTGCTAGGTGAGGATGTTATCACCTGGTGCTCTACTGAGAACTAGGCCGTGAAGCCTAGTTCTCAGTAAATTGGACCAGCGGACGGCAGCGGACGGTTGTGGGGGCCCAGCAGGTAAGGAGCATGAGTGGGGGGGGAGGGACAGGGAGGGGGGAGTTATGCCCCCACTCACCTGCCCCCATGTTTTCACTATAGGCTTGCATTGGGGGAAAGCTTTCTTTCCCCCAATGTAAGCCTATGGTGAAAACAGCTAAAATGGCATCAGATCCGAAAATCAGACGTCCAATTTTTGGATCGGAATCGGGTCCGAACCGAACCGGGAAGCCTCCGATCTGACCTGATCCAATCTGAAGCCTCGGTTCCAGTTCCGATCCCGGTTCCATTCCAATCCGGACTCATCCAACCCAATGCTGAAGTATGGCATTTTTGAGTGCCGTGTGACTTGCGAAAATGGTTTCTTTAGGTAGTGTATACTCTGCTTTTCTTGCTATATATTCCACTGATGGACCAAGGTGGTTTCATGAAATTCTGGATACAACCAGAAATGTTTCTCATACCATTTCCATGTAGATTGGGTCCAGATTTCAGGAAGAGAAAAGGAGCACAGACCATGAATGACAAGCCCACAGAAAGAAACGGGAGTGAGAAAATTTGCTCATCTTAACTCATATCCACTACCCCATACACCGTGTCAAGTTAACAAATTTCTAATCCTTAATATCCACTGAGTGTTATTTGTATGCTTATGTTAGGGTGACCAGATAAAATCCAGGTCAGGGCTCATGTAACTTTAACAGTTGTAGAGAAAAGGGAATTTCAGCCAGTGTCATTTGTATGCAATTAGTTCCTGGTGAAATTCCTTCTTCATCACAACAGTTAAAGTTGCAGGGGCCCTGCCTTCTTTTGTATATGGTCACTCTAGTATAGTGCCTGCACCTTTAACTGTTGTGATGAAGAGGGAATATCACCAGGAACTAATTGCATACAAATGACACTGGCTGAAATTCCCTTTTCTCTACAACTGTTAAAGTTACATGCGCCCTGACCTGGATTTTCTCTGGTCAGCCTAGCTTATGTTTCCTTGACCCTTGCTGTTTTAGAAGTTCTGCTTTGCATGTGGGTATTACTTTTTCAGGATCCAAACTACACATGATGACATGAACAGTTATACTGGAATTTCCCTACACACACATACACACACACACACACACCAGAAGCTTAGGGAGGGTAGCAATTTCAGCTGGGAAAATAGCATGCTCTGGTGCTCTGATCAAAATCAGAGTCCCCTCCAGCTACTGTAAAGTAAATACATAAATGTCAGACGATTTCATCACACACCTCTTAAGTCATGCACAGTCTGAGCCAGAGGAAAATACCTGCTAAATTTGTGGTAGAAAACAAATACTCCAAGTTCAGCTCTGTATTTTCATGATCATTTATCTGAGTGATTTTTTTCATACCAAAGATTGACCAAATGACAGGAAAAAGGAGGATTTGTTAGGACTGTTGATAACAAATTCGGGAAGGGGGGCAGCTCTAAATTCTTGTATCTATGGCCACAAACTACATTGGCAATAAAGAGGAAAGGCCCTTAATGACATAGATTGCAACCATAGAGTTAGGAAAATAGAGGTGCTTTAACTTCATAGGCCTAGCGAAACAGGGCTGCCATTGCTTGTCTCTACATGTAGCCTGATGCATTTTGAGACTGACTATGAGCAAAAAGAGGAGGAGGAAAATAGTAGGAATGAATCCTGGGCCAGGGTGGGGGTAGCAGAGAGAGAAATAAAGCACATGTTTGGAATTTTGTGGGCTGTAACCAAAGTTCAGTCAAGATTTTGGGCTCTATATCTTCTAAAATAAGTAGTCATATCATTGTTTGGCTCATTGGGAAAGATAGTTTTGTTGCCAAAGCACTGGGTTTAGAAAATTTGTGAGTAAGGGGCACACCTGTTTTTGGCAACAGAAGGAAAGGGAAAACACTTGGAAAAAGAAGTTTATTTCATAATTGGGAGTTTAGAGGAATTTAAAACTTTTACTTCCCATTAAATACTGCAGCCATAATACTGTTGAAATTAAGCATTTTATGGCCTGTTGATTCAAGTGCTTAACAGTACCATCCTGTGTATATTTACTCAGAAGTAAGTCCCACTTATGCTCACTGGCAAGTCTCCCATCAAGGTATTTCCAGTGGAGTTCTACTGATGAAAATTCTGACCAGCAAAATATCTCAACCTATGTCAGTATGAGTGAGATTTCCTAAAACCTCTGCTGGGTCATCATACTTGGGATCAGGAATTTTGATTCATGAAGGAAATTATTTCCCAACATACATAGTTGTTTTTAGCCATCCCCTGTGGTATGTGGTTTGGCTCGCTTGCTTGAGTTATTTGTGCCTACTTATTCCATAGTGCAAAGGAAGAAGTGGGTCTCGAGTTGGTGCTAGAAGATAGTAACTCATTTTTTTTTAATAATGCATTTTGACCCATAGACCTTCCTCTCCAATTTGTTTGATATAATTGGCATGATGTATATTTTGTAAAAAAATTGCTGATAATTGTTCATCCTTTTTAAGAAACCTTTTTTAAAAATTAACAGGGTTGCCATTATCATCATCTCTCTTTTCTTGCTCGTGGTGGTTCTCCTTCGTGGTCTCTGTGCATCACACATGTGCTCTGCGCCTGCACGGAGCATCTTTCGGGAAACTTCTTTAGCTAGAACAAATTGGGCGGGAGCCCCTCCCCTTGGGGTGGTGCGTACGCGCAGTAGGGGCTCCCGCCCGTTCTCCTCAGTTCGCATCTTCGGAGAGCTTCTCTTTTTCTTTTTCGGCATTTTTTCTCTATAATACAAAAAAGTTACAGTTTTTTATTAGTTAGTTGTTTGTTAGATAGTTTAGTATTTAGTTTTGTTGGTGGACCGCATAGCGCCCCCCCCCCCGACTTTTTCCGAGACCATCGCATGGCCCTTCGGGCCCCCTTTCGTAAGTGCTCTAAGTGTGGGAGCAAACTCCCACCTTTGGACGGGCACTGCCTCTGCCTTTTGTGTTTGGGCAAGGGACACATCGTCGAAAAGTGCCGTTTTTGTTTGGCTTTTTCAAAACAAACTCGGCGACATCACTCGGACTGCTTGAAAGCCATTATGTGGACCCAGACCCTCCAGGCAGTCGATACCGCTGCCGAGCAACCACTATCAGCCCCGTCACCAGACTCTCCACAACAACCGAGCCCCAGTAGGCCGCAGTCCTCTCCTACTCACCGGTTGACCTTGCAGATGGCTAGGAAGCTATCTATGAAGACCAAAAAGCTTTCTAAACAGAAGTCTGCAAAGAAGTCAAAAAAAGTTGCGAAGACCCCGTTGTCAGAGGCACCTTTGCGTTCGCCACCGCACTCTCTGCTATCTAGGGCTTCGCCCAGCACCTCCAGCCCTCGACAATGTGTGCTGCCGTTGATGGTCGCTGTCGATCCACCGATACCAATCAACTTGCTGTCCCTGCCTCACTCTGAGCATCTGAGCTATAGGGTGCTGACTCCAACCGCCTCCCTTCGCACTTGTTCTCCACAGCCTATGTTGCAAATTCCTCCTCCACTGCCGTTACTGAACTCCCTGATTGCATCGGCGCAGCACTTCGAGAACCTGATTCCCGCCCCTTGCCTTCTCTCTTGGAGGGTTAAGTCAGGGAGTTGTTGCCTCCTTCTCGATCTCCGTCTGCCCACCACTTGCCTTGCGAGTCACATCAGCATCAGCCTTCCCCTGAACGAAGGGCTCATGGTCATCCTTCTCCAGAATCCTTGTTTTCTCATTCTACCAGAGGCGATTACCATTCTGCAGACCGTCGAGACCGGGCTCGATCTCGCTCCCCTCGTTATGAGGATAGACGTTCTCCTTCCATACGATCTTCTAGATATTCTGCTTATTATGATCGAGTTCGAGAATACCGTTGACGCAGAGACGACTATTACGGTGCCCACTGATACGCAGACTATCACCGCCGATACCGCTGTTCCGAGACTCCTCGCCGTTCAAACACACCACAAACTTCGCGCCGGGTCCGGTCCACTTCGCAGCGCCAAGATCTGCTACCTGAACAGCAGGCGCAGGGACTCTCGCATACTGATCATCGTGTTCGTGCATCACTGCAACTTGTTCCGGTCCAACCGCCTTCTACCAAGCTATCACTACAACAGGTGGTTCAGCCTCTCCCGCAAAGGGACTCTCAATCAGATCCCGAAAGCTATTGCTCCACTTCCTCCTCTGTGGATTCGGACCACCCCTCTCTTCCTTCTCTGGAGGGCCACGTTGCTGCCCAGGGAGCACTTTCTCCATCTGAGGATTTGGGCCAGTTCGCCTATCAGGTCCTGCGTATGGCACAAGCATTGGGACTCACCGTCCAGCAGGATGCGCCGACTATACAGGATCCTGTCTTTGACTTGATTTTGTCCGATGCTGCCAGATTGGTCTCCATACCCATGCGGCCGGTTCTTCTAGATACGATCAAACATTCTTGGGTGAAGCCTTCATCGACTCCACCAACATCCAAACACTTAGACGCCCTCTATAAGGTGCAACAGGACGGAGCTCCCTTTCTTTTCCAGCACCCTGCACCAAATTCGATCATTGTTGAGGCTGCTCAAGGGAAAGCTTCTCGGCAGCATATCTCGCCAACAGATAAAGAGGGGCGTCGACTAGACGTTCTAGGCCGCTTCTGTTAGCCTTGGTCTTTGCATTTCCAACTACCAAGCCACTATGTCCGGTTACTAGCTCCTCTTATGGGAAAAGGTGGGTAAGCTCATTGCGCATCGGCCTCACGATAAGCATGCATTAGCCCTCCATCTCCAAAATGAGGCATCGAAGCTGTCCCGCCAGCAGATACATACCTCAAAGCATGAGGTTGACTGTAGTGCTAAGACATTGATCACAGCTATTGCTTTACCGAGACATGCCTGGCTCCGTTCTTCGGGAAATGCGCACCCATATCGAGGACTTATCTTTTGATGGTTTGGGGCTCTTCAATGAAAAGGCAGATGACTCCCTGGACATGGTTCAAAAGACCAGAACAACTGCGAGGAAAATGGGTTTTCAACAACCATACTTACCTCCTCAATGCCATTACTCTCGTCCTCGCTCCTTTACACCACAGGACAGACAGCTGCATACTCACCAACACCCTTCAACTAAACCCCATTCCTCTCATAGACACCTACATCCAACTTCAAAGCCCAAGCCCTTCTTGAGGCGCACTGACTTACAAACCAGGAAGCGTTTTTGACTGCAGGCTGCCGCCCCTGTCGAACATCCGGGGCTGCTTCACCAAGCGTCTTGCACCCTTCTTTCATGAGTGGCAGAAAATTACCAATGATCGGTGGGTCCTATCCATCATCCTAAAGGGTGACCACCTCAAGTTCGAAGATCTCCCTCCTCTCGGTACCATTGTCCAAACTCCACCCAATCCTACCCTTGCGATGGAAATGGAGTTTCTGTTTTTCAAGGGCGCCATCAAACGCGTTCCCCTCGACGATCTCCACAGGGGCTTTGAGGTACTTTACAGTATCGAAGAAAGACGGAAGCCTTCGGCCCATCTTGGATTTAAGGGGGCTCAGCGCCTTCCTTCACATCAGGAAATTCTGCATGATTTCTCTAAGCGGTATCCTACCTCTCCTCGAAAGAGGAAGCTGGTTTGCGTCCATAGACCTCAAAGACGCTTACTTCCACATTTCTATCAACTGGTCCCATCGCCAATACCTTTGCTTTGTGGTCGGTGGCATCACCTACCAATACACTGCACTCCCGTTCGGCCTGTCCACCATATCAAGAGTGTTTTCCAAGTTTATGGCGGTCGTGGCCGCCCACCTTCGCCTGCATGACGTTACAATTTCCTTATTTAGACGATTGGCTCCTCGTCGTGTCCTCCCATCAGCATCGATTGAGTCTCTGTATAAATTTCAAAAAGTCACACCTCAGACCCGTCCAATCACTCCAATTCATTGGAGCTCTCCTGGATGCAACACTTGCCAGGGCATTTCTCCCTCTGGACCGTGCCGACCGCATCACCCATCTCGCCACCAGATTAGAACATTCTCCACATGCCACAGTGTTCAACATTCAATGCGTGCTAGGTCTTATGGTCTCAACCACAGCAGTAGTGCACCAAGCCAGGTTCCAAATGCATCGTCTACAATTCTGGTTTATCCACACTTTTGACATCAAAAGAAACCCTCGGCGTACTCACCTGATTCTACCACTGCCGATCAGATGATCTCTGCATTGGTGGACGCTTCCATGACACTTGGGAACCGGCGTTCAATTCCAACCGCCTGCCGTTCAGGGCATTCTCACCACAGATGCATCCCTTCTCGGCTGGGGTGCCCATTATCAGCACCTTCAGGCCCATGGCCATTGGACACCTGTGAAGTCAAAACATCACATCAATTTGTTGGAACTGCTAGCAGTTTACAAGGCACTCAGAGCCTTTGATACCAATCTCCATCCAGGCCTACTGCAAATCGCGACAGACAACACTACTGTAGTCGCATACATCAACAGACAAGGCGGCACCAGATCTCGCTATTTATTATTTCTCACCCTAGACTTCTTAACGTGTTGAGGAAAAATTCCAGAGTCTAAGCTGATTGGTGGAAAGTTTTAGAAGCCTGAAGGACAGATCAGCCAGCTGCAGGCAATAAGGTTGAGAGAGTTTTTTATGTACAGAACTGGAAAGGTCATCCTGATTATTGCCTAAGTGTCTAATATGATAAGATGATTAAGAAGGGCTGGGCTGATGTCTAAAGGTATAAAAGTGAGCCTTAGTCTAATGGCTACTATGGTGGGTGTCAGACGTGAGTGACAGGCGTGTGTATTTGGATGTGGAGAGAACTGTGTAGAGGACTGTACATATATCTGGATGGAAACTGTTGTGCTGCTGTATATATTTGGATCATGAGTAAACCATCTGTATTATACACAAGATTTGGTGTGTATTTCTTCAGCTCCTGGAATTGCTACTAGACTGATTGCTAATACAAACGCTCACAGCGTTTGCCCTCTTTTGCTTCCACTCCTCAACATAACGTGGGCCTACGACAGACATCTTCAGCTGACCATG
The DNA here is from genome assembly GCA_029215795.1 of Anniella stebbinsi. Taxonomy (NCBI): domain Eukaryota; kingdom Metazoa; phylum Chordata; class Lepidosauria; order Squamata; family Anniellidae; genus Anniella; species Anniella stebbinsi. The sequence goes on from JARDYH010000005.1 coordinate 34,015,819, forward strand.
GTTCATGTCACCGGCACTCAGCAGAGCCACAACCAATTCTCATGAGTGGCAGCTATACAAATGAGTCCTCTACCAGCTTTTTCGGAACTGGGGTTTTCCAGATGTGGACTTGTTTGCCACGGCCGCCAATGCTGTGTGACCGCTCTTTTGCAGCCGGGCAGGGATGGGCCCCCACTCTTTGGGGGATGCATTTGCTATCCCCTGGACAGCTCATCTCTACTACTGTTTTCCACCATTCCTGCTCATTCTGCATGTTATTGCAAAGATTGCGCAGGACAAAACATCTTGCCTTCTGGTGACCCCTTGGTGGCCTCGACAGATATGGTTTCCCCATCTCCTAGCGTTGTCCCATGGCACTTATTGGCACCTCCTGTCGACTCCAGACTTACTGTCCCAATCTCAGGGACGCATTCGCCACCCAGATCTCCACACGTTCAGACTCATGGTGTGGAAGATATAAATTTAGACATTGCAGGGTGTCCCTCTCCTGTTTGGAGGATCCTCCTAGCAACCCAAAAGCCTTCCACCCAAGTATCTTATCAACGTAAATGGAAGGTTTTTTCTGCATATACTCATGCACAAGGATTTTCACCTAACTCCACTTCAATTACGCAGGTCCTTCAATTTCTCTCCTCCTTTTTCGATAAGGATTACGCTATTCCTCCCTGCGAGTCTACCTCTCAGCAATTTCTGTGTTTCACCCTCCGTTACAGGGTTTTACCATTTTCTCACACCCTCTCTCAAAGAAAATTCTCCAGGGCGCATGCAACTTGATGCCACCGCTCTGCCCTGTAGTCCCAGCGTGGAGCCTCTTGGTCATCTTAAAGGCCCTTACCAGCCCACTATTCAAACCTATGGCAACCGCTGATATTCGCTTGATCTCCTGGAAAACGGCCTTTCTAGTCGCCATTACATCGGTGCACCGATCTAGCGAATTCTGTGCCCTTGGGGTCGATCTGCCTTACCTCGCTTTCCATAGAGATAAGGTCCTTCTTCGACCAGATCTCACCTTTCTTCCCAAGGTTGTTTCTAGTTTTCACATTAATCAAACCATCTCTCTGCCTATGTTTTTTGCAACACCAAGTACCCCGCTTGAAATCATGCTCCACACACTTGACGTTCGAAGAGCTCTTGCCTTTTATAAGGACAGGACTGCTTCATTCTGTACGTCTCCACATTTATTCCTCTGTTATGCCGGCCACCGTAGAGGTCTACCCATCTCCTCGCAACATCTTGCCTCCTGGATCATTAGTAGGGGTGTGCACGGCCCCCCCGGATCGGATCGGGACCCGGATCGGGACCTCCAATTTTGTCACGGATCGGTTCGGACAAAATCGGAGCCCCCCCGGACCGGATCGAGTACGATCCCGATCCAAAAATCGGAAATTTTTGGATCGGCCGCCATTTTTTTCCCCATAGACTTGCATTGCAATGCAAGTCTATGAGGAAAAAATGGCGGCGGGTGGGTGAGGGGGGGCCTAACTCCCTCCCCCCCGGAGCCATCCGCTGTGGACGGCCCCGGCAGGTAAGCCCGCTCCCCCGCACTCCCTACCCCCCCGGGGCCGTCCGCTTCCATCCGCTGGCGCCCGCGGGCGCCAGCGGATAGAAGCGGACGGCTCCGGGGGGGGTAAGCCCCCTTCCCCGCCACTGCTTACCTTTTAGGGCCGTTCGCTCCCGTCCGGCGCCGGCGGCTACCGCCAGCCGGCTTTGCGGCTTGCTCTCGAGTAGCGCGCCGGGTGATCACCCGGCGCGCCACCCTGGAGCAGGCCGCGGAGCCTGCTGGTAGTAGCCGCCGGCACCGGACGGGAACGGACGGGCCGGGAAGGTAAGGGCCCCCCTCCTCCCCTCCGTGCGCCCCCTCCTCCCCTCCACGCGCCCCCTACTTACCTTCCCGGCCCGTCCGCTCCCGTCCGGCGCCGGCGGCTACTACCAGCGGGCTCCGCGGCCTGCTCTAGAGTAGCGCACCGGGTGATGACATCACCCGGCGCGCCACCCTGGAGTAGGCCGCGGAGCCTGCTGGTAGTAGCTGCCGGCGCCGGACGGGAGCGGACGGGCCGGGAAGGTAAGGGCCCCCCTCCTCCCCTCCGTGCACCCCCTCCTCCCCTCCGCGCGCCCCCTGCTTACCTTCCCAGCCTGTCCGCTCCCGTTCAGCGCCGGCGGCTACTACCAGCGGGCTCCGGACGGGAGCGGACGGGCCGGAAAGGTAAGCGCCTCCCTCCTCCCCCCCCCCCGCTGTCCATTTTTATCGGTGGGCGCCCGCTGGCGCCTGCCAATGGAAGCGGCGGTGGGCACCAGTGGGCGCCCGCCGATCCGCCGATCCGCCAAACCGGTTCGGAGCCTTTTCGGACCGGTTCGGATTGGATCGGCCGATCCAGCTGTCGGATCGGAAATCGGATAATTTATCCGATTTCCCACTGGACCGGACTCGAATCGTGGATCGGGTCCGATCCAGTGCATATCCCTAATCGTTAGCACTATTACGCTCTCCTATGAGATCCAGAGGCTTCCATTGACAGCTCTGATTAAAGCTCACTCCATGTGGTCCATGGCTGCTTCCTCAGCTTTCGACAGAGGCATTCGTCTCCTGGAGCTCTGCAAGGCAGCAGCTTGGTCCCAGCCTTCGACTTTTGTCAGACACTACAGGCTGGATGTCCGGGCACGTGAGGACTGCACGTTTGGTAGAGTGGTTTTGTCATCTCTTCTCGCATGAACACCTCCCTCCTCTGGTAAGTCAGCTTGCTATTTGCCCATGTGTGATGCACAGAGACCACGAAGGAGAAAGACAGGTTGCTTACCTATAACTGGAGTTCTTCGAGTGGTCATCTGTGCATTCACACAACCCACCCGCCAACCCCACGCAGGTGTCATGCTGTTGAAAATGTCATCTTTCGATGCCAACTCCGGTTCGGTCACAATCATGATTATCACGATTCCTCTTCGGTTCCGTGGCCACGATGTCGGTCTCAAGGAACTGAGGAGAACGGGCATGCACACCACCCCAAGGGGAGGGGCTCCTGCCCAATTTGTTCTAGCTAAAGAAGTTTCCCAAACGATGCTCTGCACAGGCGCAGAGCCCATGTGTGAATGCACAGATGACCACTCAAAGAACTTCAGTTACAGATAAGCAACCTGTCTTTTTTCTAGGTGAACATGATGGGCTTTGCCAAGTCATACTTTCTTTTACTGATTCATGAATTTCCTGACTGCTGGACATGTTTTAAGTATGACTGCTTTCTGGATGTTGATGTGGATGTATTTTGGTAGACCTAATTTCTGAAGGTTTTCTGGAAAAAATAATAATTTTGATATGATGCTGGTGACTGATCTGACTAACGGAATAATTGTAACTTTTTCCTGTTGCCATAGTTCTTTAACTTCCATAGCCAGTGGTGTATATTTTTCTCTCTTTTCCTCTTCTTTTTCTGCAATATTTTGTCATTAGATATTGCTATGTCAATGAGGTAGGTGTGTTTTCATGACTGTTATGTCTGGTTGATTGCAAAGTATTGTCTTGTCCCAGAATTGTTCTGTCCCAGCAAAATAATACATGAGTGCATAGTGTGGCTTGGCTTGTTTGAGTGTGTCTGGATCTCCTAGGCAATGAAAACATCTTTGCTGGTTGCATGATCCACAAGGCCAGGTTCTGGTGAGTGCATAGCTGTCCTTGACAAGTGTGGCTTGCACTTGCCAAAGGAAGGTGAACGGATGTGAAGAGGCTGCAATCCTATATTCATTTTTCTGGGAGTAAGCTTTATTGAAACCAGTGAGACTTATTTCTGAGGTTTCTTTGGGCAGGTTTCTTTGGGTCCTTGATTGGGATTTCTGTTCTCTGCACACTGAGGCAGTGTAAATTCATGAGTTATTTGGATAAAAGGAGGGAAAGATCCGTGTCTTTGATAATGGGCACCCGTTCTGGCCTTTCTTTGTATTGCTACTGACCATAGTCTTGTTTACATGGCTAATGAACCAGAGGTATAATGACATTTTTTTAGATTAGTTTCACATTGATAAACCAGAAGTTGAAACAAGCTAAAAGGTGCTAGTGAGAAGTGACTGCAACAAACTTTCAGTCATTTTGTTCCATGCTTAATGTTTGCAGGGTAATAGTATTTTATACTCTTTCTGAATGCTAGGTTGCTAGTTTGTTGTACTAGATTTTCTCACTTGTCAACTGCTTCATTTGTTCAGGGGTAGCAGTATGCTGAATCTGAGTATGGATATGAGAAAGGTGATGGGGAAAGAGTATTAAATATTAGGAAAGGTGAGACTATGGTCATCCAGTATAGGATTTGCAATCAAAAAGATATTTGAGGGAAGGAGAGATTGTATCACACATAATATAGCAAAAGCTTCAAAATACATCAAAAGTTACAACAGAAGGAGTGAGTGAAGTTAATTTCAGATACATTGGATGTCTCACTTGTTCTTTATTTCACTGATTTTCACATTAAGGTGTTGTGTAGAACAGGTTTGTCTTAATTGTGTATTTGTAAAATCAGACATGTGATCAAGGCTATGTTCGGGTGGACATGCCCTCTTGGGGGCTCAACATGCCCCCCCTGGGGGTGGACATGTTGGCGGACATGCCCCCTTGGGGGCCGACCATGTTGTCCTCCTTTTGGGTTTCCAAAATATGGTCACCCTACCAGAGAGTTATTATAGAATAGGGAGTTCTCCAAGCTACTTATCATTTTCTAGGAGGTAGGATTGTGTCTTGTTCTGTAGAATCCTTGGTCCTTTATGCAGAGGAAAAATAGCTGATTGCATAATGCTACCAATCCTCTTCTTTACCAGTTTCATAACTAGAAGCAGTGAAAGAAAAGGACTTCTATTGCACCTTTCCTCCTCTATATTATTCCACTTTTTTATATAGGACACCATAATATTTAACAGTACACAATGTGTGTGATAATTGTTTAAATGTTCAAGGTAAAACCTCTTACCCTTGTAAAAAGGAAAGTTTCAGAGCTTTAGATGGTTTTCCCCAATGAACACTGACTTCTCCAGTTGCAATTGAGATGTATATTAGAGCTGCTCACAGATTAAAAATTGATTAATTCTTTGGTTTTTACTCATTTATTTATTTATTTTTACTTTTAAACCACCCAATAACCTACATTCTCTGGGCATTAAAAACATACAATACAAACGTCAAAACATTTTTTTTAAAAAAAGTGCAGAATAAAGCAAACAATGATGAATAAAGCCATTAATTTAAATGTAATCTGCTTGATCCTATTGAAATGCATATATTATGAAAGCTTCAATTTAGGTGCTGATGTGTGTCAGAGATCGTAAGTGTAATGAGTGAACACAACTACTTGTTCACAATTTTAAAAAACAAAATGTAGTAGTACAATAAAAGAACTTGTATTCAAAAACATTTGGTTGTTAATTAATTTAAACCTTCCTTTCCCTAACACATTCAACCTTTCCTTAGAGATCTATAGAACCACCATAAATGACCTTCCCAGGACATGAACCCCAAGATGCCACAAGCCACATAAGACACAGTCAACAAAATTAACAACTAATAGTGAAGTAGAAAAGAATAGGAAAAGTGAAGAAGAGGGGGAGAAAAGACAAGGGGGAAGTGGAAGGAAGTTTTGCAGCTTCTTCACCAGAAATGACCATCTTTACATTGTCTTTTCCTTTACCAATTGTAAATACTAGGGATTTGCATCAGATCGGACCCAATCCACAATGTGGGCCTGATCCAACCGAAATTGGATCAAATGATCCTACGATTCCCAGCACCTGGATCCGCTGATCCAATCTGAACTGATCCAAAAAGGACCCGATCTGGATCGGTGGATCAGGCCCCTTCCCCCCACTCGCGCTCTTTACCTGCTGGGGCTGATGGCTCTGGCAGGTAAGGTGCGCAAGAGCGGGGGCTTCCCTGGCGGGGCTGTCCACGCCCGCCAATGGAAGCAAATATGCCCCGCCCGGTAAGGTGCGCGAGGGGAGGAGGGAGCGTACCTGCCGGGGTGGCCGCTTCCCTTCGGTGGCGCCACCGGAGGGAAGCAGCTGCCCTGGCAGGTAAGCAGCATGAGGGGGGAGGGGGCTTACCTGCCAGGGCGGCTGCTTCTATCCGGTAGCACCACCAGAGGGAAGCAGCCACCCCGGCAGGTAAGAAGCACAAGGAAGGGAGGGGGAAGGCCCCACTTACCTGCTTGGGCGTCCTCCTCCTTCCGCTGCCAGGTGAACTACTGCAAAACAGGCGTCGCGGCCTAGTTTTTCAGTAGAGCAGCGCTCTACTGCAAAACTAGGCCATGAGGCCTGTTTCGCAGTAGTTCACCTGGTAGTGGAAGGAGGATGCCCTGGCAAGGTAAGCTGTGCAAGGGCGGGGGCTTCCCTGGCGGGGCTATCCACTTCCATCAGCAGGCGCCCACCAATGGAAGCGAACAGCCCTGCCCAATAAGGTGAGCGAGGGGAGGAGGGGGCTTACCTGCTGGGGCGGCTGCTTCCATCCGCTGGTGCCCGTGGGCACCAGCGAATGGAAGCCAATGGCCCTGGCAGGTAAGCAGCGTGAGTATGGGGGGAGGGACGGGGAGGGACGGGGAGGGACGGGGAGGGACAGGGAGGGGGGAGTTAGGACCCCCTCCCCCACGCACCACCATTTTTTCCCCATAGACTTGCTGCATTGGGGGAAAGCTTTCTTTCCCCCAATGCAAGTCTGGGGGGGGGGGGAAATGGCGTCCGATCTGAAAATTGGATGTTTGATTTTTGGATCGAAATTGGGTCCGAACCGAACTGGGGAGGCCTCCGATCTGATCCGATCCGAGGCCTCAGGTCTGGTTCCGATCCCGATCCCGATCCCGATCCGATTTTTTGGACCGTGCACATCCCTAGTAAATATATTACATTCAAAATCAAGAAGTGTGATTTTTTCATTATCATCATCATCATCATATAATGTTTATTTAGATATATTTAAATTTAATTTTTACTTTATTAATGTACAAAAATTGTACAAAGTTGTCCAAATCCATAAAACAGAGAATATACAGCTAGTTAAATAAACAAACTCATAGTCACATAGATGAATGTCATTGTTGACTCTCTGAGAAAGAGTCAAAGTCTCAAGGTGAGGGAAGCACAGAGAGATTTTAAAAAGTCTTACTGTCCAGATCTTATGGAACTGAGTAGACCTGTGTGATTTTCAACCTTGGTCTGACCAGGAAAACATGCCTGAACCAATTAAAATTCCCTCTAATTTAAGCTTAGGTTTTCAGCTGCTGTTGTCATTTATTGTTGTCATTGCTGCTGTTGGTTTTACTGAGCACTTTACAAAATGTAGAACATAGCATTAGCAGGTCCCTATCCAGGCAACCTATGATCAAGGCCCTTGGTCTCCAACTACTTTCTAACAAGGACCATCTTTTGAACTGAGCAAGGACTGTAGCCTAGAAGCAACTTTGGCTTCTAGGCTACGGCCCTAGTATCAGTATCAGAGGCAGTAAGCCTGTATGCACTAGTTGTTGGGGAACGTGGGTGGGAGGGTGCTGTTGCGCTATGGTATGTCCTGCTTGTGTATTCCTGGTCGGCAGCCGGTTGGCCTCTGTGTGAACAGAGTGCTGGACTAGATGGACCCTCGGTCTGATCCAGAATGGCACTTCTTATGTTCTTATGGCTCTGCTCGGACGTATACAAAAGGCCTTTCTTTCCTCCTACCAAGCTCCTCCTACAGCAATAGAGACTTTGGATTTGCCTTCCTCTTATTCATTTCAGCTTCTCACTCCTATTTGCTTGTGCCTTGACACAACTGCAAGAGCAAGGAGCTCAGCACACCCCAATCCATCTCTAGTCCTGCCTGATGACTCACACAGAACAACTAGGGCCCCTAGATGGGGATGCACAAATCAAAAGTTGTATTGATTCCAGACATGTTTAGGGCCCCCAGATGAGCATCATAGTCATATATTTGTAAATGCACATTCAGATACATTTCTGATCAGGTCATACACTTCGCCTACTTACACTGGTGTGTGTGTGTGTGTGACACGTTTCAGCTTTCTGAGTGGTGTCAAAGTTCTTAACTTCTTAATACTCCCCACTTCGAGAGTGTAATACTGAAAACAGGATTGGGGCATCATGGGATACATGTGTACAAAACCTCAGCTCTGGGATCAGTGAAAACTATTTGGGGGGATTCTTAATGTCCTCCTCTTTGAGAGAGAGGTCAAGAGATAGCTCATTCTTGAATGTTTCTAGTCATCAGGGTGTTTAAGACTATAGCTCCCAGCATCCCTGACCATTAGTCATGCTGAGTGGGGCTGCTGGGAGTTATAATCCAGAACATCTGCAGGGCATGCCATTGGGTAAGAACACATAAGCCAGGGGTAGGCAACCTCAGGCCCAGGAGCTAAATCTGCTCCTCCAAGCTTCCCCAGATGGCCACACACCCTTCCCCTGACCCCGCCTCCTTTCTCCTGGCCACACACCCTTTCTCCTGATTGCAAATCATTTGGTGGTTTCCCAGCTTTTGTGCAGTTTCCCCCCTCATTCTTAAAGGTTGGTACGCCTTTCCTAAGACGGAGCTACTGGCAGTAAGAGCTTTAAGATAAAATAGGCTGGCAGTTTTGGTTCCACCCCCTTTTGGCTTCAGCTCCATCCACCCCTGAAATGGGGCCCTTGAGAGCTTTTCCAAAATTGAATTCAGCCCTCAGGTTGAAAGTGGTTCCCGATCCCTGGCATAAGCCATAAGGCATTTGAAGGCTATTGATAATTTTTTAAAGAAAACTATTTGGAGACATTTTCTTGCTAAGATGTATTTTTTTCTTCTGCCTGGCTGAATTGTTCTTAGCATAATGGCAATCCTCAGGTTCCCATAACCTGAGGTGAAAATAAGTTAATATCATTTTATGTGGAACTAATAGCAAGTAAAGATCCCATTGTAATTGCTTTGATACCTCAATGACTTTTGTATTGTACTAGCTACCAGTTTAATTTTCACATCGTGCCCCTCAGTGTATGCCCTTCCAGTTATAATGGCAGAATTGCGCTCCCTTTCTGTGCCGGAAAATGCTGCATAATGATTAAAAATGAACAATAATTTCTAGGAAATAATTCAGCAAATGATTCCTCCCTTTCTTCTCATAGGTTGGCTAAGGTTAACACCTACTCTTCTCAGAGAAGAAGAGAAATTAAAATCCTGCCACAATCCCTTGAATTACAGAGAAATATAATAATTTCCTCCGAAACGACAGCACCAAAGACTGCTGGTCAACAAAAGAATACATATAGCATAAACTGACCTTGAAATCTATGAAGTGACTTGGCTAAATTTGTCTATGAAAGACAGGGTGTGGACTTCATGATTTTGTGCCCATTGTTTATTGCTTCTAATGTGGCATAGCAGAATTTTCCTTTTTTGTTCCCTAATAATCCTCTGCCACTGTCTCCACTACCACTACCACCACCACCTCCTCCTCCTCCTTCTTCTTCACATAATTTTGATCCAAATCATCTCATAAGTAGCAGGTGTTGCCTGGCTTTTTTTCATGGAAAGGATTCAAAGCCACTCAACTGATTTGCACTCGAATGTCATTCAATTGCCTATGGCATTGAGACACCAGCAGCTGCTTTAATTTGATAAATGGAGCTCATACACTTCATATAATTCAAATTCTCACATTTCCTAAATTGCCTTAATTCTCAGCTGCCTGATTTTAAATTGCCCAGGAGACAACCATACATCTGATAACCCACATGTGTATGATTATTTCTCTTACAGACGTTAGAACCCTTCCTTCCGGCTTTCTGAGATTATGTGGGTGGTGACTGGGGACAGTTTGGGCTTTTGTATCATATGCTCATCACTTCCCTAATCACAATTGTTTATGGGTTCTTTAGAAGGTGTTGTAACCCTCCACTTTCGCTACTGTGACTAACCAGCACTTTCAGCGAGTTTATTTTTTTTAAGAGCAGGGAAATGTGGCATTTAATTGTGAAAGCAAAAGAAGGCACAATCTCCTCTAGTGTATTTATGCTATTCTGCTATACCACAGTGCCACCCAGGTTATGTAGTAGAAAAATAAGAAACACATTTTGTGTAGTATTTGGATCTCAATTCTGTGACAAAACCGGAAATAGATACAGAGGATTAAGAGTTGATTAACGGCCCTGTATAGGAACACTTCTCATCATGTGTTCCTCAATTATACATACACAAAGATACTTTAGCCCATTTCACATACTCAAGAAGTGGGATTGCACTAAGCTGGACCTCCATGTGTTAATTGTTTCTTTGTGAATAGAACTTATGAGGTTATAAAATGTACACATGATCAAGGACACTGTAAAATGCAGGGTTCCCAGTTGTGTGGAGAGAGGTGAAGCAGACAGCCCGGGGGGGGGGGGGTAAGGAGCGTGGGGGAGGGGGCTTACTCCCCCGGGGCTGTCCACAGCAGATGGCCTCGAGGGGGAGGAGGGAGTTAGGCCCCCCTCACCCACCCGCCGCCATTTTTTCCTCATAGACTTGCATTGGGGGAAAGTCTAGGGGGGGGGGGGGGAATGGCGGCCGATCCAAAAATTGGATGTCCGATTTTTGGATCGGGATCAGACCCAATCCGGGGGGCCTCTGATTTTGTCCGATCCGATCCGGGACAAAATTGGAGGTCCCGATCCGATCCAGGGGGTCCGTGCACACCTCTAATAATAACAGCAAATGGCAACCACTGTGCTGGATGTACCAGCTTGCCTTTCTTTGATGCACAAAAATAAAAAGATGGAAAGACCACCTGGTCACCTCATGAACTTGTAAGAGTCCCTCAAAACTGAAGTTCTCCCCCTACCAAATGTCCACCTCCCTCTTCTAATCTTCAGGTGCTTGCCCTCCTGATGGCCAACCTGAAACTGAGAAATTCTTGAGAGTCGGACAATCAAATTAGACCTATATATTGTTAGTTCGGATGGGTGGATGAAAGGAAGCAATGGGCTAAGAGAGGAGGACTGGAAGAAAAGGAACCAAACTCATTACTTCCTTGAAAGACATTAAAATAATATTAAACACTATTGAAACTAGATCCATGGTCCCACCCACAATTCCCCACTTTATTTATGCATGGCAAAACTGAGGAGTCCATTTTGTTCAAAATTCTCCAGTGGAGGACTGAAATTCTCCCCACAGTTCAGGAAGAGTTTGAAAAAAGAAATATTCCAAAATGGATTAGCAAATCCTTTTCTGGGACATTTTGACCCAGCTCTATTATTATCTAATCATCATTACAATGTGATTAGTTGGGCAAAACTTTGTGCACCATATTCCTCCTTTACCTGCGCACTCTCTTGTCTTACCAATGTGCATCCCACACGTAACATTCCCTTGATGTATTTTCTGCATCTGGAGTAGAAGAACATCCTATTTTTAGAGCCCCCTTTGACATTGTCAGTGTTCTCTAAGGCTTCCAGCCAGCTCTCTCTTATTCTCTCTCTGACTTTTCTCAGAGGCATCCCAGAGGCATTCAAAGGTTGGAAACGTTATGAATGACTATTGGTTTCAAGCTTGTCTGGGCATCTTTAAGATATAATGAGAACTTATGGTCCAACTGTCATGCTGGGTTGTAATAATAGTAGCAATCTGGGGAAAAAACCATTGCTTCAGTTGTCTCCACTTCATGTATCTTCCTGCTTTCTGCACTGGTAGTGCTATGGGAAATATCCAGTGCTGCCCATGCACCAGCAGGACCCGCTGCTAGCGACAAACAGTTCCTAAAGCATCCATAAATGGGCCAAAATTGTAGTTTCTGGAACAGGGCAGGTCAGCAAAACTCACAGAAAGGAGCTCCTCTGACCTGTCCCATTCTAGAAACAAGTATTTCATCTGTTGCCAAGGGTTACTTTTAACACTATCTGTTGTGCTGACAGCCTCTCCTATGGGTGCAACGGAATGAGCAGAGGTGCACAAGCAGCATTGGATACTGCCCTATGTTTTTTATTTGAAGTTCTGGTTCAGAAATGGCTATTCAAAGAAGCGCCCATGGAAGACATGGAAGTCGGGTTGGAAAAGGCGCTGTGTATGTGTGTATCAAGAAGGACCATAAACTAGGGACAGAATGAAGCCCACAAACTTTGTGGTGCTCCCACCTTCAAGCCAGACAATGGCTCAATTAGGACGACACGATAGTCAATGGTGGGGTAATAATCAACTTTACAGTTGTTCATCTAGGGGGTACTCCCCACACAACATGGTAATAAATAATCAACTGTGGTGTGGATTAGGATCAGCGCTGAGTTGACTATGGCAGCATTCGGATAACACGATAGTCAAAACAACTGACGATTGTTTCCCCCACACCAGTCGTTTATTGTGTCATCCGAATTGAGCCAATGTCTTTCTCCCAAATTGTTGTCTATGATAAAGCATTAAATGGCAGGTTTTTGGATGCTGAGTTAAAATCACACCATTGCTTTGAAGAAATCTATTTCCTATCCAAATGCTACTGAGTATTGAACTTATTTTGAATGAAGGACCATGAGGCACATCTAGAGACGCTGGAGAAATCTACAGTGGTATCAAATGGTTTCAGATTTCTGTGAATCCGACCTGCGGATTCCACAGTGGGTGGACTTTTCCCAAGTCACATGGATTCTGTGGTCCTACGGACCAATGTAGTCCTAGAAAAATGTGTAAAATAATAATAATAAAAAAACATTGACCAAAAACGTGTGTTTCTCTTATAGGCTAAAGCATAAAAATGCAAAACGCAGACAGAACAGATTTTATAAAATCTGTACATCCACACACTGTTGCAAACAGCAGTAGTTTACTGCATCTGTAACTGGAGTACTATTTCTTTTGTGCCATGCAGTAGTAAGGTACCAGTGTTGTCTTCTCAGCTTTGTCACCGGTGACAGAAAGGGTGTGTCTGTGGGGAAGAAGCCATCCCATACTCCTTTGAAGTTGGTCAGGGAAGATAGAGTTTACTGCTTTTCCAAAGGACATTCTAACAAACTATTTCTGTTCACAGACACAAAATTAGTTTCTTCTGCAGCCCTCTTGAGGGGGTTGCCAAAGAGAGCTGTCTGTAACTTTGGAGGGCACCAGGGATGCACAATACACCCCTCTACTCTCAACCTCCCTGTGTTGATGGGATAGGTCTGTAAGGGGTGTATAACCCTAATAAACTGGGGTTTCCAGTCACGTGGGACAGTGTTAGCCTGTTCAGCTGAATGTGCTTACACTCCCCTTCCCGCCAATACAGGGAGGTTGGGAATAGAGGGGGACACAGCATATGAGGAGGGGAGGTTTTCACCCTTCCATCTCCAAACTACCTCTGTTCTAAATAGAACCCTGCCCAGCTCCCACCCTCCCTATAAAGTCCAAATTGTTTCATATATCTGTACACATTGTATGATTAAATCAATGTGGCCTTAAGATGATTTCCCCAAGCTATTAGTTAAGTTCTTGTCTCATTCTGTTGAGCTCCATTGTCTTTATTAAATACTTCAAAAGTATCATCCATATTGTCAAACTGTAATAGCTATATTAATTAATCAGTTAACTAACTGATACCATGGGCATGAACTGATGAAGACACTCTGTAATTAATCAGCATATTTGGGTTATTAGCATTCTTCTCTTTCCTTCCTTTGGCTTAAACCACCTTCCATTTTTGAAAGAGGGGGTTATGTCCAGTCTATAGATGACCATAAATTCACCCTCATCTGGTCCCTGCTCCTCCTTGCTATGACTGGCATCCCACAGGTATTCTACAGCCCCATGGCAAGATTTCCATCCTGCAAGCATATTATATATCCAAATTCACTGGGTTGTCATGTAGTGCAAGGGTAGGAAGTGTGGTGTCTGTGTGCCCCAGTGGGCCCCTGGACACCTTTCCAGGCACCAATCAGGGTGTCCTAACCCCCTCCCCAGTTTATTTTTAATTTAACACATTTTCTTAACAGCAGCTGGGTTTGCTGTGAAATAGGCTTCTGTTGGTGCTGAAAACTATGGGTTCAAAGGAGATGTTTACTGTGCTGGGTTTCAGACCCAACTTCTGCCTTGTACTAAAGTCTTTTGGGCAGGTTCCTTGTCCTTTGCCATGTCTCCCATGGCAGCCATTTTGTGGTGTTGCCCAGGACAATTCCTCAAATTGCCAAATGTGCCCCTGGGCCCAAAAAGTTTGCCTAACCCTGCAGTAATGAGTCCCCCTCCCCTTCATTGATTGCTCATAAGTTGCTGGTGGAAAATGTGGTGTCCCCTACACAGTTCAGTCTAACCAAATGTATATCTAGAGGGTAGGAAATTTAGCACAGAGAGACTGAGCACCTTGACAAAAGTAACGCCCAGATCAATTCTAATTAAATCACAAGAGCAGGAAATGAGAGGAAGCAAATTTTATCTCAGGAAAAATAGATAATTTTTCCTTGCATTAGTGATGGGTAAAACAAGAGTGGGCAACCTTTTTACCACTAATGGCCACAGTCCCTCAGTGGAAATCTGTTGAGGGCCACACTCTGGCCAAGACATACATACACCATGACCCCCCCCCCACAAACACACACACACATAAAGGCACAAGGGCTCTGCCTTTCCTACTTGTATGAGGAGGAGCTGCCTTCTCCCTGCTTTAGCAGAGGCACCCTTTGGAAGTGCAGATCCAGTGGGACCCACCCTTTCATAGGGCTCTCCATAGGTGGGCAACCTACATTGAGATATCAGGAGCCATGTTTGGAGAGGACAGGAACTACATGCAGATTGTGGGCTGTAACTTGCCTACCTCTGGTGTAACTGAAGCCAATTGCATGAGTGGGACTGACAATTACCCTGTTCAGAAGGCACCTTAAACCACGGTGGTTAAGGCTTTTTTGTTAACAAAAAAAAAACGTAACCTCCGTGGTTTCTGGTGTCTTCTGAAAAGGGCCAATGTGGGTACTTGCCAATGGCACACACTAGTGATCCATCTTGGGGGTCAGCAACACTGGTGTATGAAGCAGCTACATCATTGGCTTCACCCATATGATTTGCCTCCGGTCCAATCCAATTCTTCAAGTATTACTAGGGCATTGTGGGAATGGCAATTGTGGGAATGGCAATTCTTCTTGCTTTAATACTTGTAACACATGAATTGTTCTGAAAATAATATTTGCCTGGTCTGAATGGAAATGGAGAAGAAGTTTGGAACTTCTTTGCTCAGAGCTGACTGAGACTTTGGGAGGGTTGGGTTAATACTGCTGTGGAACTAGCATGGAGCTGCACTCCATGAGACCCGCACAACCTTTGCATGTGTAAATAGATCGGCTATTATGAAAGCACCACTGGAGGACTGCAGTTTCTTCTCCAGAGGAGGAGGCTTTCCGTGAATATCCCATTATTTGGGTAAAGGAAGGCAGATGGACACAGACACACACTCCCCGAATAACATTTCTCTCCCCATCACCACCTCTTTCTCTGTTTCTTTGTAATGTTTTTGTACATAGAAGAGAAGTATATACATGTATGAGAGGAAAGTGGGTGGTTTGTGAGTGTGTGTGTGTGTGTTTACTCCAGTTAATTTTCTTTCAGTAACATTTAATATGTTTTCCTAAACAGAGACTATTAAGTACAGCAAATTGTGCTGAGAGTTGAGTGATAGCTGAAAAACCACCAAATCCTGACCCGGGAGGAAATGAGTTCCTAACACTGAAACACAAGTCCTTTCTTTAATTAAACCACCTAAATTGCTCACTACTATTGCGAATATCTGTTCACTCCGCTCCAAAAGGCCTTACACATTAGCAGTCCTTGTTCCTGCGAATGCCTGGAGCTGCACCATGTGGGTTTTGTATCAGATCAGTATTTAATAAGATAAGGTATTTAATAAGATAACACCAAGATCATTTATGCTATGGGCTTAAATTATGGTAATGAAATCATGACACTTTATTCTGCCCTTGTGTCTCATATGACATCTGCAGGAATTTCGCACATGCATGCTGATGGCTTTAACATGCGTTCGTTTGTTTATTTGTTTAGATTTGATATATACTCCACCTTTCCACAATGGAAATGGCCCTCAATGCAGCTAACAATAAGAGGAACCAAAATTTAAAATAAAAACTTAATTCGAACACTCATAATACAAATTCATTTAAAAAACACAATTAAAACACACACACAGCGAATGAATAAAAACAGCATCTAAACCAACTGACCAGCTTACATGGCAAAGGCCCTGCTTGAAGAAAAACCTCTTTGCCTGATGGCAGAAGGTAGGGTGTCCAGATTGCCTGGGGTTTCCCGGTCCTAACCGGGAAACCTAGGCCGATCCGGGCCAACCAGGGGGCAGCAGGGGAAAACCGGGGTGGCGGGGGGTCATGCGGCGGTGGCAGTGAGCAGCAATGAGCGTCGGTAGACCCGGCGGCGGTGGCGGAGGAGGAGCCCGGGAAGCGGCCGCCCCAGCAGGTAAGTGCCCCCCCCTCGCGTCTCGCGCTCCTTCCCCTTCACTCCTTTGCCTCTCTCCATGTTTGATATTTTTCTTGGAGTAGTCAGGATTCAAGGAGAAATCTTGCTAAGGGCTCTGCCATTCCAAATTCTATTTCAAACAGTATTCCACACCTGTAGGCAGGGTAACTTGGTTCCTAATAATGGCTTAGCCAGGTGTTTGGTCTTCTCATCATTGCATAGATCAGCTTGGCCTGAATGGGACTGAAGACCACAACGTAATATCTGACAGTGGGTTAAAAAGGCAGCCTCAATTCGGACGACATGCTGCAGCAGGGGATGCAAAGTTAAGTTAACCACCCTGGTGGTTAATAATGTACTCGGTTCTGACTGACAGCTCGGCCGCCATTTTCCCCACCTACCAAACCCCGTTAGTCCTCCAGCAGGTATCCCAGAAGGCACTGCGGCCAAAAACCATGGCCACCGCCATTAAAGCCGATGCAGGACACGCCTCCCAAGCCCCATTGGCCGCCTCAGTCACTGGGCGGAACTCAGCAGCCTCGGGCAAAGAGGCAGCCAGGAGGAACCACAGCACCTACACAAGAGTAACAACCAGCAATGCTCCCCAAACGTTGGCACCCACACCCCAGGGAGCCACCCCCGCCCACCCTATATGGGAGACCTGGCATCTGCAAGAGTCACCCACCTCCCCCAGCCCCCTCCCACCTCCCTCCCAGAGCAGCCACCCGCACACACAGGAAAGAAGGCAAGAGTAGGGCGGTTGGGAAATCTTTATTCAGCAGGAAAATCAGACATGGGCAGTAAGGCACATGGGCACCACTATGCCAGGGCAGAACCTACGGAGAGGACAGGCGCCCCCGGGAAGGGAGGAGGAGGAGGCTGGAAGGCACAGCGGTGAAGAGGGGATGGCCATCACCACACCCCCAGGGAGCCAAGCATGGAACGTGCCAAGGGGAGGAGGTGGAGAGGGGGCCATGCCAGGGAGAGATCCCAGTCCAGAGATGGGACTCCACAGCCGACACTCACATGGGATGGGGGTAGCGCAGCCAGATCCAGGCACTGATGCTTTTATGCACCCGGGACGCCTCCGCATGGGCGCGACGCTCCCCAACAGGATTCTCGGGGCCTGGCAAAGGCTCACTGTCCAGCTCTCTGGTTGCCGCTTCCCCTGCCCTACTTTGGATGGGGTGTTGTTCTCCCTCTTGGTGTGGGGGGGGGCTGCCCCTTGCTTCAGGTCACCTGGGGTTGTTGCGTATTCTGTCTCCCCCTCCCCCCCTTTGCCGTAGTGCCCTTCTGGTGCGCTTCCCTGTCCGTTTGGGTAGCTGACTGGGCACCCTGCGTGAGTGCTTGCAGGAGCTGGCTCCTTTTTGAGCTCCGTGCCGGCTGCCTGGTGGGGGAGGCGGGCGTCCTGGTTGCTATGGCGGTGAAACCAGTGATCTGTTTCATCCACGCCTGAGCTCCCGTCCGCTTTCTGCTGCTCTTGCCGCTCTCCTCTATGGTCTTTTGTGTTAACGTACTCACCTCAGTTGTTTAACCCAAGCACCTCAAGTGGCTGAATTTGGACAACACGTTAGTCAATTGACTAACTTTTAAACAACTCGCAAGCGAGTTGTTTAACTCAGCTGTTTAAAACTGCAACTGAAACAACCGTGGGTTGGTTAACCGTTGTGTGGCTGAATTCGGACAACACGTTTGGTTAACCCACTGACGGTTGTTTAACTTAACAACCGTTGGTTAACGTGTCGTCCGAATTGAGCCACTGAAGGAATTACCTCTTGCCCGTTCAGGGACAACAGTATTGTCCAAATATTAAGTATTAATTGGAATAATATTGTGACTGACTACCATGGAAATATGGATAAAACAATGGGCAAATGTATTATTTGCATTTTTCAGGCAGAATCCAAATGGGCATTTATGCCCCTACTGATTCTCTTATGCCCCACCATTTCTGTTGTACATTTCCACTTGTTTTGGGGCTTCCCCAAGGAAGTGTTAAATCTCCCTTGAGTGAGCAGTGAGTCCTGCTAGCGCAACAGAATTGGTAGGGCCCACTGCTTGTGGAAGGGATGGAGTATAAAGAAATTGGTGGGGTAAGCAAGCACCCCATTGGATTCTGCCTTGAATTTATAATTTAAAAAAACTTCCATGTTTCTACTGTCAATATTCTCAGGTTGTTAAAGTACAGGGTAAAATTGGCCATGTATGCACCATGCCTGTCCAAAAGATCTCTATATTTCTGGATCTTCAGGTAAACATCTACACATGTACGTCCACATGTGTGTGTGAATGGGAGCATTCATTAACAAGAAAAACTGCCTCCTCCAGCCACTGATTCCATAGTTACTTCTGCCAATGCAGATTAGGACCCCCGCTCTACACATAAGTGTCCATTGTATGCTCCCTTTTCTCCTTTTATAACCATCCTGATTTGAGAGTTTGACATAGCCACTAAAGTGTATTAAAGAATAAACCATGTTAGGTAATACTGAGTGTGTGCCTGCAGGTGTTTCAGGAAACAGTGAAAACTATAGGGATGGGTTTGCTTGGTCTTTCATAGGATCTCAACCTTTATTCAAATGGCTCCACAAAACTGAAGCTGCATTTGTTGCCTGGCATAACTGAGCTACAGAAAATACACAGGAGCGTTATAAACAATCTTGCAGACAATTGAAAATGGCATGATCTGAAACGAATGTCCTAAAGGCTCTCTTAATTTTATTCTGTTGCTAGGTGCTTAATAGGACTCCCATGGTTGGCTGCAATGAACCAGGAATGTATAGTACTATATTTGATCATATTTATCTTAGATTAAAAAAATACATAGCTGCAATTTTCTTTAGCACTCTGTGCTTTTGTAATCCTATTCCGGCTGGTGCTGGGAGAGTCTTCTTCTTTTTTAAAGATAATTCCAATTGCACATTTTATTCAAGCTTTTCTGTAACATAGTTTAAGACACTGCAAAATATGTGCTTTAGGATTTGCTGCAGCTTCAATGTAAGCATAGTTGGAGCTGCATTGTTTTGTTCGATGTGAACAGATTTCATAACCTTTTTTTTTAAAAAAAATGCTAACCTGTTTAGTGCTGGTTGGGAGCTTTCCCATGATCTTGCAGATGCCCCTGAGCGATGGATGTGGTGGTTGCTTTTGTTGCTGTGATCACAGACAGCTGTACTGGAAGCTTGGCGAATGAGAGATCACTTCATCAGATGTGATCATGAACTGCTGGACCAAACGCTGGGATTTGTTTCCCTCTTATGGATTTCTCATAAAACTAATTGTTTTTTAAATGGCTGCCCTAATGCCTGTTTGATCAGTCTGAGTGGCAGTTGCTTACAATTCTGGTTTTGTTTACTCTGGACAATGATTACTTTTTTCCTTCCTTTTTTTCTCTCTCCTCCTTGCTTGCTGTGCTGATCAGTTTTGAGAGGGCGAGCGAGAGCATCGGATAATAGCATATAGCATCATATAGCCAGGGGCTTCCTTGACAACACAAACAAGACTCTTTGATACCAGGTATTAGCTACAGTGTTAAGAGGGCACAAAGTGTTAAAGAATCCAATTGTATTTATTGGAGGCTGCCTCGTGTTGCTGCTAGGGATTTTTTCTGTTCCTTTGCTTGCTTTATGTTTTGCATAAATCTTTTACGACAGTGATCTTCAACTTCAGCAATTGCTCAGAGTGACTGTATATTGTTGTTGTTTTCAATCATTCGCTCAGTATAGGGAAGAGGTTTGATCTCTCTGCCTGGAAGCGTAACCACATGAGAATGCATAAGGGAAGCCAAAGTGATTTTATTGAATAAAAATAGTGGGCAATTATTACCACCAACTTGCACCTCTTCAGCCTCATACTACAAAACTGGTGAGTTTCATTTTATTCTCTAACATGCACATCTTATAGGTTACAGTAGGAAAAGGGGGGAGAGAAATGTCTGGCAAGCCAATGGGTCTTGTGGCAATGTTGTGTGATGTCCTCCAACCTGTTGTGCATGGATCGTTCGGAGAACCATACTAAGAAGCTGAAAATTCCATGTGCCAACTTCAGTTGAACTGTGCGTAAATATAGGTTTGGCACATACCTATGTGGATCGATGCACACGCAAAATTTAGGCATTTCCCTCTACAGTCTTAAATTAGGAAATTGTATAGATGGGGTAGAAATAGTTTATCATGAGGAAGATAGAGAGGTATGCCAAAGGTTCAATTACAGCTGATATGCCTGAAAAGATACTCATATAAGATAAGAAACCCATGCTCATTGTCAAAGGCTATGTGAATAATGTGCAGGAGCGAACAGAACAATGCTTCAGGTGTATACTTCGTGTGATGCACATGAGTATCAGGAGACTTACTGATTTGTGCTCAATTCCACTAATAATGATGGGAAATGCAGAATGCAGTGACAGTTCCCCACCCCCTTTCCCCTAGTAGTGTAAGGTTTCTGCAGTAGTCAAGCTACTGAAATATTTACAATCATTATCACCCTTTTATTGCTATTGTGGTATTCATTCTTAACGAAAGGGAAAGTCACAGAGAGAGCAGGAGGCTTAATGCAACTAGCTGATGAGCAAGTGGAATGTGTGCCCTCCCCTGCTGAGTTCTGCAGATGTCCCGGCAATCTGATAATTTGACTGGCTCTGATAACGGCACTGAGGAGCATGAGCCACTGTAATGAGCACGAGGAGTTGCTGTTGGGGAGTGTGCCCGGATCACCTCATGTAAGCGGTGACCCAAACTAGAAACGATCTGAGGTCTCCAGAGATGCAACTCTCCGGTGAATTGGCTCGCTGCACCACCTAGCGTCGGCTGTCGTGGTTGGTTTTTGCAATGAGACGCTGCCAGGTTTGCTCTCCATCAAGCGATTGTATCAATGGATGCATGTTGCAGAACACGGATGGGATGGCTGTGGCCCAACTGTGGCTGGTGGTGAGCCACAAGGGGCTCCCGGTTGTTTTAACTAGGAAATAGAAGTAGTTTAAAGAGAAAAGTGCTTATGCACTCATGTAGAGGGATAGTCAAGCATCCTGGGCTTGGGAAAGGGAATTATGAAGGAGCACTCCAGCTGGTGGATGAAGGCAGGGGAAAACTGGGAGCAAACTGGGAGAAGCAGGGACAAAAAGCAAGAGGAAGGTGGGGAATCTCCAGGGAGGTTTAGTCAGCCTTCCTTAAGCTGGTGCCCTCCAGATGTGTTGGACCATAAAAAAGGGCACTGAAGGCAGATTACAAAAACAATTTAAATAGATTAAAACAATAAAACAGATTAAAATGCAATAAAAATATAACAGTCACAGAATAAAAACAGCACCCGAGCCATAGACCCATTTACAGGCCAAAGGTCTTCTTGAATACAGCAGTCTTTGCCTGCTATCAGAAGTATAGCAGAGAGGGAGTGACCCTTCAGAAAGTGTCCTTTCCCATTCTAAAAGCCAGGAGACCAGGTGGTCAATCATAGTTCTTGAGGGAGCTCATTCCGTATTTTGGAAGCAATACAGGAGAAAGCCCAGTTATAGAAAAGTACCACATTGCTGTAAATTTCTAAGGTCTAAGAGCTTTGGCCACACTACTGCTACACCCACAGACTGAGGAAGCATGAGTGACGCCATGTTGAGATTCATGAGATCCATCTCCATGAAGGAAATGTACTAAGTTCCTGCATTGCACAACAATACAAAACAGGAAGCACAAAACAGGAAGCGTGTGGGATTTCCTCTGTCCGTGATTATTTGTGAAGGCTTCAGCGTGACAGCAGAGACGGCCACAGGGAGGAGGAACTACCAAATCTAATGAGATGCAAATCATTTGAAATGATAAGCTTTATTTATTTATTTTATATATTTAAATGTATATCTCACTCTTTATCCCAACCACTCAGATCAGGTAAAAGTTTTACATGATCAAGAATTACCAGTTGCAAAGCTTCATTCCATGGACTTGTTCTAGACAAACCATTTTTTACACAAGGAATGCACAAAGTGTTTCCATTGTGAAGGAATCATATTTCCCCTGTGCTCAGACTGCTCAATCAGCACAAACACGATTCTTTCCCTGGCAAACAAAATCCAATGTAGGTGCGACTAGCCGACTACTTCCTGAAGCATGACTTATGAGCCTCCCAGGCTCCAGTTGACTAATGTTCATATCATCCCTGTTGGATAATAACGTCACTGCCATCATCTCCTCCCCCAAATAGATATAGACATATTGAAACAATTGTTTCCTTTATTTAGTTTTAAAACACATATCTTAAAGAGTATGTGCACTCTCCTGGTGTACCACTGCAATGGGACTATGCAGCTACTTTTCAGACAGTTCAAATTAGTGATGCCAACAGCAAGGATGGCCCCCTTATGAATACTCCACCATTTAATCACTCACTCACACACACACACACACACACACATAATTTTAAAGTTTTTTTTTTCTCTTTGACTTCTGCGCTTCTCTTTCCAGCACTGAGGAGCATAACATACCTGACTTAAACCAGTAATGCCTGTTATCTGCAATGCATCTATTCCGTCATTACAGTGACAGCGCTATGGCTTCTGGAAAATACCTGAATCACACACACATGCATGCATGCTCAAACACATACAACACTGCACTTATTTACTCTGAAGATTTATATTCTGCCTTTCAGTTGAATGATTCTCAAGGG
This sequence comes from Anniella stebbinsi, assembly GCA_029215795.1. Lineage (NCBI taxonomy): Eukaryota > Metazoa > Chordata > Lepidosauria > Squamata > Anniellidae > Anniella > Anniella stebbinsi. Next base: position 34,038,863 of record JARDYH010000005.1, read on the forward strand.
ACAACAGATAGTAATAGTATGCAGCTTACACATGCACACACACAGCCCAGCATCCCTTTGTCTTGCGGCTGATGGTTGGAGCCAGAGTATGCTTTCCTTTAATTCTGAAGGCCCAGAGCAAATGGCAGCTGGTTCTGTGTGTTCTTTCTAGCGGGGAGCAGGGGAAGCAAGCTCTTTGCAGCTGTTCCATCTCTGGCTAATGGATGGAGCCAGGCTGGCCTTCCCTTTGCCATGATGTTCTTCCCGGAAGGCAAGGGGTGTTACCTTCCAGGGGTCCTGGGCCAATGGGGGGCATTCCTTATGAACAACCCCTACATATCAACATAGCTAAGGAAGGGGGAAGCCTCCTGCCATATGGCTTACTCCTTCAAGTGGAGAGGTCCCCCATTTCCCAGGTCCAACTGATGACTTTCACTTGAAAATCACTTAAAACAGTTCCCATGCAGTGGTTTACCTTGCAGTAGCTCCGTATAGACCATTTGCCACCTTGGATCATTGCCATTCTTTGAGGAATCTCCATGGTATTACCAATAGTCAGAAATATCTAGCAGTAGAATGGAAGCTCTCTGCGGAAGAGTGGCGATCCACCTAGTAAGCCACAGCTGTCAGGTAAAAGGTGTTTCACAAATGGCTTTTCAGTGGGGACTGTAACAGAGACCCTCCCAAAGACTTTGTGTTATGTGACAAAAATTAGACCGCCCCAAACCCTTCAGTATTAACCCCAAGTCTTATTGTTTCTATTCCTCTCTCCTGCCCTCTTTTCTCGATTTCTGTTCTTCTGTCTAGTTTTCACTCACACACCTTCCCACCCTTGTTTCTTTTCTTAATTATGCAGCTGGGTCACAAATTCTCCTTGGAGCTTGGCCAGTAATTCTGGAGAATAGATGTTTCTTTTGGAGCAAGGATAACTAACTGGCTGTCCACGGGACACATTTTATTCTCGAAGTGGTTTTGCCCCACTTATTTTTTACTTTTACTTTACTTTTACTTATTTAAGAGACATCTTTCCAGCTTTTCATTATAAAATAATCCCAATGTGGGGTTACAAGCATTAAAACACAATAGAATAATGACAAAAAGCAAAAGAAAAGAAAAACCAATAACCCGAGAACCCCAAAATCAAACAGAGGAGAACAGTAACAGGTAACAGTTTGCACGATGCAGTAAACGGAAAACGAGGAAAGTTTCAGTCAAAAGCCTGGGTAAACGGATGGGTCTTTAGCAAGCACACAACACTTGTAAGATTTGGCACCACCCATATATGAGGGGGGAATGAGTTCCACAGTCAGGATGCCTGTATGGAGAATGCCCTCTCTTGGGTTGCCACATAGTGAACTCCATGCCATTGTCGCACTGCCAAGAGGCCATCCCCACTCAGCCTCAATATCTGGGCAGATACCTAAGGGAGAAGTTTCTCCATCAAGTAACCAGGTCTTACCATTTTCGATACTGTGGAATAAATATCACTTATGAGCTAGTGCTGGGTGGCAATATATTCCAATGATGAGTGATTTGGCATCTCTTGTACTGTTAGAGGAATTAATTGGCTCTTTAGAGAAAGCTAAACCTACAATAGTTGTTTATAAATGTCTTTGGGATGCAATAAAGTGGATATTCAGTATGTAAGAGAGGAGAGAAATGGGGAGCAGGAATGCTCTATACAGCCTAATCAATGAAAAGTTGCCTTAGCTTCCATATGTACCATTTCTGCAGATTTCAAACTGAGGCTGCTTCGGCAAAAATGGATGTTTCGTGTACATTAAATGCCACTGAGGCTGGTTATGAAAAAGTTGGCTAGCTCTGCTAGATGCTGGCAATGTAATGCAAATAATCTGTCGCTGAGGCATATGATGTGGGCATGAACTGTGGTGGCTTCTGTTTGCTGGAAGTTACTGCCTGCATAAAGTTTGTTCTTGAAAACGTGTGATCGTTGTGGGTGCTCATGTGCTTTTAAATTCTGTTCCCATGATGTGGTGATTAACAGATGGACAGAAAAAGTGGTCTGTGTGAGAGCCCTAACAGTTGCAAAGAAACATAGAGCCTTTCTACATTGTGCGCTTGTGACTGCTCACCAACCATAGTTTGTGGGTCCGTTATGTGACATCATCCACTTCCAGGGCATTTTCCGTGCTTTACAACCATTAACACTTTTTTTCCTTAATGGGGAAGTGTGGTATTTTATTTTAATTTTGGGAATGGCTTCTATAACACCATAGCAATCCTGTGTAATTGTGCAATTGCCACAGCACCACCTAGTGATTATATAATTGAACATAAAGATAGGAGGAGAAAGAAAATACTGGGACGGACAGAAGTGTAAAGGAGCTGATCTTAATCCCACAAAGAATCCGGAAGCAGAAGGTGTGAGTAAAAAGCCTCCTGTACAAAAACCCTCATACACCAAGCCTGGACAGAACAACACCCACAGCCTATTATTCAGTGGACTGAAGAACTTACTGTTCTTGCTACATTTGAAATTATCTCTTACACTCATCAGTTTTTCTGGATACTTATTCAGACATATGGTCTGCTTATTTGAAACAGAAGTGTGAAAACGTTGGTTTTTTTTACAAAACAAAAATCAGTGGTGTTGTGAATAGTTATTGAGATTAGATATCATTTATTCTTGTTTTTCTTCTTATTACATACTGGGACCCAAGGCGGCTTACAAATTAAAACATGTACAGTTAAAACAAATAGCGATATACAAAAATTTAAAATATAATTAAACATAGTACAATTTTAAAATATTTTAAACATTTAAAAACATTTTAAATGCACATAATTTAAAAAATCCAAACGAGCTGCCATTTTTATGCAAAATGGGAGCTTGCTAAGGGAAGGGGCGGCTGCACACTGCTGGCTGGGCACTCGAGGACAATCCAGCAGACTGTGTGGCATGGTGAACAGGGCAGTCGGCTTGTGGGGATCCATTCAGCGGCGTGCGAGGTGGACTCCAGTGAGTTCATCCCTACTAGGTATTTCTACCACATACCTGGTGTAAGAGGATTGGGTGCACATGCAAGCCCCACCCCAATGTATCCATATGCACAAGCTCCTCTTCAAGGTCTTAAGAGAGTTTCTAAGCATGCTTGCCTGAGTGCACTTATAGCCCTCTGTGTGACTGCCCCACCCCCCGGCTGTGGAATGAGCTCCCTAGAGAGGTTTACCTGGCACCTACATTATATTCTTTTAGATGCCAGGTGAAAACCTTTTTATTTTCTCAATATTTTAACAGTTTATCAGTCTAATTTTTAACTTTGCTGTTTTAAATTTATATTTTAAATCTGTATTAATTTCTGCATAATGGCTTCCTTCCCAAAAGGGACAACTACTGGACATTGCAAAAATATATGCTTAAAAAAGCATTAGTTGTGTTACCCTCCAACTATTAGCTGACTTAGACAAATCCTTATTAATGTGAAGTTGTAGCATCCAATAGACAAGATATAGAAGTTAGACACATGGGAAGCTCCTTTCTACTGAACTGGTCTATCTAACCTCCTGGTGGGCAGTGGCCTTCCAGGTTTCAGACATAAGTCTTTCCCAACTCTACCTGGAGATACCAGTAATTGGACCTGGGATGGGACTTTCTGCATGCAAAATTATGGCCTGTCCTTTAACCAGTTCTGGACAAGAGAGGCATGTACCAGGGCTGCAGGGTATACACATGCCTAGACATCTATAGAACTAGACAGAATAAAATTTAAATGGCTTTACAACTTTCAAGTCTCTGGAGAACTCCAGCTCTGAAAATGGTTCTTACAACTGTTAATTTGACATGGGCATCCCATTTTTTTCCTTTTTATGGCTGCCAGCTCCAAATGTTTAAAATCATAAAACAGGCCCTTGGCGATTTTGTAGGAATGTAAACAAAAAAGAAAGAGAATGTATTTGTTTTCCTTTTCAATTATGTTGTTCTCCCTGTGCATACATCTGGCCATGTTTGATCAACCTCTGGATCGCATCTGGTTTAAAGCTCTTTGAGTAGTATTGGAAAATTCCTTTTGATTTCAGTGGGACTTCAGGTAGTTTAGAGTAGGTGGACTGTGGTTAAACTGCATGATTCCATCAGCAGAAGCTGAAATCTTGGAATATGATTGTGACTGTCTTCAAGCAAGTTGCATGATTATCCTTCATAACAAAATATTTTTCCATAATGTAACCACAGGGAGCACATCAATCGAGACCCATTCTCTGGCTGCTAAATTTTTCATCACAACAAAGGCATATATATTACACATCACTTTCTTTGGACTGTGTACTCTCACTATATTGAGACCATACTGATCTCATTAAAGACACAGTTAATACCCATCTCTCCTTCTAATACCCATCTCTGCTTGTTGAATGCTGAACAGTTTGGAAATTAAACAGGGCCACCCAAAAATAAGATAGGGGCTCCTACATACTCAGGAGATGCACTTAGTATGCAAAAGTGCATACATTTCTAAATTAAAAGACACTGCCATTAAAAAAACAACAAACTGCATGGCAGGAACCTGTGAGCTCCCAGAGCATTGACATGTGGTGAGCCTACAGATAGAAGGGAGGGGGGAAAGGGTCTAAAGACATCAAATGTCAAGCAGATAATAGCATCCTTCAAGTGTAGGGTGACCATATGGAAAGGAGGACAGGGTTCTTGTATCTTTAACAGTTGCATAGAAAAGGGAATTTCAGCAGGTGTCATTTGTAGTGATGGAGAGGGAATTTCACTAAGTGCTGCATGCATACAAATGGCACCTGCTGAAATTCCCTTTTCTATACCACTGTTAAAGATACAGGAGCCCTGTCCTCCTTTCCATATGGTCATCATATTGAGGGGTTACTTGTATGAATGAGTTGGAGAACAGAGGTAGAGAAGGAATTGGACTGCTCAAGCCCATAATGACTTACAATAACCATGTTAGAGGAGCAATTGGGAACTGTCTCCAAAACTACACATCCTTTCCCTCTCCTCAACTGCTTAGCTGTAAAATAAAATTTGGGGCTCGAAGTTGGGATGTCAGAGGTACCCGTCTGGGGATATGTAAAGTTGACCATGCTTTCATTAGTTCCCCCCCTACTCTGGCATGCTAATCCGTGAGCTGTTCCGACTCAATCATTGTTTGCAGGGTCCCCCCCAAAAAACTGCCATTTACCCAAATTGCAGCTACAATTTACATAATTTGCACAAATTTTGGCTGTAATTTGCACATATTGCAGCTGTAAATTGCTTAATTTGTGCAAATTGCAGGATGGTAAGGCTCCTTTTCTAGGCTGTCTACAGCCATGAACATGAGCACACTTTTTAGGAGGTGGAGACACACTGCAACATTTCATTGCAGGTCTGACTTCTTGTTTTCTATTCCTGAAATGTAAAAAAAAAATGCATGTCTACAGCTACAGATAAGCGCCTTGCATAAAGCAACAGCTCTTCTCAAATTGGAACCACCTGGATAAGCCTGTCACCATCTCACTGAAGACCTCTAGGTCTGGGGTTCCCAACATAATGCATGTGGACACCTCTGTCTGTGCCCGCGATGGTGCAACTAAGGCAGGACATGAGGGACAAAGTCCAGGGTCCCACAGCTCAGGGGGCCCCAGATGACCATCCAGAGAACAGCAGGCAATGGGATCAGCGGTAGACAGCTGCAGCATCAGCACCTGGGTCATCGTGGGCATGCCAGGTCCTTCCCGGGCTGATGCTACCCACCACTGCAGCATCCTTTCTTTGTTTTTATTTAATGCTAATGTCATAATTTTTATTTTAATATATTATCCTTTCTCATAACAAAATCATGCTGCAGAAACAAACTTTGTTTTTAGTTCTGTAGTCATGATGGTGCTCTGATTTGAATGTGTTTAAAATGCAAACCTGTACCTGCTCAGAATATTTCTTTTCTATATATATAATCAGGGTTCACAAGTTTCTCTCTCTATGTTGTACCTGGTCAAGAGGTCAGGGCTCCTGCAACTTTAACTATTGTAATGAAGAGGGGATTTCACCAGGTGCTGCATGCTTACAAATGACACTTGCTGAAATTCACTTTTCTATACAACTGTTACAGATACAGGAGCCCTGTCCTCCTTTTCATATGGTCACCCTACTCTAGGTAATATTGCAACATTATTAATCAGCAAGAAGCCCATTCATGGTGGGACTGAGAATGTTTGAATTCTACAGCATGGCTTAGCATGCCATTGTAAGCTTGAAACTTTCTAACATGCAAATGGGTAAGGGGGGCTTGCTCTATTGGTTCATGTGATGACATCACACAGCCGCCTTTTAATCTGTATTGACAGCCTGCTTATTACAGCAGGCTTTATCCTGAACAAAAGTGTGTGCAGACTCCTCTAAAACAGATGTTACCTTTACTTCCCTCTTAACTTTCTTACAGTACCTCTCCTGATGATGCCAACGAACACGTTCATGACAGCGAAAGTAGGCAGGGAAACTTGCATATAGACATTTGCTATTTTATGACAAAAGATGACTAAAAAGTGTGTGGAGTGGGGGAACCAACCTTTAGTATATGCAGCTTACTGCTGATGTGACTGTGTGTATTTTGTGACTAAGATGCACATCTGCAGAAATTAATATTAAGTGCTGTATTTCAGCATCCCTGAAAATCAGAGCTTTCTCTTTTTAAAAGCAAGTTTCTAGTCCTCAAGGCTGTAAAGGTAAGACAGGGGGAGTGTGACTCTGTTGATTCTCCTTGATCTCTCAGCAGCTTTCGATACCATCGACCATGGTATCCTTCTGGGATGACTGGCTGAGTTGGGAGTGGGAGGCACTGCATTGCAGTGGTTCCGCTCCTACTTGGGGGGTTGGCTCCAGAAGTTGGTGCTTGGGGAACATTGCTTGGCCCCGTGGGTTCTCCAGTATGGGGTTCCGCAAGGGTCAATTTTGTCCCCCATGCTGTTCAACATCTACATGAAACTGTTGAGTGCAGTCATCCGGAGTTTTGGAGTGCGTTGTCATCAGTACGCTGATGACATGCAGCTCTATTTCTCCTATTCATCTTCATCAGGTGAGGCTGTGGATGTGCTGAACCAGTGCCTGGCTGCGACAATGGACTGGTCGAGGGCTAATAAACTGAAACTCAATCCAGACAAGACTGAGACGCTGTTAGTGGGTGGTTCCGCTAACTGGATGGAGGGTGTTCAACCTGTTCTGGATGGGGTTGCACTCCCCTTGAAGGAGCGAGTTCGTAGCTTGGGGATTCTCCTAGAACCATCTCTGTCACTTGAGGCGCAGGTGGCCTCAGTGGCACGGAGTGCCTTCTACCAACTTCGGTTGGTGTCCCAGCTACGTCCAAATCTGGACAGGGAGAACCTGGCTTCAGTTGTCCATGCTCTGGTAACCCCCAAGTTAGATTACTGCAATGCACTCTACGTGGGGCTGCCTTTGAAGGTGGTTCGGAAGCTACAGCTTGTGCAAAATGCAGCGGCCAGATTGATAACCGGAACCAGTAGGTTCAAACGTATAAGACCTACTCTGGCCCGCTTGCATTGGCTGCCTGCATGTTTCCAAGCCCGATTCAAGGTGCTGGTTTTAACCTATAAAGCCTTACACAGCTTGGGACCACAATACCTGATGGAACGCCTTTCCCGACATGAACCTACCCGAACACTACGTTCAACATCTAAGGCCCTCCTCCGAGAGCCTACTCCGAGGGAAGCTCGGAGGTCAGCGATAAGAGAGAGGGCCTTCTCTGTGGTGGCTCCCCAATTGTTGAACGATCTCCCTGACGAGGCCTGCCTGGCGCCAACATTGTTATCTTTTCGGCGCCAGGTCAAGACGTTCATCTTCTCTCAGGCATTTGGCAATATCTGAGGAGCCTGGATTTGTTTTGTTTTTTGTAGCTTTTTAGAGTGTTGTAGTGGTTTTAAATGTACAGATTGTGTGTATGTTGTATGTTTTTGCTGTTTTAATTTTTGTATATTGTTTTTAATTGTTTTTAATCCTATGTAAACCGCCCAGAGAGCTTTGGCTATGGGGCGGTATACAAATGTAATAAATAAATAAATAATAAATAAAGGTAAGCACTTAAGTGGAGACACAACATGATTCTAGTAACCAGAGTAGGGCTTTAGTGCTTGTATGTTGCTTTGCTCTTACCAAAGACTAAAATAGGCAAAACACATGAATATCTTCACGCATATGATGGTATTGAGGCTGTAGTGTTCAATTATCCTAGTAAAATAAAATAAAACCAGCAGCGTAGTGTTTCCTTTCCAGAGCTTCATGCTGCCTTAAGTAGCAGGCCAATATCAATATAGAGCTGGAATCAAAGAAAACACTTGAATACCTGCTCCCTGCTCCCTCCTTCCTCCCCTCCCTCCCTCCCCCCTCCCCTCTTCTCTATTCTTAGATGGGAAGCATCTCTTTGGGGGGGGGGGAGGAATCTGTTCCATTTGTAGACACTGTCATTTGGGCTTAACAAGGTGCTCCCCTTGTCGTATGTCCCAATTATTGGCCTTTCTCTCAGCATATGTTACCCATTTAGAGGATCCGTCTGTTTACAATACTTCGTTAGCCTATTAGGCGTGTGAGGGTCTTTGTGATCAGACCCATTCATGTTGTAAATGACTGCTGCTGCTGCCAGCACCACCACTCACAGCAAGTAGAGGGAAAATTGAGAGGAGTTTGTGAAACTAGGGACTGAGCACGATTAATGACGAAAGAGCAATTAAGAGCAAACTGAAGTGAGTGAGAAGTGCTCACTGGAAAGAAGGGTAAAATAAAAAATTCTTCTGATACCTGGTAGCCAAAGCAAGAGTAGAGACATAATAAGCTGCGTCACAGAGAATGAGGGCAGGAAAGTAACCGGACCAGTATTCTACTCTTCCCTTACACATTGGACCTCTGTGGTTCCTTGAAGGAGAGACACTGGCTGCATTCGGACAACACATTAGTCAATGGTGGGTTGAGTCAACCCAGCATTTGACTGACACAGCCCCCGCCCCTCTCCCCACCCTTCCTCCTCCCTCAGTCCTCCCAGTTCTATCCCAGCAGCCTCTGCAAGTTGCACCAGTTGTAGCAGAGCGGCAGCTGCTACTTTGGTTGCTCTTGCCGCCTGCCTCTATGGGCTTGTGTTTTAACCCACTCACCACATGCCAGTAACACACTCACCCCTCCACACAACACTTTAAATAACTGGCTTCGAGCTAAACAACTTGCAAGCCAGTTGTTTCTCTCAGTTGCTTATTTGGGCGGAATAGCATACCGTCAGTAGTTTGTGAGCAGCGTGTTACCCTCCACACAACACAATAAGCAACACAACTGACGATTGTTTGCCCCCCTCTTCAATTGCTTAATGTGTTGTCCAAATGCAGCCACTTTCGCATACAAATGATAACTAAACTGAAAAACAAAATCACCCTTCAATGCTCACCGTGCCTTCTGAGATCATAGAATCATAGAAGAGTAGAGTTGGAAGGGGCCTACATGGCCATCGAGTCCAACCCCCTGGGACTTGCTTGGGGGGCGGGGGGATGAATATGAAATATTCTGTTATTTCTTTCTCAGAACCGTAAGATAAGGGGCAAAGCTCCCCCCTTCTATGCACACTGCTTTTTCTGTGTATCCTCCTTCCTGCCCCCAGTTTTCTTTTGGTGTTGCCACTGACATTCCAACAGCTGTCTAGGAATTGGTAGAGTGACCATATGAAAAAGAGGACAGGGCTCCTGTATTTTAACAGTTGTGTAGAAAAGGGAATTTCTGCAGATGTCATTTGTATGCATGCAGCACCTGGTAAAATTCTCTCACCATCACAACAGTTAAAGCTGCAGGAACCCTGCCCTCTTTTGTATCTGGTCACTCCAGTATAGCTTCTGCAGCTCTAACTGATGTGATGAAGAGGGAATTTCACCAGGTGCTGCATGCATACCAGGTGAGCCGAGCTGTGGTTTCCCCCCAAAATTTGGGAACCTTTTTCATGTTTTTTCCCCAAAAAATTGCAGAAATTGACATTTGCATGAATTGCAGCCAAACTATGCACACATTATGCAAATTGCAGTGGCAATTCATGCAGATGTCTATTTCCACAAATAATAATAAAAAAGGGAAATCTGCTAGCTGGACTGAATCACTGTAGACCAAATCGGGCCAGCTAATGGAAGATAAGCCAAAGTCCAGGGGGGCTGATCCGATATAAGTTCATTGAGCTCTACTCCCTAACTGGATTCCTCCAACAAGTCTAGTCAGATACACTAAATAACTCTATGGATGTTCAAATTTATATTCATACCCATTTAAAAAATCAGAAGGAATGTAATTGAATTTGAAGCAGGTGCAGGGAGGGGCAGAAACCTAATCTGATATTTCAAGGAAGGCAGCATTCGTATCTTTTTTCTTCCGACTGCAGAATTTAGTGGTGTCGTGTAGAATTTGCATACATTCTAATGAACCAAATCAGCAAGTTTAACACTGCATACATGCTCCTAGTCACTGGGCTGTTCCTCCTTTCTTCGTAGGAACTGCCACATGAAAAATGACCCAGCAAATGCAGAGCCTACAGCTTTCCCAGACGAAAAAGAACAACCCTCCGTCTTCTCCCAATGCTGCGAAGCGACTGTATCGGAACCTCTCGGAGAAGCTGAAGGGAAGTCACTCGTCTTTTGATGAGGCGTACTTCAGAGCTAGATCAGATCGTCTCAGTCTCCGAAAGTCTTCAGTGGTAATATTCTTCAAATTTAATCAATTATTGCATTAATAGATCAGATTAATCATGCATCTCTCCATGGGGATAGGTATGCAAGTAATTCTTGCATACCTATCCCCAGCTAGTACTATCTTCCGCCATTACATTTTGTCCTAATTTGCCTCTTTTCAGTCTCCATTTTATCTACAAAACTGTTGTCACATATGAAGAGGAGCACATGTCTGTAAAAAAATATATGGGTGAATCTGTGATCCATCACATTGTTGGACACCAACTCCCATCAGCCCCAGCCAGCATGGCAGAAGCATCCAGCGTCTTTGCAAAGCTGCTGAAGGTCTGAGTAGCCCAGGAAGGTCCACCAGTTCTAACATGGGTGGTGGTGATCCAGCCCACCATTTACTAACCCTTTTAGATATGCTCAGAGACAGACTTATCATAGGATAAAGATACGTGTCTATGGATTGTCCCATTCTGTGGTTACCTGAGGCCCACAGGGAAAGCCAATATCATCTGAGAGGGTCAGATCTGGGCAAGGAAATCCAGTCTACATCAAACAGTCAGGTCAAGGCAATCAAGACTGAATCAGGTACACAGAGTTCTGACACAGTAAGTGCATCAGGCACTGTGCTGTCTCCATGCCTATGTGCCCTGCATATAGATGCTTTTCAGCCAGGTTAACGCAAGCCTCTTCTTTAAATCCAACAAATCTTTATTAAACAGTCTTATTTAACAAAACAATAAAGAATGGTAACATACATTTCCCAAGAAACTAAAGAGGTAATCTAGGGAGAAATAAGTAATGGATGCTGGATAGGAAGGGGTGAGGCCTGCTTAAAAAAAAAAAGGAGCATGCTCTTCCATGTCCTCTGGGCCTCTGACCTCTTTGCTGTCTAGGCCTAAAAATCTCCCATCCAAAGGGAAGTCCTTACTAATCCATTCCAGACTGCTAGGTTTCAGCTACAGCAGGCCTGGCTGGCGGATCCTTGATCTCTCTTCTTTAAAGAGCTGGGGGCAACACAGGCACAGCAGGCTAGTCAAAGGCTGAAGTTGTCTTGATTAAAAAGCAACTGCAATCAGGAACAGGGATAGCTCAGAGTGAGCTGGTTGAAGCCCTTTCCTACTAGAAGCATAGGAGAATGTTGTCTCAGGAGGTAGCTAAATCAACTGAAGCCTTATGTAGGCTGACAATACCTGTAGCTCCACCACTCCTGTAGATGTTGACTGGATTGTTCAAGGGCCCTCACCTGATTTCATAGTTTATTTATTTAATTAAAAAATTGAATCTTGCCCTATGTCACTAGGATCTCAAGGCAGTGTACAGATAAAATTACACAAACAATATAAAACAATAAATATATACAGCTAAAAACAAATTAAACAATTAATCAAGCTAAACCCAGTATAGAGTTTAAAAGCAGTAAAAAACCCCAAACAATTAAAACAGTTAAAACAATGTGCAAGTTTGGTGAATTTAGCCATCAAAAGCTTTGCTAAAAAGCCATGTCTTTACTTGGTGCCGGAATGAAGTCAATGCTGGCACCAGTCGGGCCTCCAAGGGGAGGGCATTCCACAGCTGGGGTGCCACAATAGAAAAAGCCCTCTCCCATGTCCCACCACAGCATATGCCTCACATTGGTGGGATGCAGAGAAGGGCTCCTCCAACAGACCTCATGTCTTGGGCAGGCATTTATGGGGAGAGGCACGCCCTCAAATATTGAGGTCCCAAGCCATTTAGGGCTTAAAATGTCACTACCAACACCTTGAATTCCAACCAGAAGCGTATAGGCAACCAGTGCAATTCCTTCAAGACCAGTGTTATATGGTCTTTGTGAAATGCACCAGTCAGCAGTCTAGCTGCTGCATTTTGCACTACCTGCAACTTCTGAGGCATCTTCATGGCAGCCCCACGTAGAGTGCATTGCAGTAGTCTAATTGGGAAGTTACCAGTGCATGACCTACTATGGTTTATCCCTGTCCAGGAAAGGCCGTACTTGGTGGATCAGCTGAAGCTGGCCCCCAATACTCTGGGCCATGGAGTCCACCTGGACCTCCAGTGACAAGGATGGATCTAGGAGTACTCCCAAGCTACGCACCTGCTCCTTCAGCCTTCTGCCAGGCTGAGGAGATGCCAATTCTGCCTGGGACTCGTAGTCTGAGCCAGAAGAATATGGTAAGGCTGTATCCTCTGGCTGAGAGGGCCATGAATATGGCACTGGGTGTTGTATGCCTCATCCTCATAAGAACCCTCTGCTGCACACTGAAAGGCCCAAGGGCTGGGGTCATTACCTGGGTGCCATTAAATGTGGCACAGTGGACAACACTCCACCAAGAAATTCTCCTTTGCAAGACTCATCAAATTGAAATGTTCCCATACATTTCAGTTAGAGTTAAGCAGGAGAACATCCTGGTTTGAATTATTCCCCATGTTGACTGGTAAACAGCGAGATGCCATTTAGATTTCCTACCCCAGATGCCAAAATATATTGGGCCAGCCCTGAGCACACTCTTTGAGGGACTGGATTTCTCCAAAACACATTACTGGGGTCAATTAAAGATCCCAAACATCTCCAGAAGACTCTTCCCCCTCCCTATTAGATCTTTTGAAGGACACATAGAAGCCATTTAGCTGTACATGCAAATAAATGAAATCTAGAAGAAAATATTACACTTGTATAGCTGCTTGACAGGAAAATGTGGTTTTCAGATTTGTACACAGACATTTTTATCAGAACTGAACCAGTCTGATTCAGAGTCAGTTAGCTTCTTCCCTATTCCAGAGAGGTTCAAGTAACCTTGCAAACCGATGTACTTAAAGGGGATGCGCCAAAATATGCAGTCAGGCAATCTCCTTATCAGGTCCAACCAAATATGTACACAATTGTGGGAAAGTTTTCAGGATCTCCAGAACTCTTTTTCACACAAGTTGTTACAAAATGCAGAGGGTGGGGAAGGAAAGAAGAATGGGGTAGGGGAAGCAGAGTTGGTAGAGAAGTCATGAAGTCTGCATGGTGAGAGTCTTAAGATGGAATGGAGGAAAAGTTACGGACTCAAATGGATTAGGCTGTACTGGGTATCATGCAGGTTTCAAATCACACCTACTACTGTAGTTAAAGAAGGGCTGGGCAACTTCAGGCAGTCTGGGGGCAGGATCTACACTACTGCCTTATAATGGTTTATAACGGTATTGATAACAGTTGGGGCCCAGGACATGTTCCATGCACTATTTTCAAACTGCTTTTAAAATGTTACATCCTGCTTGGTGTAGACCTCCAGTCCTTCCCTCCCCCAACCTCTGTGCCACTGAATATTGCCAGGTGGGGGAGCAAAATAAGGTTTTAAAAGTTGCAGATCCAATCCTCCCCATCCCACCCCACCATGGGCTGCACTCCAACCACCTCTGTGCCATTGAATATTGTGGTGGGGAGGGTTTAAAAATAAGGTTTAAAAAGTAGCAGTCTGCCACCAAAATTCATCAGCAAACTGCTATTGAGGCTTAGAATGGACACATTTAGCTTGAAAACAAGTTAAATGTGTCTGCTGACGGTCCTGTCCATCTCGGGAACAGAGAGCGGCCGGAAGGGAGCCACCTCTCACCTGTAGCGCACCACATGTTCGTGGGGAACCCAATGCTAAATCATTTGTAGATGACCTGATTCTGGGTCAAGGTTTTGAACGTGTATGCTGTAAGCCTCCATAACAGTTTACTGCCAAATTTCAATTGCAAAAAATGAATTCCTCCATTTGTCCCTTAAAAAAAGATAAAGTGGGGGTGCATTGGGGGGCAGCCACATCCCATCTGTGGGCCACATGCTGTCCACCCCTGGTGTAATGGCTGATTCTCCCATATTATAATCCAGTAGTTACTCAAATTTGTCACCATGTGTAGGCCATATTTGGATGAAAGCCATCAATTATCTAGTTAGATGTATAACATATGAAATGTATTCCTCCTCATGTTGAGAGCATTTGGGTTACTTCCTTTTTATAGAGAAATCATTTTAAGAATTAATTGCTTTGGCTTAATTCACTATAGCTATGGTGATAAATTTGTTCTTAGACTGTAATTTTCTATGTCAGGGTGTATTGGCACAGCAGCGGCAGGAGTGGGAACAGCGTGGGGGGGCAGGAATGGATGTGTGCGCTATGCAGTGCAATAATCTGGTGGAACAGTAGGAGCTCAACCTTTTTGACCCTGATAACTTACTGTAGAGGGGCTGGTCCTGAGGAGACTGTAAATTGCGAAAGAGGGACAAAAGCAGAGAAGAGAAAACCTAAGGAGTAATAAGGGAAGACGGCGGTAGAGCAGCGGCAGCAGCAGCAGCAGCAGTATCATTCTGGCCTCCCACAGATATCATTCAGTAACTGCTGCTCTATTACCTGTCAGCAGCTGAGGCCTACAGCTGCCTCTCAGCCCTGCATTGCTCTGCACTGCACAGCCAGAGACAGGTGTTAAAAAATAACCCTGCACTTGTGGATCATATAATTTTTGGACTCCATTCCCCCCTATTTTATAGTTTAGAGAAGTGTTTGTTCATTTGAATGCGCCTTTTGCTAGCTCTCCCCTGTTACATCAATCCTAGTTTTTGTTTTTTTTATATCCCAATAAGTTGCTCATTGGTTTTCTCCTACCTGCTCTCAGGGAACAGAGATCCTGATGGGATGGAGGCAGGGCATGCTAGTTTAGGGGCAGCATATTTAGTATGCCCCCATCCCACTACTGCATGAAACCAGATCCCATGGTTCCCATGGGTTGCTGGTAGGGAAAGTGGCATCATAGTTGGCAGAAGAGAGAGGATTTGATTCTGTGATTCCCCGAGCTGCAGTCTGACAATGTGTGAACTGGGCTTCTGCCTGCTTTATTTTGGATTTTGTGTCAATCTGGTTCTCACAAAAGCTAACAGACTGAAATTTCTGCGGAGATGTACATCCTGTGAAATTCACACACACAAAAAGACACCTAATGATAGTTCTTGCTACGTGCTGACATTTCTGAGGACCACTTTTACGAGCATTGAGGGGGGAGGTGTCAATGGAATAATTGCTTTAGGAATTTATTGCATGGTACAGTTGTAACTACAGAATCAGAACTAGCCATTCAATTTTCTTCAATCCAGGAGAACCCATTAGCAGTAGGTAATGGCTTTTGGCCGCTTTTGACCTAAAGTGAGTAGGACTCAACCAGCAAGGCCGCTGCAGTGATTGTAGTCTTTGTTTTTCCCCTCCTTTACCAACCCCAGTAACGAAAGGGAAGACTTTCTTTGGTCATTAACAGAGTCATTTACACTCTTAATTACTTCCACTATTTCCTATTTCCTTCAAAATAATATGAGAACATCCAAATATGTTACATTAACCTGGTGGCTTTCTGATAAAAATCAATACCTGTAACTTGGGCAACTACCAGGTTCTGGAACTCCCTCCTGAATGAGGCTAGGGTCCCCTCCGCAAGGATTCGCTTTTGCGCCTGGTTAAGTGATTATGCGCTTCATCGCTGAAGCGCATTTACGCCTAATACCTCTGCACGAGAGGCAGGCAGGGAGAGGGGAGGGGGGAGGAGGGAGGTAGGGCGGGCGGGCGCCTGTCTCTTTAAGGCAGGTCCCTGCGAGTTGTTATGCTGGAGAGCGAAGGAACTGACGGGGCGATTGAATGAAACGGAGCAAGGGGGGGAACAGGGCAAGAAAAAGGGAAAAGGGAGCTGGAAGACGGAGAGCGAGAGCGAGAGGTCAGCGGGAGCCCGGTAGGAGCGGAGCCAGGAGCCGAGCGGGGGAGCCAGCAGCAGCAGCAGCAGCAGCACTCGGGAGGCAGGGCGCCGGCTTCACATCCCGCCGCAAAATAAAACTCGCTATTTAACGCGCATTCGATAATGCGCACAATCGGAGGGATAGTGCGCCTCTACGCCCGATTTGCGCTCTCTTGTAGAGGCAGCCTATGTTGACTCCCTCTCTGCTGTCCGTCCAAAGACATTTCTGATAGAGAAAGCCTTTGATATGCAAGCTGGTCTGCTGAACTGGGTGCTGGGTTTATTCTGTATTTTTGTGTGTTTTTAATGTATTATTATTGTTTTTAAGCAAGTTTGAATCTTTGTGTGTGTTTTGGCACTGACCGTGTGTTGTTGTTGTTTTAAACACAAACATATTGATGTGCAGGAGCGCATCTTTGACACAGTACCTATCTTCCATGTTGCTGTGTGTCTGCAGTGGAGTTATGTTTTAAAAATGCCATGCCCCGTCCCCATCTGTCCAGTCCTGCCCACTTCTGCCAATGCACATTTGGAACCCGTCACGGCGCACACATCCTCCCGCTTTCCTTTAGTTGCGGGAAACTTCCCTCGCATGTGCCCCATGAGCGACGATCGCGGAAGCGGGAAACCTCGCAATTATCCCTCCTCCGTTGTGAAAGGGCTGTAGGTGTAGCTTAGGCTTTGGTCGCAAACTGTTTTAAATTTGTTTCTATACATATATATTAGCATATGCAAATCTGTGTCCACATATTTTTTTTATTTAGTGATGTATTTCTTGTTTTAGTGATATGGAAATGGCCATCATAGGAGTAGCTCTGGGCTAAAAACTGGAGTGCAGCCACTCTCCAATGCTTGATCTGCAAAAGCCCCATTTTTCTAGCTTAGGAATTGCTAGCTGCTGAGCCACATGCTGCCTCTGGCCCCCATCCTGACTGTTCTCAGCTCACAAAACCTCACGGGGGGGGGGGGGTTGCATGTGCTCACCAAGAATGCTCACAAACCCCATTGTCTGCAGGCTTTTCAACTCCACCTCCTGAAATTAGTGGAGGCATCATGTCTACATTGCTTTCAAGAGACAGAGGTAAAGAGTCTGAAGTCCAAAATCAGCTGGTGAAGGCACGTCAAAAGCAAAGGTAAAAATTTTGCTTTTGTGTCCTTTCCGCTGCAAGGCAGGGTGGGGGAAACAAGACCCATTTTGAGTCTACCTCAGCCCCCACTGGATTGGGAATGCGCTGCAAGCATCCAAGCAGGAGTGCTCTATTTCTGGAATCCTCTTCTTTTTGAATGCTTGCCCCATCCTTCAATGGCACAGTACCTCACCTGGGCAATCTCATGCTGTGAAGAGTGATGGGAGACTGGAGACTTAGGGCTCATATACACCTAAGGGTGAAGAAGGAGGGAGGGGGAGGACCGCAGATTTACCTGCTTCTGCGATTCTCCCCCAGCGTCTAGATGGATGCATGATGTCCTGGAAGGGAAGAGGGACGTCACGGCTGCCATTTCTTTTTTAAAAGAGGAGCTGGAGTGATGACCTCATGAGAGGGGGTGGAGAGAGAGAGAAAGAGAGAAAAGAGAGAGAAAGAGAGAGAGAGAGAATCCATCCAGGGTGAATTTTGCTTGGCCAAAGGTAATCCAGCCCTTCCAGATTAAGAAGTTAGCTTTTGCTGCTACTCTACATGAAAAAGAAGAAAACCTCCCTGAAACCCTTCTTGGGCAACAGCCGTATCTCTGAACGTCGGTGCATTTTCTCCATAAAACCCCATATACTGTGCTTAGTGTGGCCCCAAAACATCTATTAAAATAGAAATCGAAATTGGATGTGAAGATTCCTCTACAGGTGGAATATCTGATGATTTGCATGAGAAGCCAATTGTTTCTAGAAAGCTGGCAAAGAAAAACAAATAAACAAAAGCCCTTGCATAACCCTAAGACAAACCATGGGTAATGCAAGAGTTGCTTAATCTTTAAATAACCCCTAATGACCAGGTTTGCATGGCACGATGACCATTTGCATATTCATAACGGCAGGCAGCACTCGAAGATAAATTAATCCTTGATGGCCTGGCCTGTCATGTCAACCAGGTCATAGGGACATTGCATTCTACATATAATGCTCTTCTCACTTCATTATGTGCTCATAGGGTAGACATGTAGAATCTCTTGTCCTCAGGAGAGGATCCCCATTGGCACTATAATCCTCAGGTGAGTAGTGACCACACCACAATACCCTAAAGCTAATTAAGCCAACATAAATATGTCATTCTTGTGGTTGTGCAGCAATAGTGTATGTAAGAGAATGATTTGGCCTACGCTGTCCACAGCAGTACCAATTTTCTGTTTGGCCAAGCAAAGAACAATATTTCACATTCTTCCCACAGAGCTCCCAACATGCTCAGCTGGGTCTGGCTGTTCAAATAATTCTCTCTCTCTCCTTTTTCTAACTAGAAGAATGCTACTAGCTAATTATCACAAAGGGACACTGAAAAAGAATTCTGAGGAACTTGGCAAGTCACTACTGCAGAGCATTAAAAGGAAGTTCTTGTAAACAAAAACCTGCAGGCCATATTATATTTCTGCACCTGCTTCTCTCTCCAGTTCAATTAAGAGATGATGTGTTTTCTTTGTTTCCTGTGGCTTGTCCTTTTCCGCCTCACTCATGTATTTAGCTACTGTGAACAGGGAGATCTGAGTATTATTTTCTGGGCTTGAATAGTTACCTATACAGATACTAAAAAGCAACAAGACTTTGTACATTATCAATCCTCCCTCTCCCATGCTTAGCGGTCCAACGTGCATTTCTTTTCTGGATGTTCTGGAACTCTGTGACCACCCTGATGACCTGTGGGACATCCAAAGCTTTGGAGGGGAATGGAATGTTTGGATCATAGATGCATTGTTTGTTTGTTTATTATGTATTTATTGGTTACATCTATACCCGGCCTTTCCTCCAAGAAGGCCAAGGTGGTGTGCAACAACTCTATGACATGGGTTCAGCTGAGAGTCAGTGACTGGCCCAAAGTCAACCAGTGAGCTTCATGACCAAGTTGTTTAGGGCTTTTTACACTAGTACTAGAATCTTAAACCCAGCCCAGTAGCAAATAGGGAACTGCACTGGCTGCCTATTCGTTACTGGGCCAGGTTTCAGTTTCTACTACTAGTGAACAAAGCCCTAAACAACTTAGGACAAAGATACCTAAGAGTGACCCTTCTCCTTACCAACCTGCCTGATCACTGAGGACATCTGAGGGGCCAGACATGTTCCACATGGACACATGGTCCACCAGGAGAAGAGACTTATGTGTGGCGGCCCCCTTCCTATGGATTTCCCTGCCTTTGGAGGTCAGGCAGATGCCAATGTTGTACTGCTTCCACGCCTCCTGAAAATTTGTTGTTTCAGGAAGCTTTCTGTGAATGACTGGCCACAGTTTTTCCAGTAATGGGGTTTTATCAGAACTTTGTTCTTTTAAAAATTGCATTTTAATATTTTTTATTATTATTCTTTTTATTCTCTTTGTTGTTCACCGCTTCGAAATCTTTTTGGCTGGGGAGCAGTATATAAGGATTGTAAATAAAATAAATAAATAAATAGGAAATAAAACACAGGTCTCCTGACTTCTAACCACTATACCACACTGTCTCGTTGCATGGCACTGATGCTCTCTTGTTTACATATGCTTATGAATATCAGGATCTCCACCAAGGCATACAATGAAATGTATTGATTTAGTTATTGGGTTGTATGGTGATACTGATCTCGGTCTATCCAAGGAGACATAATATGTCTCATAAGGACTTATTAGATGATCTTGGGGGTATTTCTGTCGTTCTTCAGTAGAAGAATCAAACCCCTCTATTATACCAATAGTAAGCAATGCATTTCTCCTCTTTACATAGTGCCCTATCTCTTCATAAGACATTCGAGACAAATTGCTGAAAACATATTGGCTACCAGCAAAGATTTTTAATTTTAAGTTTCTGTAGCTGGAGTTTATATTCCCCAGATTTTCTATATGAGGGCCAAACGATACCTGGCATTAAATGTGCCTTTGCATCTAACAAGCAGGTTTTCAAAAAAATAAAAATAAAAATCTGAATTGCATCATTTGTGGGAGCTGATCATTACTGGAATCAGAGCAGAGGAAGGGGATTTATCCTTTTCCTCCCATGATTCAATCCTGAGGGGAATCCCTCTTCTGAGGCCAGTATTTGCTTTGGGATAAATCATTTTGCATCTAAACAAAAATTAAAACACACACACACACACACCAAAACTTCACCTTAGCTGCAAAGCTTCATTTAATGTCAAATATAATTTAACCCTGAATTTCATATTCATTCTTTCTTTCTCAGTGGAAAAAAGACTGAATATAATTTCCCACCCACTTCAATACAGACTTGAGAGATCTCAGCTGTTTCTTAGTTTCTTAAACCCACAAAACTAGAAGATCAGTTTTGCTTAAATCGATGAACTCCTTTGAACTGCCCAATAAATTTATTTCAAAGTGAATAATAAAATTTGATATAAGGCTTTCTTGCAAACATTTGAGCACATCTCTCAGTAAACTAGAAATATTATTTTATGAATTATGCAAGGCAATGTAAAATCCATTCCAACGGACTACAGTTGAGGCCAGTAATTTACAATATTGTTAAGATGGAATGGGCATTTCAGAGTCAACATGATCTTGTCATCAGAGCCCCAAACTCACTTCAGTCTCTGATTCATATGCCAGAGGTGAATCAGCGGTAAAAATGACATGAAAACGAGGAAATCTACTCCTGGCAATATCAGGGACTAAAGGCAGAACTTCACGTTACAAAGAAAACTGAATTGCAGCCAGAACCAATATCTCAGTATCAAGTTCTTCCCTTCCATAATGTATAACCAAACTTTCCCGATGCACTGATCTTAATGCATTCTGCATTTCCCCACTACAGCACTGGCTACCATTGTCAGGAATAAAAAAGAAAAATGTCATCAATTTTTCTTTATTTAAAATACTTCCTTTTCCTGCACTCAGAGCTGTTTACATAAAATGCAATAAAATATAAAACCTGAATTAAATGTAAAACAGATGACAAACAATAAAAACCCATAGCAAACAGTAAAGTTTGGCAGCCAAAAAATAACTAAACAACCTCCTGTCAAATCCTCTTCCAATAGCCACCCAAAATAGTTTAGTGGGGCATCTTGAATCCCTTTCAGAAAGACCCAAGGGGGGAGCTATTTCCGACCCCCACTGAGAAGCCATCCAAGGTTTTCTCCAGGTTTAAGGGGGCTGTTGGTAAAATGCCTTCTGGTGGACACTTTCCTGTCATTGGGCCCACTGGTGGGATTGCCTCACAATGGGTGGGTCCATATCATTTTCAGTAATGGTGGCTTAAAGAAGCTGCCATGGTTTGCAGGATGTGGCATGCACCCGTGGGCACCTATTCCATAACCCAACCAGGTTGTTGTGCTGGCAAGGGTTGGTTATTGGCATGGTTAACAAGCCACCCAGAACCCATGGGCTATTTTAGGGTTGTGGGTGGTTTGTTAACCATACTAACAACCCACTCTTGCTGGCTTTGGATAACACAACAATCTATGAGCAGGGGTTGGGTTACAGAACCGGCTCCAGTGGGTGCCACAAACCACGGTAGCTGATTTAAATCACCATGGCTGAAAATGCTTCTGTGAACCAGCTCATTGGCAGGCAACTCCTATAGTGTTGCTCAAGCACTGTGGGTGATTAAAATGGCAGCCCCCACTGGCGCCCTTTCTACACCTATGGGTGTAGCAGGAGGGCCTGGGGATGATCCCAGACATACCTGCTTCCGGGATCGTCCTCTTCTTTCTTCACAGGAAGTCCGATGCCCGGCACAGTATCGGCCACCATTTTTCCCTCCCCGGGAAGGATCCAAAGAGAGCACTTGCGCTCCATCACAAAAGTAAGTTTTAAACACACACACACACACACACACAAACCAAACCGGGCCCCCATCCCCTTCCTGCCATCCCAGGGGTGGCAAAATTGCTGCCACCCCCTCCCCTGATGGTGGCTCCATGCCCATTTATGGTGCCATGCTTGCTCGCGAGTAAGCATGACACCAGGTGGGATGGGCACCCATATTTCTTATGGTCTTGGGAAGTTCCCAGGACCGCAGAAAAATTGGGATTTCCCAGGGATCCCTTATCCCTGGGAAAACCCATGCCCCCCACCACCATCAGGAGTCCCTGTGCATCACCAGGGGCATTCCCGGTAACAAATGGCCAGTGTAGAAACAGCCTGGGATGGAGTGATAGTACAACACAGTATATGAAATTTAATTAGCAGCAGACTAATTAAACCCCAAAAGAAAAAAGAGTACATTCATTAGAATAAAGTTTGCATTTGCTAATTTCGACATGTAGATTGAAATTTAGAAATAATCCCTATAATTTAAACAGCAATACAATACATCCCATCACGGTGGGGAAGACGGTGACCTGCATGCCTAGTTGCTCAGTTTGTTGTCCAGGAGCTAAGATTGTCATGCAGTAGCTGGATATATTCTTGCCTTCCTATAGAGCCAGCATAGTGTAGTGGTTCTTTGCATGAGGAAAGGAGTGAGATATAAATGCAAGAATAAATAAGTATTCATCAGAAAGTAGCCTACAGCATCCTGCGCCTATTGTTCTGTCTAATTTTTAAGGTCGGCCCTATGCAAACAACCTTATGATAGTCAACCCAAGAAGTTACAAAAGTGTGGGTAAGATTGTCATGATTTCCGCAGATACCATTTTGGGTGACAGCCCCATGTTTTTTGTTTTGTGTCACTGTGCCTTTGTCTCTCCTCCATCTTGGAGCATAGCTCAATTCAGAGCCACTTCACACATTATGTGGAACTTGTTTGTGATGCAGGCACAGCTTACATTCCCCACAGCAAACGTTCAGCACGACAATCAGGCATGTGTCGTTAACACAATGAACGTTGCAATGTATGCATTGTAGTTGCAGGCAACTATTGGATGGGTGCATGTCTCTCATGCCCCTACTTGCACCATTTTGGGTTTAAAATGTCTACCTTTGCAGCTACATTTGTGACAAATATATACTCACTTCCCACACTCACCAAGGTTGGATTTTCTCATGCTCTCCACTGCTGCAGAACACATGTCCCCCCATGCACACCAGTAACAAGGCTATGTTCCCCATGCGTGTCTGTCTGGATTGGGGAGGGGCTGTGAGAATATAATGCAACCCATGCTGGATTGGGTCTAGTAATACTTTACTTCTTAGAATATATTTTTTAAAATTTAAGAAAGGCCCTAGGTCACACCAAGTTCTTATGTTTATTTTTTAACAAAATCTTCTGCTCTTGGTGAACAGAACTTCCAGTGCTGCGAAGCCATGCTTGAAGCAGTGGAACAGCAGGATTTGGATGCTGTCCAGATTCTTCTCTACCAATACACACCAGAGGAATTGGATCTCAACACTCCAAATAGTGAGGGATTAACTGCGCTGGACATCGCCATCCTGACAAATAATGTGCCAATTGCCAAGATTCTTTTGAAAGTTGGGGCAAAGGAGAGTCCGCACTGTAAGTATAGCCAAAGACAAACATTTGCCGACTTGTACAGAAAAGGCCAGGTGAATACAATGGGAAGCGGTGTCAAAGTATATATGACCAGTTGCATGAATGTTTGCATATGGCAGAGGTTAGCAAGCGGAAGCACTAGACAAGATCTAGATCACAGAGGAATATCACTTGGCTCCACAGCTGCCAAACCAATGGGAGTGTGGTGGAAGTGTTGTCTGTGGGAACAGGATTAGCTGAAAGGAAACTGGGCCTGCCGCACATCTCCTCAAAGTCCCTTAGACTTTGACTAGTTTAGACTAGCACTTAGACTAATTAGGACTACCCAGCCAGTAGACAAGCTCTTAGAGTGAGCCTTGGCCTTCCACATACACTCCTCCTCCAAGTGCCTTAGACTTTGACTAGCTTAGACTAGCTCTTAGACAAGCTAGGACTAGGGTCTACATGCTTTAAAACATTTTATAACAGTAGTGACAACTGTTGGGGCCCAGGACACACCCCATATAGTACAATTTTCAAACTGTTTTCAAAGTGTCATATCCTGCTTGGTGTAGATGTGGCTTAACTCTTAGACTAGTTTAGACTGGGCCTTAGCCAGCTACATACATTCTTCCTTCAAGTGCCTTAGACTGTGACTAGCTTAAACTAGCTCTTAGGCAAGCTAGGATTAGCTTTTAGACTAGCCCTTAGACTAGCTCATAAACTCTTAGACTGGGGCTTAGCCTGCCACACACACTCTTCCTCAAAGTGCCTTAGACTTTGACTAGCTTAGACTAGCCTTTAGACTAGTTTAGATTGGGCCTTAGCCTGCCACACACACTCTTACTCAAAGTGCCTTAGATGTTGACTAGCTTAGACTAGTTCCTAGACTAGCTTAGACTAGCCCTTAGACTAACTTTTAGGCTCGTAGACTGGGCCTTGGCCTGCACCACATACTCCTCCTCAAAGTACCTTACACTTCCTCATAAGTATAAAAGGTTTACATTCTTATTATCCCATGTAACTATCACATCCCTTTATGAGAAGTGAGATATAAATATTGTAAATAGTGATAATTAATAATGGTGTTAAGTCATACCCGCTTAGCAAGTTCCCCTGCTTCCATCTGGGTGCTATAGAAATACCAAGATTAGCAATTACATAAAGGTCGGAAAACATAAAAAAAATTAACATTAGCACAGTCATGCAATCTGGCAACATTTGCTAATTTGAATTAAAGTTGTTATTAAATTGTGTATGTATTTGATCTTGAGGTTTAACCGTAAAATAAATAAATAAAGCAAGTTGATGATTTTAAGGCAATAACGTTAATTAGTAATTGGCTAAATTCAAACTTTTATGACTTAAAAAAATAATAGCTACCTCACACCAAACCTAATACTATCCATTGTTGGGAATTCAAGCTAGGAGAACATGCCTGAGAATTAATTTCATCACACCTGTTATATTCTTAGGCTGCGATCCTACATCTTCTTTTCTGACTGGAAGCAAGCCCCATTCAACTCAATGGAAGTTATTTTCAGTAGGCATATATAGCTATGATAGTGCTGTTAATGAGTTACCTTTTCCCAAGGCTGTCCCCATGCTAAAAGTACATGGTGCTGTACCAAAATCTGTCCTCCAGTTTCCTGAACGATTCTTCTATTGCATGCCCAGTGCAATTAAGAATTCCTTTTATATTTCTTTTGGAGGTGTTTTTGAGCTTACCTTATCATCGTGAGGTGACCAAGGGTGCTTTGTGTGTTTCTTCTTTCAGGCTGCCTCGACAAGAGAGGTTTAAAGCTCTTTCAAGGCACTTTAAAAAAATTACCTCTACAAGAACGGAGCGCAAATCAGGCGTAGAGGCGCGTTATCTCTCCGATTATGCGCATTATCGAATGCGCGTTAAATCACGAGTTTTATTTTGCTCCGGCCGTTAAAGCGCATTTTGACTATGTGATCAAGCGCCTATGCGCATTAACTACTTGTAAAGCGCATTTTGGTCATCCGTTAATGCGCTTTGCTGCCTCTCGCCGCCTCTCGTGCAGAGGGATTAGGTGTAAATGCGCTTCAGCGATTATGCGCATAATCGCCTAACCGGGCGCAAAAGCGAATCCTTGTAGAGGGGACCTCAGTTACGCATGTCTCTATCACTCTGCAGTCTTCCCAGCTGCCCATGCTTCCTGATCTGATAAAGCTCTATGGGAGGGATTCCTTCATGATGTTCTCCTCTGGGCTTTAACTGAAGTGGGGGAAGCCAGGGAGACTGCAGAGAGGTGGTTGTACAATGAAAGACAGGACACTCACAAAACCCTTGGCCTTCTCCGAACTACGGTAAGTGGAAGAACCTCACACCCCATGCATGTTTCAAACCACCCATGTGTGGGGGGAGGGGGGAATTAAAAGCAATTTCTTTTCTATGCTCTCTGGTCCTGCAGTTTTGGTCCCTGCCAGCTCTATGGGAGATTAGGATGGAACAAGGGCATCACATATGCTGAATTGATGCATCTCTCCAAACCCTCAAATAAATGCCATGTCGACGTGTCCCTAGGAAACTAGGGGTAAGAACCAACGATAGCCTACCTCTGACAGTGAGCACCACCAGTTCCCAGTACGCAGCGGCAGTGATGTAGTAGCACTTCTGGGGGCAAGCCCGCAAATGACTGGAAACACAGGTTTCTGGAAAGGGTAAATCATGCCTTTCAGAAACGTGTGTTTCCAGTCGTTTGGGGGCTTTTCCCCAGAAGTGCTGCAGCACCCCTGCCAGTGGTACGGGATGTGCATGTGCTACCGCCAAGGCCAGCCAGGCACTCACCGGAAACTGGCAGTGCTCGACACCAGTGGCAGGCCACCGTTGGATCCTATCCTAGTGTTTGATTTCATTAGAACCTCCCGAACCTTATTATTATTATTATTTATAACTTTTAGAGCATTCATTCAAACCAAAATGGGAATTTGAGCTTGACATTTTGAATTAGAAGATGCTATATATCAGGGCTATGTGTGGATTTGAGCCCTTGAAAAGAAGGGGTGTGCTTGATGACAATGTTTATTCAAGTAGCAAAATGTCATTGCTTTTTAATAACACCTAACATCAAAAAACTAGTTTATTCATTTGCTCTCTGTCAAATTTTCAAACTTTTCATTTAAAACAAAAAACAAAAAAACTGTTCCATATTAGATTCTGTTAACTCACAAAAGTTCAAAGATTGGACCAAATTGCCCTTTAACTCTACATATAACTCTGCTTGACTGGTGTGTATGTGTGCCATCTGAAAAGCCTTGTTTTCAAAGCCTTTCAAACTGAGATTTATCTACGTATATATAAATCTTGTACAAGTAGTTACATTTGGTCTAAATTGTTCTCCCGTGAAAAAGGGCTACCTCAAAACTCATTGTGACGTCGATATTTTGCAAGTATGGCACAAAACATCTTCTGTGCACAGATTCCTTTAGGCATGAACAGCACCTAGCGCCCTCTTAGCGCTGCGGGCATATTAATAGCAGCATTAAGTTGTTTAGTTAATTCAGTGTGAGGATTCAGTGGGCTGTGGAACTGTGCAAGAGATTGTGACCTTAGCGTTTATTTGCTTTTAATAGCACTAAACCGCACAAGAGACTGAGCTACTGCACAATAAATAAATAGACAAATAAATAAATTCAGGATCCAGAGCCCTGGGACTGTTTTGGCCTTGCAGGATCCTCATGAAAGCCGAGTGAAGCCAGTTGAGCCCTGGCTGGGAGACGGAAAACTGACAGCCAGCAACAAATGAAATCCTTGTATTTTTTTTTTGCATGTGGTGTGCAGCTCTCCGACGGCTACAGAGGCCAAGCCTTGTCCAATATCAGCATGAAACTAATACACTAAGAGCACTTAGAGTGGTTTATGAAACTACCCTTTGTCTTCTTTCATGGGACTGTCTCGCTACGTTTTTGTTTGTTTGTTTGCGAGGGGGGGAGCAAGTGACCTGCCGAGTCAATTAATCACGTTTTAAGCCATGACACAAATTCTGACGCCTTACCTGTGGCTAAAAATATACTGATGCCTACAGATTTTGCTTGAAACCATCAATGCCTATATTTAGGCCTTTCCCAACAAGTCCATAATGAAACTGTGTTTTCAGGGATTTGGAGCTAGCAGATGCTGCCATTAATTTGGAGTTAGTTAAATTAACAACATTTAGTACCGACCTGTCACTCTCCGAGCTCCAGGAAATTGCACCTTGAGGCTACTAATATTGCCGATTTTTTCCCACTGGGTTGTGTGTGTATGTGAGGGTGTATACTCCAACCCATCCACCCATCCACCTACCCTGCATGTTTGCTAGGCCTTCAAAACTGTACACCCTTATTGCTTTCCTATGTCCACGGCACTTACAATATCATTTATCCCGGCCTCCTTTAACCTTCCCAGGAGATTATTCCACCCCCACCCCCACCTTGTATGGTATAGCTGCTCAATGAAAAGAGTTGTGTAGTTTTGTATTTGTTTGTTTATTTTTCTGTCATGGTTCGTGACTGGAAAAGAAAACCCCCAAGGTGACAGGGTTTGGAGTACATGATTGACGGCTGAAGCAACATTCATTAGGCATGACAAATCTATAGGAAAACACAGCCTTGAGTGTTCTAAACAGCAGTAAAAAAAAAAAAAAGGAGGGGAAAAGACTAAACTAATTTTTCACTGACTTCATCTGTAAATAAATGCAGACTGATGGCATGCAGGGGCAATCATAAATTAGTATTAATTTTCTGTCATTAATACAAACGTGCCTATGAACACAGAGAATATGAATCTATAACCACTTCATTTCCATTTTAAAATATTGCACTTTGCTTATCACCATTTTTATTGGGCATCCTGATCCAGTCACGGGCCATATGAAACCTCAAGGCACTTCTGCGCACATATATCCCCACTCAGTGGGGAATTGCACACATAACTTGGCACTGTGTGTGTGTCATTCCACTTTCTAGTCCAGCAGCTAGAACTGGGAGTGAATAGTCCTGCTTAGGTTATAGACTCTAACTTAGAGCTGGAGAGAAATCCTGGCAAGATCTACACTACTGCTTCATAATGGTATTGAAGTGCACTGACGACCGTTGGGGCCCATGACACATTCCATATACCAGTTTCAAACCACTTTCATAGTGTTATATCCTGCTTGGTGTGTAGATCTGGTGATTCAATCGAACATTTGTGAAATCGACACAGTGATTTAAGGAGAAATTGTTTCCATTTAATTTCCCAGGTTTTTCAGCCCGTTTACTTGGGAGTAAGTGAAAAATTGCACAAATTTGGGGAATTGGAAAAAAATCCAGTCCCACCAGTGAGTGAACGATGGACGTGAAACACAGACAGAACGGATTTTACAAAATCTGTACGTCCCTACTCAGATGTAATTCTTATTTAGTTCAATGGGGCACTCCTAAGAAAATGTGTATCAGATTGCAGCCTTCGGGTGCAATCCTATACATGTTTTGACAGAAAAAAAGTGCTACAACTCCTCGCATTCCCCAGCCAGCAGGGAGTTGTAGGACCCTTTGCTGTCCAAACATGCCTAGGATTGGACCGTTAGTATCCTTATTCTCCCTTCCATGCCAGAGAGCGGATGAGTGATATTTAGTCTCTAACCAACTAAGGTTATACATGCATAGCTTCAGATCCTACTGCATATAGATTTGGGTTGAAGCCTGTTTTTTTTTAATTATTATTAAAATAAGAGGTATGGCTATCTCAAATAGAACCAGCTCATCTAATCATGTTTCTGTCTGCATTCATACTTAAGCTATAGCAAAATTTGGAGGTGGGGGTAGAGAAACTCCAACAAATTCTCATTCAATTAAAAAAGGAATTAATTTTATATCCTAAATTCAGACATTGTTTTCAGTGTTCCCATTTAAAAATGCTGTCGTGTTCAAGATCAAGATCCTGTAGTATAGGAAATTGATACTTAAGAGTGTTGCCTTAAAAACAATCAACAATGCATCAGGTTTTGGGTGGTTGTGGTTTAAGTGTCCCATAAAGTTAAATTTGTAAAATAAAATGTGAAAATTCAAAATGCTGAACTTGAATTCTGAATATTAAGTTAGTGTGAAATGTTATTCTATCCAAATGTGTTAATCTCTGTAAATTGCTACTTTGTGGAGGGGCATTCAGTATACAAAATGTATTAGGGTCAAACCTCACAGCCCTCAGCAGTGCCTCTGAAAACAAAAAGCAAAAAGAAAATTATGTCCTCTTCATTCTGGTGCCCTTGAAGAAGTTGTTCTCTGAGCACTTCAGCCTCCAGCATACCATTTTAATATTGTTTTGGGGATTTGCTGAATCATGAAATTTGTACCCCATGAAAGACAATGGGATGAAAGCAATGCCTCACTTAATGAGAATCATCAGTGCAGACAGAAAAAAAGCAATGGTCATGCATGTAAAAAAGGATGATTTGGAGTGGCCTTCATGGAATCTTCTGCTAGATGTGCCTGACCATGCCTTATGATCTTCTTCAGGTGCCCCTGATGCCTTCAGAGGGTTAGGTGGGCAGGTGGCAACCAGGGAAAGGCCATTTTTGGTCATGGTGCCCTGTTTATGTAATACCCTCCCTGCACATGTTTGCTTTGGGCCTTGACTGCTAGCTTTTCAGGTCAAGACTCACCTGGACTGGGCATTTAGTAGGTGACCTATTTTATTGCTTTGTTCTGGTTATTTGATGTCAGTCAGTGCTGCTGCTGCTATTTGATATTGCTGCTGGTGTTTTTCCAGTGCTTCTGATAATTTTGAGGCTGTGAGCATTTTAACCGGATTTGTTATAGCTTTGATAGTTGTTAAGAGACGCCATCAAAGTTGTACTGAAAGGCAAGGTATGCATGATTTTAAATAAATACAGACATAGTGCCCCACAAGAAGGAAGAAATGTGGGCTTACATTAAAGTGGTCATATGACTGCTTCACTGCAGTGCCCATCTGCAGAAGAAGCCCAAGCTCCTGGGTGGCAATACTTTTAGGCGTGCCAACAAATTAGCATTATGTCCTATAGGTCAGATCTACATTATGAATAACCCAACAAACTGAACCCAGCGCTGTAGCCATGCATAGTGGCTTGCCAGTTTCTTGACGATCACTTGTTTTTACAGCACCAGGGAGGCAGCAAAACCAGGAAATTTACTGAGGCTACGATTGGCCATGATTCTTGGCTTGTGAGTTAAGGATATAAAATGAACCCTGCTGGATCAAACCAAAGGTCCATCTAGATTAGCATATTGTTTCCCGTTCTTGCTAACCAGATGTCTCTAGGAGGCTCTCAAGCAGAATCCTCTCCTGTTGATGCTCTCTAGCATCGGATGTTCAGTGGTCTACTGTATCTGAACCTCATATCATTAGCCACTGGTAGCAGCCATCACCACCTCTTCTGGCATTTGGCTTGGTGGGTCATAAACCGTCTAGTTCTCCAGGACCTCTTGCAGTGTTGCAGAAGTTTCAGAAACCCACTTCTTGGATTGCTGCTGCTTGGGTTGGCCATGTGGTTTGGGCTAGATGTGACCGATATCCTGATTTTCTTCCCCAACCCCCAAAGCTGATTAAATTCAGGATTTTTGCTGTGTAAAGTCCTGGCACTCATGCAGTTCCCTTCTCCTGGCAGTTGTCGATATGGAAAGCAGGTCAATCCATCTGAGCAACTTAGTGCAAGAAGCTCAGCAACGAGCGAATGATCTGTCTGCACAAATAATGAGCGAAGGTCTCGGTTCAGACAGCTGTGAGAAAGAGAAGCAGCTGAAAGCCTGGGAGTGGAGATATCGGCTCTACAAACGCATGAAGTCAGGCTATGAACATTCCAGTAAGAACAACTGGGGGGGGGGGTTGAAATGCATGCACAATACAGCTTCTGTATGAGGATACCTGGAAATGTCATAGCACAGCAATTCTCCAATGATTTCTCATTACCATTTGTGCTGAACAGTTAGCCTGAACGTTAAAGCTACTGAAACTGGTACAGATAGGATAAGCAACCTGCCCAAACCAAAAGAAAGTGAGTGGTAGGATTCAAGATAACCTATCCAGTTGTCCGTGCATGGAGATGGCAGGTAGCCATTTTTCATAGCTGCATAGAAACCTCCACAATTATGAGATACTTTCTTAAGGCCTCTACTGCTGCAAACAGGAGAGGTCGTCTTTCTTTCAGATGCAATAACATGTCAATCCACACCTGCTGCAATCATTTTCACCATCATGTTCTAACGTCAGTCATGTTGACGTTAGAAAATATGTCTAGGCTTCAACTACTAGCTCATGATTTGCATGCAGAAGGGGTCTCAAGCAGTGGTACAGCTTGGACAGGACCTGAAGGTCAATATCCAGGGCCATGCAGCTCAGCCCCCCCTCCCCAGTGACCATCCAGAGAACAGCAGATGATGGGGTCAAAAACAGACAGCTGCAGCATCAGCACCTGGATCATCATGGGCATGCCAGGTCCTTCCCCGGCTAATACTACCCACCACTGCAGCATCCTTTGTTTTTATTTATTGCCGATGTCATAATTATTACTTTAAAATATGTTATCCTTTCCCACAACAAAATCATGCTTCTTCCCAAGTCAATGAATTTAGTATCAGGGAAGTGGAAGCAAACTCCATTTTCTTCCAGTAGCCGTGATGGTGGTCTGATTTAAATGAATTTAAAATGCAAAACGTTCTGTTATTAAACAGCCACAAAATCAGGGTTGGCAGGTTTTTCTCTGCCTTGCATATCATGGATGTAGGCACAGTTGTACAGCATGGAATGGCACTGGGATGGGGGAAATAAGAGAAATGTTAGTTGTGTGCTTCCCAAATGAAGTAATGCAGATGTTCATCTGAAGCCCCCCCCCCCCATAAGACCTTTACATCCAGGGTCTGAATTACCCAGCTGTATCACTGGTCTCGACTATACAATATTAGCCTAGATGTACAAATAGTACGACATGGAATAAGGGAAATTTCCTATGTACTCTCAATCCTCCACGACTAGTAGCATTTGTTTATTAAATTGTACATTTCACATTTCCTTCAATACCTGAGCCAGGCACCTATATTTCGGTTTGGTCATACACATATTTATTTACATTTAATAGATTAATTATTCATTTTATCAGCTGAAAAGTTTAATTATGATTAATTTAAAGTATTAATCATTGTTCTTTAATTAATTGCTCTGTTCTTTATATGACAGTGATTTCCTTAAAGTCTCTCTCTGTCTCAGCATATCCAGTTGTCCGGGATAAACATCCAGCTCAAGTGTTCTCTCTTCTCCTTTTCCTTACCCCTTGCTCTGTCCTTTGCACCTAAATATATGATTTCCTGGTTTCCTCAAACTACAGATTGTCATGCTGTTCAAACCAGCCAACTGTGGTTTGAGCTGTCCTTCCAAGTCAGGATTATAAACCATGGCTTGTTCTTGGTTTGTTTGAGTTCTTAATTTGCACTCATTATTCAGTGTTAGTAACTCAGAGTCAATGATAAATTCAATGGGCTCATCACATCAGTTGTTCCAAAGAACAATAGGAAATGTAATTTACTAACCTTTCATTCTGAGAGAAATTTGCTGCAATTATGGCAGTTTAAGGAAATTAAGGCTGCAATCCTACACACATTTATCTGGAAGTAGAGCCTACAGAAATTAATAGGACTTAGTTCTGAGTAGACATGTAGAGTGCTGAATAATAATTCCTTTTTCGCAGGCCGGAAATTATATAGCAATTATTTAAGCACAATCATATGAATGAGCTTGCTTATTTAGCAATAATTTGAATCTAGTAGCGAAATGCAAAAACAAAATGAACAAAAATTAATTGAGCTCTTTAAGTCCTTATCTGTCCCCTAAGTGTATGGGTATTCTTTATTGACATATATGGAGGAAGTATTTGATGGAGGAGGGATGCTGGCATTATCCCAAACAGCTGAAGGCCACCAGAGAAACAAATGGTGTCCATCAGATCTCATTAGCATGAACTGCTCGTTAGCATTCAAAAGACAAGCCGAAGCATCTTCAAACCAAAGTTGGCCATTACTGCATGGTTTTGACTTATTTCTTTGATGACCCAGAGCACTGTTTGAAAGGTATTTGTTCCGCATGAGACACAATGTTTTTTCTTTGCTCCCAGGAGCCCCAGAGGCACCGACCAACATCTGCCTTATGGTAACAAGCAGTACATCACTCACTGTCACTTTCCAAGAACCTCATAGCATCAACTCAGCGGTGGTGACCAAATACAAAGGTATTGGATCTGAATCAATTTCATGACCTTTCAGTGATACATCTTAAATTAAATATAGGCTTGGTATCTTTTCTGCAGCTGGATGCAATTTCCTATTAAGCATAGATTGGATTGAGATATTTGTAATGGGATATCTATATATCTGTTATATTTATTTGAGAAGCACCTAGTCATTGGTGTGTCAGTCCTATAGAGCTATTGTCTCAGGTGTGTGCTACTTCCTCAGATTCTCCTACAAATGGTGAAGTCCAAAAGTCTAGCAAATGGGACATGGCTCCACAATTCCGCATGGAGTAACCTACAGACTTTGTGCACCTCTAATCCCACATTTATTTATTATATTTCTATACTGCTCAATAGCCAAAGCCCCAGCTGGAAAATGTATACATCCTATGGGATAACAAGACTCTCTGTGTGTGTGTGTGTGTGTGTGTGTGTGTGTGTGTGTGTGTGTAAGAAATGGCCCCCACCTGGTAAATCCTTGTTGTAACTCTGAATGAAAGTATAGCTGCATCACTACTTCTTCCTTGCCACTTCTGCTTCTAATCTCTTTCTCAACCCCTGGATTCTTCCACCATCACTTGAGGAGAATTCTTTAACTGAGATTTCTGTAGCCATATTGCGCCTCCTTTTTCCATTATTCTGATTCTCTGTCCTCGGCTGGTGACATGCAGCTCTCTCTTTCCTTATTTTCCCTTGGACTCATCATTTCTATCAAACCAAAAAACGTTCTTCATAGTCTGTCTTCAAGTTCCTTTTCTCCTGCATAGGCTTCAAAAGGTCAGCTTATGCAAATTTGCCTATACTGTAAGTAAGGATGGGTGAAGCAGTCAATGTTGGTTTCACTCAGTTTCTCATTTATCTGACTGTAAGTTTGTTTGAGCTCCTTTCTGAACCAGTCTGCAAATTCCCCCCCCCACCCCAAAATAAGGCCGCATGAAAATTACAAGACATTTTAATGCACATTCTTCTAAAACATGCTTTTTTGTATACATTTGTCCTAGTCGGGCACATGGCTGCCATTAGAATGGAGGGGGGAAATATTAGAAGAAATTAGACGAATTCACACTTGAAGGCTTGAGAGAGGCCAGGCATGGGCCCATCCTAGCCTGGGCCTGTGAGGGCCAGAGGCGGGGGCTTCCGCTGTCTTTGTGGGCTCTGGCAGATTTTCGATATAATGTTAATCGTTATCTTTACAGCACCAGGTCAAGACGTTTTCCCCAGGCATTTAGTAATTTGTAGGGGTGTGCATGGACCCCCGGATCGGATCGAGACCCGGATCGGGACCTCCAATTTTGTCACGGATTGGATTGAACAAAACCGGAGGCCCCCTGGACCGGATCAGGTCCAATCCTGATCCAAAAATTGGAACTTTTTGGATCGGCCGCCATTTTTTCCCCATAGAATTGCATTGCAATGCAAGTCTATGAGAAAAAATGGTGGCAGGTGGGTGAGGGGGGGCCTAACTCCCTCCCCCCGGGGCCATCCGCTGTGGACGGCCCCAGCAGGTAAGCCCCTTCCCCCGTGCTCCTTACCCCCCCGGGGCAGTCTGCTTCCATCCGCTTGTGCCCGCGGACGCCAGCGGATGGAAGCGGACGGCCTCGGGGGGGTAAGCCCCCTCCCCCGCGCTCCTTACCCCCCTCGGGGCCATCCGCTTCCATCCGCTGGCTCCCACAGGCGCCAGCGGATGGAAGCGGATGGCCCCAGGGGGGTAAACCCCCTGCCCCCTGCCCCCTGTTTACCTTTCCTAGCCATCCGCTCCCATCCAGCACTGGCCACTACTGCGAGCGGGCTTCGCAGCCTGCCCCTAGGTAGCGCGCCAGGTGATCATCACCTGATCATCATCAGATGATCATCACCAGGTGATCATCAGGTGATCATCACCTGGCACGCTACCTAGGAGCAGGCCGCGAAGCCAGCTCGCAGTAGCAGCCAGCGCCGGACAGGAACGGACAGCCAGGAAAAGTAAGTGCGCCACGCGCCCCCCACCCCCCCTCCCCCATGCTCCCTGCTTACCTTTCCTGGCCGTCCGTTCCCGCCTGGCGCTGGCTGCTACTACGAGCGGGCTTCGCAGCGTACTCCTGAGTAGCGCGCCAGGTGATGTCATCACCTGGCACGCTACCTAGGAGCAGGCCGCAAAGCCCGCTCGCAGTAACAGCCAGTGCCAGGCGGGAATGGATGGCCAGGAAAGGTAAGCGTGCCACGCCCCCCATGCCCCCCCTACCCCCTGCTTATCTTTCCTGGCCGTCTGCTCCCGTCTGCCGCCCCCTGCCCCTGTTGTCTGCTTCCATCAGCGGGCGCCCGCTGGTGCCCGCCGATGGAAGCCGACAGCCCCGCTAGGGAAGCCCTCCCCTGCTGTCCGCTTCCATCAGCGGGCGCCCACTGGCGCCCGCCAATGGAAGTGGTGACAGGTGCCAGCAGGCGCCCGCCAATCCGCCAATCCATCCGAACTGGTTCGGAACCTTTCCGTATCGGATCGGATTGGATCGGCTGATCCAGCGGTGAGATCGGAAATCGGATAATTTATCCGATTTTCCCCTGGATCAGATTCAGATCGTGGATCGGACCCGATCCAGTGCACATCCCTAGTAATTTGTGATGAGCTTAATTGATCCCAGATCTGTTTTTAGATTCGGCAGACAGCTTATAGTTGTTTTTAGATGTACATTTTTAGATGTATGTTTTTAGATATATGTTCTTGAGCTTCGGCTATGGGACGGTATATAAATGGAATAAAATAAATAAAATAAATATACTGTCTGTGGTATATTTTTATGGTTTTTAAATTTTGCCTATCGTTTTTAATGTTTTAATCTTATGTAAACCGCCTAGAGAGCTTCGTCTATGGGGCAGTATAGAAATGTAATAAAATAAATAAATAAATCCAATTTTGTCTGAAAAACTCCTGGAGACCAGATAAACTGCTCCACCCTACTGTTTTGGCAGCTTCCCACCCACAAACCTTTAGGCTGACTAGAGGCCTGATCAAGCGATTTACTGTAATATAATGTGCTTTTTCTGTGCATTTTTGTCCCTTAATGCATGCATTTTTGTGCATACCATTTTTTAACAGACACGTGCTTGTGTGCATTTTTGTGTTGTGAATTCTAAACATTCTGTAAAGTGTGGATTTCAGTGCACAAGGGAATAAAATCAAGTTCAGGAGATGCAAATTGTATAAAAAAAAATTGGTCCAAACTAATTTATCACCCATCCCTACCTATAAATCAGCCCATCCCAAACGATAAAGCAGGAAAGGAGGCTGAAGAATGAGAAATTCAGAGAACAAATTGGAACAAAGGCAAGATTACTTCCCTCACCTGCGCCTACATTTTCTCCTACTTAGTGATGCAGGATATGTGCTTACCTACTCCATCCTAGTGACATTTTGGCTTATGGTCACATTTTACTGAGATTTAGACTCTTCTTGTCTTAGAGGCATGTAGTTCTAAGAGTGATAATGATCCTGATGTAAAATTGGAATGTATGTTTTTATTCAGCCAGGCCTTTGGCATACAAGCTGGTCTGTTGCTTAAGATTGGATGCTGGGTTTTTTGTTTTTTGTTTTATATTTTGTTTTTAATTTATTGTGTCCTGTTTTAATTAAGATTTTGTTTTATATCTGTATTTTATTGTTATTCTATCCATACCATGTATAACAACATGGTATGGATAGAATGTTGGATAAGCTTGGTTATGGAGAGACATACTTGAGGGCAAAGGTTGAATGAGGAGGCAGGTGACTTGGATTTAGCGCCTTCAGATAGGGATGTGTGTACAGAGATAACTCGAGTTTGTTGAAGTTCACCAAATTCATGACATCTCCTGGCCACATCAGATTGCAATCTTTGGGGGGGTTCTTTCTTTCTGCATGAAAATTTGTGTATATGTTCATGTATATATTTCAGAACTGCACATTAGTTTTGTGCATCTTTGAAATGTAGGCATTCTTCTCCTGTCGATTTAAGCATGCTTGTATGCATTTTCCACATGTACAAATGCTTTCAAAAACATTGGAGGGGAGTCTGCAAACCACATTGCAAGCTCAAAAATGTATGGGCATTGACCACAGATTGTATTCAAGTCCGTGTTCAGTCCCGAAGATGTGAACTGATTAAATCCTGGTCAGAAACGGATTGAAGCTAATTTCTCATACATCCCTACTTTCATGTCCTGTCCAGTTTTAACAATATAATATGCACACCTGATGGACTTGCAGGTTTAAGAGGCCAGGAAATTGTGAGGTTCACTGTTTGTTACTATCATAGATTGATATGAAGCTATATGGGTCCTAATACACCAATGAGTTATTAAACTGCCCAATCTTAACTATGTTTTCTCACAAGCAAGCAAGAGATAAATGCAAATAAATACATTATTTAATGCAGTGATGTTCTGATTTGAGGAAGCAATCCAGCTGTTTACAAGAGTCAAGAGAATGACAGTTCAAATCACCAACGAAAATGGAGAATAATAATGGATGTCTGTCAATCTATCTGTCCAGATCTAAAAATAAATGTCTTAGAGTAGAGTCTGTCACTTGCGCCAATCCTAAGAAATTATTCTTTCAAACAGTGAAAGAATGACAACTCATTAGAAAAAACAGATATGGGCAGTCCCTCACATGAGGACTCTGAAAGCTGAGTGAAACATTGTTATGATTCTTCTTGTTGGTAAAAGGACTTTAAACAACAACATAACCAAACCAAAAACACCCGTCTCAGTCTTCAGCTACCTTAAAGCCCCAAGTCCTGGCTAAGTGCTCTAGGGGGCTTTTCAGAAAGCTTAAGCAACCAGAGAAGATGCAAGGCACTGGAGAATGTGATCTAAGTTGAAAACGAAAAAACACACGCACACACATCAAGGACAGAACAGGATAAAAATGGAAAAAGAAAGCTCACACAACCCCCTCAGCAACCTCCTTCCAGTAAGCACTCTGAAATTCTCACCACTTCTCACAGTTTTTGAGTGCAACTTCTTTTCGTCCCTCCCCCAACAAATGGAGGGGGCCGAATAAAATAAATAGATTTAAAAATTCAGCACAGAGCTACTAAAAATATAATACTGAAACATATCAGAAGCAAAGTAACCCCCACCCCACAAACCATTCCAAGCATTTGTGCTTCATTTTATGAATGAGGTTTATATCATACTAGCTGATATGCCCAGCATTGCTTGGGTCCATTAATAATGTTTATGACATTTATTTGATAAATAATAAATTTCTCTGCAACTTATTCATCTTTAGGTTGGTTGGGTTTTTTTAGTTTGGTTGAGTTAGTGAATTGTTTTGTTAGAATAAATGGGAAATTGTGTTAATAAGAGCTGAATTTTAAATTAGAGCTTCATGATAAACCACTTTTTTTTTGTTTTACCTCAAGTACCTACATCTCTCACCATACCTTGGCCGGAGCAGCCATCTAAACTTCAAAAACAATCAGGACACACAACACCCTTTTTACCAGCTAAAAAAGATGCAAACCTAAAAATATGTTTTCAAAATATGCCCAGCATTGCCCAGATATCTGAATAACATATAGTAGGGCAGTAGATCCCAGTAGATGCGAGGAACTGTTGTATGTATGTGCTCTGAAGTTATTATTATGAAAAAGGGAATGCAGCCAAAACACAGAATACTTTATTGGCATAATTGACTGTATAATATCTACATTTAACAGGTTTTGGCAGAGAGCCAGGATGGTCAAGGCCACTGGTGACTTGGGCCCTTTATCTGACATAAATATACTTAAAATCCAAAATTTCATGTTTTTAGATTTTTCTGGTACATTGTAGAGCCAGACCTATCAGTGTGCCAGATTTCAAGTTTCTACCCAGCATTACTCAGGCCCCGTAAAATATATGTCTGTGATGTAATTATCTTAAAGTAGCAGGCTGGTGCTAGGCCTGTGAGTTGACCTTTAAACAAATTAAATTCATTCCTTTTTTTCCTCTCTCACCCTCATAACAACCCTTCAGAGTAGGCCAGTCCTAGGCCCGTGAGGTAACGTTAAAACAAAATAAATTAATTTCTTCCCCCTGCCTTCTCACCTTCAACTCATGACCAGGGTTGCCTTGAAGCTGTCGCCATAATTTTCCTTGTCCCCAAAGAAAATAAAAATTATAACTGCCGGCATGCCCGACTTGCCTAATGGAAGTCCTGCTGCTGAAGCTCATCAGAAGTGAAGTCTGGCTGAGCCAGTCCACACTACACTGTGCAATCGGTGCCCATAAGTAGACCCTGAGAGAGCTAGCTGGCTGGCGGTCAGCTTGGTTGCCATTGGCAATGGGCCCAGAGCTGCAGCCTCCTCCTCTCCTGCTCCCAATGAGGCCTAGCAACTCAGGAAGCTGGCTCCAGGTGCTCTCCCTTCAGGCCCAGGGTGAGCCACTACCAGATAATGGCTGCCAAAGCCTGAAAAGTCTTCCCTCCTGCCCAAAGCATGCTGGGAGTTGTAGGCATAAGCCTAGGTCCTGAATAACGTGTTAATCTTTGAACACTGCCTGAGATGTGGCACCCTGCTTGTGGATTTCTTTTTCCCAGGCAGGCTTGCCTAGTGACTGCATTAATGGCTTTGAAGTGCCAAGTGAGTTGTTGTTGTTGTTGTTGTTATTATTATTTTCCAAGGCCTTTTAACTTGATGATTTTTATGCTGCATTTCCCCCCTGTCATAACTAAACCACAACACTCCAAGACATATGCAAGAATTACTGAATAAAGTTTATGATTTTTATGCAAAAGCCTGACTATACCATTGAGACAGAACTGAGTGAATGGAGGATTGACTGATATAGCTGAGGCTAGAATGGAATGGTGGGCAGGGTTAGTGGCAGTTGGAGAAAGTCTGGTAGAAGGAGAACAGGGAAGTGGGAGCTGAGTTAGGATTGAGAGATAGTGACCTGGTTTGCTTAGCCATACTTTATTTTAAATCAGACACTCTACATACCAGTACTACACCTCCCAGCATGCCTTTGGCAACCTTCAGGTGCCCGCATCCTCTGAGACATCCCCTTGTTGCTGATGCCGCTCCTCAATAGAGCTTTGAGGAGTAGCATCACCAAGGAGGGGAGGTAAGCGGCTATCAGTGGACGCACCCAGCTCTGGCCAATCCTGCTGGGACTGCCTTGGCCTGTGCTTTTCACACACCAAGTTCTACATCAGGAGCCTGTACTGAAAGCTGAGCCGAGCACTTCCTCACCTTTGTCGGGTCTGTTTCTGGGCATGCGCAGAGTGCCTCCCCTTCCTTCCTCCCTCCTAAGGGCAAAGGCTACACACTTGCTTCCCCCAGATTCTGAGAAAACAGCAATATCAGGACGGAGTGCCTTTGAGCATGTTTGCCCCCTCAAAGTCATGCTGTTGTATGTAGTCACAATTTTAAACAAAGCAGATGGTGGGAGGAGGCACCGTAAATGGATGCAGCCCATTTATGTGGGTTGTTTCCTTTTATGTGGAATTGGGTTGACTGCTCGAGACCAACCTTAGAACTCAGGATGTAAAAGACACACAGCAACCACCCACCTGTACACTCACAATGGCCCCCAAAGGCTAGTAAATCTGGCCTTCTGCCCAAGACATGCTGGGAGTTCTGCCCAAGGCATGCTGGGAGTTGTAGGCATAAACCTAGGTTTTTATTAAATTCTTTAAAATACTTTAAACCCCAGAAATCGTGTTTTTAGATTTTTCTGGTGCATTGTACAGCCAGACCTATCATGGTGTCAAATTTCAAGTTTATAACTCACCTGGAAGTGGGTAAACATTTCCGGACATATATGATGCACACATATTTTCTGCTTTATAGGTAGAGATGTACATTTAAAGGCTGCTGCACCTTTAGGGCTAAGCGAGACATTACTCATGATATACCTCTAATGAAGACCCACTGAGTCCTCCCTTGGGAAAATGCACTCAGGAGGGGGTATTTTGTATCAAAGGAGGGAAGATGGTACTTAACCTTTCACCTGTCAGTACCTTTTCCCTGGAAACTTTCCTTCTGGAGCTGTATTTACCTCACAAATACGATGAATCTAGAATACCACAGGGATAAGAGCTGATAGTTGGGGGTGGGGATACGAACCTTTACGAGAATCATTTTTTTTGTTTTTGTTTTTTGTTTTAGCTGTATCTATATAAGCTATGTCAAGGTTTTTGTTAAAGGAATTATCCTACTTATAGCTTTGAAATATTTGCATACATATTTACATAGATACATCAAATGGCCTGACAAGGAAAGGTTAAGCAATCCCTTCCCTTTTGCTACTTCACAGGCACAGGCACTTTGCAAAGGAGAAAGGGATATTGGGGCCTTGTTACATAAGGCCCCTTATTTTCAAGATTTAATCTTTGGCTCCCATTTGGATTGCTTTATTCAAGCACAATTACTGCAACATATTTTTGCCTTTAAAAGGCTGCATTCAGAGATGACCTTGGTGATCAACCTCAATTTGCTTTACCTCAAGGGAACGTGATGTTCCAGACTGAAAACAATGTGATAATATTAATGGGCTTTGGCTCAGATGTATGAGTATTAATTAAGCATTAAAAAAAAACCCAAATTGGCCACTATACTGCAGAATGAACTGCAAATCCCTATTAGATGTTTCTCTGCTTTCAGTAGACACAAAGGTAGTTTTCAGAAATCCCAATGCACTTGGTGGGGCTGAATAGGCAGGTATAGGATTACATGGTCAGTCACTTGTGTGCAATTAGCAAATGAGATAACAATACTTTATGTGACCCTCTAAGTTGTTGATGTACCCACATGATATAACTTTAAAAGGTAGACAACAGCTTTTGATTTCACTTTCCTAAACATACAGTAGGAGTATATTTTTTTCAAGTCTGGTCTTCCAGGTCGGGAATGTTGAAGTTCAGGCCTGCAGGCCAAATCCAGTCTGATTCTCCAGGGCTCCCCACATGCCCATTCCCTATTCCCCTGGCCCCACTCCCTTTCCCCATTTGGCTTTTCCCCCTATTCCCCCACTCCCATTTTGAAAGGTTTAGGTAGGTTTAGGTAGTGGCATTAAGAGCTCTAAGCTACAATAAGCTAGTACTATGGGTATTTCGGCCCAAGCCCTTTTGCTGTCTGCCCCCATCCACCCCTGGAATTCAGCCCCTTTGAACTTCTTCAAAATTGAATTCAGCCCTTGGGTTGAAAGAAGCTCAACGCACATGTTCTAGCTAAGAGCACATGCAAAAGTCTCCAATTCTGAAAAAAAAAGTAGCACTGGTAAATGCTTCTAGTCTCCACAGTCCAGATTAGAAATCGTCACCCCATTTTAACCTAAAACAAAACCAGTCAGTTTGTATCACTGGGCTTCCCAAAGCAAAATTCAAAGCGTATATAAAGGTTTCTCTCCCTGAGGAATTCTGAGGGAAGAACGTTGATGGTTTCTCTCTTCTTTTTAGATGTCACAGTCCAACGAGAGCTGGACCGCACGATTCTGCTGACAGTGTAGCTCAGATGTGAGGCACTGGAGAGTAGGGATGTGCACTGACCCCCCGGATCGGATCGGATAGCGGATCGGAATCGGACCTGGGGGGTCGGATCGGATCGGATCGGATCGGAGGCTGGTCGGATCGGATCGGACCAGATGTCCGATCCGGATCGGACGCCATTTTGAATGCTTTTTCCCATAGCCAAGTATTGTTTTACAAAAACGCCTATAACTTTTTCATTTTTAAAGATAGAAGGATGAAACTTGGGGACATTGTAGACTGGTTAGGGATAGTTATCTGTGAGAAATTTCAGAAAGATTGGTGCATGCGTTTTGTGGCAATTAATTTTTTAATAAATACCCAGGAATGCTTATAACTTTGTCATTTTTAAAGTTACAAACATGAAACTTTGCCACATTGTAGGAGGTACCTTGGGACCTATGTGTGTGAAATTTCAG
The DNA here is from genome assembly GCA_029215795.1 of Anniella stebbinsi. NCBI lineage: Eukaryota > Metazoa > Chordata > Lepidosauria > Squamata > Anniellidae > Anniella > Anniella stebbinsi. The sequence goes on from JARDYH010000005.1 coordinate 34,082,923, forward strand.
AAACATAGGTGCTTGCCTTGTGTGGCAATTAATTTTAGAAAAATAGGTAGTAGTGGGGTAAATACAGTTACGCCTCCCATTTTTTTATTTTTTAAGATACAAACAGGAAACTTGGGCACATTACAGGTACCACTTGCCTTGATATGTGAGTGAAATTTCAGAAACATTGGAGCTTTCCTTGTGTGGCAATTAATTTTTGAAACAATGAGGAAAGAAACACCTATAACTTTGTCATTTTTAAAGTTACACACATGAAACTTTGCCACATTGTAGGTGGTACCTTGGGACCCATGTGTATGAAATTTCGGAAACGTAGGTGCTTGCCTTGTGTGGCAATTAATTTTTTAATAAATACCCAGGAATGCCTATAACTTTGTCATTTGTAAAGTTACACACATGAAACTTTGCCACATTGTAGGTGGTACCTTGGGACCTATGTGTGTGAAATTTCAAAAACGTAGGTGCTTGCCTTGTATGGCAATTAATTTTAGAAAAATGGGTAGTAGTGGGGTAAATACAGTTACGCCTCCCATTTTTTTATTTTTTAAGATACAAACAGGAAACATGGGCACATTACAGGGAACACTTCACTTGATAGGTGTGTAAAATTTCAGACAGCTGGGTCCAGGCATGTGGTGGCAATTAATTTTTGAAACAATGAGGAAAGAAACGCCTATAACTTTTTTATTTTAAAAGTTAGAAGTCTGAACATTGCTCACTTTGTAGATGGGTTAGGGGTAGATATGTGTCAGAAATTTCAGAATGATAGGTCCAGGCATTTGATGGCTATGGAATTTTTAAATTACATGTTTCAAAAAAATTTCTACAGAGGCCAGGTCTTCCCCTCCCGCTTCCCGCGAAGAAAAGGAAACACTGTCTCGTCTCGATCCCTTTGATCCTTGCTAGTATCCATTACAGGGCTCGTGTCTGCTTGAGTAAAAAAGTGAAAGTAGGAAAGCAGACACGAGCCCTGTAATGGATACTAGCAAGGATCAAAGGGATCGAGACGAGACAGTGTTTCCTTTTCTTCGCGGGAAGCGGGAGGGGGAGGAAAGGAAGACCTGGCCTCTGTGGAACATTTTTTGAAACATTTTATCTAAAAATTCCATAGCCATCAAATGCCTGGACCTATCATTCTGAAATTTCTGACACATATCTACCCCTAACCCATCTACAAAGTGAGCAATGTTCAGACTTCTAACTTTTAAAATAAAAAAGTTATAGGCGTTTCTTTCCTCATTGTTTCAAAAATTAATTGCCACCACATGCCTGGACCCAGCTTTCGGAAATTTTACACACATATCAAGTGAAGTGTTCCCTGTAATGTGCCCATGTTTCCTGTTTGTATCTTAAAAAATAAAAAAATGGGAGGCGTAACTGTATTTACCCCACTACTACCCATTTTTCTAAAATTAATTGCCATACAAGGCAAGCACCTACGTTTTTGAAATTTAGCACACATAGGTCCCAAGGTACCTCCTACAATGTGGCAAAGTTTCATGTGTGTAACTTTAAAAATGACAAAGTTATAGGCATTCCTGGGTATTTATTAAAAAATTAATTGCCACAAAACGCATGCACCAATCTTTCTGAAATTTCTCACAGATAACTATCCCTAACCAGTCTACAATGTGCCCAAGTTTCCTGTTTGTATCTTCAAAAATAAAAATGTGGGAGGCATAACTGTATTTCTCAGTGGGAAAGTGCAATGCAATGATTCCCTATGGGAAAGTGCAATGCAATGATTCCCTATGGGAAAGTACTGTCCAATGAATCCTTATGGGCAAGTGCTGTCCAATGAATCCCTCATTGTTTCAAAAATTAATTGCCACACCAGGCAAGCACCAATGTTTCTGAAATTTTACACACATATCAAGTGAAGTGTTCCCTGTAATGTGCCCAAGTTTCCTGTTTGTATCTTCAAAACTAAAAAAATGGGAGGCGTAACTGTATTTACCCCACTACTACCCATTTTTCTAAAATTAATTGCCACACAAGGCAAGCACCTATGTTTCTGAAATTTTACACACATAGGTCCCAAGGTACCACCTACAATGTGGCAAAGTTTCATGTGTGTAACTTTAAAAATGACAAAGTTATAGGTGTTTCTTTCCTCATTGTTTCAAAACTTAATTGCCACACAAGGCAAGCTCCAATGTTTCTGAAATTTCACTCACATATCAAGGCAAGTGGTATCTGTAATGTGCCCAAGTTTCCTGTTTGTATCTTAAAAAATAAAAAAATGGGAGGCGTAACTGTATTTACCCCACTACTACCCATTTTTCTAAAATTAATTGCCACACAAGGCAAGCACCTATGTTTCTGAAATTTCACACACATAGGTCCCAAGGTACCTCCTACAATGTGGCAAAGTTTCATGTTTGTAACTTTAAAAATGACAAAGTTATAAGCATTCCTGGGTATTTATTAAAAAATTAATTGCCACAAAACGCATGCACCAATCTTTCTGAAATTTCTCACAGATAACTATCCCTAACCAGTCTACAATGTCCCCAAGTTTCATCCTTCTATCTTTAAAAATGAAAAAGTTATAGGCGTTTTTGTAAAACAATACTTGGCTATGGGAAAAAGCATTCAAAATGGCGTCCGATCCGGATCGGACCTCATCGGATCGGATCGGATCGGATCGGAGGTTGGTCGGATCGGATCGGATCGGATCGGATTTTCCCGATTTTGGGTCGGATCGGATTCGGATCGTGGATCGGATCCGATCCGATGCACACCCCTACTGGAGAGCCTCTGCCACTCAAGTACGCTTTACTGGACTAGACATATCTGACTCAGACTAAAGCTGCTCCATTAGGTTGTTATATAACAATAAGTGACATTAAAAAGCCCAAGTCAGTGTTTATGTTTGCTTTCGCCTCCCCGAGCTCTTGCCTCAGTCTCTGGGGCTTCTGATTTCCATCCTTCATCTCAAAGCCTATGCTTTTGTCGGGGAACATAGGTTTTCACAGATTAAGAGGCCCCATGTTGAGAAGAGAATTTCTTTGATCCTTAAACACCATCTTAAGGATTTAGTTAGGGTGTGTGTGTGGAAATAGTCCTAAGCATAAGTGCTAAATGTACTTTGCCAAGAAAGATCTCTGGTTTGGGGTTTGTTTATTTGCAATATCAGAACTCTAAAAGAAAAATGTTGATGACAAGTTAAAGTATTTAATTTAATGAGAAGCACAGATCTGGACTGCTACTTGGTTTGAAGGTGCCATGAAAATGTGCATGTCCTCACATTTTTTGGAGGGGACAGGAGAGCCTATATGTGTCATGTAGGAGTTTTTTGGACTGCATGAACTTAAGAACAATATGCAAAATGGTTGCTAGGTTGATCTCTGAGGTCCCATTCACACAATCACTCTCTACATGACCAGCTGGTACTATTACTACTATCAAGAAGTATGCTTCACCTGAATTCATAACGATGTGAAATTTCTCAGCCTACACATCTCAAGGAGAATTCCGCAGAATTTATGTTAGGATGTAAACCAGGTCTTTTCTTGATGAAGTCCCAAGCTGGAGATGAGTTCAGAAAGTTGTTCTTGATTCGAATTGACACTGAAATTTCACCACATGTGAAATCCAAAGTGAATGCTCCTCCCTGGCAAAGTGTCTGAGAAATTGCAAAGGGGTTTTTGTAAGGCTATCAACATGTATCAAGCAGGGGTTCTGCATAGGGATGTGCACGGACCCCAAAAATCATATCGGAATTGGAATCGGAACTTCAGATTTTGTAAAATATTGGATGGGAAAAATTGGAGGTCCGTGTTATGGGATCCGATCCGATACAAAATCGGAAGTTCCGATTTCAATATTGGAACACCATTTTAGGTGTTTTCTCCATAGGCTTGCATTGGGGGAAAGAAAGCTTTCCCCCAATGCAAGTCTATGGGGAAAACACCTAAAATAGCAGACCTCCCCCTCCCTCCCCCCCCACTCGTGCTCCTTACCTACTGCTGTCTCACACTGCTGGCCGCTGCCACCCACTGCTCCGCACTACTGAGAATTAGGCTTTGCAGCCTGGTTCTCAGTAGAGTGACGCGCAGGGAAATGCCATCACCCAGTGCGTCGTTCTACTGAGAACAAGGCTGCAAAGCCTGTTTCTCAGTAGTACGGAGCAGCAGACGGCAGCACGGGATGGCAGCAGGTAAGAGGGGACATAGCTACCTCCCCCCTCGTGCTCCTTACCTGCCGCCATCGTCTGCTGCCATCCGCAGCTCCATACTACTGAGAACCAGGCTGCAAAGCCTGGTTCTCAGTAGTACGGAGCAGTGGATGGCAGCGCGGGATGGCAGCAGGTAACGGGGGACCTCCCTCTCCCTCCCATTTCCCCCCACATGCAGTCTTTTCCTGCCAGCATCCTGTGCTGCCATCTGCTGCTACCATACAGAAGCAGTGGACAGCAGCGCGGGATGCTGGCAGGTAAGGGGGGACCCCTCGCTCCCCCCCACACGTCACTCTACTGAGAACCAGGCCGCAAAGCCTGGTTCTCAGTAGTATGGAGCAGCGGGCGGCAGCAGACAATGGCAGCAGGTAAGGAGCACGAGGGGGGAGGGAGGGAGGCCCCTAGTCACCTGCCACCATGTTTTCCCCATGAACTTGCATTGGAGAAAAGCTTTCTTTTCCCCCAATGCAAGCCTATGGCAAAAACACATAAAATGGAGGCCTGATTTTCCAATTTTTTCCGATATTAATCGGATAAAAAAAAATTGGATTGGGAGAAATCAGACCTCCTGTGGCTAGCATGGGAATCAGACATCGGATGCCCGATTTCCACCGATTTGTATCAGGTATCAGGTCCGATACAATGCACATCCCTAGTTCTTCACATCCCTTCAATTGCCACCACCCTGTAAAAAGCATAGTGAAACTGGTGATATCTCGTTGTGTTTAAGAAGATGTAAGCATAAAGGCTGTTTCTTCCAAATGCGGTGGGAGTGTGAAATTGTACAAAACTTAGCTTAATCTATTAGACCTGTTCAATTGTATCACAGGCACCATGCTGCTTTTAAATCCAGCATACATTCTCCCACATATTGACATCAATGAGGTGACACGATACCCAAATCAACACCCACACTTCTTTCTTATTTATTGTTGGCAGCCAAGATGCATTCACCAGGCAATGCCTTATTTACCTTCGGTCTATAACTTGCTTTATTTACATATGTGACATTTACTTTATTATATACGCTGTGGATTTTGTTTCCTGTTTATTTTATATGGCGGCTATAATTATTTTTAATGGTGTTGCTATCCACATTTATACTATGTTTGATTTTGTGGGGGGCATGAATTTATTTTGTTTAGAATACTTTATAAATAAAAGTTTTATATCTTGAATGGTTTTTTTTTTATGGTTTTATTTTTTGTAAACCGCCCAGAGAGCTTCAGCTATTGGGCAGAATAGAAATGCAGTAAATAAATCAATAAATCAATAAATCTGCTAACTGGATATTCTCCTTTGGAATATATTTCCATCAGAATGCATGTGCTGCGCTTCAGGTCCCAGTCAAGGGCATATAGGCGTAGAGCGGTTTAAAAATAGAAGCTTGAAGCTGACACAGAGTATGACAGGGAGCCCATCTGAATGTAAAGACTTAAGCAGAGGACAGACAAGACCATACTGATAGAAGGGAATGGCACGAACAGGCACTGCATAGGGATGGTGATAGAGGTGTGTGTGTGCAGACATTGAGACTGCAAGGCTGCAGGTCTGTGTCAGTTTGTTTGGATGGGCTCATTTTTTGCTTGAAGATAGTGGCTGATCAAAAGTAGAGAAGCAAGAGTGGCTGGTGGGGCAGAGGGAGCAGGGCGAAATAAGAAGCATGATATTGTTTGAATATGTACATAAATGTGTGTGTGTGTTTTAAACCTGAATAAGGTTTACTAACCTTTATACAGCCAGGTATCCAGCTTTTACTGTTGTGACCTCAGTGACACATATTCTTCATTGAAAGTATGTCACTAGCCACCCAAAAAGCCCTTCTACTCGACCATGAGGTGAAGCATCAGAAGGAAAATATTGACCAAAACATCAGCCAGTGCTATGGACAACACTACCCTTTTGCACGTGTGGGAGATGGCTCAGCTGTTCTCCATCCTCAGTTCACCTAGTAGTGTTAGGCTGCTGGCTTCCACAGTGGGGAACAATTACCTGGGGGATACTCAGGCGTAGACCTTTTGCAAAATGGGATTTGCTGTTTCAGATGAGACCCAGGTCCTGGTACTCTGAAGTTCCAAGAAGCACATTATCACTTCTTTCAGTGGCTCTATGATAAGGGCATCATTAAATCAAACATACTTGGAGACTAGTTTTGTTTTGGGTTGATAGTAGTTTGAAGGAGACTATCATCAAAATGCCTTGGGCATGCTACATGCAGCAATAAACTTTATATTCTGAGTACCATCTTTTGGATTCATTGAGTCAACCTTACATTTTTTTTCAGAATGCATGAACTCATTCTTTGAAAATCATGTTACAAAAGAACCTCTTACTTCTTTGAACATAATTATTGGGTGGGGTGTTTGTCTTCTTCTGGTATTCTCTGGTGGTGATTCATATGCCACATAAGTACTAGCACCTCCTCTAGTTTAGGTCCATTGATATAGGCCCTTTGACTTCCTTGGTGGCCTCTGCCTGATGATTTATTCTGAATACTGCAGGGCATTCCATAGTTATTCTTTCTCTACCATTATGATAGCTTACTTAGTGGAAATAAATGTTGACATTTTATGGAGTCCCCCGACCTTCCCCCTTTCTAATGTCTGAATTTTTAGACTCACTAAAATATAGCAAGCACTGACTCTTGAAATCAGCTTTGCTACTCCCTTTCCTTTTCCACAGTAGACCTCTCTATTGAGCCATATGGTTTCATTGTACACAATGGCAAAGAAAGCCCCCAAATTGTAGCCCATATTTTTTTCAACATAGGTCTTCTGACAAGACTGCACATTCCTTTTGTTTGACATTAAACAACCTAGGAAGGTCTTCTCCAATTTATGCTGGCACCATAATGGAACTTGTCTGTTTTGGCAGCTTGTATACCCAGCTTTAGTTCTAAGTGATTTAATGCAGCAAAAGTTATAAAGCCCAGAAAATTGTGGTTTACAGTGGAAAATGTGACAGGCCATCAAGTATAATGACACTTACAGGCATGCTATAATGAAAGGCGGCTATACACAGGCAAGAAAGAAACCTCTACAAGATGTTACTTTAACAGCCTCTAAATTTTCATAGTGGTGGCTGCAGATAGTATTGTGACTCTCAATAAAGTCTGTGGTACTTCAGTTGTTAAAGCTTTGGAGAACTCAAGCTTAATGGACAAAAGCTAAAGTTTCTTTGACTTGGGAGTGCTGCTTCTCACATTATGTTTACAAAGCAGGGTGCACAGTCAGAAGTTAGTCAGAAGTATAAAGATCTTTGGGAAGGGTAATGTAGAATACATGTGTTACTCTTGAGCAGCCCTGAGGTAGAATCCTCATGTAATTGGATATTTCTCTCTCTCTCTCTCTCACACACACACACACACACATCCAAAGTGTGCCAAGCCAGGTTCTACAAGAAAGGTAAAAATGGCCACAGTCACTGGATAAGGAGCTGCTTCATACTTAGACTAGTTAGGGTGGCCAGGTGTCCTAATGTACAGAGGAGAGCCTTCTATTTGAAAAGCTGTCAGAGGACTATCATCTATTTGAAGGTCTCCTCTACTAGAAGAGCTGTCCAGTCCAAGTCTGGTTTAAAGTCAAAGAACCATAAGCAGGGAGAACAGGAGCCTTGAAGTTGTCCATCGTCAAGTTGCACCTGGACAGCAGCCTGAGCAGACAAATAGGTCACCTGGTCACAGTCTTCTGCAGTATAGTAAAATGTGTTGTTTTTCTAATTAAATGATAGTTATGATTTCTAAATCTGCATCTATATATATAAATCACCACATGTCGCTATTACACAAACTGGTAACTTCTTCTTCTTCTTCTTCTTCTTCTTCTTCTTCTTCTTCTTCTTCTTCTTCTGTGATGCATTTCCTCTTTTTTGGCATTATTATTATTATTATTAATTACATTTATATACACCCCATAGCGAAAACTCTCTGGGCAGTTTACAAAAATTAAAAGACTGAACATTAAAAAGTCAATATACAAAATTTAAAACCATAAAAACATAAAACAGCTGACATTTAAAACATTTTAAACTTTTAAGCCTGGCCACAAAGTCAGTTAAAACCTCAGCTTAAGCTGTTAAAATGCCTGGGAGAAAAGAAACGTTTTGACTCCCTCGTTATCTGACCGGCAGCAGCTCTTCGGGGTCTCCAGGGCTGGAGGGCTTTGCCATCACCAGCCACCTCATCCTTTTAACTGGAAAGGCCATACAGTGCTGGTGCTTTACCACTGAGATGCATTCACTCTCCTCTCCCCTAACACTTGATTCCTCCACACTTGATGTACATGATGAAGATCGATAGCTGAATGTGTGGCTTTGTTGAAAGGCATTGCATCTGAGGTGACACACGGTATGTCACTTTATAGTTTTCAGGTGAAGAATAGTATGTGTGACTAAAGCCTAGCTAACCGGACCTGGTGACAATTCCCTTTTCGTTCTACACAAAGACCCTGTTCAGAGGACAGGCTAACTCATGGTGGTTAAGTATTTTGAACTAAATATTATGGCTTAGTGTGTCATGTGAGCTATGACTTAGCATGTCGTATGAAACATTCCTAACCATGGTGGCTACGTAACCACGGTTTAAACACTAACCATTTGCTGCAAAAGGGTTAGCGGCCTAACCATGGCTTAGTGTGTCATCTGAACAGGCCCCTTATTTACACATAAGCATTTGACACAGGAAAATTGCCCATGAGTTTGCTTCTTTGCCATGGTGTCTATATTTGTAAAATACTGAGGGCCAGTCGCCATCATCAGACAAAGGGTGCACAATAGTCCTACATGCATATTTTCATACAGTTTGTTATCTCCTTTGCATATAATGGAGAACTGGGGTGTAGCTTTACTACTGTCTACCCTATCCCCCCTCCCACTTTAAAAAGAACAGTATAGCTCACAGTGTTATTCTCTCTGCTAGAAGGAAGGTTTTTATACTTATTTTTTATTGTTTTTCTGTTTTTAATTATAGCATATTTCATTTTTATTGGGTTGCTGCAAACTGCAAATCCTATGAAATGCCACCTCCTAAATACTGAAATACTTTGATTTTAGTCAATAGATCCATATATTTACTCAGTTGTCTTTGCATGACCAAATTCCCTTTCTTTATACTATCTCTTTGCTAGAGTAAATTGTTTAAACAAGAGCAAATGTTTACTTGAATTAACTTGTACGCTGAAGCTGCCTAAACACTTCTTCTGTTGACATGCAGGCCTGAGACAAATCATGGGGTGATGAAGTATATAGCCAAACACATGTGTTCCTTTTAATGGACACTGATGTCTGATTTACCTTCTCCCTGTTTGGTTTCTTTTCTAGTGGAATGGAGCTGTTCAGAAGACTTTTCTCCTTTGGCTGGGGAAATCATCATGGATAATCTTCAGTCTTTGAGGTGCACTATCACTGGCCTCACAATGGTAAATGGCAAGTCGTTAATTTAGATGGCTCTGCTCTCCAAACAGTAGCAGAACTCTGGGCTTTGGGTTTAAGCTGTGCAAGGAAGACAGCTTGAATCTTGCTCTTTCTCCTGCAAGAGCTGCCAGTCATTATAAGCCCATTATGTTTGGTATCTACTAGCATCTGAAACTCACAAAGGAATAGGCAGGCACCATAGGTTGCTTTGTAAGTTGCTATCTGAGTAGGGGAGATCAGAAAAGAGTGGAATGAAAGCTGCTGTGCCATGGATCATGGGCTAATCGTAGCCCAGATCAAAGGCTTTGGAGAGATCCAATCCTGACTCCATGTCTGATCGCTAAAATAACAGTTCTATCTCCACTCCTTCATTGGGGAAACAAAAGTCGCCGGCTGCAGTAACTGAAAAGGAAAGAGGGGTGTTTTTATAAAGATTGAAAGTGGGTGGATAATGTACAATAATCTCCCCATGGACAATCTTGTGGGTTTTTAGGGATGCCCACTTTGTACGCTTTGGCTTTCTCCTTCTGTTGGTCCTTTGCAACCAGCTGAATGTAGATTTTGTCAATAGTGACAGAAAGTAAATCTTTCCATCCTTTTTTTTCCTTTCTTTCTTTTCAAATACATTAATATTTACAGCTGGAATAAATTTAGGGGGGGGAGAACACCCTCCTATCTCAAACCAGCTTGCACAAAATGTTTATATTCTCCTAATATGTATTATTTACAATTCTCCCAATTATGAATGCATCTCATTTTTAATAGTTTTATTCAAAACTAAGTCTCACTGCATTAGGATCAGGGTGTGAATATTATTGATTTAAAATTATCCTCAAGGCTGAGGTTTATGGGGTTTTAAAGTCCCTCTAAATTCAATTTTAAACTCAACTTTCAAAATTTCTAGGTTTGAAACTGAGATTTTTAAAATGTATTCCAATTTTTAATGCGTGCAAATAAATTCAATTTTAAACTCAACTTTCAAAATTTCTAGGTTTGAAACTGAGATTTTTAAAATGTATTCCAATTTTTAATGCGTGCAAATATTAGTCTAGTTTTTTCCACAAATACCATAGCAGAACCATTCATGAGAAGCTTGATAATTTCCCATGGATTAGTCTCTAGCTTTGTGCCCATGGGAGGCAGCAGATATAACCTCAGTCGTCCCTGCAAATACGCTCATTTTTAATATCATTAGTGCTCCCAATCAAGTAATTGAGTTGCCCCTTCTTTTACCTCACACCCTGAAGATAGCATCAGTATTTGCGGAAGGATTGTAACCCAGTGGTATACCATTAGCTTTGCATCTTTGAAGTTACACGTTCAGTCTCCTACGTTCCCAGGTAGAGGAAATTTAAGAACATAAGAGCCATGCTGGATCAGACCAAGAGTCCATCTAATCCAGCATTCTGTTCACAGCTGTCAACCAGGGACCCACAAGCAGACACAGGGTGCACCTCCTATTTGGCAGCAGGGCTATGGAAACTAAGCACCCTGCTTTCAACCCCCTTATTGACCATCAGGGGTGACTGTGCTGGGCAGAGATACTGCCAACGCTCGCCATATCTGGGTTCAGATATGAACCTCGGGGGCCTCTAATTCTGTCTTCCAAGAAGAGACAAGTATTACAAAGCCCTGTATCCTTCTGTGAGCTCCGATTAAAACCCCTTCTCAGTTTCCAAAGCACCCTCTCCACCAGACCCCTTAGCCCCCAAACTGCCTCTTTCCTTCCCTCTCCCCATGCGCCACCACTGCCCCAACTTCAGGAAGGGAGTAGGTAGGGATTGTGGAGGCTGGTAGGGCTCAGATAGATGATGTTTGGGGACTCAGGGAGGGCTGGCAGGAACAGCAGGAGGAGGTGGATAATTTCCAAAGGTCAGAGTGGCTTGGAAAATAAGCCATATTACTTCTGGCTGGGTCGGGGAGATAGGCAAGTAATCCAGCTCATTTCCAAACCAATCCAATATGTATGGGGATCGTGAGCTTGCCAATCACTAGTGCAAAGGAAGACAGACATTAAAGGCCATACTACTCATAACACAAAATGTATTTTGCATTCACTGGGCAGTGTTTTGCTTTTTCACAGAGCCAGTGGAGACTGGTGGCTATGAATTCGGTGGGCTGCGAATCCATTCTGTCCTAATATAAACAGCTTGAAAGAAATATACTTGTGTCACTGGATTCAATTCTTTGCCACTGATTAGCTACATGACTTTGGAACTTTCACTTAGGCCATATTCATAAACTTGGGATTTTTATTTTTTTCATTACAGGGCCGAAACTATTATGTCCGAGTTTACGCTTATAATATGAAAGGCTGGGGACAGCCTCAGATTTCCATGCCTCCCTGTGCATCTCCTTCTAGTAGGTTAAGAGCTTTCATCTCTTTCAATATTGACTACTAATGTTATTTGACCACCATTTTGTATCTAGCTAGCTTTTAAAGTGAGTTGTGAAAAGTTAGTTTGACTGAAGTAAAATGGTGCTGACAGAAAGACATAGCACATTTTAAAAAGTGAAAGTATCTTTAGAGGTTGAGTTATTAAATTGGTGTGTGCTATCAGCATTTCAGTTTGTCATATGATTGGCTACTTGTAAAAGGCCTGTTCCTTCAAGCACTTGGGTATGAGATTATTTGTTTACTTTTCTTCATAGCACTTTATACAGTACAACAGATGAAACTAAAAAGGGGAGATTCCTGCCCCCAAGAAACTTGCAATCTGAATTTTAACAGTAGGAGAGACAGCAGAGAGAGGAAAGATTAGGAGGAAAGCACAAAGCCAGTTGGCTGTAAGGAGTTAAAGCCAAAGGTTTCACAAAACAGACGGGTTTGTTAATCAAACCTTGGGTTAACATACGTGCAAACCCTTTACTCCTCCCTTTGCACATACCTCAATCAAATCAGAAAAATTCCAGTTAATCAGAGGCCAGATCTACACCAGGCAGGATATAGTGGTATGAAAGTGGTATGAAAATGGTATGAAAGCGGTATATAAAAGGCAGGAGCCACACCAAGCAGAATATAGCGATATATGGTGTGTATCAATTGGCCTCAACAGTTGTCAATGCACTTCAATACCGCTATAAAGCAGTAGTGTGGCTCCTGCCTTTTATATACCGCTTTCATACTGTTTTCATACTGCTATATCCTGCTTGGTGTAGATCTGGCCATAGTTTCCTCTTTTGTCTGAAGCAAGAAACTATTATTACCAGAAACCATTCTTTAATATCCCAGTTTGTTCTGAAACAGGTAACCATAGTTTTCCAGTTTGGATGCAACAGGAAGTAGGGTTAATTAGAGACTTCCTGGTTTAATCATGGTTTGCATGAAGGGAGAAGAAAGGGGATCCTTGCATAGGCAAAGGATTCATCATCTGAAGCAGTTCGATATAAACACAAGGTTAGATAAAGAAGAGACATTTAAATCTGATTTCACAGTATGCAGAGAAACATTGCATACATAGGTAAATTTTACATATTTGCAATGCATATATTAAACCATATTCCAACTACCGTTTGGAGAAAAAAATGTATCAAAATATTAGGAAAAAATGTTTTGGGGGTCATATTTTTCATGCACAATTTTTAATCATTGCATAATGGTATAATGGCATTAGACATATTTCATGTAATATGATTCACTGTTAAAATTAACTGTGTCTTTTGCTGGTTTCCTTTGTACAGATTAGTGCGGTAATGTGTTCATTTTATTATATTATTACTGGATTTTATTAGGATATTAGAACAATTTCATAGGCTTGAAAGGCTAACAAGATAGAAGTAAAGGAGCTGTCTTGACATCTGATACCTGAGAAATGTTTGTTTTTCATAAATAGCCTCAAACGCCTTCTGTTCACATATTACAAATGCAATTCTAGTGTGTTTGCGAAGGATGATGCAATTCAGCCCTGGGACCTAGCTCTGCTCTGGGTGGTTTCACTGGAGTATAAGCCTATTATTATTATTATTATTATTATTATTATTATTTATTATATTTGTATCCTGCCTTTTGCCCAATGTTGGCTGCTTTACAAAATTAAAACATATACAGTTTAAACCTATAAATAAAAATATACACAAGTTAAAAATATAATTAAATATGTTTCAATATTAAAACATTTTAAACATTTTAAATGCATAACCATGCTAAAAGTCCTAGGCATAGACGGAGGTCCTCAAGTAGCTTTCTGCTCCAAAGGTTTTCCTTTGTTATTGGTAAGTCAGTGTGTATTCTGCATATCGAGCTGAGAATTTATCATTGAACAAGATAAATTCTACTTAATTTAACAGGTGGGAAGGAGAAAAGCCAACATGTAACTTATATTGTAAGTCTACCTTGGATAGTGACTATTTGTCAATACAGAGGACCTGAGTTGAACATTTCTGGCCCTGTTTGTTTGAGTGTCTCAACTCTACTTGTTGCTTGTCAAGCAGCTTCAGCCTGATTGGCTGCTGGATTATCTATTTAGTAAGCTTCATGGGAAATCCAGACTGGCTTTGCATCAGAAATCAAGTGCAGCTGTTGGTGGTGTTGTGCTCTAGACCAGTTTCTGTTTGGTTCTCCATCCATGCCTGCCCCCCACTAGAACCCAATCTTCCTAATCTGTTTTGTGGACTCACCTGAGTCTTCCTCATCTGTTTTGCAAAACTGTCCTATATCCACTATGGAGCCCAGAGTTCTAGTCTTTGTCCACTTTGCCTGTTGGCATTGTTATATAGAGCCAGCAATGTACATACTACCTTTACAAGGTAACATTAAACACTCACTTCCAGACACACACCAACAAAATAGAGTCTTGTCAACAAAAAGTACTGGGACATTTTCAAAGACTAACAATATATTAAGGCATAAGTTTTCGTGGACTATAGATGCATAACATGTTATCCTCAGTTGGCAAGTATATATATACATATGGGTGAAAAGCCAGGGAAATGTAAACAGTAAAAGCAGAGGGGATTGAAATGCAACAACAAAAACCCAGATGGTGACAATTATATTAAAACTTAAGACTGCAAGCATTAATGCACTTACCTGGAATAAGTCTCATTGAACATAATAGCCTAGGACTTACTTCTGAATAGAAATGTATAGGATTGTCATTTCTAAGTTAATTAATACCTTGAATGTCAACTTTCACTAACTAATGTAATTAACATTAATTAACCTAACTGAAGTTAACCTAATAGTATACACAAATTCAATCCAATCACCTCTCTATAATTTAATATCCATATACAAATGTACAGCTGAGGTCAAATAAAACTTACCAAGTCAACAGTCTGGATCTGTTCCAATTGAAAGAATCTAAGTATGTTTGATTTGTAAATTAGTTTTTGCAAGTCTCATTATATTTGGATTTTTCTATTGACTTGCAAGGTCTTATTTAACTTCAGTTGTATGTTTGTATATGGATTTTATCTTAAAGAGAATTTATTACTATACTGTTAGAACAAGCTTTTTTGTGATTAGAGCTGAAATGTTTGTATTTGAGAAAGAGTAGATGGATTTTTGGCTGCATTAATAGAAGTAAAGCTTCAAATTGCTTGAGGTACTGATTCCCCTCAATTCAGCACTGATTAGGCCTCATCTTGAGTATTGTGTCCAGTTTTGAGCATCACCCTTCAAGAAGGATTCAGACAAGCTGGAGGGGGTTCAGAGGAGGACAATGAGGATGAACAAGGGTCTGGAAACAAAGTCCTATGAGAAGAGAATGAAAGAATTGGGCATGTTTAGCCTTGAGAAGAGAAGACTGAGGGGAGACATAATAGCACTCTTCAAGTACTTGAAAGGTTGTCACACAGAGGAAGGCCAGGATCTCTTCTTGATCATCCCCAGAGTGTAGGACACGGAATAATGGGCTCAAGTTACAGGAAGCCAGATTCCAGCAGGATTAACTTCCTGACTGTTAGAGCAGTACAATTACCTAGGGAGGCAGTGGGCTCTCCCACACAAGAGGCATTCAAAATGCAGCTGGAAAGCCATCTGTCAGGTATGCTTTAAGGTGGATTCCTGCATTGAGCAGGGGATTGGACTCGATGGCCTTGTAGAATTCTATAATTCTATGATTCCACTCTCAGGTTCAGCAATTCAAAGTTGGAGGATCCATCCTTTCTAAACCAGAGTTGATTTTGTCTTGAAGCTCTAATCTAAATTCACAACCCTTACCCTTTGCACTCTATAAAATGTACTGTAATGATGTCCTGAAGAATGTTAGTGGAATAAAACATCCAGAATTCAAGCCTGAATCTGACTCTCATTTCAAGGCCCATCAGAGAAATAGCCAAAGTCAAAATCTGCCAATCCAGCCAATTGACTGGTTGTGTAGCTATAGTGAGTTGCTGATTTGTTATGACAGCTCTGTAAAGTTCTACTGGGTCATTTTCTAGAAAACATGGGGGAAAAGAGCAGTGAATGTAAAATGCCAGTGGATAGTCCTCTACACTCAGCCAGCAATAAGCACTGCTTGCATTGAATATGTTCCCCCTTTAAGGTGCAGCCTACATTTGTAATATCTCAGCTATGACATAACAGGTTATTCTCTACCTGAAGACTCTAAAGTAACCATATTTTTGTTATCTGTATAATGTTATCTTTAAAACGTTTTGCTTGAATTGGGCAAACAGCACAATCCTAAACATGTTTACTCAGAACTAAGCCCCAAAAGGACATATGCAGCTTACTCCCTTGTAAGTATGTTTAGAAACATTGCAATTGGGTTCACTCAGTTGGACTTACTGCTTCTGAGTGGGCATGTATAAGATTGTTTTTATTGATCTGTGAATTCTTGTTAGCATGTGTGTTTTGGGTAACTGGAAACAGAATGATTTTTAAGAGTTTGGACTATAGTTGACTTAGGCTGACCATATGAAAAGGAAGACAGGGCTCATGTAACTTTAACAGTTGTAGAGAAAAGGGAATTTCAGCTGGCGTCATTTGTATGCAATTAGGACCTGGTGATATTGCCTCTTCATCACAACAGTTAAAGTTGCAGGCACTATAATAGAGTGACCATATACAAAAGAAGGCAGTGTCCCTGCAACTTTAACCGTTGTGATGAAGAGGGAATTTCACCAGGAACTAATTGCATACAAATGTCACTGGCTGAAATTCCCTTTTCTCTACAACTGTTAAAGTTACATGAGCCCTGTCCTCCTTTTCATATGGTCAGCTTAGTTAACTTCTTGTATATGGAATCCTAATTGAGCGACAGTCTGATAGGTTTATAGAAAAATGAATTTTATTTGTTAATTTATTAGAATAGGAAATTCCAGGACTGTGCTTTTCCCCTTTGTATTCTTTTCCATGCTTCAATCTCCTTTTTTTACTCTAACAGTTGTCATCTTGATTTTGTGCTTTTCTAATTTTAATCAAGAGAAGACATGGATGCTTCAAAAATTATAGTTTTAGTAGGTACTGAGTGTGAGTCCTTAACCAGAGATACTGTCAGATGACAGTAGTGCCTGAATTTTGGTGGAGGATTTGCAGCTCCAACTATGGAATAACTTTAGGAGGATCTCTGGAGGGTTCACCATGAGTCATGGAGGCTTCCTTCATGTTGCAGACTGCACCATATGTGTGCAAATTCTTCCTTTCCTGATACAGGGTGATCATTTCATGTTGATGTTGGAGGCATTTCTTGATGTGAAGCCTTCCTGGGCCACCAAAATATTCCAAAGAACATTCAGGGGAAGAAATCAATCTCTGGAATCTAGGGATGTGCAATGCTTGGAATTCTGTTCTGTTTAAGCCCAACGGGATTCCACAACATTTCTGTTCCGGTAAGCAGTAGTGGATTTCCCCCCCCCCCCAAAAAAAATCTGGAAATATTTTGTGCATTTTTTCGGGACCCGTCATTTGCGCAAATTGTAATGTGCACAAATTGTATTTTGTGCACTTTTAAATTTTGTGATCTTGAGATTTACACATGTGGTGTCATAATTTTTTAAATATTGTTTGATTTGCAATCTTGTGCAAGTCTACACAATTGCATGTCCACCTGTCTGCTATGTAGCCCCAGAAAGGCATATTCTCCTCTTATCAATGGGCTTGTCAGTTTCATCCTCTCCACACATTACTTTGTTTAGCCCATCAGAGCCATATTCCCTACTTGTTAAAGAACTTGCCAATTTCATCCTCCACTTCAGCGCTTCCTGAGCTAAGGAGTAGCCCCTGGGATGCTCGCCCTGGGACAATAAGATTGCTCTCTGTTACCTATGGGTGTATAGCTATTTCTCATTTCCTCGTTGAAAGCATGAGCCCATGCTTAGGATCTTGTACCCACAGAAGCATTTTTTTCTTTTCTTTTCATCCAGTATTTTAATCCATTTCTGATTTGAAAGAGCTACCTTTTCTTCCCGGACCTCTCAGTTTTGTCAGAGCCTTCCAATGCTTATACTTAGATACTATTTCATCCGAGTAGAGTTCTGGACCAACATCATGTTTTACATAACTTTTACATACATGAAAAGACTGAATAGTCATGGTATCATGTCTTGAGTCGCTGGGTAGGAAATGGAAAAGGTCTGGGGAAAGGGCTGCTTTATTTTCCTGGAATGTCAAGCCCTTTCAATGGAATATTGGCTCATGATCTTGCAGTGTAAACTAACACTGCATGCTCCGTTTGCAAATGCCCAGCCGGTCGGTAGCACTGAATACGTTCACATACTCTATGCCAGCTAAGCAGAGCCAATCTGCCTGGCTTTCGGATGAGTCTGTCAATAGGCAAACATGCTGGCAGCATGCTTTTATTTACAGAGCTGTGGTGGGTTATTAACTTTATTCTTTTAAATTAAAAGAAGTATGAAAAATAGCAGCTGAACTTATTGCAGCAGAAAGGTCAAGATGAGTACTGAAATCTGACCAAATTTCTCTCTTTCCATGTCCACTGAAAATTGGGGGGAGGCTTTGTGGGGCTATAGTTCAAATTATTTAGTCATTGATATTTATTGAAAAGGTAAATAAATAACCGTCACAACTTGGGAAACACCTTAGAACAATAATAAAAACAAAGCCAAAATCATTGATAATTCAAATATTAGTAAGTTAACTAGTACCTAGTGATGAGCAACTGATGAATTTGGTTGGTTTGGCTTTATTTGAAACAGGCATTTTGGGCCATTTTAGCCAGAATACAATTTATTGCCCAGAACCTGTACCAGAACTTTGTTTCTGTAGAAGTTGTCTGGCTTAATGCATTACTCCCATCTAGTCATATGTGACTGGTGAATTTGGTAGATTTGGCTGGCTTACAAGTTGCTATTCCAGATTATTCCATTCTGTTCCAGATGGGTTCATGATTTTAAAGGATTAATAAAATAGGGATGTCAGAGAAATCTACAATGGATTCATATGAGTTCAGATTTCTATAAATCTGACCTGCAGATTTTGCAGTGGACCGAGTCATATGGATTCAGCAGGCATGTGGACCATTTTATTTTATTTTGCAAACAAACACAATTCTCATACAAAATATCCCATACAAAAATGCCCATTCATTGGCCCAAAACACTACAATGTAGCAGGTTAACTTGTTTTGGCTCATATCTTTGGATTTAGAAGGGCTAGACTAAGACTTGCTTTAAAAAACATGAATGCTGGGAATTAGCATTGTAGCTCTTTGGGGGGTATATGTCCCCCCCATGCCCAACCTTCTGTGGTCACCAATGGCTCTGGGATAATCCTGTTTATGCCAGTTTCTGACTGAAATATGATCTAATTTTTTAATTGATCTAATTTTTTTTTATCTTGTAACCTCCACTGTGGACTGTGGGAATGCTGTGGACATAATATATCTTGACTTCAGCAAAGCTTTTGACAAAGTACCCCATAACATTCTGATTAGCAAACTAGCTAAAAATAGGTTAGATGGAACAACTATTAGGTGGATCCACAGTTGACTACAGAATCAGACTCAAAGAGTGCTTATCAATGGTACCTTCTCAAACTGGGGGAAAGTAACGAGTGGGGTACCACAGGACTCAGTCCTGGGCTCAGTGTTCTTCAACATTTTTATTAATGATTTGGATGAGAAGGTGCAGGGAATGCTTATCAGATTTGCAGATGACACAAAATTGGGTAGGATAGCTAATGCCCTGGAAGACAGAAACAAACATAAAAGTGATCTTGATAGGCTGGAGCACTGAGCTAAAAACAACAGAATGAAATTTAATTGAGATAAATGCCAAGTTCTACACCTGGGAAAAAGAAACCAAATGCACAGTTACAAGATGGGAGATACTTGGCTCAGCAATACTACAAGCATGAAGGATCTTGGAATTGGGGTAATGAAATTATTACATCCTGCCTTAAGTTGGGTATGTTTCTCCTACGTTTACCATTGGAATTACAACTGGTTCTACCCAACCGTAATAAAGTTTGCGGCTAATGTGAAGTAATGGAGGCCATGTCTACACCAGGCTTTTATCCTGGGGTCATCCTCAGGTCTTCCTGTACATCCACATGACACACAGAGGATCTTGGGATCAACCGGGGATGACCTGGGGACAACCCTGGGAGAACGGAAACCAGGGATATCCTGGTTTTTCCGTTGTCCCAGGTGCTAAAATGGGCACTGAGCCACGCGGGGTGGCTCTGTGCCCATGGGGGGGAGGCAATTTTGCCATCTCCAGGATGGCGGGGGATGGAGCAGGTTTTTGTAAAACAAAAACAAAAAAAAACCCCACCTTTCCCACAGATCGGGGTCATGCGGCTCCTGTTCAGTTTTTTTTTAAATGGCACCTGCGATGTCCCTCTTTCCTTCTGGGATGTTGCACGGCGGTGTAGACATCTGGGGATGATCACGGAAGCAGGTAAGTCTGTGAACCTCCCCTCCCTCTACACCCTTAGGTGTAGACATGCCCAGAGTTAAAACACACACACATACACACACACACTGAAGCTTTTATAAAGTAATCGATGGGATATAAATTGGAAGGGAGAGTATTAAATTAGTGCCGGAAGATCATACAATGAGGCCTGGGGGCTATTCCAGGCTTCATTTCAAGCTACAGATGGCTGTTCCAGAGTTGATCAGATTCAAGAACAGCACTGGCCAGTAGCCATGAGATGGCATTAGAGAAAGGAGGGCCTTCCTGCCCTTAGCATTCAGTCCTAGGAAGTGACAATGGAGGTGTAGGGGGGTGCTGAATATGAGCCAATAGTATGATGTGGCTGCAAAAAAAGCAAATGCTAATTTGGGCTGCATTCATAGAAATATAGCTTCCAAATCGTGCAAGGTACTGGTTCTCCTGCATTCGGCACTGGGTAGACCTCATCTTGAGTATTGTGTCCAGTTCTGGGCACCACACTTTAAGAAGGATGCAGACAAGCTGGAGCGTGTTCAGAGGAGGGCAAAGACCATGATCAGGGGTCTGGAGACAAAGTCCTATGAGGAGAGACTGAAAGAACTGGGCATGTTTATCCTTGAGAAGAGAAGATTCAATTAAGGGGAGACATGATGAAACGTTGTCACACAGAGGAGGGCCAGGATCTCTTCTTGATCATCCCCAGGGTGCAGGACACAGAATAATGGACTCAAGTTACAGGAAGCCAGATTCCGGCTGGACATCAGGAAAAACTTCCTGACTCTTAGAGCAGTACGACAATGAAACCAATTATTTTGGGAGGTTGTGGGCTCTCCCACACTAGACAGACATCTACCAGGTATGTTTTAAAGTGGATTCCTTCATTGAGCAGGGGGTTGGACTCAATGGCCTTATAGGCCCCTTCCAACTCTACTACTCTATGATTCTATGATTCTAAGTGCCTACTTCCTGAAGAGATAGTCATCGGTGAAGGTATCAGCAACCTGAACCTACGCTGCAGCAACTATCCACTCAGCCATGGTGCTGGCTGTGTCACATCTACTGCTACTTCCTGGCAATGACAGGTAAGGGCAGAAAGGCTCCCTTTTCCTGTTATTGCTATACCATGGCCACCAGCAGTTTCACCAAGTGAACTGCCTCGCGGGCTGCTCTGGAAATCTACTCAGAGGTTTTGGTGGAATCCAGAAAAGGAAATCAAGTTCATAATTTCATCGCTGGCCTGGCACTGAGTGGCTCTGCTCATGTCTAGTTCCTTTCTTCATAGTTTGGCCAGTAGATTGCGTTCCCCGCCACCACCACCTTCAGTATTTATATAGTGCTTTCCTGAAATGCTCCATGAACATGAACTGAGGAATAACAAGCTTCTTAGATAAACAGGCTTTGTTATCTCCATTTACAGATGTGGGGGTCAGGCAGAGATAGAGTGGCTTACCTAAGGCAACCCAGAAAGTTCATGGCTAAGTAGAAAATTGAAGTAGAAATTACTCTGTTCTCAGATCATGCTCTTTACTGAATGCTGCAAGGATAAACAAAGGTATAATATAACCTAATGCTTATATAGACAGAGTGGTGTAAAAGGAAAAGAAAAAGACCCTATAAAGAGATAGTAGCTGTTTGCAAGGGAAATGGATGTTCATAGTGCCCTAATCAAGGACAAACATAAAAACAGAGATATTGGCCACTTCTGTCTGCAGGTAAGAGACACCAGAGCAAAGTATGGCCCCTTTTCTTACCTCTGCAACATTTGCATTACCTTTATTTCTTTTGTTCATCATTTATTTCTTTTGTTCACTTTTGTTTACCACTACGCTGCAAGGATGAACAAAAGTATGATGATATATACCATAATGCTTATATAGACTGAGTGTTTTGAGAGAGAGAGAGAGAGAGAGAGAGAGAGAGACCAGAGCAAAGAAATCCTCAGTGTGACTCCATTTCTTTCCTCTGCAACAGTTTCATTTTGTTTGTTTCTTTTGTTCACCAGACTGGAAAGACTATGATGGCAGAGAGCCTAGGCACAGGGGACAGATTGAAGCACTGGAACGTTTGCTGCAGCAGGTTAGAGCGTCTCGTCCAAGTTACAGTTGCCGAGGTAAGGATAAAGTATCTGCGTGGTAGGGCACCAGCCGAAGCCTCCGTGGCGCCTGTAATTTTAGTAGCTTTCTATCTGGGCCATACCTTCTCATTCATCAGGAAAGGAAAGATATTAATATTGGCCCATCTGGAATCACTTTAGCAGACTATCTCCTCTTGCCTCTCCAAATTGGCAACGTGGCAAATATTTGAACACAAGCTTTTACGGAAGCGTCTCTCTCTCTCTTTCTCACTCTCTCTCTCTGTTTCTGTCTTATTGTGTCTCTCTGTGTCTCTCTTTGTCTCCCCCATCTCCCCAGCCTATTAAGCAAAAAAACAAATGTTTAAAGGCTTATTTGCAGATATCACTAATAGATTGAGCTGGAGTTGGTGCCATGTTTCTCCGGGCCCTGGGAAAAGGGGCTATCTGTCGTTCCATATTGTACCCCTACAGCATGAGAGAACAGAAGATTGTATCCTTGGGCATGTACAAAATGCTTTGCCTTATCACTGTGGCTAGATCTACACTAAGCAGGATATAGCGGGATGAAAGTGGGATGAAAGCAGTATATAAAAGGCAGGAGCCACACTACTGCTTTATAGCGGTATTGAAGTGCACTGATGACCGTTGGGGCCCATTGACACATACTGTATACCGCTATATGGTATGTGGCTCCTGCCTTTTATATACCTCTTTCATACCGTTTTCATACCGCTATATCCTGCTTGGTGTAGATCCGGCCTGTGTGCACACAGCTAGCATCACACAACCACTGAAATTCAAGGCGGAGGCTTCTGGCTATAACTTTCAGCTGCATCTCTCACAGGTAGGGATGTTCGAGAAACCTGCAGCGGATTCAAATGAGTTGAGATTTCTATGAATCTGATCTGCGGATTCCGTAGCAGACTGGCTTTTTCTGAGTTGCGTGAACTCCATGGACTTGCAGAATAGTGTTTTATTTTCGGAGGGGGGGGTATGCAAATTCACACTTGCACTAATGTACAGAAATTCCTGTACATTCCAAAAAAGTTCTGGCTCTGTAAAGGATAAGATGACAGAACAAAAAGACTTCTGACCATCCACAAAATGCAAACAGAACTGATTTAATAGCATCCCTGCATCCTTATTCAGGAGCCCATATATTTGTGTGTATGTGGCATCAAAGATTCCTGCTTGTTAGTATACATGGAAGGGGACATGTATGCATGAGCCCACATGCACGCATTAGTAGGAAAGATGGTGGCTCTAGCAGGGGTCAAGATTGATCTTCTCAACAGGAACTTTATGGTAGTTGTCTGGGTCTAACTCCACCCTGGGTCTACTCATGCTGGCGATAGGTGAACATCTAGTATTATATGTTGCAACATTTGAATTACATTAGAATAGGGTGACCAGATAAAATCCAGGTCAGGGCTCATGTAACTTTAACAGTTGTAGAGAAAAGGGAATTTCAGCCAGTGTCATTTGTATGCAATTAGTTCCTGGTGAAATTCCCTCTTCATCACAACAGTTAAAGTTGCAGGAGTCCTGCCTTTTTTAAAAAATATGGTCACTCTAGTATAGTGCCTGCACCTTTAATTGTTGTGATGAAGAGGGAATATCACCAGGAACTAACTGCATACAAATGACTCTGGCTGAAATTCCCTTTTTTCTACAACTGTTAAAGTTACATGAGCCCTGACCTGGATTTTATCTGGTCACCCTAAATTAGAACAACTTGGCTAGTGACAAAAGGATGGTGCTTTAAATTCTCTATGAGACAGGTCCAACTAATAATGAAAAAGAGGTGAACAAGTGTGAAACAAGCAAAACTCTGCATTTTCAATGAAACAGTTTCCCTTCTACCCAAACTGTAGAGAGAGTTTGAAGCTCAGCAGGTCCTTTGCTCTTCTTTTGTGGAAGACAGACTTTGCTTTTGATAGCATGGACACCAGGGCAGCAGCTTGAGAGATTTTTAAAAGGTTTTAAAAGGCTTTGTTCACTATGCTGTTGAAAAGTGATTTTTTATTATTAAAAAATTCCAGAAAATATGATCTCTTGTTGAAATTATGGCTTTGATGCAAAGCAACTTGGGCTTTATGTTGTTGTTGTTTTTTAGAAGCAGAGCAGGAATCAAACTGTTAGGCCGTTTTGATTGTTCCCCCTGCTCTTTCACCCATCATCATCCCAGGTTGAATCAAAATGATTTAAGTCCACTGAAGTACAGTAAGGGCAAAACAAATTCCTTGGCAGATTCTGCAGGAGGAAGCCTTGGTTCCTTTGTGTGCAACAATTATGACTATCAAAGGTCTGCATGCTCCTCTTGTAACTATAGCAACATACACACAAAGGGAAAATGCCCTTTGAAAAGGATTTGAGACGTTGCATGGAAATAAGTATTTTCCCCACCCACCCCACCCCCATCTAATTAGAGGTCGTGTAAGCATTCTGATTTATAGTGCATTTGAAACTGAGGTGGCAGGTATTACTCTCGCTTCACTAGCATCTGTTTTCATGCGCAATTGATAGCAAAACCATTTCTTTTTTACTCTGAAGCATGGGCCAGATTGGGACACTTACATGGGCATAGGGGGGCTTTAAACCTTTACACAACACAAACACACACACACTGATCTGGACCCAAATTGTGACCCATTAAAACAAACAAATCACTTTTTGGACATGAAAATTATAGGCACGGGGGGGGGGGGGGAGGGGGGGATCCAGATTGTGATTACTTGGGGGACAAAAGGGTTACGACGCCCCTATCCCCAAGTAAGGGTCCTGAACCAAATTGGGATAATTAGGATTGGAGTAACTGGGTAAGTGGGAAAGACATAGCTGCTAATTACATCTTCAAAGTAACGTGTACCTGGGTACTGAACTACCACAAACAGTGGTTAAAAAAAAAAAATAGAGATGGATGAATCTGTTAGTTTCACTTTCTTTCACGGTTCTTTAAAAAAACTTAAATTCTTTCCTTTCTGAATATGAAGAAATTTTCAATTTTTTAAGTAAATTATTATAAAAATCAATCAGAAATGAAATTCTCTCTCACCCCCCCCCCCCCCCCCGTGGTGTACTGGAAATCATTCTTCTTTCACTCTCTTTAAGCTATGTCTTGGACCTCTATCATAATGATACATGAGCTCCTTGTGGTGAGCATATCTGGGTTTATCATGCAAGCATGTAGTCTAATTGCTATTGTATTTTTTACTATCAGGAAGGAGGAGCGGTGCTTGTGGGATTTTCTGCCTCTGGCCTTAAGTACTATGCATCTATTGAATTTCAATGGAGAGTGGTTTTATTTTTTTAACCCCATCTCCTCCTGCGGTAGGTGAAATTTCAGGCCCAGATTGGGAGAAGGGAAGGTTAAATCCCCCATCGCAAATCGCCATGGACCCAATCTGAATCAGGCCCATGCGCGATTAGATTAAAGTAAGTTAACCAACTCTGCATAGCTCTGTTGTGCATGGCTAGCAGGACATTTAGTTTGGCCCTGACTTGCGGGGGGGAGGAGGGAGTCCCTTTGTTACTCTGCTTTGAGCAGCAAAATGTCTTGTCCTCTTTTCAGTAGTGTAAGTAGCATGTCACAATGGGGCACCTGCCTCAGGTAGAGTCTGGACAGCCCCACCAAATAAGCATCAAAGCTCATCTAACATATTGTCAGTTACTTCTAAAAAAATTATTAATTATCTAATGGGATATGTTTTCAAGATACAGATGAAAAATCAAACATCAACGTGCTCACAGGCCTAGGGTGAGCAGGAACGCTCCTTCACAAAATATAAGTGCTTAAAAAAAATGGTGTGTGCACATGGGCCCCCACCCCCCTCCCTGCCCTCCCGGGTGTGACGAAACTGGTGCCACCCCTGACGAGTAAGCATGGCTGCGCCCAGGATGGGCAGGCACATTCTTCTGCGGTCCTGGGAACTTCCCGGGACCGCGGAAGAATCGGGATTTTTCTGGCTGTGTTTTCCCAAAGAAATCCTGTTCCCCCCCCCCCCTGCCCCCATGAGTCCCTGTATGTCATTTGGACTCACAGGGACCAGCTGGGGGCCAACCCAGGCAAAATGCCTGGTGTGGAAATGGCCACAGTGGCACAGTTGTTCAACATGGCTTTCTACATAGAGCTCCTTAATATAGTAGTCTAGGGGCCACACACAGGGCCAGTATCAAGGGTAGGCATGGTTGGGCGGCTGCCACGTGCCCACATCCCAGCAGAGGCCCACTAACAAGAGCGCCTTGTGTTTGCTCCTGCTGTTCACCACTGCAACCTGCTTGTTCACCTGCTCCTTGTCCTGGCACAGATAATGATGGTAATGAGACTGAAGAGCAGTAGGTGTGCAGAATAATAATAATAATAATAATAATAATAATAATAATTTATTTATTTCTTACCCGCCTCTCCCTCTGGATTGAGGTGGGGAACAACATCAAATATAAAATACATAAAACTGATTAAAAGCACATAAAACTAATACATTAGTTTGTGTTTATGAGGGTCTGCAAATGGATTTGTTGTTCATATGATGGCATCCTTGGGGAGAGACGTTTGCTTTCCTATATTTAATCTTCTGGGGGGGGGGGGGAGTTACCAGCCACACAGTCGTCCATTTGTCTTCATAACTAGCGTAACCAAGTTGCTACAATTACTGATTGCTTATGGGTCTGAGATCTTGAGAGTTTCTCCCCACCCCCAGCCTTCTACGCCCATTCATTTCAAATAAATTCTTTGTAGTTCAGCGTATTGCTGTGATGATCTAAGGTAGGAGGGAAAACCAAAACTTTTCATTGTAATACTTACCCTTTATTTTCTTTCAGTGGCATTTGTCCAGCAAAATACTGAATGGCTAAATCCAAAGCTAATCCTTAAAAATGTTTGAATAGTAATTTGATCTGTGAGCTGCAGAACTGGCTCTCTTACCTCATTTGGCAAAGGGCAGGGGCTCTCACTTTGGATGGCAGCCTATTTCAAGGCAAGGTTGGACTAGAGGCATAGCTAGCAAGCACGAATGCAGGGCCCTGTTCTCATGACCTTCTCTGGGCGGGACACGTTGTTGAGTAAGCCATAGGCCTTCCTCAACGTGTGTGCTAGCTCTTAGCTGCGCTGTCACATGCAGAGTAAATCATGTGAATAATAATGCCAGGAACAGGAGTCAGTAGAAATCAGATGCTCTTACACTGATGTGGAATAAAATATATTCCACATAAACTTCTGTACAAGGGCATCAACATTCTTATGACTGGTTCTGTATACTGGGACATTGCAACATGATGTATTGGAAGAACACTGGAATGTACCTGTATCTCAAACTTTTGAGACTGGGTACACATTTTCTTTTCTGGATTAAAATTAGATAATTCCATTTAATCCATGCCAACCAACATTTCATCCATTAAAATTAGATAGGGTGACCATATGAAAAGGAGGACAGGGCTCCTGTGTCTTTCTCAGTTGTATCGAAAAGGGAGTTTTAGGAGGTGTCATTTGTATGCATGCAGCATCTGGTGAAATTCGCTCTTCATCACAACAGTTAAAGCTGCAGGAGCTATACTAGAATGCCCAGATACAAAAGCGGGCACGGCTCCTGCAGCTTTAACTGTTGTGATGAAGAGAGAATTTCACCAGGTACTGCATGCAAACAAATGACCCCTGCTGAAATTCCTTTTTATATACAACTGTTAAAGACGCAGGAGCTCTGTCCTCTTTTTCATATGGTCACCCTAAAATTAGAGGCATACTTCACTCTTAGGTCCAGTTCAGATGAAACAGCAGTTTGATCCTGACTTGATCTCACTAACTGGATAAATGGGGAACTATTGTTAGTTTAATAGTGGAAGTGGAAGTTTCCAGCCTTCATCTTGCCCTTGCAAAAGAAGAGAAGGGAGGAGGAGTGCACAAGCCTAAGAAACATTTTGGATCTCCCTGCTGTTGTCATGTAGAACCCCTCCCAAGGCCAAGTGCTTGTGGGTGCTGAAATTCCGATAGGACCAGAAGGCCACAGCCCCATTATCTTTTGTGATGGCCACTGTCACAAAGCTGTGCCTCAATCACTTTATGAATCAGACTGGTTGTGCCTGCATTTATGTGATTATTAGGATTCTGCTACTACCTCACCTTTTCCTCTAGCTCTAGCCAGGAAAGAAATCTAGACCTCCAAGACAATTACCTGCCTGCGAGAAGTAGCAACTTGCTAGAATCATCCTGTCACCTCAGGCAATTGTAGCTAGCTTTCCTCTCCTTATCTCCCTTAGACAAAGTTAGACAAATTAAAAAGGAGATGGTCTGGCTATCTCTTGCAGACTTAATACATCAAAAGGCTTTGCAGCACATGTGTTGTTATCAGAGGCACACCTGAGCATTTGTGGCTTAGGATGGTGGAAAGAGAAGTCTCTCTTGTATTTGTTAGAAATTCACTCAGTTCCAAATCAAAAGGAAGAATGCTTTTATTAAAAGGATGAAATAAGGCAACAAGGGGAAAACAGAAAAGTCCTTTGAAAAATAAAGTGTTTCTTCTGTCAGAAACCTAAGCTCTGGCTGTTACCTGGGTTTTGCTGCAAACTTAAGTGTTTGTACGAAGGTTTTCATTGTGTGGCCTCATTGCTGGTTTTCCTTATCATTTATTGATGCAGCTTCGCTTTTGAAAATAGCTTTGCTGCCATACAATTAGTACCACACCATGTTATTTATTAGCTAATTAAATGGCAGGCTGTTCAAACGCCTTCTTCCTGTGGATCCCAAATTATTTTTTAATCCCACTTCAGTATTTCTGTTTATACAAGGTTGTAAACGCAAAAGCAATCAACAGGATGGGAATAGTTGTGGCAGGTCTCTGGTGTTGGTTCTTTAGTAGTGGTCGTTAAAATACTCGTGGAGTCGAGCCAAGCCATTAGACTAGCCGAACAGTGTACTTTCCAATTTAAAGAGTGCCCTGTTATTTATTGTACTGGTCTAATTGCATACTGTTTCTTGACGTATCATGAAGCTTTCTTTTTAGAAAGTCAAATCTCCCATATACAGGCAGGTTCCTGATTTTTTTCCTAGGATGCATGGAATTTATATACCTAAAAACTCATGTGTCTCCAAGCTGAAAATATGCATGAAGGAACCCGCTGAGTCACCTGATGGATGTTCCTGCCCAATTCCCTCCAACAAAGCACAGACAAATGCATGGGGGAAGGGTGTGCATGCAAGCCGTGCCCTCATTGTCTTTGTGTGTACCAGCTCCTTTGCGTGTTCAACATGAAGGACTGAAGAGGGTGTCTAAGCACGTTCAGCTCAATGCACTTAGAAGCCTTCCTTGGATCAGGAGAGCTGCATGATCAGAGTTTCTGGTTGCAGGAGACATCAAAGTAAGCCTATATACGTCAGTTGCTGGGGAACATGGGCTGGAGAGTGCTGTTGCACCCGTGTCCTGCTTGTGGATTCTTGGTTGACAGTTGTTTGGCCACAGTATGAACAGAGTGCTGGACTAGATGGACCCTTGGTCTGATCCAACTTGCCTCTTCTTATGGTCTTATGTCCAAAACACACTCAGCTGAATTTGTAACTGGTATTTACTTACTAGCTGTAGGTCCAGTATTATAATGATGTGTGTGTGTGTTTAGGTACATGTAGGAATCTCCCAGGATCCCTATCTGTGAGAATTGGATGATTTGCTAATGCTTAAAGCAGGGGTGGGAGGTCCAGGGGCCATTTTTGTCTCCCAGAATCCCATCCATGGGCTGCACTAAGCAGAGCACCAAAATTTAAACAAAAAACAAATAGCATCCATAGCACTATGTAGTGCCAAAAGGGTTAAATTTAGCTTGTTTGCTAGCTAAATTTGATTCTTTGGACTACAGTCACCGTATTTTGATGAAAACGATGGAATCTACCACTCTTGACTTATGGGTGTGTTCATGAAATGGCTCTGTTTTTTGAAAGGATGAGAAAGCCCTTGTAGGTGAAGGAGATTTGTATTTATATTGGAGACTTGTACAAGCAGAAAAGTGAAAGCCACTTCAGGTATGACTTGGATCAATCCAAACTGGACCACTGGAGAAGCTCTATTTGAGCCTCCTACCTGGTCTCAGAAGAACATTTGAAGACACCTCCAACTACTGGCTCACGCCTCCTAGGGTGAAGGCACCAATCCACTGAACTGTTCTATTTATTTTAATAGCACTAAAGCAGCTTCAGTACCATGTGGATCCCAGAACTTTTCCTCCTTCCCTGCATACTGTTTCTGAGAAAGAAATAGAAAATTTGTTTCCATTTGAATGTTCTTTATCTTTGCATTAGCCGTTCAGGATAATGATGCTAAAGTTGTGCCTCATTTCCATCACTTTCTCTGTGCAAATTAGGGTGTCATTGTATTCATATAGAAAGCAGTTTTGACAAGAACAAATGTGTTTAAACTTCTTAAGAAGATGCAGTCAGATGCCTCCTTTTAGCGTGACAAGATTAGGAGATATCTCCTGTTTTGAAAATATCCAAACAGCTGGCAGTATGTTAGGGTTTTTTTTTCACCTCCTTCAGAAGGAAAGAGAAGTGAGCTTCATAACAGTCTCAAATTTAATCTGGATCCATTTGCAAACTTTACCATGCCAATCAAAACAACGGTTCTGTCAGGTGGCATAATCAACCTCCCACAGGAAGAGGATTTGGTACCTTGTGTCTAGTTCTTCTTTCTTTCCAAAGCAGACAAAGGTATAGCGAAACCTGCCAAGAGACACATGATTCTCCTCACTGCTCTTTAAACTTGTGTTAATCAGGAGGGATTTCTATTGGAATGAGCTTTTCTAAGTTCCATCAAGTTTGAAAAGCAATTTTGGAGACTGGCACCAGAGCTTTTTAATGGCTGTGCCCAAGTCCCCATCTGTTCTGAATGGCTTACTCCTTTCAATTTGCGTCAGTAAAAGACTTCACCGGGTGTGAACCAAAACAAACCTTTTATTCAGGCTAAACCAAAACACAGCCAAATGGCATATAATCAAGCAGAACTTTACCAAGTCGCCCCGAGGCAAGATTAGGCAAAGCAACATAAGCCCAAAGTTGAATTTAATAAGAGACAACGAAAGAGCGTCTTCTTCCGAGGGGACATCAAACCGACGTCTCAGAGGTCCGCCTTTACTGCGCTCACACTCTCTCCAACCGGAAACGAACACCTCAAGTTTCCGTCTGCCTCAAGCGCCTATGCTCTTTAGCGTCTTTACAAGTTTGCGCTGACTCCTCCCCGGACGATAACGGCTCTGTTACAGCTGCCGGTGATTCTGTACGATGATCAACACTCCTTTCTGGGCTTTGATTCTCCACAGCTGGAAGAGAGGAGCTGGGAATAGTCTCCTCCTCCGCAGCAGCGGCCTGATCAAGATCAAGATCACTGTCTGCTTGTACGGGGCTTTTTGATAGCTGCTCCTCCTGCTCAGAAGAAAGAGGGTTAAACACAACACCGTCCCTCACCGCAGAATAAAAAAAACCCTTGCACCAAATTTAAGGCTGCCTCTCTTCAGAGGGAGACTTCAGCCTCATTTACACCTAAGAGGCCTTCCGGGGCAGGGGGGAAGGATCCTGGGCTTACCTGCTTCTGGGATCATTCCCCAGGGTGCACATGCCAGCACAACATCATGGAAGTCAAGAGGGATGGTCTGGCGTGGTGTGTGTTTTTTGGAAGGAGGAGCCAGTCACGCAATTGCGTGGCCCTGATTCTCTGCAAAAGGTATGGACAAAAAAAATTAACACAAAAACGTGGCGCTGAAAAGCACCGGCAGCCATCCCAGGGATGACAACATTGGTCCCCTCCACCCCCAATGGGCACGGAGTTCCCCGCGTGGCTCCATGCCCGTTTGAAGCGCCCCACTACTCGCAGGGAGGAGGGAAGACCCAGGAGGCTGGTCACACCACCTGCAGTCCTCAGAGTTGTCCCTGGACCTTGGAAACAATTGGGATATCCGCGGTCCCCAGGATCCCCTGTGCATCACTTGGATGCACAGGGATGACCTTGAGCTGACCCCAAGATAACTGGCAAATGTAGATTAGGCCTTCCAAGGTCAAGACCAAACTGCATGGTGTATGGGAGAACCATGACTTTGTTTTGCTTTTGTTTTAGCTTCACATCAATTGTGTATATGCGGGGTGGGGTATCTCCAAATTTGATCTGCAGAGTGGTGTAGGAAGCAGAAATAAGTTGTTATTTTCCCATCACCATTTATGCAATTGAAACCCATCTGAATTACCTCTTTTACTTGTAGCCAGTTTCTCTTCCTTTTCATTAGTGTAAACTCCATAATAGAAAGGCAGGATATAAATTGGGAAGGAAAGAAAGAGAGAGAGAGGCATTTCTGGAAGACTTGTCTATGTATACTGTACATGGTATAATCTTTACATTTCTCAGTTGCTGCCATTGTGGCCACAACAATGATTTATTCATTTAGATTTCCCCCCCTTCTTTTGCCTTCCAAAAAAAGGAGTGACTTACAAAAATATAAAAAGATAAAGACAACATTAGAACACAAGCTAAAAGCAGCAACAACCACAGAAAAAATCAAAACTAACACTTAATAAATTCAATTAAGCAACAGCAGCATCAAATGCTTGGGGGGAATGTCTTTACAGCAACACTTTGGCCGCTCATTCCTACAAACCCCACAGCATCGCAGCTGCAGGGTGGAAATCGCTAATCCTTATTATTATTATTATTATTATCAATTACATTTGTATACCGCCCCATAGCCAAACCTTTCTGGGCGGTATACAGAAATTAAAAGATTTAACACTAAAAAGTCAATATACAAAATTTAAAACCATAAAACCTAAAACAGCTGATATTTAAAACATTTTAAACTTTTAAGCCTGGCCACAAAGTCAGTTAAAACCTCAACTTAAGCTGTTAAAATGCCTGGGAGAAAAGAAAGTTTTGACCTGGCACCAAAAAGATAACAGTGTTGGTACCAGGCGGGCGTCATTGGGGAGATCATTCCATAATTGCAGGGCCACCACAGAGAAGACCCTCTCCCTTGTTGCCGTCCTCCGAGCTTCCCTCAGAGTAGGCACCCGGAGGAGGACCTTTGATGTTGAGTGTAGTGTATGGGTAGGTTCATGTCAGGAAAGACATTCTATCAGGAATTGTGGTCCCAAACCGTGTACGGCTTTATAGGTTAAAACCAGCACCTTGAATCGGGCTCAGAAACATACAGGCAGCCAATGCAAGCGGGCCAGAATTCCCATGGCAAGAGGGACCGCAGGCTTTCCAGCAGCTATTTGGCTCATCAGGCCCACCCTCTGCCCTGCCTTCCCGCACTCCAAGCAACCTACCATGGGCCTTGATTCCCCCTGGAATGCCCCCAGCGTCAACCCAAATCAAAGTCACCACGGAGGAAACACAGTGGTGACCTTGGAGCAAAGGAAAAAGTTACAGTAAGTTCGTGACTTTTAAAAAGCACAGTGTCGAGGAGTGGTGGCTGCAAATTGGCGGCTGTGTCATACAACCGACACAGCGCCACTGAGGAGCTACCTTGGGGTAAATAGGGTATATAGACAGCCCTTTGTTTAAAAAGAAAAAGATGCATTACATAATATTTCTGCAAAACCCAAATTCACTTCTTTGCTTCCTCCACCCATTGTTTTTCCTTTACTTTTCCCTTTTCTTTCTTTCTTTCTTTCTTTCTTTCTTTCTTTCTTTCTGTTTGTTTGTTGACTGTTGTTTCATGACTTTTCCCCCTCTTTTCTTTTGATGTCTCCACTCCAGATAGTTCTAAACTGCAGAATGCTGGTCGCAAGCAATCTGTCTCAAGAAGCCTGAAGCATCTGTTCCATTCTTCAAACAAGTTCGTGAAGACTTTGAAAAGGTTTGTCTGATACAGTAGAATTCCAGTTGGACAGTTGGAGCTCCCAAATGTGTATCGCTTACATAACCATAAGCCTGTACTCAGAAATTATCCAGCACTTAGGAAAGAATTGTAAGCCAGGGTAATAGCTTACAAGAGGGCAGAAAAGATGGCCTCCAAGATTTTTCAGGACCCTTCCCTTAATTTTCCGCTTCCAAACACACGCATACACAATGCAATCCTACACGCTAAAGTATCATTGAGTTTGATGGGCTCTACTCTCAAACAAGCTTAAGGGTGCAAGCCTATGCACATTTAACTGGGGGTAATTGCCATTGAATTCAAAGAGGCTTACTTCTGAGTATATATATCACAGCACTGAACATGTCTCTAGTCTAGCCCTTTTACTTACAGAGAGGAAAAAATGCAGAATGCATTCTACCCAGTTACTCGGTGTGAAGTGAACCTTCTGTTATTCTGGCTAAAGATAGACGAATCTCTCAATTTCAGTTCTGCTCAGTTTCTCAGTTTCCCAACATTTTGTTTCATCCCATTTTGACATCAAGGTTGATTCCCCCCCCCTAAAAAGTCTGCACAAACTTATATGTTTTGTGTGATTTCTTGTAATATGCACATTTATGTACAAACTTTCCCAAATATACACGCTTTCCCAAATATATTTTGCAAGCAATTTCCCCGACTGTAAAGCAGTTTTTTTGCACTCTTTTGCCTATTAGCCATATTTTTGTGCACAGTTTACCCTCTTATGCCCATTTTGGTGCATATTTTTTGATCTGCAAACTGCATGGCAAAATTCAGAAACTAGGGCTGTGCACCGCTTCAGACTGAATCCCCAAATCCGAGGCAGTACTGGATCAGCTTGAGGTGCCCTGAGGCCAAAGCAGATCAGCACCAAAGTCTCAGGGCACCTCAGGCCAGTTTGGGGAGGTCTTGGGCCACTCCCCCACCCCCGCCCGCCTGCCTGCCTGGGAAAGCTGGTGCAAGACTGGCTGTGAGTCCAGGTGAGTCACTGGACTCACCTCCCTCCCTGCCCTTCCTGGTCACCTCCCACTGTGCCGCTGTAGTTTGTGGCCATAGATATATTAAAAACAAAGAACCCCTGTGGTAACTTTAAATTGTGGCTCGGCTCTCAGGGAGGAGGATGTGATTTAAAGGTAAATCCCGGTGGCAGTGACTCATTGTGGGGGATCGGGGGAGGGGGCTGCATGGAGTGGGAAGTCAGGAGTCCAATGGACTACAGGTCAGCCTTGCACCCAGCTTTCCTGTGTTTCAGCCACACGGCCAGCACTCAGGAACCCACAAGGCCAACCCACTTCAGGAGGGGCAACCTCACTTCAGCTTTGGTGGTGAGGTGGGCTCCCTCAAAGTTCCCTGTGTCAAATTGGAGCCATTTTGGAGGCTCCAAAATGGCCTCTAAGGGAAGTCTGGGGGTGTTGTGCACAGCCCTATGAGAAAAGTGTGACTATAACCATATAACTGCATTCCAGTTCATGTGTACATTCAGGAGCTCTGACTTTGGTAAGTTAGCAATAAAATGTGAACCCCAAAATTTTCTCATCCATCCCCTGTTCTGGCCAATACATGCAAAAGCACTTGAACAATTTTTCAGTGCTATGTCAATATTATTAAAATTGCTAAGATTGCAATCCTATGACCACTAGACAGAGCCTGTGAGGGCCATAGGATAGTTCAGATTCCTGGATCTGAGGTTGGAGGCATTACTCTGACCTCAGACCCAGGAGTTCAAACTCCCTGCCCCCCTCACAGCTGCCAAGGAGGGAATCATACCAGCTGCTTCTCTGACATTGCAGAAATAACCCTGGAGGGAAGGGAAAGGGGCATTCCCATGAGCGGGAAGGAGAGGAGACTGGGGAGGCAACTGTACAAGGAGTCCTCTGGCCTCCTTTCCTCCCCCTCCCCAGGGTCTCAGCTAGACAGGTGAAAACACCCATTGGGCTAAAATGCAGAGCAGGAAGAGCAGCAAAGGCAAGGAGCTCCTCCATCACACCTCCCGCTCTGCATACTCATAAGGGTAGATCCCATAGGATTGCACCCTAGGAGATGAATCATTATGATCCTGGGATTGTGTCCTGGAGGCCACAGGATTTTTCAAAGTCCCCCTGCTGAGGCTATAGACACTGAGGCCCAGAGGCCCATCTAGAAGATAAAATAAAAGGAGGAAGGAGAGGCAAAAATCATCTTTGTCACTCCTCTCACCCTGCTCCTCCTTCCTTATTAGCAGCACCCTGGCAGGGCATAAAACACTCGGAAGTGAATATATTAACACTGCTCTTCTGTACATGTTGACTTAGAAGTTTTGCCCATTTACTCCCATGTGTGTGTGTCAGTACATTTATGTGTGTCAGTGTATGTGTGCATGTGTGTCAGTACATTCCTTTGCTTTCAGGTATAAATAATGAACATGCAGTTAAATGTTATGCAGGGGAAGACCATCAGACTTGAGACATTACTTGGGAACTTCCGAGATGCATCATTCTTGCTGGCTGCTGCTGGAAGCCCAATTGAGGTTGCTAGATAGTAATTTGATCTCCAAGGCCATTTTCTCTAAATGCCACCTGTTACACACACAGGGCCAGCTAGATGGGTGGGACTGAGTTAGGCACTGGGAACATTTTGGGATAAGCTTGGCCGTCTACAAAAGGGAAAGGCTCCATTTGAATGAGAATGGAACCAGACTGCTGGTGCTTAGCATCAAACAATTGGCAGAGCAGCTTTTGAACTGACTTCAGGAGAAGCGTCCAGCTTGGGAATGGGGACAGGGGAGAAGGGGAAGGGAACTGATTGCTGAAATGATGATGGGATAAAAATAGGTCACAGTAGATTGTGATAGCCAAAGGGCCATAAGGAACAATGCACATGGATGAAAATGGAGAGGGATAGTAGATGCTTCTTTGCTAATGCTAATCTTTCCTAGCCAAGATAAGAGAGTTGGATTGGCTGACCACATGAAAAGGAGGACAGGGCTCATGTAACTTTAACAGTTGTAGAGAAAAGGGAATTTCAGCCGGTGTCATTTGTATGCAATTAGTTCCTGGTGAAATTCCCTCTTCATCACAACAGTTAAAGTTGCAGGCACTATACTAGAGTGACCATATACAAAAGAAGGCAGGGCCCCTGCAACTTTAACTGTTGTGATGAAGAGGGAATTTCACCAGGAACTAATTGCATACAAATGACACTGGCTGAAATTCCCTTTTCTCTACAACTATTAAAGTTACATGAGCCCTGTCCTCCTTTTCATATGGTCAGCCTGGAGTTGGAGTGCTTGGTTTTAAAGAAAGATATAGATATAGGGGGCATAATGGAAGCCAGGTGGAATGGAGAGAACAAGAGATGACTCTATAAGAGGGACAGGGAAGGGCGAACTGTGGGTAGCATGACATTGTCTTCATCAAAGCAGGTATAGTGCCAAACAAAGTAGAACTCTCAAAAGGGGCAGACTACTCCACAGAACCACTGGGGGGTGACAAATTTAGTGCTGGGGACACACTACTGACCCCCTCACTAGAATGCTGGTTGATCTTGAGAAGGAGAATGAAATATGAAGGCATCTCAAACAATGGGTTACTTCAATTACCCTCACATATCTTCCTTCCATTGGGAAAAATGGGAGGGGGGAGTTTCAAAAACAGAAACAGCTCTAAGCAGCACAATAAAAAGGAAAAAAATGCTGCCCTGCTGGCCCAGGCTTGTAGGACAAAGGAAATTGGTTCCTCCACATCAGTTTCTTCTCCTCCTTTCCCCATGAGATTTGTCTACCAGGCTACAATCCTATACACACTTATCTGGGTTAAGCCCCATTGAATATGATGGGTCTTGCTTCTGTCTAGACTTGCATAGGATTACACTGTAAATGAAGTATTTACAGTTAAAAAGAGGAAGAGTGATTCTGCTGTGCATGACCATCAGCCCAACCTCCAGCAGAATAAGCATAGGCATCAATGCTTCCCCAGGTGATGTCAGGAAGCAAGGAAGTTCATTGGGAAGCAGGCATCCTCTGAGAATGCACTAGGTGCAACCCCCAAACCTTCTGGGATTTGGTAAATTAATAGTCTAAATAAGGCTGCAAACTGGTGCCCACATATCTAGGAGTTAGTCCCATTTAACCAATGGGACTTCTGAGTAGACATGTATAAAACTGCACTGTATTTGCGTGAGGACAATCAGGTGACCCTGTCAGTATCCTTCAGGAAACCACACTCATAAAATCTCTGGTCACTGAATAGCTAGCACTGCATCCTTTCAAAGTGTCAGCTCTGCTGTTTCCTTACAACAACAATTATTTGTATTCAAGGCTTATTTCGCTTTCACAACAACAGTAGAAAGCAATTTTATTGCCTCTTTGGTAGCAAAGCCAGTCCTGAGATTCCTTAATATTTTTGGCTCTTCTCCATCCCAATCTCACCTGCCCAGCTCTGCATCCCGAAGCATTGGTCTCTGTGAATGCAAGTTATGCACATGTTTGGGTTATGTCTTCTTTCATCACCAAGAGTGCTCAGTTTGATTTTTCTTCTTCTTTGTATTTTGAAAAGAGGTCAGTTCTTTCCAAAGAGCTCCCTTGGGATCTTTCAATTCACTAAAACCACTGAATAATGTTTGTAACTAATTACAAATGTAAATATTTAAAAGGAATGAACTTTGTGTAAACAGTGCCGCAGATATGCTGGACAAAATGATGCTCTGTTAAACTGATGCAAATTCAAAATAACCTCATTGATTCAAGTGGTCGTAATACTGAATCATATTGCTATAAATCGTGGTGCCCTATGATTTATTTATGGTCTTCACACCATGTTCCGGGGAACCCTTGGAAGGTGATGAGGGGTTCCTCAGTGAGAATATAATGTTCCTAGATGAAAGGATCCATACTGGTAGATAGGTTTCCCTGAAAAGACAAATTGCTCAACCACAAATCATTTTCCCTGTAATGTTGTGTTTTAGGGCATACACTGAATTTATGTCATGCAATGATGAGGCCCAATAGGTCTGGCTAGCACCCCAAGTGCTAGCCTAGAATATATTCCAGAATCTTCTGTAACATGCAAAAGTTCCACAGCAGATGTGGGCCATACTGTCCAGTGGGCCAGAAGTTGCCCAACAACATCTGGAGGGCCCTGCTTTAATGATTTAATGTCTAAGTCCAAACAAATGAATATTTCAGAAATGGAATAACAAAATTATTTGTTTTCTTGCATACCCCTAATACAGGGTTAGGCAACTTGTAGCTAGGCAGGGTTGTATGGACCCAGAAAGGCCCACCATGCGAGTGCTCACACACCTCGCACATGCAGCCTGCCCCCATGAATAAGGCCATGAGCGCTCGCAGGGTTCACAAGAGTTCAGCAGCCACATGCCTGGGTTTGGCCTTTCCCCCCCCCCCCATTAATGATGGCCACCACTAATGCAGCAGGAGAAATACATAACTTCCCAGAGCCTCCGGAAAGAAAGTGCACATCCCCCCCACCAATGGGTGCCTTAAAGGTCCTATTAACACTTGCTTTAATAGGGTTGGCTGACCATATGAAAAGGAGGACAGGGCTCATGTAACTTTAACAGTTGTAGAG
The DNA here is from genome assembly GCA_029215795.1 of Anniella stebbinsi. Classification (NCBI taxonomy): domain Eukaryota; kingdom Metazoa; phylum Chordata; class Lepidosauria; order Squamata; family Anniellidae; genus Anniella; species Anniella stebbinsi. Next base: position 34,122,803 of record JARDYH010000005.1, read on the forward strand.
AAAAGGGAATTCCAGCCAGTGTCATTTGTATGCAATTAGTTCCTGGTGAAATTCCCTCTTCATCACAACAGTTAAAGTTGCAGGGGCCCTGCCTTCTTTTGTATACGGTCACTCTAGTATAATGCCTGCAACTTTAACTGTTGTGATGAAGAGGGAATTTCACCAGGAACTAATTGCATACAAATGACACTGGCTGAAATTCCCTTTTCCCTAATACTGTTAAAGTTACATGAGCCCTGTCCTCCTTTTCATATGGTCAGCCTATAATAGGGCCTATAAGGCCCCATTGGCAGGGATAGGGGAGAAACATGCGATTGGCCCAACGCTGGGGAAATCCCCAGTGGGGCCTTAAAGGCGGCTGCCATTAATGTAGCCGGGGAGGGGAAGGGTGCAACCTGGAGGCGTGCCAGAATCTACCAAGTTGCAAGACAGGCTGTGCAGGCCAGGGGAGGTCTGCAAACTTGGCTTGGGGGGCCAAGCCAAGGGGAACTCGCCAGGCTTCGATACCAGGACAGACTCTCATTGAATCCCTACTTGTGGCCCTCCAGATATTTTGACCTACAACTTCAGTGATCCCTCATCATTGGCTAAGCTGGCAAGGGCTGATGGGAGTTATAGGCCAAAACATTGGGAGGATCACAAGTTTCCCACCCCTGCTCTAATGCAAACTACTGCCTTACACATAATGATACATAATGTTCATTTTTTTTTATTTGCAAAACTAGGAAAGTCAAAATCATATGCTACTACTTGTCCAAACAGAATTGCTATAAAAACTGACATTGTGAATTGTTTTTCTTCTACAAGGAAGGCAGTATCGGCTCCGGCATTTTTGAAGCTGTTTTGCAGTATTTGCTGGAATTTAGTATCATGACATTTCTGGGAAATTCTCCGTTTCGGGAACCAGTCAGTGAATTATATTGCTTCAGTCAATTGCTAGACCAGATTAGACAAATATAATAATTCTTTCTTGCTCTGCACTGAACAAATCTCCGCCTTTCCCAGAACAGCCTTCTAATTGCTCCGTTTATCATTTTTTTTCTCTTTTGGTTTCAGAGGGCTCTATTTAGCTGTGATCTTCTACTATAAAGACAACATGTTAGTAACCAATGAGGATCAGATCCCGATTGTGGAGATAGATGACTCTCACACCAGTTCCATTATGCAAGATTTTCTCTGGTTCACAAAGGTACAGTAGGAGCGCTTCATCTTCTCACTGGACTGAAGGGTCACTGCAGAGGGGTCATTATGACGAGGCTGCTCCACACAGTCCATTTCCTTTATACATAAACAACCCTGCCTCCTCCTCGGCCACATACATTTCCATGTCGTGTAGGGATGGCCCCCGGCTGGTCCCTGTGAGTCCAGATGTCACACAGGGACTCCTGGGAGCAGGGCGGGTTGGCCACGGGATTTGCCAGGAATAAGGGAAACCTGGAAAATCCAATTGTTCTGTGGTCCTGGGAACTTCCCGGGACCACGGAAGATATGGCCGCCGGTCCTGGGTACTGCCGCACTTATGCGCGAGTAGGCACAGCAGCACAAATGGGCATGGAGCCACACCGCGCAGCTCCGTGCCCATCAGGGGAGGGGGTGGCACCAGCTTTGTCACCCCCAGGAGGGATGGGGCCTGCGCACATGAGGTTTTTTTTGTTGTTGTTGTTTTATAGTACTTACAGTTTACAGAGGAGCACTCCTGTGCTCTTCCTGGGTTAAAAGAAAAAATGGCGACCGTGACATGCGTCGACCTGGGAGGAGCCTGGGTTGTTGCAAAATTACTCGTGAATTAACGCGATGTTCCCAAAAGCAGGCACTACCGGGATCCTCACCCCTCCACCCCTCTCCACCAGTCTAGTGTAGAAAGGGCCGGAGACATTATGAACCGGGCCATATACAATTTAGGATGAGGAACCCATGGTGTTCCAGGTGTTATTGGACTCCAGCTCCCAAAAGCCCCAGCCAGCATGTCTAGTGTTCAGGAGTAATGGGAGCTGTAGTCCAACAAGATTTGGAAGGCCGCAGGGAAGCCAAAGGGGAAACAGAGAAGAGGAGCAATGGGATGGCCATGGAAGAGCCAGAAAGTGGGACAGTTTTCTCCAGCTGCATCTCAAGCTGAAAGATGTTAGAGAGCTAGGTAGAGTACTTGATCCGATTCATGTGGAAGAAGTGACAGCAGGGAAAGGGTCACAAAGCCACTATGGTATGATGCTTGGTACCAAACTGGACATCACAGAGGCAGATCCAGGTGTTCAAACCCAGTTGTGCTACAGTTTCATAGAAAGCATGTCTGCAGTGGAGTCTGATTTATGGAGCAAAAGTGCCTTGCTTCCTTGCAGTCCTTCTATCCAGGCAGTTTTCTCTCATCTGGGCTCACATTCAGTATGGACTCCTTCAGATGGGCATATTGTTGTGTAACCGTCATTGTTTGGTCACCGGTTTTCCTGCAACCTTTACACAATGCAGTTGCCATGCAGCTGTTGTCTCGCATCTCTCCCCCTTTTCCTGGGTTATTTTGGAATGGGGGAAATGCAGTATTTTTTGGAGTCATGCAATGAAACCGCCATTGTCTCTCTGTGTATTTCTCCCATTGCGCTACGTCCTGCTTTGTGTTGGGTGGTGCGGTGCTGACGTCACCACTAATGAGGACAAGCTCCTCCGTCGCCTCCTTTGACCTGGTTGTCGGGAAAAGGATTTCAGGTGATGAAGTGTGGGGAGGCAAGCCTCAGAATGGGGCAGGGTTCAACTCCCCTCACCCATATGCCCCCTTTGCTCCTTAAATCAGACCCTCCCCTCCACACTCACTTTCTAGGTGATTGAAGCAGAACTAGGCTTAAAACACAGGGGCCTGCTGTTGCCCCAAGTCCCGAGGGCATAAAAGAGCAGGGGAAAGAGTTGGAAGGGAGGATAATTTGGGAGATTTGGAGGCAGAACATAGGACCACAGAGGATGGTCCTGAAGCAAAATCCAAAACCCCTTCCTAGACTGAGGCCAAAAGAAGGGAAAGTGGGAATGGAGGCAATGCTTCCTCAGTATCTTCATATATGGGTCTAGCCAGCAGCAATTGCTACGATGGTTTGCTAATATTCTAACAATGGAATCCATGCTTGCATCAGCTCTACTTTCCCATAACTGTTCCTAGAAAGCAACCTTGTCCATTCATTGTCCTTATAAAGTAGTTTTGATTACTCCAGGATTTAACTGAGGGACATCCTTTTTTCTTCTAATAATAATAATAATTCCTTGGGCGGCAAGGGTAAAAATGTTCCTTGAGAGTATTTCATTGTTTAAATTATGACATGGAAATAGACCTGGGGTTGGTATTAGCTCAAACGTCATCGTAAAAAAGCCACAAAGGAAAGAGCCTCAGCAGGTGGCCAGACATTTGTTTGGGGCGTTTGATCCCTCCGTGTTGCTTCTGGGCCTCAGTGACCATTTTTATATGATGGTGTACAGATGGATTGTGAGAGAGATGTGCTGTTTATGGTGGTTAGATGCAACGTCTCTCTGATCGCTTCTTAACTACCGTCAACACGCTGCCACCCACAGAAATGAGAAAGGAACAACAGCTACTTTTTCAGAAAATAAATCCATCCTCTTTCTTCTCGACCCTACCCCAATTTGCAGCTGTCTTGTATGTGGGATGATATCAGATGGCTGAGGCAGAACATGTCTGTCTCCACGTCCTCCTCCACAGCACTTCAAGCCCGGCAGAAAATGCTCTCTGCAACAGCCCAGTTACAGGTGAGTGGCATTGCACACTTTCGGTAGCAGGTTTTGGTAAGTTTATGGCCTCAGAGGGAAGGAGCTGCCAGCTGTCATCTGCTTCAGCACTTCACACTGGCTGGTCCTTTGGGGAAGAATTATCATCTGCTATGAATGAAGCAGCACAGCCTGACACCCCAGCCAGAGCTAACAGGTCATCAATAAACTGTGAAGTAGGAAGAAAGAAGCCAGGGAGAAATTCCATGAGACACAGCAAATAAAGAGCAGTTTGCCCAGCACTATAGATTGAGAAAGCACATAAGCCTGTTGGTGGAGGCACATGCTTAACATAGGTGAATGACGGCCAGCTGGTGCTCTGTGGGCTGAATATGGCTCATATCCCTCTTCTCAGCTTCTGGTCTGTGGCAGGACCTGCACAAATCAAGAAAAACCCAGAAAACTATGGAACAGCATAGAGGCTTCTAGGGCATCCTCTCATTTTGTTCTTCGAAGACCATCTTGTAGGCATGCTCTCCATTTTTATGGCTTCCCCCCACCTCTTGATGTCATGATGGTGGAGGTGCTCTGCCCTTCAAGCACCTTGGCAAGAGAGAGGATCTAATCCCAAGATGGTCTGAAGACGTTTGCCATCAATGTCTAGGCTATCGTCCATTAAAAAGAAGCTTCTACTGGAGCCAGGAATCCCAAAGGATACTCCGCTACTTCCTGGGTGCTTTGAAAACAGCAACAACATAACAAGTCTTCTTCTTGGTAGTGGTAACTCCTTCCACAAATGGGGGCAGCTCTAGAACTGAGGGAGGCAGAATGGGATACACATTATTGTAAGAATTTGTTGTTGTTGTCGTTGTTGTTTTTCATGGTGTATTGATCTGAGGCCCTGGAACTCTTAAAAACTAAGAATCGGGGTGCAGGGTAAGCTTAGCAGATGTTCAGGCTTACTGTTCAGGTTCTTTCCCTCTATACAATGACGACCAAGCTCTCCGTTCGTTCCTCTAGAAAACCTTCTGTCCTCCCCAGTCTAGTATAGGTCCTGGAATGGATTAACCTGTGACTAACCCAGGACATTTTGAAATACTGGCTTGGATCAAGGAATGGATCAGTCACAAAGATTACAGAGGGGACAAGGTAGTTGCATCCTGAACCTGGAACCTGAGGAATATCGGGCAAGGATTCAGCCTGCATGACCTGGAACAAACCCCTCCAGATCAGACTTGCTCACTGGTCTGAGCAGCAAGCAAGTTTTATTGCTCTTTCTTTTCTTTTTGGTGACAGATCATGTTTGCCCTGCCTCATATCTGCCTCCCCATCCCCCCTCCTATAACCTTTGAGGAGCTGGGTCTGGTAATAGTTTGCATGGAACGGGTGCTGATAATTTTCACAGCATTTTCACAGAGCTCTACATTACAAGATGGCCCAACAATTGAAAACTGCAGCCTTGTATGTCAAGTGCCCCCCCCCCCCCACTGCCACTTGGCAATATGTATGCAAGATTACCCATGGTCTGATTTCATCACTTTGCTTTTTTTCTCTGCTGCCACCAGCAGCAGCCAAAGATGTGGAGCAGAGGATGAGAACACAGACAATGTTATTATTTGAGCCCATTTTACAGAAGAGGATGCTGATGAAGATGCTGATTTTGGTTGATTTTGTTTCACAGAACATAGTATGATTCCTCCCTGATGCTAAATTGGTTGCAAATTTATATCTATACAAGCTCCATAGAGCAGCCTTCCCCAACCTGTGGCCCCAAGACGTTTTGGTCAACAACTCTCATCAGTCCCAGCAAGGATGGCCAATAGTCAGGGATGATGGGGGTTGTAGTCCAAAATATCTGGAGGGCATCAGGTTGAGGAAGACCACCTTAGACATTAAGGTGGATTATAATGCTAAATATTATATATCAAGTATGGCATCCATCATGTGAAAAATGAATGCCACAGCAAACCTCACCTTTAAAATCCCATATTCGCTGAGCACACGTGCTGAATATGTCCAGCCGCATATCAAACCTGAATTACGCAATTCCTGTTTTGGGTTGTTACCCCTATGGCAAAAGAAACAGATTGCTAATCATTTTCTTGCAAACTCTGTATGGTTTTTTTTAAAAAAAAAATGTCTGTCTGACTCTGAGCAAATCTTTACAGGCAGCAAAAGAGAAGAGGGCCCGTAAGGATACAGAACACCTACTGTGTGCGTTGGATGGGGATGCCTAAAGCTAAAATAGCTACTTAAAGCCACTTCTAAATGGCAGTCACTGTGCTAGCTGTTCTGGAGTGCTCCGGTTATAAACATTTTTAATAATGCTGTTTCAGAAGTAAATAGTGTCTGTAGATAAAGTCAGCTCAGGGTGGCTTTATCTATCAGATGAGAATGTCATTAAGGTTAATGTACAGCCCCTTTGCTTTCATACATGTACAATGTGCCACATTGTCAATTCAGGTTTTCCTTTTAAACAACTCCCACCCCTTGCTAGCTTACTGTAGATCTTTTGAAAGCTTCCAAAGTTAGGAGCATATTTAAAACGCCAGGGATTTTTCTTTGAGACATCTGGGCATCTCTTCAGGAGTTGATTGCAGTGAAATCAACATGCTGGCCCTTATAAGGCTGTGCCTTTCTGAAGGAGAAGAAAAGCTGTGCTCGATCAGGCCAGGAGTCCACCTAGTCTCACGTCCTGTTTCCAGTGGTGGGCAGCCAGATTGCTCCAGGATATTAATAGGGCATGATCTGGCAAGAGGTTCCCCTGGACAAGCCCCATCGAAATGTAATGATATATTGTCTTATAAAGACAGAGGTTTGATCTCATGCATGGTAAGTGCTGCAAGATTTGTTGATGGCAAGTAACCATGCTGGGAGCCTTTTTTGACTAAGGAGCAGGATTAAATGCTTTCAATAAATAAGTAAATAAACATTGAGAGCCAACAAACATCCATCTGTTCAAGAATGGCCGGGTAAAATACGGGACTATGCTTTGTGCATGTCAAAGAACAAAGAGAGAGATTGGGCAATTATTTACAACTTTTGTCATATTTTAGAATTCTGCAGTTTAACATGTAACAGCAACAACAACAACAAATAAATGGGAGCTGCCCAACAGTATTTCCCACTTCTTCTTCTTCTTCTTCTTCTTCTTCTTCTTCTTCTTCTTCTTCTTTCCATTTATATACCACCCCATAGCTGAAGCTCTCTGGGCGGTTTACAAAAATTGAAAACACCGAACACTTAAAAACCAATATACAAAATGTAAAACCATTAAAGCCTAAAAACAAACTATGTATCATTTAAAACTGTCCAGGGGTCAGTTAAAAAGCTCAACATATGCTGTTAAATGCCTGGGAGAAGATAAAAGTCTTTGCCTGGCGCTGAAAAGATGACTGTGTTGGCGCCAGGCAAGCCTCATCATGGAGATCATTCCATAATTGGGGGGGGGGGCCACCACTGAAAAGGCCTTCTCCCTTGTTGCCATCCTCCGAACTTCCCTTGGAGTAGGGACCTTGGATGTTGATCGTAGTGTATGGGTAGGTTCATGTGGGGAGAGGTGTTCCATCAGGTATTGTGGTCACAAGCAAGCGGGCCAGTGTCGGTCTTATATATTCAAACCTTCTGGTTCCTGATTTCATATTATTTTGCCTGTAGGTTAATATTGTCTTGTCATCTTCTTAAAGTGTTCCCCACCCACCCTTTTAGCTTTCATTTATTTTTCCAGATTGTTTTTCTGTCCTGGGAATTATTCCTTGTCTTGTAGTTTTCAGAAACACATATTGCTGTTGCGTATATGTTTTCTAGAGAAATTGGTCATTATTTGTTTCAAACAACTCTAGCGAACAGTATCTCTCAAACATTCCTGAAATTTTGATGCCCTTTTCACCAAAGAAAACTGAAACTGAAATACATTACTGATGCTCAAGGAAACAATCCCAGTAGTGCTTAAGGCCAGAGAAGGTTCCATACATGTGATGAATTATTAAGAGGCTAACATGTGTACCAACTCTATAAGCCATTCATCTATATTCTACCCAGCCGTCCAACAGAATTTTTCCTTAGCTCCACTGATGGATACACAGAGGGGGTTTCAAATGATCTCCATATTGGATTAATTCTCCTTACTTTGAAGTAAGTGCTAAAACTCCCATTACCATCTGCGAGAAGAGATCTAAGTCCATGGATGTGATCCAGTTCCATAAAAAACTCAATGGGAGTGTTGCCATTGATTTCAGTTGTGATGTGATTTACAGCCTATGCCAGACTGGGTTCCCTCCACCGCCCCTTTTTTCATTTAAGTTTGTCAATTGGCTTTCAAAAGTAGAGCAGAATGAAACATTTCCATCCCTTTCTGCCTGATGCCATAGGAGGGGGCACAGCTCAGTGGTAGAGCACATTACTTTGTGTGCAGAAGAGCCCATGTTCAACGGCATCTCAGATTGCAGTAGGAGTCGGAAAGAATGCCTTGAATCCTGGAGAGCTGTGGCCCCCATTCAAAGCAGACAATGCTGGGCTCTATAAACCAGTGACCAAATACAGTATAAAGCATCATCATTAGTATATATATGGTGTAGTGCTTTTTCCCATAGGGTCATGATCCATATGCCCTCCTTTATTATTGCCTCTCCAAAATCTTCTGTTTCTTCTTTCCGTGTGTGTGTGTGTGTGTGTGTGTGTGTGTGTGTGTATTCTTGACCATATTGACAGGACAGAATATATTTGAGACAAGCACAACAATCGGTCTGTGATTGAAATATATATACACATTCACCAGGAGTGATGTAGCCAGCCACTCATGTTTGGGATTTGCCATCCTGTGAAAGCTGGAGAGGCTCCAAATTGATTTTAGAGAGATTTTAAAGCTCCAGCTGTTATGCTGTCTATAACAGGCCAGCTGCTGTGGTAGTTTATTTATTTGTTTTAGAATATGTATTTGCTGCTTCCCATTTCTACCCCATCCCACCTCCACCTGAAGTGGATTACAGCAAAACAATATATCTTTATAAAGCACAGCAACTTTTGGGCAAGTTAACGGTTGGGAAAAGCCAGGCTAGACAAGTAATCATCAAAAGCACACGGACCTCAGTGCCTGACATATCGTAGAGGGGGTGTCCTTCCAGAGGAAGGGTGCCACCACAGAGCTAGGCTGTTGCCTTGTTGCTGTGAGCTGGGACTCTGCAGGATGTGACACGGACGAGATTAGAAGAGCTCTACTGTTTCTCCCCACCCTTTGTCTCCTAATATATGAAGATGTGTGCACCAATATTTGTGTAACTGAGGTAATAATGATGTATTTTGTTGTCTTCAATCCACAACCCCACCCTGCACACAGAATCTGCTGGGTATGCACAACTTGGGCAGAGTCTATTACGAACCAATCAAGGACCGGCATGGCAATATTATCATAGTTACAATAAGAGAAGTGGAGACTCTCTATTCCTTTTTTAATGGCAAATGGATGCAGATATCCAAGCTACAAAGCCAGAGAAAATCGCTTTCAACTCCAGAGGAGCCGACAGCATTAGACATCTTGCTCATCACAATCCAGGTATCTCTGTTGTTCTTTACATATGTAAAACTGGTCAGATAACCAAACATTCCTTCTGATAAAGGTGCTTGAAAGTTTGGGACCCACCAAGCTATATGCAGCCTGCATCATCCACTTACAGCAGCCTACAAGGAGCTTGATAAAATTCCAGCTTTGGAAGCTGATCCAAATGAAATAATTGGAAAACTATCCTTAGGACCTTGATGGACAATTCTGTCTTTCAAAAAACCAAAACACTATAGGACACATAGACTAGAACATGGGTTGGATCCAGACCAAGGTAGTTGAACTTAGTTCCCTTGGAAATCAATGGGCTTTAAATTAAATCATGACTAACTTATCCCATTGATTTCAATGGGACCTAAGTTCAACTAATAGTGTAGATCCAAGCAAATCAGAAATCTTTGCAGAATTGACATCCCAGGAAATCCAAGCAAACAAACAGGTCCAGAATTCCAGGCAAAAAATTAGATAGAAACAGATCCAGCCCAATAGGAGGAGCAAATAGGAAAGCAAGCAGATCAGACAAATCAGGTACACTTCTGGTGGGGAAGGTGTGGCCCTCCAGATGTTGTTAGATTGCAACTCCCAGCTTGGCCAGTGGTGAGAGCTGATGGGAGCTGCAGCCTAACAACATCTGGAAGGTCACATGTTCCCCATCCCTGAGTTAGATTCCAGATGAGCCAGTTAAACATCAGAAGTTTGGAAACTAGCAACTAGTCAAGAAGCCATTAAGATCAATCAATGGGTTCAATCTAGATATATCATGATCTTATGTCTCTTTCATCTTCCGCTCCTGCCTCTCACATTTCTTAGCATGAAATGCTAAAGTAGAAGTGCAGGAAAACCTTATATGCAGGCAAGCCCTGACACCAGAAACCAGGGATGGATGGATGGATGGGTGTATCTGTCAATGTCAGTCTGCTTTATTTTATTTTATTTTATTTTATTGAGATCAAGCCCCTTCTGTCCTGCTTCCACATGAGACTGTGATTGTTTTTCCCAAAACTCTGTATAGAAATTTGGAGGCATGATTATAATGTATGCATTTTTAAACCTATACATTTTTGGACACATGCACCCATTGACTAAACCATGTTTGTGAACATTTTGGAAATGTACACATTTTTCTTTGAACGTTTGTGTGCAAGTTTTTATTTTCATTTTGCAGAACACATTGCTAGCCAGGAAACGTACAGATTTCTGACTGCAAATTGTCTTTAGGTCCGAGAGGTACAAATTGGATAATCTGAAAAAACAAAAACAAAAAATCTTGACAGAGCGAATTTCTCACACATCCCTATAGAAACAGAACAACTCCCTGGCTTAAGCTGAATCCTGCTTCTGTGTCACTCCTACCCAGTGATTCATATTAACTACTCCAAACATTTATGTCACTAAGCCAGTTAACTCCAAAGGGGCTCAAGAGAAGCCAGTTGAACTAACAGAAGTGCTGAAAATCAACGGTTAATAGTACCTTCTCATTTGGTTTTTGTTTTTTGTTTTTATCATTTCAAAGATACGTGATATTGCACTCTAGACTAGGCTAGACTTGAGGCATTAAAAATCCATTACAGGTATGAAAAAAGAGGGTAGTGAAGAACACTATATTTCTATAGAAGGAAATCCCAAATACAGGTCTGATCAAGTTTCCACCACGTCCCTGGTGGAAAAAGGTTCCCCTAATGGTTTGTGCATTCCTATCAAATGTCCAGCCCTTCTTGGCTTACTCGTTGAATCATCAAATTGGTATTTAGTTCACGAAATGCTCATGACAATGAAGATCTAATTCCACTGCTTGGAGCCATGCATAGCAATGGCAGATGGTTCCAGTAGTGAAGGCATGGGGCCAGGTTCCTTAATCCTCATCCTCCCCAGTGGCATGCAGTCAGTTTCATTTATTAGGGTAATCTTTAAGGAATAGTGTGTGTGTGTGTGTGTGTGTGTGTGTGTATATATATATATATATGTATATATTGCCCTGTTAATGTCTTCTTTATATTGCTTTATAGATGTTAGTTAAGTGCAGACGGTGCCAGTCCTCTTGGAGAGCTCTTTCTGATCATAAAGATCTTTGTGTTGGCAAACGGAAAGTGGCTCAAGATGACTAATTTTATTCTAGCAGTAAAGTTCTTCAGCCAACTGGGCAGGTGCACCCAGGACTTTCCCTGACATCAGCACACATGGACCAATTGCATTAAGGAGTGAGCTGCACTGTTCATTCAATCACAATACTTCCTGAAGTATGCTGAGCACTCCAGCCTCAGCTTTTGGGGGATTGGCAGAGTGGGCCCTTGAGAATACCAGCAGCAAGGATGGATGGGAAATTTTATTTGCATAGTTTTGCAAAAGCCTACCTTTCAGGTAGGCTGGGTCAGATAGCTGTTATTCAGTAGATATGCATCTTATTCCAGATCATTTTAGTTCTTGATTGATACCTGATGCAGCTCACCATTGACACTTCCAGACCACTTCCACTGGGTGGCATCAAAGACCCATGCACTAACTTGGCTGCCACCTCCTGGCATCATTACCAAGTGGCATCAGAAGAAAGGTCCATGTACTAACTTGGTTGCCACCTCCTGCCACCACCACTGAGTGGCCCTAGAGGAGAAGCCCATGCATTAACTTGGCTGGTACTATGTAACAATGAAGCACAGGTGGAGGGCCCAGTTTGTACGATGCGGGCATTTTAACCTTAATAATAATAATAATAATAATAATAATAATAATAATAATTTATTTCTTACCCGCCTCTCCATCTACACAAAGGCCTTTAGTAGCATCTGCAGGTCAATAGATTTGAGCATATCTTCAGAGGTTTGAAAACCTGAAGTAAAGAAAATCTGGCAGTAAATCTAAGTAAATCAACTATTCCTATCTCTACAGAGCCATTTATGCTTAATTTCAGATCATTTGGGTGGAGTTTGGGGCAAGTAATAAATAGAAACAGTTTTAATTCTCAAAGCAGAAAAGGATGCAAACTGCACAGCATAGGGCATCCAGCAAGGCAAGTGAATGACACCTGGGCCATATCTACACCAAACAGGATATAACACTTTGAAAGTGGTTTGAAGATGGTATATGGAGTGTGTCCTGGGCCCCAACAGTTGTCGATACCATTATAAACCATTATAAAGCAGTAGTGTAGATCCTGCCTTAATTAAATATAAATAGTCCCACTTTGAAAATTAGGGTATTGTTTACCACCTACCTGTCTTTGAGGACACCAGCTGAGGATGGACTTCAGGTGCCAGCATGTTTAAGGGCAAGTCCTGCCATCTAGATCTGTGCTAGAGCTGCTGGGTCACAATGCCTTTTAAGGCAAAACTAATTTGACCTTAAGCTTGCCCTCTTCTCTGTTCCATAGCCCACCATTCATTTTTGAAATACGCATTGAGTTGTGAGAAAAGCAGGGATGGATGAATCTGTCCCTTTTAGTTTGTCTCAGTTTTATATTTGTCCAATGTAAAGTTTGATTTGTCTCGAATTCTGAGAATTTCTCCAGTCTTCACTTTAGTTCGTCCTGAATTTTGAAAATGTCTTTTTTTTAAGTTTGCATGAAAATTCGTATGCATGTTTGTGTACATTTTTCCTAATATATGCATTTTTGCCTATCATATACATTTTTTGCAAGCTCGTTTCCTAATATAATGCACTTTTAACAACATTTCCACCGACAGATTCATTTTTTGTACATTGTTTCTGAATGGAGAACTCCATTGCAAAATTCAGAGAAATGCGAATTTCAAAGGACAACTGAGTTTCAGTTTACGTAGTGTCTCGAAAGTGTGAAATTGGGTAAATCTGGATTAAAAGGCAAATGAAAAAAGTTCCCCATCTCTAGTGAAAAGTCACTGAGAAATCTTACAGGCCTTAACTGAAGCTCTTTTTCTTTTCTTTTCTTTTCTTTTTCATTCCATCCAAAGTTCAGCATGATTAGGAGCCTTGAAATTTGCCACAAAATATTGCTTAGGACAAAGTTAACTGGCATCTTAGGAGTGTGTAAAATTGTCCCTTCCATCCCTGAGAAATCTTGCTACTGTCACCTTTCTGTCAGAACTGTGTCACCAGAAGACATCAAGTGTGAGCCAATATAATTGGCCTATCCAAATCCCATCCTGAACAGGAAGCTGTTATGGTCCTTCCTGCTGAAGCAAGCCAATAGCTAGCCTGGGTGGATAGAGTTACTCCAGTCTCTGGCTAAACAGAAGCTTTCATGCATAGACCTGGTGGCCTATCACATAGGGCAGCTATGCATAGGATCATTGGTTCCTAGTTCTCCCCCTCACATCTCCTGACACTTTTAAACTCTTTTTTATTCATTTGAAATGCCTTGGCTGTTTCTCCTGAGGAGAACCTGCCAAATTCATTTTTTTTAAAGTTCAGATTAAACAGAATGTTGCTACAACTCTTCTGCAACTCCAGTGACTCAAACTGTAATTCTTACAGAAAGAAAGGCATGTGACACTCAAAGAAATGACTCTCAATATATAAAACTTCTGTTAACTTCCTTTAATTCCTGCAGTTATTTTGCCTCAACAGGGCTCTCTCAAAATTTCACTTTAGGTGCATTTGGGGGACAACTCTAATTTTATCCTATTTCTCCCCTCCTCCTCATCAGTATTTGAGAAAATGTGCTTGAGAAGAATAGAGATTATCAGCAAACTGCGGGTTTCTGACTGTGGCAACTGAGCTAATTGGACATGACTGCGGGGCTTCCAAACTAAAGCTGAAGCAATCTGTGTAGGAGAGAGACTAATTAGTGTTGGATCTTCCACATATTAATTACAATGCTTTCTTCACTCATTTAGAGCTAGGCACTTAACTCTACAGAACTGTGAACATTTCCAGTTCTAAATACAGGGCTAAAAGCTGACAAAGGCTCTGTGAATCCCTTGGAGATTCCTTTTGCTGTTGCCACCAAGGCTCACCTCATATCGTCGCAAGATAAACACTCTGTGCAGACGTTCATATGAGTCTACAGGTGAACATGTGAAGGGTGGGGTGTCAGGGTTGTGCCTGCTCACCCCATCCCTAACTTCCATATATTCAGGGCACCATTTTCACAGTAGTCTATGTACATGGCCCCCTATGTGCAGCGCCATCTGCACCCTCCATGTTTCAGGGCACAGATCATATGTAGGGATCCTATGTGCATTTGGATTTGCTTATACTCCTGTGCAAAGGGGGGCCTTAAAAACATTGAGGGAGTTGGAGGCATGGCTAGTTGGGATGAATGTTGATGCACATCTTATCTATACTGGTTTCATCAAACCTTTATGTTAAATATGTGAGTCCTTTTGTTTGATTGCAAGAGGACTTTACTCCTATGGAGTTGTAGATTTTTGGGGTTGGTTTTTTTAAAACACACACACACACACACACACACACACACACACATGGATCTGTGGTTTGTTAGTCAGAGCCAAAGATACCGAAGAAAAGATGAGACCCAGGAGGCAAAAGCATAAGATCAAATAAAAAAGTATATCCTGTAATATTACCAAGTGTTCTCTGATTCTGAGTTTTTCTTTTATAGGGAAGCAAATCCAAGAAGATGTTCCAGCTTAACATTTTCTCTCGTTCTTTTTCAATAGGATACACTTTCCTATCACAGAAGGAGCCAACAGCGCCTGGCTCCTGGCCTCTATTTAGGCTACCTGAAACTCTGCAGCTCAGTGGATCAGATAAAAGTCCTTGTATTGCAAAAGCTACCCAACATTCTGTGTCATGTTAAAATCCGAGACAACAGCAATGTGTCCAAGTAAGTGGAGCATTTTCCCCATAGTGTTTAGTTAGCACTTTGCAGACTGCCAGTCCTATACGCAGTTACTCCAGAGTCAGTCCCTTTGAACTCAATAAAACCTACTTTTGATTAGACATGTATAGAGTTGCACTGTTAAATTATTAACTGCTTTACAATCTGTATTGTGCTATGCCCTCCCTTACAGTGTGATAGATTGTTGTTATTCCTGTTTCACACATGGGAAACTAAAGCTGAAAGACAGCTGCCAAGACCCAGTGCCAAACATAGGATCCATAGTGAAATTTGAACTCAGCACTCCTAACTCCAAGTCCAACTTTCTATCTACAGGACCGTACTGGCTCATTGAACTTCACTATAAATGCTAGCAAGTTTGAAGTGACTGTTCAAATTTCCTTTTATAAAGCAAGGAATTGGTTGATTTATTATATTCAAGTCCTACCCTTACTCTCTGAGTGGCATAGTGGGGGTGGCCAGCTGGTCCCCCATCCACACACTGGCCGGGCCCGGATTTGCTTACTTTCCTAAGTGGAATTACATAAGATACATCCAAACCATTATTGAGTAGCTGATGTAGGATCCCAGAAAATTCTCCGAACAACGTTACTTTTCCAGTGAAATTCCCACCTCTTCCAAGCCTTCACGATCAAACGGCAACAGCTTCATGCCTGTTGATTGATGGCCTCCCATTTGATCCTGCAACTTGACATCATTTAGAGATTGTGAAGTGCTTGAATAACACAGTCATAATCAGTGGTGCAGTTTGGTAATTTTAGACTCTGGACATAAAGGTCTTACAGGGGGGCCCTTTTGAGATGGTCAAGTGTATTACTTCACATAACTTCAACATTGTTGTCAGCTGGCCCTGCTGCATTTGCCTCCCCCCCACCGCTCATTCTGCTGAGTGAGGCTCTGGACCTCTGCCCCAAAGTCCTGCCTTGATGGTGCTGTTGGTAATAATGGAAGCTATATTACTGGAATTGACTACATAAACTGAATGGGGCAGGATGTACTGACACATAGGCCATGCCATGGAGTGATGAATCCAATCTGGGCTTCAGTTAGAACCATTCAGAACTTGAAAGGCACTATCCAAGAAGTTGAAGCCTAGTTTCAGCACCTCGGAGAGCACCTTCAGAGTTCTGAGTGGTTCTGACTAAAACCCAGAGCAGGTTCACCACCCCATGTCATCAGAGCCCCCAGCCCCCACTGGTCTCACCTGAGGAGAATTTTGTTCAAGATAGTTTATTATTTATTTTCAAATCTTGTTTGACTGCCTGACCGCACCATTGGCCACTCAAGGCAGCTCACAAGCATCCAGAGGGATAAAAGCAATTTTCAAATACCTAAAACAATACAATAAATGTTTTTTAAAAAAAAAAAAAAATCAAATGCTGGAAGTCTGAATAAAACCATTTTCTCACTTTGATGTTTGAAAGCGTAGAAGGACAGGCAGAGTTCCAGAGCTGAGGTCCCTGCATGGAAATGCTTTCTGTGTAGCAGCAAGACAAAATGTGCATGAATGGCTCTGAAAGAAAATCACCAGTATACGGCGCTAGGTGTCTTGGAGCTCGTGCATTTGGGTTTGGGTTCTTTGCAAGGGAGGAATTGCCCACAGCCCCTGGAATAAAGAATTGAGTTTAGCTAGAGACCACAACGTTATTATTTACAGCAATGGATCTGCAGTGGCATGAAATCAACCCCTCCACTCTAATCCCTAGCACACACGCTCAGTGCAGGAAATGATTCGGCTGCATAGGCAGGCCTGAGCCTATTGCTTACTGATGTGACAACAGTTACTCCACCCTTGCTCTGAGCTGAGGATCAGGTGACTCTTTGATCCTGGCTCCTTCTAGCCACATCTCTTGGAGTGTCCAGAGGTAGTCTTCTGCTCATCATCCCCCTCCATCCCACTAACACTGAGTTGGTCTACCCCACTCCTCAGTCCTTTGGTCTTGGAAGGCTCATCCAAGGCAGTCCCGTTTACTGATGCCTCAAGATGCTTCCCAAGATCTCTTGCTCCTATCCCATCCTTTACATGCACTATCCTGGCCAGTTGAACCTATTTAGAACATTGGTTTATATCGCCCTGACCTAAAAATACAACTCAGCACCTTTTATGCAATATTAAGTAGGCAAAGAAGCAAGCAAACAACCTCATATCCTACAACCAATGAAGGCCAGTGATAAACTTGCTGCCATCTGAAACCAACTTGTCCAGGGGTGGGGACTTCAGGCCCTCCTGGGGTCATAATCTGGCCACACCCCTTTCCCCAACCACCAATGGTTGGGTGGTTTCCTAGCTTTTGTGCAGCTTCCCCCCCCCACACACACACATTCTAAAAGGTTGCAATCCCTCTCCTATGGATTATTTCTTTATTTATCCACCAAGAAACCCATGGCGGCGTTGCATAATCCTCTTCCTCTCCATTTTATCCACACAACAACAACCCTGTGAACTAGATTGGGCTGAGAACTGTGACTGGTCCAGAGGCACCCAGTGAGCTTCCATGATCAGGTGGGGACTAGAACCCAGGTCTCCTGACTCCCAGGCCCCATCTTGATGGTGGCGCCTTGGCACTGCAAGGCCTCGAGCTTCTGCATTTGTGCCCCTTCCCGGCATCTGCATGGGAAGGAGCATGAGTGCAGAGTTGCCGCCGCCGCACCGAGCACAGGGGCAGGGAAAGGAACGGAGCAGCCAGAGGGGGAGGAATAGAGGGGATGCGAGGTGCCCGAACCTGGCTCTCCTCCCTCTGACCTCCCTCTAGCTGCCCCATTCCTCTCCCCACCCCTTTTTTTATATGTAAATGTGAAGCTGCCGCCGCCATGCCGAACACTGAGAAGGGAGAGGAATGGGGCAGCCAGAGGGAGGTGAGCCGGTTCAGGTTCCATGTGCCCCTCTCTTCCTCCCTCTCCAGCTGCTCCATTCCTTCCCCCATTTGTTTTTGTTTTGTTTTTTAAATCTGTAGATGTGAACCTCGGCATCTACAGATAAAAAAAATAATTAAGTAAATTAAAAATGGGAAGGAACAGGGCACCTGGAGGGGGAGGAAGAGAGGGATGCACAGCGCCTGAACCAGCCCTCCTCCAGCCAATAGCAACCAATCAGCTGTCGCCATCAGCTGTGGCAGGCTCAGCAGGGGGAAAAAAGTCAGGGTAAGTGCCCAACTTTTTTAATGGAGTTTAGGGGTTTTGCCCCTCGATGGCTTCGGAGTGGCGGCTGCATCATGTACATCACCTGCCGCCACTCCGAAGCCACCGCGGGGGGGAAAGCGCCCATCTAGAGGTGCCCTCAGTCCCACATTCTAACCACTTTGCCACACTGGCTTAGTTACTGGCAGTAAGAGCTTTAAGCTACAATGTGCTGGTATTTTGGTTTGTTGACCTGTTTTTCATTGGCCCCTGCTCCTTTTGCCTTTTGCCCCAACCTTCCCCTGGAATGTGGTGCTGGAGAGTTTCTCCAAAATCGCATCCAGCCCTTGGGGTGTAAGAGGTTCCCCATCCCTGAACTATTCCATCACTGGGATCAGGGGGTGGGTGACAATCAAAGCCACAAATGCAGTTGGAAGGGAGATGCTGAGCTACCCAACAGTAAGCTGACCATATGAAAAGGAGGACAGGGCTCCTGTAACTTTAACAGTTGTAGAGAAAAGGGAATTTCAGCCGGTGCCATTTGTATGCAATTAGTTCCTAGTGAAATTCCCTCTTCATCACAACAGTTAAAGTTGCAGGCACTATACTAGAGTGACCAGATACAAAAGAAGGCAGGGCCCCTGGAACTTTAACTATTGTGATGAAGAGGGATTTCACCTGGAACTAATTGCATACAAATGGCACCAGCTGAAATTCCCTTTTCTCTACAACTGTTAAAGTTACAGGAGCCCTGTCCTCCTTTTCATATGGTCAGCCTACCCAACAGTCAGTGTCCCTGCCCACTAATTCGGCCTCCATGAGGCCAGCATGTACCTGCGTCTCACACCCATCACTAAAGGCAGGGCCAGTAAGCTGCATGCTGCCAATCTGTCCTTTGCCAACCCGCTTCTACTACAATCATGGGCAAGGCCGCCCTACCCATAAGCAGGGGGAGTGGGTCAGAGCAAAAATGTGTCTAGCAAAAACCAAGCCTTTTTAATGCCTGGTGAGAAAATTGAGCCCCCTGGAAAAATGCCACCATAGCCCAAGGCATGTGTGTTAAAAGATTATAGAAACATGGAACAGCCTGCATGTCAATGAAAGCTGAAATGTTTCAAAGGCATTTTTTAGATCTTAGTAAAGAAGAATTCAGCTTGATATTCACGCTCAAAGAAAACGAAATCCGAAAGTTGGCCCTTTTTTAACCACAAGCAATAGGGCCTGTTATAAGTTTAGAAAATTTTACTATCTGAGAATGAAAACCTCTACAGAGCCCAAACATACGTACAGTAAATTCTTCCTTGTGCTGTGAACTTTTGTTATATTTCTAATTTTAACTTCACTCCGTACACAGAGAGGAGTGGGAATGGATCCAAAGTCTTTCTGGCTCAGAATCTATGGAAAATATGGATCATTCCACAGAGTGCCCAACGCGACTGTTCTCTGAGCTCCAGATGGCAACGAAAGCTCTCCTTAAACAGATTAATCTACCTCTACGACAGGTATTATGTGTTGTGATACTTACTGCCCTATTCATTCCAAGTGGATACAGTAAGTTGAAGGGAAACTATCTGCATTATATATGAATTTTCGCTAACCATCATCATTTTGTTTCAGAACCATAAACTCTAGGGTTTGTCCATGGAGTGTGCTGCTTATTTGGGAGGTGGGATGGATTGCATTTTGTTCATGATAGAAGGGATGTATGGAGGCTCCATTATGGATTTCATGACTGTGTTGAAATTGCATGCTTTCAAAAATGATGCTCTGACCCATGTTGAAACCCCAGCAAAATACTTCACTGCAGGCAGGGTAGCACCCAGTGCCATAAAAATAAGTAGCTTTCATGAGGGGCCACATTAATGTAGAATTGGCTCTTGTACACCTGTGAAGTGTGGTTTTATTATAAACAATTTGCAGCGCTACATTTGGCCCTCACAGAATGAAAATGCAAGATTTGGATCCATGGCTTCTGGTTTGCATGTGACTCCTTTGCTGTGCACCTATATCCAGCCCAGAATAGCTGGGTACAAACATTCTGGTGCAATCCTCTTGTCACTGTTTACACAGACTTCTGAATCAGGAACATTTGTAATATAGTGCCATTTGCCCATTCTTTTATAGAAAGGAAATCTGGAAACGTAATTTAAGTGCCCTGGGTAGATGACATGAAATGTGTAGCTAAAATAATCAATGCATAGGAGAGGAGCATGATTTCTTTTCATTTCACTTTTAGACAAAGTTATGTCCAGAGGAGTTCACACTAAAATTTTCAACAGTTCATAAAAGTCATTGGTTGTGCCTGCTGGTCTCCATGCAGTGATCAGGTCTCCGTGGTTTGATTAGGTCTCATACACAGAACCTACATGCGTACTTGCTGTACATACATTAGGCTTCTCCATGGGGTACAGAGCATGTAGGGAGAGTCTTCACATATATAGTCAGTAAACAGAAAGGGTATGTGCAGGAGATCCAATCAATGTGCAGAGGTCGAGAGCAGAGCCAGCAGGCATGATCTCACTTTCCCACATGTTTCACACTCTATGCACAGGGCTGCAGTAATGCCAAGGCTAGATCCTAACCTGGTACCCTCCATATGCGCTGGACTGCTGCTCCTATGAATGATGGGAGTTGCAGTCCAATACATCTGTCAAGCACCAGGTTAAGGAAGGCTGCCCTAAGGGTTTGCTTGGTTGGCCACTGTGTGAACAGAATGGTGGACTAGATGGACCTTTGGTCTGATCCAGCATGGTTCTTCTGATGTTCTTATAGTTTCCTGGATTTCTCAGTGTAATTTAAGGAGGCTACATAAAAAAATCTTTGGCCTGGGTGTTGGATACTTTAAGTCCACCACTTTTTTGTTGTTGAGCATCACAGTTTTCTTAGTAGATCAAAAGCACCTTCCACTGGCCAAGTTCAAATAACAAGACCATGTGGAGATGTGTTCTCGATGGCTTCTTCAAAAACTGTGCGACACCCTTCCCTAGATGCTTTGTTAAAATGGGAACAGTTTTCCAAAAGAAGATCTTTTACAGAAGCAGTATTCCGTGTTAGGAAGGCTTCTTCTTCTACATTGGCAGACGACAGCTCATTTTGTTATCATTAGTTGCTGTTATTTTTTTATTTTTACAATTGTGTTTCAAGCATTTCTCTTCACATATCATGTATTTATTTATGTTTATTCATACCATTTTATAATTAAATCTCTACAAGATTTACATACAATATTAAAAATCACATTTAAAATACATTATTTAAAATAACTTCAGCTGCAATAACAGCAATACAAAGGACTGTAAGATAGAACAACATTGATAAGTTACAATTAATTACAAGCCAGAGAAAGCCTGGGTGAACAAGTGCATTTTGAGAAGGCGTTTAAAACATAAACTTTTTCTGCCTCTTGAACTGCATGAAGGAGGGTATTTTATCCTGCATTATAGTTTACCTTTTGGTTGATCTGTAAGCGATCCTTTGTTCCTCCCCTTCTCCTCCCCCTCGCCGGCGTTGTGCAGCCATTTCTTGAGCGCTCCTTAATTAGGGCTGCCCAAATGATAATGGACGGGTGGTGTGTGTGCACGTGCGGGCGGCGGCGGCGGCGGGCTTGGCAGCGTATCCTGGTGGCCGAGGCCGGGTGTCTGGAGCGGAGCACGCGCTGTCAGTTGGTGAGCGGAGGGGCCATTCAGGCCACCCCTCAGGGAGCTGTGGCGGCGCATTGAACGCCCTCCCCATCATCCTCTTCATCATCACTTACCCCCGCGGCCCAGCGGAGCACAACAGCCTGCATTAGTCAAGCCCTTCAGGAGCCTCACAGCAGCCAGGCAGAGGCTCTGCTGCCCAGGAACCGGCCCGCACGCGAGGGCACCAGCGGGGCGCACACACAACGCCAGCGAGGGGGAGGAGAAGGGGAGGAACAAAGGATCAAAGAGATCCAGAGAGAGTGATCCTTGCACGCATGGCTGCAAAACTGCTCAGCCATTCTGCTTGAGTAAAAAGTGAACGTAGGAAAGCAGACACGAGCCAACTTCTTTTGTTTCTCCTTCTGTAATGGATACTAGCTCAGTTTTTGCAGCCATGCATGCCAGGATCAAAGAGATCGAGAGAGAGTGTTTCCTTCTCTTCGCGGGAGGCGGGAGGGGGAGGAGGGGGAGACCAAGTCTCTGTGGAAAAACTTTTGAAACTTTTAATCTAAAAATTCCATAGCCATCAAATGCCTGGACCTATCATTCTGAAATTTCTGACACATATCTACCCCTAACCCATCTACAAAGTGAGCAACTTTCAGACTTCTAACTTTTAAAATAAAAAAGTTATAGGCGTTTCTTTCCTCATTGTTTCAAAAATACCTTGCCACCACATGCCTGGACCCAGCTTTCTGAAGTTTTACACACATATCAAGCAAAGTGTTCCCTGTAATGTGCCCATGTTTCCTATTTGTATCTTTAAAAATAAAAAAGTGGGAGGCGTAACTGTATTTACCCCACTACTACCCATTTTTCTAAAATTAATTGCCACACAAGGCAAACACCTATGTTTCTGAAAATTCACACATGTAGTTCCCAAGGTACCACCTACAATGTGGCAAAGTTTCGTGTGTGTAACTTTACAAATGACAAAGTTATAGGCATTCCTGGGTATTTATTAAAAAATTAATTGCCACACAAGGCAAGCACCAATCTTTCTGAAATTTCACACACATAGGTCCCAAGGTACCACCTACAATGTGGCAAAGTTTCATGTAAGTAACTTTAAAAATGACAAAGTTATAGGTGTTTCTTTCCACATTGTTTCAAAAATTAATTGCCACACAAGGCAAGCACCTAGCTTTCTGAAATTTCACACACATATCAAGCCAAGTGTTCCCTGTAATGTGCCCATGTTTCCTGTTTGTATCTTTAAAAATAAAAAAATGGGAGGCATAACTGTATTTACCCCACTACTACCCATTTTTCTAAAATGAATTGCCACACAAGGCAACCACCTATGTTTCTGAAATTTCACACACTTAGGTCCCAAGGTACCACCTACAATGTGGCAAAGTTTCATGTGTGTAACCTTAAAAATGACAACGTTATAGGCATTCCTGGGTATTTATTAAATAATTAATTGCCACAAAATGCATGCACCAATCTTTCTGAAATTTCTCACAGATAACTATCCCTAACCAGTCTACAATGTGCCCAAGTTTCATCCTTCTATCTTTAAAAATGAAAAAGTTATAGGCATTTTTGTAAAACAATACTTGGCTATGGGAAAAAGCATTCAAAATGGCGTCCGATCCGGATCGGACATCCGGTCCGATCCGATCCGACCATCCTCTGATCCGATCCGATCCGACCCCCCAGGTCCGATTCCGATCCGCTATCCGATCCGGGGGGTCAGTGCACATCCCTAATATATACCCATTTCGTAACTATTTCATCCACATTCTGGTTCCCAGTTTCAGCTGATTTTGGCCACAAGGACCATGTAAATTAATCCCAGAGCTGGTGAGAAAATTCTGGAGTCAAAAGCTGAAGTCAAAACCTCCTGAAATTGACATGGCAATTTGAGAAGAAATGATTATGTGAAATGGCTAAACTTGGGTTTAGTTAAATCATTAGCTGATTCTTGAACTCAACTAATGTGAAGTTAGTCCCATTGTACTCACGGATCTATTCCCCCTTCCATGCTTAAAATAAGGGTTGGCTTCTAAATATTTGGGTCTGCTTTCAATAAACCATCTTTGAGTTTTTGCTAGACATTCTTATTTATTGTGGCCATGTCACCAAAAGAAAATCAACGAATCAAAACAACTCATTTTGCTGTAAGTGAAACAGCTTCAACATGACTGTCATATCAAGCCAGTCCTACAACGCTTCTTCCTGGTATATTAAATTGCTTAAAGAGCGTTTTGATTAGATTTCATATTCCTATTGTTCAATTGTGGGAAAGCAGTGCATTTGTATTCCTTTCTGTCCCTAATAAAAATCAGCATAAGATAAACGGGTGCCCTGCTCCCTGACACAAACACTTTCTTGTTCTTAAGGGGCTGATATGCTGAAATAAAAAAGTATCCCTTTTGGAAGAGCCTAGAGATAACCCTGATTCCAAACCTTAATTTTGGATCAAAGTAGATCTTAATGAAATATGCACGATGCGCTGTTTAATTTTAGTTTTCCGTATTGGTTGGGTCTTGTTAAATCTTTTTCATTGCCCCATTTGGTGACAGGCTGGGGGAAGAGGAGGAGGGGGGAGAGGCCCCCAAAAAAGGTGCATAGCTTTGCTAACCAACTCCTAAATTGAATGTTAAAGCTTTTTAATTGAATTCATTTTCATGTTTTCACATAATTATACAATCATAATCTTGAAACACTCATGGAGTGTGATCGTTTTCTGGCTAATAAGAAACATAAATGTTATTTTCTGAGGAGGGTGTGTGTGTGTGTGTGTGTGTGTGTGTGTTTTAATTTGGAACATGATTGGAGCTTTACATCTTTATTTTATTAAACAAAATCATCATGCACACATAAATATAAAATACCTCTATTTATGTTTTATAAAAATGCCAGTCTTGATGTCGTGCAACTTTGCTCTAATGTTTTATACCATTTGGGGGGTTGTTTATGTAAGTACTATGTTGTAACTCTCGCCTCCTCCCCCCCCCGCCCCCATTTCTTCTCTGTGCGTGTCCCTCTGCAGGCTAAGCTCTTCCGTCTGTATACACAGGAGGTGTTGGAACTGGGTCATAATGTGTCCTTTCTTCTCCTGCTCCCTGCCTCAGACGACGTCTGCACTGCCCCAGGACAGAATAACCCTTACACCCCACACTCAGGATTCCTTAACCTCCCTCTTCAGATGTTTGAACTCGGTATACTACCTTGCTTCACCTAGAAATATTAACCCAGTCGCCTTATAATAAAATCACAAAGTTGTATCTGTTCCCCTCCAGCCCTTGCCTCCCCCGTCCCAGTGGAGAGTCAATAAATCACGTGATGATTTCTTGGCAACAACATTTTTCTCTCTGACTACAGACAAGTAATAGAGGGAATGCAGCTACCAGGTTACATGCTCTAGTCATAACTATTGGAATGCAGAAGCCAGTCAGTCCACAAGTGATCAAGCAACACACAACCCTTTAGTGCAGCGTAGGCATTAGGAATAGGGGCATATTGAAATGGACAATTCAGGCAGCACCATTCAATGAAAGCAAAATGAGTCAGACTGTCTTCATACTGCTTTCAGTTTCAAGATGTGGTGGAGAAAGACACTCTTCATATGTTGGTCACCCATATGGTCTCAGTGACCATTTTGATATAGGATGGAACTTAGCATGGAACTGATTTGTTGATTTATTCCGAAGGCAAAGAAATTTCTCAGACAAATTCTGCTAATTCAGATTTATCGTGGAGGATAAGTCTATCAATGGCTATCTTAGTCACAATTTATTGATTGATTTGTGGCACTTGTATACAGTTGAATATAATAAAATCCCTCAGCGGTTCACAGTAAATTAGGTTGTGATTGGTAGGTCAACAATGGCTACATAGAATTATGCTGCCTCCGTGTGCAGAGGCAGCAAGACCACTGAATGCCAGCTGTTGCAAAGCAGCATCAGGGAAGGTCTATTGCAGCCTTCCCCAACCTGGTGCCTCCAGATGGTTTGGGCTACAATTCAAAATATCAGGCCTGCTGAAAGGAGTTATCTATTATTATTATTTTTGCCATTTATGAGTTCTTGGCAACTTGGTTACATCTCTTAAATCTCACCGCTCTTAGGATACAAGTGATTCATAGACCAACTTTGCCAGCTTGAACTCCTACCATCATCCATGTACATTCTTTGAAAAGTAAATATGAACCAATGCAACAACTGGTCTCGCATATTCAAAAATTACAAATCCAGCCTTCTAATTTGTTGTGTTTTTTCCAGGATTTAATGCAGAGAGCTAGAGGGTTTTTTTTCTTAAATGGAAACCAAGCCATTGTTATAATGTGACAGGGACGTACAAAGTTGCATTGTACCCAAGCAAAGCTTTGCTATCTTTAGCCCAATATTGTCTAATCTAACTGGCAGTGGGTTTCCAGTAACTTGGGGGCAAAAGAAACATTACTTTAAATATGTGTCTAGCAGCTATATCTTTTTCTTTTCATTTTTACTCTAAAGTGGATATAGGGGTGCTGATTCAGTTCAGGGCCCAGGAAGGGGTGGGAGACATTGAAAATCTGGATTCTCCCCCCCCCCCCAATGCAGCTACTCTAAAGTAAAACAAACAAAAGATGTCAAATTTAAAGTAATATCTCTTTTGGCCTTTGTGTAGAGGTCTTTCCTAGCTGCTCCCTCCCCTTGAGATTATTTGAAATGGATGTGTATTTATTTTATACATTCAACTGTTGCTTTTCTGCAGCTCACATAAAAAAAACATTTGAAAACACCAAGGCTAGGATTTGACCCCTGATGCATGCAAAGCGCATGATCTGCCACTGAGCTACAGGCCTTCTTTTGACCTGGCAGAGGAGACTCCAAGAAATCCCCCAAAACATCATGAGGCTTCCAAGAAGATCACAATCCATTTAGTATTAGCTAGGGGTGTGCATCGGATCGGATACGATCCACGATCCGAATCCGATCCGACCCAAAATCGGGAAAATCCGATCCGATCCGATCCGATCCGACCAAGATCCGATCCGATCCGATCCGACGAGGTCCGATCCGGATCGGACGCCATTTTGAATGCTTTTTCCCATAGCCAAGTATTGTTTTACAAAAACGCCTATAACTTCTTCATTTTTAAAGATAAAAGGATGAAACTTGGGCACATTGTAGACTGGTTAGGGATAGTTATCTGTGAGAAATTTCAGAAAGATTGGTGCATGCGTTTTGTGGCAATTAATTTTTAATAAATACCCAGGAATGCTTATAACTTTGTCATTTTTAAAGTTACAAACATGAAACTTTGCCACATTGTAGGAGGTACCTTGGGACCTAAGTGTGTGAAATTTCAGAAACATAGGTGCTTGCCTTGTGTGGCAATTAATTTTAGAAAAATGGGTAGTAGTGGGGTAAATACAGTTACGTCTCCCATTTTTTTATTTTTAAAGATACAAACAGGAAACCTGGGCACATTACAGGTACCACTTGCCTTGATATGTGAGTGAAATTTCAGAAACATTGGAGCTTGCCTTGTGTGGCAATTAAGTTTTGAAACAATGAGGAAAGAAACACCTATAACTTTGTCATTTTTAAAGTTACACACATGAAACTTTGCCACATTGTAGGTGGTACCTTGGGACCTATGTGTGTGAAATTTCAGAAACATAGGTGCTTGCCTTGTGTGGCAATTAATTTTAGAAAAATGGGTAGTAGTGGGGTAAATACAGTTATGCCTCCCATTTTTTTAGTTTTGAAGATACAAACAGGAAACTTGGGCACATTACAGGGAACACTTCACTTGATATGTGTGTAAAATTTCAGAAACATTGGTGCTTGCCTGGTGTGGCAATTAATTTTTGAAACAATGAGGGATTCATTGGACAGCACTTGCCCATAGGGATTCATTGGAGAGTACTTGTCCATAGGGAATCATTGGAAAGCACTTTCCCATAGGGAATCATTGCATTGCACTTTCCCACTGAGAAATGCAGTTATGCCTCCCACATTTTTATTTTTGAAGATACAAACAGGAAACTTGGGCACATTGTAGACTGGTTAGGGATAGTTATCTGTGAGAAATTTCAGAAAGATTGGTGCATGCATTTTGTGGCAATTAATTTTTTAATAAATACGCAGGAATGCCTATAACTTTGTCATTTTTAAAGTTACACACATGAAACTTTGCCACATTGTAGGAGGTACCTTGGGACCTATGTGTGTGAAATTTCAAAAACGTAGGTGCTTGCCTTGTATGGCAATTAATTTTAGAAAAATGGGTAGTAGTGGGGTAAATACAGTTACGCCTCCCATTTTTTTATTTTTTAAGATACAAACAGGAAACATGGGCACATTACAGGGAACACTTCACTTGTTATGTGTGTAAAATTTCAGAAACATTGGAGCTTGCCTTGTGTGGCAATTAATTTTTGAAACAATGAGGAAAGAAACGCCTATAACCTTTTTATTTTAAAAGTTAGAAGTCTGAACATTGCTCACTTTGTAGATGGGTTAGGGGTAGATATGTGTCAGAAATTTCAGAATGATAGGTCCAGGCATTTGATGGCTATGGAATTTTTAGATAAAATGTTTCAAAAAAATTTCCACAGAGGCCCGGTCTCCCCTCTTCCCCCTCCCGCTTCCCGCGAAGAGAAGGAAACACTCTCTCGTCTCGATCCCTTTGATCCTGTTGCTAGTATCCATTACAGGGCTCGTGTCTGCTTTCACTTTTTACTCAAGCAGAACGGCTGAGCCTAGCTGAGTTTTGCAGCCATGCGTGCAAGGAAGGATCTCTCTCATCTCGATCCCTTTGATCCTGTTGCTAGTATCCATTACAGGGCTCGTGTCTGCTTTCACTTTTTACTCAAGCAGAACGGCTGAACCTAGCTCAGTTTTGCAGCCATGCGTGCAAGGAAGGATCACTCTCTCTCGATCTCTTTGATCCTTTGTTCCTCCCCTTCTCCTCCCCCTCGCCGGCGTTGTGTGTGCGCCCCGCCGGTGCCCTCGC
This sequence comes from Anniella stebbinsi, assembly GCA_029215795.1. Taxonomy (NCBI): domain Eukaryota; kingdom Metazoa; phylum Chordata; class Lepidosauria; order Squamata; family Anniellidae; genus Anniella; species Anniella stebbinsi. The sequence goes on from JARDYH010000005.1 coordinate 34,151,589, forward strand.
ATGCGGGCCGGTTCCTGGGCAGCAGAGGCTCTGCCTGGCTGCTGTGAGGCTCCTGAAGGGCTTGCCTAATGCGGGCTGTTGTGCTCCGCTGGGCCGCGGGGGTAGGTTGATGATGAAGAGGATGATGGGGAGGGCGTTCAATGGCCGCTCCGCTCACCAACTGACAGCGCGTGCTCCGCTCCAGACACCCGGCCTCGGCAGCCAGGAGGATACGCTGCCAAGCCCGCCGCCGCCGCCCGCGCGCGCACACACACCACCCGTCCATTATCATTTGGGCAGCCCTAATTAAGGAGCGCTCAAAAAATGGCAAAACCCCCTCTCCTTTTTTCTTAATTCCTTGCAGCTCCCACGATTTAACCCTTTCCTATCAGCTACAATTAATTAATAGTAGGATGACCAGTACCAGGAGACTGGTGTGTACAAATGTTTTTTTTTTTTAGGCTTGAGATCATAAAGAGGCAAATATTCTACCTACCGTATTGGAAGCAGTATGTATTATTACTTTTTTAAAAAATGTAATTAGTAGGATGACCATATGAAAAGGAATACAGGGCTTTAACAGTGGAATAGAAAAGGGAATTTCAGCAAGTGTCATTTGTATCCATGCGGCACCTGGTGAAATTCCCTCTTCATCACAAAAGTTAAAATTGCAGGAGCTCTGCTCTCTTTTGTATCTGGTCACTCTAGTATAGCTCCTGCAGCTGTAACTGTCATATGGTCACCCTTGTTTCCCAACATACTGCTTCCAATACGGTAGGTAGAATATTTGCCTCTTTATGATCTCAAGCCTAAAAAAAAAAAAACATTTGTACACACCAGTCTCCTGGTACTGGTCATCCTACTATTAATTAATTGTAGCTGATAGGAAAGGGTTAAATCGTGGGAGCTGCAAGGAATTAAGAAAAAAGGAGAGGGGGTTTTGCCATTTTTTGAGCGCTCCTTAATTAGGGCTGCCCAAATGATAATGGACGGGTGGTGTGTGTGCGCGCGCGGGCGGCGGCGGCGGGCTTGGCAGCGTATCCTCCTGGCTGCCGAGGCCGGGTGTCTGGAGCGGAGCACGCGCTGTCAGTTGGTGAGCGGAGGGGCCATTGAACGCCCTCCCCATCATCCTCTTCATCATCAACCTACCCCCGCGGCCCAGCGGAGCACAACAGCCCGCATTAGGCAAGCCCTTCAGGAGCCTCACAGCAGCCAGGCAGAGCCTCTGCTGCCCAGGAACCGGCCCACACGCGAGGGCACCGGGGGGCGCACACACAACGCCGGCGAGGGGGAGGAGAAGGGGAGGAACAAAGGATCAAAGAGATCGAGAGAGAGTGATCCTTCCTTGCACGCATGGCTGCAAAACTGAGCTAGGTTCAGCCGTTCTGCTTGAGTAAAAAGTGAAAGCAGACACGAGCCCTGTAATGGATACTAGCAACAGGATCAAAGGGATCGAGATGAGAGAGATCCTTCCTTGCACGCATGGCTGCAAAACTCAGCTAGGCTCAGCCGTTCTGCTTGAGTAAAAAGTGAAAGCAGACACGAGCCCTGTAATGGATACTAGCAACAGGATCAAAGGGATCGAGACGAGAGAGTGTTTCCTTTTCTTCGCGGGAAGCGGGAGGGGGAAGAGGGGAAGACCGGGCCTCTGTGGAAATTTTTTTGAAACATTTTATCTAAAAATTCCATAGCCATCAAATGCCTGGACCTATCATTCTGAAATTTCTGACACATATCTACCCCTAACCCATCTACAAAGTGAGCAATGTTCAGACTTCTAACTTTTAAAATAAAAAGGTTATAGGCATTTCTTTCCTCATTGTTTCAAAAATTAATTGCCACACAAGGCAAGCTCCAATGTTTCTGAAATTTTACACACATAACAAGTGAAGTGTTCCCTGTAATGTGCCCATGTTTCCTGTTTGTATCTTAAAAAATAAAAAAATGGGAGGCGTAACTGTATTTACCCCACTACTACCCATTTTTCTAAAATTAATTGCCATACAAGGCAAGCACCTACGTTTTTGAAATTTCACACACATAGGTCCCAAGGTACCTCCTACAATGTGGCAAAGTTTCATGTGTGTAACTTTAAAAATGACAAAGTTATAGGCATTCCTGCGTATTTATTAAAAAATTAATTGCCACAAAATGCATGCACCAATCTTTCTGAAATTTCTCACAGATAACTATCCCTAACCAGTCTACAATGTGCCCAAGTTTCCTGTTTGTATCTTCAAAAATAAAAATGTGGGAGGCATAACTGCATTTCTCAGTGGGAAAGTGCAATGCAATGATTCCCTATGGGAAAGTGCTTTCCAATGATTCCCTATGGACAAGTACTCTCCAATGAATCCCTATGGGCAAGTGCTGTCCAATGAATCCCTCATTGTTTCAAAAATTAATTGCCACACCAGGCAAGCACCAATGTTTCTGAAATTTTACACACATATCAAGAGAAGTGTTCCCTGTAATGTGCCCAAGTTTCCTGTTTGTATCTTCAAAACTAAAAAAATGGGAGGCATAACTGTATTTACCCCACTACTACCCATTTTTCTAAAATTAATTGCCACACAAGGCAAGCACCTATGTTTCTGAAATTTCACACACATAGGTCCCAAGGTACCACCTACAATGTGGCAAAGTTTCATGTGTGTAACTTTAAAAATGACAAAGTTATAGGTGTTTCTTTCCTCATTGTTTCAAAACTTAATTGCCACACAAGGCAAGCTCCAATGTTTCTGAAATTTCACTCACATATCAAGGCAAGTGGTACCTGTAATGTGCCCAGGTTTCCTGTTTGTATCTTTAAAAATAAAAAAATGGGAGGCGTAACTGTATTTACCCCACTACTACCCATTTTTCTAAAATTAATTGCCACACAAGGCAAGCACCTATGTTTCTGAAATTTCACACACATAGGTCCCAAGGTACCACCTACAATGTGGCAAAGTTTCATGTTTGTAACTTTAAAAATGACAAAGTTATAAGCATTCCTGGGTATTTATTAAAAAATTAATTGCCACAAAACGCATGCACCAATCTTTCTGAAATTTCTCACAGATAACTATCCCTAACCAGTCTACAATGTGCCCAAGTTTCATCCTTCTATCTTTAAAAATGAAAAAGTTATAGGCGTTTTTGTTAAACAATACTTGGCTATGAGAAAAAGCATTCAAAATGGCGTCCGATCCGGATCGGACATCTGGTCCGATCCGATCCGACCAGCCTCCGATCCGATCCGATCCGACCCCCCAGGTCCGATTCCGATCCGCTATCCGATCCGATCCGGGGGGTCAGTGCACATCCCTAGTATTAGCCATAGATTAGAGCAGACAGTGGAGATAACAACGCTGTTTTCCATACACAATGAGGATTCAGCAGACTTTGCTCATTTGTCTCAATGCAGTGAATTTATGGCGTGGGGCTTCACAGTCCTGCGGAGAGAATTCCAATAAAAGCTCAATTTTACTTTTCCAACAAAAAGTAACTGATCCCATGCCCTAGAGCAGGGGATATTTTCTGTCTGATTTATTACACATTTCTCCCTAGTGCCAATAAAATGGCTGTGATTCACCTCCAGAATATTGGAAGCTTCCACTCCTCATTTGTCGGTGGCTACCAGATCTATAATTGTGAAACCACAAAGGGCTATGATGAAGTAACATTTGTTACAGTAACATTAAGAGCCTGGCTTGCAATCACAGTGGCTAGAAGCTTCAGCTCTCAAGCTGAAGCAGTAGCTGTAATTTTACTAATAGTGCCACATGCTTGGTGTAAGCTGTAAGACCACATGCCACTCAAAGAGTGCTACAGCAGCTGCCCTCTCGGAGAAGAACAAAGAGCCAGGACACTCCCTCCTTCACCATTTTCAGGCATTTGTGGGTTCAGATCGGTCTGCTGGTGACCTGCTGATAAAAAGACTGCTTTGATTTCATATCATAATAAACATATAAGAAAGAGACATGAAGGGTTTGCCTCTTAAGGACACATACAGGATGGAGAACAGTGTTGTAATGGAGCCAGGGCTCACAGGGCTGAAGCACAGAGACTTTTTAATTAGCAGGGATGATGCCATTTTCTTCCACCCATTCAGGCTTCCTTAGGCTGACCATATGAAAAGGAGGACAGGGCTCCTGTAACTTTAACAGTTGTAAAGCAAAGGGAATTTCAGCCAGTGTCAATTAGTTCCTGGTGAAATTCCCTCTTCATCACAACAGTTAAAGTTGCAGGGGCCCTGCCTTCTTTTGTATATGGTCACTCTAGTATAGTGCCTGCAACTTTAACTGTTGTGATGAAGAGGTAATTTCACCAGGAACTAATTGCATACAAATGACACTGGCTGAAATCCCCTTTTCTCTACAACTGTTAAAGTTACAGGAGCCCTGTCCTCCTTTTCAGATGGTCAGCCTAGGCTTCCTTGTTCCCTTCCATGAGCTTCCCTGCAATCCCCCCTGCAGCTGGGGAGAAATAGGGGTGGGGATGGTATGGGGACTATCACAATTTACTTCAAAATTTACCACTACACCACTGCTGGAGATGGACAATAGATTTTCAGAAAATTGAAAGGGCTTTGAGAGAGTCTTTGCTTCGTTGGTCCCACTTTCATCTCAGGTTAAATGGGTTTAGCAGGCTTTTGAAACAATGCAAAACCTTCAAAACCCATAGGAAAGTTAATGAATGTTGGAAGAATTTCAGTAAGACTAGTGAAAATTCTCAAAGGTGTAATGCCAGGCATATCTCTATATTAATCAGTCCTTCCAAGAGTTGCCATGTTGGGTTAGAGATCATTGTTATTATAGAACTACCAATGTTGGGTTAGACATCTACCACCATTGGCCAGATGGTGCCCTAGTGAATACAAAGAAGATGAATCTAATGGAGGCTGTTTCCCAAGCAGCTGGTCAATGGACGATGACCTTATAGGCCCTTTCCAACTCTACTATTCTATGACACTCTGGGCATATCTCCACTAAACACTCTTATCAGCTTTCAATCCGACGTAACTGTCATGACTATCCTGAAATACTCCTGGGAACTGTAGTTTGATGAGGGTGTTGTGATAAGATATCCTTGGGTAGAGTATGGGATATAAATGAGTCCTCTCTTTGAGACAGTGGCTGTTTCTACACCAGGCTGTTTGCCTGGGATGGCCCCTGGCTGGTCACTGTGCTCTGATGGTGTGCATTAGGTACTTCCGGGATCGCCCTCCCTCCCTCTACACCCAGGGGCTATCCCAGGCAAAACGCCTGGTATGGAAAGGGCCGTATGTTAAAACTAATAATAGCCACTGATGGACCTGTCTTCTGCCATGTTTGTCTAATTCTTTTTGATAGTTACTTATATAAGCTGTTGTCATTGTGACATCCTGTGAAAACATGTTTTTTTTTCAATATCGACAATGCGGAAGAGAAAAATATTTTTAAGGCATCCAATTGCAGCTTATTTCCCCCCCCCCCCCCCGGTAGAAAGATTAGCGCTGCTCCCTTCTATTATGTAGAGATAGCAATACTCTTGACATGGCTAGCACACTTGTAACTTTTCAAGAAAAAACATGATTATCCCCCATGGGAAAGGATGTACATCTGGTAAGGTCCTCTTCATAAAAGTAGCATGGACAAAAATAGACCCTTGGTAGTCCTACTGCTTTTATTCTTGTGCTTTCTTGTGCTTTCTTTTCCAATTCCATGAAGAAGAAGAAGAAGAAGAAGAAGAAGAAGAAGAAGAAGAAAAAACTCATTCTCCTCCGCCACCACCATTATCCTGGTTAATCCAAATTGAAAATCTGTTTTCACAATGGTATGCAAAACTAGGCCAGCTTCTGTAGATGCATTGAATGTGTGCACATTTTCAAACAAGCATGGAAGTCTTCATCTTGCAGAATGCAAAGGTAGCATTGTTTGATATGTTTGTGAAGAAGTGGATTTCTTTTCCATGCTGCCATTAACTATGGTGATGTTGAGAATGCCAAAAGAAAATGAGCCAGGGAGCGTAAGGATGTACAGATTTTGGTAAATCAGTCCCATCCATGCTTCACGGATTGACAGGCAACTTTTGTTCCATGGTCCTCTCATTGATGGAGCTAGATGTTTTTAGGGATGTATTAGAATTTTGTTCCACTTGCACAAGTGTGCACAAGCACTAATGTCATTAGCACAAATGCAAATTTGTGTGAATTCCCCCAAAAGTTTTTTTTAAAAAAATGGTCTGCAAGTCCATGGAATCACACAATCTGCTGCAGAATCCACAGGTCATATTCACAGAGCGTCATCAGACAAGGAGAGCGGGGATTGCTGTTCCCTACCATCGCTTCTTCACCCCAGCTCCTGTCCCACAATACTTCCTCTTTCTTCCCAGAGAAGAAAGAGAAAGTAAACAAAGACCATGTGGCCCATTCAGGGGCTGTTTTTATCGCATCACTTTTCCTGCACACAGCAGGCAATGGTGGCACATTCTGTTTCCAAAAAAAAGTCAGATTAAAAGGGGCCCATTTTGTGACAGAAAAAAGGCAAGAAGGAGCTGGAGGTGTGCAAGAGGTGGACAGAGGCATCTAAAGGACGTGTGAAAAACAATGAGTTGGCAGTAGCAAGCGTGTGATAGAACGCTCATCTGATGAACCCCATAAAATTGCAAACTCATTTGAATCTTCTGCAGATGTGTCTGAGATCCCTACACCATTCTACAACACATCGGGTTACAAATGCTCAATTATATTCCTGGGAAAGATGCACATTTGTAGTGGAGAGGGTGTGACAAGTTACAGCCCAGAAGAGCAACACTAACAGAGCACTGCCAAACAATGAGCGTGTCAGATACAAAGAGAGCAATGCTTTGACTGAGTTGTGTTTGAAGTACGAAATGTTTGCTGATTAGGTTGTTATCTATATAAATGGTCAAAAGTGCTTGGGAGGCATGAAGGGATGGGTCCGTGGCTCTGTGGGAAGACACACGCTTGACATGCAAATGTCTCAGGTTCAATCCCTTGCAATCTCCATTTTAGAAAAGGATCAGGTACAAGTGATGGGAATGGCCTCTCTCTATCAGAATCCCTGGAGAGCTACTGCCAGTCAGAGTAAACAACACTGGGCTAAATGGTCAAATAGTCTGACCTGATACAAGACAGATTCCTATGTCCCTATCTAGGTCTACCACAAGACTGAAAGCCAGTTCCAAAGTTACACGTTAACCTTTGCCAGTTTTATTTTCTAGTGTGCTAGTTGCTATTCCAAGATGAGTGAGTCCTGATTTGCAGCCTCACTCCATCAACTTCCCAATGTATTGCTGGGACAGAAAAACAGACTTACATAGCATCCTCATAAGCATGGGCAGAGAATTCTTGGACTTTGGTGTGGACCATGTCTTCACTGCACCTACAGGTCAGATTATGACATGGATGGGGAGCCTGTGGCTTTCCAGATGTTGTTGGGCTACAACTCTCATCATCCCTGACCATTGGTCATGCTGGCTTGCACTGATTTGAGTTGGATTCCAATAATATCTGAATGGCCACAGGTTCTCCAATCCTGGAGTATAATTTTTGTAACCAGGCACATGGGTGGTCACTCTGCCAAGACTGAGAGGGATGTGGCAGCATCATGACTGGATCTGTAATCTCCTGCACCTGAGTGCAGCATAGTGCTGATCATGTAGGTCTGTTGCACTTCAACACATATCAAGTGTGCAACTGACTCATAGATTATGCAAGACTCATCAACAAGCATCTGTTGCACAGTTAATGGCTATACATTTATGCTACCCATGCACAGACCCAGCGTAGGAGCTCATTCACATATGCATGAACACTACTTGATAATTCCACTCTCTGAATGCCCAGCACTGAAAAATTTAGTCTTTGAAGTGAAGCATTGAAAGTTGTAGTCTTTGAAAGTGTAAACTTGTGTTGGGCATTCTCACATACACCCTCGCTTGAATTTTCCATTATTGAGTATCACGAAATGGATGTGTGCACATACCTTTCTTTGTGTTTTCATCCTGCCTGATTAAGATTACTATGTATACCTGAAGCTTGCATACGTTTTACATAACCAGAAAGCTATCCAATAGAAAAGCTCACCTTTCCCGAGGGATGAAGTTTGTGTGCCACAAACATTTGTACTTCGTCAGATGCACAAAAGGTTATCCTTAGTTGGCATATACATGCACAAACCCACACGGGGGAGACTGTAAACAGTGGGGTACATGAATAGTAGTCACTCTGTGACATTTCTATGCAGCTCCCAAATGCATACATATAAGAACAAAGTGAGCCATTCACAACAACAAGCACTGTAATAACACAGCTATCTTTCTACTATGCTACTCTAATTTAACACCTGTAGTAGTAGGCCCTGATCCATGAAAGCTTAGAGACCAATACATCTTTGAGATACAACAATACTTTTTGTTGTTTTCGCTGTAATGAGCTAACAGGGCCACCCCCTCTGAAATTTTACTTTTTTATATATAAGTCTTGTTTTCGGGGGGGGGGGCAGGAAGAGAACAAGAAGTAGCATCTATATCAAACTCCTCAGAAAGGTAAGGCTTTTGAGAGCCGCGTGTCTTAACACACTTTCTTCTGTGCTTTGTTGTCTCTGCAGTTCATTTTTGCAGTTACAAGGAGAAATTTATTAGTCTGTATTGCCGCCTTTCTGCTGTCATAGAGCTAGATTTTCTGAGCACCCAGCAGTCCCTAAGGGAAGCAATTTCAGACAGCGAAGTCGCTGCTGCTAAACAAAGACACCAGCAAGTCCTAGATTACATACAGGTAACCGTCTGTTTTCTGACTAGTCAAAGGTGATTTCTAGCAGGGGCTGTAATTTGGAACCTAAATGGAGAATTGTTGGGCAAGGCACAGCATAAAGACGTTTAGTGTCAAAATACAATTTGGGTTTTATGAAGTAGTAGGGCCCTCTGCAGCTCTTCCCTCCCCCTTTCCCCTGCTTGCTTGCTTTTTGAGAGAATTTCATGGATAAAATCGTATGACAGTTATATTGGAGTGTTATAGAGAAGTGTGTCGGTTTGGGTTATAAATCCCATTCCCCCCTCTAATGTGAGCAAAAAGCTGTGTACTGCAATTTAGTCTGGATAACAGCCTTTCTTCTTTAAAAGTGAAGCTCCCCACCACCACAACCCCCTCCTGGCTGTCAGTCCGCAGTGAAAAACACTTTCAAAAACTCAATTTCTTTTGACAGAGGTGGCCCTGCCATGAGGTAATATGAAGCAGCAACGTTGGGCAGCAGAGTTTGAGTACCATGAAGACCATGGATGTCTGAGCATTTTGTTTTGATTTTGGTTTTGCCCATAACCAGCCCTTTTTGCACCCCCAAACCCAAGTGCATTTTGGAGGGGAAAGCTCACATATTCCTGAACTTGCAATTGCATCCACAAAATGGGCATTTTGAGGGAGGGGAAGTTAGGCTGACCATATGAAAAGGAGGACAGAGCTCATGTAACTTTAACAGTTGTAGAGAAAAGGGAATTTCAGCCGGTGTCATTTGTATGCAATTAGTTCCTGGTGAAATTCCCTCTTCATCACAACAGTTAAAGTTGCAGGGGCCCTGCCTTCTTTTGTATATGGTCACTCTAGCACAGTGCCTGCAACTTTAACTGTTGTGATGAAGAGGGAATTTTACCAGGTCCTAATTGCATACCAATGACACCGGCTGAAATTCCCTTTTCTCTACAACTGTTACAGTTACATGAGCCCTGTCCTCCTTTTCATATGGTCAGCCTACCCAATTTGCAAGCCATTTACATTTGTTTAGTCATAAAGTTAGGCCGTCATAAAGCCTTCCTATAATGTCTTTAGTATCCAGTCTTTGGGGCAAATACTTGACAATGGCCCATCTCTGATTGTGTCCATGTCCTCTGCTTCACTAATTTTCACCAAGATGTACTTCATTTCATTAAACACCTTCCTCCTGCCTCACCCGGACCTTAAATCTAAAGTCATTGTTCCCAACCACCATTTTTATGATATTCCAGCAAATGTAGGAGTGAGTGACAAAGGGTGTGGTCCTATGCATACTTAGACAGAAAAATGTCCTAACTTGGTTGGCTGGGGAACGCTTGGAGTTGTAGGACTCCTTTCTGTCTAAACATGCATAGGATTGTGCCCTAAGAGAGGTGAACAGCTCACTGTGTTCTGAAATTTATCATTATTTCTAGGGGTGTGCACGGACCCCCCGGATCGGATTGGGACCTCCAATTTTGTCCCGGATCAGATTGGACAAAATCAGAGCCCCCCCCCAGACCGGATCGGGTCCAATCCTGATCCAAAAGTCAGACATCCGATTTTTGGATCGGCTGCCATTCCCCCCCCCCCCCATAGACTTGCATTGGGGGAAAGAAAGCTTTCCCCCAATGCAAGTCTATAAGGAAAAAATGGCGGTGGGTGGGTGGTCTAACTCTCTCCTCCTCCCCCCCGAGGCTGTCTGCTGTGGATGGCCCTGGGGGGGTAAGCCCCCTCCCCCGTGCTCCTTACCCCCCCCTGCTTACCTTCCGTGGCCATCCGCCCCATCCACTGCTGGCCACTACTGCGAGCAGGCTTCGCGGCCTGCTCCTGAGTAGCGCGCCAGGTGATGATCACCTGATCATCATCAGGTGATGATCACCTGGCGCGCTACCTAAGGGCAGGCTGCGAAGCCTGCTCGCAGTAGCGGCCAGCGGCAGACGGGAGCGGACGGCCACGGAAGGTAAGCGGGCCGTGGGCCGCCTGCCCCCCTCCCCCCTGCTTACCTTCCTTGGCCGTCCGCTCCCATCTGCCGCTGGCCGCTACTGCCAATGGAAGCAGTGGCGGGCGCCAGCGGGTGCCCGCCAATCCTCCGATCCATCCGATCTGGATTGGGACCTTTCCAGATCAGATCGGATTGAATCGAATGATCCAGCGGTGAGATCGGAAATCGGATAATTGTATCCGATTTCCCCTGGATCGGATTCGGATCGTGGATTGGACCCGATCCAGTGCACACCCCTAATTATTTCATAAAAATGAGCCCAGGCTAAAAACATACAATAATCATAAAAGCCAGAGCCATGTGTTTATTCTAAAAGGTTACAAAACACAATGCTCACATTAAGCCGTTTTTAGCATCTTTCTCCAACCTGGTGCCCTCCAGATGTGTTGAACTACAACTTTCATCATCCCTGGCCAGCTGGAGATGCAGTCATCTGGAGGACACTAGTTTGGGGAAGGCTGATTTATAGGGGAATGATTTTTTAAAAAAACAAAGTAGAAAATTTAAGGATTTCAACAAATGGGGCTGTTATAAACTTAGCCTAAATTTCATAGAGAAGAGAGAGATTCAAGCTCTAGGTTTCATGATTGTTCATGATTGCTGAAAATGTAGCAGTGTTGTTGGGGGGGTTTTAGACCACAGTGTTTTGTACCGAATTATTGTGACGTTGTATTAGACTTGTCAGGTTCCTTCTCAAATTAAAACCAGCTGTATTCCACCTATTGGCCAAAAAAACAACAACCCTCAACCCACCACATACCACAATCTTCAGCAGTAACCACAAAACCGCAAGAGCATTTGTATGATCCTAGATCTAAGACAGTGCTGAAGTCACTACACAAACCAAACATTGTAAAGACTGAGGGAGTCCATAAAAGCTGTTTTGAAATGGGAACTGGAGAGAAACCAGAAAGTAAAAAATTATATATAGGAGATAAGGTATGTTGTGTCTAAAACAGACTAATGGGTAGTGAAAAAAGAAATATTTCAGGATTGACCATGCTAAGCTGAATATCTGGATCTAAATTTGCAATTAAATTATAATTTATATGTACAGTAGTATGGCAGACGTTCTTAAGAGGCGTAGCTCATACGACTGGGCTATTGCCATGAGGTTCCTTTAAAGCTGTATTTGTAACAGAACTTAATGTTTTATTAAATATATTTGGCTAGACTGGATAACAATCAAATGAGAAGGTGGAGGTGGTGTTATGAATAATCCGCCCATCAACACTTTTAATCCATACTTTATTTATTTATGTTATGTCTATACCACCCAATAACTTAAGCTCTCTGATTAGTTCACAACAGTTAAAACCATAAAGTGCAGCAACATGATCAAACATGTAGCTTAAAACTACAGTTTAAAACCAGAACAAAAACTGGAAGTGGTATAAAGCTCTAAAAGGGCAATAGCAGGTTTAAAACAGTGAAATGAAAAAAAAAATACTATACTCAAACTCTTGGAGAGAACTGGGAAAAAAAATGATACATCAGCATTATTTACTTAAGGGTTTGAATGTTGCCTTATATCCTTGCCTATTATAGAGATTTAGGGTAGGTCAAAATGTATTAATACAACTGCCTACCCACCCACCCCACACACAGTGGATGGGTTCGCATGATTGCAGAGGGGAAATAAGCCACAGTATACATGTGCTGGTTGTATGACAGGGGGATTAGCATAATCACCCCAAGCAGCGCGGCTTGTTGTGTCATGCAAACTGGCCAGGGTGGCTTTTTGCCGTTGGTAACAACCCACCCAGGACCTGCTGTAGGGTTCTGGGTGGTTTGTTACCCACAACAACAAGCCATCCTGGCCAGGTTCACTCAACACAACAAGCTACGCTGCTGGGTTAATTATGTTTAAAAAAAAAAAAAAACACCCACCCCAGCATGGTTGGGGAGGGGAAATAAGCCACTGTGGCTTATTTCCCCTCCACAATCATGTGGACCTGGTCATCTCTCATATTCTGACACACTCTCTCTTATGCAAATACTTACTCAACCCAGGGCCAGTTTGCTATAATTGCTGGCTTGAAAAATGACAGCCTATATGCATGGAGGAGGAGAATGTTCATTCCCTCGCACTACTAGTCCATACTGGACTTCTGGTGATGACTAAACCAGGGTCCCCTCTACAAGGATTCGCTTTTGCGCCCGGTTAGGCAATTATGCGCATAATCGCTGAAGCGCATTTACACCTAATACCTCTGCACAAGAGGCGGCGAGAGGTGGCGAAGCGCATTAACGGATGACCAAAATGCGCTTTACAAGTAGTTAATGCGCATAAGCGCTTGTTCACATAGTCAAAATGCGCTTTAACGGCCGGAGCAAAATAAAACTCGCGATTTAATGTGCATTCGAAAATGCGCATAATTGGAGAGATAACGCGCCTCTATGCCCGATTTGCGCTCCGTTCTTGTAGAGGTAATTTTTTTTAAGCGCCTTGAAAGAGCTTTAAACCTCTCTTGTAGAGGCAGCCCAGGTCTTCTTACCCTATTTCCAAGGGGTGGTTAGGGATGTACAGTAATTTTATTTCCATTTGTTTAAGACCCGAACTTGCCCCATTCACACCCTCAAACTCAAGCACATTTTGAGGGCCAAGCTCACACATTTCCAAGCTTGCGGATGCTCATCTGCAAAATGTGTACTTTTAAGAAAATGTGCACTTGAAAAACACACAATTGCGGGGGGGGGACACATTTTCAGGCTCTAGTCAATGGGAATTTGATTTTAACACACCCACACACCAAATGCATACTTTTCCCATTCAAACAGAGGGGGTGGGGGAGAAGTTCACATCTGGAATGGGAACAAGGCAGGCCAAGCTTAGAGGTAGAATTTGGAAAATTTGGACAAGCCTGAGTCTTGCTTATGCTCCTATCCCAGGGTGTGCTCTGATTTTGGCCCTCGCAATGCTCCAGGAGAAGGGAATTCCAGAAAGGTCAGGGAATGACTGACTATCTGCCCTTGATGTTACAGTGTTGTAGTATTCCCCTGACACTGGTGCACCGGTAGTGCAGTTAACGGGGAGTTCTGACTCATATTTAAGAAACAGTATTAGATCTTTGTGGAGAAGGTGGTCTCTCTAAGGGATCTGTAGCCCAGGATATCTGAGGCTTTAAAGGGTGTAAGATTATGTCTATACTCTGGAGCATCACAGGAATACACTCTTGAAAGCAGAACCAAATATGACTTGTGCACGCAGGTAGCAAAACTCCAGTGAAATATTTTGTTAGTGGAATGCCACTTTGGAGAAGGAGAAATTTAGATTAGAAGAGTAGCAGGGACGGGGTGTTTAACCTTTTCCCCAACCTACTGTTTTTCCACTAAAACTCCCCTAGCTGCATTTCCTCTTCTATGGGGCTCCAAGTGCATGTTTTCCCTTGCAAATCTCCATTTGAAATCTCATAACGGAGATTCCAACCCCTCACTTCTCTATTCCAAATTGCCTCCCTCCTGAGGTGGGTTTTCTCTGACAAAATCCGCCGACCATCTTTTGCTACATTTGTTGACATCTGAATATTTAGTTCTGTCCTCCTGACACAGCATTCTTTTAGGAGATGGGCCATTGTGTTCTGCATCAGCAGCAGCCTATGAACAATCTTCAAAGGCAGCACTGTGTATAGGACGTGACTGCCATACAAATCTAGATTTTAGTAGATCATGAGTAGCCATCACTACGTCCCAACCCAAAAAGAAACTTTCTCACTAGATGGAGTTGGCAAAATCATCTTGCAGCAGAAAATGTATGGCTGAGCTTTAGAGATAAGTCTAGGACTGCTTTCTCAAACCTGGTGCCCTACAGATAACTTAGACCATAACCCCAGTAATTCCCAGCCAGCATGGCCATTGACTGGGAATTATGGAAGGAGAAGGCTGCTGGGAGAAGAAGCCTTTTCAACTCAGAAATCAGAGGAGGCTAAAGACATATCAATGAAAAATTTCCTTACCCCATCCAGGGCTAGAGCTATACTACTGCTTTATAGTGGTATTGAAGTGCTCTGATAACCGTTGGGGCACATTACACATTCCATATATCATTTCCATTGTGTTATTTCCGGCTTTTTATTCCATGTTATCCAAAATACTGCAACAAATGTCATTGTGTGTCCCACAAGGTGAAAATGCTCAAGAGGGATATAGTGTTGCCATGATGGAATCGTAATGCTTTCGCACAAGGTGAACTGGCCTAGGCTACAGGAACTGCTCTTCATAATTGCCCTTCCTTTGCAATTAACAATGTAGTATCTATTTAAACTTGTCAAACAAAACCAAGTTGCTTTTGTCATCGTTTTCAAATGTGCTCTGCACTGTCTTCCTCTTGCAGCAAATTGATGAGATTTGGCGTGAAATGCGATGGATCAATGAAGCGCTGCAGTATGCACGGTACAGACAGCCGGCTGCTGGCTTGCCGGTAATGAAGATTGTGGATCTGTCAGAAGAACCTGTGCAAAAGAAGATAAGCTCAACTTCCTCCCATCTTGATTGTCTTCCATCCCCACCACCCTCACCAGAGACCGAGACCCACAGGAGAAAAGCCGTGAGTGGTAAGGGGCAAACATTTCCATCCCCTTCAGTCTAGGAAACACCAAGGCACAATCTTTCAATCACTTCTGATTCAGACATACATGGACAGCACAGGTTATGGCTGCCTGGTAACCACAAAGTGGTCTTGCTACATTCACCATAGGGCAAGTGGAGGCAAGGATCCTCCCCCACAGGCCACATCATTTAGTAAAAATTATTGATTATTGCTTTATTGATGAGGTTCTTCATCTGCCTCAGTGGGCATAAGTGACATGGAATGGAAAAACTCTCTGCATAATAGGCAGGGTTCATGTGATGAATGCTACTAACCAATATTGCTGGTGGGTGTGGGTGTGGGTGTTGATCCCCATGACAACAGTAATACATAAATCAGATCTACCTTTTCTTCTGCTGCTCATAGAATTTGTAAAATAGCTAGAAGCAGAGTGAGGCAGAGAGCCATATTCCTAGCAATTGTTGTGTATCATTTGGAGCACTGCAGGAAGTTAAGAACAGAGGAGAGAGCCCTGTTCAGCATGTCCTGAATGAGCATTGGAAGGGTTAAATCTGGGTGACCAACTGTCAGGATTTCTCCGAATTTGTCCTGTTTTTTGTTCTATCCTGGGCGTCGGGGGGGGGTTCTGTAACTTTCTATAATGTTTTGGAATGACACACTTTCCCCTTTAAGGCTACCATTAGCATGGCGGGGGGATGATGTAGTTTCTGGAGGCATGACATTCCCCCCTGCTCCAATTGGGGCCTTAAAAGGGAAAGTGTGTCATTCCCAGACATTATAGAAAAGGCCCCCATTGGAGTAGTAGGAGGATGGCCTTTAAGGTGATGGGGGAACGACACACTTTCTGAGATCCCAGAAAGCCACTTTCTTGCCCCCCCCCCAACTGGGTGTCTGCTTTTTTGGTTTCCCAAATATGGTCACCTAAAGGCCCTCATAACATAGCCTTATAACATAGACCTAAGGTGCTTCTAGACATGGCTTTTATTGTGAAATGACTCTGCTTCATTCACAGAATTTTACTAGGAAGAAAAGGGCAAATATCATCTCCAATTTGTAGCCCTCAAGTGTTTTCCCACTGCATTATTATTATTATTATTATTAACCACAGAAAATTAATTAAAGAGGGCGTGAAGGAACAGAATAGTCTGCCATTTTTTCTATTTAGTTTGGGATTTGGATATTATGAGGTTAAATGTTTTTTGTGCATGTGCTGGTCAAAAGGTCAAAAGATTAGTTATATCATTAGGAGATAGGGAGCCTATCCACATTGCCCTTAAAATGACTTATATTCTGTTTAAAAACTTGTTTTTTTCAGTCATTTAATTACGTGGTAGGACACACTGAGCAGTACTTATCTTTCATAGTGACTGCTTCCTCCGTCCTCAAAGTGTTCAGTGGTGTAATACAGGGTTAATTCCTTGAGTCTTCTTGTTTGGTTTTTGTTTTGCAGGCTGCTTGACCCGCCCACTTCTGTCTCCATAACTCAAGCAGCCTGCAAAACAAAAACTAAAGAAGAAGAGTCAAGGAATTAACCCTGTAATACACCATTGAACTTTGCCAAGGGCAAAGGGGTAGAAAAAGGATATTTAAAAGAACACTTTTATATTACACGTTCTTTTTCTATCCCTTTGCCCTCGCCTTTTTTGGCAGTACTGTGGGGTTTTCCCATTTTGTTGGCTTTAGTTAGATATGGAGCCACAACATCTTCAGAGGAAGAAGAAGGAAAAACAGTTTGCAGAAGAGTCAACTGAAGGTCAGAGGAAGAGCTTAAAAAAGGAATTTGAGGTAAAAGTAAATAAAAGCCATCATCCTGCTTGACTGGAGTTGGGGAGGGAAAATAACTACTTTAAAGATAAAAAGCCTAAAGCAGAGACAGGGAAGAGCAGAGAGAGAGGAGAGAAGGAAGGAAAGAAGATCAGAAAAAGGCAGAGCTGCTAGAACTGGAAAACTGCTTGAGAGGTACTTGACTTATAACAATAAGATTTTGCTTGGGTATGGGACCTGGATAAAATCGCCATCAAGTAAGGTTCGCTAGCTGTGTTTATCCTTGGTTATTACCCTATTGCTCATGTGGTTGGTTTGTGCATGTGCATCTATGTTGTGTAAGTGTGTGTATCCATTCAAATTGTAAAACTTTTTCTTTTTAACAATTTTCTTCAGTAAAATTTTAAACTTTGTTATTTGAAATTTTGTGGTCTCTTTTCTTTTGGTTTACTCACTGCACATGTAAGAGCCAACCCCCACACTGCCTAAAGTGGATGCCTGAGACCAAGAGAGTTATAAGGCAGGTTTGGTAGAGGGGGAAAAGAATTCCACCTGGTGGCAGGGGAAAGGGCCATGGAACAGGGAGTTACTGGTCCTTGCCAAAGGAAAAGATGGAATAGCCACATAATGGCTTTTGATTGGTAGCAAAAGGAGTTCGCCATTTGAAACCACCCATAGTCAGTTCATCCTGTTGTTTTGGGCAATCTGTGGCTAATCATGTTTGTTTTATTATTATTTATCCATGTTTTATATCTGATGGAAAGTTTTCTGTGGTTCTGGATAGTTGTTGAGATGGCTAATTAATATCACTGTCAATAGTTTGCATTTGCTTCCATCTTGGTGTTGTCTGTCTACAAGTTGAGCCTGGAGCCATCATTATGCTCCTGTCTTCTAGTTCATTGCAACACAGAGATTAATGTTCCATGGATAAAATCAAAACCATTTCTGGAAAGGGGGGAGTTTGTGGCTACAGTTTCTTTCCAGTTTTGGACACCTCTCCTATCTTTATGTCTCCCCTCTCTTCCTTTTGTTTCTTCTTCTTCTTGTAATTGGACAAATCCCTTCCTCACAGCATAGGTCTGAGTATTTCTTTTAACTAAACGGCTTCACTTGGAGCCAATGATCTGCAAGGAACCACTTTGCAAAATAAATATCAAGCAAGGCATGCATACCACCATCACGCCCACTTTGCTGTGTCCCTGCGCTAAAGAGTTGGGAAATGATCCCATGCTGAAGAAAGAAATATTGAGAGGCACTCCAGAGGCAGCTGGACAACCATCTGTCAGGCATGCTTTAAGGTGGATTCCTGCATTGAGCAGGGGGTTGGACTCAATGGCCTTATAGGCCCTTTTCAACTCTACTATTCTATGAGATTCCAGCTAATGGAAAGAACAGGTAGTAAGCAACAGAGCTTTCTTGCTCACTTACTTTGTTAACTGAGAAATAAGACTTGAAAAAACAACAACCCACAACACAAGCAGTTATTAAGAGATGAGTGTCAGGAACATTGACTCTTCAGATCTGTGCTCCGCTGCTTCTTGTTGTGAGCTACAGATTAAATACCTCCTAGTGGAGGCTATAATACCTTCTCTGGCTCCAGGATGACTTCACCTGCCCAGGCAAACCATTGGTCTTACTTGACCTGATAAAGCCTCCAGCTCAGGCTTCAACATATTCTGGGCAATGAACAGCTTGTCTGTGTCAGCTACTGATTGCTCTGACCTGCTCTGTGTCTGATGAATTCCCTTCTAGCTCTGGTCCCAGGGACCTGTGCCTTCAGCATCACATGCCAGCTTTCTACACCTACTGCCACCCAGCAACACCACAGTGAGTTCCTGACACATTACCAGTGGAACTGAAGATGCTGTGCCAAGACAGTAATATAATACTCTAGATGTTTCTTTTACCCTACTTTAATTGCATTCTTTAAAAGCGATATCTGAAACATCTAATATTGGGGATTTTGCAGGAGTGAGGAGGGTAACACTGCCTATGAGCCTCCTTCTTGCAAATGAATTGAATTATTGATTGTTTTTATGTTACCTTTAAGGATAAAATCCTCTCAGGATGGTGTACAAGATTTTAAAATGCACATATATATAGAAAACAGGTTGAAAAAAATATTTAATAAAATACTACAACGTGGCATAAAAACAGAAAACTGAAACCTGCAGCCCGCA
Organism: Anniella stebbinsi; assembly: GCA_029215795.1. Taxonomy (NCBI): domain Eukaryota; kingdom Metazoa; phylum Chordata; class Lepidosauria; order Squamata; family Anniellidae; genus Anniella; species Anniella stebbinsi. The sequence goes on from JARDYH010000005.1 coordinate 34,170,797, forward strand.
GATTATGCAAAGGCCAGCGAAAACAGACAGGTCTTCAGAGACTTCCAAAAAGCCTGCAAAGAATGGGGGCTAATGCTCACATCAGCTGATTTCAGAAGTGCTGGTTCACCACTGAAATACCATTAACCCCCTTCAAAAGAACCCACTCTTCTTATGAGGCCAGCAACTCAGCTGAGACTGATAAACCAGATTAGAATGAGCTTTCGTTACTCTAGCTTTAGCACTAGTATTAAACCTACCATAAAACTCTTACCTCAAGAAAGCAAGATTCTGAAAGCACCAATTGGCATTAATTAAACTAGCTTAGTGGTGAAATTCAAAGACACATTGTGAATATATAGTTTCACCTCACTTTACACTCGTTAGCAACTAAGTCAACCTAGATATTTTCTTTGTTGAAGGGGGAGTCTACACCAGCCATTTATTGCAGGAGTGTATCGCAGTCATCATTAACGGGGCACATGACATTCACCTGCTCCTATGGTGATCTTGGCTCTACCTCTCAGTTTTCCCGGAATATCCCTGACTGCTTTTATCGCGTTTTTTCTGGCTCTCTCGCTTCCATTCTGAAGAAGGTTTGCGGTGTGCCCCCCCCCTTTCAAGGTCATTGCTGTTCGCCAGGAGTTCCAGGTTCAGCGAACAGCCAATCAGCTGTGAGGAGCGTGTGCATGGGTAGCAGAGGTGTTCACCATTTCTGCCACATGTTTTGGATGACAGCCGAATGTGTTTAGGATTTTTTTCTAATACAAACATATCTCAGCGCAGAAGTCCATATCCGATGGAGTTCCTAGCCCCATGTGTTGCTGCGCATCTATGCTCATGCGCCTGCCTCTCGAGTCATTAAAAAATCTGCCCCATAGCCACATCATCTGCCCAGCACCACCCACTTTTGCCGATCCACATGCGCAAGAGGTGTAATGGGGCACATGTGCTCCCACAACAGCACTCCTGAAATTGTGGGACACGTCAGTGGCGTGTGCCTCGTGAGTGCCGATCGCAGAAGTGGGGAACATTCGGAAGCATCCAGTAAGTAACAGCCCATTCTAATAATCCCCTTATCCATATAATCCTAGTAATAATCCTTTACCTTAAAAGTTAAGTATTGTCTAGTATCTGGACAACCACATATGGAACATAAGGAACTATGTGCCCAGACTTGTTGCAGCAGGAAGCAATACGTCTGAGGTGAGTTTGGATGGCCGAAAGTGGAAATTTCTTGCCATAGACAAGAAACCACAAGGGCTAAGTAACAACTACTAATAAAGCTTAATTACCTCCTAGTTCTCAGTCAGTGAAACCAGTGTGGTTCATACAGGCACAACTTAATACAAAATGTTATCCATCCATGACAAAAACCTTCTGGGAGGTCTCCTCCAAAGGAAAGTCACCTTAGAAAAGCTTCTGTGAATTTTTCTGCAACTTGGGCAAGGAGGAGGGCAAAATAAAAGTAATATTGTGTACCTGGACTTCCAAAAGGCTTTTGATAAAGTCCCTTACCAAAGACTCCTGAGCAAACTTAGTGGTCATGGAATAAGAGGAGAGGTCCTCTTATGGATCAGTAACTGGCTAAAGAACAGAAAGCAAAGAGTAGGAATCAACGGTAAATTATCCCGATAGTGGAAAGTAAATAGTAGGGTCTCACAAGGATCTGTATTGGGACCAGTGCTTTTCAACTTGTTCATAAATGATTTGGTAGTTAGGAATGAGCGGTGTAGTGGCCAAGTTTGCCAATGCCACCAAATTATTTAGGATAGTTAAAACAAAAAGGGATTGTGAGGATCTCTAGGAGGAGCTCTCCATGAAGGAGAATGGGCATCCGAATGGCAAATGTGTTTCAATGTAAGCAAGTGTAAGTGATGCATGTTGGGGCAAAAAAATCCCAATTTCAAGTATAACTTGATGGGATCTGAGCTAGCGGTGACTAACCAAGAAAGAAATCTTGGGGTTGTGGTGGACAGCTTGATAAAAATGTTAACCCAGTGTGCAGCTGCTGTAAAAAAATAAGGCAAACTCTATGTTACATAATATTAGAAACGGAATTGAGAATAAAACTGCTGGTATCATAATGCCTTTATACAAATCCATGGTACGCTCACACTTAGAATGCTGTGTACAGTTCTGGTCATCATATCTAAAAAAAGATTTTATAGAGCTCAAAAAAGTGCAGAAAAGGGTAACTAAAATGATCAAGGGGATGGAGCATCTCCCCTATGATGGAAGATTACAACAGCTGGGTTTAGCTGGGGGGGGGGGGAGGAGGCTAAGGGGGAGGCATGATAGAGGTATACAAAATTATGCATAGTGTGGAGAATGTGGATAGGGAGATATTCTCTCTCCCCCATAATACTAGAACCCAGGCTCATCCCATGAAGCTGATTGATGAGAGATTCAGGACAAATAAAAAGAAGTACTTCTTCACACAGCACATAAACTAGGTTGACTATATGAAAAAGAGGACAGGGCTCCAGTATCTTTAACAGTTGTATAGAAAAGTGTGTGGGGCTAGGTTATCTGAAGGAATGCCTCCTCCCATATGTACCTGCCCAGACCCTAAGATCATCCTCGGGGGTCCTTCTCTATGAGCCCCTGCCAAAGGAAGTGAGGCAGGTGGCTACTAGGAGAAGGGCCTTCTCTGCTGTGGCACCCTGCTGGTGGAATGAGCTCCCTAGAGAGGTTTGCCTGGCACCTACATTATACTCTTTTAGATGCCAGGTGAAGACCTTTTTATTTTCTCAGTGTTTTAACAGTTGAGCAGTTTAATTTAACCTTGCTGTTTAAATTTGTATTTTAAATCTGTATTAATTTCTGCATGGCTGCATGGTTTTTTCCTGGTTGTCATGTGTACAACAAGGCCGGAGGCCTTGTTGAATGTAGGTTTGATTAATTAGAAATAGTTTTAGAAAGTCAATGTCTCTGCAAGCTTATCTTTTTATATTTTAATGGTTTTCATGGTTTTAATTTTAGTAAACCGCCCAGAGAGCTTCGGCTATTGGGCGGGATAGAAATGCAATCGATCAAAGTGTCATTTGTATGGATGCAGCACCTGGTGAAATTCCCTCTTCATCACAACTAGATATGACCAGATTCAAAAGAGGGTGGAGGTACTGCACCTTTAACTGTTGTGATGAAGAGGGAATTTTACCAGGTGCTGCATGCATTCAAATGACACCTGCTGAAATTCCCTTTTCTATGCAACTGTTAAAGATACAGCAGCCCTGCCCTCCTTTTCACATGGTCACCCTACCTTGTGTTCACCAGCAACAGGTATTGAGAGGCATACTGCCTCCAATACTGGAGGGCAAAAGGAGTGCAGATTACTATTCTGCCTGTTTTCCCTTCCACTTACAACAGGTGTTCCTGGCCTGTGTCAAGCATATCCCTCCTGTCACTGTAAGTCCACCAGCAGAGGGCCCATAATGGAGGTTACTGTCAGAAGGAGAATGAAAATATGATGGGGAAGGACCAGATATGGGATGTATCTGAAATTTGTTTCTTCTCATTTTTTATCGTGATTTACCCAGTTTGCACCTTCCAGATCAAACACGGACTGGGACGCAATCTGGAGTGAAAGTCTATACATTCCCAAGCTTGCAGTGTAATTCACAGACTTTTTTAAAAATGTGTTCAACAGCAAAATAGAAATGTGCATGTAATTTGTTGGGAGGTAGGTGGACAATTCTTGTGCTTCAGTGCCCTGAATATTGTTTTATTTTAATTCTAATTAAAATAGAATTATTAGCCCTGCAGCCCTTCAATATCCATCAGTACATTAAGCTTTACTGCTTTTTAGTCAAAGGCTAAACAGGTGGTTTTTTTTAATGCAGTCATTTTATTCCATGCGCTCTGCATTCGGACAGGCATTTTTGATATATCGTTCGGCTGTCAGTGAGCAAATCTGGTGCATAGGATTGCACTCTTAATTCTATACAAACTGACACATCCAGAGTGAAAGAAGAACTCCCATGCATGAACAAGAAGCTAATATAACCAAGTTGTAATATAAAATTAAATACACATATAAAAACATATTACTAAATACAGACAGAACCCACTATTTCAACAGGAAATAATTCAATGTAATTTGCATGAAATTATGCAAGGTTCGGTTTCCAAGATAATTGCATTTTGCTAGATACCATCAACCCATTTCTCTTAATATTTGAAGATGTAGAAAGCAGCATCTAACAAAATACGAATAGTACTAAAACATTCCGTCTGTTATCATAACCATATTTCAAAACAGAGCTCATATGGATGCCTATTAAGACTAGAAGCATTGCAGAGCCAGGGACAAATTTTGTCCATATACTATAACAAATAGCATATGTTATAGTATCTGGGCTAACACAATTGCTATCCACCCTGCATGCTTCTAACAGGCTCATTGTTTTCTGACATGTAGTCAAGAGTTCCACCAAACTTCTAATGAAAGGTTCGGTCTTAACCAAGCCTAGTGTTATCCCAGATACAGGGCCCTGGTGGAGCCCACCAACACTGATGCCTGACCTGGGCCATCTGAACTGAGTGGCTGGGTCTGGGAAGCCGCCATTTTGAATTCCCCACAATGTCCTACAAAGCCCCTACATCAGGTGTTCCAGGGGATTGTGGGAATCACTGCCATCAAATCAGCCCATGGCTGTAGGGCCCACTGATGGAGAGACAGCTGAACAGTACTTGCCAAGGGCTCCTTCAACCCTGGAGGAGGCCCTTATCTCACTTCCAAACCTCTTCATATTTGGGGCAATGAGTAAGGGAAATCTACTTCAGTGTGAATATTGATATAGAAGGTAGTATGGCACTCAGTTGAGATACAGAGTCTGCCTATAGTTAATCAGTTTTATCCTTCTGTTTGCAGATTCCCAGCCATACTCGGATGAAGAAGGTTGTTCTGAAGTGTTCCTTCCCACTGACAGTGACTATGATTCTAGCGATGCATTGAGTCCTAGGGAGCTTGATTTGGTGTATTCATCCTCCCAGGACATATCCCATCAGGCAGTGAGCTGTCTGAGTGGCAGTGCACCAGATGTCCTCCAGGTCCATGACATCAAACCTTGCCTGACTCTGAAACAGAACCCAAGAGGAGGTAGCACCTTAGAGACAGATGTTGACCAGTCTTCAGAGTACATGCAGAGCCTGTCAATAGGAGGGCTTTCTCCAAAAAGCACAGAAAAGAATCCTGGCTTGAGGCAACCTTTGAGTTTCCTAGGGAAGAAAAAGCATGGGAAACATCAACACTACAGTTACTTCAGCCGACACCATCGTTGGCTGCGTGTGCACAGTGAAACCCAATCCATCTCCCTCTCTGAGGGTCTATATACGCCGCATCTCACGCGGGCCATTGAGTTCTCACAAGAGCCTACCTCTGGTGAGCAGATAAGCATTTCTATTGATTGTCCACGCAGCACTTTCTTACCTCACACTTCAAGTCTCCCAGATGAAGGGAAAGACAAATACCAGGACGTGAGGCCGAACATCCGCAGGATATATGTGGAGCCTTACAAGATCAGGCTGCCCGGTGAAGACGGCAAATCATGGGCACTGAGCACCCAGCCAGTAGAACATGAGGATCTGCACAGTCCCACAGGCCAGGTGGCGGTTGCAGAAGAGCAGTCCAGTTCTCACATCCCTGAAGTGTTCAGTAGTGATCTTTAAGGGGGTGCATGTGTCACGGTGGCACTGCTCCTCAACCCTGCCTATAAAATGTGACCAACAAGGGTCACAACAGAGGCTGATTTCTTCAACGCAAACATCTGAAGTCTTCATCAGTCGAAGACCAGACCTTCACCATGGCTTTCTAAGATGAAGCATGCGAAAGAGTTTGTCTTTTGCAAATATGCATGTTTGCACAACCATTTCTAAAGTAGGGTGAGTTAGGCCCTGACTGTTATGGATTCTGCTGTGCTTTTAATAGTGCAAAGAGAAATGTTCAGCAGGCATTTTTCATGTGAAAAAGTGGATTGCAGGGAGCCTGGAATGTTTCTGGAAAGACCCCCCACTTTCTAAAGTTTCACCCTTGTTTGCTAGTGTTCACAGCTCCTATCAGCTGTAACTTCAGCACCATTTTTTGCTTTAAATTTGCCCTTCTTCTTAGGAACAGTGATGGTATCATGTAGCAAATTAGACTGTGCCAAGGGCAAACAAAGATCAAGCCTACATAATTCAACTGGTCTCTCCCTCTCCTATAGAGAATTTTCAGTCCCTTACAAGTCTACAAATCCCAAGGATCTTTGAGGGAAAGCTGTGATGGTTAAAGTAGCATAACACTGATGTAATTTTGTAGCGGAGATATGGCCTCTGGGTCAGGAGTTGGCACAGCAATCCAATTTGTAGGAAGCCTGCTACCTTAACCCTTTTTGTCTTAAAATCAAGTTGCTAAGCAATGGGGTTTGATGACTTATTGCCATAAACCAGGAAGGATGAGAGGCATGATTTTGCTGGCACACCCTGGAGTAATGGTGAATATTGATGTGTTGTGTTCTCTGTGGCATTCTATGTGAGGGCATTTTGAAACGTGACTCTAAGTCTATAGATTATCTTCATTTATTTCTTGTAAAAACTGTGAGTTCTAAAAAAATTTATGTGAACCCATGTTTTGAATCACCTAATGTGAATCCCCCTCTATGCATACAACTCCACAAAACTCACACACATGTTCATTTTTGGTAGAGCTGTACTTCATGAATTTGAGATCATAAAGCAATCCATACAGTGAACTAAAAGGTGAGATTAATCTCTACTAGCTCAACAAAACTGAAAATAGAGTAAATCTGCCTGATGGTGAGAATTTTGGCATTAGAGACTTCACTACCCTAACCTGATAAAAGCAAACCAAAAGGCTGACTTTTAAAGCCCACTTAACACACACACTTCCTACCTTGGCCAGAGCTACACCTTAAGTCAAATAATTACGATCCCATCATGGCAACATTATATCTCTCTTGTGCATTTATACCTCGCAGGAGCCACAATGACATTTGTTATGGAATTTTGGATAATGTGGAATAAAAAGCAGGAAATAACACTATGAAAGTGATATTTGGAATATGGATTGTGCCCCAAAAGGTATCAGTGCTCTTCAATGCCGCTGTAAAGCAGTAGTGTAGATCTAGCCCAAGTTACTTCTGGGCTTTCCACTTTGCTGGTGCCAAAGTTTTCAACAAAAGACAACATTTTTGTGTCATTTTTAGAAATCCAAACACCTGAGTCTTTCAAAAACATACTAAAGATTATTTATTTATTTATTTATTTAGTGCATTTTTATACTGTCCAATAGCCAAAGCTCTCTGGGTGGTTTACAAAAATTAAAACCATAAAACTATTCAAAATATAAAACAAACAGTATAAAAACATAATATAAAATACAGGATAAAAGCACAATCAAGATAAAACCGAGCAGCCATGCAGAAATTAATACGGATTTAAAATGCAAATTTAAACAGCAAGGTTAAAAATCAAACTGAGGAACTGTTAAAATATTGAGAAAATAAAAAGGCCTTCTTCACCTGGTGTCTAAAGGAGTAAAATGTAGGTGCCAGACGAACCTCTCTAGTTATCACATAAGACTGATGATAGTACTTTTTGAGAGGAATAAAGTATTATGATGGATGCATTATCACATATGGTACACTTATTTATTTCATTGTACTGTCATCTCTGGGACAAACAGGTTGTATGAATAGTATCAAACCATCTTGATCAGAAACTATAGTGAGATGAATATACACACTATGGGCAATGACACCGTCATCATAACACTGTCTGAAAAATTATCAGCAGTCTTTCTCCTAATGATTTACATTTTCTTCTCACCTTCCGGCTGGTTATATTTCCTCAATCCATATTTGCACTGAGTCCTCCTTATCAATCACCTACTTTCATTGTGGACTTGTTTAGAGGCACCTATCATATAATCAATCTATTTCCTTCTGCATGTTAATTAATACATACTTTTCATTGTGAGGCCTGTTGTCTGGATCAATAAATTGATTGATTGATTGATTGATTGATTGATGGTATCCAGAGAAAAAAATAGAATTTGATATGAAAATGTATAAATCCTCAAAGCAATGAAAATTGTCCAGTCTATTCTCTAGGTTCAATAAAAGTTAACTTCATCAGTCCTAGTCCTATTAGCTTCCCCTATTACATAGTCCCATTAATTTGGATTTATTCCAGAAACTGAGTTCAATTGACTCCTTTATCAGAAACTATAATGAGATGAATATGCACACTGTGGGTAATGAAACTTCAATAGTTTCGCAACAAACTATTAGAGGGGCTTTGTGATTTATTCAGAGAGTTTTAATCCATGGTAAAAAGTGATAAGTTTTATCATTAAACTCTGGGTTCATCCCACTAATTAGAAGTGTGTGTGTGTGTTTTCTAGTGCTATAGTGGATGCTAGACCAGAAACAAATTTGTGGCTAAACATTCCCCTCTAGAAATTTTGATGTTGAAAATTCTGCTCACATATTTGCTGATTAATGAAGGCATTTAAATACATGGTATCTTGTTTTTGACCTCTAATGATACTTGTATTTGACATCCAATGATAATTGATTTTAATACTTTGGATAGGATCATGACTTAGTCATATTCAGAGCAGAGCCACTGAAATGAATATGACTTAATTTAGTCATTTGTATCTTAGGTTATATTGATTCCAGGTTATATTGATTTAGTGAGTCTACTAAAACAATATTGTTTTCATTAAAAAATCTGAATAACACACAGAAAACAATCAAACAAGGACCAAAACTGGAGCACAACATTACACTGTCTCAATGTGACAACACACACACAACACACACACACACACAGAGAGAAAAATATCCCCCAATAAACTATCTTGTCTAAAATACTGAATAGGTCTAATCCACTGAATTAGAAATACAAATACAATCTTTCAACCATCCATATCTTACTGTGTTATAGAGCCCCCGCCACAGGGAAACATAGGTGATAGCACATAGTTGATTCTGGGCAGTAGTTGATAGCTGAAAAACAGTAGCTTGTGAATATTGGTTTCAACTCTCAGGGCTACTAATGCTCCCTTAGCACCATACAATTTAATAGTATAGGCCTACTGCCCCAATTTACTCTTGTAGTTGAGAATGTATCATAGTGATGATGGATACATGTAATGGGATCCAAGAAAGATATGGGTACAGTCTACAAGCATTTAAGTCAACGTAGCTGGATTTAAGAGAAATTATTAATTACATTAAAATGAAGGGAACTGAGGTGGTTTAAATCAAGAAAATGTTGGCTTTGCCATAACATGTCTGTACACCTTAAGAGCTCCCAAATTAACTGTGAGCCTAAGTTTCAATTTTTGTGTATAACTAGCAAGACTTGCACCCATCATTCATTGCTGTCAGACCACTCACTGAAATCCTGGACTAAACACTGTCCCGTTACAAACATACTTCTCTGTTTGCCTGCTGAATTAGCTACCACACATTCATTAATGATTGGGTCATTTTGCATGTGTACATACATACAGCAAAGGCACCCCACACAGAAAGCTATAAATTACTACTTCATTGCTGAAATGTAAATATTTTTAAATGGAGCCAATGAAAGATTCGAAGTGGTGCAGAGAAGGAAAAGGGGGTGAAGTGTTTGGTGTATATAGGGAATGGAATGTTTTATCCTGAAAGTTTATGCTTGGGGTATTTAAAGAGAAATGTTTTGGAAAGAAATGGCGCATCTTTCTGTTCCATGTGTCACACACACACACACACACACACACGTACTAAGTTGCTGGTCAACCCTTTTTAAACATGGCTCATGACTGTTATGTGTGTGTGTGTGTGTACAATGCCACCTTACCAACAACAAGGATGCAGTGTATTTGAAAAAGGTCCTGCACAGCCTGAAACGTCTAAAAGTTGTGAATTCAGAGTTTCTCCAAGGTGTCAAACTTTGCCATCAGCAAAATATACATTTAGAACAAGCCCTTGTGTGTTTGTGTGTGGTTATAGTGGCAAATTCAATCAAGATTTGGTTTCTTCTCATTTTGACCATTGCACTCTTACTCGGTGTGACAGGAAAATGGATGCCTTCTTTTCTGATGTTACAGTGTTACAAAATGTGGCCATGCGTTCTAGGCATAAACAAAACACACTCGGTGCCAGCAAATGTTTAGAATGACAAGGGGGAAACTGATGAGCTTTGAAATAAATCTCTACTACCGCTAAAGGAGAGGGGCTGTACTCTGAGCCTTCGCCTCCTCCATTGTGGTGGGAAGGGGTTGTTGATGTACTTCTTCAAATCCACGAAGAGGAGGTTTTGAGGCTAGTGAAACCAGAGCCGTTTTAGAATGTACATTAGCAGGGTGAGCTGAATTGTTACTACGGTGCACTATGGGAGGTGGATTCTTTCCTACTTTTCTTGATCTGTATTTGAGTTTGGATTCAGTTGCTGAGCCTCTTACTGGCTCATGACAATTATGAGCCAATAGGTGCCATTGATGTCAGTGGACAGCAATTATACCTTTTCTAACTCTGTGATTTCCACAATCTGCCATGCAGGTCACTAGGGGATTATTGTGGAATCAGCACTGCTCCTGTTAGGCTTCAGGAAATTGAGTGCAATAGTGAAGTGCACCTGCCCCTCCACTCCCCCAAATAACTTGTCCAGATGAGCCCCTAAACCCTTGTCTTCTTAGATCTGGCACCTGAACACCTAACATCCATTGCTAGGCATCCTTTTAAACAAGAAACATTTAGGATTAGCTGATCTAGCACCACATTTTTCAAGATGGAAGAAGATGTGGTGCCTGCATCTTTTGTTCTCCCTCCTCCTAATTGGATAAAAAAAATGGTCCAGTATTCTGTGACCATTCTACCACTCACAGCCCAGTGTCTCCTTATTGGCCCAAGAGATGATGTACCCACAGCAAGAAGCATAGGCATGTGAGTAGTGATGAGTGACACAATTTTACTCCACCACGAGGCACCACTAGGCAGAGTACTTTCCGCTTTGTGTGCACTCTGTCCCATTTATGTTGGAAAGGCTTGGTTCATTTTCTTACTTATGAAGGCTCACTCAAACAAACAAAAAATTGGCTTTCTGGTCTAGAATGTGAAAATGAAATTGATCGAATACCATCCATCCAAATTGTGATCTAGATAGCTGGTAGCGTGTGTTTTATGAAACAGAAACCTCTTCTGAAAAGGGTAGCATTTATCAGCCTTATTCAGGTGGTAAAATGTTTGCACAATCAGAGGAGAATGGGAACATGCTTGCTGATTCTGATCCCTCCTTGGCCCAGCTCCATTGCCCTCCATGGATTGAAGGTTGAAAAGCTGCAGTGGGAAGCCTGTTGTAAGCTGCCTGTGCAGTATAGAATCCTGATTGCGTGGGGTTCCAAGTTGTGTGGGGAGCCTACACGAGTAGAGCAGGTTCCGCACTACAGACCTTAGGGGATGGGCTGTGGCTAAGTGGTAGAACACCTGTTTCGTGTGCAAGAGGTTCCAGGATTGATCCCCAGCATCTCCAGGTAGAACTGGAAAAACTTCTGCTTGAAACCCTGGAGAACCACTGCTGCCAACCAGTGTCGACAATACTGGGCTAGATGGACCAAGAGATACTAAGTCAGACTTCCTAGGTTCCTAGGACCTTCCTATACATGTGAAGGGTGGCAGGGCCAAGCAGTGGGGCAGAAATAAGGGGAGTGTAGGGCCAGCTTGTGTATCCCAGTGTTCATATATGAGGGCTTTCATGCCTGAATAGGGCTATAGCTTCTCTTCTCCCCCAGAGAAAAGACATCTTAAGCAAAACGTGGGAGACACATTAAATGCCAGGACCAGCCTGACTAGAAAAGTGCCCCATGCAGTAGCTTGAGATGGCAATAGGTTTAGGTTTGCCACTCCACCAGCATAGCATCCAAGAGGGGCGCCCACAATCTTTTGCAATGCCCCAGAGGATGCTGGGGCACAACATTTTTGATTGTGTGGTGCAGTCACATGGGATGTAGAGTGTCTTGGGATGACCCTGTGTAATGCCATCTGGCCTTGTTTGTATATAGCAATTTGGCTGTTTATTGGTTGTCCTTGTTCTAATTCTTATTGTAACTTGTTGCTATCCATGCAACTAAGTGTTTAAAAGTTTCAACTTTGGTACATTAAATGCACAATTTTGTGTGCCTAAAAACTCTGTACATACACAGATGCACAATAAATACTGTGTTAAATGTCATCTGGGGATTTTGCATCCCAAACAATATTTTCATGTATATGTCTCTTGAAAAAATGTTTTAAAATACTGCTGTATCTCATGTGCCTCTTCACTTGTGTGTTTTGGAAAGAGGCCTGGCTCTTACACAAAATAGTAAATGAATCTAATTTTCGACAACATGTATTTTTGATAACTTCAAATGTATGAAATACTATTTTAAAGAAAATTTGATCAGAAAATATTAATTCTATTTGAGCTAAATGTGTATTCATAGCCATAAAAGTTGTTGGGTTTTGTTTTAAAATTAAATATTATTTTGTGTCTAATAAGATACCATGGACAGGGAGTCCTTTTGAAATTTTGAAGACTTGAAATGCTGTTTTACTTCTTCTTTAAATTACATTCTCAGATTATTTTTCTCTCCAATATTTAAAGAAACATAAACTACAGATTCAGTTCTTGGATCGCTTCACCATTGCAAATCCTATTCATTCTCACAGGGTTTGCAAAGTTGCCACGCTTTTAGAATTGAGCTCCATGTTACCATATATACTTGTGTGGAATACAAAGATCCCTCCCCCACAATTTTTTTTTTATAGGATTGCTGATTGGGGACTACCCCCTTTCTGTGGGACCACCCGATGGAACCACCCCCTTTCTGTCCTCTCCATGGTCACCTTTGCAACCTCTGAGAGGCAGCCAACAAATTTCTTTCCACCACAGCTGCAAGGGGGTAAGGAGCTTGGATGCTGAGTCCAAAGTCAGAATGCCATCTCCATCCTCAGATCCAGGTATCCGAAGTATCCTATGGCTCTCCAGACTCTGGCCATGTCTACACAATGTTTTTTCCCCCGGGGTCATTCCTGGGTCGTCCCTGTGTGTCCAAATGACACACAGGGTATCCTGGGAGCAGGCAGGGATGACCCCTCCATTTTCATGGGATAACTGGTTCCCCAGTTACCCCGATTTTCCCTGCAGTCCCGGGACCATCCCGAGGACTGGAGGCAGTGTGGGTGCCCATCCTGGCTTCTTCCCTCCTCCCCGTGAGTAGCGGAGGTCATCAAGAGGGAAGGAGCCAGTCCAGGGGTAGTCCAGGGACAACGGAGGGGGGAGGGGGAGGGGGGCTTTTTAAAAAATAAAATGCATGTTTCGGTGGAGCACAATTGCGCTCCTGGCTCCGGTGTTTTTTTTAAGAAATGGCACCCACAACATCCCTGTTTGTTTCCAGGATATTGCACTGAAGTTTTTACGCTGGGGGATGATCCCAGAAGCAGTTAAGTCTGGGATCGTCCCCCCTCCCCAAAGGCCCTTAGGTGTAGAAAGGGCCTGTGTCTAGGGGCCGTAGGATTGCTCTCTTAACTACCTCGCCCCACCCAACTGACAACATGGTTGCTGTAGACTGGGACGATCAAGGAAACAGGACAGAAGATCTATATTACAGTTAGAGATGTCAGAAAAATCTGCCACAGATTCAAATATGTTTTGGATTTATATGAATCCAAACTTGCAGATTACACAGCAAACCAATTTTTTCTGAATCACAGTCTGCAGACTTGCAGAACGTTCTCCCCCCCCCCCCATTTTGGGGGGTGGGGGGGTGAGTAAGATTTGAGATAATGCACATTAGCACTGGTTTGCATTAACGAATGTGCATTTCTGCAAGTGGAATGTGCAAATTAATGCAAGTAGAATGAAATTCAGTTTTTTAAAAAATCTGATTCCATCAATGAGGGGACTATAGAACAAAAGACACCTGACAATCCGCAAAACACAAAACTGAATGGATGTAACAAAATCCATACATCTCTAATTACAGGTCAAGCACCAGGAAGTACCATTTGAAGCACGTAATGTAATGAAATTAACCATCACTGCAAGGGTGGATTTTCATTTCCTTTTTTGTTTCGGAATGAGAGCTTTGTATGCCAGTATATATGTTAATAAATTTCCATGCTGAAGTCACCCACTTTATAACACTGTAAGTCTCCCAGGCAAATCAAACGTGTGTACTGTGTAGACTTCTAACCTCCACCAAGAGCATTTTTAAACACATTTGGCTGTTTTAATATAACGGAAAAGATTTTACAAAAAGGCAGCCAAGCAGCCTTGGTCAAAAGCATTCTAATAACATCACATGTCCTTCCCTGAGTTTTTAATTTTTAAAAGATGACAGTTTTGTTGCATGTACCAAGCTAAGCAAACATGAATAATGAAACCTTTTATAGTAACATTAAGGTGATTTACACACACACCACAAGCCATGCCACTAAAAAAAAAACTAGTATGTGTGCATGTGTCTTTAATGACTTTTGTGCATTTCTGCATGGGCCATGATGCATTTGGGGAGGTTGCTCTGTTGATTGTTTCTGCCCATCAGAGTTTATGATTTCTTTTCCCAAGACGCAATTGGGATGAGCATTTACATCTCCCACAAAAACTCTTTTCCAAACTGTCATGTCTCTTGTTATGAAGGAAGGACTGTGATATTTTCTAACTGCCTCTGTGTTGTACACTGAAATGCTTTAAAACCAACTGGAGAAAAAACAACTGTGAAATGAACCAGCTTTAATGGCATGTTTGTGACTTGCTCTTCTGACAGCAACAACCGTTTAATGTTTCCGTTTTCTTATTCAAATGTGTTGTCTTTTCCCAGGTAAAATGTCGCTTTTCCTTAATAACCTTACTTTATTTTTAAATTTGTCTTCAAATAATAAAAAAAAATCTTTTCAAAAAACAAAAAAAACCACAAGGAGATTTAAATCGTTTTATTAACATGTTTTTCATATCTTGCGTGGCTTTCGAGGGATTCTTTTATCAACTTGAAGAAATCTTTTGAGCTTGGCATTTGATGGTCAATTAATTATTCACAGGGTATCCTGTGATTCTAGAGTTCCCGTATTTTTCACCACGGATGGAAAAGCAGTTAATCATTCCCTTTCCAAGTAGAGCTGTTGACATCAGCATCACAGACCCCCTGCCTGACTGCATTTCCCTTTTGTTTAGAAGACTGGATAAGAACATTAGATTTCACTGCAGGATTGGCATATGCTACTTTCTCTCAGTCCATCCACTCACACGCACACACTCTCCACCAGCAATATGGCTCTAACCTCACTGCACTCCTTTGCAGGGGTGACAAAAGCCATGATCTCTAGACCACGGAAACACCCGAATTACAATATGGGGAAGGGCTTCATTTGCATGATCACTGCGTAAGAAAGGTTGGAGGGAGCATGAATGCCTGTTGCCTTTTGCGTCTTATGCCCATCAGCTGTGTATGGTGATGCTGGGCTCTGTTTGATTTGGTAGGTCACAAGCTGTGCAGGACCTATGCAGAAGCCAGCACCCTACCGCTTCATCCAGGTTGACCGCCATGTGGAGAAAATCCTACTTAATGTTTCAGGCTATGCAATTGTGTGCTTAAAGCCTTTCTGCTTATGTTGCCTGTTGAACTATCCTTGGGAGTGTCTATACAACACCGCTTTGCTTGCTGAGTTCCTCAAAACTGCACAGCATCGCTGCTGCGAGGTGATATTGATAACACTACACATCAGGCAGCAGTTCTGATGTCCATTCAGCTTGAGATAGCCAATCCCAATCTCAAGGATATTTCCTGGGAAGTAAACCCAACTGAGTTCAACAGTTCACTGTGTTCCCAAATAAGTGTGGCTAGGATTGCATGTGCAAAGCACAATCCCATGTGTGCTGTTTCGTCAAAAGGAAGCCCCATCCTAATTTCTATGAGGCTGAGTCCTGCTAGAAATGCATAGAACTGCAGACTTAGTGTGCAATCCGATGTAGGTCTGCTAAAAGTAAATCCACCAAGAGCTATGAGAGTTGTGTGGATAGCAAGACAGTCTCTAGCTGCAGCTCTATGCAGGCTTACCTGGGAGTAAGCCACAATTACCACCATGGGACTTGATTCCGAGTTGTTCATCAGTGGGGAAGGAGACACCACTGGCTCCGAGGCTTCAGAAAGAGCAGAGCTTGATCTCTCCCCACCCCGAATACGGATCTCCTCTTCATCTGGCCAGATTCCTGATCTGCATTCTTTTAAAGAAGATCCCCACTTGTCTGCAAGCAGTCAATTCAATCTCCCCCAAACTGAAGCCACCACTGACGAAGAAACAACGTGGTGGCATCAGAGCAATTGAAAAAGCTGCAGGAAATTGACTCTTTGAAAAAGTGTAGTTTGCAGGGGGTGGAGCCTGATGTGGCCACGAGTTCGCTGCTGCATCATATAAATAACACAGCACCACTGCACAGTGTTGGTGGGGTTTATAGACCGTATACACAAACCCCTTGTCTTATCAGTTCAGATTCTACACAGGAGTTGATAACTTAACTGGCATATTAACAGGGTTCTATACCTGCAGCAGGGGATTTCCCCCACACACATACATACACACACACACACACACACACACACACCAAGCTAAAACTAAAGATGGAGAGGGGTATATCAGGTGTGGAGAACTGGTTTCAGCCCAAGGGCCAAATTCAATTTTGGAGATGCTCTCAAGCTGCAGTTGAGTGGAGGGTGGGACCAAAGGCAAAGCGGGTGGGATCAAAATGCAAATATTGCCAGCATATTTTACCTTCAAGGTCTTACTGCTAGCAATCAAGCCTTAGGAGAGCCGTTTAAACCTTTTAGGATGGGGGGAAAACAGCACAAATGCCAAGAAATCACAAGGGGAAAGGGGTGGGGCCACAAGAAGGGGGTGGGGCCATTTGGAGAAACCCAGAGGACTGGCTTGGGACTCCCGGGCCTCATGTTCTGTACCCTTGGGGTATATGGAGGCTGGGCTGCATTTAAGAAAACAGAGCTCAGTTAATTCAGTGTGCCTGAATAGTATGCAGGAACAATTCAAGAGGCTGCTTAATCTACCCAGCCCTAAATGCCGTGTCAGTTATAGTGAGAGAGTCTACCCCACACACCACTGTGGCCTTTAGATGAGATCCAAGCAACTTAATAAACATTGTTACTTGCATAGAGACTCTTGGACAGGGTGGGAGATCCAGTTGAACTTTCTAAGTGGAGAGCTGATAAATTCTTAATTAATTTTCCTATGTGGTTTTCAGCAATAATTTAGGCAGAAACATCTACATCCCTCAACCAATTGCCTTTTCAGTTCTTTCCCCGCTCCATTGCTGCTAAAAACATTCAGAAATACATTTAAAATGACAGAACGTTGAACATTTTGTAAAGGGGAGGATTCACTAACTGAATGAAACATTTTATGCACTGAAAGTGAACGCGGCATTTCACCATTCTTACGGAAGGGGGTTTGCATTTGTATATATTAGGTTCATGGTATTGAACCAGAGGCCCAAGCAAGGTGCAATTAGGGAACCCACTTTTATTGGAGGAACCCATTCTCTGTAACTAGAAAGGGAAATGGCACAAAACCAATCAATTTTCAGGGCTGTAACTGTAATGACAGCAGGAAATGAGGCATGTCTAACCAAGACTCATTCATAAATTAGTCATTCCTTTTGCTGGTTGCACTGTTGTTCTAACTATAGCTAGACATGTCAAATTTCTAGAAATTTTGATGATATTGGGGGGGGGGAGCCTTTCCCCCTTCTAGTCCCCCTCACTGTCCTCTTCCCAGTTTTCTGTGCTTCTTCTGAAAAAGTGAAATTCAGGCAAAAGGTGAAACTTTTGCCATATTTACTTGATTGCCAATGCCAAATTTGGTTCTACCCTGTCAGCTCCTCAGTAAACTTCAGAATAGGCTTGCCTAAGTATTGCCATGTTGATAAGGAAAATAATGTATGCATCTAGCAAAACAACTATATGCATTTCATCGATTTAAAGAGCAGGTTTCCATAAACAGGTTTCTTGTATAAGGTTTACAGAAAAGACTGCATGTGCAGTGAAGGCAAGGAAGCAGGGTGGTTTCGTGGCTGTTCACTGGTGATGAGCAAATATTCTGCATGCTCTCAGAGGTACTTCCTTTTATATTTTCATATGTTTTGGGGCTGAGCTTAGCATGGAAAATGGGGTCCGGGTCTGATCTCTGGCTCAAATTAAGCTCTGCTGGAACCCCAGGGCTTCAAGATTCAGTGAAAGTGAATGTCACAAAAGAGGAGGAAAGGAGCATTTCAAGATTCTGTTTCAAAGAACTACTGATGGAGGAGTAGCCATGTTAGTCCACTGAAACAAAAGAACCGTAACTCCTGTAGATAGCAGATACAGTTGCCTCTTATGTACAAAAGCTCCTCCCACCAAATGCCTAAAGCTCAGCCCTCTCTTTCGGAAGAGGGTCGGCCTCAAATTTCAAAAGGCCTGTTAACATGATCTTTGAGTGAATGATAGCCATAGCAAAAAGTTACCTGACAAACCTACAGGCAGGGCCGGTTCAAGACCTTTTGCTAAACTGAGGCAAATGTCAAAATGGCACCCCCTCCCAATTCCACATCCAGACAAACTGAATTTTACTCCAGCACTGACAACTTTACTTCAACACTGTTGTATATTGCAGAACAGGCTACATGGTACATGCAGTTTTGTCCTCTGACAAATGGGAATGACCAGAGGGCTTAGGAAGAATGGTCCAGGAGCTGCCATTGCTGGGCCAAAGCATCTATCACCTGAGGCACTTGCCTCACTGTGCCTAATGGGAGGGCCAGCCCTGCCTGCAGCTGCCAGCCAGTGAACTGCCACACACAGGGTTCCATTGCCAGCATAGCAGCAAATGCTTGAAAAGTGACATATGCACTGGATTGCCAAACATTAAATCCTGTATATAGATGCACACAACCAGGTCTGTTGTAAGCTGAGAGGCAACATGGAAAGGTTAACACTTCCTTTCATTTATTCATAAAAGCAATTTACTACAGTACATAATACCGATAATACTTGAATAACCATTATGTCATTTAAGTTTAAACCATATAATATCCACAGCTTTTATCCTAAAAGTCTAAGCAAACATGCAGTCCAAATAAGGCCTTATAACTCTAAGGAGTTCAAAAGATATGTCTATACATCTCTTAATTAAATCAAGGAGACTATTGAACTAATACTCTAAATAGAGCAATAAGAATTCTAGGCAAAGTAGCAAAGTGATGGTGGCTCTGGAGGAGTGGAAAAGGGGAAATGTATCCTTTTTCCTTACTCCTGAAACATCCCCATATAGCACAGGGAGGGAAGCTTTTGAAACATTTATGGCATATATTTCTCCTAATCCTCTCATCTCAGATACAAGCCATTTTTCTCTTTTCTCCCTGCCTGCATTTTCCTTTCCCTCCCACTCTGATGCACACCAACTAGATGGGCGAAAAGCCCATTTAGCGTAAATGCAGAGCAGGAGCAGCACAGAGGTGAAGATCACCTCTATAGCTTCTCTTGCTCTGCACTGGATGCTTGAAAGCCTCCAAGTTAGGGTGACCATATGAAAAGGAGGACAGCAGGCCCTCTTTTGCATCTGTTCACTCTAGTATAGCTTAGGGTGACCAGATAAAATCCAGGTCAGGGCTCCTGTAACTTTAACAGTTGTAGAGAAAAGGGAATTTCAGCCAGTGTCATTTGTATGCAATTAGTTCCTGGTGAAATTCCCTCTTCATCACAACAGTTAAAGGTGCATGCACTATACTAGAGTGACCATATACAAAAGAAGGCAGGGCCCCTACAATTTTAACTGTTGTGATGAAGAGGGAATTTCACCAGGAACTAATTGCATACAAATGACACTGGCTGAAATTCCCTTTTCTCTACAACTGTTAAAGTTACAGGAGCCCTGACCTGGATTTTATCTGGTCACCCTAGTATAGCTCCTACAGCTTTAACTGTTGTGATGAAGAGGGCATTTCACCAGATGCTGCAGGTATACAAATGACACCTGACAAAATTCCTTTTTCTATACAACTGTTAAAGACACAGGAGCCCTGTCCTCATTTTCATATAATCACCCTAAGTTTGGAAGCTTACGAGCATCAGGATAGGATTGCACCCTTAGTAGATTCTTCATCAGCACTTTAGTCATTTAATCAATTAACTAAACACATGTAAATTTATATGTGCATAAAATCAAACATTTCTGATCAAGGATCAGCTGTTTGGAAGGAGCATGGATGGTATTATTGCCCTCTCCACACTGTGAGTTCTGGACTTTCTTCTCTGCATGGAAGGAAGGGTTAAGATTTAAGTGCCACCAGCAGCTGTTATTCAGAAGTGCCCTGCCTTGGTATAAAAATGTTTTGCTGGATCTCATGTGGTTGGATGGTTGGGTGGATGTAAGAGAGAATTTGCCAGCTCAGCTGACTTGAGAGATGGGGAAGAGTCAACCTCTCATAGTTTGCACTGGGCTGGGAGATGTTCAGAGAGGTAAAAGCAGATTCCAATTGCCTTGGAGTGTGGCCCAGCCATGCAGTATAGGAAGAACCAATCCTGGCCTTCTCCTGACAGGCAGGGTTTCCTCTTTTGGAAACTCCCTAACTGTAAATGCTGCTGCTCTTGCATAAAAATCCCTGTACCTATCCTACTGAAACTTGGAAGCTTGATTCCCTCAGAAAGGGCAACAATCTCTGCAACTTTCATATAATTCCTCCAAGAAATGAAACACTTATCAGCAGTTAACTTTTTTAAAAAAAATCAAAATATAAAAATTTGGAGACATAATCTCTTCACAAGGGACTACTATGCCTGCACAGAGCAAAAAACAAGTTATAGTCACTGTATCTATTTATTTATTCATTTATTTATTTACTTGTTTACTTATTACATGTCTATACTGTCCACTAGCCAAAGCGTTCTGGGCAGTGTGCAACAATTGCTTGTTGATTTCCAGTAGTAGTTAACATAGGGTGACCAGATAAAATCCAGGTCAGGGCTCATGTAACTTTAACAGTTGTAGAGAAAAGTGTCATTTGTATGCAATTAGTTCCTGGTGAAATTCCCTCTTCAACACAACTGTTAAAGTTACAGGGGCCCTGTCTTCTTTTGTATATAGTCACTCTAGTATAGTGCCTGCAACTTTAACTGTTGTGATGAAAAGGGAATTTCACCAGGAACTCATTGCATAATAATGACTCTGGCTGAAATTCCCTTTTCTCTACAACTGTAAAAGTTACATGAGCCCTGACCTGCATTTTATCTGGTCACCCTAAGTTAACAGGAAGCATGAAGCTTTTGATTTCCGAATCAAGATTTGGATTCAGAGCTGAATTGAAGTGGGCAGCCTCCAAATTGATCTCAGTTGAAATGGACTCTTTTCTGAAATACTAAATTGGTCTCTGTCTGAACTGAATCTTGTGGTCAGAGAGTACTATATGGAAAAACATCATCAACGGATGTCAGTCATACAGACTGTAGCTACCTATCATCATCTTCATTTCCTGAGAAGACATGTCACCAATTCATGATGCTTCACAAAAACATCACAAATGTGTGCTGTAATGACACACTCTTTTAAGTCCTGTTGATTTCAAGAGTTCTGTTCTAAGAATTACTGGGTCTGTAGATCAAACTGGGTGAGTTTTCCTTCCTATGCTGGGTATGGCTGACATTTAAGAGAAAACCTACTTGCCATCACCTGGGTGAGTAATTGCTCAGTACTCGATAGCATCCTTGTTGCAATATAGCAAAAAGCAAATGAAAGGCGACGTATTGAGATGTATTAATTTGGGGAATGTCTTGCATAGACTTAATTAGAAAAGGAGGATGTGTAAGAATATTGACCAAAAAAGTAGCCAGCCCCATAATTCAGAATGATTGATCAGATAGATTTAGTAAGCTTTTTGGCTGCAATCCTATTTTTACATTTACATGAAAATTTGTACATGGTTTTGTGCACATTTCCCCTAATTCCTGCATTTTTTACACAGTTCCTAATAGAATGGATTTTAAAATATTATTTTCATGAATATATGCATTTTTGTGTGCAGTTTTCCCTAATACATGATTTTTTTGTATACATTTTTAATTGAACCCCATTGTAACATTTGGAGAAGCATGAATTTCAAAGGGTAAATGAGTTTCATTCATACAGTTCCAAAACTGCAAAATTAGGTCAGTTTGCATTAAAATGCGAACTGAATGAATTTCTCTCTGATCCTTAATGTCCAGTGGCCATTTCCACAGGATCCAAAGCCTTCACATTTCCTTTCTGCACGCCAGGAATTGGGGACAAGTATGACAGCTTTGGAAATGGTGTATATAATTCCCTCCCAAAGAAAACAAAGGGAGGGAAATATTAAAAGACCAAAAAAATGAAAAGGGGGGAAAAAACAGAAAGATGCTGTTCCTCCCTCCCTTCTATGTCTCATAAGCCCAGCAGTGCTTTGAGTAAGGTAGTTAATCCTTCATCAGATCTACAGCAGAATTGCTCTGTTATAGAATGGGGCAGGGAAATTAAAACATGTTTTCCATGGCCCAGTGAGTGATCTGGGGTCATCCGATATTGCAGTGGTGCTCAAGCTAAATGGTTGAGTTGTGGACTGTTGGGAGTACCATAGAGGAACAGAATGCAACGTTACTAAATATTTTTAAATCTACGTTTTCCTTTGGAGGTAATTACTAAACAAAAAAAATGCTTTAATAAGATGCTATGGTAATCATCCTGGAGCTCATTCATTTTTCTGTCTGTTCCTATTTTCTTGAAAATTAATATAAACTTCCCTTGGGACATTAAAACAACCTGCAAGTGTCTGCTATTTGATTCTACATGTGGGCTTTGTGTAACCTATAATGTTAGAACAAAGTTAAATAATATATTTTTTTCTCATGGAAAAACAATGCAGTCATCCTTATTTTAAAACTAATGACCCCAAATACTCATGAATTTGCTTCCCATCTGAGTCTACATGGGACACATTATCTGCAGGGCATGTCACTGCCCACAGATTAAGGCAAACTGCAGTTAGTCGTTTGCCCCAGAAATGTTACCTCAAGAGATATACAGCTGATTATTAGCTCAGTACCCAATAGCAGGCTGAATGTGGAAATTGTTTGGTGTATAATGTGTAGCAGATGCAGGGTTGGCCCAAGACATTTTTCTGCCTGAGGCAAAAGAACAACATGACACCCCTCCTCTTCTACAAAAAGCCAACTGGAGCAGTAGATGAGTCTGTCTTCAACAGTGATGATGGAACAATGTCCTCCACTATAACTAAAGGCAGCAGGCTAAGCTAGAAGGTACAGAGCAGGTCACATGGTACACAGCTCTCTCCTCTAACAACTTGCTGCCACCCCCAGCATCTGCTGCCTGAAGCAATTGCCAGCCCTGATCAGATGGGCCAAAACCAGTGTTGGCTCCAGATTTTGATGGACCCTAGGATAGGCTGACCATATGAAAAGGAGGACAGGGGTCATGTAACTTTAACAGTTGCAAAGAAAAGGGAATTTCAGCCAGCATAATTTGTATGCAATTCGTACCTGGTGAAATTCCCTCTTCATTACAACAGTTAAAGCTGCAGGGGCCCTGCCCTCTTTTGTATCTGGTCACTCTAGTATAGTGCATGCAACTTTAATTGTTGTGATGAAGAGGGGATTTTACCAGATACTAATTGCATACAAATGACGCTGGCTGAAATTCCCTTTTCTCTGCAACTGTTAAAGTTACATGAGCCATGTCCTCCTTTTCATATGGTCAGCCTACCCTAGGACAAGATGCTCTCAACAGGCCTCCCTCTCTGAATGAACACACCTCTTCCACATCACTGTCACTACTGTCTATTGTCTTCCTCATCTATCTCATGGTCCAATCCATACAGCCACCCAGGGTAAAGCAAGTGGATGTTTTTGCTCTATCTCCTCGCTCTTGCCACTGCTGGCATGCTTGACGAAGACAGGTGAACAGGCAGGAAAAGCAGGGCCAGGAGGCTTTGTGGGTCAGCAGTGGGGGGCCCTGCTGATGTGTGGGCCCTGGCAGGTGCCAAATCATGCTACCCCTGGGCTTAATAAACAATTCCATCCATAAACCAAATCTGAAAGAGAGGGAGAAAGAAAGAAAGAAAGAAAGAAAGAAAGCTTGCCAATTATATAAATTTTGCACCTTCTATTCTGCATTTTGAATAATGCTCCACAAATAATTTCATTACAGTGTGGATCTTTTCCAATCACCTGGGGGTCTTCTGGGCCCCAAACCAGCTATGCTGAGACTGAAGGGCAGGATATCGATTGTAGAAATAAATCAAATCAAATAGGCACAGAAAGCATGAAGCTTATTACAATGTCAAACTCTTAAAGCAGCAGGGTGGCAAATTCAGTTAGAGGTATGTGCCTTGAAATGAATCCTGAAAATGAACTGCAGAATGTTTTGTGGGGAATTTTTGGTCCAGACTTCTGAGCAATTTTTTTCTCAGGTTGAAGATGAAAAAATTGGCCCAGGGAGATACAACATACCTGGCTCCTGAACATAATTCTTTTTTTCTCCACCCTACCCATGTAACATGCCCGCCACCATCATGCTCTTCATCAAGTGTGCAAACCAACCCCTAAACCAGGCATAATTGCCTTTGTAAAGGCACCTTCTTTGCAAATGGAATCAATAATATTCTACTTTAAAATATGCAATAAAATATATATTAACAAAAGAGAGGTGGGGAAATTGAAAAGTCTTAATGTATGAAAGAGCAGAATGGGCAACCAGAAAGAATGTTGAGGTGGTAATTTCCTTTGACTTGCTCATATTTACAGTATTTCCAGTGCTGTAGGGGTCCCACCAAACACGTTTGAGAACAAGGTATCCATACAAATCTTAGCCACTGCCTCGTAAGCATAGGAGCCTGCTTGTTTGGAAGCCTTTTATTTTATGTTCTGTGCACCTGTGTGTTTTCTTCAAAACCCTCCCCCCCCCCACACCACCACCACATATTTCCAATAAGAGTAAACCATGTGTTTTATGCTCAAACGTCTTCACCTGTTTTAAGGCTAAACAAAACATGGTCTGCTTTTATGAACGTTTATTCAGTCCTAAGTCATACTGTGTTCAATGGGGCCTCTTCCAAAGTAAATTTGTGTCTGATCATAGCTTATGTTCTTTTCAGACATTTAGGATCATCAGTGGGGGGGGATCGCATTTCCCTACCGCCACATACTGTTGCTCTGCTCCCCTTTTCACTTCCGCATTGGGGATGAATTCAAATTACACGGGGGAGTGTGCAGAGACCACATGGCCCCTACAGAATGATGGGAACAGCACCCTTTATAGCGGAACTTTCCTGCACACGGCAGGACATCCCGACAAATCCTGCCTTATTTCAAAAAAGTTGGGTTTTCTGTGGCTTATTTTTAAATGTGAAAACTGGGAAATGAAGTGGGAGATGCATGGCAGGATCGCTGCGTCTTCAAAATGACCCACAAAGATCTGTGACTGGCCAGTTGCGAGTGTGGGATAAAGCACTCCTTTGATAATACTCATTGTCATCTATGAGCATGGGAGGGGAGCAGGGCTATTTTTCCTGGCCCCTCCCCAAATGTCCCCCAAGCCAGTTTCTCGGATTGTCTGTGCATGAAGGGGATGTTTATCAAGGAGAAGCTTTGCCTGTTCATATGTATGGGTAATATCCAAGGTTAGTTCTACTTAGAGTAGAAATGAATGGAAATTAAGTTAGAGTAGACCCCTTGAACTTAATGGAAGTTAGTCACTTCAATGGGTCTACTCTATGTAGGGTAGGGTGACCAGATTTTGAAACCCAAAATCCCGGTGTGTCCCCCCCCCCGCCAACAACCCCCCCACCAAGCCACCCCCCAAAACAAACCCCCCAAGCCACCCACCCCCAAAAAACATCAGCCCGGACCTACCGGGGCGGGTTCTCTTCTGCTGCCTCCGCCGCCGCCGCCGCTGCCGCCGGGTCCCCCGCTGGCTCGTAAGAGGCAGGGGAGGGCCGCTGGCCTTACGAGCCAGCGGGGGACCCGGCGGCGGCGCAGCGGCCCCGGTGGCGGTGGCGGCAGCGTGGCGGTGGCGGTGGCCCTGGCGCGGCAGCGGACCCAGCGGCGGCGGCATGGCGGACCCGGCGGCGGCGGCGTGGCAGACCCGGCGGCGGCGGTGCAGCGGCGGCCCCGGCGGCACGGCGGCGGACCTGGCCGCCCCAGCAGGTAAGTGCCCCGCGCCTCGCGCTCCTTACCCGCTTCCCTCCGGTGCTCGAATCTACTGAGAAACAGGCTTCACGGCCTGTCTCTCAGTATCGCGCCAGGTGATGACGTCATCACCCGGCGCGTTACTGAGGGACAGGCCGTGAAGCCTGTTTCTCAGTAGATTCGAGCACCGGAGGGAAGCGGACGCCCCTGCGGGTAAGGAGCGTGAGGCGCGAGGGAGGGCACTTACCTGCTGGGGCTGCCACTTCCCGGGCTCCGCCGCCGCCGGGTCTACCGCCGCTTCTTGCTTGCTGCCACCGCCGCGTGACCCCCCGCCACCCCGGTTTGCCCCCCCCGACCCCCGGTTGGGCCAGTTCGCCCCTGGATTCCCGGTTAGGACCGGGAAATCCCGAGCCATCTGGACAGCCTAATGTAGGGCTAACATTGGATATACTATCCTATGTGCCAATGCCTCCCTTTTGCAAACATTCGTGTCAATGCATGGATCTCCACCAAGATTCAGGGATGAGACTGGTGGGGATGTCTGGCATCAGGAACAGGAGATGTAGCCTCACTCCCCACCCACATCTTGAGACTTAAACATGGATGGTGACATCTGAAAAGGGTTTGGTTCTCCTGGGAAATCAGTGTTCAAAACTGCATAGAGAAGCCTCCACAGAATATGGTGACCATATGGATAGGAGGACTCGGCTCCTATATCTTTAATAGTTGGATTGAAAAGGGGATTTCAGCAGGTGTCATTTCTATGCATGCAGCACCTGGTGAAATCCCCTCTTCATCACAATAGTTAAAGCTGCAGGAGCCCTGCCCTCTTTTGTCTTCAAAAGGTTCCTATTTGCAAGTGCTAATTAATATCACAACTGCATACCAAATTATACACAACAGCATGGGACAGTTAAAAGATGCACTTGGAGTCTGGAGGATCTCAAAAACATGGGGAGTTGCAGTCATCTCGAATGAATTATCTCCATAGTTTTAATATTGCCTAGTACATTGATATGCCTACTCAAATTAATTTGCACGTAGTGTCTGCTTACCTGCCATGACCCAATTTTCCTGCATTGAGAAGGGGGTTGGACTCAACGGCCTTGTAGGCCCCTATTCTGTGATAGACATCTACTAATGACTTGCTTAGTCCACAAATGATCTTATAGCATCTGCTTACTGGATCCTTTTCTATTCAAAAAGGGAAACTGGCACTTCACAAAAGAACTTTCAGTTTCATTGATACACCCCTTAATATCCCTGTATCGCTTAGTACAGGCAACAGGTTCCCCACCCTGCATTACACTAGGGGCTAAAGAATGGCAAAGGCTCCCCCTCCACAACACCTAGTAGGACGTACCTATGCGTTGACATTACTGAGTCTTGCAGTACATCACTAGCCATTAAGGGAATGAGGAATGTCCAGGTGTCCAATATGGGTACCAGACAAGACTTGATGGAGTGAAACATGCAGCTGCAGTTATGCATTGAAGGTAATGTCCAGTTTGATTCATTAGGTGATTCGACAAAAAGGACTAGACAAGTGGTCCTTTGCTATGACAAATGGATGTACTATGACAAGTCGAACCTGTAACAAAATGTTGTAGCGTGAAGCACTCTCCCTTCAGGGTTCCTGCCACTCTATTGCATTCTTCCTCCCTACCAGTTTTCCATTTTTACCCAACTGTCAATCAGCATACAATGTAGGGTTGCAAAAAAAAAAAAAAAAAAAAAGGAAAAGCATCACTAGGCTGACCATATGAAAAGGAGCTCATGTAACTTTAACAGTTGTAGAGAAAAGGGAATTTCAGCCAGTGTCATTTGTATGCAATTAGTTCCTGGTGAAATTCTCTCTTCATCACAAGAGTTAAAGTTGCAGGAGCCCTGCCTTCTTTTGTATATGGTCACTCTAGTATAGTGCCTGCAACTTTAACTGTTGTGATGAAGAGGGAATATCACCAGGAACTAATTGCATACAAATGACACTGGCTGAAATTCCCTTTTCTCTACAACAGTTAAAGTTATATGAGCCCTGACCTTGATTTTATCTGGTCAGACTATTGTACCATTACCCTACCTTTCATTCTCCATCTCTACTGAATCCCCCCTCCCCATCTTTTGCAAGAAGAAGAAGAAGAAGAAGAAGAAGAAGAAGAAGAGGAGGAGGAGAAGGAGGAGGAGGAGAAGGAGGAGGAGGAGAAGGAGAAGAAGGAGAAGGAGAAGAAGAAGATATATACCTATATGTGTAAATTTCTTCACTTAACAGATCAGTTTTTAACTTTGGCCTTTTTTTTCTCCTGTGATTTGACACACCTATGCATATTATTATGTGATATCCACCATGGCTGATTTGTCAAGAGACGTTCCCCATCAACATCAAAACCCAATTTGAAATTCTGCAACTACTTCCAGTGCAACTCAGCTGAGAAGACATAACAGCTTTACAAAGAGATTTAAGAAGCTGAGTCTATGCACCTCCTTTTGAAAATTTGCTTGTGCAAAATTACTTGAGTTTTCTTTTTAAGTATTAAGAGATCAGTCACTTTGAAAACCTTCCCAAGTGGGCTGCCCTGCCTCCTTTTTTAAAAAAAAGAAAAAGAAGAAAAAAAGAAAGAAAGAAGGAAGGAAGGAAGCTTGAAAATTCCTTCATTCATTTTTATTTTTATTTTCCCCTTGCAAGACTTACAATGAGCTTAGGGAATTATTATCCAGCATTTCTGCAGAGGAAGGCTGGGTAGAGCCAGCCAGCTAATGAATCAACCATAAAAATTGCCTCCTTCGTCGATCTTCAAAGGCCTGCAGAAAGAAAACAAACAACACTGCTCCCCTTCAGGGACAGCCACAACTAAACATGAGAGCCATCCTTTTGTGAGGCCACATGGGGAGAAGAGAACATCCATTCCCCCTTAGAATTGTTGGAAGGAGCAATTTGGTAAAACATGGGGGTGGGGAGCAGCCACACAGCAACACTAGGCTTCTGCTTTGTTTGAAAGCAGCATAAATCCTGTGTACCTCCAACAAAGCCTCCAAGTGTCAGCGCAAGATTTCAGCTGGGATAAGCGGGACTGCAATCTCCTCTTTTGTGGACATTGGTGCCATGGAATCACAAAGAAGCCACACACAGATGTATCTTAATGCCCCTAATAAGAGGGGTGGGGAAGGATGATAATGCTAATAGAGGAAGAACTTGTTACTGTTAAATACAGCAACGTTGATAATCACAATCTTTTATATAAAGTTACAATGCAATTTGCACAGCCTGCAAAAAGCAGTTCCTACTACAGCACTTGCCCGGGGACAAAGTAGGTTTATTATATATTGTGTTGGATCCAGATTTAAGCTGGATCAACTGCGCTGGTGGGAGTGGACTTCCCTGCACCCTCCTTCCCATGGCAGCCTCTACAGCCCCCTGATTATGCTGCAAAGAGATTCATGAGACCCTGCTGAATGGGGTGAGCTGTAGTGGGGAGGGGGGATCCCCTAAAACCAAGCGAAGGGACCTTCTGCGAGCAGAACCTTTTGTCTCATGGAAGTTCCCTTCCTTTCACAGAAGGCAAATCCTAGATCCTGGATGAAAACCACTTGCTGAGAGAGCAACAGCAGGAAAGGGGCCATTGCTGTTAAGCCCCTGTTCATGCACAGTGGTGCAATTAAGTCATTTTAGACTCTGAGCTCTTAACTACCTTCAAAATGTAGGAAGATAGCACTGCTGCATTTCGGGGCTCTCCTGCCCAGTCTGCTGTGTAGGGGCTGGACATCTGCCCCAAAGTCCTACCCAATGGTGCCATTGTTCATGCACGAGCTTCTCGAAAAGATCTGATTGGCCCACTATTGTTGACATTTGCAGCAGCTCTCCAGTGTTTCAGGCAGGATTCTTTCCTAACTGTACCTGGAGCTGCCAAGAATTGCATCTGGACCTTTTGCATGCAAAACAGGGGAGAGAGTCTTGATCTTGTTGACCGGGATAAAGTTGAGTTTATCCACTGTCCCATCCCTGCTCATGGCCAACATCAGTCTACAGCTGATTCATGAAAGATCTTGAGGCGGTACAAGTGTACCACCATGAATGATTATTCCCATACAAGGTCCTGAATATTTTACTGCACCTGTACAAGGCTACTCTTTGGGCCATTTGCTGATGCAAAGGCCCTTCTACCACATCCTATCCACATTTTGTTTTGCACAAGAGACATGTGGGTGCAAAACCCTTTACTAGGGTGACCATGTGAAAAGGAGGAGAGGGCTCCTGCATCTTTAAGAGTTGTACAGAAAAGGGAATTTCAGTAGGTCTCATTCGTATGCATGCAGCACCTGGTGAAATCCCCTCTTCATCACAACATTTAAAGCTGCAGGAGCGCTGCCTAACATGTCCAGATACAAAAGAGGGCAGGGCTCCTGCAGCTTTAATTATTGTGAGGAAGAGGGAATTTCACCGGGTGCTGCATGCATACAAATGACACCTGCTGAAATTCCCTTTTCTGTACAACTCTTAAAGATATAGGAGCCCCGTCCTCCTTTCCATATGGTCACTCTACCTTTACAGTCCTGGTGTCCCTGCAGGACATACCTGTGTAAACAGAAAATATTATTTTGCTTTTACTGTTGGGAAACTGAGACTGGAAAACGGAGGCAGCTACTTATCCAAGGCCACCGAGGAAATGAGCAAAGCTAGGGTGACCATATGAAAAGGAGGACAGGGCTCCTGTATCTTTAACAGTTGCATAGAAAAGGGAATTTCAGCAGGTCTCATTTGTATGCATGCAGCACCTGATGAAATACCCTCTTCATCACAACAGTTAAAGTAGGCTGACCATATGAAAAGGAGGACAGGACTCATGTAACTTTAACAGTTGTAGAGAAAAGGGAATTTCAGCCAGTGCCATTTGTATGCAATTAGTTCCTGATGAAATTCCCTCTTCATCACAACAGTTAAAGTTGCAGGGGCCCTACCTTCTTTTGTATATGGTCACTCTAGTATAGTGCCTGCAACTTTAACTGTTGTGATGAAGAGGGAATTTCACCAGGAACAAACTGCATACAAATGACACTGGCTGAAATTCCCTTTTCTCTACAACTGTTAAAGTTACATGAGCCCTGTCCTCCTTTTCATATGGTCAGCCTAGTTAAAGCCACAGGAGCTATACTAGAATGAACAGATACAAAAGAGGGCAGGGCTCCTGCAGCTTTAACTGTTGTGATGAAGAGGGAATTTCCCCAGGTGCTGCATGCATACAAATGACACCTGCTGAAATTCCCTTTTCTATGTAACTGTAAAGATACAGGAGCCCTGTCCTCCTTTCCATATGGTCACCCTAAGCAAAGCTGAGTTGAGATTCAAATCTAGATTTAATGATTTAAAAAAACACAGCCTATTTAAGACTCGTCTTAAGGCTATCTCATGTTGGGTCAAACTCTACAAAACCAGGACATGGGAAGGTAAGGTTGATGCCGTAAGCAAAGGCTGATGTCCTATGCCCAGTAATGTTTCATGACGTGTTGCATGCCAATGTCAACATGGGGAGGTTAGGAGCAGGAGTAACAGTGCATGCATTCCTACCTCCCATCCACATTTAAGATTTTTGAATGCCTGAATGGGGCTAGATTCTCACAGCCATCTGAACAAGTGTACATAGTGTGAATGTATGTTCCGTGTGAATTCCCCTTGTGTGAGTCCTGATTGCTTTGTGTCCTTTTCCTACCATACAGAAAGGAACAGCAGGGATCAGGACCCTTGTGCCATTTTCCTGCCTTCAGAAAAACAGCACAAGGGCCCCAATTCTCACATTTCCTTTCCCCCCCACTCAGACAGAAAGGGCAGGGATCTCGCCTTTGTGCTGCATTTGTGCTTTCAGAAAGGTAGTGAGAGGTCCTGATCCTACCAATTACTCCATGTATACATTACACACACATCAAATTCCCAGAGGGTGAAACTGCATGTAGCTAATAGCTATGTCTCCCCCACCTTTTTTTTTTTACTCAAAAGTAAGCATAGGATACCTGATATGGACTGGTACCCTAGGGTGGAGGAAAGGGGGCTTCAACCCTTTTGCCCACCTGCCATGATCCTATCTGGTTCGGGGCCCTGCATCTGGAATTTATATTAAACTTGTTCGCTTTATGGCAATGACAATGATCCAGATCAGGACCACAGTGGGTTGCAATGGGTTAAAGCCCTCTACCTCACACTAGTATCCCAAATCATGCAATAACTGGTTATAGAATCCACTTGACTCACTTTGCAGCACAGAAGCCCTCTGCAAACGCTGAAGTACTGGCAGCCTTCTAACTTCAGGATGGAACTGAGCATGCAGGTGCTCCTATGGACTTTAACGGGGCAGAATAACCTTAATCATCTTCGAACCATTGCTCAGAACTTCACCAAACCAATGATTATAAAAACAGTCAGGGTATAAAACCACTGAGCTGACCAGAGATACTGATGTTCTTTAGGCATATGACTTATGGGCATAGGCATAATTTAAAGGACTATGGTCTTAAATGGCCATTGCCTTCTGAACTGTAACTGTAACTATAACTATAACAACTATAACTATAACTAACTAACTAACTAAATAAATAAATAAATAAATAAATAAATGGGTCCCCA
The DNA here is from genome assembly GCA_029215795.1 of Anniella stebbinsi. NCBI lineage: Eukaryota > Metazoa > Chordata > Lepidosauria > Squamata > Anniellidae > Anniella > Anniella stebbinsi. The sequence goes on from JARDYH010000005.1 coordinate 34,203,616, forward strand.
AGAAACCATAACTGAGTGATCATTTTACTAGCTATACTATCAGGGGAACTGCTGCAGCCCATCTCCCTGATTGGTTGGCTCTTATGTGACGCTTGTCTCTGTGAAAGTGCAATCTCGTGGAGACCAAAAGAAGTAATATGTGAACTGATCATTCCTTAGCTCTTGAATGTTGCCAAATGGATGCTTTATCTACATAGCCCTAGTCCTCTCATCTTAGTTGAGTATGGATTGCACATGGATGCTGAGAAAGACGGTATGAGTGTGTGGATCTTTGCCGTGCAAGACTTTTAGTACCTTGATCCGGCCTGCTCCTGAATGTCAGCTTGTTCTCCTCCAAAAGTACTCTTTACTGGTTGCACAGGCATATTTGCAAGTGACCTACTTGGGCCATTTTGCGTATGTGGTTTCTGAAATATGTCTGGGGCGGGAAGACCTTTGCTCAATAGCATTGCCTCTTTCGAAGGCCTTCTTCTGCCAAAACTTTGTCAGCCTTTGGCTTTCACAAAAGCTCAGGAGAGCCTCACGGCCAGCAGTCCTGTTTGGCGGCCCACTAAGCCTCGGATGTAAACTGTGTGCCGATTGTCAAGCCTACTTGCCTGGCCTAACCCAGCTCATCAACAGCACTCTGTCAAGCTGCAGCTTAACGTGTAAGCCACTGCCGTATCCCTTCAGCACGGAGCCTGCCAAGTTTACCAGTGCAGGCATATTTTCGTAACGAAATATGCAGCTCCGCTTGCAGCAGTCACTGAAGGAGCTGAGCTGCAATCAACATCAACACCACAAGGACACAATATTTTCTCTCCTGATTACAACACATTCATTTATTTTGGAATTCTTCGGCCGCCTGAAGACTGCAGGTCAGTGACAGTGGCGGAGCTGTCCAAGTGCCAAAGAAAAGAGAGAATACTGTATGTATGCTCCTGTTCTGCTAGTAAGCAGGGAAAAGGCTAGCGAGCTGTTTGGAAGAGTCGCTTTCAATAGACACTTTCAAGGCAGCCCACGCATCTATTCCAGAGAGGCCACCATGAACAATGCAGCAGAATGCAAATACAGCAGGCTGCTCATATCAGGAGTATCAGGCAGGCCTTTAACAACATCGGTCAAAAATGCCAGAGGCTGATGCAGACAACTGAGGCATGTCTGGGAAGAGAGGGTACAGCCATATGCATTAGGGTTAGCACAGAGGTTTCCCTTTGCATTCCTGGAATTTTGTATATCTTTACAAACAAAAATACTGGGAGTAAGGAACGTCAGAGTCCCCAAGGCCCTTCTGGTTTGACAGGCCTGGAGGGGACAAGCCGCTGATGTTAGAACAGCTGCTAAGCCTGCCCAGAATGGTTAAATGGTTGATAAAAACTTTTAAAAATCACATTATACACTGTCTTCCAGGGATATTGCTTTGTCGTGTACAGTGTTGTGAGAGCAGCAGATCACCCTGAAAAAGCCCTATAGCTAACCAGAACAATTTATTGAGTGACAAAAATCTTGGAAAGGTTCCAGACTATAAACCTATATTTGTGCAACAATCACAATTTGTATTTGGCTGGCTGGCTGGCTTGATTTGTCCTTGACCTTGCTCAGATTAGTATATCATTATTGTTAGGTGATGAAGCAGTAACAAACTCCTACTTGAAAACTGTAGGAACGTAGATATTGAATCCAAGTGCAGCAAAACTGTCACACTGCTTGAAGTTAGCAGTGCTGGAAGGTGGCATTCCGCCATCAATCCAGACAGGGCTCCTGTATAGAAAAAGGAATTTCAGCAGGTGTCATTTGTATGCATGCAGCACCAGATACAAAAGAGGGCAGGGCTCCTGCAGCTTTAACTGTTGTGATGAAGAGGGAATTTTACCAGGTGCTGCATGCATACAAATGACACCTGCTGAAATTCCCTTTTCTAGACAACTGTTAAAGATACAGGAGCCCTGTCCTCCTTTCCATATGGTCAACCTAGATGAACTCTCTGTCCCTCCTTTGTGCCCAGCATAGAAACAAAGTGGGCTGCTAGAAGAGAGGAATTCCTCGCTCAGCCTCTAGCATAGATAGGCAACTTTCTGCCAGCCACCCCCTGCAGGCTAGCAACTTTTGGGGGCTTATTTACAAGGCTGCTTTTGGAAAGAGCAGGCATACCTAAATCACTTGGGAAGGCCCAATGAACTCAACTTGACTTACTTCTGAGTACAAATTATAGGATTGTATTGTTAATTGTTTAATACTTACTCAGGACCAAAACAGACATTACTTTTAATCTGTGTCTAGCAGCTAGGCCTTTGTTTCATTTTACTCTAGAGTAGGTGTAGGGGGCCTCAATCCATTTTTTTAAAAAAAAAAAACCTATCATCCACACTAGAGTCGTGATCCAGATTGGAGGCATTGCACTTACTCCAGAGTAAAAATGGGGTGGGAAGAGACATAGCTGCTGGACACAGAAAGTAATTTCTCTTTGGCCTTCAGCGTATAGAACCACGGAGCTTGATAGAGATGTAAGTGCTCTTTCATAATTCATCACATACTACCTGAAATATGAGGGCTTGAGGCATGGCCCTCTCTGACAGACACCCCTCCTAGTGAGGAATCACAAATTTCCGTCACCCACACATTGTCATTTAGGGGGTTGGGCTTCCAGGTAGGACTGAGTCATTTTTCAAAGAAAACTATCTGTTGCCCCGAAATTTAGGGCTCCTCTAAGAGCATCATTAGATGAGGGGTTTTATAGCATGCTCATTACTGGGCTTTCACGGACATAGAGGGTTCTATAAGACCACAAGAACAAGATCCTTCATTATACTAGATTATAGTTGTTTTAGCTTTAAATCCAATGTGATTCTTTTAATTATTGTTTTCTTCTTTTGGCCTGTGCTAGTAGTTCCCCATTTGTCTACTCAGAAGTAAGTCCCATTGTGTTCAGTGGAGCTTACCCCCATGTAAGTGTGCTGAGGGTTTCAAACTTACAGCAGATTAAAACAAGGCTCCCCACCCCCGCTCCTTTCCACATATGCCAGGAAGGGAGGTGCTCCCTCGATTCAAACGTATCTGCCATTTTCAGGAGCCCCAGGAGCAGCAGGATCTTCCACCTTGTCAACCCTCTCCTCCCATGTAATGCAACCCATAACAATTGCACCAAAGAACCAGGACGCATGACAGCCCGGGTAAACAACGTGATTTCCCTTAATGTAGAGATGCTCTCAGTCAACTAAAGCAACTGTAATTTAATGTGTCTTTAACTTCTTTGGGGACCTCAACGCAAAAAAGCAGGAGTATTGTTTTTTTTAAAAAAATACATAACTTGTAAAAAGTGCAAGCCTATGTGAAAGCCCCTTTTTCTTGTACAAATCAGGACTTTAAATCAACACCTCCCTTAGATAGGAGCTTCTATTGTTTTGTTTTTTAAGTCATCATGTGTAAACCACTTGGGCAGTCATAACAAACCATGCACTGGGGTGATAATTCAGTTGCCTGTGTAAACGGAAGTGACATGGCCAGTCCACAAGTAGTCTGTGTTTCTGGTAAAGTCGGTGGACTGATGGAGGTAGTGATATTTATCTGACCTGGCTGGGTGAGACGTTTTCCTTAGCTTTGGGGGAGGGAGAGTGCAATTTGGGCAGTCCAGGTTTTTTGGCCTACAACTCCCAACAGTTGTAGCCAGCATAGCCAATTGTGAAGGATGATGGGAGTTGTTGGCCAAAACATTTGGAAGGCCACAAATGCCGATCCTGGGCTATCCTTTTCAAAGCACTTTGATATTTTCACTAACCTGTTACTCTCATTGTAACGGGGCCATACCCTATCAGGGCAGAATGAGGTGTCCAATGTGGGCCTATGGCTGCAAATTTTTAATTATTTTGTTTACAAGCTGGGGGTTTTCAATGGAGGTGCCCACCCTTTCTTCTACCCTGAAGGGCTTATTGAGGGGGGAGGAGGCAGCCCCCACCCCAAATTTACATTTGGGAAGGGACATGCATTGGGAAGGGATTTTGTTTTAGATTTACCTAGGGAGTCCTTCAAATATGCAGAAGAAACTTCTGCTTTGTCTGTGGGTGGGCCCGTTTTTCATTGCCCTTACTGGCCAGCACAGGGCCACCAAGCTTGCGATTGGAGGGGAACGATTACATGTTTGCCACCATAGGGGGCGCCATTTGGATTTTTTATTATTTATTACTACTTCTTTTGAACTTCATGCGCTACAATTTCTTGAGCTGTAATAGCCCTTCTGCCTTACAAGGAGTTTCACATTCAGGGTTGGTTTTGTTTTGTAACCCCCAAGCAGCATCTGACGTTGTGGCGTCTTCCAAGGAAGGGAGGGGGAGAGATTTCGGCTAGCTTTTTTTTTTTTTTTGGCTAAGACAGTAGGCACATATTATTCAAGTGAGCTTCGATCGCGATTGGCTCGCCCGTCCGTTTGATCGCCCCCTCCATTGTTTGTCTTGCGTCCCTACTAGAAACTCCCCACTGACAACGGTATATTGATGGGGAGACAAGGCAATTTAACTCCAACCGATGTGTCTGCTAATTGACTCCTTTCATTATGGCGGGGGTGGAGATTTGAAACACGGGGTGGGAAAGAGAGGAGACTCCACCGATTTGGCACGCTTGCTATATATATATATATATGGAATCGAGACAGGGGGTGCAGGCGATTCCCTGGGGTATGCAAGGAGGAGGAACGGGCTGTCTATTTTGAGAGAGGGGGGTTTATAGAGTGGATTCCCGTGGCTCGGCTCCACACTGAAATATTGTCCTCCGTCTCCATGACATAAACACAGGAGCAAGCCTGTGATCCTGGCGCCAACTTCAGCGAGGGGAATGTGAATGGAAAAGAGATGTGGGGTCTGAAAGGCGAGGAAGGAAGGAAGGAGGGAGGGAGGGAGGGAATCTTACTGTAATTAGAACGAACACCCCCCCCGCGCCCCCCCCCCAGCCTCCCACCCGTTCCTTTCCGCCGTCCTTTCGTTCTCATGGCTTACTTAACAGAGCAAATAGTCTGGGATTTTGTACAAATAAGTCCCAGATTAGTTACTGACAGATCTACCAAGAGGCGGCTAATGGAATAATGACCGAAAGGAAGCTTTTTAAGGTAATTGCCAAGCCACCCCCGTGCTTAACAATGGGGGCTTCCCCCCCCCCCCGCGTCCCCGCCATTCACGGCATCCAAGAGAAGAACAACCGGAGAGAAGCCCTGGAGGCAGGGAGGACGAGCTGGATGCTCTTGTGAGATGGGATGGAGGCGAACTGCAAATAAAGAGTGCTCCTATTCGATATACGTTTATTGCACTGGGCAGATTTCAGACTTACAGGATCTAATTTGTCTTTTTCTTTTTTTTAACCAGAACTCCTGAGATCCACCAACCGAAACCTGGTGCAAAAAACAGTTAGAATGTCTATGTACACCACTTCCTGGGAAATATGACCAGGAGGGTGCTAGGGCAGTCATGTCCTCTTTGGCCTCCTCCACACGAGACGTTTAATGAGCCTTGAAGGCTCATTAAAAAATTTACCTCCACAAGCACGGAGCGCAAAACGGGCGTACAGGCGCGTTATCTCCCCGATAATGCGCATTTTCGAACGCGCGTTAAATAGCGACTTTTATTTTGCTCCGGCCGTTAAAGCGCATTTTCGCGGTGTGAACAAGCGATTACGCGCATTAACTGCTTGTAAAGCGCTTTTTGGACATGAATTAATGTGTTTCGCCGCCTCTCGCCGCCTCCGGTGCAGAGGGATTAGGAGTAAAAGCGCCTCCGCAATAATGCGCATAATCGCAGAACCGGGCGCAAAAGCGCATCCTTGTGGAGGGGGCCTTTGTGGGTTTCCCATAAGCAGCTGGTTGGCCACTGTTTGAACAGAATGCTGGACTTGATGGACCCTCTGTCTTCTTACGTTCCTAAAGAACTGTGAACCAAGGAATTTGTTACAGGTACTAGAACTGAATGGAACTCTCAGGCCTTCTGTGCCAAAATCCACTCCTGACTACCCCAAGGTTGCTTTGGGTTAGTGGTATAATTGGGAGGGGGTATTTTGTTGGTGGGAGTCAGAAATCCTTGTCGATGTAATGTATATCTCCCATAGATCAGCCTTCCCCAGCCTGGTGCCCTCCAGATGTTTTGGACTTCAACTCCCATCAGCCCCAGCCAGCATGACCAATGGTCAGGACTGCTGGGGTTGTAGTCCAAAATATCTGGAGGGCACCAGGTTAGGGAAATCTGCAGAAGATCTAAATCTACCTTCTTCTCACTCCTGTTCTGGTGTAAGCCCATTGACTTCATTGAGAATAACTTCCTAGCATGGTTGCAGTCTTGAAGACACTTGCCAAGGCAGAAACAGCAATCTGAGGCTCACTTCCTTGGGCGCCAAGACCACTGAATAATGCAGCGAGGCCTATTTCTGAGCAACCGTGCAATATAGGTCCCCTCTACAAGGATTCGCTTTTGCGCCCGGTTAGGCGATTATGCGCATAATCGCTGAAGCGCATTTACACCTAATCCCTCTGCACGAGAGGCGGCGAAGCGGAGTAACGGATATCCAACAAGTAGTTAATACGCATAAGCGCATATTCAACAGTCAAAATGCGCTTTAATGGACGGAGCAAAATAAAACTCGCGATTTAACGCGCATTCGATAATGCGCATAATCGGGGAGATAACGCGCCTCTACGCCCGATTTGCACTCCGTTCTTGTAGAGGTAATTTTTTTAATGCGCCTTGAAAGAGCTTTAAATGCCTCTTGTAGAGGCACCCATAGATAGGATTGTGCTGGGAGAGCTGCTCAAGCCTCATTCTGATGACTAAGAGCTCCATCAGACGAGTGTTTTATTGCACACTCATTACTGGGTGATCATGGATTTTTGTGGGTCTCTCTCACGGTGTTGTCTGCCTCCCACGTGCCTCCCACCCCTTCTAGCCTTCTTTGTGCCACAAAAGAATACCCCAGTATGGCCGACTTATTTTTAAAGACGGAAGTTGCTGCTATCTCCTGCTATGTGCAGGAGAAGCAAAGGGATCAAAACGGCCCACTGAATGGGCCACGTGCACGTTGTTTACTTCCTCTTTCAAAAGAGGAAGTAATGAGGGACAAATGCGCAAGCGGAGAAGCGACAGTAAGCAAATACAATTTCCCCCATGTCATGATGCATAGAGTGTGCCAGCATAGCGTTGTGGCCAGAAGCAATCAAACCCTGTTGAGTGTAGTGGTGCCAACTTCTGTGCTGACTTTGCTCCTGCCCATCTAACAATTGATAAATAAATAAAATTAAGTCAGAAACTAAGTAGGTGAAATACTTAAGTAGCTAATCAAGTAAGTAATTAAGGAAAGTAAGCAGGTGAAGCTTTTCCTAATATGGAGATGAAGAAATGGGAGGAGGAGGGAGCTTCACTGGCTCACTTCCTATTCTTTCATCTCAATGGATGCTTTTTTGGCCATGTAAATTGCAGGATGTGAAGGACCCGATCTGGATATGGGGTTGGATCCAAATCCTTCATTCCGCAAGCGGAATCATACCACTTATGGAACTAAAATTCCCGGTTCCCTCCCCTTCCATGTCCCCTCCAGTTCTGCCCCGGAAGGTCCCCCAATCTTCCGGAGCAGGTTTGGAGGGCATGTGATGGGCTGCAGGAGGGAAGAGAGGACACGGAAATCCCATTCCACAAGTGGTGTCTTTCCACTGGTGGAATGAAGGATCTGGATCTAACCCCTTGCCTGTAGCAGAGGACAAAAGGTTAAATCCCTCCTCTACCACCACCACCACCACCCCAATGCTAGGGTCCCAATCCAAACTGGACCCTCCATGTTTAATGTTAATGCGAAAATGCTATAATTTGGTCCAACTGTGGATCCAATAAAAAGTTAGCAGGCCCAGCTGAATGTGATTCTACTAAGGGATGGAACAAGTCTCTACAGTAAAGACATATTGTGTGTAGTTTGATAGTAAACAAGGTTTGGAGGGTTTGGGTGGTAAAACAAACTGTTGACATCCAGCAATAATTATTACCAATCTGTCTTGATCATTTACCACTCAGCACAATATGCTGGCCCTATTTATGCCACATATTGGTTATATGAATGCATGGACCCAGGGGAAGGAGCAAGGTTGTGCTTATTGGCCAAAGCTCCAACCCACTTCATCCAAAGGCACACACCCTGCACTCTACACATTCATACCCATGGACATGTCACATGAATAAGGATATTGCAATGCGCAAACAGGTGGATCCTATGCATATTTACTCAGAAGTAAACCTCCTTGTATTCAAAGTGGCTTACAACTAGGTAAGTGTATATAGGATTGCTACCTCAGGCATTTTGTGGCTGTTGCACAGGTGGCTGTGCTGGAGGTGATGAAGTATCTGGCAGGCACTGATTGGCTAAGCTGATGTGGTGCCTTAGAATCTTCATAAACATTCTAAGGTCTTATCACACCTACTATTTTTCCCCTGGTTTGCTTCTGCGGGTTCCCCGTCCGTTTCCTATGCAAGTCTAATGTTTTCAATCACACGTGGTCAGTATTGCTGCGATACCTCAGCTTGGCCTGTTGAACTTTGCCTGTTTCGGACTTTGCCCGTTCAGGAATAAATCGAAACAGAAACAAAAAACTGTGAACTGTGACAGAAACTAAAAACTGTTAAAGAACAGCACAAGGGGGACGACGCCATGCGAATCCAGTGCTGAAGAAGTGGATCAAAGTCGAGGTGGGTGTGCTTAAAACCATGCATGTGATAAACACCTAAGTGTGTGTGTGAGTGTGATAAATGAGCTATATGTAATGTTGAAGGGCAGTGAGATACAAATGGCTGTGAAAACTTGAATACTGGCAGTATGAACTAGGAACAGGAGGACTATATCAGCAAAGTAGGCAAAAGGAATGAAAAGCAATTCCAAGAGACAGGGAAGGGAGGGGGACTGCAGAGGGTTAGATTTGCTGAAGAAGCATAAGAACACAATACACGCAATGCTGGATCAGATTGGAGGCCCTATTAGTCCAGCATTCTGTCCCCACAGTGGCCAACCAGATGAGCATAGGAAGCCCACATGTAGCACATGAGCTCAATAAATAGCACCCTCCTGCTCTTTTTCCCCAGCAACTGCTTCTGTTACCGGAGGTCTTATGCAGCCTTTATGAGTAGTACCCATTGATGCCCTTCCCAGCTTCCATGAATTTTGCTAATACTTTTCCTGTTATTGCTGCTATTGTTGTTCCTGCTGGTTTTAATTGTTGGTTTTAGTTTTAATTGTTATTCTATTCTGAACATGTTTTATTGCTTTTTAATATTACAATATTTTATTGCTTTCAATATTTTATGTATTTTATTGTTGTAAGTCACCTTGTGAGGGCCTTTGGCCTGAAAGGCAGCCAAGATATGTTTTAAATAAATAAATAAATAAACTATGCACTGTGTGAAGAAGTATGTCCTTTTATCTGTTGTTCATTTTTATAGGATGACCCTCAGGTTCTAGTTTTATTTCGGAGTGGGGGGATGGGACTTTGCCCTATCTACTTTCTCCACAGCATGCATAATTTTAAATGCCCCTATCTATCATGTCTGCCCTTACTCACCTATTTTCTAAGCAAAAAAGGCCCAGACAGTGTAACCTTTCCTCACAGCAGAGTTGCTTTCGCCCCTTCATCATTTTGGTTCGGGTTAGGATGAGCAGTCGTCTGGAACAGAGGAATGCAAGGGAAGAGTAAGTGTAGACAGGGCCGGCCCTATCATCAGGGGAAAGTGAGGTGGGTGCCTCAGGCAGAATATGCTAAGAAGTGGCAAGATGTCAGAGGACACCTCTTTGTGTGCCACTCAGTATGCCCTGTGCCCCTGGACTAGCCTGCCCCCCTCAGGTGTGGTGGAGGACTCTGTCCCGTCACCAGTGTCGAAGTTAGATTCAATTGCCAGTCAGTTGGCTTCTGTATGTGGAGTGGGAGGGGGCAATCTTGTCCTTCACTTCATGCAGAAAAATGTCTTGGGCCAACCCTGAGAGAAAATAAAGGACTGCAGAAGACAGGGGAATGCAGGGTCAGTTGGGGACATAAAAAAACCTAGGGATGTGCACAGTAAAAAAAATCGGATCCGAATCGGAATTGATGCTTCGGATCGGATCAGAGGCTTTCTGGATCAGATCGGATCTGATTCCGATCTGAAAATCGGACATCCAATTTTCGGCTCGGACGCCATTTTAGGAGTTTTCACCATAGGCTTGCACTGGGGGAAAGAAAGCTTTCCCCCAATGCAAGCCTATGCCGAAAACATGGGGGCGGGTGAGTGGGGACCTAACTCCCCCCTCCCTGTCCCTCCCCCCCCACTCACGCTCCTTACCTGCTGGGGCCATCCACTTCCGTCTGCTGCCACCCGCTGGTCCCTTCTACTGAGAAACAGGTTTTGCGGCCTGCCTCTCAGTAGAGCGCCGGGTTTCACAGAAGAGCGAGGGCACGCCGAGTGATGACGTCACCCTGCGCGCTGGCTCTCTATTGTGGAATAGGCCACAAGGCCGGTTTCAAAGTAGTATGGAAGCAGTGCGGATGGCAGTGAGGAGGCAACAGGTAAGGAGCATGAGTGGGGGGAGGGGTGCCAATCCTCTGATTTTTTTCCGATCCAGATCGGTTCCTTCCAGATCGGATCAGATCGGACGGTCCAGATGATCAGGATTGGGATCGGATAATTTTATCCGATTTTGCCCGGATCGGGTCCTGATCGTGGAATGGACCCAATCCACTGCACATCCCTAAAAAAAACGTGCCCAGGACATAAAGAACTGAAAACTAGGGATGTGCACTGGATCGGACCCGATCCACGATCCGAGTCTGGTCCAGTGGGAAATCGGATAAATTATCCGATTTCCGATCCTGCAGCTGGATCGGCCGATCCAATCCGAACCGGTCCGAAAAAGCTCCGAACCGGTTCGGCGGATCGGCGGATCGGCGGGCGCCCACTGGCGCCCACCGCCGCTTCCATTGGCGGGCGCCAGCGGGCGCCCGCCGATGAAAGTGGACAGCGGGGGGGGGAGGAGGGGGGCACTTACCTTCTCGGCCCGGTGGCTCCCGTCCGGCGCCGGCGCCTACTACTACTAGCAGGCTCCGCGGCCTGCTCTAGGGTGGCGCGCCGGGTGATGTCATCACCCGGCGCGCTACTCTAGAGCAGGCCGCGGAGCCTGCTGGAAGTAGTAGGCGCCGGCGCCGGACGGGAGCCGCCGGGCCAGAAAGGTAAGGAGGGGGTGCGTGGAGGGGAGGAGGGGGCGCGCGGAGGGGGGAGGAGGGCCCTTACCTTTCCGGCCCGGCGGCTCCCGTCCGGCGCCGGCGCCTACTACTCCCAGCAGGCTCCGCGGCCTGCTCTAGGATGGCGCGCCGGGTGATGTCATCACCCGGCGCGCTACTCTAGAGCAGGCCGCGGAGCCTGCTGGAAGTAGTAGGCGCCGGCGCCGGACGGGAGCCGCCGGGCCGGAAAGGTAAGGAGGGGGTGCGTGGAGGGGAGGAGGGGGCGCGCGGAGGGGGGAGGGGGGCCCTTACCTGCCCGGCCCGGCGGCTCCCGTCCGGCGCCGGCGCCTACTACTCCCAGCAGGCTCCGCGGCCTGCTCTAGGATGGCGCGCCGGGTGATGTCATCACCCGGCGCGCTACTCTAGAGCAGGCCGCGGAGCCTGCTGGAAGTAGTAGGCGCCGGCGCCGGACGGGAGCCGCCGGGCCGGAAAGGTAAGGAGGGGGTGCGTGGAGGGGAGGAGGGGGCGCGCGGAGGGGGGAGGGGGGCCCTTACCTTTCCGGCCCGGCGGCTCCCGTCCGGCGCCGGCGCCTACTACTCCCAGCAGGCTCCGCGGCCTGCTCTAGGATGGCGCGCCGGGTGATGTCATCACCCGGCGCGCTACTCTAGAGCAGGCCGCGGAGCCTGCTGGAAGTAGTAGGCGCCGGCGCCGGACGGGAGCCGCCGGGCCGGAAAGGTAAGGAGGGGGTGCGTGGAGGGGAGGAGGGGGCGCACGGAGGGGGGAGGGGGGAGGGGGGCCCTTACCTGCCCGGCCCGGCGGCTCCCGTCCGGCGCCGGCGCCTACTACTCCCAGCAGGCTCCGCGGCCTGCTCTAGGATGGCGCGCCGGGTGATGTCATCACCCGGCGCGCTACTCGAGAGTAGGCCGCGGAGCCCGCTGGTAGTAGCCGCCGGCGCCGGACGGGCCGAGAAGGTAAGCAGTGGCGGGGAAGGGGGCTTACCCCCCCCCCGGAGCCGTCCGCTTCTATCCGCTGGCGCCCGCGGGCGCCAGCGGATGGAAGATGGCGGCCCCAGGGGGGGTAGGGAGCGCGGGGGAGGGGGTTTACCTGCCGGGGCCGTCCACAGCGGACGGCCCCGGGGGGGGAGGGAGTTAGGCCCCCCCTTACCCACCCGCCGCCATTTTTTCCTCATAGACTTGCATTGCAATGCAAGTCTATGGGGGAAAAAATGGCGGCCGATCCAAAAATGTACGATTTTTGGGTCGGGATCGGACTCGATCCGGTCCGGGGGGGCTCCGATTTTGTCCGAACCGGTCCGGGACAAAATTGGAGGTCCCGATCCGGGTCCCGATCCGATCCGGGGGGTCCGTGCACACCCCTACTGAAAACATACTCCTCATCCTTCACCAACATGGTGCCTTCCAAATGTGTTGGATCACAACTCCTGTCATCCCCAGTCAGTATGGTCATTGCCTTCTGGCTGGGGATGATGGGAATTGTAGTACAACACATCCAGAGGGCACCAAGTTGGGGAACCATGGGAGAGGAGAAACCACCAGTAAATGCTGTGGGTTGTTGGGGCTGTGAGTCCATTCTGGGTTTCAGCCAGAACCAAAGAAAACTCAAATTGAGCTATCTAAGGTGCTTAACCTAATTTGGGGATAGGGTTTGCACCTTGGATAGCTCCAGAATGGACTCACAGCCTGACTGAAATCAGAGCCACGAGCCTCCACTGGAAACAACAGCACCAGTCAGCAAAAGATGGCATCCAAGTGAAAATTGGGACATTGAAGAAGAAATTATTGATGGAGGCATGGAACTAAAGGAAGAAAAGGGCTAGGGGAAGGTAGGAATAATCATGTTGGTGGAAGGGCTAATTTGCCTTTAAAAGCTCTGGGATTGGCAGAAACAGAACCAATGGAGCTTTTCCCACTGACTGCATCTCTGTTCCGTGAAAAACTGCACCGGTTACATTGCTGCCAATCCCAGAGCTTTTAGAGGATTTTGAAAGGCATACAAGCCTTGCCATAAGTAATTCATATACAGGACCTTAACACTCAGGAGGCTCTGAATTGCGTGAAGGCATCTAGCGCTATCAACCTTCTTTTTCCTGGCCTTGTTTCTGTACTTTTTAACAAATGCCTCACACAAAGTAGAAAGGGGCGGGAGTGTTTGGAATTCTGAGGAGCTACTCCACCCCACAGTCCATGTGTTGTGGTGTTTCGTGTGTGTGTTGAAAGAAAGAAAAAGAAAGAAAGAGAGATGAATAAACATACCCAAGACGTAACTCTAGATATAAGGAAAATAAAAGCAGTTGCGAGAGGTGGGGATAGGGGTGGGGGTGGGGGAAGGAGACTCCCTTTCTCTTGAAAGGGATGTCAAGTTGCCGGATCAAGAGATTTGGTTTACTACAGTCATGCTTCATTATGGGGAACAAGGAAGGGGAGGGGGTTGCCCTGTTTCTACGTGATCAACTTGCTAGAAGAAAAGAGCTCTCTCAGGCAGAATACACTGACTGATGTCTCTGCCCCAGAGAAGGCCAGACACAGGCTGCTGCAAAGGTCCATGACTTCCAATTCATGGACGGCACGTCCACATCAAAATCTCCCTGCCCACCCTTTAGTGAGCAACCAAACATTCAGGAAGCAGTTCCAGGGGAAAGAAGGTATGATGGGATAATGCTGGGTTTGTCTTGCCAGCAGTGCACTTTCCAATGCATCAGATCAGCCCAAGACATTTTCCTGCCTAAGGTGAAGAACAAGATGGTGCCCCCTCCCATCCCATGTACAAAAAGCCAATGAGACTGGTAAATGTCATCAACAATGATAATGGAACAGTGTCCTCCAATGCTCATGAAGGCAGCAGGGAAAGTTAGGGGGCCAGAGCAGGCCACATGGTGGACACAGCTCTCTCTTCCAACACCTTGCTGCCTCCCCCCAACATCTGTCACCTATCTCTGCTAAATGGTAAGGCTGGCTCTGGAATCCCCATATCTGCAGGTAGCTAGGTAATTAAGGTGGGCTGTACATGGTTGGTAGATCTTAATAGAGCAGACCTGAAAACTCAAAGAACATTTCTCCAGAAGGGTCTTGTACCCTCTGCTTTGAAGGCTTTAATGTAGCAGGAAGATGCAATATTTGTTGCATATTACTGAACACCTTCAATCAAGGACATGAAAGTCCTATGCCAACATAACCACCTGCATATGCCAGCCCATTTAGTGATTTGTATTGGTCTGTGGTACAGCCCCAACAAATCACTTGTATATCAACGTACTGGTGATATTAAAGAGAGAGAGAGAGAGAGAGAGAGAGAGAGAGAGAGAGAGAGAGAGAGAACAAAGCACATGTTCAGGTGATAGCCTTTTCCAGTCACCAGACTAGAGGATCCTTTTGGACTCTTCAAAATATTACCGAGAGAAGGTCAATATTGTAATTCAAAATAGCCAGACTTGCTAGTAAAGGTCTCCTTCTGAAAAGAAAAGGCCAGATATATATTTTCCCTGGGTTTTTGGTCAGCAAGTGGATATTTATCATCAGCATCACTGCCACCACTACCACTATTATATATAATGAATTTATAAGCCACTTGACATCAAGAGATTTCAGAATAGTGTACAGCAAATTAACATTCAATTAAAAAAATGCAATACATTTTTGTATGACATCAGTCACATGTCATGTCTCTTCAGCATAATGAGCAATATAGTGTTTATTTAGTGGCCTTTCCAAGATGGTGATTTGGGAGCTATGTGCTTGCTGGACCCTCTCATGCTCTGCACTCATTAGAGTTCCGAAATGGCAACCCAAAGATCTGCTCTGTAATCACTGAAAAATGCCTAGTGAAGGAGGATACAGAGGACTTCACCACATGAAGCTAAACTCCTGCATTCTTAACAGGTCTTTCACTTCTAGATTCCCTAAGGGATTAAGATTGGCTTCTTTACACCAGTGAACACATGCCTTGAATCGCGGAATTCCTTTCTCAGCAAAGTCTATATGTTTCATTTTACAGCCACTAGATGGTGCTGTTGCTATAGCGGAACTGCGCAATTATACACAGTCGATATATCAAATCCACGTTCTTTATCCTGTTATCTCTGATCTTTTAAAAATAGGTTAAATGACAGAAAGCACTGGAGACACCCTGGAGGTTGGCAGCATCATGTAAAGGACTTGCAAAACTCCGTGAGTGACCAATCATGAGTGTGCAATAAATCCCTCATGTAGAGAAGGTCTAAGTAGATGTTGGTTCTCTCATCTGTTCAATCAGCCACCACTCCATCATAGGGCAAGATCAGAAAATCAGGAGTAAAAAGTACAAAGGTACAATAGACTGGTGTGACATAGAGGCTGCTGTCAGTATCAGCTGTGAGGGGTTATTGATTAGCATTATTTAAGATCCTTGAACAATGAATTATTTATAGAGAAAATTGATGGGAGATGGAGGTAAAGAACCACGCTACTCCCCCCCCCCCCATCCTTTCATTGATCCTTTGATCTATACAGAAAATCATCCTCTGTATAAATGAATGCTGGGTGGGGGGAGGATCAGGATTGTTTCTGATGTCCCACTCCACCTCCAGGTATTTACAGTGTCATATGCATAGAAACTTGAATGCTTGGAGGCTCCCCA
The DNA here is from genome assembly GCA_029215795.1 of Anniella stebbinsi. Lineage (NCBI taxonomy): Eukaryota > Metazoa > Chordata > Lepidosauria > Squamata > Anniellidae > Anniella > Anniella stebbinsi. Next base: position 34,219,421 of record JARDYH010000005.1, read on the forward strand.
TGCACAATTCACACACCCTATTTCTTTTGGGTATAGACTAGGGATGTGTATCGTATCGTTAAAATGTACGATAATGATATGATAAGGTTGTCATCATGCATGTTTTTAACGATGACGATACGATAGAAAATCCTACGATAATCATCGGAGATGATAATTTTGGGGCGATTTTATCGTTTTATCGGACTGCCATATAAGTATATCTATAACTTCTGTGTTTTAAAAGTTAGAGGCTTGAAGTTGCTACACATATGTGCCAAATTTGAGATCGATCACTCCAACCCTCGATTTTATATGAATTTATTAAAGATCGTTTCCATTCTGACTGATCAGAATGACAGCTCACCAGACCTGTCAGAACAGAAACGATCTTTTAAAAAATTCATATAAAATCGAGGGTTGGAGGGATCGATCTCAAATTTCATACACATACCTAGGCATACCCCAGAAGCACTGTAACCAAGTTTCAAGTCTCTAACTTTTAAAATACAGAAGTTATAAGCATTTTTTTCTTTCTGCCAAAAATATCATTTTTTAACTATATTATCGTGAAGACGATATGGATCATCTATGATATGAATGAAGACGATATATTTTTTTGGTCCAAAATGACGATAACAATAAAAAATGATGTTTTTTGGCGTGCACACCCCTCATATAGACTGCACATAGGGAGCCTGCATGCATTTGGGTGCATATGTGTGCTAGCCCTGAACATGTGGAGAAGGAGACAAGAAGAATGATCCTAACTTCCCACATACATGTTCATTTTGTAATACATTTTGACAATAAAATTGCTTATATCCACACTGAACTTTACACAGTTATTCATACAATCCCTGTGGAGGAGTCCAAAGCACCGTCTTTGTGGGCTAAGGACGTGGACATTGTTCCAGGAGTGATTCATCCAACCCTCTATATTCTGAAACCTTGGTAGGGAGTATGTGAATCCACAAAACCTGGGCTTGCAGAAGTTCCCCGAATTCCATCTTGAAGTCCACATCAGATTGTGAGGTTTATCTTTTTTCTTTTCATGTGAAAATTTGTGTGTATTTTCTGCGTATTTTTCCAGGTGTATGCATCAGTTGTGTACATCTTTGAGATGAACGCATTCTTCTCCCATTGATTAAAACATATTTGTGTGCATTTTTCCCAAAAGTATGCATTTGTGTCATCCTCATTTTGCAAATGCACACATGCTGCCGAATGCATTTTTTATTTTTTGTCCTGAGAATCACACTATAAGCTTGGAAATGTACAGACTTCAACTGCAGATTGTGTTCAAGTCTGTGCTTGGTTCTGGAGGTACAAACTGGTTAAAACCTGATCAAAGACAGTCTGAAACTAATTTCTCATACTCCCTAACCTTTGGCCATCTTGGCAAGCCAAAGGTGATTGACCAGGTGGGTCCAGGGAGTGAAAATGCTTCTTTACAAGAGGGGGTTGTATTGGCTACCTTGACGGAGGTGGTTGTGTGGGCTCTTCTTAAGAAGACCCCTTCAGACCTTGGAGATTTATTACTATTGCCCAGTTGCTAAAACCTTCTTTGGAGGCATGGGGCTTGATAGGGTACTGGCAGTTCAACTCCAGATACTTTGGGATGAAATGGATCATCTGGGTCCATGTCAGTCTTGGTTCAGACCTTGATTTGGCACTGAAACAATCTTGGTCACCCTGATAGATGACCTACTGTCCTTCATGCTAGAGAAATGCGACCCTGCTAATTCCTCTTGATCGCTCAGTGACTTTTGATTCCATCAACCATGGTATTTGGCTGGCACAGTTCTGTGAGATGGGAATAAGAGGCATGCTGATGCATTGGTTCTGCTCCTACCGTCAGGTCAGTTTCAAAATGTAGCATGGGGGGATGGTTCTGCTCAACTCTGTGGCATTTGAGCTGTGGGGTCCTGCAAGGTTCTACCTTATCCCCCATGCTTTTTAATGGCTTGGTTTGGATGACACGATAATCAAGGGGGAGGGGGAAACAATCATCAGTTGTGTCATGTGGAGGGCAACACACAACACACACACAACCTGCAGTACGATATTTGGGGCACTTAAACAACGGAGAAAAACAACTGGCTGCTCAGTTGTTTATCCCAAACACCGTTGTTTAAAGTGTTGTGTGGAGGGGAACCTCCCTCTCTCCGTGTACTATTCCGTTTGGTCATGGAGTTCGCCAGCCAGAGCAACCCAGAAAACACCCCCAGCTGCTCTGATACAGCTGGCAGAACTTGCAGTGCATGCTCGGATATGGCCGGAGGACTGAGGAAGGTGGGAGGGAGGAGGCGCAACAGCCCAGAAGGATGCCGGGACTTTCAGCCGTGCGACGGGGAAGGGGCAACATGTCATGTGGCAGGTGCTGCCACGGTGGCTCCAAAATAACACACGGTCAGTACGCTATTCCCCCCTCCGTTGCCTAAAGTGTCGTCCGAGTCCACCCAATATGTATCTGAAGTGGCTGGGTGAAGTCACTAGGGATGTCCAGCAGAAGCACCGCCAGTATGCTGACACTCAGAATTATTTCTCTGTTTCATCAGAGCCAGGTGAGCCTGTGCATGTGCTGAACAGGTGCTTGGGGTTGGTAATGGGCTGAGGAGGACCAACAAACTCAAGCTGCATCCTGACAAGATGGAGGCACTGTGGGTACATTATTCTTCTGTCTGGGAATTAGGTGTGTATCCTGTTCTAGATGGGGTTGCACTCCCCCTGAAAGAGCGGGTATGTAGCTTGGGCAGGGGAGACTCCTGGGATCCAGAACTGTCATTTGAGGCTCAGGTGGCCTTGGTAGCATGTAATGCCTTAAACCAGGTTCAGTTGCAGCATCAGCTATGACTTTTCCTGATTACTATAATGTGTTGTATGTGTGGCTGCCCTGGAAGAAAACTCAGAGGCTGAGTTCGGATGACACTTTAGGCAATGGAGGGGGGAATAGCATACTCACGGTGCATTATTTTTGCGGCACCTGCCGCACAACATGTTGCCCCTCCCGTCGCACGACTGAAAGTCCCAGCATCCTTCTGGGCTGCTGCATCTCCTCCCTCCCCCCTCCCTCAATCCTCTGGCCGTATCCCATCATTCACCGCAAGTTCTGCCGGCGGTATTGGAGCAGGCGGGGGTTTTCAGCTGCTCCGGCCAGCGAACGCTGTGACCTAGTGGAATAATACACAGAAAGAGGGGGGTTCTCCCCACACAACACTTTAAACAACGGATTTCGGGATAAACAACGTGCAAGCCTGTTGTTTTTCTCCATTGTTTAATTGCCCGAAATAGCGTACTGTCAGTTATGTGTGCGTTGTTTGTTGCTCTCCACAAGACACAATGAGCAACACAACTGACAGTTGCCTCTTCCTCTCTCCATTGATTATTGTGTCATCCGAACTGAGCCAGAGACTTCAAACAGTGGAGAATATGACTGCCAGAATTTTAACTGGTACAGCCAGTTTCTTAAAGAGTTACTTATGATGACTGCCTATTTGCTTCTGAGCCCAATTCAAAGTGTCAGTGCTTACCTTGAAACCTTAAAAGGCATGGCACCCAAATACCTGAAGAGCATATCCTGCCCTGACTTAGGATTTTCAGAGAAGGATCTTCTCCAAATTCCTTTGACAGCAGAAACTTGTTGTGTAGGATCTCGCCAGAGGGCCTTCTCTGCAGTGGCATCCTGTCTGTGGAAAGCCCTCCCCATTGAAGTTAAACTGACACTGACTCTGCTATCATTTTCGCACATACTTATTTGCTCAGGCATTTTAAAGTGCATACTGGTTGGTTTGGTTTGGTTTGCTCTGATGTGTTATTCTTTGATTTGTTTTTATTGCTATGTTGTTGTTTTTATATTATATTACTATATTATGCCGTCTTTTGTACTCTATGCCTCTTGTATACTGCCCTGTTATCTTAGGATGAAGAGTGCTTTTAAGAATACTTTTCATAAATAATAAAAATAGATAATAGTCTACCTGAGACAAACACAATTGCCACATTAAATAGAGAATAGCTCTTGAGTTTGCTGGAGTGGAAGAAGTGGAAGAACTTCCACCTCTGAAGATTCAGAAACAGCTGGATCTGTGAGATATCCAACAGAAGACCAATGAAAAGATGTGGCTATCTTTATGGATGGTTGAATAGATGGAAATGAGCACATCCAATGTTATTTTAAGTAAAGAACCTGGAAAGAAGCTCAGATATGCATGAGGAGTACTGAAAGATGTTAATTCACATAAGTACAGAGGACATCATATGAAGGGTAGTATGTGTGTTCTGAAATGCTTTCGCATTAAAACACACACACACGCACGCACACACACACCATAATGCTCCTTTGTTTTTCTGCTGCTTTTATACCACCCTTCAATCCTTTTCTCAGGTGGTTTACAAAACAAATATAACAATTAAAATGTAAATGCATAAAATAAACAGCACAAAATCATAATAGCAATATCAAAATTATCAGCAGAATGAAAATTGTAACCTAAATGGTTGGGAAAATAAGAAGTGTGGAAAGGTGTTGTCTGATGGTGTTGAAAGGATCATGAGGTAGGTGCCAAACAAACCTCCCTTGAAAGAGAATGTCCCCCAAATTGGGCTTTCTCTAGTAGCCACCTGCCTCACCTCAAACAGTGAGGTGCCTGCAGGAAGTCCTGTACTGAAGATCTGAATGCATAGGTACATATGGAAAGAGGTGATCCTTAAGCGATGAGCATTAGTTGGGAAATTGCCTATCCCAAAATCAAGGATACACCCGGTATTTGTGAAATATTCTGACAGAAACCATGTTGGGAACTAGCTGGTGAAGACTTACTCAAAATATGAGAAAGAAATTAACTTGTGTTAAGGGGTAACTAATCTATATGACGAGATCTTCACTATGGCTAGATCTATGCTACTGCTTTATAACGGCATTGAAGTGCACTGATAAATGTTGGGGCACAATCCACATTCCGTATAATGCTTTCATAGTGTTATGTCCTGCTTTTTATTCCACATTCGTCATGATTTAACACAAAGTGTAGATCTGGCCTATGTATCCTAAGATCACCATCTTGTCCCCCACTCCACTCCACCCAAACATTTCTGATCTTAGCATTTAGATTCATCTTTACCTGCTCAGCATTGCTGAGAGGAAATATATAAAACTTTTATATATATATATATATATATATATATAATGAAACTTTTTTAAAAAAAGAAAAAACCTTTGGTTTACTTTGTTGCTGTGTGTGTGTGTGTGTGTGTGTGTGTGTGTGTGTAAGGGAGAGTCCTTGCCTTCTTTCTTCTAGCCAAGTGGGGCTACATTCAAGTAAATAGTAACTCAGTGAATTTATTGCAGAAGATACTGCTATGAGAGACAGACAGACTGAGGTGGTTAAGTCCTATATTCTACATTATCTAGAACCAAGAGGAGAGGTATAAATACCTTGCCATCTACTGCTCCCCAGAGAGAGAGAGAGAGAGAGAGAGAGAGAGAGAGAGAGAGAGAGAGACTGAGACTCAAGTCTGGTCTCTGGCTGGCTTGCTATCTAAAAACTAAGATAAACAGTTTATCGGGAGATGAACGCACAAATGTAACTCCCAAGACAAAAATCTCCAACTTTGGAGGAGTGGGGGTGGGGAGTGAGATTTTGGTAGCATGGGATTTTTAAAAAGAGCATGCTAGGAAGACGGAATGGTGGTTATGGCGGTCATGTTGGGGTAGGCCGGGGGGGGGGGGGGATCAATAACAGCGCAGCCTTAAAGGAGCATTTCCATTTTCAGTAGCTCACACACATGAATGTGTTTGTGTGCAGCGATAGCCAGTGTGAGTGTGTGGGTGTGGGTGTGTTTTGGTGTGTATGTGTGTGCGTGTGTTCGAGAGGTCCTTGCTGAATTGTATTCTGAGGTCACGCACCACCGACATGCCACAAACCATGGCTAATTGCTGAAAAGGGTACTGGGGCTCAGGCTGAATTCTGTATTTTAATAGTAAAATGCCTGACTTAACCTCAGGGCAGATGGGGGCAGAGAGGAAACTCTGGCTTCCTGGGGCAGAAAGAGTGGTGGGCAGATTTAGCCCCCACCATAATGCGGCTCCCAGGTTCAACACTTAATTCCCTCCTCAGTCGCTCATTGATAGGGAGAAAGTAAACTAGGCTGGCCACTGACAGGTCACTAAAAAGGAGGAAATGCCTGACTGGAAAAAGACGAACACAGGTTTGCATAAAAATAATTTTATTTTTTTTTATTTAAAACATTTCTTGTCTGCCTTTCAGGGCAGAAGCCCTCGCAAGGTGGCTTGCAACAATACAGTACACAAAGTCATTTAAAATATGAAAAGCCGTAAAACATAAGCCCGATAAAATAGCAATAAAAACAATAAAAGCCAACGATAAAACCAGCATCAACATCAAAAGCAATAGCAGTGACAACAGTGCACATGTGCTATTTTACATGCTGGGATGCACATTTAGAAACAATTATAATTTCATCAAAAAGAGAAATGCATCACATCTCACCACAGTAGGAGACGGTGAGCAGGTGACCTGCGTCCCTTGCTCAGACTGCTATTTGGTTGCTCACTGCTGATGGGCAACTTCAAGGCTCCTCCCTCCTCTCCCTTTTTATGGTACTTTATCTTTAAACCAAATTTGGCCTTTCAAATAGAGGACTGTCCCCTGTAAAGTAGGGTGCATGACCACCCTAGGAAGTGTGCTCAGGAACACCAAGGGCTGTGGCTAAGGGCCAAAAACAGACAGTACTTTAAATCAGTGTCTAGCATCTATGACCTTTGTTCAATTTTACTTTAGAGTAGGCACAGGGTCCCGGTCTGGTTCTTTAAAAAAAAAAAAACTACTCCCATGCTAGTGTCCTGATCTGAATTAGGGCCTCTTTGCCTCCTCTACAGTAAAAGTGGGGGTAGGATGTAAGAATTTAAAGTAACGTCTGTTTTGACCCTGAGATAAGAACATGAAAAGAGCAACGTTGGATCAGACCAAGGGTCCAATTAGTCCAGCACTCTGTTCACACAGTGGCCAACCAGCTGTCGACCAGGACCCACAAGCAGCACACAAGTATAACAGCACCCTCCCACCCATGTTCCCAGCAGCTAGTGTATATAGGCTTATTACCTCTGATACTGGAGGTTGCATTTAGCCATCACGACTAGTAGCCATTGATAGCCTTCTCCTCCAGGATTTTTTCTAACCCCCTTTTAAAGCCTCCAAATTGGTGGCCATCACCACATCTTGCGGTAGCGAATTCCAGAGTTTAACTATGCGCTGTGTGAAAAAATACTTCCTTTTATCTGTCCTGAACCTCCCACCAATCAGCTTCATGAGATGACCCCTGGGTTCTAGTATTATGGGAGGGGGACAAAAAATGTCTCCCTATCCACATTCTCCACACCATGCATTATTTTGACTCACGAGTCAGGTGGAACCTTGGGAACTGGTTTTTAAGAATGAGAGTGTGGGGAACTGGCTGTGATTGATGGGTAGATAATTATGCTGAGCCCTAGCAGTAAAATCAGGTTCCAGAGCCAAATGTTGTTCCTTTGCCTGTACTCTGTTATTACTCATTGATAAAGCCGGATATGGCCTGTACATTTTTTTCCTTGTAGCTCCATCTGTATAAGGGCTTGATACTGGTTTTTTTAAAAATAGAAATAAAGGAAAACAGTATAATCTGTAATTTTTCCAAGGGCGACAGTTTTCCGCAGTACACACACCATCAGCGCTGGTTCCAGGCTTTTGAGGATCCTTGAGCAAGACAGTCTCAATTGGGCCCCTCTCTCAATGGGTCTCTCTTCTTACCATCGTTGTCATTAGCTGCTATGGCTCCTTGTCCTCTTTCTCATCATTGCTGCCACTTGCTTGTTTGCCAGGTGGAGAGTCAGCGAGCAAATAGACCTTGGCATCTCCTGCTCCTGCTCCTGCTCCTGCTCCTCCTCCTCCTCCTCCTCCTCCTCACCACCACCATTGCCTGGGCCAGAGCGAGAGGCAGGGGAACAAAGAGGCTTCAGTGGTGAAGAGGAGGGGCATGTCCAGGGGGCTCTTGTCAGTGGTCCCTTGCTGGGGTGTGGACCCATGACAGGTGCCCAGCAATGCCTACCTTTGATGCCAGCCTTGCACGCAGTAGTAGCTACTATCATGTTCAGAGATTTAGAGGATTATGTATGCCTGCCAGTATTGTATTACCATAAGGTCCCAGTGTAGTGGTCCCCCACATCTGTAGCACAGTGTCTGGCTGCAAGTAACATTGGGGAGTGTCCCAGAAGGTAGCATTCAGGGCTGGCCTTATCATAAGGCAGCAAATTGCAGTGTGGGATACCATTTTCCTGCCTCTTTGTGCTATTTAAAAATAAATAAATAGGGTTAAGAAAGAAAGAAACTCCAGTCCAAAGCAAAGATAGCATGAGTGCTCTCATTCTGACCTTTAAAACAAAACTTGTGATGTGAAAATTTTATTTATTTATTATTTTATTTTTTATTTAGTTCATTTCTAACCCGCCTCTCCATCCAGATCGAGGAGGGGAACAACAATAAATATAAATATAAAAGCAATAAAATAGATAAACCATTAAAACAGATAAAAACAAATACATTATTAAAAACATCTTAAAATTAAACTGGGTAGGCCTGCCGGAATGTCCAAGGTTGACACTGATTGCAGTGGTGGATGATTCCAAGATGGCCGACCCTACCTTTAGGCAGAGTGAGGCGGATACCTCAAGCAGCTGAGGTGATTTAGGGTGTCATGAAATGACAATACATGGTTAGGGATATTTAATTTATTATCATGGTTTTCTTTACTGCGAGGCATGGGGAGAGGTGCTTATGAGATTTTGCCTCAGGTAGCAAAATAATCTGACTCACCTTGAGTACCTAAGAAGAACCATGTTGGATCAAACCAAGGGTCCATCTAGTCCAGCACTCTGTTCACACAGTGGCCAATCAGCTGTTGACCCAGAACCCACAAGTAGGCTACAAGTGCAGCAGCACCATCTCACCCATATTTCCCAGCAATTGGTGTACATAGACCTACCGCCTCTATTACCAGAGGTAGCACTTAGGTATCAGGACTAGTAGCCAGTACGATCTACCTTTACTTGGGAAGCAGGGAGAGGTATACCAACTTGTCCTTTGCCTAAGGCCAGCCCTGCTCTCTTTCACATCATGTCTGGATCATTGGCCCATCAAACAGAAACCAGAGGTCTGACTGTAGACTGTGGTCCGGCAGTTTTCCATCCCTGCTGTTGCATAGGTTGAGTAATGGCTAATGCAGCCCAGTATTTGTATCTGTAGCCTGTATGTTTGCTAGCACCTGGTTTTGAAATTTCACAGCTAATGCTCCTTGGAAGCGAGTTCTGTCTGTGGTTCAAAAGTTTCCCCGATTGTTGTTCATCTTGATTGCATCACTGCATCAGTCCTCTCAGGATTTACTCAACTCCAGAGCATTCATCTTGGAGTTTGGTTTCAAAAGATGTATTATTTATGGGGCATTTATCACTGCTGCAGCAGCTTCCCTGCCAACTCCATCCATCTATGTCTGCACTCTTAAGGTGCTATTCTATAACTTCCAGTGGGTGACATACTCTCTTGCTTACCCAACGATGAGTCAGCAGCCTCTTTCTCTCACTCGCTACATCTAGGGATTTTTTTTTAATTTTGATTAAGGCAGGAGCGACATATTTCTTATCAGATCATACACAAATAAAAAGCATTGGAATGACTTAAGAAAATAGGATAAAAGTTCACTGCTAGTTATTAGACATTTGTTATTGTTTAATTCCTCCATGCCATGTTGGAGCACGTCAAGTCAGCAACGCTTACTTTCGGATGAAGAAACTGAGGCAAAGAAAGGTTGAGTGACATGCAAAAGCAGACAGAAAAGGGGAAAAGTTAGTCTTTAAAGATCAATGGCAAGATAGGTCTCAGAATGTCAATATTGACTCTGAACTTTGAAGGTTTGGATTGGATTATTGAGTGACATTTTCAGCAGAACGTCTAGCGACTGAAAATGGTCAGCTCCCGTTGATAAAACAGGAGGGCAGGAACTATGCTGCAAATGCCTTTACTTTAGAATCGAAAGCATAACCTTCAAACGCCTGTCATTTTGCTTTGTTTACTGAAGACGTCGTTTTTATGACTGTTTAGGCTGTAGAATCAATAAAACTGAAGTGGAATGAGTTGAATAACCTCATCATGTTCCACTCACCTCAGTCCTGCAAACATTCAATTACCCAAGTTGTTTACAAGTAAACAGTCAAGTGCGTCTAATTGTGTATCTACTCAAGATAACACAACATGGATTAGTTCCCCCCCCCCCTAGCAACCTTTCCCATCTTTTTGTGTGCAGAGCTCCATAATATGCCTGTTTTCATTCAATTGTTGCTTACATTTTATGGCGATTTTGTTTTGGTATATTTATTTATATTTATTTAATCAATTTATATCCCATTTACCATATCAAAAGGTATCTATAAAAGTGGTCTTATATTTGTTTGATGTTTGTCCAGATAGCAAGCTGCCGGTGGTAGATTTCAATCAACAGGGTTAAATGAAATATACTTTCATGAACAGTGCTGGTGGGAAAATGTTACTCTCTGGCTCATTATTGCTGGTTAGACAGCCACAGTCAACAGGTTATTTCATTTGTTTTGTTACTAGTTGACTGCATGGCAGCTTTTGACTTGCAGAGCTGCAAGCAGCAGGAACAGTCTATCTGAGCCATACGAACTTGGAATGCCAACATTAGGAGTAACGGTGGCTGGTACCCTCCCCCGAAACTAATGGCACTCAAAGTTCCTCCCCAATTTTGACTCCCAAACCCCACCTACACACCCCACCTGTCCCATATCATGCACAATCTAGCTCAATTCTGTGCATGTCTACTCAGGTGTAATAAGCCCCCATGAAACAGCTGTTGTAGGGTGACCAGATAAAATCCAGGTCAGGACTCATGTAACTTTAACAGTTGTAGAGAAAAGGGAATTTCAGCCAGTGTCATTTGTATGCAATTAGTTCCTGGTGAAATTTCCTCTTCATCACAACAGTTAAAGGTGCAGGGACCCTGCCTTCTTTTGTATATGGTCACTCTAGTATAGTGCCTGCAACTTTAACTGTTGTGATGAAGAGGGGATTTCTCCAGGTACTAATTGCATGAAAATGACACTGGCTGAAATTCCCTTTTCTCTACAACTGTTAAAGTTACAGGAGCCCTGACCTGGATTTTATCTGGTCACCCTAAGCTGTTGTGCATAAATGAAAAGCAAGATTTGTTAAAAAGAAAAAAAAACAGATGGTAAATTGAATTAAAATGTTGCAGGATAAATAGAGCACCAAAATACCATCTTATCACTTTTTTTAAAAGTATTGTTGGGGGACACAAACATACAAAAACAAAACCACAGAAAAGACCACAGCAAATTTCAACGGCCAACTAAAGGAGAACATACAACTCAACACAAAGCCAATTATATCATCCCATGACAAGAATATTAACAATACAGAATAAAGGGGAGGAGAAATCATGATCATAGCCATCCAGTTATGTCTTTCCAAGATTATTTGATGTGGTGTAAGGGGCTACAAGGAATTTGTACTATCATTTACATAAGTAATAAATGAATATCTAACAATATGGTGGTGTAGCAGCTAGAGTGTTGGACTGGGAGTCAAGAGATCTGAGTTCTAGTCCCCACGTGGCCATGGAAGCTCACTGGGAGACTTTAGGCCAGCCACAGATTCTCAGCCCAACATAACTCGCAGGGTTGTTGTGAGGACAAAATGGACAGAGAAAGGATTATGTGTGCCACTGTAGGTTCCTTAAGGAGGAAAAAAGTTGGGATATAAATGTAATAAATAAATAAATAAATAAATAAATAAATAAACAAACCTCTTTATCACTCTCGACAGGCATGCAATTTGATCTCTGAGTTTTTCAAGTAATGCAACACGCCATCTATTATACATTCACTTTTATGAATAAACATTTCAAAGTTATTTCACTTATTTTTTAGTTTTCTCCACACTCACAAAAAGAAGGCGATTTTGAAAGTGTTGAAAAATATTTTGGCTACTGTACTGGCTCAATACATTTTATTTCTTTGAGGTCCTTGCAGCGTATAATTGCTCTCAATAGTATGTGGAATCAAGAACCTTGAATTTAAGGAGACGGAAGGCCCAAATTAAAGTATTTCATCTTTGTGGATTTTTTCCCTGCCCAAAGCAATATGTTCCGCTCCAAAGGAAATAACATTTCCAAAGGAATTATTAACCAGGTAATCTTGATAAATTTAGCAGTTAAAAAGATATATGAAATATTTGGATAAACATACCCAGATAGCATATTCAGGTTTATCTATATGAATGAAGGTGCATGCAATGGATTCTTCACCCAAAATATGTTTTGCCCATATCAGTTGCAACTTGCAAATAATTCATTACAAATTAAATTGGCTGATTTTTATTTTTAAGACAACTGGATGATGTTCTCATATTTCACAGAGCCATAGAAATATTAACCAAGAGGTGGATGCTATGATCATGTCGGCCGATTCTTTTGATATAACCCAGGACTCTAAATTTTCACCTAGAACTCCTTGGATCAAGCCCAGAACATCTGGATGAGTCAGAGAGTATTTTTAAAGAAACACATCTGTTCTTCATTTTTAAAGACTGGGAAACTCATCATGGCCTTAGATAGATTGGTTAATTTTTGGAAATATAATTGCAGCATGGGGTAAGCACGGGGAAAAGAGATATCACAATAAATGTTGCAGCAAAACTACTGCTCTCTTTCCCCAATAATAATAATAATAATATTAATAACTTATTAATGGATTCAGCTAATCCTAAATCAACAGCTTGCTGAGCATGATACAGAGTGCTCTGAAATGGAGGCTGTCTAAATGTCATCTTTGCCTCATGGTGGCTGCGAATCAGCACTGCATTGGTTATATGTCGCAGCTGCCAATTTGTGGCCACCACGAATAGACAAAGATGTGCAGCAAAAAAGTTGGGGACTTACCCTGACTTTTCCTGCCGAAGTGAGGTCGACAAGCCTCTTCCACTGTCTGTCCTCGCTCTAATGTCACACCAGGGGCATTTCCGAAAGGGTTAGGGCGACCTCCTATTGGTTACTGGAAGGCGGGCGAGGGGGCAAGCCTGGTGAGCTGAATGGCCACCGAAAGGCCTGCTCTGCCTCCTATGTTGGGATGACCTGACACCACCCCACAGCAGCAAAAGTGAGGAGTTTCTCTAAAAGTGGGAGCAACCTGGTGTGGTCAAGCAGCCCCCTTAAGGCCATGAGATATTTCCATGGAGCACAGTATCAATTTCAGTAGTCTGCAAATCAGGGAAGAGGGTGGCTTGAAAAAGGCACCTATTTAAGTCCCATTTAAAATACGTACCTAAGCTCTGTGTTTGATTTCAACAGATGCTTGAAATTAATCATGTGTGCTGTCTTCACTGAAGATAGTGGTGGGTCTGCTATTAAACTTTAATAGGAGTAAGTCTAGTACTCCACTCCATGTATTTCATTGACAACCTTAAGCATGCATATGGCATGCAAAGTGCAACTGCATTCTTATATATATTTTTCTGAAATGTTTGTAAATGTCTCATGGTGGTAGTTTCAGTCATTTTATCACACATGTGACCAAACACCTAGCCCTGAAGTGCAGTGACTTCAGCCCTACTCAAGCATTCTTCTTGTGTGTAGAATCAACATGCAAGGTGGGGGGGAGCAAGAATGACACATTAGCTTCCTTGTTGCCTTCCACAACTTGGAAGCAAACATGTGCAGGGTGGGGGTAGTCTTCTCTATTCACTTACAACTTACCCTCCATGCACCAACACTTTTCCTAGGACTTTTAGGCATCTAAATCCAGATGGGGAGGATGGAGTGCCTGAGATCAACAAAAATGCTCCACTTTGTCCTGGTACTGTCCTGCCTTGCTAGAGGAATCCTCCTATGACATGATCCATTCCTGTTTGTTTTGTACATCAGTAACTGAATAGGACAAGATTCTCACAGCCATCTGATTAAGTGCACATTGTGAGTGAAACTTGTCAAACTTGAGACACACTAGTTAGATGCAGAGGTGTATATTTTCCAGCATGGCATATATCTCTGCAGAAACTAACGTATTTTCCTATGAATTATTTTGCGTAAATTTCAGGAAAGTAAAACAAAACTCTAGAAGTCTAGAGGGGGCCAATACACAGCGGATTCTGTGGATCGGATTCTTACAAATCCAAACTCATTTTAGTTCATCTCAGTTTTCACCAGCATCCCTAGTTGTGTGTTGTGTGATTGGATTACACACACATAGTGTTAGAGTAATGCTTGGTGCAACTGTAAAATCCACCTTGCTTGTAAAACCCCTCTTTTAGTTATCTATTGGCACCATCTGAGTACATGATGCATTTCAAAGCACAAGAGCTCAGGTCCCTGCCCTGAGGAGCTTGCAACCTAAAACTCAACACAGGGGCAACAACAGAGGAAGGGAAGGGAAGTGGAGGAGGGGGAAATAGGGGAAGATGTGATGGTTGGAATTAACTAGGAGTTAGGCAGCCTTACCTGATGTGGTGACCTCCAGGATGTTGCAGAGTACAACTCCCATCATCCTGACCATTGGCCATGCTGGCTGGGGCTGATAGGAGTTGTAGTCCAAAATATCCAGACAGCCCCACGCCAGGAGAAGCTGCAGTAAGGCATGGAAACTAGGGGGTTAAGGAGCAAAAGACTTCACAGGAAAAGGTGAGTTTGGGGGAGGACAGATATGACGGCAGGCAGGCAGGCAGGCAGGGAGGTGACATCCCTCTGGCATTTGGAAAGGTGGCTCCAAGCATAAGGGACAATAAGAGAGGAAGGGCAGAGGGGTTGAAGGGAGGAGGCAAGACATCCTTGAAGAGTGGAGGGATGTAGAGGAGCAAAGATCCAGTCAGGGATGTATAGGGATGTACTAGCAGAGAGACAAGAGTTGAGCAAGGCCATGGAGGGGGTTGAAGGTAAGCAGGACTGGGAAATTATGTTGGATGATCCCAGTGGTCAGAGATTTAAGGAGTGGTGCCTATCAGGCAAAAACAGGAAGGAGAGAGATGAATAATTTCACTACTTCATATTAACAGAAGTTAAACATCTCTTCCAGAGGAGCAGCTTAGTAAAACTATGGAAGGAACTGTCTAAGGCAGGGATAAGCAACCTGGCACCCTCCGGATATTTTGGACTACAATTCCTATCAGCCCCAGCCAGCATGGCCAATGGCTGGGCATCATGGGAGTTGTAGTGCTTAACCGACACTTTTTCAATGGAAGTACTGGAGGCAAGAGTACACAGGCATGGGTCTAAGATGCTTCCTGCTGCAAAAGAAAGCCCTGTGTTTGTGTTTCAATGATTTCATAGTTACCCTTCGAAATAAATGAGAACTGTGGGGAACAAAGCATGATGGTTGAGCTCCATTCAGACCTCCTGATAAGTTTGTGTAACAACCCCATCCCTTCTCCATGCCTGGAATATTAAACACACACGCACACCCGAAGGGAGACGGACGGGAGCCGTGCTCCAGCGACCCCCAGCAGAGGGCGCTGTGCTCCAGCTTGAATTAGCATTAGCCAGCAATTTCACGCTTGGAGAGAGGAGGCGTCTGCAGAGAACTTCTCGGGCAGGGAGCCAACAAGAGCGCTTATGAATTACATCACGGGCTCATGAGTGGAGCCGCGGAAATAAATGCAGCAGCCACCAGGTAGCGGGGCAATAAGAAAAAAGCAAGAGGGTAAAGAGTTTGTGGGGGGCAGTGCAAAGGGAGCGAGAGCAGAATCCAGCACGTGGAGCAACTAGATGCTTTGCAAGTTTGCAAAGACCTCCTGCCTCTAGAACTGAACTCCTGCTCAGGAGAGAAGGGGCGAATTTCCAACGGCGCCTCCTAACTTTCAGTCTAGCCGGGGTGGCTGGGAATGAATGCCCAACGCCGAGGATTGAAACGGTGGCGGCGGAGCTAACCAAGCCAGCCTTGCTTCGCTGGCTGCAGGGAGGCCACAGGCGAGCCTTCCGCCTCGAGCATCCCATCCGAAGCCACGCGTGAGCGGCGGGACGCACAGAGAGACGCCCCCCACCCCCTTGGTGGCTGGCTCGGTGGTTGCCGGAGCTGAGCACCGCAGCGGGACTTTGCTAGTAGAGGGATCGCCTCCGCCTCCCCCAGCCCCTCATCTCCCCCCCCTTCTTTTAAGGAGCGCTTTCTGAACAGAGCGAGTCGGAGGTTTCCATAGTGATGGAACAGAAAGTGCAGGAAATTTAAAGGCGCTGGATCCTCGCGAAGCAGACACGCTGGTGCCAACGTGCGTGGCGGTGGCGGCGGCTACAGGCTGCAAAGAGACGGCAACCAGAGGGGAAGTTTGCGGAGGTTTCTGCTGAGCGACGCAAGAACATCCACAACCCCCGGAGCCAGTGGAGAGATCGCGCCCTACAAAAGGAGGCGTCGTCCGAGCTCTCTGCACGGGCTCGGTTTTGATTGATTTCGTTTATTTTTTGCACACTCGCCAGACCCGAGGAAAGGCGTTCGCAGCAAGGCAGCGATTGCTCCAGGTGACTTCAGAGGGGCGCATCTTGAGGGGGAACAGGGGGGGCGATCCCGCCCCGCCGACGCCTTGCTTGGATACCAGCACCACGCCACCGCCTCCCCAGTGGAAGCTTCTCCGATGCATTTGCTCGGGCCCGCTTCTGGGTGAACCCTTTTCCCCCTTCCCCCTCCGAGGATGGATCAGCCCCAGTGGTTTGTGACTATTTACGCGTTGGTGGGTCTCCTGGGTCTCCGGCTGGAGCAGGGCGCATGCCAGCACTATCTGCACATCCGTCCGGCCCCGAGCGACAATTTGCCCTTGGTGGATCTAATCGAGCACCCGGATCCTATCTTCGACCCCAAGGAGAAGGACCTGAACGACACGCTGCTGCGCAACCTCCTGGGCACCCATTTCGACCCGAACTTCATGGCGGTCTCTTTGCCCGACGACCGCCTCGGCGGGGACGACTTGGCCGAGTTGGACCTGCTGCTGCGGCAGCGGCCGTCGGGGGCCATGCCCAGCGACATCAAAAGCCTGGAGTTTTACGACGGAGGGTTGCAGACGAGTAAGAAGCACCGGCTGAGCAAGAAGCTGCGCCGGAAGCTGCAGCTGTGGCTCTGGTCTCAGACCTTCTGCCCGGTGCTCTACACGTGGAACGACCTGGGCAGCCGCTTCTGGCCCCGCTACGTGAAAGTGGGCAGCTGCTTCAGCAAGCGGTCGTGCTCGGTTCCGGAAGGCATGGTTTGCAAGCCGGCCAAGTCGGCGCATCTGACCATCTTGAGGTGGAGGTGCCAGCGCCGCGGCGGGCAGCGCTGCACGTGGATCCCCATCCAATACCCCATCATCGCCGAGTGCAAATGCTCCTGCTAGGGGGAGTGCAGAGAGGGGAAGGGAGCTGCTACTACACGTGCACTTAATTTCCAGCGTCGCCGCCGCCGCCACCCGAGGTACAACTGCAAGCGAAACCAACCAACCCCCCCACGTGCGTTCCCTCCTCTCCCCCCCCCCCAAAATAAACCAGACTCCGGTGGACTTTGACACACTCGAAAAATACGGACAGCTTCGGCCTAAAACGTTGCACTGCACTGTTAACACGTAGGAGAGTGTAACTTTGTTATGTCTGCGGCGAGAGTGCCTGTCTTTTGAGGCGACTGCGAGAGAAGAGGGCGTGTGCATGGATAGGTATAAGATAGAGAACACCCCACTCCACCCCCCCTGCCTTTTGAATCTCCTATTAAAAAGGTCAGTGTTACAACGTGAACGCATCCTCGTCTACTGTATTTTTAAGAGTATTCGCCTTGATCGTCGCTTTGAAGGGCTCTTTTTTTTTTTTGCCCAACCCTTTAATTTATATACCAGAGACAAGCGTTTGGGGAATTGAAAAGTAAGCACCCCACCCCCACCCCCCACCCCGAAAAAAAAAACCTTCGCTTTTTTTTTTCTTTTTTGCGAAGTGGCTTTTTTTTTCTTTTTTTTAAAGGAACGTGAACTTTTGTTAAGAAAAGAAACAATTTATAAATATATATAAAGATATATATATATATATATATATATAAAGATATTTTCCATTGTTCGGAAAATGTATGAGTGAGTTACGTGTGATTTTTTTTATGGACGTCAAGATATTATAATAATAATAAAACCTTAGGACACGGTGTTATTGTATATAGTGAACTTTTTTTGTTGAAAAAAATGTCTTTAACCCTCTGTAAATGGAAGAGAGTTTGCTATTTATTCTTTATATTCATTCCCTTGTAGTCGAAAGTTGAGTTCAGAATTAAAATCAACCACTAAAACTGGAGCCCCCGTGGATTCTGTTTGGTGTGGGGCTGGGAGGCGCGAGGTGGGGCTAGGCTGCGCTAACGTGGACGCGTGGAAGAGTTCAAAGGGAGCTGGGCTGGTTTTAATTGAAATTTCATTTCTATGCCTTTATGACCTTTGAGGGGCCAAACGAACTTCTTTATTATCCAGGTATCCTCGGGAGTAAGCCCAACCGAGTTCAATGGGATCGGTTTCCAAGCGCAGCGCAGTTTGGGATGGCGGGTTGGAGGAGAGAGATCTAGGTTTTGGGGTGGGGGATTTAGAGGGGGGGAGAGATAACAGGACTGGCCGGTGGTTTTGCTTTGTCATGCTGCTCGCTCGCTTCCCTTCTTCCTTCTCCTTCCCCCCGCCTGGAATTTGGCTGTCACCCATCCTGGAAGAAGGCTCTGGGCAGACGCCTTGGGAGAGGCGGCGGGTGGATGGGGAGCGGGGGAGGGAGAGAAGCGCAGTGGTTGCCGCTTTGACATCTCATTTACAAGGAGCCACGTGTCTCTGACACCTACCATTGTGGTCGAGCCCTGCTGAAACCTGACCCTCGACGGCGCGCTCTGGCGCGCTTGCTGGAGTCCGTCGCCTATCCGGTGCCGAAGCGAGCCAGCGCCCCCCTCGGCCTATCCGCCCCCTTTAGCTTAACCCTTTGGCTTCCGGGAAAGACAAGGCAAGCGAGGACGGCTCGTCCGGCGCAACGAGAGCGGCACCTTGAGAGTCGTCGTCTTTCCCCCGCCACTTGTGAATCCCGAGAGGTGATGGACAAGTCTCCCCCCTCGGCCCCCCTTGCTGTTCAAACGGCAGTGGTATGCGGATGGTATGCCGACAGCAGTTGCGTTTCAGAGAAGGCGGCAGCGGTTGATACTACTAGGGAAAGAAGGATAAACACACCTAAATCAAGAAGATCAAGTAATCCGGATTAGTCAATCCACCACGCTGTCATACAATTAGGGTGGTGGGGAAAAGGTGTAAAAAAAGGGCACGTCTTACCTCCTTCCCCCCACGCGCCCCAGTGTATGTTTGTCAGTGAAGTGGGTCACAAGCAAAACCTCTTTCACTTTCGTGATTGTAATTACAGAGCCAGGGAGGTTAGGATTTCTTCCCAACGAACTGATTTCAGAATAAAAACCGTGTGAGATCTTGTAACTGTGCAACAGAATGGTTAGAAGAACAGAATTGATACTTACTCTGAACTCTCTCACACACACCCACGGTGTCATAGTTGGTCACCCATGGTGGTCAAATGCGGTAAACACCAAATATGGTCAAATACGAAAGCAGCACACTGGTTGCTTCTTAAACAACTGTGTAAGGCTCAGAAATTCAACAGGTGTTGACTTTTCACAGCATAGGGATATAACAATGCTATTACTTCGTATGTATTGTATATAGGGTTTTGTTTGTTTGTTTTTAGTATTCAGAGCACTGGACATCCATTAGATCAGTAATCCCAACAACAATCCTGTAAAGTAGGTCAGTGCTACTATTACTCCCCCAACCCCAATGTTGTAGATGGGGAATAAATAACAGCTTGCTTAAGCCCATATACTGAGGTCAGGTTAGATGCGAGTTATGTGTTGTTTAAGCCTGGGGTGGAGGGAACTGCCTAGTTAACAGCTCTGTGCCTCTTAGATTTCTGTCTGCCGAGTCAAAGGCACAAGAGATTTGCCTGAAAAAGTAGGGGGTATACAAACACCTACAAACAAAGTGGGGTTAAGACGGAATCTTCTTGGCCTGTGATGTTGCACTGACGTGCAAGTCAGTCAAGGGGAACTCATGAAGCAAATAAAATCTGCTGCTTCTCTTCCATACCCAAAACTCTCCACCACACTCGGCTGCCCCTTTCTTCATTTAGAGACCTGCAGCCTATCTTGATTGCTTTTCTTTCTGCAATGTGGAATTAGGCACGTCACCAGCTCCATCTTTGTTTGCCAAGTGTTCCTACTAAGGCTGCAATCCTACGCACACAGGTAGCCCAACCCTCTTAGGAGCTGGCCCTCCTACGGCCACTGATGCTTGCTCTCAGGTAACCGTGTGCAAGATTGGTCCTAGAATGGTCCAGTATTACCCTTCCAACGTTAGGATCCTCAGCCCAGTCAAGACTATGGCGATGGCTGTAAATTGACCTAATGTCCCCTCCGACACATATTTACTTGCATTCCCAAGTCAATTTTACTTTGCAGAGGATGGCAGGGGCACCCACTTGGAGCTGACATCATGACCTTGGTGGTCCTTTCCCAAGAAAACTGCAGTGTGGATTGGTTCAAATGAGTGCTTAGGTTTAAGTGGGTAACTGGTGTGATTAGAGGCCTGGGTGACCTCAGGTAAAATTCACACCCTCCCCGACCTCAGACGTTACCAGAAGCAATTAATGGCTTATCGGTCCACTACCTGTAACCGATTAGCCTTGGCTAATGACTACAAAACCTCATGCCTCTAAAACAGCCATCCATATCAATAGTTTATTCCCTTATAAAGTGGTGCCACACGCCGGGCTTAAACACTATCTGGAAGCCACATACCCTGACCTTGGAGTCCTGGTTAGTTCCAGATGTGAAGTTCACTGTCTTTACTGAGAAGAGAGAGAGAGAGAGAGAGAAGAGAATTCTTCTGTAGATAAACATGTCCCAGGTTTGAGTCACTGGCTTTAAAACCAGGATTCCACCTGGTGTTTAGATAGAAAAATGTCCTACAACTCTTTGTTGGGATTTGTAGGACTTTTTCTGCCTAAATATGCATAAGATTGTGCCCTTAATCTCACATAGAGCCAGGTCACACATGCAAGGTGATCACTGCCGGTGGGTTGATGGAAGCACCAAGAGGTTCCTCTCGTATATGTGCGAATGAGGCATCATAGAAAAAAGGGTCAGGGAATTGGCTTTCATATGTCTATTCCTGGTGCTCTCCAGATGTTTTGGACTGCAACTCCCATCATCCCTGACCATTGCTAATAGTAGTTGTAGTCAAAAACATCTGGAGGGCACCAATGGGGAGGGGTGGCCAATTCCAAAGCAATGTTTTCCAGGGTGGGGGTGGGGGTGGAGTCCAGCTGAATATTCAAACATTCAGCTGCAACTCAACAAGTGCTGCCTAATAAAGTTGAGAGGAGGCCAAAGGGTCCAATAGATATGCATGTGCCTCAACTGGTCTATGATAGGTGAAAGATGGGGGGTATGAGATCTACTACATTGGCTACATTCGGACAACACATTAGTCAACGGTGGGTTGAGTAGCCAACTCACAGTTGGTTATTTTGTGGGTACTCCCCACACAACATATTCCTACACAACTGTGGGTGGTTGGGGCTGGCGTTGAGTGGACTAATAGTCAACCCAGCATTTGACTGACACAGCCCCCACCCCTCTCCCCACCCTCCCTCACTCCTCCCAGTTCTATCCCAGCAGCCTCTGCAAGTTGCACCAGTTGTAGCAGAATGGCAGCCGCTGCTTTGGTCATTCTTGCCGCCTGCCTCTATGGGCTTGTGTTTTAACCCACTCACCACACGCCATTAACACACTCACCCCTCCACACAACACTTTAAACAACTGGCTTCGAGCTAAACAACTTGCAAGCCAGTTGTTTCTCTCAGTTGCTTATTTGGGTGGAATAGCATACCGTCAGTAGTTTGTGAGTAGCGTGTTACCCTCCACACAACACAATATGCAACACAACTGACAATTGTTCCCCCCCCACACACACACAACAGTTGCTTAATGTGTTGTTCGAATGCAGCCACTGTCTTTGACATGGGTTGTGAGTTTTATGAATACTCTCTCTTTCTGGCCAATTGTTCATGCTTCCTTGCACCTCTCAAGGCACTAATTTATTCTCAGGCTGTACATTTATCTGGGGTTAAGGCCCACTGGACTCAGTTGCTCTTACCTCTCTGAATTAGACATGAATAGGAATGCCGGGTAAATGGCTTATTTCAAAATTGTGGAAGAATCTCAGAGACAAATTTGGGAGTGGGTGTTTTTGATTGTTCGCACACAGCCCTTGCCTCTCTCTCTAATAGCTTTCTTTATGCTTTCCTGGTATATAAAATATGTGTGTTTAGTAGAGGAAGGCACAATTGTTGGGGCTTGGCTGAGGATACGAGTGCCTATAAATCAGCTTTCCCCAACCTGGCGCCCTCCAGAAATTTTGGCTTGCAACGGCCATCATTCTGTCGGCCATGTTGGCCAAGAATGGTGGGAATTGCAGTCCAACCCATCTGGCAGTCACCAGGTTAAAGAAGGCTGCTATAAATTATAGCACACCACCCAGCAACAGACTTGTTCATATTACACATTGGGATATATCTCTTGTAGGAAAATTTTGGAGTCTTTGCTAAAAATTACTGATTGACATCTTTTAAAAGGGGACACTTAAACCACCGCCACTGCTGTACTTTAACAGGCAAAATCATCATCATCATCATCATCATCATCATCATCATCATCATCAAGTGGGGAACAACATTAAATAAAAATAGTATTTATTTAATACAAATAGTATTTATTTAATACAAAGGAAGAAGGGGAGAGGGATTGATCCTTTCTGTATTTGTCTTGGAATCCACAACATGTTTTGTATAAAGTCTCAACAAATCTATCTATCTACCTATTAATTCTCTCTCCCCTCCCCCCCCCCCCCGATCTTGGGCATTTTCTCCCTCTGTTCTCTTCTTTACTGCACTTTCCTTTCCCATCCAGTGGGGTAGAGGGAGGGGAGGGGTCCCAGTTACCTTACTGTTGTGGGTATTCATTAACTTAGTAAAGAGGAACAAGGCGCACTCTTACTCACAGAGGAGGCACCCTGCCCCCAAGACTATCTAAAGGTTCATTGTAAAAGGATTAAAAGTGAAAGGCCTTCATCTTATGATACTTTCATTTAATCTTCATGGCGCCTGACAGACATGCTGGATGGGTGATCACATTTAGAATATTCTTCGTCTCAGATACCTTAGGACTTCAAACAGGGGCAAAGAGGTATAGTTTTAGATTTGGAAGATCTTGAAGGGGGAGTTCTTATTGATTTTTCTTGGGGTGGGGGAGAGATACATGTTTATAAAGAGGAAAGGAGGAAAGTGGCAATAAGCAATAACACAAGTCATAATGGGGGGGGGTCATAAGACATCTGGCCCCCAAAACAACATATTTTAATATAGTACCCTCTGCATAAACATTATTAGAAAAGGAACCGAGAACCAAACTGCCAGTACCATACTGCATTTATACAAATATATGATGCAACCACACTTAGAATACTGTGTACAGTTTTGGTCACCACACCTAAAATAAGATGTCGTAGAGCTGGAAAAGGTGCAGAAAAGGACAACTAAAATGATCGAGTGACTGGAGCATTTCCCCTATGAGGGAAGGTTACAACAGCTGGGATTGTTCAGCTTGGGAAAAAGGAAGCTAAGGGGAGGCCTGATAGAGGTGTACAAAATAATGCATGGTGTGGAGAATGTGGATAGGGAGACATTTTTCTCCCTCTCCTATAATCCTAGTATCTGGGGTCATCCCATGAAGCTGATTGGTGGGAGATTCAGGACAGATAAAAGGAAGTGCTTCTTCACACAGCACATAGCTAAACTATGGAATTCACTACCACAAGATGTAGTGATGGCCACCAATTTGGATAGCTTTAAAGGGGGGGTTGGATAAATTCCTGGAGGAGAAGGCTATCAATGGCTTCTAGTCCTGATGGCTATGTGTAAGCTGACCATATGAAAAGGAAGACAGGGCTCATGTAACTTTAACAATTGTAGAGAAAAGGGAATTTCAGCCCGCATCATTTGTATACAATTCGAACCTGGTGGAATTCTCTCTTCATTACAACAGTTAAAGCTGCAGGGGCCCTGCCTTCTTTTGTATCTGGTCACTCTAGTATAGTGCCTGCAACTTTAATTGTTGTAATGAAGAGGAGATTTCACCAGGTACTAATTGCATACAAATGATGCCAGCTGAAATTCCCTTTTCTCTGCAATAGTTAAAGTTACATGAGCCCTGTCCTCCTTTTCATTTGGTCAGCCTAGCTATGTGCTACCTCCAGAATCAGAGGCAGCAAGCCTATATACACCAATTGCAGGGGAACATGGCTGGGGAGTCCTGTTGCACCATATCCTGCTTGTGGATTCTTGGCCGACAGCTGGTTGGCCACTATGAGAACAGAGTAACTAGATGGACCCTTGGTCTGATCCAGCATGACTCTTTTTATGTTCTTATTCTTTATTGCTTTCTATGATGGTATGATGGGTGTGCTGTGTGTTGACTGAGAGGAGGCCTGAACAGTACTAAGGAGAGGGCAAGATGTAGTTGTTCTATACTGGGGAAATCCCAAAAAAAATGCCTTCTCCACCCTGGGGCCCTTGTCAGACTACAACTCCCAGCATCCCTCAGCCATGCTTCAGATTAGGGAACACTGTTTTAAGGTATGCAGAAGATTTGGGAGGTTTAAACTAAAACAAAGCCACCTCCCCCTCCCCCCAAAGGCCTTAAACCACTCCAAGATGAAAGGGCGACCTAGATGTATCACCATCATGCTGCTGTGGATCTTGGTACGTCACCAATGACCTTCTTTGATCATTAATAATTAGACAGTCTCTGCCCTCAGGCCCACCATCTAAAAAGACACAAGATACAGGGAAAGAGATTGGGAGGGGGAGGGGGACAAGGTGGGGTTAGGTGGGGTGGGGTTGGGAAGGTGGGAGAAAACATGGTGGTCATGCTTGATTCAGTTGCCCATATGGATGGGAATATATCAGTTGAACATGTGTTTGCATCTACTATCCTGTTTAGGCTGACCAGATAAAATCCAGGTCAGGGCTCATGTAACTTTAACAGTTGTAGAGCAAAGGGAATTTCAGCCAGTGTCATTTGTGTGCAATTAGTTCCTGGTGAAATTCCCTCTTCATCACAACAGTTAAAGGTGCAGGCACTATACTAGAGTGACCATATACAAAAGAAGGCAGGGCCCCTGTAACTTTAACTGCTGTAATGAAGAGGGAATTTCACCAGGAACTAATTGCATACAAATGACACTGGCTGAAATTCCCTTTTCTCTATAACTGTTAAAGTGACATGAGCCCTGACCTGGATTTTCTCTGGTCATCCTAGTCCTGTTCTTTGCTGTCCTTTTCATCTTTCTTCTCATCTGCAGTTCTCTTCTCTACTTTTGAGTTCAGCCTTAATCTACCTCTTCCCCCACCATCCCCCTTCAGGGCAAGATGTTACCTGAGATGCCCTTCTGGTAGCAGTTGGAGGAGGAAGAGGATTAAGTTGATGAAATAATCATATCTTCTGATCCCTTTCAAGTGCAGGCCATTCCTGTTTATCACTATCTGCCTAACTTAGGCAGGGAGTGTAGTGTTTGAGATATTCATTTATCTTGCAAAGATAAATGTCTCTACTCTTGCCTAGCTTGCTGTTCCCCTTCATCAAATCTTGCTTAGTAAATAGTGAGCTCACTGAGTGCTGCCCAAATGGCCCTTTTCTGGCTGAACCAGCCCAGCAAGCACTCAGCATTGCACACATCTGAGGCCTTTGGAAAGTGTGCAATTCTCCTGGTATGACATTTGTGTGCTGGGGGAATTGCACACTTTCCAAAGGCTTTGGAAGTGTGCTTTCCCTCCCCCACACACATCTGGGCCTGAAAGATGTGCATTAACACCTGCATTAAGAGGCCCTTTCAGCTCCAATGGGTGAGGGAGGGGGGAGAGGCACGAGAAAGCACATTTTCTGGGCCTCCGGAAAGTGCACAAATTCCTCCGGCCACACTATGGGGTGGGAAGGACTAACCCAATTTCCCCAAGGCTGGGGAAGTTGCACATTTTCCCCTGTGCCGGACAGGACCCCCCCCCCCCCCATTGTCAACAAAGGAACCACTGGGCGAGTATGCCGCCGTTTGGCGAGCTCGCAGGCCCTGGCAGATTTTTGACCCATCCCTAGTTTTGTCAGGTGCCAGCAGGATCCCTGATCCTCCAAGCGTGTTTGGGTGTGGGTGAGAATTTAATTTCAGGTTCGTTTAGATAAAAAGTGATCAAAATTCGCATAGTTCTCCATATTCAGGACCCAAAAAAATCAAATGTGGGAGAAACCCAAATTGACTGATTCATTCATTCAGGTCCAGGGCTTTGAGTGCTTAGCTCTTGGAAGTTTGGGCTTGAATCCCTGTGTATTCAACCCAGTGGTGTTGAGTTAGGGTTGCCACCTTACTTCCCACCCCCCAAAGACATACTCCTCAACTGTATGGCAAGCAGACACAACATGATCCTCTCCATGCTGGGAATACTGCAGTATCTACTGAATTTGGCAGGTGCCAGTGGGTGAGAACTTAGTTTTGGTTCATTTTTTTAATAAGAGTTTTCCAAAATTTGCAAAGTTCTTCATACTCAGGAGAGAAAAAAAGTTGAAGTTTCGAAAAATCTGAATGCAAGAGGAAGCATAACTGACAGATTTGCCCATTCCCAGTGTCTTTTCTTTCTCCCTTCCAGGGTTGGGGGGGGGGAGTCTGGAGAAGAGATGGGGCTGCGGGCAGTAGGCTGATCTTCTGTCCCACTGGGGGCCCAAACCTCTCCATAAAAATTCATGGGCTTCAGTGAGGTCACATCAGAGGGCACATGTTGGAACACAGGGATCTGCCTTAGTCAGACCATTGGTCAATCTAGCCCACTATTGTTGACACAGACTGGCAGCAGCTCTCCAGGGCTTCTCCTACCTGGAGGAGCTGGGGGTTGAATTTGGGATCTTCTGCATTGAGCCATGGCCCTTCCATTGTACCCCCTTGCTCTTCACTGCCAAGTCACAACTGAAGCGAAGGCAGTTCACATACCAATGCAGGTGCTGAAATTGTGCTGAAAATTTGGGTCCTGTGCAGGGCATGGTCTCATATGGTTTACTTTACATCTGTACAATCTGCTAAGGATGTCTCTGCAGCTGCACTCTTTGGACTGGAATGCCCCCCCTCTCCTGACTGACCCTCTATGGCAATTGAAGGGAAAAGCAGGGAAGACCCTCCCCTAAGTGGACCAATACTGCTGGCCTTCCTTCCACTTGTTTATTAACTTTCTAACCTGCTTCATCCTGAAAGTACTGGGAAAGTAAGAACATTATGGGGGAAAAAACAGTCCAATGGAATGCATGAAATACACATCCAAAATACAAAATGCCATGCTTTGTAATGAGTTACGGTTATTCAAAGCAAGCTCAACCATAATAAAATAAATCAAAACAAAGCATCATCAACAACAAAAACCTTCCAGAAAATGCTCAGGCTTGGACTCTGGCAAATCTCCAAATAAAGGGAGTTCCACAGCCGATAGGCTGCCACTGAGAAAGCCTCACTGTGTACTTTGGTGGTGTAGACTTGGCACCCAGATGGTATAATCAAGGGGTCATTCTTGGCTGATTTGAAAGACCGTGGAAGGAATATAAAGGAGGAGGTGGGTCGCTCTGGTATGCAGGGTAGGAAAAGCTATTTAGGGCTTGAATTGTGTTTTGGAAGGTAAGGAGAAACCAGTGCCGATGCTGGCATGGTTACGCAAAGAGTGTAGCATTCATTGTCACGCTAGAAAGACCTCGGGTCCCGGATGAAAAGACGATATTGCAGCTCAGACATTTGGCACGATTCTTTCCACTCCAAGTTGAAATAGCTACCATGACATCATCATCCTGAAACTGTAACTCCCACGCTTGCCAAAGGAGCCAAACCAAAGCTGCGTTGGCCGGGCAAAGCACTTGCCCCCTGCTAGCGCGGAGCTAGGAATAGATGCAAAACCCTGGGAATAGACCCACACTCTTTCCTGGCTGCCCACTGAGATTCCCCACCACCACCATCTCCATGCGCAAGGAGAACTTTGCCACGGGGAACTTTGCCAGATGCAAAGGCTGCAGAATTGGATCCGTTTCAATCTTCCTTGTTTAAAACCAGGTTTGAAGACGGCCCTTTCATAATTCATTTTCCCCACCAGGCAAGCAAGAGAAGAGGATAGATTTCAATCACAAAGCAATGGTTGAAAGTAGAACTCTCGCCAATTACTGGAACGAAGCATCACCACTAGTACTTATTAGGACAGCTACACGTAACCATGAACTAATGGTTAGTGGAATTGAGTGGGTTGGGGGCTGTTCCCTTGCTAAATCCATTGTACAGCCCACCATCATCAGCTAGTGCAGTGTGGTCTTTAGCAAGGAAGCAAAGAGCTATTCATCTAGTTCAATGAGCTAAAATGGGCTTTGCATTTCAGTTTCTTGAAAAACTGCCCCCATTCCACATGGCTAATTGTTTGTTTGTTTATTTGTTTGTTTATTTGACTTGTGGCCCATCTTTCTCCCCCCACCCCCAAAGGCACCCAGGATGTCTTACAACCACTAATAAAATTTAATAAAGCAATAAAGCAAATACATTAATCACAATTTAAAACACAACAACAACTAATGGTGGCTTTGGAAAAGTAGGGGCCTGCTGCTGCTGCTGCTGCTGCTGCTGCTGTTTTTAAGGCTAAAAGATTACTGGGTTCATGCAAACCTTTGGGCTTACCTAAAACAGTCCTTTGGAGTCTTACCTATGTCCCTTACTTTTAGTGTAAGGAAAATAGATACCAGGCCAGCAATAATTGAGGTTGGTTTGTCATTGAAAATAGTGTCTAGCTCTCCCTAGATTGATGAGCACAAGATGAAGTTTGTAAAGCAAGGATGGAGGACCTTTTTCGTGTTGACTGCCACATTCCCTTGAGGAATGTGTTGGGACCGCAGGAAAAGGGGCATATCCTTCTCTCTGGCTGCGTTCAGACAACACGATAGTCAACAGTGGGGTAATAATCCACTCGACAGTTGTGTATCTAGGGGATACTTCCCACACAACATGATAATAATAAACCGTGGTGTGGATTAGGATCAGCATTGAGTTGACTGTGGCTCAATTCGGACGACACGATAGTCAATGGTGGGGTAATAATCAGCTTTACAGTTGTTCATCTAGGGGTACTTCCCACACAACATGGTAATAAATAATCAACTGTGGTGTGGATTAGGATCAGCACTGAGTTGACTATGGCAGCATTCAGATAACATGATAGTCAAAACTAGGGGTGTGCACGGACCCCCCGGATCGGATCGGGACCCGGATCGGGACCTCCAATTTTGTCACGGACCGGTTCGGACAAAATCGGAGGCCCCCCGGACTGGATCGAGTCTGATCCCGACCCAAAAATCGTAAATTTTTGGATCGGCCGCCATTTTTTTCCCCATAGACTTGCATTGCAATGCAAGTCTATGAGGAAAAAATGGCGGCGGGTGGGCGAGGGGGGGCCTAACTCCCTCCCCCCCCGGGGCCGTCCGCTGTGGACGGCCCCGGCAGGTAAGCCCCCTCCCCCGCGCTCCCTACCCCCCCTGGGGCCGTCCGCTTCCATCCACTGGCGCCCGCGGGCGCCAGCGGATAGAAGCGGACGGCTCCGGGGGGGGGGTAAGCCCCCTTCCCCGCCACTGCTTACCTTCTCGGCCTGTCCGCTCCCATCCGGCGCCGGCGGCTACTACCAGCGGGCTCCGCGGCCTACTCTCGAGTAGCGCGCCGGGTGATGACATCACCCGGCGCGCCACCCTGGAGTAGGCCGCGGAGCCTGCTGGTAGTAGTCGCCGGCGCTGGACGGGAGCGGCCGGGCCGGCAAGGTAAGGGCCCCCTCCCCCCCTCCGCGCGCCCCCTCCTCCCCTCCACGCACCCCCTGCTTACCTTCTCGGCCCGTCCGCTCCCGTCCGGCGCCGGCGGCTACCACCAGCAGGCTCCGTGGCCTGCTCTAGAGTAGCGCGCCGGGTGATGACATCACCCGGCGCGCCACCCTAGAGCAGGCCGCGGAGCCTGCTGGTAGTAGTAGTCGCCGGCGCCGGACGGGAGCGGCCGGGCCGGGAAGGTAAGGGCCCCCCTCCCCCCCTCCGCGCGCCCCCTCCTCCCCTCCACGCACCCCCTGCTTACCTTCTCGGCCCATCCACTCCCATCCGGCGCCGGCGGCTACCACCAGCAGGCTCCGCGGCCTGCTCTAGAGTAGCGCGCCGGGTGATGACATCACCCGGCGCGCCACCCTAGAGCAGGCCGCGGAGCCTGCTGGTAGTAGTAGTCGCCGGCGCCGGACGGGAGCGGCCGGGCCGGGAAGGTAAGGGCCCCCCTCCCCCCTCCACGCGCCCCCTCCTCCCCTCCACGCACCCCCTGCTTACCTTCTCGGCCCGTCCGCTCCCGTCCGGCGCCGGCGGCTACTACCAGCGGGCTCCACGGCCTGCTCTAGAGTAGCGCGCCGGGTGATGACATCACCCGGCGCGCCACCCTGGAGCAGGCCGCGGAGCCCGCTGGTAGTAGCTGCTAGTGCCGGACGGGAGCGGACGGGCCAAGAAGGTAAGCGCCCCCCTCTTCCCCCCCCCGCTGTCCACTTTCATCGGCGGGCGCCCGCTGGCGCCCGCCAATGGAAGCGGCGGTGGGCGCCAGTGGGCGCCCGCCGATCCGCCGATCCGCCGAACCGGTTCGGAGCCTTTTCGGACCGGTTCGGATTGGATCGGCCGATCCAGCTGCGGGATCGGAAATCGGATAATTTATCCGATTTCCTACTGGACTGGACTCGGATCGTGGATCGGGTCCGATCCAGTGCACATCCCTAGTCAAAACAACTGATGATTGTTTCCCCCACACCAGTTGTTTCTTGTGTTGTCCGAATTGACCCTATGAGTCCACACTGAGTTGACTCACTCATCCCCCCTCTCCCCCCTCAGTTCTCGCACTAGTATCCCATCAGCCATTGCTGCTGAAAATCTATCCTGCCGGCTGGACTAGAGTGGCAGCCACCACTTTTACCACTCTTGCCTTGTAACTCAGTGGCAGACAAAATAACCAACAGTGCCCTCCACACAACACAATAACCAATGGTGGTTCAAATAGCCAATTCTGCACAGAGTTGGTTATCTGCATTGGTTATTTTGGCCAAATAATCAATCATTGGCTAAAACAACTCCCTCCATACAACACAGTAACCCACAGTGGACTATTTAAACCACTGCTGGTTATCATGTTATCTGAACCCAGTCCCTCTTTCTTTCTTTCTCTCTCTCTCTGTCCAGAAGGCTGACAAGGAAGGGATAGGTTGTTCTTACCAGTTGTCCGAACTAGTTACTTTCAGAGGAGTTTTGAAATTTGGCCAAGGGCAATGTGTGGCCCTAGAGCTGCAGGCTGCCCACCCCTATGGTATGTAGTATTTAACCAATTGGCAGGAGGAACTAGCATTAGAGCTGTGAAATGGAAGCGTGGGATTCTGTTAAAATGCACAACTAGACACATGCATTTACTATGTACGAAAAATATTCTCAAAATGCCAATGGTGGATGTGCCACTCAGTTGGAGGTGATAAGAAACCCTCTCCCTACTTCAACTGCTCCTCCAGCGTAGGGTTGCCCTGACAAATAAAGGACTATCAGGTCCTTTACTGCATCAGTGGGATGAAACAAACAATGCTGAAATCTGCTCATCATACCAATTTATATTATTTGGACCGACAAAGAGTTAGAAAATGGATCTCTAATGCTTAGTGGCCGTCGCAGCTTCTTATTTTCCGGTTTCATTATTTAGACTAGTTATGGCATATATATATATATATATATATATATATATATATATATATAGAAAAACTTAACCTTAATAGATGGGGCCTTTTAAAAGACATCTTCTCTGCTGACTCCAAAATCGCATCCGTCCCCTGCCCCACATACATTTGAATCTGAAAATATGACAGCTCAAAGTCAGTCTGGATCCACAATTCGACTTTCACTCACTCACGCAATCACACACACACACATACACACACACAATCAGATTTTGTCCATAGTAAGTTGCCTGCAGAAAGCAATTCGACACTTGCATTGTCTCTCTGCTTATGCCTTGCCCATTCGCAAACTAGATGGTGACAAGCTCAAAGCCCAGAGGAAAGCCAGTCCGCTGGACTACAATAACCCAAGGACAGCCTCCGAACAAGCACCTGTATTATGAAAAAACGTGCTTCCCTAATTGCTCACGTTAATATGGGGGGGGGGGAACCAAGAGCCCTTTTTTTTAAAAAAGAAATATTTCCTATGCTCCATTGTTGGATCACAGCCACAGAGAAGATAAAAAAGGATCAGATTCGCTCTTCAAATTCAGAAGCAAAACTGTAAGCCCAAAGAGGAAGGCATGTGTGCGTGTGGGGAGGGGAGGGGGAGGCAATGACTACTAGCCTGCTCAAAGGGGATTGGTTATGGTATAAAGAGCTTTTCACCTCTAGGCTGCTGGCTCCACTCCAGCGGAGGCAGTTCAGTGAAAACCACAGTCATCCGATGCCTGCTGCTCACTGGCCTGGACAAAGTGAGTTGTAAGCCTCAGTATGGGTGCAGACAAGCATCTGCATCACAAAGCTGACACATTAATCAACCTGTTTGTTGCCAGCATCAGGAGAAAAGCCCGAGATAAAAGGGGGCATGGTGAAAAGAAGGATCTAACCGCCCTTGCAAGGACCCCTGGGGCTGGAGTTAATGCGCACGTGCAAACACGGCCAGCAGAAGGAGAAGCCAGGAGGCGCCAGGTCTGAAGATGCTTCAGTTTCACTGCCGTGGCATCACTTCTGGCCTCAAGGAGCCCATCCCTGGTATCAGCCAATGAAACAGCAAGGGGTTTTTATGAGGGCCATCCACTGGTCGTCTCCTTTTAATGGACTCTCCTTTTTTAACCTGTTCATGAAAGCCAAAGACCTTTTCATAGTGTATCATATTGTCATCATACGTTTCAATTGTTATTTCTTTCTTGTTGATTGCCGTTTCATTCCGTGTAAGCTGCCTTGATTATGAATGTTTTTATAGATAGAATGGGAAGGTAGAAAGGTCAGAAAAAAACCATGATCAGAACCTCCACTATAGATACCTTTTGAGATATTGAAGGAATAACGCGTAGGGGTTTTAAAGCATCTCACTCTCACACATGTGACGTGATCCTTACTGGGGTGTGCAGAGCAGGTCTTCTCCTCCCCGAAATTCAGGGTGGAGCTCCAATGAGGTGATTCTCCACTCCAATTTTCAGAACGGGTCCATCTCCCCACACCATTGGGTTACTCATTGGTAAACTGTTCCATCTTTGGGTAATTGCTGTATTACCGACAATGGGAATTAACAAAAATGCATACATCTCAGTCAATTTTAAAGATAAAGAGCTGAAACTTGGCATGCTGTTTGCTCTTAAATAGGGCTTTAGCCATGCCATGTTTAAATCAGATTCCTCCATCCTTTGATTTTTTGGATTTTTTAAAATTCCCCTCAAACCACACACATACTTCAGATGCGCTTCATCTTCTCTCATGAGAGCTTGCAAAATCTAAGTCCCTTATCTCCATGTGTGGCAGAACACACTCTCTCTTTCACACACACACACAATAACAAGCAAATGGGGAGTGGGGGGTACTACAAGAAACAAGCAAATGGAGAGAAAAGAAAACCGAGGAAAGAAAGCTGGCTTTGGCTGTGTTGGGAAAGGGAGAGGTGTTTCTTCTATTCCCCCCCCCCGCCCCGCCGCCACCCAAAATTAGGCGCACCCTTTTCTCTGCTGCTGTTGGTCCTTCTGAAGTGCAGGAGAAGAAGTCGGATGTGGGTGGTCTTGAGACTTCATCTGCACCCTCTCCTGCAAAACGTAAATTTCGTGCCTGGGATCATTTTTCTTTGGTGGCAGAGGATCCCAGGTATGCTAGATCGTAAGACACTACACATCTTCAAGTCAGCGGCCAGTCTCAGGCTGGCAGCAGCAGCAGTGTTGTGGGCAAGGCTCACGTGCCCAGAGGCAGGCCACACTGGACCAGTGGGGCAAGGGGGCTTC
This sequence comes from Anniella stebbinsi, assembly GCA_029215795.1. Taxonomy (NCBI): domain Eukaryota; kingdom Metazoa; phylum Chordata; class Lepidosauria; order Squamata; family Anniellidae; genus Anniella; species Anniella stebbinsi. Next base: position 34,253,617 of record JARDYH010000005.1, read on the forward strand.
AAAATGCCTCCAGATAGGAAGGAGCTAGGGAAAGCTGAGGGGACTTTCCCATTTCCAAGACGTTCAGTCAGCCTCAGCCGCATTGTGAAAGAGCAGTGCTGTGGGCTCTTTGTTTTTATATAATTGCAATCCCTACCCCTAAGCAACATGATTGAAGGGGGAACAGGAGGAGACTGTGGCTATTGGTTAGCCACAGATGTCAATCTCAAAACTACCCCTCCCTCACCCCTCAGCATCTTCCTAATGTGGAAGGATTCCGTTAGTTGTGAATCAATATGAAATGAGCCCTCATGTCGCCCAAAAAAACGTACGGATAACAAATCTCTTCAGAGTTCCAAATGATCTTCTAACTGCACCGCGGTTTTCCAACAGTTTTGAAATCACCCCCTAACTGCACTGCAATGTCAAAGGTCCATCAAAAGTCCATTGTACACAAGCAGGGCCCGCGGCTGGGACATAGGGTGGTTCCAGATGTAGAGGTGGATGAATCTATGAATTTAGGATTAGCTGAATTTCTCATTTCCCTGATTGCCACATCATCTCAGCCCTTGTTTGCATCAGTCTGTGAATGCAGCAAAATGCGTCGAAGAAAGGTTCACATGAAAATCCATCTGCATTTTTGTGCACATTTCTCCTAATTGACATATATTGTATGTACTTTTTCCTGGTGTGCACACTTTTTACTACCAGTTCCCTCCAATATAATGCATTTTCTGCATGATTTTCCCCTAATATGCACATTTTTTCAATTGTGAACCAGATTGCAAAATTCTGAAAACTGCAGATTTCAGTGCACAATTAATTGCACAATTAATTTGGATTTCTCTTACATCCTTATTTATTTATTTACAGCATTTATATTCTAGAGTGCTGATCAATAAAATATAAAATTATAAAAGAAATAAAACAACATATTAAAAATTGTTATTTTAAAAAATCAGGGTACTGATAAAAACTGTGGCTGGTGAATCAAGGAACACTTGCTGGAATAAAGATATTTTCAGGAGGTGCCAGAAAAAACAGTGTGGGTGCCTGCATGACCTCCAGAAGCTGGGAGTTCCATAAGAAGGGGGCCACCACACTGAAGGCTCTTCTCCAGGTGGACTCGATTCAAGCCATTGGTCCATGCACAGTCCCCAGGAGCATGCCCTCTGATGACCTCAATAACCAGAAGAGGCTTTTATTGCACCATCACCTTCACCAGAGGGAAGCCATACCTCTTTCATGGGATTTTAGAGGGGGTCCTGATAATGCTCTCTTCTACTTGCAACTCTCCTGGGTTTTCCCACCATTTCTTCTGTCTTTCTTCTTACTGTGGAAAATCTGTTAAGGTAAAAAGATGGAATACCTGCACAACACCTTCTGATTAGAAGCATCAAGAGCCCTCCATCTGGATGCAGCTGTAGTGTGTTGCCTACGGCTGCTTAGTGACATCATGGCAGAGGTAATATATGAATTTACCATTTACTGTTACAGAAGACCGTATACAATAGTTTCTTTTTCAGTCCCTCCTGCAATAACACATTAGAAACTTTAAAAAATTCCCCAGGTAAGTGTGTAACATGTATGATGAATTTCTCTGACAAGTTAAAGGCAGAGTTGTTCTGCTAACATCCAACTTGATTGCTAACGTATTGTAATAATGAATCAATAAAGAAATGCATAAATAGATTTCAGATTACCAAGAATGGTTCTCCTGGTCGTGTACTTTAACATCATTGTTAATAGAACTCTGGCAGTGATCAGTACAATGGCCAGAATCCAAGAACCATGCAAATTTTTTCACTCACCCAAGGGTTTGTGTTTTACAAACAGCAGCTGCCCACTCACCCCAACCTCTTCCTGATGCCATATGGCAAACCGCTTTCAAAATTGAGGGTACTTTCAACAAGACTGTGATAAAACATTAGGATCTGCTGTTCACAGGGAGTGGGATACACACCCACACATCCACACACCCCTCTTTGGATCCAAGACCCAGCCTGCTAATTCCAGATCCAGGGTTCATCCTTGCAGCATCTGAAAAGATGGTTCTGACCATGCACAGAGTGCTTTTCCCTCTCACTAACAGCAACCACAGATGGCACCTGCATATCTGGGATTACATGGCAGGAATGTCCAAACCTTTACGGTAAGCTCGAGCCCTCGTGCCCATTTAATCAATATATTGATTTCAAAACAAAATTCACTACTGATCTCTGAGTGGTGCTGAAGTGAGTAAACCCCTTGATCTGCTTATACTTGCAGGATCTTGTTGGGTCTTGAGCTGATCACCCCAGTGCCTGGCAAATATCAAGCACCTGGTGGTGGGTGGCTATGGGACCTCCCAAAACAGCTTGGGTGTCCCAAACAGGATTGTTTTAACTTAACTAGGAACAGCTGGGTGCTGATGGAGATTATATATATATATATATATATATATATATATATATATATATCCATATCCTCTGTGCCATATAAGCGTGGCATGTGGCACAGTAAATGAAACACATTTAGAACTTATTGAAGTTCTTTTTCAGCCAGCCAAGGAATACGGAGCCGGTTCTTTAATCATTCATTCCAAACGAAGCCGAGATTTAGACATGCACTCATTCGTCTCCAGCGTTCTTCAAGCGCCAGCACATGGTCTATCTTGCATCTAGAGGGAAACAAGACGTCACAGTTCAAGACAGATTGTTTTTCATTTCCCATTTATTGCCTAATAGCAAGAAAACAGTGTGGGGGCTAATAAAGTGTCATGTGGTCTCAAGTTCAGCCTCGCACCACACGTTCAAAGCCATTCTAAATAAAAGCCACAGCAAAAAAACAAAACCCAAAACCACCAACCACAGCTGCCTTTCCTCCACCCACCCACCCCTTCTTTCTTACTTCAGTCTCTCAGCACTATACTAGTGGTTTGTAGTCTTCAAGGCCAACGTTTTCCAACATAGATTCCTAATGTACAAGTCCTTCATGGCTTGCCTGTTGTCAGAGCTACTGGAGCTCAGCTCTTCTGTAGTAAAATAGTATGGTTTTGAGGACATAAGAAGTACTCTGCTGGTCTAGAGACACAAATTAATTAAGGGCAGAATCCTATGTTGTGCTGGGCCGAATCCCGCCCCATTTTTGGGAACTTCTCCCTCAGTGAAAGAGGCATTGTTTTTTCTGCCTCTTTTGCAGAGAGAGGGAGAATTTTGGAGAATTTTCTGCTTGAGGAGGGGGCAGGACTTTCACATACTTTTAAAAAGAAAAGCCACTTTTTGAGGGGGTCTTCTTTCTATTTATTTTTTAAAAAACAGCACTCGGAGGAGCCCGCAGTTTTTCCTGAATACCTATTGGGGACCACGTGACCTCTCCCTCTCCAATAGGCATTCAGGAAGAACTGTATGTGGAAACCCTGTCCCCTTCCCCAAGGAGAAAATTCTCCAAAATTCTCACCTCTCCCAGCCTCTTGCACCAGAGTTTTCATTCTCCCCCAACCCCATGAAATGCCAAAAATGGAAGAATCGAAATTTTTGGCACAGCACTAAACCTATGGGTTGTGTCCTCCCGAGACAGAAGCCTCAAAACTTGGAGGCATCCGTGTATCCAATGCCCTGCTGGGCTGAAGCCAGAAGGAAGAAGCTTGGGATAGCTTGTATCCTGGCCTCTCCAAGCTCCTCCCCTCCCTGCCCACTGGAATGCCCCCCTTGTTCCATCTCCTGAATTTCTGACCTTGGAGGCCAGCCAGTGCATTTGGTGCAAGGGGAAGGCTAGTCAGATCTTCAGCTTCCCCTTCCATGGTCAGACCACTGTCTCCCGCTTCAGAGGGGGAATCCCCACTATCCTATGGCCCCTCACACATCTTTCTTCCTTTTCTTCCCTTTTGCTTGTGCCCATCCTTTGTGGGGGGAGGGAGAGGCCTCCATGAAATAAACCAAAATAAGTTTTCCCCCGTAGCTGAATGGGGTTGTCAAGGTGCACAACTATATTCCGTAGACTTATGTGTGTGGAAAGGGTGGGCAACCTTCTTGTCTCAATGGGGCCTTATGTTCACCTAATTTATAGTAAATAATCTTATTTGCAAAGCATGCCCTTGCAGTTTTTTTTTTAAAAAGCAACTTAATTGACCTGCATAAAAATCCAACATGTTCAAGTTTTCCATACCAAGAGATATAAATTATTGAAAAATCCTGTGCACAATATATCGAGGATGCTATCAGACTGGATTATAGAGAACATTTGAAAACTTTAATGGATCTTGGGTTTTATTTATTTACAGAGTGCCCTTCTTGCTAGTGGCTGAATTGAGAAGTCAGTTGCTCTGTTAGTTATACAAAGTTTTATCTCCACCATCACTATCCCAACACACACACACACACACACACACACACACATAAACAAACTTAAGTTGAGGTTCTAACTTACTTTGTGGCCAGGCTTAAAAAGTTTTAAATGTTTTAAATATAAGCTGTTTAATGTTTTATGGTTTTAAATTTTGTATATTGACTTTTTAATGTTTGATCTTTTAATTTTTGAAGCCCCATAGAGCTTCGGCTATGGGGTGGTATATAAAGATAATACATAATAATAATAATAACAATAATAACAACAACAACAACAAACAAACAAACATGTGTCTGAATTTTGGCAAGGAACAGTAAAAGCCAACTGGAAGATGCATTACTGCAGCCTTCCCAATGCTATTGGCCAAGCTGGCTAGGAACTCTGGGAATTGCAGTCCAACACCTCTGGAGGGCACCAGGTTGGGGAAGGCTGAAGTACAGTATCTGAAACCAGATGGCTTTTCTTAGAGAAGTGAGCATACCATGATTCTTGTAAGAAGCCCAGGATCCAGGCATTTGTTAAACAGTAGTGACTTGTGAGTCCGATTTTAAGGAATGGAGAAGGGGGAGGGGAGCAAATCTCAGCACAGTTTCTCTGCTGGCAGATAAAAATATTTTCTTCACAACTGCAGATTTCTGCAAGAGGAGGAGGAGGAGGAGCCATTCTGATTAAAAGACTCAAGTGTTTCATTGTAAATGGAGTATGATTAATGGAGTCCATTCTTTTAACACATAGAACAGGCACAGTTATGAAGGCTGGTGAGAGCTGAAAGTGACAAGATAGAAGCACTGCTGTCTATGGTATGTACACTGTTCGCACTATCCATTGTCTCTGCTCAAACAGGGTTGGCAGGTTTTCATAGTAGCTCAAAAACCTGCGAAACCTGATTGACCAGAGAGAATGATAGGATAAAACTCATGAGGAAAGCCTAGGCAAAGATGCTGCTAGCATGCTATCTTCAAAGCTCTTAAAAACTATAATGTGTCTCCAGCTATGGACAAACGCTCAGAAGAGACGAAGTTGTTCTGTGCCATAGAAAGCAATGATTGAAGACCAAGCTACATGTTACGCCAAAGACAATGTCCCCTTGTAAAGTTCTCTAGTGCCCTAGTATAACATCTAGGAATACTCACACCACATGATTCAGAACTGTCATATTTTGAGTTTCCCCACCACACCAGCAGCATGGGCCAAGTGACAAAAACTCAAGACTTACGGACACTGTGTGGTGTAGTGAATGCCACAGAGAGGAGGAGAACTTGCCTCAAGGCTACCATTTCTGGGGACATCCCTGCAGTGAACGTAACTCATAATTCAAAGCTTCAAAATTTGGCATAGGGAATTAGTTGTGTGTTTCTTTTCATAGATTATCTGATTACTGCTAGCTACCTGGCAAATGGACTTATTCCATGCATATATATTATAAACACTACTGAATTTTGCACGGAGACTGCTAGTTGGTGCCACATTCTGCAGAATTTTTATTAAAGTTTTTAAAGCAAGTTTCTAGTTCCTATGACTTTGGAAACATTTGAAACTCTACAAGTAACCTATGCAAATGGCTGCATTGTTCAGAAGGTACAATCATTGCCTTGAATCCTCTGCCTGCTCCTCTCTAGTACTTCCACTCATATTCCCTTACCCATGTCTCATATTATCCCTCACCTATATCTCTCTTATTGTCACCACACTTCTCCTGCCAGCCCATGACACACAAGCCCCCTCCCCCAGCAAGGAATAAATAATGTGCATTGAGGAATTGTATACAAAGTAGGCATATTCTCACCACCTAGGTTGAGCATATTTTGGAAACCAAAAAGGAGGACAACATGGCCAACCTGCCAACTAACATGTCCAGACCCCAGGGGTGTGTGCCCACCAATATGTCCAGCCCCGAAGGGGGCATGCCCACCCAAATATGGCTGTGGTCACATGTCTGCTTTCAGAGCACATAATTAAACAAACCTGTTCTATAACATCTTAATGTTAAAATCACTGAAATATAGAACAAGTGAGACATTTAATGTATCTGAAATTAAGTTCTGGTTTATCCATGAGAAACTAATCTAAAGATTTGTCAATATATCTCTGGTTCATTAGCCATGTAAACAAGACCATGGTCAGTTGAAATACAAAGAAAGGCCAGAACAGGTGCCAATTATCACAATGCTAGACAAGAATCTTTCCCTCCTTTTATCCAAATAACTCATGAATTTACACTGCCTCAGTATGCAGAGAACAGAAATCCCAATCAGGGACCCAAAGAGAACTGCCCAAAGAAACCTCAGAAACAAGTCCCATTGATTTCAATAAAGCTTATTCCCAGATAAATGAATATAGGATCACAACCTCTTCACATCTGTTCACATTGCTCTAGCAAGTGCAAGCCCTTCCTGTTAAGAACAACAATGCCCTCACAGAACCTGGCCTTGTGGATCATGCAACCAGCAGGTGCTCTCCATAAAGACGCTTTCAATGCCTAGGAGATCCAGATACATTCAGACAAGACAAGTCACTAGGCTGACCAGATAAAATCCAGGTCAGGGCTCATGTAACTTTAACAGTTGTAGAGAAAAGGGAATTTCAGCCAGTGTCATTTGTATGCAATTAGTTCCTGGTGAAATTCCCTCTTCATCACAACAGTTAAAGTTACAGGCACTATACTAGAGTGACCATATACAAAAGAAGGCAGGGCCCCTGCAACTTTAACAGTTGTGATGAAGAGGGAATTTCACCAGGAACTAATTGCATACAAATGACACTGGCTGAAATTCCTTTTTCTCTACAACTGTTAAAGTTACATGAGCCCTGACCTGGATTTTATCTGGTCACCCTACTTCAAGTCACGCTATGTACTCACATATTATCTTGCTGGGACAGAACAATTCCCAGCATGACAAGATACAAAAGAGGACAGAGCTCCTGCAACTTTAACTGTTGTGATAAAAAGGGAATTTCACCAAGTTGGCGGGGGGAGGGGGAATCCACAAAGCTACGCTGTACAATAATAATCATTATAATCTCAAAGCAATACAGAAAACTAACATTTGGAACTGAGCTGAAAGTTGTGACAGCGTGTATCCCTTTGCATGTAGCATCAGCACAAAATCAGTTTTGGAACCATATTTTTTATTATTATACAGCAACAAAGCAATGGTAGTGATGATGGTGGGGAATCCACTTACCTAAGGCAAAAATAAAAATTCTTTCACACACACATACACACACTCACCCAAGGTAAAATAATAATAATAATAACAATAATAATAATAATCCATACACATAGAGTAACCAGATTCTAGTCTAGCATTCTAGTTTTCTATATGCAGGATGTTTTCATGCTGGGGAGCATTCAAACCTATGACCTCCTGACTGCTGTCTGAAGTCCAGTCCAGGAAGGAATATGTACCATGCATATAGAAAACTAGAATGCTAGACTAGAACCTGGTCACTCTGTGTGTATGGATTATTATTATTATTATTATTATTATTATTATTATTATTAATTTTACCGTGTGTGTGTGTGTGTGTGTGTGTGTGTGTGTAAATGAATGTTTATTTTTGCCTTAGGTAAGTGGATTCCCCACCATCACCACCACCATATTGGCGGCAGGGGTGGTGGTAGAAGTCGTGGTGAATGACGCTCTGAGGTGCAGAGGGGGAGGAGGAAAAGAAATGGCCCTATGAAAAGCCAAGTTTTAAAATATGGGGGGAGAGGGAAGGCTTGAGGCCTGAGAGGAAGAAGCGAATGTCTCAGCAGCAACAGGTGTGAGGAAGTGAGGGCCAAATGTCCTTGATTGCATTGAAGGGAAGTAACCACCATATTGCTTCTAGAGGACTGGCATAGCAGGAGTCAAGGTACAGTATGTTTTGCCCTCAGATATTAGCACCCATGGTGACATGGTCTTTACACTAGTAGGCCCTTTCCACACCAGGCTTGTGGCCTGGGTTGGTCCCCGGCTGGTCCCTGTGAGTCCAAATGACACACAGGAACTCCTGGAGGCAGGGTGGCAGGCACGGGATTTTTTCAGGAAAACAGAAACCAGAAAAATCCAGTTTCTTCTGCTGTCCCAGGAACTTCCCAGGACCGCGGAAGATGTGCCCGCCCATCCCAGGTGCAGCCATACAAGTAAGCGCGGCTGCAAAATGGGCAATGTGCTGCACCACATGGCTCCGTGCACATCAGGGGAGGGGGTGGCACCAGTTTCGCCACCCCCAGGAGGGCAGGAAGTGGGTGGGGGCACGCACGTGCTTGTCTTTTTTTTTTTACTTACCTTTTCCAGAGGAGCGCTTGTGTGCTCTCCACGAATCAAGAAAAAAATGGCGGCCACAAAGTGTGATGGCCCGGGTTCCTCCCGGGCCGTTGCACAATGACGTGTATATTAGGGTGACAAACCCAGAAGCGGGCACTTCCGAGTTTGCCGGCCCTCGAGCCCTCTCCATCCCTCTGGTGTAGAAAGGGCCATAATTTCTAGAAACCAACGTGCTTTAATTTCACTGGCTTTGATAGGTCAGAGAGCTACCATGTTTGAACACCTTACTTGGGTCAAATCTGGACCTATAATGTGGCTGCCCATCCAACAATGAGATTTTTAATATTCATTTTTTTAAAAAAGTATTGGTACTACTAAGCAAAACCCCACACAATAAAAGCCATGTAGATTATGCATATTCAGTAAAAGGTTGCCTGCATAGAACTGCAGTGGAGGAAATGAGGAGGGATTCATATGCCCTTAACCTTCTACAATTGTCATCACAGTAGAGATACGGAGGGATCGTGGCCATATGAATGGTTGTTTTGATCAGGGGCCAACACATATTGGTGTAGCCTCAAATATTAAGACTGCCCAACATGTGTTGGCCTGCAATTAAATTGTGCCTTGGGTCCATTCACAAGACAGGACTTGTTCTCCATTGACTTATTGGGACTTGACAGGCGGGAGAGAGGGGTGGAGAAGGAACTTTATACTAGAAGTAGTTGTTTTGCCTGTGTACTGCATCCCTGTGCAATGAACACAGATACGGCTTGTGATTCGAAGACATAAATAGACCCCAGTGTTCCAAGGTGAGTGTCAAATTAATGCTTTGAAATCCACATTTGGCCATAAATAGCGGAGCAGAGACAGACTGTGGAATCTGGCTTTTTAACATGCAATCCCATAACTCATTCAGAATCCTCAAAAGAATGTCAGCTTTCATTTTTAAAAATAAATCAATCTCTATCCTTCATGGTTGCAGAGAAAAACCTGGAAATAGGGATGAAATGGCGGGGGGGGGGAGGGGAGAATCTGGTAAAAGTTGGGAAAACGGAAGGAGCCTGCACAAAGGTTTCTTTTCACATGAGATTTGAAGACGAACGATGAGTCCCACCAAGTTACTTGTCTACAAAGACAGGCAAACTTCTTGTCTGAATGAGTCATACACATTACTGGTGCTCAGCCCAAACTCGGAACTTCTGCGCTCCTGATATGTCATCTCCTTCTATTTCCTCCTTCATACATTGCTAAAAATTATCAGTTCCAAAGTATATGTGTGGGGGGGGGTACATGTAAATAATTAATGCTCTATTGCTTCAGTTGATCAATGGAATTCTCACACCTAAATATGGGTGTTTCCTCAGATCACTTAATTTGTTGTACTTCAGAAGTCTGTACTCATTGCTTACGTCGACCTATAAAGAAAGGCATTTCATCCATACATCTCCCGATATTAAGGAACTTAAATTACCTGCATTGTTCAGAAGTGTGCGTGTGTGTGTGTGTGTGTGTATATATATATATATATATATATATATATATGTTTCCCCCTCTACTAAATATTTGGGAGGGACACCAAACTGCTGGGATGGGTTGCCACTGGAGTTCCATCAGGCCTCATCCTTGGAGGCTTTTAAGAATGTCATGAAAACCTCCTTGTTTACTCTGACTTTCCCCTGACTATGTTTTACTGGACTGCCCTGCTCTGTAGCTGCAATGGGGGTAGGGAGAGGGGTTGTGGCTGCACATCTTTAGATTGTGTCTGGATTTTGCCTTAAATGAACTTTGGGAAGATTTAAGCAGAACATCTGCGGATTGTTATAAGAGGGAACGAAAAACCTGACAAATTTCAGAGGAGGTTGGCATATTCCTAGGCCTGTTATTTTGTGCCAGCCTGCCCAATATTTCAGAGAGGGCACAAAATAAACAGGCATTTTTTATGTGATTTTGTCTCCCTTTCCATTCTTTGGCTGCTTGATGCCTCCCTAGACCTAAAGCTGATTCATCAAACTGGGCTGCCTTCCCTTAACTTGACATGAGACACATAGGAAAATAACAATGGCTCAATTCGGACGACACAATAAACAACTGGTGTGGGGGAAACAATCATCAGTTGTTTTGAATATTGTGTCATTCCAATACTGCCATAGTCAACTCAGCGCTGATCCTAATCCACACCACAGTTGATTATTTATTACCATGTTGTTTGGGGAGAACCCCCTAGGGTTAGGGTTAGGGTTAGGGTTAGTCAACCCACCATTGACTATCGTGTCGTCCGAATTGAGCCAATGTCTATGAATGAGTACTTATTCAGTTAGGTTCATATAATCACTCCGACATGTTAGTTGTCATGGCGGCATCACAAGGTGGTTGTTGCATTTTACATGTTAAGTAGTCTGGTGAACATCCAACCAATGCTAGGATTGTGGTTCAACATCTTCTGGTTCAATCCGCATTTCAAAGAGTTTTCTAAGAGGTCGTTTTGGTGGTGTGCTCATAGGACTCTGCTACCCACAGCCCACCCCAAATCCAATTAAATCATCAGCCACTGCTACCTCAAATTGATCACAAAAGGTACTCTTCTGGATCCTTTCTCAAAGATCTTTGCTGTGTGTTGGGAGCAGAGCGACATGCAACAAAAAGCAGAATGTCTTTGATCGAAGCAAGTGAAGCTGTATTTTGTTTATACCAGCAGGATGGTCTTGTGCCGAGAAAGAGGCTACCTGCATTTTGGGAACTGCTTTGTTAATGCAGTTAAAAAAAAAAAAAAAAGTCCTGTTAAAAATAAATTCCTGGAATCTTGAATAAATAAATAGTTGGACAGAACAGTCCTCTGTAACCAGGAAATGGCCACAAATGATCAGCGATCTTAAGCTAGCTGGAATGTACAGTTGGCACAGGGGTGCCTAGAAAACTCTGCTTTGCTCTGTATTCCCATACAATATCACATGCCAAGATCCCCCCCATCGCCACCTCACCCCACCCCCGCCCTCCAGAACTATCTGGTGTCGAGAAAGTTGATTATTAAGAAGAATCCAATTTCAGTAGCAAACAAAACAGGTCCAGTGAAAATCAGCAGCTCTCGCAATGGAAAAAATGCACTCGTTTCTGAATGAAGGCATCAGTCTGACAGCAGGCATTTCTCCACCATCTCCAGCTAGTTAGTTAGTTAGTTAGTTAGTTAGTTAGTTAGTTAGTTAGTTTATTGGAGCCATTTACATTTGATTCCCTTACCACAATCCCATTTTTAAATTACATTTTTATTTTTAAAATCTACCATGCCGTCTCTCTGAGTCCAGTATGACTTCGTCTAGCTTTTGTGCCACGCCCAGATCTATTAAAGAGATTGACTACAGAGTATTGGCTATAGAAAGAGTTTCTTCAAACTAGCATTTTTAGCACCCTTGTGAGTGGCCACTCACAGATGTTCACGGGTCATTTTGACGAAGCCTCCTGTGTGTCTCCTGCTTCATTTCCCAGTTTTAGTGTTATAAATCAAGCCACAGAAAACCCAACTCTTCTAAAATAAGTCAGTATTTATCAGGATTTCCTGCCGTGTGCAGGTGAAGTTGTGTTATAAAATGCCCATTAAACATGCTGTTCCCATTGAACTGTATGGGCCACATGGTCGCTGCTCTCTTCCTCGTGTAATTTCAGCTTGTTGCAAATGCAGAAGAGAAGCAGGAAGCAGAGCCACAGTAAGGAAATGAGATTTTCCCCCATCTGAAGGAGCCCCAAGGCAGAAAATCACAAGAATCACTCACCCTTTACATAAGGGTGACACAAAATTATCCATTGAATCTTCCACAAGACTTGACAGCCTTACTGCCACCACAAAAATGTTCTGCAAAGATAGAAAAATGTCATTGGCCTAAAGATTCCATGAAGGATCAATACCTATTCCTTGACAATTGAATATGCAGTACCAAGTAAGCAGTTCTGAACCACCTGCTTATTGAAAATATAACCCTGACTTACAGAGCTTCTCTAAACGAGCTATTTATAGCACGCTCATCACTCACAGAAATGTGTGGGTTGATTTCATCACGTTGTCAACAAAAAGGACATCTCAGGCAATTCTTATGATATCCTCTTGTTATCTGCTAAAGGGATTGTTCCAAATACCCTGAAACAAAACTGAGAGAGAGAGAGAGAGAGACAGACAGACAGACAGACAGAGCATGTGCAATTGTTCCTATCAAAGGCAATGCAAAATGCTGCCATTCTCCAGATATGTCATTCAATCAGGAAATTCCTTCACATTGACTAATACCCTTTGTAGAGAAAAGCCTGGCATTTTGGATCCCCATCTCAGTTTGTAAGCAGTGTGGGACTGCCCAGAAGAAAAAGCAAGGAAAACACCAGTGTCAATGTACATTGTACTTTATGAAATAGGATAAGTGTGCACACACAAAAGGTCTCTCTGCCTCAGGGACTTTCCAATCTCAGGCCCTTTCCACACCAGGCGTTTTGCCTGGGATAGCCCCTGGATGTGGAGGGAGGGCAGCCCCAGAAGTACCTAATACACACCATTGGAGCACGGGGACCAGCCAGGGGCCATCCCAGGCAAACAGCCTGGCGTAGAAACGGCCTCAGTTTCTACAAAAGGAGGGGCAAGAAAGGGGTGATGGGAAGAGAAAGAAGAAAGTATCATTTCTGCTGGAGATGATGCCTAATCCACGCCAAGCAGGATATTGCACTATGGAAGCAGTATGAAAGCAGTATATAAAAGGCAGGAGCCACACAACTGCTTTATAGCGGTACTGAAGAGCAGTGACAAGTGTTGGGGCCCATTGACACATACCATATACCGCTGTATCCTGCTTAGTGTGGCTCCTGCCTTTCATATACCGCTTTCATACTGCTTTCATAGTGCTATTTCCTTCTTGGTGTAGATCTGGTCTGTAGTCTCTGTTGACCCTCGACTAAAGAATGCAGGCTCCATACAAGTGTATTAATAGGGTTTATATTGCTCACTGGCAGGGTTCTTAATGAAGGCCTGTAGCAAGATTTCTCCTAGGGCAAGAGAAGAGATGAAGGGGAGGAGGAAGGCTGCTGAAGGCTGCTGTGCTTAAGGGGATGGTGCACAATTCATTCACTATGTCTGAATACAATGCAGGCGATGACTAATGAGTCAAGCCAAACGACTAGCAATTGTCCGAAAGAGCTGCAGCATGTTGACACTGAACGGAGGCTGAAGTACCAGGAAGAGAGTGGGGAATTGGCTTAATTCGAGCTTGTTAAATATGGCAGCTTTGGAACCAGCTCCTAATAAATATACCTACTGAGTGCTCCATGGAGTGGTTTCTGAGATTTATTGTTGTAAGCCAATAGGGTAGCTATAAAACACTGCACGGTTTAGAAACAATGTCTGCTGAAAAGTTTAGATCTTAACTGTTAACTCGCGGCATGCACAATTCTTTAAGGCAGATGCACAAGATGGGATGCAGCTCATGTTATATAAAGGGTGACAGTCTAACTACCATTTACATCTTTCCAGTAAGGCCCAAAGGTGACTGACTGTCTAAAGCAAATTAAACTGAAGATGGTCTGAAATCTGACCCATGATTAAGACTTCTTCACACTAAATCTTTCACGGCCCATCCTAGGGTGACCATATGTCAGGAAAAACCAGGACGTGTCAGGATATTTGGTAACAAATCCAGGAAGGGAGAGAATTATGAAATTTGAAGAAAAATCCAGATTTTTCCCATCCTTCCTCTACCCAAAGGGCAGCTCTACTTTATAGTCAATGGGAATTAACATAAATGCTTACAGCTTAGTCATTCTTAAAGCTAAAAAGATGAAACTTGGCAATATGATAGTCCTTAGGTAGGGCTTTAGCCATGACAAATTTGAAGCAGATCCGTTCATCTGTTGATTTTTAGAATTTTTTTAAAAGTTTGAGGGTTTTTTTTAAAAAAAATTAAACATCATTTTAAACAGCACTTTGATAGCTCTTATGTAGGGCTTTAGCCATGCCAAGTTTGAAGCAGATCCGTTCATCCATTGATTTTTAGGATTTTTTTTAAAAAAAATTGGTTTTAAAATTATATTTTTAAAAAACAAAACATCATTTTTAAAGTTAAGGAGATGAAGCTTGGCATCATGATAGATCTTAAGTAGGGTTTTAGCCATGCCAAGTTTCAAGCAGATCTGTTCATCTGTTGATGTTTAGCACATTTCGAAACAAAACTGAACTTTAAAACTAAAAAAAAAAAAAAGCCAGCCAGTCAGCTGGCAGGCAGCAAACCCTATTAAACAGGAGCTTGCAGCAGAGTCAGGATACAATCAGAAAAGTTATTTGAGGTAAGGGGAGAATGTATCATACAGAGTATAGCAACAAAGTACAGCAAAAGCTACAAAAGTAGGAGTGCATGAAGTTAATTTCAAATACATTGGATGTCTCACTTGTAATTTCAGTGATTTTAACATTAAGATGTTCTGTAGAACAGATTTGTCTTAATTGTGTGCTGTAAAATCAGACATGTGACCAAGGCTATGTTCAGGTGGGCACACTCCCTTGGTGCTGGACACACACCCTGGGGTGGACATGTTGGTGGAGAAGCCCCCCTGGGGGCCGACCATGTTGTCCTCCCTTTCGGTTTCCAACATATGGTCACGCTACCCATCCCGGCTATCCTCAACCTGGTGCCGTCCAGATATTTTTGAGTACAACCCCCAGGATTCCTGACATTGGCCATATTGACTGGGTAGACATGAGTAGACATGTATAGGATTGCACTGTTGGAGGGGTGGGAGTAGTTGGAGTTGTTGCCGACATACTACAAGAGCTCTACCGGAAGATACCAACCTACCTTCTGCCTGCCCCTGGAGCAGAATATTGCATATTCTCCTCCATATCCTCATCAGTTAGGACAATGAGTGCACTTCCAGTTGTTATTGAACTGCAATTCCCATCATCCTTCATTATAGGCTTCGCTGGCAAGGGCTGATGGGAGTTGCAGTCCAATAATATCTGTGGGGGCACACAATTCCCACACTGAAAGCTGAAAATTAAATTCAAATAAGAGATGCTGGATGTCCTGAGGAAACAGACAATTCACACATAACAACAACCCAGGATATGGATTGTTGTTGAATTGTGAGTTGTTGTTATTAGAGATGTGCACGGCCGAAATTATCTTATCGTATCGCTATCAGATATTCTGAAATAATTTTTTTTGGATCCAATAATATCGGAGGGTTTTTTTGTATCGAATCGTATGCTACACATATGCTATGTGTTACATATGTAGCAAGTAAGCTACACATATGTGCCAAATTTCAGAACAATCCCTCCAACCCTGTATTTTATATGGATTTTTTAAAGAGTGTTCTACTTTTGACAGCTGGTTGACCGGGCCGCCCTTCTGTCAAAAGAAGACTTGTCTACTTTTTTCCCCATAGGCTTGCATTGGGGAAAACGCATGTATAACATTTTTTATTTTAAATGATAATGACATGAAACTTGGGAGCCAGGAATAGCAAGATCCAGTCTGCAATGTCCAAAAAGTTTCAAGTTTCTATCTTGTCAAATTAAAAAGTTATAGGGGGTCCCCCAAAAGCCCAACCCCCACTGTAAGTACTTAATTTTTAAAGATAACAACTTGAAACTTGTGGGACATTGAAGATGGGATCTGGCTAGTCATGTGTGAAACAAATTCAGAGCAATTGCTCAAACCCTCAATTTTATATGATTTTTTAAAAGATCATGGTAGAAAGCAACAGGGCGGCCCGGTCAACCAGCTCTCAAAAAGTTGCACGTTCTTTAACAAATTCATATAAAATCGAGGGTTTGAGCAGTTGCTCTGAAATTTAATACATTGACTAGCAATAGACAATCTGCATGGGAACACACTTTCGAAAAATGGTAGTCCGATATTTTCGATAAAATCTGATAATTATCATACCGAAAATTATCGGACCCGATAATTATGGGAGAGATATGTATCATAGCATTATCATAATCGGATATCCGATAACGCCATTATCGGATCGTTATCGGACATCGGAACGATATGATACACATCCCTAGTTGTTATGTGCAAATCCTGAACTATGCTTTAACTATGGGCTGATAAAAACGAACAACCCAGAAAAGAACCCATGATTTGTTGTTGGGTTGTGAATTCGGGGTTGTTTGTGGTTAATGAAGTGTAGGGTTCACATGTAAAAACAACCCACAGTTCAACAACAACACATACTCTGGATTATCATTATGTGCCAATAAGGCCAAGATCCCCACAGTCCCCACCCCTGGCTGCCACCTTGCCTAAATATTAAGTTAGCATCTACATTTTTCCCCAAAAAGAAGTAATCCTTTACTTCCACAGTCCTATATATACATACATACACACACACACACACACACACACACACACACATTCTTACACGTACACATACGTATATACTCCCCAGGAAATAAACCAGTGGAGGGTCTTCAATGGAGAGCTATGCAATTAGACACAAACAAAGTTATGCCAAGTTATGGAGGTGTAATACAGTGTAACCTTTTCATGTTTAGACTACAAACCACTTTCATTCTAATTCTCTTTAGCATAACAGTCTTTAAAAGCAGCCGCAAGGGAGACAGTTGGCATGTTTGGGTTATAAGCGCTGATTCCATGGCTGTACATTTTATAGATGAATCTATTATTCCAGTGCTTTGCAGGATTAAAGAAAATGTTCCAGTTGTAATGAAAAATGTTAAACCCTTTCCTTTGCCTTTCACTTTATGCCCTCGGGTGGGGGGTGGTATAGAAAGCAGGCAGGGGAGCTGAAGACAGAATAAGTGAGCAATGTTAACATTATTGAGAAAATACATAAAGTTTTTATTATTGAATAAGAGCTTGCAAGATAGAATATTTTACTGTGATCTATGGAAAGTTCCGTGAGCACTAAGAGAGGGCTGTTTATTTTTTAGGAACTGAGACGAGGCCATACGGGTGCTGTTGTTTTGAAATGCTCCATTCTAGAGGGCATAGATTCTGCCTCATGACAACTCTATGGCTGAATTCAGACAACACATCAATCAACTGGGGGAGGGGGGAAACAATTGTCAGTTGTGTTGCTTATTGTGTTGTGTGGAGGGTAACACGCCGCTCACAAACTACTGACGGTATGCTATTCCGCCCAAACAAGCAACTTAGAGAAACAACTGGCTTGCAAGTTGTTTAGCTCGAAGCCAGTTGTTTAAAGTGTTGTGTGGAGGGGTGAGTGTGTTAATGGCGTGTGGTGAGTGGGTTAAAACACAAGCCCATAGAGGCAGGCGGCAAGAACGACCAAAGCAGTGGCTGCCACTCTGCTACAACTGGTGCAACTTGCAGAGGCTGCTGGGATAGAACTGGGAGGACTGAGGGAGAGTGGGGAGAGGGGCGGGGGCTGTGTCAGTCAAATGCTGGGTTGACTATTAGTCCACTCAACACCAGCCCCAACCACCCACAGTTGTGTAGGAATATGTTGTGTGAGGAGTACCCACAAAATAACCAACTGTGATTTGGCTACTCAACCCACCATTGACTAATGTGTTGTCCGAATTCAGCCTATGAAAACTATAGCCCTATTCAGCCATTATTGCAAACAATGTGGAAGTAATATGTGAATGTGGTGCGAATGTCCACCCCTGACATTCATGCATTCCTTGCAAAAGTCTGGATGGAGATTCAGTTGAAGGCTGGTTGGATTAGATGGTCTCCCAAGTCCCTTTCAATGCTATAATTCTATTAATGCATGTAGAATCTACCCTTCAGTCATTTGTGCTGTTTGCACAAAGTTCAGAAGTGAAACTAGTGGGAATGTGAACATTGGGGTTTGCATGCACTGCCCTACACCCTTTTCATTGTTTCCATACAGTTTAGAGTAACATCTGAACAAGGCTAATGTCTCTAAAGACACCGGTTCAGTGGACAGCATGCCAGACGTGGTCCAGGTGGGTCTGTACATGTACGAAAAACCCTGAAAAGGCATGTAGCCAAGTGACCTTTATCTCTCAGCCTACCTCACAGGGTTACGGGAAATAAACTCAGTTATAGCTTACCCCACAGGATTTCTGCCCTTTTTCTCCCAAGAACTCCTGATGATTCATGAAATTAAGATCATGAAACAATTCAAAGTGCAAAACTCACTTTTGACTCTTTGGGGCAGGAAGCACATCTCTTTTAAAAGCACTATGTACACAGATAGCATATGAATGATAATCCTAATAGTAGGGTACATCTTCCCAGACTTTGCCTGGTTTATCTTGGTAGGGCCCTTATGTTCACCTACTTTTAGCATGGCCTAGTTTGCTTTCAATGTTAACCTGGTATTTTTAGTGCTTGCGATAATGCCACAAAATATGCCTGGTTTTGTGTTCATTTTTAGAACAGAAGTGTTTATACAAGAGACTTTGTGGAGATTTAGGGTACAGAAAGACTTAAATGTGGCGCCAACCATCCACCTCATGTGCCGTGTTTATAAAAAGCCACTTTAATACACCCCATTGTATAAATTATGTAAAAGAAAAGGGGATGGGAGAATTGGTCACAATCAAGAGGATTTACAATAAAGCATTTGCCTGGTAAGAGGGTTAGCAAAGTTGTGCTTCTCTGCCATCATGCATTCTTTTTGTATAATCACAACTTAATAGGTTGCAGAGGGAAGAGGTGGCAAGGAGGGTTCATCACCGGTAATCGTTTGGGGGAGTTTGTATGAAGATATTTGTTTATTTGTCGCGTAGTACACTTTTCTTTATAAAATAAACTCAATGTGGCTGACAAAAAAGTCCATTAAGTATGTCAGCTTCTGTTTCCTGTTAGGAGGCTCCCATTTATTGGTTTCTTCCCCCACCCCTTTTTTCTTTTATAGTGAAATAGAGCAGGGAAATAAAGAAAGAAACCCAGATGCAAAAAGAGGGCAGGGCTCCTGCATTTTTAATAGTGGTGTAGAAGAGGATATTTCAGCAGGTGTAGCTTCTCATCCCCTGCACTCTTTTGCATCCCATGGAGAAGGCTTCATAGGAAGCAGACTAGTGCTACAATCTGGGCATTATATAGGCTGACCATCTGAAAAGGAGGACAGGGCTCATGTAACTTTAACAGTTGCAGAGAAAAGGGAATTTCAGCAGATGTCATTTGTATTCTCTCTTCATCACAACTGTTAAAGGTGCAGGCACTATACTAGAGTGACCATATACAAAAGAAGGCAGGGCTCTGCAACTTTAACTGTTGTGATGAAGAGGGAATATCACCAGGAACTAATTGCATACAAATGACACTGGTTGAAATTCCCTTTTCTCTACAACTGTTAAAGTTATATGAGCCCTGTCCTCCTTTTCAGATGGTCAGCCTACATTATAACAGTTTTGAAGTGCACTGACAACTGCTTTTGAGGCCCATCACACATCACAGGTACCGTTTTCAAACCACTTTCAAAGTGTTATATCCTGCTTGGTGTCGATCTGGCCCTATTTAGATGGCCATTTCATATTTCATTAGCATGTCAAAGTAGTGTGTGTGTGTTTAATTACCTAACTCATTTGAAAAATGGAGAATTATAAGCCAAACTGACTTAGTGCCATGACAGAGCTATCTGATTTTTTTATTTCATTCTTTTGCAATTGGCTGCAGTACATTGCTCAAGAATGCAGCCTCAGTTTGCCTTTCTGTGAAATGGGTTTGTGTTCCAGTGGGAAAAAATGTGGGTTCAAAGGAATGTTCTAGTGTGATAGTTCTGTTCTGTTACCTCTAGCTCCACTCCTAGCTCCA
This sequence comes from Anniella stebbinsi, assembly GCA_029215795.1. NCBI lineage: Eukaryota > Metazoa > Chordata > Lepidosauria > Squamata > Anniellidae > Anniella > Anniella stebbinsi. The sequence continues at coordinate 34,273,925 of JARDYH010000005.1, forward strand.
CCTGCTGTTAGCTGTCCTGCCCTCCACTCCACCAGCCACAGTGAGCACCAGCCACCCCTTTTGAAGAGAGGAAAATATGGGGAAGCACCAGCCTACAGACCTAATCCAGTCTTCCAGGTCTCCCCATCCAGCCCATGAAGCTCTCCTAATAGGCCACACCACCTTGGTCACACACACCTTGCTGATGATCTTTCATGCCCAGTGCCAGCTCCAGGTTTTTGAGAGCCATTGGGCAAGACAGCTTCTATAAGCCCCCTCTCCCAGTGAGTGTAGCTTCTCACTGCCATTGTCACCAGCTACTATTGCTCCTCAGCCTCTTTCTCATTGTTGCTACCAACCACTTGCTTGACAGGCAGAGAGCCAGGGAGTGAACAGTAAATGGCATCTACTGCTCCTCTACCTCACCACCACTATTTTCGAGGCCAAAACAAGCGGCAGGTGAATAGGCACATTGTAATGGTGAAAAAGAGGAGAAACTCCAGGGGCTCTTGTCAGTGGGGCCCCTGTTGGGTGTGGGCCCTTGGCAGGTGCCCAACTATCGTGATTCCAAGCCCTCCAGTTGAGATGTGAGACAATAAAGAGGCCTGCCATGCAATCCACAAAGCTTTATTCAGTAAATAGACATCTCATCACACCTGAAGGAAGTGTGAATGCTAGCAACTATCCTCTAAGCTTAATTAGCTTAACAAAGCAAGGAAGTTGCCAATCAACTAAATGGTCAGTCTCTGACAGGCTTTAACCAAACTCTCCCTCAGAGCAGGTCTTCAAGATGTAACCTCTGACGAGTGGCTCAATTAGTGGGCCACCTCCCACCACCTCTCAACTCCACCCACTTGAGCCTTCAGCAGACTCTGAGATCTGTCAATTCCAATGTTCCCTCCCCCTCCAACGAAGACTGAGTTCCCAACATGCAGGGAGGATGATTTCTGAGCCTGGATCTCCTGTCCGATAAGTTCCTGGGAAGATTCCTCCTTGACTCTTAGACAGTCTTCGAGAATTTCCTTCCCCGCTTTCTTTATTGGCTTGTCTTCTTCAGCAGCCTCCAAGTCTGATTTGGGATACCCACCAGGGCCTGATCCTGACACCAACAATTCCTACCTTTGACAGAATGCAATTCACAACCTTCGTAAGCATTCTGTCCTCTTTCTGATCTTTCCTGCATTTCTAGAGAGCCTCTGGGGCCTTCGGTACTCTTCGGAATTCTTTGCTCTTCTCCACTGCACCCTTGGAATTCTTCATTCTTATTTATTACCTATCAGAGTTCTGCGGTGCTACCAGCTTCCCATACATCTTTGCGACTCCTCATTTGTTCGTGGAGCTGCTATCGAAGTGGACCTTGGAACTCTTACGTCTTCCCTGTTGTGGTTCTTTACCCTGCTGAGGTCCCACTGGGTCCCACTAAAGCTTTGGTGGGGTATTTTTTCAGAGGAGGGGCCCCTCCAGAGATAAGAAAATGATATCAGGGTGCTATATTTCTGGATGGATGGATGAATTCTGTATGGAAGGCTGTAAAGATCTGAAATTCTGAGTTTGGAATTGGGGATTAGGGCAATTCTGAGGATTTCATTTCATGCTGCAATCCTATGCACACTGACCTGGGAGTAAGATTCATTGGACTCAGTGAAACTCACTTCTGAGTAGACGTACAAAGGCAGATGGTTCCTGCATAGGTGGTGTGGTGATTTGAGCATGCAGTTGTGCTTTTGGCTCTGTCCACTCTGCCTTTAGTCTTGTCCACCTCTGGAATGCAGCCCCTGAGACTTTCTAAGATTGAAATCTGGCCCTCAGGATGAAAACAAAGTTTCCCACCCTGAAACAGAGGTCTGTCCTCTGACAGCCCTTCAAATGAGAACTGTCCTCTGTACAATACGACACATAGCCACTGTACCGATGGGAATCAACACCTCTAAACCCAAATAGCAGTAGTGGAGCTGAATTTCTCTCTCTCTCTCTCTCTCTCTCTCTCTCTCTTCAAAATCTGCTTTGCTTAAATTCTCCAGAGTTTTTTTCAGGACGAAAGGTGCTATATAAATGCAACATTGTTGTTCAGATTTGGAAATAGCTTCCCCCAAAATAGTAACTCGTGGATGAAGTCCCAGAAGCAGGATGAGGCAACACAGCTTTGTACACAGAGAGGATTATTAGAAATTTTTTCTTCAGGATGATGTTCAGAATGTGAATTCCTGAAGTTCTCAGGTTAATTATGAAACAAGGAATAAAAAAAATAATTGCAGGAGCACTTATGTAACGTTATTGCTATTGTTTTTTAAGTGTAAAATTAGGTGAATACTTTTCCTTCTCTTCTTAGCAATTTAAATTGAAAAGCATTCCAGCAACTTCATCTTCTCTTAATATATGCGGGAGTTGGTGGGGCTTTTTTTTTAAAAAAGTATAATACATATGAATAAGATCACCATTGCAAAGCAAAAAGAAAATTCTGCTCATTTATTTGGTGAGACAGAGAAACCCCACTTTGGTGTAAGTCTGGTCCATGAAATAAGAAAGAAGGGGACTGTCTGTTGGCCTGCATGCAAAGTGAATGGGGGAGTACCATATTGTGCAGACGTCTAGAGTAGCATAAACGTGCAATTTAACATTCACTTTAAAATATTTTTAAGGGAGGACCAGTGGGCCAAAAGGGATGATTTAATTTTTTGCGCACATGTTCTCTTTGCATGTGAAGTAGCCCTATCCTAATTCCAATAGGACCAACAGAAAACGTTTTTAGTGAGGCAGAGAATCCGCACTAGTGCTGTAATGAAAATTTTGATTATTCCATTTTTGACATTTCATGGGGGGTGGGGAGGAAATGAGACTCTGGTGGCTGGGAGAGGTGAGATTTTCAGAGAATTTTCTCCTTGGGGAGGGGGACAGGGTTTCTACATACCTTTTTAAGAGGAGGAAGTTTTGAGGGGTCTTCTTTCTATTTTTTTTATTTTGTAAAAAAAAATCCCCAGCACTTTGAGGAGCCCAGATGTTCTTCTTTAATGCCTTTTGGAGAGGCCGAGGTCAGATGGTCTCGTCTACATATTCAGGAAGAACTGCCATGTTCTTCCACGTGCCGGGGTTGTTTTTCTAAAAAACAAAAAAAGAAAGAAAGAAGACCCCCAAACAACTGGCTATACTTTTTAAAGGAATGTGGAGAGGGTGCCCCCCTCCCCAAGGAGAAAATTCTCTGAAATTCTCCCCTTCACTGCAAAAGAGGCAGAAAAAACAACAATGCTTCTTTTGCAGGGAGAGAAAATGTTCTTGAAAATAAGGGACAGGATTCGGCACAGCACTAAATTTATGCATTCACACACACACACACACACACACCTTTTAAAAAAATGATAGTTATATAAGCCCCCCAATAACAATACTCTCTGTGTGGCTTGCAAAACATAAAACGCTACAGGCACAATCCTTTGCATGTTTAGATGGGGGGGAGGAATCTTACAACTCCCAGCAGTCCTCTGCCAACATGGAAATTATACAACTATTTTCCTCCTAAATATGCGTAGGATTTCACCCTGAAACACAATAACCAATGCCAACAATTAGCTCCTCTCTCCCCACCTTGTAGTGGTAATCATCTGCTTCTCCCCCAAACCAATGGTGCTCTCTCAAAGCTAGGGCTGTGCACCACCTCAGGTTGAATCACCAATCTGAGGTGGTACCGGGTCAGCCCAAGGCACTCCAAGGCCAAACCACATTGGCACCGATGTCTCAGGGTGCCTCCGTCCAATTTGGAGCAGTGCTTGGCCATTCCTCCTCCACCCGCCCAGGAAAGCTGGCGCAATGCTGGCTGTGAGTCCAAATGAGTCCATTGGACTCACCTCCCTCTCCCTTCCATCCCCCCTTGCCCTCCCCAGCTACTTTCCACTGCTGCTGCCACTGCCAAGACTTACCTATAAATTGTGACCTCCCAGAAAGCTGAGCCGAGCTACGATTTATATTAAGGTCATGGCAGCTCTCTGTTTTTACTATATCTTTGGCCACAAACTATTGCAGTCGTAAAGAGCCATTCCTTTTTATGGTTGCCATAGTCTGCAGCCATAGATATAGTAAAAACAGAGAGCTACCGTGATCTTAACTTTAAATCACAGCTTGGCTCTCTGGGAGGAGGATGCGATTTACAGGTAAGTCCCGATAGTGGCAGCTGTGGGTTGGCAGAAAAGGGGGCAAGGGGGGCAAGGGGGCTGGGAAGGGGGGCGAGGGGACTGCAAATGGGGAAGGGGGAGTCCGGAGTCCCATGGACTCCTGGTCGGCCTCACGCCTGACTTTCCTGAGTGTGGTCCATGTGGCCAGCACCCAGGAACCTACAAGGATAAGCTGCTTCAGTGGGGGGGGGGATCTCACTGCGGCGCCAAGGCAAGGTGAGCATCCCCCAAAGTGCCCCGAGTTGAATTGGGGCCATTTTGGGGGCTCCAAAATGGCCTCCAAAGTGAGGCGGGGTGGGGCTGTGCACAGCCCTACTCACAGACACATATTGCTGTTTTGGTGACAATGCGCACAAAACACTTTATTAACATGCATTCCCTGTCAATCAGCCATAGCATGCCCAAGTCCATTGTACAATCCCAGATCCTGACATTATACAGAAGCGAATGCAAGAGCACAGACACAAACCCAAGTTTGAACTGAGCTGTAAAAAGCAAAAAAAGCAAAAAAAAAGCAAAGCAGACCCCCCCCCCCCGCACCCTATAATAATATATTTCCCAGCACTCTTATCAGGACTTGAAGTTGCTGGTTAAATGCAGCTTTCTCCTGCTGGTGCTTTCATTCTTATAAAAATTGCTGTCTTTAAGGCAGTTGTATGATGATATTATTTTCAGCATATGTCAGGTTTTGGGAGATAAAAACACACAGAAGTGGGACCTGCGTTGTGAATCAGCCAGTATTCACTAATGTACTGTATACCAAAATTGCAACGAATATACAAATGAATATACATATATGTCAAGGAATTGGACGGGTCAGAGTACTTCTAATGATTATTTTAATGGTGAAAATTGCACTTCTATGTCAGGATGCTGGAATACATGAGAATTCATTGCACTACATATAAATATACATACATGATAGAAGAACACTTTCTATATAATTTTAACAATGATATTTGTCAATTCAACATTTGGTATTGTAAAATCCAGTTCAACAAATAGTGTTCAAGAATATTGAATACACAAAATATTAAATTCATAAATGGTAATACCAGTTTGTACAACACCGTTTCAACTAGGGATGTGCACGGACCCCCCGGATCGGATCGGGATCCGGATCGGGACCTCCGATGTTGTCCTGTATTGGTTCGGACAAAAATGGAGGTCCCTCAGATCAGATCAGACCGGACCTGATGCCAATCCAATTTTCAGATCGGCCGCCATTCTTGGTGTTTTTGCCATAGGCTTGCATTGGGAGAAAGAAAGTTTTCCCCCAATGCAAGCCTATATGGAAAACATGGAGGTGGGTGTGTGAGTGGGGGCTCAACTCCCCACTCCCTCCCCACTCATACTCCTTACCTGCTGGGGCCCTCCAGTGGCGTCCGCTACCGCCCAGTTGACCAGGCCTTCAGTTTCAGAATGAGCACAATCTTTAAAATATTCACAGAAAATTGATGGCTTAAACAATTGCTCTGATTTTTTTTTCACAAATGACCAGCCAGATCCCGTCTTCAATGTTCCACAAGTTTCAAGTTTTTATCTTTAAAAATGAAGAAGTTACAGGGGGGCTTTGGGGGGACCCCCTATAACTTTTTAATTTGAAAAGATAGAGACATGAAACTTTTTGGACATTACAGATTGGATCTTGCTAGTCCTGGCTCCTCAAGTTTCATGTCATTATCATTTCAAATAAAAAAGTTATGCATCCGTTTCCCTCAATGCAAGCCTATGGGGAAAAAAGCAGACAACAAGATGACAACACGGAGGCCCGGTCAACCAGCTCTCAATAAAGTTGCATGATCTTTAATAAATTCATATAAAATCGAGGGTTGGAGGGATCGATCTTAAATTTCATACACATGTATATCACATGATGCTATACATATGTGCCAAATTTCAGATCAATCCCTCCACACCTGTATTTTATATGAATTTTTGAAAGATCCCGCAACTTTTTGACAGGTCTGAATGAATGCACGTGGCGAGTTGTCATTCTGACTTGTCAGAACTTAAACGTTCTTTAATAAATTCATATAAAATCGAGGGTTGGAGGGATCGATCTCAAATTTCATACACATACCTAGGCATACCCCATAAGCATTGTGACCAAGTTTCAAGCCTGTAACGTTGAAAATACAGAAGTTATAAGCATTATTTCTAAAAAAAAATCAGCTCTATAGGGCACAATGGAGCTGCAAATTAAATATCAGATTTCTGATAATTATCGTGAAGACAATATGATTAACCTACGATATTATCGGAGACGATAATTTTTTTGGTCCGAAATTCCGATGACAATACAATACGATATTTTCGGGCGTGCACATCCCTAGTCCTATTTACATTTTGGCAACAGTGACAAAGATTAATAGCTGAGCCCTCTCAACAATGTAACTGCTGCCATTATTGTTGTTGAGTATCCAGTGTAATTATTCATCGCAGAGACGGTAGCCTGAAGGCTAACATGTATGGGAGGTCCTTGGGATACAAAGTGATGTTGTGCTCTCCGGTATTTAGTCAGCTTCAGAGTACCTTCAGTTTCCCAAGCAAAGGCAGCCAACAGAGATCTCTTTCAGAAGCTCGTGCACTTCCTCCTTTCTACACAATGCTTCTCAATGCTTAGTTTTGAGAATATTTTAAAACATAACTTGATATTTATGTACACACACACACACACACACACACACACAGACATCTTGTCCCTTGCCCAGCAAAGCTTTAAGCAGGGCTGAGGGTGGGGGCATTATGTTAGTCCTTTAAAGCCTGATTTGAAATATACATTTACAGCCTCTTCCCGGCCCCCAGATTAAGATTTATGGGTGAATTTACTGTTCATGGAAGTGAGTGTTTGATCAAGCTGAGTGGGGATATGACTTATGCAAACTCACCAACACTGGCAGCAGCAACACTCTTGGCTCCACCTTCTCAGTGCTTTGTCAATTTACCCCAGACCCATATTTCTCACCTCTGTTTACTGATGTGTCAGAAATCCAACCCCCCCTCCCCGCCCGCCTGTTCCACACAGGGAGACACTTTCTCGGTTGCAGATGGAGAGAAGCAATATTTTCAGATGGGCTCTCATCCTCTTGCGTCTTTCACAAGCTCTGTATGAACGTGACGACAAGACAGAGGCTGCATTCGGATGACACTTTAGTCAATGGTGGGGGGAAGAGTCAACTCACAGTTGGATTTCTTGGGGGTACTCCCCACACGACATGGTGCCATGGCCCCTTGGAGTGGTAGAGGATTGTGTAGAGTGGATTCCTACTCAAACCGGCATTTGATTGACACAGCCGCCACCCCTCTCCCTGCCCTCCCTCCTCCCTCAGTCCTTCCGGTGCTATCCCAGCAGCCGTTGCGAGTTGTGTCAGCTGTAGCAGAGTGGCCAGCTCGGTTTTGGCTGCTCTTGCCTGGGAACTCTGTAGCCAGGTGAAAACTTCCACTCAGCGGTTCGGAAACACCACTGGCTCAGTTCAGACCACACAAAAACTACCAGTTGTGTGAGAAGTCAACTCTGCAGCCGGTTGTGTTTCTCCAGTGTTTTGTTGCTGTTTTTTGCCGAAAGCATCAACTATGGGGTGGAGATTACCTGACAGATGACACAAATACCAACCATTGACCATTCCTCTGTCAGTTGACTCCTAAAACCACCGGTGGTTTTTGTGTCATCCGAAGGCAGCAGAATGTTGTGAATCAGCTATGAGAGATGTTCGTGAGTGGGAACACGGTTTGTCCTGAAAATCTATCTAGCAGCAACCTCCTACTCAGCAGTAACTCCCACTGAACTCATGTAAGTGAGTAAAGGGTTGCAGCTGAAAGTATTTAAGCAGAGGGTCTCTGTTTCTCACTATCTTAATTGAGCAAGGGTAGTATCCAATCAAACACTAGCATAAACAACCTCTAGCACTACACCAACACCCAAAACACCCCAGCTCACATTATTGGTATTGCATCGAAAAGGTCACTTACACAAATGTGGCAATTTATGTTTGTGCCAGTGTTAACTTGGACTGTCTCTACATTAATGGGAAATTATGTTGCTACCCAGGTTTTGTGCTTCCTGTTTCTTTTGCACAATTGTTATTGGCTGAATTTCACAGGCGGAGAGGGACGACCACGTGATTTTAATTTATTGCTTCCCCTCCTGTCACTTCTATTGAGACAGCACCATTACAACATTAAAAGTAGTTCTCTCTCTCTCTCTCTCTCTCTCACACACACACACACACACGCCAATATGTTACTCCTACAGTTTAATTCTTTTACTGACCTTGTTCAAAGGGATAGTCATCTAATGTAGTGAGTTTAGATAAATATTGTAGAATGGAAACTAAGAAGCTTTACATACCATATTTCACCAGTCTTAGATCAGTTGCACTGGTCTCCCATTTGTTTTAGAACCAAATTCAAGGTGCTGGTTCTTTCCTATAAAACCATAAATGGCTTGGAGCCAAAAGATCATCTCTTCCCATATAAACATGCCCATAGGCTGTGGTCATCTTTGGAAACCCTGTTTTATATCCACTACCCAAAATGGCTTGGCTGGTGATATGAATACAAAACAAGGCCTTTTCAGTGGCAGCACCCCCATTATAGAATTGCTTCATGAAAGATGGGAAGCATTGCAGATGATTAGGCAGGCATTAAACACATTTTTATTCTGTCTGGTTTTCAATGTGGCTTAATTATGTCATTGAAGTTTTAACTTTCCATCTTCTCCGGCTAATTAATCTCTGTCTTTACTTATCTTTAACATTATTTAGTGATTGTATTAGTTTTGATTGTATAGTAAACCACTTTGTTAGGGACAAAAATAGTCTAGAAATATTCTTATGAAAATAAACAAGCAAATAAAATTTTGGCATTACTTGGGACATTAACCCCAGAGGGTAATTCCTTCAAGACATTCATTGTCTGGTAAATTTGAATTTTTGTAAAGATTTGTGTTTGAGAGCTAGGGTTATTCTGAAGGATTTTAAACAGATATAAATAAGGAATAAGAGGCAGAAGAGTTCATTCCGTTAAAATGCACACACACCTTTCCTCAGGGAAATGTAGAGTGACCTTCAGTTACAACCGGGCAAGATAAATATTTACCCTAACTAGCAATGAACATCTTACTGAATGGTAAATAGAGTTTGGCAATGAATAGTCAATGTTTGGCTAGAAGTCAAGTACTACAAAGGCTAATTCTTTTTGGAGGTTTTTTGTAGACTCTTGGATTTCTTATCTCTGCTCTCAGATATTCTTTTTATGGATGGGGCCATCATTGAATTTGGATAAAGATCAGACTGAGATGCTTATTGATTTGATTCTGCTTTTTCTGATTCAGCCATTTTATTATTCCATTTTACTGTGTCTTGTTTAGATACAGGAGAATGGATGCTCTTTAGCTGTGCATGTAATATCTGGCATGGCTGCAGCCAATGGCTAGTGTTATTTATTTGCAACTTTTCAAATTCATAGACAACGTGACAACTAAATAGGACCCCAAGAACAGACGCAGTATAACTCTAAATACTACATACAGAATAGCAGCCAGGGTTCATTCTGGAAGCTAGGAGGTATGTAACAGACAGAGATCCTTTGATAGCAAAGGGCTCAACCCAGTTGTAGGTTGTCGCAGGCCTGGTATTTTCCCAGGGAACCTCTGACACTCTGTTTCAGAGGGAGCACCCTGAATATGTTCTTCTTCCAGAAACTTCTGGAAACTGTTCCTTCCCAACAATCTCCTAAGGCAGTTTTGGGTGTGTACTGCCTCTACCCCACCCCCAGAACACCCTAGGAACACCACTAATGATAGGTGGTGGTGGTGGTGGTGGTTGTTGTTGTTGTTATATTTAGATTTCTTAGATGTGTTTCTCAAAAAGACTCATGGTGGTGTGCAACAAAACTATAACATACTGAATTTAAAACAGTTAAAAACAACTAAAACAACAGGCACAACCACAAACAAATCAATGGATACTTTAAAGAGCCCATTGTTTGCTGTCAAATGCCTGGGAATACCAAAAAGTTTTAACTTGACCCTGAAAAGATAACAGTGTTGATTTCACGTGGACCTTGCTGGACAGAGCATTCCACAATCATGGGCCACTACTGAACAGGGCCTCTCTTTTGTTGTTATCCTCTGAACCTCACTTGGATGACACACTTAGATGTCGATCATAGTACAAGTGTGGAGTTTTCCACAGCCATATTGGGGGCCTCTGAGGCAGACACATCCCATGTTGTAGCCTAACACCCCCCAGATAGGGGTTAGAATTGCTGCTTGGCATCAATTTCTGCATTCATCATTCACTCTAAATTCTGCTAAAACATATAATAAAACAATTTCACAAAATACAAACAGGTAATTCTAAAAGTGGCATTGAAACAATCAAGATACAAAAAGAAAGAAAGAAAGAGAGAGAGAGAGAGAGAGAGAGAGAGAGAGAGAGCTAAAAACCATACCAAATAGTAGATGTTCAGAAGCCAAAGAACATTCCAAAGAATAAGACCAAGGTAAAATCATCATCATCATCATCATCATCATCATCATCATCATCCTGTGAAAATAAAAAGGCCTTTGCCTGGTGCCACAATGATATTAAAGAAGGTTCTTTGGGGAGGGCATTCTACAAACCCGGGGGGCACTACTGAAAATATGCTCTTGTGACCAGTTTTTGGGGCTCTGATGAGTAGGGCCTCCAATGACAATCTCAGTAAGGCATGGGTAGTACATATGGGAAGGGGCAAAACTTCAGAATTCTGCAGGTCCATACCGTGAATGACTTTAGAGGTTAAAACTAGCATGCCAGTGAAGATGGCAACTTACAAGCAAGGTCATGTTCTGTGATGTTGTAAGTCAAAAATCAAAGGGCCACTGCTGATTCATGTCAAAGGGTTGGTCTCAAAGGAAAGTGATGGTTGTTCATCATCTCTTTCGCACATCTACTGCAAAGGCTCCTTCCCACTCATGTCCCAATTTATTTCACTTCCTGTTTCAACATTGATGACACCCTCCAGACACCTCATTCTCTTCTCTGTTGCTGCTTGATCACGTGTCACAGAAGAGTTATTTATATCAGTGAAGGAGTGGCATCATTTATATGAAGAAAAGGAGGTATTTATGCTATGCAAAAGTATCATCAAGAATTTGTCTCTGTGTTGATTGTGGACATGCACATCTGGACAAGTTCCGGACATGCACATCTGGACAAGATGTGGCACAAAGATGAGACCCTCATGCTTTATTTTTGTGCTGTGTGTATTCATAGCAGTGAAATCCAACTTCCATTTTTAAAAAAATCTGTAAAGGAAATAATGGTGCCAAGGTAAGATATTTTATGGAGAAATTGTGGAACGTTTCTGTGGGTCAGTATTAAATTCCCCAGCCTTTTGCAGGAGAAGTATTGACTGAGTTAACCAGGAAAGATGTTTATGATCTGTCTTGTGCTAAAATGTCCATCTTCACAGGATCACACAGATTTTGTTGCTCTGGGGAAAGAAACATAGGAAACTGCCTTCAACCAGGCCAGACTATTGGTGTCTCTAGCCCAGTATTGGATACTCTGACAGGCAGCTGCTTTCCAGGGACTCAGCCCAGCAGCCTTTCCTTTCAACTGGTACCTGATCCCCTGCTTTACCTGGAGGTGGCACGCATTGAGCCTGGTCTTTCTGTGTATGCTGACATTTCACAGGGATACAGAAATACAGTAGTCTGTTTCCTAAGAATTTAGGCTTTCTTTTTTTAAAAAAAAAGTCTGCTAGTCCTTATGATGCTAAAGTACTAGGACTAGCAGATATGTGCTAGAAAGTATGTGGGTAATGGCTGGTGAAATTTCAGAAGTCATAGGAGTGAGAGGAGTGTGTGTGTGTGTAAAGTCCCATATGGGTTTTTTTGCCATTCCTCCACTCAAAAAAAACAGAATAAAGTTGAAGTTTTGTCCCAAAGCATCCAGAGATTTCTGTAACAAATACAATTTGACACTTCGCAATTTTGCACATTAATATTCTCCTCTTTTCTTTAAATCAGCAATGGCCCTTCTAAATTCTAGCAGCAGCCATCAAAATAAAATCATGTTGCTGTGGCAGCTCCTTCTACATTCCAGTACTCAATTTACGTGAGTTTGGCTACATCGTATATATTTATCATCTGCTATTTATTGAAAGATCAGCAGAATTAGAGCCATTCCCATAAACTATCAGCCTTTGTTTCTTTGAGACAAACTGAGTAAGAGTCACGGACAAAAGCTGTGGTACCTTTGCCTTCTCAGGCCTGTCAATAAACACCAGAGAAAAATCAAAGGTACATGAGATTAACAGACCGAGATTCTGATTTCAGATCCCTTGATAAATTTAAAGCTAGGTTTCAGCCACCTGGAAACGCATTGGACTTGCTGATATATTTGTAAACATAGTGACACACATACACCTTTATCAAAGTGCAGCCTGAGATTTTTTTGACTCCTTTGGGTATCACAGTTAAAAGCGAGTGAGTTTCTAATGTACAGATGGACAACTAACACCCAGGGAGATCAACTGAGACTCAAGAACATCTCATCTCTGGCCTCCATCATTTCCCTAACCCCAAGGATCTCCCATCCTTTAATGTACACTTTTTCCAAGCCAGAATATGGCCCAACCAACCATGTTCAACTGTATGGACATCCACCATGCAATTGATGGAACTTGCACACTGAAGTGTCCTGGCAAGTAAGTGTTTCACTATATTTTCTCCAAGCCTCCACTTTTTCCCAGCATCACACTCTCCTGCAGATTTCACAAAATAGTGATGTCACCGAAGATCATATCACTTGATTTTAGGGTGACCAGATAAAATCCAGGTCAGGGCTCATGTAACTTTAACAGTTGTAGAGAAAAGGGAATTTCAGCCAGAGTCATTTGTATGCAATTAGTTCCTGGTGAAATTCCCTCTTCATCACAACAGTTAAAGGTGCATGTACTATACTAGAGTGACCATATACAAAAGAAGGCAGGTGGCAAAATTCTATTTCCAGACATGGAAATAGAACCATATGACTATATCCCATTATAATTAATTTTAACATCAGCTGATACCAATAGATACTGTCACTGAAGTTAGTCTTGACTGAATCTTCTACTCTAGGGTATATTTTTGCATTTGTAGTTTCCATTTATATTTGTACTTGCTAGTTGACCTCATATATTGTATTTTTAGTGGCTGGTCTGCGACCATAACCGAATAAACTTGAACTTGAACTGCCCCTCAAAATTTCTATTTTTCAGCAACATTCTGGGCACTAATCATAGCTCAGACAGAGAGCCTATCCACATTGCCCTTAAAACAACTTATATATTTTTAAAAAATGTGGTTTTTGAAGTCGTTTCATTACGTGGTAGGACACACTGAGCAGTACTTACGTTTCATAGTGACTGCTTCCTCCGTGTTCACTGGTATATTACGGAGTTAATTCCTTAACTCTTCTTGTTTAGTTTCTGTTTTGCAGGCTGCTTTACCCTCCCACTTCTGTCTCCTAACTCAACCCTCACTCTACCTAAGGTAGGCCCGGCCCTGCTCTGTGATTACTTGGACCAATATTAATTCCCCTAGCTTCAACCTCAATCCATCCTACTGTACATCTAGCCGCATTTTGTGTCTTGTACACCTCTATATTATTTCAGGGACAGCCCCTGGTTGGAAGGGAGGAAACAGCTGCAACTGTGCATTTAAATACAGTACTGTGCCATCCTGAAAAATCAAATAGCAAATACTCTATCACATAACATAACATAACTGTAAAGGATTCTGCATTCAAGTTCATCTATTCAAAATTCCCCACATGGAATAGCCGCGTCTTCCCTAACCTAATGCCCTCTAGATGTTTTGGACTACAACTGCCAGGATTTCTGACCATGGGCCATGCTGGCTGGGGCTGAGGGGAGTTGAAGTCCAAAACATCTGGAGAGCATCAGGTTGGGGGAGGCTAGAATAGTCCCATTGCTGAGGGAATTAACTATGTTCTGTGCAATCCACAGCAGCACCTGAAATTACAAAGGCTGTGCTCATATGATTTTCCCCTCCCTCTTTTGAGAGGGAAAAGAATAATGTAAGGTCTCCATGTAAGCAAGTGTCCACCTCATCTTATTTCCCCAGTATGGCTGCAGCAATTATGTTACATTCTATGGTAAAGTGCATGAAATCAGGACCAAATCTAAACAAGCAGCCAATCACACATAGCATAGCTATGTGGAGATTGATTTTCTTACTCTCCTGCAATCATGTGCAGCCCTGATTTGAATTGGGATTATGACATTCCTGAGAGGGATTAAAACCTTCCCCCACTGTTTTCTGTCCTGAAACTCCACCTACACACACCCCACACCCAGGGGTCAGTTAAAAAGGGAGAGGAAGACTCCATTGCAATCCATGGAGGCTCCCCACTCTCAACACACACACTTTTTAAACCCCCATTTAATTTAGGATAATGTATCCAAAGGAATATTTGCATTCCCTATAAAATGTGTATTATTTTGTCTGAGAAAAAGGAGAAGCAGTTTACGTATGTAATGTATGTCCATCAGGGCTTGCATGCGTTGAATAATAGTGTATCCTCGTTCATGTCAGAGGAATCAGAAGGGGAACGCATCCTATTCAGCAAATGCTATTTATTTTGTTGTACATTCCTTTAGGTAGGGTTTAGTGGAAAGGCAACTGGTGTCCTTATAAATAGGTAAATAGATAAAACACATTCACACTTTTTTGGGATATTGTGGGGAGATCATGTGTGACCACATTTCAAATACGAGTAGTGAATAGATAGTATGGCAAGAGGAGGGAGTGTGGGAGCCACCATTAGCTCTCATTGTTTGCATGCCAATGTACCAGGCAGACTGCAGTGGAGTAACAATGAACAAACTTTCTGGATATCACATTTCACGAGTGACTCATGGAAGAAACTTGACTGGGGTGATTCACGCAGAAAATTAGTCAAGCAGGATTTTAATTAATGTTACAACCTTAGGTTGAGGCCCTGCTTGCACTTCTTCCTTCTATCATAATAATTTTAGAGAAGTTGTGATTGATGTTCTATGAAAGAAATGAATGTTCATGGCTACGAAGAATACTTTTCCCACTGGCTTAATTAGGATGACCATATGGAAAGCAGGACAGGGCTCCTGTGTTTTTAAAGTTGTATAGAAAAGGGGATTTCAGCAGGTGTCATTTGTGTGCATGCAGCCCCTGGTGAAATTCCCTCTTCATCACAACAGTTAAAGCTGCAGGAGCCACACTGTCTTTTGTATCTGGTCACTCTAGCTATACTAGAGTGACCAGATACAAAAGAGGGCAGGGCTCCTGCAGCTTTAATTGTTGTGATGTAGAGGGAATTTCACCAGGTGCTGCATGCATACAAATGACACCTGGTGAAACTCCCTTTTCTATATAACTGTTAAAGATACTGTCCTCCTTTTCATATGGTCACCCTAAAAAGTGGTATATAAAAGGCAGGAGCCACACCCAGCAGGATATAGTAGTATATGGTATGTGTCAATGGAACCCAACAGTTGTCAGTGCACTTCAATACCACTATAAAGCAGTAGTGTGGCTCCTGCCTTTTATATACTGCTTTCTTACTGCTATATCCTGCTTGGTGTAGATCTGGCCCCAGTTACTGGCAACTAGATCTTTATGCTAAACTATGCTGGTATTGTTGGCCCCAACCCCTTTTGCTTTTTGCCACGCTCGGCACTGGACTGCAGCTTCCATGAGCTTCTCGGAAAGGGAATTCGGCCCTCGGACTGAAGGAGCTTTAACACCTCTGGTGCATAGGATAAATGCCATGTAAAACTGCCCTTACAATCAATCTTGAGTTGCAGTATAACAAGGACAACGTTAGATTGTCCTGGAAATCCTGTTATGTCATTATGTTAGGGACTCTTGCTTCCCTAAACTATGTACTGCTCTTTATTAACACAACTTTGCATCGATGTATTTTGCATAGGTCTGAACACTCAGTTCCTTGAATATGAATTACATTCTGTATTCGGAGTGGGGGTGGGGGGATTTGTGGTTATTTTTTCTGTGCAACTACAAACACATGTGTCGAAATTAAATATGGATATCCAAGCAAAACTCACCCCCCCCCTTTTCAACCATGCTAAGGCAGACCATGTGGCCAACATCTGGAATATATGTGGGAATTATTCAAATGAGCCATAGAAGTAATCGTTCTATTCCAGGCATCTACTCAGAGATGAAAAGACTAAGACTGTCAGTGTGTTGTATACGTAGTATACTCCAATATACACAAATATTCCTCAACATACCAACTGTCCCAGTGGTTCCATCAAGAATCCTACTTGGTGAGTTCTGTATTTTTTTTTTAAAAAAAGAGCTCAATAATAATTTGAGTGTATTTAATTAAAAAATGCAGACTGAAACTTCATTCATTTCTTTTGGAGATCCCAGTGCTGAGTACACTCATGAGTAAATTCCATTCAGCCTGATGAACCTCAGCTGGGAGATTCAATCTGCTGAAGCTCAGTTGAGATATTTGAAGCCAACCTCTCAGCTCTTGCTTCACTGAGGCTCCTTATTCAAGGGCCACCTTATTCACCTTGTGATTTAGTTTTGAAGTCACCCATGTTTGAGCTAAAAACAGAGCAACTGCAAACTATTTATGAAGACTAGGGCTAACCTAGTTTTCCATTTCTCAGAATTCTCTGCAAAATCATTTCTTGCACCTGGTTTGTCTCTTTGGGAAACACATTTTCTATTTCTGATCGGCACATTTTGGAGATATCACTGACCAGGGAATCGGCAAGCTGGCAGATCATGGGCCAAATCTGGCTGCAGATGAAATTTGAACTGGCCCCTAGTAACCAAGCCAAAGAACATAAGAAGACCCATGCTGGATCAGACCAAAGGCCAATCTAGTCCAGCATTCTGTTCACAAAGTGGCCAAGCAGCTGCCTGTGGGCAGCCACCAAATAGGACACGAGTGCAATAACACCCTCCCAAGAGAGCCACCTCTACTATTAGGCAGAAGGAGGTGACTATCTGAGGTGGCAGATGCTGGGGTAGGAGGCTGTTCCTTACAAACTCTCCAGCTGTTCCCCTCTGTTGAAGGACAGAGCTGTGTTCACCACGGAACCCATCTAAGCTCCCCTAAACTAGCCTGCTGCCTCAGGTGTGGTGGAGGATGCTGCCCCTTCACCACAGTTATTTAAGACACAACTGACCGTTCAGTCAGCTTCAATACGTGGACTGGGGAGTGGATGCCATCTTGTCCTTCACCTCAGGCAGCAAAATTTCTTGGGCCAGCCCTATCTACCAGTCATGTTCCACAGCAACTGGTATAGAGAGACATACTGCCTCTGATAGTGGGAGGTAATCTATTCTATAGCCATCATGACTAGTAGTCCTTGATAGCCTTATCCTCCATGATAAGGCTATCCCAGGTAAGGCTAGCCCGGATATCACATTGGAATCTGCCTTAAGTCAGATTCCATCTAGCCCAGTGGGGTCTCCACTGACTAGCAGCAGCTCTCCTGGTCTCAGGCAGAGAGGAATCTCTCCTATTACTTGCAACACGATATTGTCCTTTTTAGACTGCTGATGCCGAAGATGCAACCGGGAGCCTCCTACGTGCAAAGCAGCTGCCCTCCCACTGAGCTACAGACCTTCCCCAAAATATAGTACACGCTAGGATATAGTCCAAGCGTTGCTTCCAAAAGGGAGAAAATGTTTTCAAATTCTAACAAAGGGAGAAGAAATAGATCTGTGCCACACTTTAATATGACTTTATTTTTCTTATTTTGTATTGTATGCGTTGTATGTCTTTGGCCCTTTCTACACCATAGGGATGTAGAGGGAGGGAGGGAGGGAGGGAGGGAGGGAGGGAGGGAGGGAGGGAGGAAGGGTGATCCCAGGCAAACAGCCTGGTGTAGAAACAGCCCCTGTGTGTAACTCTGCACCTAATGGCTTATTCTCCAAAACTGTGAAGCCATAACTGCTATATTATAATTGGCAAAATACATTCATGTCCCCGTCCCCTAGATCATAGTGTGGGCCTCCATAGGCATTACTTCACATACATCCATTATTTTTATTCCATAGATACTCCTACACAGTCCCTTCAACTGTACTTCTTTAATACAATCCACTATCTAACTTTGCACTGTGTGTATTAATTGGTGATGCACTGGGGTTTTTTTGGAAAATACTGCCAAATTTTATCTTTCTTGTAGTAAAATATGGTCAACATGTGGGACAATAAGAATGTATAGATTGACATTTAAATATAAAAATGTGATGGGGAAGTTGGAGTTTTAGGGAAATGTTGTTTTTGGAAGTTGATATTTCAAAACTTCTTTGACAGGGCCACTCCCCACACACCCCGTGAAAGTAACGCGCCCATTTTGGCTTACTCACTAGCATACTGGAGACGTGTCACACCAGACATCAGAGACATGCAGAAGTCTTAGCAATACCCACTGCTCAGGGAACCAAAAGGACAGGAAGAGACCAAACAACATATGCTTGCCAAGTCTTCACAGACCACAGGTTACCAAGGAGGAATAACACTGACTAGCTTGCATTGGGGTAGGTGCTAAGGCAGTAATACTCTTTTGCAGGCGTTGACAGGAATGAACTGCTTCCCCAACCTGGTCTCCTCTGGACTGGGGAATGCTGGGAATTGTTGTCCAACATATCCGGAGGGCACCAGTTTGAGGAAGGCCATGGCAAGGAACGTTCTGGCTGAAATGTTGTCTGTCCATTATGCTCTATGGAAATATGAAGTGCAGAAAGAAGAGGCTCCCTGTATGCTCGATGGGACTTTGGTGTTTTGGAATAAGAGATGCCTCCTGGGCGGGAAAAAAGTAAAAATAAAGCAAATCTGGCAATCCTTGGAAGCAGTGGCAGTTTGCCCGAGGCCTGCCCCTTTGTCGGTCCTGCTTGATGACTGGAGAGAAGAATACGTAAAAGCATGTTCAAGGAGGTTATTTTTCCTCTCCCTCAGTCTTTCTGGCGCTTCCAGCCTTGGCTCACAAACACATTTTTTAAAAAAAACTTACAGAATGAGGGTTTTCAACAGTTCCACTGGGCTCCTCTCCATGGAGCAGTTTGAAACTTTCTGACGGCTTAACAGCTCGGCGGCATAATTTTCACACCATCTTTGCACACAAACGATGGACAAGGGAATGACAGAAGAAGTATTCGACTCTTTCCAGTCTGCGGAGCCAGTGTATGCCTCAGTGTTCTGTGTGTAAGGCAGAGTGGGAAACTGAATTTTCCCCCCAGTAGATAATTGTCACTAGGAAGAGGAGGAGGAGAAATCCATGCAGCCTTTATTTATCATTTTTAATTGGACCACACCAAATGTTTGTGATGTTCAGTTTCAGCACAAAGTCTTTCATTCGGGTCCTTTTTTTCAGCAATGAGCACGGGCACCTTTTGAAACATCCATTTCCAAGGCAAAAGTGCTTGCTTGCAATTTAGATGGTTAGTGGTCTGGTTTTTGGCACTACAATCTTCAAAGTGCTCCAGGATCTTCATCAGTATCTCATAGTTGCAAGAGAGCTCTTTGAGAAAGCACTTTTCAAAAAGGTATAGAAAAGGGATGCCTTTTTCTTTGTTCCCCATTTTGTTCTGGTGTGTGAAAACTATAAAGTTGCTATGTGATGACACATGTCATAGTCACTTTACCAATATGCCATAAATAATACTACACATATCAAGGTAACAAATCACAAAACAGACATGCACAAGATCATGTAACAATTATATGCAGTTGTCAATAGTTGAAACGAATTGCTCTCTGTTTTTGTAAAATTTTTGAGTGTCAAAAAGTGGTCTTTTCGGAGTGGTGGTTACTTCAAAAGTGTGCAAACCTTATTTCTGTATTTGGAGAGCAATGGCCTCGTTCTGAATTGGCTTTATTTGCCTTAAATGATATTGTCACTTATTGGCTACATAGCATCATAGCATTCACTACATGATTCCCCCTTGGCTGGGATTGCCCATGTTATCAATTTAGGAAACATTGCCATCATTCTCAATTGGCTTTGTTACCCTCAGTGACATCACATAGCCAAACATACCATTGTGCAATTCACTCTCTCCATGATCCCTGATTAGCTGGGATCACCTATGGGACTAATCCAAGGGAGAAAGTGCATTAATTTAGTAGGGACAATGGCAATGAAATAGCAGCAGATAAGGTAACAACAGCAGCAAACAGAACTGAACAAAGATTAACATGGACATTCTTACAATTGTTTGTTTGAAGAAATATTCCTCCCCCACCATCCTTGAAGGCACTACTTTTGACCTGAAAATCAAAACATGTGAAGATCTGGCACTACCCTAGACGTCCGGAGTTTTCTGAGCTGTGTTGAAGCACAAACTGTATATTCTCTTGGATAAATGTTTGGGTGGGGAAATCCCCCAAAAGTCCCCCCCCCAAAAAAGCAAACCTGCTTTGAACATGTGTAGGCAATTTTGGTTCAACCCTACTCTTCCATAAAGAAACAGTCTACCCTTCGTGTTCCTTTCCCCCAATCTAAATCTCATATGTGCATTACTTTGCTATTGGATGATCTCAAAAGGGATAAGTTAATTGAGGTTCTGAGAGTGTATCATGCCCTCTAGTGGACTTTCATTTTAAGAAGTAGACAACATGCATGATGCCCGAGAGTTACATCTGCTTCTCAACAAGCCTTTCAAATAAACTCATGACTTATGAAAATTGAGGCCATGTCTCTACTGTTACCGTGGGTATCTGTACTGGGCATGCTAGACACATAATGCAGGCCATGCTAGCTGCATCATGCCAGTCATTGTGCTTAGATGAAACAGTATAACCATTGGAATGAGGTAATTACTTGAACATGTTGGGATGTTTTAGAAGTTAGACCTTTTGGGTTGGATAGAATCTTCATTAGAGACTTTTCACATTGCTGTGGGATGCAGCAGCTGTCCATGGTTTTCTGTAACTGTAATGGATACACTACCTCTCCCACCTTCACTGGCAACATATGGGAATTGCTTTGGGCATAGTATGACTCCAATAAAAATTGTACCTGGGTGAATAATAAAAACATACAGTTAGAGGGGACACCAAAGATTTACCTGATCCCAGCCCCTCTTTCTTGAGGCAGGATATCTTCGTATGTAAAGCTCCTTCAGTAAGTCCCGGGTTAAAAGGCTCCATGGAAGGAGATTCTACAACCTCTCTAGGCAGCTTATTCTAGGATTGCACTACTCTTGTGGTTAGCATATTCTTCCTGAGAAGTCAAAGCCAGCTTTGAATACTATTCACTATGGTTGCAGAGCAGCCTTTGCCACACCTAGTATCCTCTCTATATGTTGGACTACAACTCAGATCATCCACAGCTAGCTATATGTCAAGGGCACCAGGTTGAAGAAGGCTGTTGCAGAAAAACAAAGTGCAGAATTCCTAAGTTTGCAAGAAAATCACGATTTGCTTATTTAACTCCAAAAGCAGGCCAGCTCAACAAAAGAAAAAAGCATGGAGGCAAATACGAGCTGCAGTTTTTGAAACCCCAGTAGCAATAGGTGGTGAGAGCTATGGATTTTTTTACTTTATCAAAATGAGCTTTCCCTAGCCATTGGGTCAATTGTGTTTAGGAATACTTATGAACATTCCAACTGATCAGAAGTGTAAAAATTTGTCAGCAGACATGTCTTGGGTTGTGCGCTGCTGCTAGGAGAGAAGGTAACCTGAACAAAGTATGGCTGAACTGTTTCAGCCATACTTTGTTATGGCTGAAACAGTTATGTGTGTAAGAGCAGACTGTGGATGTCATGTGTGAGTATTGAATGGATATGAGCACTGTGTTTGAGTACTGTGAATTTGTTTGTTTGTGTGTGTAAGCAAGAGAGAGAGAGAGAGAATGAGGAAGTATATGACAGAATGAAAGAGGATTATCACAGAGAGAACATTACACACATATGCATGCTTATGCAGGTATCAACTTCTTTAACGTAACTCTACCTTCCTGACCCCCTTTTTATTTAAACTTTTCTAAATCTTTGAAAAATGGCAAACCTATACCACCATAATATTTTCTGTACGCTAAAACATGCCCCATATCTTCAGCCTGTTCTCCTAAGTCTCTGGCACCTTTCCCACACTGCAGGGGGCATAAATAAATAGCAGGCCATCTTTCAGAAACTGATGGAGCAAAGACCCATGTGATTACTTCAAGGCAAGCATATCAGTCTGATTGGCAACTGAGCTTTCTCATCACTCAGTTGCTTGACAATGAGTAAGATCCTTTCAAACATTCTACTGCTCGTCCAGTTCAGCCCATGGCAAATAGGAAACAACACTACATACTTGTATAACTGGACCACTTCCACTGCTCAGTATTACTTGCACTGCATGTCCCCATCATTTCCGTACAGTTCCCTTAATTTAGAACAACATATCTGGAAGCCACCAGGTTGGGAAAGGCCGCATTTGATTATGGATGTGCTTCTGATCCATTTATAAAGTATCTAAGCTAATAGCTGTTAACTGTGACAATGAACTCCATCAGTTGCGTATTGCATGAAGACTTTTTATGTTGTGAGCCCTGAACCGACCCCAGAGAAGTTGATTGGATAAACCCAAATTCTAGTATTTTGTCTGTGTGAGAGAAAATATTCCTTCTATTCACTCCATACGATTCATGATTTTATTTCATTTTTATTAGTCAAACTAGAAAAATACAAATATCAAATAAAAACACATAAACCTACTCAATGATTTTGCATGCTTTAAAAAATACTATTTCTATACACATTATTCGGTATCATAGTACATACTGAAATGATCAAAACCTCAATCCAGCTGTTAATTCTAAATCATTTATATCTATACAAAGATTTTTTAAAAAAGTCAGTCAGTTCCATGTTTCCCACATGTTTCAACATATGACCTAAGTGAGGTTCAAACATTTTCAAAGGGAACAGCACTAGATTTCCCATTGTGCTATAGATAGCGTGTCTGCTTTCTTGAATCCTGGCAACCATTAAAAGATTATACATTCACTAAGTTATTTGGTTAGAACCCATAACTCTCAGATATCCCAATATAACGTCCAGTCATTTGTCATGTGCCCCGAACACCAAATCATAATGTTTTAAACCCCTTTTTTTAATCTGTGAAGTGTCCTTCTGATCAGTGGAGAGTGGATCCAACAGTCGCACCCTGAGGTTTCGGTGACTCCCATTGCGTGAGGGCAGGGGAACTTAGTTTTAGTGTTTGCGTGGTGCCCCCTAGGTAGATAGGGCTTCCATGGCCTCCATCCCATGCACTATTAATTTGCCTGTTTTTCCCCACAGTTGATGGGAGTTGTTTATCTGTTCTAAGTTATGGTTTGTAGTTTCAATTGATTATACTGCTTTTAGCAAGCCTGCGACTGGGAGGGCTTTCCTCCTCCAGGAGTGGAAGTGAAATTTCATTGGCCCTCTCTTCTCGAGCTGGAGGACTTAGGAAAGGTGGTTAAGCCCTTGATTACTTCAAATCATCCCTTTCTGCGCCTTCTTCAAAATCAGTGGTGGGGAAACTCTTTTTTCCTTGAGGACCATCATCCCTGGTGGGTAATCTGCTGGTGCTAGTGGTGGAGGGGGCCAAAGCCAGATGAGGGTGGAGCCAGAACCCAAAATAGCTGGGACTACTTATTTTCTCTCTCTCTAACACACCCTTATCTCTCTTTGCCCAGTGTTTTTTTTAATGAATCTTCTTTTATTGTGAATTTAACAGAACAAAACAAAATCATGAAAAGGAAAACAAACATAAAATAAGAAATTACATAAATAGAAATATCAATATTCCATCAAGTGCAACATTCTAAAAAAAAAAGGGGGGGGGGAGATTACGTGTATGTTTCAAGAAAAGCAGACCAGATATTGTTCATATATTTATCCATTCATGAGTGGCGCCTATATGCTACCCGTTCAAATGTTGATAATGTTAGATCTTCAATCCATGGCATTATCCTTCCAATGTTGTAATATCAGTCTTTTGGCTGTCACAAGGGCTTGGAAAATCCATTTGCGCTGACCATGCATTAAGTTCCAAGAACCAGTAGATAGTTTAGGAGGACATGTACATCATTCAATATTAAAGACTCTTCCAATGCAAAGTTTATCGGTATTATGGCCTCCTTCCAAAAGGAGGTGGCTATTGGGCATTGCCAAAACATATGGATAAAAGAAGCTTTAGATACATTACATCTCCAACAGTTATGCAAATTAGACAAGCCTTTATTAAAAAGACTTTGCAAAGTCTAATAAACCCGAAATAAGATTTTTGCTGAATAAGGTGATACTTCAGGTACTCTTTTCCCAGTTGTTGCTGGTGGGGAGAGTGAGGGATAGAGGTCTGAACTGAGAGCCACATGCATGGAACTGATCAGACTGCTGCTGCAGCCACGTAAACCCACTAATACCAGGCCCCCACCCCCACCCGACACAGGACCTGTTCAGATGACACACTAAGCCATGGTTAGGCTCCTAACCCTTTTGCAGCAAATGGTTAGAGAGTGTGTTTAAACCATGGTTATGTAGCTGCCATAGTTAGGAATGGTTCACATGACATGCTAAGTCATGGTTCTCACGATACTCTAAGCCATAATGTTTAGCTCAAAATGCCTGGCCACCATGGCTTAGCGTATTGTCTGAACAGGGTCACAGAAGAGCAATTTGCAAAGGGTTCTCTCAAACCTCTCAAACATGCCTAGGGTGGCCATGTGTTTTCTTTACAAAGGATAGTCCTCTATTTGAAGAGCTGTCTGACCCAACTTCAGTTTGAAGATAAAGAAATATGAGGAAGGAGAGCTGGGAGGGGCCTTGAAGTTGCTCATCAACAGTCAGCCCCCAGGCAACAACCACACAGGTGACCCAGTCATGGTCTTCACCACTATGGTGTGGGAGATGTTTTGCATTTCTATTTAAATTGCAGTAATAATTTCTAAATTAACACAGACCCCATTTTATGCAAATCCATGTCCTCTTTTGTCCTCTTTGGGGGAGATGCATAAGTGGACCCCATTCCCTCTCTCAAGACCACAGGAGTTACTGAACTATCATCCCTGAGGCACCTTGGGCAGCAATTCAGCCAGTGTGCCACCACTGGTCTGATTGAATCAGAGAATGATAGGGAAAGCAGACAGACCAGCAAAGAAGCTGTTAACAATGGACCAGAGTACATCATAACAGACAAAAGCTTCCTGCGCCTGCTTTCTCACTAGTTTGAGGAATAAGAGAGGACAGACTCCAACAACAGCTGTGGCGGCAGTTTCTCCTCCTCCTCCTCCTCTGCTGCCTCCTCCTCTTCTGATAAGCAACCTTCACCTCTCCTTACCTTCATCTTGCCTCCACCCAGTGTTAGAAGGAGTTGTATTTATCACTATATAGCTAAATGGAACTTCCATACTCAGAGGCAGAACAGCCGTAATCATCAGGCATGGGAGACAAAAGATATACCTGGCTACGGTCTTAGTTATCTCTACCTCATCCCAGAGGCAGCAGACTGCTACTGTTCAAGAATGTGGAACGAGAAGTAGCTTCCCCCCACCCTGCCCGATTCAGCAAAATAGTTCGTACACTCTTAAGGTAGCGTTTCATTTCACGGACTAACGTTGAGAAAAATATTTGCAAACATTCAATAATTGCAGTTTCGTTTTTCACAATTTTGGAAAAAAAACATTGATATAAAAACCTGTGTTTGGTCTTTGGAGATGAAATTTGATGGTAGTGCGGCCAGGGCTCACCCCTCCCCCATGCCAGTTTTAGGTGCTCCAGTTTTCTTTTCTCCCCACCCCTCCACCCCGCTGTCCTGTGTGTTTCCTTCCTTCACTCTCTCCCTGCCTCCCTGGCATGCGCTCTCTCTTCATGTTCTCGCCCTGGTACTTTCTTTCTCCCTTCGTCTTTGCTATCCCCCGCCCCTTGAAACTTGCTTTTTCTCCTCCCTCCTTGCAGCACTGGCTGTGTCTACACCGGCCTTTTTTCACGGGGTCCTCCCTGAGTCCTCCATGTCCGTCCAATGATGCATAGGGGAACCCGGGAGCAGGCAGGGACAACCCCCTCCTTTTTCGCAGGATAACCCCGGTTATCCAGTGGAATTTTAGAATCTTTTTAGGATGTTTTATTGCTATTTTAATAACGTGCACCATGTTTTTAATCAGTTTTATGTATTTTATCATATTTTATATTTACTGCTGTTCCCCGCCTCGATCTAAACGGAGAGGCGGGTAAGAAATAAATTTATTATTATTGTTATTATTATTATTACTCGCACATACTGTAAGACAGCAAATATTATTGTATGTCAGCTATCAAATACTGTCAAATATTAAACACTACTGAAATCAAAAATAAAATCAGATGTCAAATATAGACATTACATATTTGGTACATACTAAAGCACTGTGCAGAGAATATCCAGCAAACATTTGACATCAATATTTGTAGAGGAGACTTTTTGGCCATAGATTAATTTCTGTTCTAATATGGAAACCCTTAGATCCTATCATCTCCATCCAACTAGAGGCATTACATTATAGCTAGCAGGCATACATATTCAAATCTGTAAGTAGAAGGGGAATTGTACATGTGAATGGATGCTGCACACACCTTTACCAAAGGCCCTTTCCGCACCAGCCATTTTTCGAAGGGCTGCCCCTGCCTGCTCGCGGAGAGTCCACATGATGCACAGAGCATCCCGCAAGCAGGCAGGGGCCAGCTCTCCTTTTTCCCGGGAGTTCAGGGAACGCAATTATCTTGGTTCATTCCCTGTTCCTCGGAGGGAAGCGAGATGGGCAGCTGGTGTGGCCGCACATCCCAGGCGCAGCCGTGCTTACCTGCGAGTAAGCGCAGCTGCACTGATGGTCATGGAGCCACACTGCGCGGCTGTGAGGCCATCAGGAGGGGGGATGGCAAAATCACTATCTCCAGGATGGTGGGGGCAAGGGGATGCGATCGCGTGCGGGTTTTTTTAAAAAAAAAATTAACTAACCTTTTGCACAGGAGCGCTCGTGAGCTCCTCTGTGGATCTTTTTTTTAAAAAAAAAAATGGCCAGCGCAACTTGCGGCAGCCCAGGAGAAGCCCAAGCTGCCGCATTGTGGTGCAGCCTCATCACGCCGAATCCAGAAGTGGCTACTTCCGGGTTTCTCCACTTCCCGCCCTCTCTGCCCCTATGGTGCAGAAAGGGCATAATTCCATCTAGCAGCCAGTTCTGTGCATGCATTTCCCCGTTGGAGTATCAATTATAGGGCCAATCAGCTTTTTGGGAGAGCTAATTTAGTCCTCCCCCTCCCCCCGCCGCCTCTTTTCACTCCCTGCAAAATAGCTGATCGGCATTATTATCATTTATCATAAAGTTGTACAGTTGGATTGAGACCTTTGGTTAAGTCCCATTCAATCGAATGGGTCTATTCTAAGTAGGATTCATCTAACATTGGATGCAACCCTTTATTTCTTCAATATCAGAAGAAGAAAGACACCCCATCATGCACCATATGCCTGGGTCCCTCAAATGCACAGCATTTCCTGTTGCCATTAGTACTATGGCTGGGAACAGATCCGGATCCCGAATCTGGACCAGATCGAAGTGATCCAGACCTTCCGGATCTGAACCAGATCAGTGGAGGTCCGGATCGGTGGAGCTCTAGATCGGTCTGGAGATCCGGGGCCCATTGGCCTTCCAGGTCCCTGGGTGCCGGCTGCGTAGCCAGCACCCAGGGATGCCAGGCTGGCGGTGAGTCCATTGGACTCACCGCCCTCCCCTGACTCTCTCTGCTTACCTGCTGCCTTGTTGCCGCCTCCGCCATCCGCCGCTGCTGTCCACTGGCCACCGCTGCTTCTGCTCTACTGAGAATCAGGCCTCAGGGCTTGGTTCTTAGTAGAGCGGAAGCAGCAGCGGCTAGCGGATGGCAATGTTGGCGGCGACGAGGCAGCAGATAAGCAGGGAGAGTGTGGGGAGGGTGATGAGTCCTTTTCCCCATAGACCCGGACCGGATCGGGGAGGCTGTTCACAACCCTAATTAGTACTATTGCCTGGTTCTTATGATGAGTGGCTCTTACATCTATTGGCCATATCAACCAATGGCCAAACTGTCTGGCCTGGAGATATTCTACAAAAGTGGCTTCTGACTTTCTGCCCTTTGACCTATGATGCAAAGGAGTGGGATTGTGCTATGTATGACTTGAATAATATTTTCTAAAGAGATGTTTAATTTCTCAACACTAGTTTGCACAAATAGAAGTCAAGTTTTGGGTCATGTGGCATGTCTTCCTTCTAATTCGGGTGATTTTGATGCAATTTGATTTAGCATATAAAAATGACCAAGGTTACAATCCTATGCATGCTTGCCTCAGCCTGATTTGCTTCTGTGTAAAAATGGCCAGAATTCTTTGAGTGAAACTATTACCATCCTATGTATATCCCATCTTTCCTCTAAGGGGCTTGAGAGGTGGGGATAACAAGAATTATCCCGACTTTAACTTCAAAACAAAAACAGAGCAACAACCCTGAGTAGTATTTTGGACTGAAAGATATTGACTTCTCCAAGACCAGCAGTGAGCTTCATGAGAACTTGTGGGTAAAAGTGTGAGCTGTGAAAACCTCTGTTTGATCTCACATCAGCCAAGAGCTTCTTATTTATTATTTATTAATTAAAACATTTGTATCCCTCCCTATCTGATTGGGATCTCAGGGCGGTGTACAGATAAAATCAATTCAAACAGTAAAGAACAATAAATAATGTACACAGCTAAAAACATATGAAACCATTAACAAGCTAAAATCAGTAGAAATTTTAAAAACAATTAAAACAATTAAAACTATGTGCAGCTTTAGGCAAATTTAGCCCTCAAAAGCTTTGATTAAAAGCCATGTTTTAGCTTGGCGCCGAAACTAAGCCAACGTTGGCGCCAGTTGGGCCTCCAAGGGAAGGGCATTCCATAACCGGGTTGCCACAAGAGAGAAAGCCCTCTCCCATGTCCCGCCATAATGTATGTCTTGTGTTGTTTAGACGCAGAGGAGGGCTGTATTTTGGGAACCCGCTGCCTTTCAATCCTGGCCCCATCTTTCCAATAGATTCTAGGTGAGAATAGACTCACATTTTGGCAGCATGGGGGTTTGTTGGGGCCACATTGGGGGGTGGGGGTGGCAGGGCCCATGCGTTCCCCACTTCTGCGATAGTGGGTTAATAATACTGTCCTACATTATGAGGCTATTGTAAGAAGCACTGAGTATATATATATATATATATATATATATATATATACTTTCAGTACTTGTATAAATACTGCTATTATTATTATTGTTAGTAGTAGTAGTAAATGTATTATTATTATTGCAATTATTATTATTATTATTATTATTATTCGGCACCTATGCTGCCTAATATTGTTAAGCCATGTATTGTAACAGAAATTTCCAGCTGCACCAATCTGAACCTGATTGCCTCTGCGAATCTTTCCAGGCAGTTGATCTTTTCAAACAGGGCTGTGGTAAGCGTTCCACGTGCGGTGAGTGCCTAAATCACCCCCAAATCATCATCTGCGCTCTTGTTTCAAAGCAGAAACTGAGAAGTGCCTGATGATATTTGGGTGCCGTTCAGCTATTCCAGGGCTCTGATGTCCGGATTGTTTTGATGCTTTCTTTGAACTCCTTTTTTCCCACCCGGGCTAAAAGGCACAGACAGCTCTACTGAGTTAAGCATCAGACAAGTCGGAGACAATGAGCGACTCCCTCCCTTCTAGCTTACACACACACATTTGCAGAGATCTGCTTGCGAGCGTACAAGTTGGTGGTAATAAAGGAGGCCAGACATTCATGTGATGTGCTGCCTTAAGCATTCACAAATGACTGAAATTAACCTCCTTTCTATGGGCCTTAATTCAGTTTACGACTGGGCGTCTTTTGTTTTATACAGCAGTACAGAGGTGCCTTTGCCGTGCTAAAGATTTTAACTATAATTATAATGAATGATACTTGCCAGCACTGTGGCCCCTAATTAGAACAAGTCCCACAGACATATTGTCTCCTTGATTTCCTCTGCTACATTTCTCTCGCTTTCTTTTTCTGCCTGGGACACATGGGTCCCATTAAACATTTGAGTATTTAATGTGGTTCCCTTAAATTACTTCTCAAGTTTTCAAGTTCCGTTTAGAAATGTACGTTACTCCGCTTGACTGCATCCCTCGATTTTCACTGTGATTTTATCCATTTAGCCCATTGCAATTGCTCTTCCTCCTCACCAAGTGAAAAGTCTGTGTGTTCATGCAGTGGCCCTAGGTCTCTTAGGGTGCAACCCTATACACACTTACCTGGGCATAAAACACATAGAACCCAATGGAACTTAATTCTAAGGATTACACTGCTTGTCGATTAATTGGTGCAATGAATAAAAATCTTACAAACAAATAGAAACATGCCCACGCACGTAATAATAGACAAGCAACTAAATGGTGATGCAGTCAGGCAGACCTGGATCCCTGAAGGATGCGACCAACCACAATAAGAATATATATTTCTAACAAAGCAGTTGGCAAAACAGGAATAAATGTATATTATTTATTTTAATTTTTAAAAAGAAATAACATACATTTATTCCTGTTCTTTGCTAATTGTTTATTATTATTATTATTATTATTATTATTATTATCTTTATCTGTATTCCGCCTTTTGCCCAATGCTGGGCATCAAGGCAGCTTTACAAAATTAAAACATATACAGTGAAAAGTAATAAATAATTGATATACAAAAGTTAAAAATATAATTAAATAGGTTTCAATATTAAAACATTCCAACATTTAACATACATATTAAAATGTAATTTTTTAAAACATAGATGGGGGCCCACATTATTCAACAACGGCTTGCCAGAGTAAGAACGTTTTGCGTGCCTCTGGAAACACATCAAGGAGGGAGCCAGTCTAGCTTCTCTGGGAAGGGAGTTCCAGAGCACTGGAGCAGCCACTGAGAAGGCTCTCTCCTGCGTTCCCACCACGCATGCCTGTGATGGTGGTGGGACTGAGAGAAGGGCTTCCCCTGAAGTACTCAAAACACAGGCAGGCTCGTAAGGGAGAATACAGTTTTTCAGATAACCTGGACCCGAGCCATATAGGGCTTTATAGATCTTAACCAGAACTTTGAATTGTGCCCAGAAACAGACTGGAAGCCAATGGAGCTGTTTTAACAGAGGAATTGTATGCTCCCTGTAACCAGCCCTGGTCAACAGCCCCGGCAGAGACATAGAATCATAGAATAGTAGAGTTGGAAGGGGCCTTTAAGGCCATCGAGTCCAACCCCCTGCTCAATGCAGGAATCCACCTTAAAGCATACCTGACAGATGGCTGTCCAGCTGCCTCTTGAAGGCCTCTAGTGTAGGAGAGCCCACAACCTCCCTAGGTAATTGGTTCCATTGTCGTACTGCTCTAACAGTCAGGAAGTTTTTCCTGATGTCCAGCCGGAATCTGGCTTCCTGTAACTTAGAGCTTCATCACACCTACTTTCCCCCCACCCCAGTTTGCTTGTGCTGATTCCCCCTCCGTTTCCTATGCGAGACTAGCATTTTTAATCACATGTGGTCGGTATTGCTGCGATACCTCAGATTGGCCTGTTCCAAATTTGAGTTTCGGATTTTGCCCGTTCAAGGATAAATCGAAAGAGAAATGAGCAACTGCGGACTCAGAATGAGAGAACGGCACAACGGGGACGATGTCATGTGAGTCCAGTGATGAAAAAGTGGATCAAAGTCGCGGCGGGTGTGCATCAAACCGCGCATGTGATAAACACCCTAAGCCCATTAATAAGCCCATCAGTGGGAACAAACTTTTGGTGACATAACCCCCTATCAAACTATGTAGCATGGTTTCTGGGAGGTTTTTATGTATGTGTTGAGGGTAGGCATGGAGCGGCAGCTGCCATCCACCAATCACCTTGAAAAGACCTGGACGGCAGCAGTGAGTTTCACACACATACCGTTAGCTGCTGAGTGCCATTGTTTGGTAGAAAGGTGGGGCACAAGTCACATAAATAAATTTGCCAAGGTGTTTTGGCCCTGTTTTGACCATCACCCTGCATTGTCCCTGAAATTTGAGTCAAATGTTCTTTCAGCGCAATCTTAATTCACTGTACTCGTTTTCAAGAGGGCTAGGAGTGAAAGACGGACACAATATTTATTTCTTTACAGGGCAATGATCAGGATCTTGCAAGAATCCAGCTTTTATTCAAAATGGGAATCTAGGTTCCTAGCCCCCTTGGCTGAAGGGATATTTGAATGCAAAGAAGAACTGCACAAATAACAATAATAATAATAATAATAATAATAATAATAATAATAGTACATCCACACCAACATCCAGAAAGCAGTCATACTTAAAACATGCTCAATTGACAGGAAATTCCTGAAACTGTAAAAGACAGCATGACTTGGCAAAGCCCGTCATATCCGTCTAGGAAAACTGCCACAAGCGAGAAAGAGATGAAATAATAACTACCACCACCATTCTGGTAAAGGTGACAGTTCTGGCAAGCACATCCTAAGAAACACTTTCACATTACCATATGAAGTAATGCATGATGTTGTCTTCCTGGAACAAGCAACAAAAGATGCCTATTGCCCAGACAGAGCCTAAAGTTGTCTGGTTAGATGGTACTTGTGGTACTTGTAGCATTGTTGGCATCTACTCAAGAGCCACTAGGTGGCACTGTGCAGAATGGCTGTTTTTGAACTATTTCAACAGGGCTTTTGTGAGTCCCCTAGAAAGGATGCTATTCTCTGATGCTGGGGCTGGGGCATACAGCAGAGTGTTTACCTGCTGACCCAGGCCAGAGGTCTGGAAGAACCTTGAGACTTGTCCAGAGTGGGCAAAAATCAAGGTGGTGTAAGCAAATTCTGCTGCAGCACTGCTACTATGAAGGTGGTTGGGGTTGGAGTCTCCATGCTTACAGTTCAAAGGACTCAGGCCCTTTCCGCACCAGCCATTTTTCGAGGGGCTGCCCCTGCCTGCTCGCGGAGAGTCCGCATGACACACAGAGCATCCTGCATGACACACAGGCTATTATCCCGCTTTGTTCCCTGCTCCTGGGAGGGCAGCGAGATGGGCGGCTGGCGTGGCCTCCCATCCCGGGCACAGCCACGCTTACTCGCGAGTAAGCGCAGCTGCACCGATGACCACAGAGCCACACCACACAGCTCCAAGGCCATCAGGGGGGACGGAAAAATCGCCATCCCCAGGATGGCAGGGAGGAGGGGGCGCAATTGTGCGGCGGATTTTTTACAAAAAATACTGACATTTGCGCAGGAGAGCTCGTGCGCACCTCCACAGAACTGTCCAAAACAATGGCCGGTGCAAGTTGCGATGGCCTGGTAGAAGGCCGGGCCGTCGCATTCTGGTGCGGCCTCTGCGTGCCAGACCCGGAAGTGGTTACTTCCAGGTTTCCCTGCTTCCTGCCCTCTCCGCCCCTATAGTGCGGAAAGGGCCTTACAGCTGGCTTAGATTCTCCCTTTCAGCTCCCTTTCTTTGTCAGCATTGCCAGATATACAAGAATTCTCGTATTTATAGAAAAACAACGATAATGGCACTATGCTTTGATTGTGCCAGTGTGTATCTTTATACGGTTGTAAGCCACCTAGAGTACAGGTTTATTGTAGAAAGAAGACTGAGGAGGATAGATAAATGACAGATAGATAGATAGATAGATAGATAGATAGATAGGTGTGTGTGTGTGTACAGTACATAGATATACAAACACGCACACACACACAAGGAAGTGAAGCAGATGGCTACCAAGAGGAAGGCCTTTTCTGCTGTGGCACCCTGGCTGTGGAATGAGCTCCCTAGAGAGGTTCACCTGGCACCTACATTATACTCTTTCTGGCGCCTGGCACCTACATTATACTCTTTCTGGCGCCAGGTGAAGATCTTTTTATTTTTATTTATTTATTTTATTACAGTATTTTAGCATTTTAGCATCCTAGTCTTTTAACTCTGCTGTTTTAAATCTGTATTTAAAATCTGTATTTAAAATCTCTGCATTGCTGCTCTGGTCATACTTTTATATTGTGGTTTTATATTGTGGTTTTAAGCTTCTATATTATATTTCATGCTGTATCTTAAGGTTTTGATTTTTGTGAATCATACAGAAAGCTTCAGCTATAGAAATGAAATAAATAAATACACACATACACACACACACACATCCCCTTGGTTGTGTGAATCGATTTCCTGGAGGGTTAGTGTATGGATAGCTGAATAGCCTTACAGCAGCATGCTGACCTGGATGGTCTTTTGCCACTTCCGTCTCTTATTCTATGCACCACATTTGGAAGACCCCCAACTTACTGGGGCCCACAGGCAGTTTCCAACCTTTGCTTCTCCCCACCCACCATAATAATAATAATAATAATAATAATAATAATAATAATAATAATAATTTCTTACCCACCTCTCCCTTCCAGATCGAGGCAGGGAACAACATCATAGAGACAATATAAAATACATAAAACTGATTAAAAGCATATAAAAATTAATACCAGACTAAACAAACCCCCTCCTGCAATTTTGGCTGCTAGAGAGGTGTGGCGTATAGTATCACATCAATTACAGTTCGATCCATTCTCTAATGCAAAATTGACTTTATGGGGAAATACAGATCTTAGAATTAGAAAGAAAGTGTTCTTGTGGAGGACATGGACAGATAAGATGATTTTTACACTGGATCAATTAGTAGGTCCGGACAATGAGTTTTTGTCATTTTCTGATTTACATGTTAAATATAATCTACCTGCTATGGCTGAATGGCAATACTTGCAACTGCAACACTTGCTGGAATCTGGGTTTGGGCCAGCCGCTTGTACAGCTTCAGAGACTTCATTATGTACTCGCCCTTCATTATCTTTTCCCTGGTTGCTGATAATAAATGATATCCTAATGGGGTGGAAGTACTAGCTGTCGGGATGGCTTCCTTCTCAGCCCCCGCATAAGGGTCCTTGCATTGTTGTGACGGCTCATTCGCACCAGTGGCTGTCGAGCCAGTCGGACCTTGTCAAACCGCTGCACACATGGCTGCTGTTGGTTGAGCTGCAGTAATAGGTGACTGTGTTTGGGCTATTGCTTTGCCAGAACCTTGACCCGACAAATTGCCCTGATTCTCTGTTGCACTACTAGTACCAACTGGTACCTGGCTATTAGTATTAGGCATTTCTATGGCCATATTTCTAATCCCTTCACTGTTCCCTACATATTGCCAACCGAGCCCTGGGAACCATGGGTACGCCCTCCAAGGAGGGACAGCACCCATAGCATTTGTTTGTGTTAGCTGTGGTGTTTCTCTAGCCTCACCTGCCTCCGTAGCCTGAGTTGTCCCCCCGGTCGATTGTAGCGATGGTGTGATGGTGACTCCTTGCAACACCTCCCGCATCACTGTAGAAGTAGTAGTTGCAGTGTCTTGACCTGGATCCCTTGTAGCCTCGGCTTGTGGCACAGGATTGGATGACGAACTGGATGTTGCTTCAATCGCATCCAACCTGGCTGAAACAGATGCCCATAATTTATCCTGCACTTGTTTCCTTGTTTGGGTATGACCCCTCCACCCTCTACCCTGTGGAAGCGGAGTTGAAGGCTGCAGAATTGCTCTATCCTGCTCTATAGCTTGCAATCTTGAAAGAATTTTGGCAATATTGGGGTCTGTTTCCTCCTCTGAGGAAGAATCCCTACGCTGTCTAAATCGCTTTTGTGGCTGAGCCGGGGCTTTTCCTTTCCCTTTTTTTCCACCCAAGCCTTTTTTGGGAGGCATGGTGTTCTTACTGAATAATTAAACAATTAAAATCGGTGTTGTTATTGCTATTACTATTATATATTAGCAAGATATTTTATATTCTGATATAGATATAGATATAGATATATGTACAAGATTTATCAAATTGGACTTCCTACGTCACCCCTCTATGCCCTTTGAGAGCCACTAAGATAAAGAAAACACAAAAAGGGGGGGCCTGGTCAGAGTACCCACTCCATACCAAAAGGAGAGAACTAGCAAGCCTCCTTACCTAAAAGAAAGGCACAAAACACAAAGTGCCTAAGAATGCCAGCTGCCCTGCAGCCACCCTGGGGCCAAAGGGCAGTTAGCCAGCCATTGCCCCAGGATTTCCCCTGTCTGGTGCCACACTCCCCAAAGATTGGGATCCCAGGGAACACTGGATACCACCCTCCTACGTCATGAGGTCTACAACGCCCACAATACCAGAGGAAACAGTTGCCTCCCTCGCTTCCCAACAAACTAAATGGCCGACCATCTCACCACCACCACCACTTGCCCCCAGGCCTGTCTAATACTTCTGCTCAGGCTAAAACTATCCCTCGGCCGCAGCCGCAGCCCGAGGGTTTTCCCACCAGCGCCGAGGCTCCCCTCAACCATCGCAAACTACTTCCGGGGCCTGGATGATCCTCGGGATGAACATCGAGCCGCTGCTGGTCCTGCCGCTGTCAGAGCCACCATGAAGCTCCTGCCGCCGCGGAGCATGCGCGCTGACCGTTCCTCAGCCACCGCCACTGCGGAGCTCAGGCCTCTGCCGAGCTCACGCCGCCGCTGAAGGTTCCGGATGCTGCTGCTGCAGCCTCAGAAGCGCCTCTGTCACCGCAGAGACCCTCTCGCCGTTGCTGTCACCGATACCACCAATCTTCTGCCACCACTGAAGATCTTCTCGCTGCTGCTGCAGCCACCACCAAAGCTCCACTGCCACCGCCGAATCCCTTTCGCCAACTCCGTTGCCGCTGAAGAGCTCAAACCACCACCGAGGGTCTCCGCTGTTCCTTTCTTCTTCTGCTCTCTCCGATGGAGGGGTGAGCATAATTTACGCTCTTATCCACCCCTCTACATCACCAATGGCCCGATTTGAAACTGCCAATAGCAGGCTTCCACGCTACCTCTTCTTCTCAGCCCCCACCCACAATGGCCCACACGAGACTGGACTAGCCAGTCACATTGTGAGGGCGCAAGTTTTGGCAATACCCAATAGTTCCCCCCTTTTGGGAAGAGGCCATAATAAGGATAAACTTTGTATTGAAACAGTCTTAATATGGAACAATGTGCATATCCTCGTAAACTACCTACCGGTTTCTTGGAAGTTAACGCATGGCCAGTGCAAATGGATTTTCCAAGCCCTTATGGCAGCTGAAAGACTGATATTATTACTTTGGAAGGAAAAATGTTCACTCCCATAATGCAATGAACTGAGGATTTAACAACACTGTCAACATTTGGACGGGTAGTATATAGACTCCACCTGCAAGTGGATAAGTGCATGGATATTTGGTCTGCTTTTCTTGAAACCTATGCATAACTCTCCCCACACCTTTTTTTAAATGAATGGTGCATCTGATGGGGGGGGGGGTGACATTCCTATGCACGTATTGTTGCTCTCTTTTTCCCACAATTTGTTTCCTGTTCTATTTTGTTAAATTCCAATAAAAAAGAAAAAAAGGAAAGAAAGATAATTGTATTTAACATGGAAACTGTGAAACATAGATGACATGGGAAAATGGAGATCCATCCTTTCCTAATACTCCCTATTCCTTTCTCCACTCGTTCACCTGTCTTCCTATTCCTTTCCTTTCTGCCCATATTCTCTTATCAAAATGGTCCAGGCACTCTATCCACAGAGCTCTACTGAACTGGCACCCAGCTGTGTACTCCCTTCGGATTGTTCCTCTTTCCCATTGCACTTCTGGTGAGGCAGACGACACAACTGCAGCTGGAACCCTGTTGCCAGCGGCAACTCCACAGCCAGCAAACACCCAGCTTTCTCTAGGTCAAGGTATGCATGTGTGGGAGCAGTGGTAGTGGCAGGCAGGTTGCCAGTGAAAGAGGTGTATGGGTGGCCCATGGAAGCAGCAGGCAGGCGCTCGGTCACTCCTCCACCCTCCGATGTGCAGCCTGAGCATAGAGCACCTAAGTTTCATGCAGAAAGTCCCAGGTTCAATCCCTGGCATCTCTAGGTAGAGCTAGGAAGGAATCCAGCCTGAAATCCTGAAGAGCTGTGGCCAGTCAATGTCGAACAATACTGAGCTAGATGGACCAAGGATCTGACTCAGTATAAGGCAGCTTCCTATCTCCCTAACTTGCCTCATGGCAGGGCCGGCCCATTTTTGACTTCTTTACGGGCTTATGTTTTGCTCATCCCCAAGGTGGCTTACATAAAATTCTAACATATAATTATCATAAAATATCAAAGTCATCACTCGTAACTGTGGCTAAGCTTTAAACATGTAACAGCCTTTGCCCACATTATTCCCACCCTATGCTTCTGTGTCCCTCCCTCCCTCCCTCTGTTATTTCCCCATGCTGGCAGGATCTACACTACTGTTTTAGAACAGTTTATAATGGTATTGACAACTGTTGGGGCCCAGGACACATTCCATATACAGTTTTCACGCCACTTTCAAAGCGTTATATCCTGCTTGGTGTAGATCTGGCCTCTCTGTTTTAGACTGCAAGCTCCTTGTGAGCAGTGGCTTGTCTATTTCACCCATATAAATTTGTAATGCACCATGTGCACTGATGGCCTCATGATGATGATAATGATTGCTTTATTATTGCCATTATTATTATATTTCCCATTCCTTATGAATCATAGTATAGTTATGAGGGGTGAACCCTCCACCCCCATCCCATAGCAGTTCTCATTAGAATTTCATGGCTATTCCCAACAGTTTTCATCCTGCCACATTCTCCTCTCAAAATTGGCCAAAGCAATGGCAGAGTATTTTTTTATTTTTTAAAAAAAATCTCTTTGGGATCAAGCCCCAGGTTGGGCTTCTAGCCCCTTCCATTTGCATGTATCCCTCCAAAGTGGAACGGTATTTAAAAATTGGTATAAAATCAGTCCATGCTCTACAAAATGAAGTCTTCTCTACAGTGATCAGGTCTCAAGTTAGCACCCTTCAACTCCAAAAGAGTCTCAAGCTGTGAGGGGCTGGCAAAGATTCCTGCCTAAAACCCTGGAGAGCCGCTGACAGTCACAATTGACAAGACTCGGCAGGCCCAGTATCCCCAACACTAGCTGTCCGCATGATGATTAGAAAGCTGATGTTCAGCCCAATTGAGATAAGTTGTGTAACAGGACTAATGGGCATGTCTGAAGGCAAGCAAGGCAGCCACCTTGCTGAAGCTAAGCAGGTCTGGGAACTGCATGCAGCCACCTTGAGTTTCACAATGGAAGGAAGATGGGATATAAACCTAGTAAATAAATCAAGGAGGCTTTTGCTTCCCCTGGAAACTATACACATCCCACGAGGGAAGGTTTCCTTACACTTTGTGAACTCCTGCAAATTGCACCCTTTCAAAGTTGCGTAATGGTTGCTATGAAAGCTAACCATCCTGTTCTTCTTTCTTTCCTTTTTTTGAGAAAAGGTCAACAAAAACCTGTCCATGGAAAAAGCTGGATTCTGCATCCTGAATAAATTACACAAATATAGCCATCCAGTCTTGCTATATTTGCTTATATTTCTTAATTACAAATATTTCTTGCCCAAGTGTTCAAGATTTTCTACCTTCTTGCTCAGTAGCAAAACACATTGAATAACCTGGCTTCTTTTTTTTTTTACCTGCTAAAATGCTTTCGCATTTTTGCCATCCCACACATGTGGAGAATTGTGTTTCAAAAGCTCATTTTTTTAGTATAATCTCTGAGCTGCTGGCATGTGGCACAGCAGAGAGACAACAGAATGAATGGTGCTTGGGTGGCATGCTTCCATCTCATACTGAATGTCTCACTGCTGAGTTCGCTGTAAGGTGACGGCAGATGGTGCTTCGTTCCTTTTTTGACCAGTGAAAGCTACAACTGATGACAGATGGAACGAATGCTCTTCTTTCAACCAACCACTGGTGGGCTGTGCGAGATTACTGGAGAGATATCGAAGGTTTAGAAATTGCTTTACCCAATAAATGTTCCTCTTGAAATAGTACGATAAAGTGAGGAATTTGGGCGACAATGTGTATTGTCTTAATTTTAATTTATTTATTTATTTCATTTCTATACTGCCCAATAGCCAAAGCTTTCTGGGCAGTTTACAACAATTCAGAAATTAATAAAATACAATATAAAAATACAGCATAAAATGACATATAATAATAATAACAATAATAATATTTATTTCTTACCTGCCTCTCCCTTCGGAGAGGGACAGCTAAAAACAGTTCAATAAAATACTAGATCTGTTTAGATGACTGGCATAAATGTTCCATCATATGCCATTAAATGCCATTAAATGCCTGGGAGTAAAGGGAAGTCTTAAACTGGCACCGAAATGAAGACAGTGTTGGTCCCAAGCGGGCCTGCATGGGGAGCTCATTCCATAGCTGGGGGGCTGCCCCATTGAAGGCCCTCTTTCTTTTCGCTACCCTCCGAGCCTCCATTGGTGGAGGTGTGGACTCATGAATGGTCCGCCACTTCATTAGCTTGTACCTGGATTAATCACACATAATCATGATTTCAGGGGCTCTTTTCACACCATTGGTGGAGGTGTTATCTTGTGAATGAGTCTGCCACTTCCTTAGCTTGTATCTGGGTTAATTCAATCCATCCATGTTGGGACCAATTTCCCAAACATTATCCATTCACACAGCCACAATTAGTACTTAAGAATAGCAGGCATGATCACTTAGTTCCTTCGTGTGCAAAGCATTGGCCTTAGCTTTACAAGGCTTAAGCATCTGCATTTGTATGTAGTCACCCCATGCCCAGACACATATCCATCTCCCCCTCAAAATGGTCAGACAGATCAATGAATACCTACTCACCTGCATATGTATTTTAATTAATTAATTAATTAATTAATTAATATGGTATTGTTGCCAATGTCAATTATATAGAGTGAATATGGTAAGTGAGTTAAGGGGGAGGGGGAGAGAGTGAATGGAACGTTGGTGTGCTGGCGACTGATTGGTGGAGGGCATGAGGTGATAGTGTTTTAAATAAGAGTGTCTAATTAGGGTGACCATATGACAGGAAAAACCCGGATTTGTCAGGATTTTTGGTACCAAATCTGGGAAAGGGGGGGGGAATATGATATTTGATGAAAAATCTGGATATTTCCCATCCTCCCCAGCCAAAGGGCAGCTATACTTTAATGAGAATTAACAAAAACGCTTACAGCTTCGCTATTTTTAAAGGTAAAGAGATGAAACTTGACAACATGATATCTCTAAGGAAGGGCTTTAGTCTTGCCTAATTTGAAGCAGATCTGTTCATCCATTGATTTTTAGGATTCTTTTTTTACGTTTGAGGTTTTAAAAACATTTTTTAAACAAAACAATCATTTTTAAAGGTAAAGAGATAAAATTTGGCAACATGAGAATTCTCAGATAGAGCTTTAGTCTTGCCACGTTTGAAGCAAATCTGTTCATCCGCTGATTTTTTGGGATTTTTTTTTAAGTTTTAGGTATATACATATATATATATATATATTAAAAACTGTCATTTTTAAAGATTAAAAAAATGAATCTTGGCACCATGATAGCTTTAAGGAAGGGCTTTAGACATGCCAAATTTGAAGCATATCTGTTTATCCATTGATTTTTGAGGGAAGGGGAGAATGTATCACACAGAGTATAGCAAAAGCTTCAAAGTACCGCAAAAGCTACAAAAGTAGGAGTAAGTGAAGTTAATTTCAGATACTTTGTTCTTTTAGTGATTTTATCATTAAGATGTTATGTAAAACAGATTTGTCTTAATTGTGTGCTGTAAAATCAGATATGTGACCAAGGCTATGTTCAGGTGGGCACACCCCCTTGGTGCTGGACACGCCCCCTGGGGCCAGACATGTTGGTGGGCATGCCGCCTTGGGAGCCGACCATGTTGTCCTCCTTTTTGGTTTCCAAAATATGGTCATGCTAGAGTTAGTTCATGTTAGAGAGTGCAGGGATGAGTTTGTTATTTTGTGGTTAGAGGTTGAGGGAGGAATTGAACATAGGATAGGTATAATAATAAAGATACAATAGCTTCAGTGCTTTATTGAACACACACACAAATACACATTATCTACTGTTTTAAAGTGTTATTAATAAATAATCATTTATTTTGTTCCTCAGCATTCAAGTATGGCATCTATTCTTCAAGACAGTCAATGTGAGACAATAGCTATATTATTGGGAATATATGGTGGCAGCGATATTGAGAGTGGTCAAAGTCTGGTAGGAAAAGCGGTATTTCCTTGATCTCAGCTTAAAAGTGTATAGGGGCAAGGTTTGAAGTGAAGGATAAAGCCCCTTTTATGCACCACAAGCGTAGCAATGGCCTCAGGGAAGGGATCCCTAGGGGAGGGGTACAGCATCCTCCTCGTCCAAGAAGCTCAGAGTGAACTACATAAAGAGCACAGAATGCCATTTTTCTCATGAAAACCTTGTCAGGTAAAGGAGACTGGAAGAGAGAAAACCCAGTTAGCCCAGGGTCACCCAGTGAGCTTCATAGCTGAGCAGGGATTTGGACCCAGCACTCCTCCACTACAGCACAACTGTAGCCTACTCCAAATTTGATCAGGACTCTAGCTCTAGATGTATTTGCTTAGAGCTGAAAAGAATTTTCATTGAGAAACTGAAGCAATTCTCCTAATTGAGGCTGCCTCTACATGAGAGATTTAAAGCTCTTTCAAGTCTTATTAAAAATTTTACCTCTACATGAGCGGAGCGCAAATTGGGAGTTGAGGCGCATTATCTATTCGATTATGCGCATTATCAAATGTGCGTTAAATAGCGAGTTTTATTTTGCTGCGGACCATTAAAGCGCATTTTGACTATGTAAACAAGCGATTCTCCACATTAACTACTTCTAAAGCGCATTTCAAACAACCGGTAAGGCCACCAGTTGTGCGCTCAATTACCTCCCGCGTACAGTCATTTACCATAAAGCGCTGCCGAGAAGATGCACATAATCGGAGAACCAGGCGTCAAACCGAATTCTTGTAGAGGGGGTCTCATACTTGTCTGGAATAACTTAAATGGTATATCCCCCCACTCACCTACCCTCCATGTCTTGT
Source organism: Anniella stebbinsi (assembly GCA_029215795.1). Lineage (NCBI taxonomy): Eukaryota > Metazoa > Chordata > Lepidosauria > Squamata > Anniellidae > Anniella > Anniella stebbinsi. The sequence goes on from JARDYH010000005.1 coordinate 34,317,096, forward strand.
GCAATGCATTTTGCTAAACCCTGCTCACTCACTAACCACAGTCAGACCGTCTGCAGCAGGGTTAGCAGCTCTAACCATGGCTTAAAGTGTTGTGTACGCCAGCACAGCTTGTGGTTAGCGCTAACCCCAGAGAACCGCAGTTTCTCTAGCCACAGAGCCTGAAGTGTCGACTGAACAAGCTCCGTCTCTCTTTTTGCAACATTGGCCTAATCTACACCAAGCAGGATATTGCACTATGAAAGCAGTATGAAAGCAGTATATAAAAGGCAGGAGCCACACCAAGCAGGACATAGTGGTATGAAAGCGGTATGTGGTATGTGTCAATGGGCCCCAACAGTTGTCAGTGCACTTCAATGCCACTGTAAAGCAGTTGTGTGGCCCCTGCCTTTTATATGCCGCTTTCATATCACTTTCATAGTGCAGTATCCTGCTTGGTGTGGATTATGCCACTGACAGTTATGGACATGGTTGGATTTAGGGAGTTTGATTAAAATATGAATCCATGCTGATTAAAATATGAATCCATGCCCACCAGGTGCAGAAGCACAGCCCATGCTCTGGATGTGCATCTGCATTGCGCTGCTCCATTGAATTGGCTGCATGTATATTTCGCTTCCAACAGGAATGTGCCATCTCCATTGGAAGTGCACTGGTAGGGTGACCAGATAAAATCCAGGTCAGGGCTCATGTAACTTTAACAGTTGTAGAGAAAAGGGAATTTCAGCCAGTGTTATTTGTATGCAGTTAGTTCCTGGTGAAATTCCCTCTTCATCACAACAGTTAAAGGTGCATGCACTATACTAGAGTGACCATACACGAAAGAAGGCAGGACCCCTGCAATTTTAACTGTTGTGATGAAGAGGGAATTTCACCAGGAACTAATTGCATACAAATGACACTGGCTGAAATTCCCTTTTCTGTACAACTGTTAAAGTTACATGAGCCCTGACCTGGATTTTATCTGGTCACCCTACGCACTAGCAGTGGTACATGACTAGAACTGGAGGAGCAGGGAACAGGGTGTAAATTAATGAATCTTGACATCAATGGCTCCCCACCCCAAAGTCTTCGAAGTCTCATTCGAAACACTTCACATTTCTTTTATGAAATAAAACAAGTGACTGTTTCAACATTTCACATCTCCAAAAAATAATAATAATTTAAAAAAATGCCATGGTTTCAGCTCTACCGCTCTGTGAGGGTGGCTGGGAGGAGAATAAACCCTGATGGGGAAACTGGCTCACAGAGAGAAAGAAAAGGGTTGTTCACTGTAATGCAGTGTGAGGAACTGAACTCTCTCTACCTCTGCATTGTATGGCAGCTTCCATGTTCCAAGTAATCCTTCCTGAATTCCTTGGTAGCACGGTGACACCCTGCTAGAATAACGCTTCATTATCATGCCTGTGCAATTGCTGCAGTATGTGGTTTGCACGGCAGCGCTGCCTGCATATTTTGCTGTTCCTGTGGCCTCGTGGGCTGCCAGCGTGTGCATTCCCCAATCCCTGTTCTTCCCACTCAGTGTTAATGCTGGGGCAATTATGGCCCTTAACTGTGCAATTTGAGGATCAGGCTCTCTTTGTCACAGTGTTCTCAACAGATCTAGTGACTTTTCCTTACCTCACAGGAGGATGAAATTTATTCAAGGCTGTGAAGCGGTTTGATAACTCCAGCAGCCAAGGGCCACACACATACTATAGGTACTCTTCAGCCACAAAATATGCCTGAGGTTGACTTGTCGGCTAGAAAAAATAATAATAAAAAACCCAGAGTCTGGGGAATTAAAGGGTTAAGAGCCAAGGAGGTAAAATTATGGGGGGGGCGGGGAAGAGAACAGTCAACAAAAGCACCCTCGTGTCTGATTTAATTAAGAGATAATCCCCTTTCTATTAGCCACGATAATCATGACTCACCAGTAGTTAATGAAGGCAAATGTACACAATGATGACATCATGTGAACAACCCGAAGTCTCTGGGACAAGAAATGAAAAGGATTACCCCAGTATAGCCTGCCCCTGAGCCTATGGCTGCCAGGCTTGGGTTGGGAGTAAAAATTGAACATGAGAAATACTTCTTGAAGCACTAACATGAGAAAAGAATTATACAATCTCAAGTTATTAAAAACAATAAGCTCGCCTTTCAAAATATCTCATTTACTTAGAATAATACACACTCGGCTCGACATAAGGTTGCGATTGGATTGCTTCATGTCAATGACATCATGACCCACAAAAGCAAAGTCCATGCATTTTATCAACAGTCCTAATATCACATCCTCCCCTCTGGTATAGAACTGTAGTCTCCTCTTTAATCTGTGGTATGGTGGATAAAACCTGATATGGATAGGAGTTTTAAATGGGTCTAAGCTTCACTTCAGCAAAGCGACTCCTGACTGATGAATGGGTAAGCCAGAAAAGGATCATAACAATCACAACCCAGGGATTTCAATAAGCTGCCTTGTTTTGTAATGCTAACAGATGCATTGAAGGATCTTGAAAAGGAGCAAGTCAATACATGTGTAATGGAGGCTAGGGGAAGAGAGATTAGCCCAGTTCAGGCATGGTTAACAAACCACCTATAACTCTAAAACAACCCATAGGCTGTGAGTGATTTGTTAACCATGCCAACAATCCATCTTCACCAGGTTTGGATGTCACAATAAGCCATAGAGACCACCTATCATGGCTTGAATATTCACAACCCACTGTGAACAAGCTATGGTGGACTGCAGTGGTTGTGTAAATCAGGCCATTGTCTTCCTAAATCAAGAGAGAGTGGAGATGATACATCATCTGCCAAATAGCGCAGCTATTACCCATGAAACTGATGGAAAGGGGTGAGGAAAAAGAAGAAAAGCACCAATACAGGAATTAAAAGCAAGGACCTCAAAAGTGCACTAAATTACACTTTCTTCAGCCCAGTGTGTTTTGTTTTTTAAAAAAAATAAATTGGGGACACTGTAAAACAAAGCATTCTTTATGATCGGTTCTTATGTGCGATGCATTGATTGATTAATTGGTTGATAGAAATCCACATGAGAATTTGTACTTCAATACATATTTGTGAATGCATTTACTCACAAAATGAATCCCTCGAGCACCCCTAAGCATTACATCCTAAAAATGCTGTTGAAATTATTACATTAAATTCAAAAATATAGATGTGTTTGGGATTTTTTTCAAAGGTAAGAAACTCCCCACAGAAAAAACCCTTTTCATCTGCTCCCTCAGATTAGGTGCTCTTCACCATCCAAAATATACCATTTAAGATCTATGGAATTGTTGCCTATTATGCAATATTTAAAATAATAAAGGCAGAATTCTATCATTTAAATTCTCCATTTTCCTTACTGCCCTATTTTTGATGTCAGCTCTGAGAGATAATCATGTGAATTACTCCCCCAGATTGAATTATTCTGCGGCACCAGTACACATACCATATTACAGATGCGAATGCTGGACAAGAAAACCACATCAATAAAGGAGTAGATAAATAAATGAATAGAGGAGAAGAGATTTGGGAGCAGAGCTTGGAGATGTCTGAGGTAGGGCCCTTTTTCTAATTATGGGATGGTAAGTTGGGAGATTCTAGATGCCCAGGCGAACTGAATAAATAAATCTCAAAAGAAAAAGATAGTTGTCTGCCAAGAAACCTAATACTGAATGTTGGGAGCGCTACTCCGAAAAAGATTTAATTGGAGATATAGCCCTAAGAATATGTAAATAGTCTCTCATTTTCTCGACTGAAAGGAGAAACAGATGCCAGGCCTGGGATCTGAGATTAAATATGAAAAGCAGCAAGGCCTCCAAAATGTTATTTAAAATGTATGTAATGAGATACCTATCTCCTTAAAGGATCGTGCAGCACTTTGCGTTTTGTGCGCAATATATATATATATATATATATATATATATATATATCCTTGCAAAAACCTACTGGGATTAGAGCTTCCCCTGGCCATTATTGCAAAATCGTGCTGGGCAGCAGCATCCCAGAAGCCCTTGTGCCAATGGAAACCTAATGAAGCAAATGGCTCTCATAGTAATACTAGGCTGACCTGATGGGAGACACAGATACATTCAAGCGAGGATATTATTTAGGGAGGCCAGGGGAGAGGATTTCCCACCTGGGTTTCAGACCATACAGAGTTCTCCCTCAGACCAACTCCCTGGTTCAGCACATACACGCCTGGTAAAGAAGTGATGCTAGCCATGTAAAATAAACACATCTTTGCATTAAAAGTAGCAAATATCACAATTAAGCCGGGTCATTGGTTCATGTGTGTACAGCTATGTTAACACTTTCATCAGGACCCTAGCTGGAAAGGAAAGGGTTAAAGTTCCAGTTCCCATAAATTCATCGTCAGCTGCTATCTGCATTTTTTTAAATGCATATTAGATTAGGGTGACCAGATAAAATCCAGGTCAGGGCTCATGTAACTTTAACAGTTGTAGAGAAAAGGGAATTTCTGCCAGTGTCATTTGTATGCAATTAGTTCCTGGTGAAATTCCCTCTTCATCACAACAGTTAAAGTTGCAGGGACCCTGCCTTCTTTTGTATATGGTCACTCTAGAATAGTGCCTGCAACTTTGACTGTTGTGATGAAGAGGGAATTTCACCAGGAACTAATTGCATACAAACCCTACATGGTTTGGGTCCAGGTTACCTGTGGGATCGCCTTTTCCCATACAATCCGCCCTACATGCTCAGGTCCTCTGGGAAGAATTTACTTCAGTCAACAAAAACTAGACTGACAACCGTTACCCAGAGGACCTTTTCTTCTGCCTCTCCCAGATTGTGGAATGACCTGCCGGGAGAGATCCGCCAACTCACCAGTCTCCAGGAATTTAAAACAGCTATAAAGACTGATCTCTTCCGGCAGGCCTACCCAGGTGAATTTTAAGTGTTTTTATTGGTGTTTTATTGGTATATTAATGATGTATTGGTTTTATGTGTTTTTAATCACTTTTGTGTATTTTATGTTGATGTTGTTCCCCGCCTCGATCCGGAGTGAGAGGCGGGTGATTAATAATAATAATAATAATAATAATAATAATAATAATTATTATTATTATTATTATTATTATTATTATAGTACACTGACCTCTCACCCTCTCTCTCAACAGTCGTTTCCCTCTGCTTTCCATCACCCAGGGGAAACTTCTTCTTTTTTACAGCTTTTTAGCTATCATGGAAAATTGTGACGCCTGACCCTCCTACAGTCTCGTGAATTGGCCAAGGCAGACTGATTGGCACCTCTGCAAAGTCTGAGGTCATGACCATTGCCTCTGCCATCTGCCTCTGAGCTCAGAGTTCCCACACAGGGTTGTAATGCATCTCTTGTCCACCAACAAGCCATCTATGAAGCAGGGTGGGAAGGAGGGAGTGGAGGAAGACGGCTGAATGTAGCTTTCAGTCAGATCATTTTCATCCAGTCAAAACAGCAACACTGCCACTTAGCCCGCCTACCGGCTTTCATCAAGGAATAAGTGCAATGGTCATCGGAAGTGTTACAATCCACACACATGGGCTCACCAGTGATGCCATCAGGGCAGGACTTTGGGGAGGACATCCAGAGCGCCACTCAGCAGAATGGACAAGCGGGCCTTCAAATGCAGCAGGGCTGGCTTCACTCAAGTTGAAGCAAATGAAGGAATACACATTACCATCTAATGCAACAGGAGAGGTCTGTAAGACAAATCCAGATTCTAATGGTTCCTAAGTGCACCACTGTCACACAGATGAGCTCTGTCCTGCATGAAGCAAGGTGAGGTGCCCGCTTCAGGTGGAGGAGCAGGAGGAGCGGCAAATTGTGCCACTCCCCCTCTGCCCCTGCTGCCTCCAGTAGGTGCTCTGGAAAGCCCTGGCAGCCATTCTCCCACCATGGCATTTGGCCCAGTAAGAGAGCAGATGGTAAGGCTCTTTGGAGCAGCCGCCTGCCCTCTATTTCCCTTCTCATGCACATTTACCTTTGCTGCCGTGTCGGCTCTGTGAGAATTGTGTGGCTGGAAGAAGCCATTGCGGGGATCAAGATCCAGGCGCTCTAGCGAGATCCCACCAGCCAAGTTCTCATAAGACCAAACCAGCTGAGCTCTCATGAGAGCCCTGCAGCTAGAAGAGCAAGTGCAGGGACAGTGCCACAGGTAAGAGAGGAATGATGTGGCAGGGATGCGAAGGACCATAATGTGATGGCAGGGATGGGGGGGAAAGGATGCAATGTGGTGGGGGGGAGGGATGTGCTGCGGCAGCACTGGCACATGTTCCCTCGTGCCTCAGGTGACAAGAGAGCTGGGGCCGGGGCTGATCCTCCTGGACCAAATTCCTAGGACTTGGAGTTCCTGCTGCCATCCTCAATAAACAAGAGTCCCTGATCCATCCATTCTATGTAAACTTTGATTGGGGTGAGGAATGAACTGAAAGATTCCTTTTCCTCTGGTGTATAGTGGGCCTAGCAGATGGCTGATGTTGCAGGGTCCCGGAGCCATTAAACAAGCCTCATGGACCAAGGTACATCTCTTGGAGAGGATACCTGGAACAATACTGTGGGATATGGGCTTTATGGAATCCCGGCCTACGGAGGCAGCATTAGCCTCCTCCACACGAGACGTTTAATGAGCCTTGAAGGCTCATTATAAATTTTACCTCCACACCAGCGGAGCGCAAAACGGGCGTACAGGCGCGTTATCTCCCTGATAATGCGCATTTTCGAATGCGCGTTAAATAGCGACTTTTATTTTGCTCCGGCCGTTAAAGCGCATTTTCGCGGTGTGAACAAGCGATTACGCGCATTAACTGCTTGTAAAGCGCTTTTTGGACATGAATTAATGCGTTTCGCCGCCTCTCGCCGCCTCCGGTGCAGAGGGATTAGGAGTAAATGCGCCTCCGCGATAATGCGCATAATCCCCGAACCGGGCGCAAAAGCGCATCCTTGTGGAGGGGGCCCTAAACAAATTGCAGCCTAAGCAGGGCAAGGGCTTAGCTTTTATAGACAGGTCACACAAATTACAAGAAAACCAAAGTACTGTGACTAGTTGGATCCATTGGGGCCCAGGGGCTAAACAAAGATGCTAAAAAATAAGTGCCTGGTCTAAGAAGGCAAAATCCTGTGTAGATTGTTAGTCTAGACCAGGATACCTCTGTCCCTGACATAAGCAGTAGCAGTTATTTATTTATTACATTTCTTTACCCCCCACCATAAGCCAAAGCTCTGAGGGTAGTTGTCAGCAGTGTGGGAGGCCACTAAGCCTGGGATTAGTGGGCAGACTATGACATTATATCACACTGTCCACCCCGGTTCATCTTGTAGTTGTGAGTTCCATGAATCAATTGTGTTGTGCAAAGAACCTGATCATTCAGGTTTTGAGCTATAGACACGTATCCATGTTTAACTCATTGGTAGATGTATTAATTGCTTAAAATCCAAGTAATTGATGTGTAAAACAGCCATCAGTTATTATCTCATTCTTGTTTACAAACATATCAAGACTCCCAAGAGAAAGGAAAGGGGGGTGAAGTTATTCGTTATTGTTTTTTATTGTTATTTATTCATCAAGTACATTGAGGCTTAATTAATTTCTTTTTCCATTATTCAATATTCCTTTCCCTTCAATATATTGTTTCCTTGTTTGTAACAGGATAACACTTTCAAGCATTGACTTATTGGAATGAAATTTGATAGACATGTTGAAGACATAATGCTGTCATCCAACTTTGAATACCGGTTCCATCCCTCCTGGTTTCAAAGGGAGAGCAAATGGAAAATATATTGTAATGCAATCACCCAGTTTGCACATCAAAGCCAATTCCTGGGTTGTTTAACCCAGGAATTGGCGGGTGCATGCAGGCATTAACTCAACAACAAACTATGGTAAATTATTGCGTTAACTCTGGGTTTAACCCCTAAATAATCCAGAGTTCTAAATTCAGACATCATGAAACAACTCAGGAATGGGGCATTTCTGGGTTGTTAATTGAAAGCAGCAGTGGGTGATCAGCCAGGAACCAGCTTGCTTGGTTCATGGATGCGCATTCACAAACAACCCATGGTTCATTTACTATGGATTACTGGATCGTCTGAATTGGATCAATGTCTACTTGAAGACTGAGATACCAGAATGAAAGTTGGTGCATTCATTCTGGACATCCTTTCTATATTTTAGGCATGAACTTCAACTTGTCATCCCGTTCCCCCACCACAGTCCCTCTTTTCAGGAGAGCCAAGAAAAATACAAAGCACAATGTCATGCAATTCATGCCTTGGAGATTGAGATTGAGCTATCAGATTGGAAGCCAGTGCTGCATTCTTGAAGATCAGTGCGGAGTTGTGATTAGCATGTAGAGTTCGAACTGAAAAAGTCCCCCATTCAGCCACGAAGCTCACAGATCACCCTGGGATAGTCACTATTTATCAACCTAACAACCAAACTAGACATGACACTATTCACACAATTGGCAATTGTGTAGACGTTTTTAAAAAAGGGGGGAAGACATGAGGCATGCCCCCTCTCTACACTGGCACCCTGACAGGGGTAGGCGGCTTTAACCCTCTGCCCCCCACCCATGCAATCCTGATATGGATAAAGTTCTTACACCTTGTCTTTGTATTGTGTGAACAAGAATTTCCTTCTAATGATAAAATCAAACACAAGGAGGACTGATCCAGACAGGGACTGCAATGGGGAGGCAGGGGGCAGGTAGGGAGCAGGCAATGAGTTGGAGCTCCTATGCACCACCACCACCACCACCACCACCCTGCTAGAGTCCCAGTTCACATTGAGGGCCCCGGTCCTGCTATTTACTTTAAAAACAACCACTCACACAGCCACCATTCCATGATGGTGTCACATCTAGTTTGGCCCTAACCTACCTTATAAAATTGTTTAACGTGGGTTGGGGGAGGATAGCTATGCACACAGCCCTGGGCTCCTTCAAAGAAGGGTGGTGATAAAATTGCAATGAAATCCTTTGTTTCAATCCTGAACAGAAGCTTAACCTCCTGTGCTCATTTGCAAGGGAGCTAGGAAAGATGTAAGTCACGCTGTAATGTGATAGCTCCCATGAGCGTCAAGATCTACGATTCAGTTTGGGACGTATGTCTGCAATCTAATTCTTCCTTTCAAGTTCAAATCCCTGCTCAGCCCCTGCACTCGTTTTCAAGGCAGGAGAAAAGATGCAGAACAGAGTGCGTTGCAAAATCTGAAGTCAGGCCTGAAGTCATTGCTAGAGTGATTTGGGGTGGAGGTAGGGGGGTGTTCCCTTTTATCTGCCTTAACACATCACAAAAGAAGAGCAAACAATGTCAAAATGTGAGGCAATGGTGACACCCGGTGGCAAGTGAATAGGGACCGGTCCTGGTCCCCCCTGGGGCTTTGTGATGTTATGACAGCCCATTAATCATCTGCACAACTTCGGGTTGATGCACAACTTGACATTTTTCTTTCATAGAAAGGTGCCAGCAATGCTAAAAACAAAGACAAAAACTTACAGCAGAATGCAAAATCGATGAATGATGCATGCGACAGGGCAAGCTGGAATCTAGTTGTCTTCTGGCAGCTCCTTCCTGGAAACTCGATGCTGGTGTATTATTCATTCACTCAGGATAAGTGGCAACATTTAAAGAGTGGCAGGAGTAGAAGCCTAAATGCCATGGGAGTGATTTTGCCTGGTATTGCAGATTGAGAAATCTCTTGCTCTGGGAAGATGTGATTTCCCATAGATGTCCCATTAGAAGAGCTGTGGGGGGGGGGGAGTAATCTGCCCTCTTTTTTGCCATGCTTTAATTAGGCTGACCATATGAAAAGGAGGACAGGGCTCATGTAACTTTAACAGTTGTAGAGAAAAGGGAATTTCAGCCAGTGTCATTTGTATGCAATTAATCCCTGGTGAAATTCCCTCTTCATCACAACAGTTAAAGGTGCAGGCACTATACTAGAGTGACCATATACAAAAGAAGGCAGGGCCCCTGCAACTTTAACTGTTGTGATGAAGAGGGAATTTCACCAGGGATTAATTGCAAACAAATGACACTGGCTGAAATTCCCTTTTCTCTACAACTGTTAAAGTTACATGAGCCCTGTCCTCCTTTTCATATGGTCAGCCTACTTTAATCCCTTGCCTTGTATGAACAAAATAACAGTTCAGTCCTGGTCATTGGTAGCAAATCAGTGACCAACACGTCAGCATGAGGGTGTACCTGTAGAGAGCAGATTCAGAGTAGATTCTAGTAGAGGCAAGGTGGCCATGTGTGCTGCTTTACAGAGGACAGTCCTCTACTTGAAAGTGTCCTCTGTTTGAAGGGTTGTCCAGTCCAGTTGAAAGAGGAAGAATGATAAGAAGGGAGAGCAGAGGCCCTGAAGTCACCCATCAACTGTTAACCCCTGGACAGCAAATCGAGCAGGCACATGGATCACAGCCATCCCCTCAAAGGTGAGATGTAGGGTATTTCTATTGAAATTATAGTAATCAGTTCAACATTTGCAACTAGACCTATACATCGGCACATGTAGACTTAATGCAAATCTGTGTCCATTCTTTGGGGTGACACATTTCCTCTTTTTGGCAGTAGCCACTCAAACTAACCTCTGACAAGTCATGGACAGGCCTGAGTGCTCCACTCTAGCTGCCATGCACTTTACCTGGTGTAGGAGACTTTTCACGCCTTGCACAGGGTAATCCAGCCACCCATGCGTGTGGAATTACTCCTGGGAGCAGCCTGCACAGGAGGAAGAGGCCCCTTTATCATCCTATGCAAGGCAGTGTCGGCTCCAGATTTGTGGGGTGGGTGGCAGAGGCTTGGACAGGATATCCCTTTCACCACTGTCCATTCACTTGCCTTCTTCGCATGGGTCCACTTTGCCATAAGGAGCGGGAAAGGCAGACAAGCGGAAGTTGCTACTCCTTCTCCTTGCTATTCCCATTCCCATGACCAGGCACCAAGAGCAATGAGGAGGAGCAGGCAGGCCCATAGAACTCTGCAGTTAGTAGAGGGGCTCTTGTTGGACTAAGGGCCCCAGAAGGTGCCCAACACCCCTGGTGCCAGCCCTGATGCAAAGTACAGAAGAGTACCTGTACTCATTAGCCTCCTCCCTCTAGTCTTCCTTCCTTCCTTCCTTCCTTCCTTCCTTCCTTCCTTCCTTCTCTTCCTTCCTTCCTTCCTTTCTTTCTTTCATTTCCTTCTTTCCCTTTTCATTGTCTTCTTTTGAAATCAAATGCTTCTAGGCAGGGCCAGGTCTATTTTAATATTTTGTTTGGTGCCTAGTCATTTTAGGTCCTTAAGAAGTAATAATAATAAAGCAGCAGGTGGGTTGGATTCAGGAGGAGGTGCAGGAAAACCATGGTGAAGATGTTTCCACAATGCTACAGTGATGTGCGATAGGGCCCCAAAGGCTATGGCTGAATTCGGATGACACAATAAGCAACTGGTGTGGGGGAAACAATCGTCAGTTGTATTGACTATCGTGTCGTCCGAATGCTGCCATAGTCCACTCAGCGCTGATCCTAATCCACACCACGGTTGATTATTTATTACCATGTTGTGTGGGGAGTACCCCCTAGATGAACAACTGTAAAGTTGATTATTACCCCACCATTGACTATCATGTTGTCCGAATTCAGCCACTATGTACTGAACGTAAACTCAAATAGCACTTGCCATGAATCAACCCTTATTTCAGAATTAACCCAAGTTTAAGGAGGATGCTTATGTGAACATAACCTGTGGATTCACTGAAATCCACCATATTGCAGCTGACATTCTTCTCAGTAAACAGCTCATTCTGGATTGTTTATTACCAAACAATCCTCTCAGGGGGACATGCCATTCTTCTCACCTGTTTTTCTTCAAGACCGCAGAGATGACCCATGTGCTGCATTACTTTTTAAACAAATTAAAGCAAAAGAAGTAAGCATTCCAAAACAGAAAATAAGTGGCACACCCTTTTAATAAAAATGGTTCAGGTTCTGTTTGGAAAGTCAACAGTCCTGTCATTTTGGATGGTAAGGAAAGATCACACAGCTCACACAAATGAATTTCTACACATAGCAAATTTCTCTGCAATGCAAGCTTCTGAAAATACTCTCTGGCACCTTTGGGATAAAATCTATCAAACATAATTTTGCCTTACACAGTGAGACCAAGGAAATAAATACTAAGAGATTGGCAGAGGCATTTTTAAATTCGACTGGAAGAGGGGAAAGTATATTAATAGTGTATTAATAACCCCCTGTTCGCTAGTAGTTCAATTGAAAGGGCTTTACATATAGCAGAGAGGGTGTTATTTTTACTTCTCTCTGCAAGAGCGTAATCCCTAGCACTACCATTGCCACCACACTGCAGTCTGAAATGCCATCTTGGGGATTTTGACTGGCTTTTGGAAATAAAAAAAATGTTGAGCATGAACATATTCAGCTTTGGAAGTTAAAGCAACACTGGCCTTCCCTAGATGCAAGTCATATTCTAGGGAGAGGGGAGGGGAGCCCATGAAACGGGTGGCATTATGATGTCAGAATAGCTGGAGACAAAGTGGGTTTGCTATGGGGATACTCCGCATGAATCTTTGCAAACTGGTCCAGCCATCAAGGAGATTATATTCTCAACTGTTAAAGCTATTTACACATTCCAAACTGCTCTGACTGCGTCTTTGTGGCAAGTTGTTTACATGAATTTATTTTGGGAAAATTCCATTTGACGGGACCCAAGATTTCTTCATAAATCACTGAATCTTGCTTGTGTACTGATAAAAAAAAATCTGGTTAGTCATTTATTCTTCTGGGCAGTCTTTAGCTGTGTGTGTTCATTATGTGTGTATGTGTGTGTGAAAGGCAACTTGCACAGTGAATGTAAACCTTACAAATTGCCTCTGGCCATTTTGAAGCCGGGAGGGGCAAGGGGGACGCTGTTAGAAAAGTAAGTGCTGCCCACTCAACCACCTACATCCACTCCACACAACCAAAACCTACTAATAGAGAGTATTGCTCATAAGCAGGGCTGCATGTATGCCATGGCTAGGCTGACCATATGAAAAGGAGGACAGGGCTCATGTAACTTTAACAGTTGTAGAGAAAAGGGAATTTCAGCCAGTGTCATTTGTATGCAATGAATTCCTGGTGAAATTCCCTCTTCATCACAACAGTTAAAGGTGCATGCACTATTCTAGAGTGACCATATACAAAAGAAGGCAGGCCCCCTGCAACTTTAACTGTTGTGATGAAGAGGGAATTTCACCAGGAACTAATTGCATACAAATGACACTGGCTGAAATTCCCTTTGCTCTACAACTGTTAAAGTTACATGAGACCTGTCCTCCTTTTCATATGGTCAGCCTAGCCATGGAAGTGCCATCATCATCATCATCATCATCATCATCATCATCCTGATAATGCGGTATTGGATGCTAAAATCAGCTTCCAAAGGGAAGAGCCAGGTAATCACATCAAGGTGGTCCTAGGTGAACCTCCATGCAGAGAGCTTTCCAAAGCCAACCAAACAGGCCTTCTCACGAGTCACTTCAGGAAAGCTACTGCCAGTCAATGTCAACAATACTCAGCTAGATGGGCCAAGGGTCTGACACAGTATAAAGCAGCTTCCTATGTTCCTATATTCCTACTTTAGAAGATGGTTATTGGCAGTGACCTGAAAAGGGTATTTATGGGGGGAGGGGATGTTATGTGTTACAATGCTATAACCCACTTTCATGTAAGTGTTATTTTACTATTGCAGTATTCAAAAAATATAGCTCAAAATGTGTTTGAATGGTAATTAGAAGACTGACTTAATAGATGAGGGCGATGAAATAGCTCCCACTGATATAGTGTGTATGTGCTGATTTATTATAGGTTTGCCTGCCTGATATGTCACTGGCCAGATCAAAATACTGCCCTCTTAAAAAGATGGAAGAGCAGAATTAAAACTACCTACAGGTATGGAGGCTGTGCTACTCATCTGCTCTTCTGTGGTGGGGGTGGGGGTGCAGTCAGACAGACAGAAGAACCATAGGAAAAAATATGGAATGGCAATGGTTGGGTGATGGTATTATATGGGTGCCCCATAAAAAGTGGGTCAACAGAGCATGGGAATTCCACACTAAATGCCTCGTTTGGAAATGTCCCGGGAAAAGCCAAGTTTCATCCTGATCCTGTAAAGCAGAATAAAGGCAGTGAGCCACATGCGTGTAGTCTGACATCTCTTTTAGGCTGACCATATGTAAAGGAGGACAGGGCTCATGTAACTTTAACAGTTGTAGAGAAAAGGGAATTTCAGCCAGTGTCATTTGTATGCAATGAATTCCTGGTGAAATTCCCTCTTCATCACAACAGTTAAAGGTGCATGCACTATACTAGAGTGACCATATACAAAAGAAGGCAGGGCCCCTGCAACTTTAACTGTTGTGATGAAGAGGGAATTTCACCAGGAACTAATGGCATACAAATGACACTGGCTGAAATTCCCTTTTCTCTACAACTGTTAAAGTTACATGAGCCCTGTCCTCCTTTTCATATGGTCAGCCTAGTTTCTTTTCCAGGTTCCCAGATTCAATGATGATATAGCTCAGAATCCATCACTCTGTTTGTCTTCCCATAGCAGGGGGAAGGTGGACAGAGGGTTCAGTCTCCTCCTCCCCCCCTCCCCTTGTGCTTGGGAGGCTTCAGACTAGAGATGCTGCCGTAACTCAAATTTAGACAGCTCATTGGTATAAATTCTTATGTTTCTAATGCCTGTAGGTGTATTGAGTCTGGACATCTGACTCACAAACTTTAGCATTCTTGTAATTCAAACCGAGATTGATTACGAGTTTATAGCTAAGTTCTGTGCCCACCCAATCTGTATGAGCATCTAAAGCATCTAAACTCTGCATTTCTGCACGTATTGTAAGAAAATAGAGCAGAAGTCACTTTCCATTTTCAAAGATGAAGTGAATTCAGGGGGGTTTGAAGTGTAATCCAAGAAGGGCTGACTTTTTTCACATATGGTGGCAATGTAACAAAATTAAGAAATGTTGGCAAGAACAGCTACTTTAATTGAGAAAACCACTGCTTAAGAATTGACTTTAGATCCAATTGCAATTTTTCTTCGGAATTTAAAGTTTGTAGTGACGAACCCAACTTGCAATTCATTAAAGAATATGTTGATGGGGAGGAGGGGGCAAACCGGGTGACCAAAGATTGGAAGCCTAGTTCATTCCCAGACAGTGAATGTAAGTTGTGCTTACATGTTGGTATTGGTCATTGTAGCTGCTCGGCATCCTGATTCTAAAATTATGGTTTATCAAAAGTATATCCAACTGTGGAACTTCAGTGGGACAATTCCAATAACCATGCTTAGGATGGCAGCCAATTGATAATTTTCTAAGGAGAAGTACATAGTTTTGGTGAATTATTAAAATACGATTTAAAAAACATCCAAGTTCCTGTCCTTGTGTTTTCTGTACATACTTTTACTGTGCAATCCTAAACCTATTTACTCAGAGGTAATTCCCGCTGAGTTCAACAGGAGATATTCTCTCATAAAAGTGTTTTGGATTGCCATCTTAGTTTTATTCTCTGAACTGCTGCTTTTGTTGTTATTGTTGTTGTTGATGATGATGATAATGATGATGATAGCCCAGTGACTGGTAAGGCGCCAAAGGGGTCAGAAAGAGCGGAGATGGACAAGGAAAGAACCCCCCATGTTCAAATGATGGGCAATGAAAGGAGAGATAAGGGCCCGACCAATATGACATCTACAAACCCACTCCCTCATCAACCCACCAATTTTAGTCAAATCAGGCCCCTCAATAGCTAAGGAGAGCATCATAGACTAGAGACCAGAGCCTGACTACAGTGCCTATGGCAGAAAGTTCCAGCAACAAAGCTGGATAGGGCAGGGTACCAGGTAGGCCTGGGAGCAGGCAAGCATGTAGAGATATAGGAAACAAATAGAGGGTTTAGAAGTACAGAGGTTTCTTCTCAGCAACAAGATGAAATAGAGCAAGCAGAGGCATGGGATTGGGTCTCCTGGAACACCTGTCAGAATCAGGAAGATTCCAGTCCACAGCTTCATTCTCCAGAATGAAGATGGTTCAGGAAATCACTACCTGACATCTAGGGCTCCTTGCTTGAACCACAACATGAAACAATATTGTGCAACTGTCAGTCACATGGAAATGGAAACATGAAATTATCTGCTCTCTAGCTCATGAAATATTTGCAATGCAGCCCTTGTAGTTATAGAAATACACTGCCTATTCTTGGTGTGTGGTGATCCCATAGTAAATCTTTTGGCACCTGATCTTCAGACAAGCACCTTGGTTCTTGCACAAGATGTCTACATGCAAATAACAAATCTGAGCTGAAAATCTAGGATCAACTTCATCTCTCAAAGATAGAATAGAAGAGACAATACTCTCCTGAAATAATAAAGGAAAGGATAGATAAGACAAGTGTTTTGGAGTTTGCCATAGGACAAGCTAACTACATCAAACAAACAGCCCTTTGATTTATAAAAACTGGCCAGATTCACCAGCCAATGTCACCTCTAAAATTAGGAGAATCCCACACCTATATTTATAGGGATTCTAAGACAGGCATTTTAGAAGCTCAAATTCATAGCACATATAAAAAAGTGGGGGAGAATAAAGTGGTGAATGAGAAAATGTTGTGAATTAGGCACTTCTTCAAGTCCACTTCATCACTCCGGGATGCACTGGATAAAGTAACTCAAGCAGGCGTCAACAAATTAGCAAAAACAAAACAAAAAAGTTGTGTAAATCACCCATGGCTCAGCCATAATTAATTGATATTCTAAGATGGGGTGGGCAACTTCTGACCCTCAAGATACGTTGACCTACAATTCCCATCACCCTAGCTACCATAGCCAATGGTGAGGGATGATGGAAGTTATAAGCAAAAACATCTGTTGGTTTACAAGTTGTTCTAAGGTGTGACTAGCGTACATATCATTTGTTCACTATTCCACTATACATTTTAAGGCTATACCAAAACTTCTAAAGTAAATATTTTCAGTATGAGAGGGTTTTTTTAAAGGAGAGAGAGAGAGAGAAAAGCTGAGACATTCTTCCCAAACCTCCCAAATGTCCACATTGTTGGAGATTGTGGTAACTTCACAACTCCAGGTGGTTTTTGAGGAAACAGATTACTTAGATCCTGTCCAGTTCCAGGTTCCAACCTGATTTTGGGATGGAAACTGCCTCAGTCGCCTTACTGGATGACTTCCATCAAGGATTTGACAGTGAGATTAAAACCCTGGTTCTTCTGGACTTCTCAGTGGCATTTGACACCTTCTACCCCAACTGTTTGGCTGGAATTAAGAGACACATGTTCCAGTCCTCCCTTCCTTGATGGCTGATATCAGATGATAGTGCTGGATGATCTATCTTCTTCCCCCTACCCTCAATGGGCTTTGGCTTATGAAATGCCACAAAGCTCTACTTTATCCTCTGTACTCTAGGGGAAGGGCTGTAGCTCAATGGTAGAGAACACACTTGGTATGCAGAAGGTCCCAGGTTTGATCCCCAGCATCTCCAGGTGAGGCTGCAAAGTCTTGTCTGAAACCCTGGAGTGCCACTGTGAGTCATTGCTGACAATATGAGACTACATAGACCAACAGTCTTATGCAGTACAAGGAAGCTCTCTATATTTCTCTTTAATATCTATACGTAGCTATTGGGGGAAGTGATCTAAAGGTTTTGGCTTAGAAGTCACCAGTATGCAGATGACACACAACTCTACCTCGCTTTCCTACCTACGAGGTTCATAACATGTGTGGTTTGATGCACATCCGTCATGACTTTGATCCACTTTTTGAGCTCTGGACTTGCATGACGTCGTCCCCGTTGTGCTGTTCTCTCACCCTGAGTGCACTGTTTTTTGTTTCTCTTTCGATCTATCCCTGAACGGGCAAAGTCCGGTCCCCCACCCTATATTCGGGACAACATATAAACCAGCTGAGGTATTTCAGCAATACCAACCACGTGTCATTCAAAATGCTAGACTCGCAAAGGAAACAGTGTGGGAAACCGCGGAGTGAACACGGACAAAATAAGTAGGTGTAATAATGCCCTATGAATCCAAGAGAAGCAGTGGAAGTCTTGAATGTCTGGATGTGGGTGAGGGAGAACAACTGAAACTTCATCCAGGGAAGGCAAGGGTTCTGTGGTTTGGGAAATGAGCAAATCTGGATAGTGATGTGAAACTGGTCTCGGATATAGTTGCACTCCCTTTAAAGGGCCAGGTGCTCAGCTCTTGGACTCACTGTTGTCTATTGAGTTGCACAAAGCATGTGTGTCCCGGAGTGCTTCATACACGCTCCAGCTCGTACACCAGCAATGACCCTCTCTGGAGTGGTCTGGCCTGGCCTCAGTTATTCATGCCCTGGTTACCTCCAAACTGAACCATTGCAATGCATTTTATGTGAGACAACCTTTGAAGGAAGTCTGGAAGCTGCAGCTCGTACAAAATGCAGCTGCCTGAAAGCTGTTGCAGGCCAAGAAGTTTGTAAACATGAATCAAATTCTGTGCCAGCAGCCAGTAAGCTTCCAGGCCCAGTTCAAAATACTCATCTTAACCTTGGGATCAAGTTATTTGAAAGACTGCCTTCATGCAATACAGTCCTGTCCGTGCTAGCCATTAAGAATGGCAAGGTTGGCATGCCCAAGAAGTGGTGCCCCCAAATCTGTGGCATTCCCTTTCTATTGACTTGCCCCTTGCTCCTTCTGCACAGGCATTCTGGAAAGGCTTGAAGACTTTCCTCTTTCTTCAGTGTTGTCTTCAACTGGGATTATGATTGCCAGCATGGGGCCACCAAAACAGCCACTCAATATATCCTGTGCTTGCTAATGCAGGAAAGAAGGAACATGTTGCCTGAGATGGTTCACTTTATGAGCCATTGGGAAGGGGGGAGTCTGCAGACTAGAGAAAGTTACAACTCCTGAGAATAGTTTCCCACTCGTGCCTATATGCACATCAGTGCATAATGCCAATAGTTTGGGGAGAGAATAATGATCCTCTCTAATGCAGCATTTACTCTCTTTATCATGATGGGCCAGGCAGAACAGGAAAAGCCGCAGTACCACTGAGGCACATGAGATGTGTTACCTGTTCACACACACACACACACACACACACACCCTACCCCAACACCATGGGTGAAGGCTTTCGACCCCTTCCCAATTGCTTTTATGGGGAGCCAAAACACTTATGAAAAGTGCTCTCCACCACACCTCCACACCCACCACATTGCCTCAACCCTAATCGATTTATTTTTGAAAGAGGAGCAGGTGGAAAAGGGTCTGGTAGATCCTCCTTCAGGAAGAGCCCAAACAGATTAATCATACAACGCTTGGCATGTTCCACTATTCAGCCCTGTGCTGACCCCGGAGCTGGGTTCCAGGGTGGAGTTCTGGTGAGCCCTGGCTCAAATTAAACTTTCCTTGCTTGATTTGCTGCTACAGTAAGCTAATTGGGCTTGAGAAGAGCATGATGTGGGAATCTGGGGACAACAACGAGCTCTTGTTTGAGTCTCCATCTAGCACGTCGTAGGAAGTTCTTGAATACTGAAAGCAAAACAGGCAGTTAATTCTCCCCCCCCCCTTTTCTCTTTCCCAATTATTTGTTTTTAAAATTGCTGGTGAACTCAGCCACTGTCCAAGATCTGACTGGTGCCAGGCACTGAGTGGGCAGGTTTCTCCCCTCCCAGCCCTGCCAAGGTGCCTCCCCATGCTGGCCAAGGTCATCCTTGCTATTCCAAGCCTTGGTCTCTATGAAGCAGACACACCATCAAGTTGTGACGAATCGAGACATATTATTAGGTGGTTTTGTGTTGTGGACACATGCCTGCAGAAGACATTGTGCTCATTTTCTCTCTGGGTGTGAGGCGGAATTTAGCGTACGTACAGGCTCCAGAAGCAAAGGGCCAATGAAGATGGAATATCACCCTGTGGGTTAATGAGGAGAGACACCAAGAAGAAGGCTTGGCTCACACCCCTCCAACTGAGCACAATATTGCTCAGATTTTTGTCTACTTTGAGGATGGAACCTCCAGCTCATGAGCCTAACACAGCCCACGGAGAGTCCACGGAGGGGGACATTCAGCCCACCAGTTTCCCTGCCTCATTTCTGTTCTTTAATTGGAGATGAGAGTTTCCCTAATTGTAACGCAGGGGGGAACATTTGGGGGAGGAGTGGTTGACGGGGAGGCCTAAATCCTTCTCTCTCCACCACAGTGACCCCCACTAAAAAAATCACTTCTCAGCTGAATTCAGGCTTTTTAAAAGACTCCATTGGTGCCAATGGAGATTTTGTAAAAAGTATAAGTGCTCTCAGGGAGAAGTGTGGTCAACCACATCAAACTAGTTTATTTTAATTTGAAATACAGAGTTGAATATCTCCTCGTTTTAGCACAAGAACAATGCATGCAACCAGACCATGAAAGACAGAGGAGACATGATGTTTTAGGGGTTTTCTGGAAATCTGGGTATTTATGGGCTTGATAGCTAGCTCATAACACTGGAGAGTAAAACATAAGGGAAATGACCAAAAAAACTATAAAGTCAGTGAAGCACACAAGAGACACCATGTAATATGCCTATTACACTATAATTTCTATCAGTTTTATGCTAGGTTTAACTGACGTGGCTTTTCCCAAAAATATCATGAGGTTTGTAGTTTGGTAAGGGTGCTGAGGGCTCTATTCAAGATTACAAGCGCACACTGAGACACACAAACACATACCTCCTGCACAGAACTGCAATTCCCAGAGATCCTTGGGTAAGGGCAGTGGCTGTTAAAAACCAATGTAAACCAGTCACGTAGATATTCTTTCATAGTTTAAGCAAGGAACCAAAAGGTTCTGGCCCTGCCCTGCAGCAACGTAAAACACATCATAAGAGTAGGAGAAGTTCAATGAAGGTAGGAAGGGATGGGTGTGTTTTTAAAGGTCGGCCCTGATGGGTGCAGACATTTGGGCTGAGGGTGGCCACTTCCAGACTGCCCCCCCCAAAAGGAAATATAACACCAAAAAAGAGGGCAAAGAGGGTTTATATTTGCATAAAATTTGCATGTGCTAATTTACATGTATAGATGAAAATAAGAAATAATTACTATAATTTAAATATACAGTTTGCTTTTGGGGGTTAACTGCCTGTCTGATCACACTTCCCCTAACAAAAGTCCTTCTCTGTCTGTAGCCATATTTATACGGGGGGGTGGGGGGGGTTAATAAAGTGGCAGCAAGGAAGGAGAGCTATACCATAGCAACCTAGTAATAGCTGCAATCTAGCTCATAATTAGGTAGGTTTAAGGTCAGGTTTACATGTGATGCTGGGAATGTAAAAGCAATGTTACCTGTGCAAGGATTCATGTGCTTC
Source organism: Anniella stebbinsi (assembly GCA_029215795.1). Lineage (NCBI taxonomy): Eukaryota > Metazoa > Chordata > Lepidosauria > Squamata > Anniellidae > Anniella > Anniella stebbinsi. The sequence goes on from JARDYH010000005.1 coordinate 34,338,452, forward strand.
AAATCACATTAAAACTAGGTCATTACTTCCTATGGGCACTTCATTAACACACCAGTATTGCATCCACAAATGCCATGATACCGTATGTGTAGGCACCAGTGACCCACTTTAAATGTTGACACTGAGCACATGGCACCCCACAAAGGTAAGTGTTTAGGGGTGTTTTTCTTAATTAACACATCTTAATTAATGTGTTCAGCTGCATTAATATTCAAAAGCAGAGAGTGTGTCAGATTGCAGCCAACAAAGTCTTCAGCAACAGACTCATTCTCCGTATTCAAGCAGAGTTGCCAATGATAGTAAAGAGACTAGGCAGCTGCTGGAGCATAAGCTGCCAGGGTCTGGCCCCACCAAGTGCACACCATCTGAAAAAAATAAATTACTCTGAAGGGGAAACTTCAGTGCCATAAAAACTTAGGGCCATGCCATATGTTACAAAATCCCTTCATGGAACGGAGATTGGATAAATTCCTGGAGGAGAAGGCTTTCAATGACTGTTAGTCCTGATGACTATGTGTTACCTCCAGTAATCAGAGGCAGTATGCCTGTATACACCAGTTGCTGGGGAATATGGGCGAGAGGGTGCTGTTGCATCCATATCCTGCTTGTAGGTTCCTGATTGACAGCTGGTTGGCCACTGTGTGAACGGAGTACTGGACTAGATGGACCCTTGGTCTGATCCAGCAGGGCTCTTCTTCTGTAAACAATATAAATCCCATGTGCAGATAATCATACATTATACAGGTTTATTGCTTCGTGTGTATTTATTTATTATATCATGTTCTTCCTATAGAAAGCTCAGAGGAACTTCTATGGGGCTTCCAGTGTTTCCCTGGCCAGGTAGTTACACATGCACACTTAGTTTTGATGGGATTTGGCATGAAATGTTCAAGGAGCACATGCTATACATACTAAACACTGCAGCTGATGTGCCTGTACCTGCCCAGACCTTGAGACCTTTGTCACAGGCCCTTCTCTGTATATCTCCAGGGAGAGAGACTTCTCAGTGGTGGTTCCCCAATTTTAGAATGCCCTACTTAGACAGCTCACCTGGCACTTTCTTTGATGTGTTTTGTGGGTCAGGTGAAAACGTTTTTATTGTATCAGGCCTTTTAATTAATTATTTCTTTTCATCTTAAATTACCTTTCTCTTCATGATGGGATTTGAGACTGCTTACATTTTATGGTTTTGTATTTTTATCTTGTATTTTATGTTTTAGATATTTTGTATGCTTTGCTTTTTGAACTATGTTATTTCTTAGCCATCCTGAGCACCTTGTTGAAACACATGTGGGGAGGGGAGTATTTATATTCCCCGAAAACATAATACAAAGTAATCATGAATCCCCGACATATGCACACAGAAAGAAACAGCCACACCTGCGGTTGTCACATGGGATGATACGCATGCAGGATGAGTATGATTTCCTAAAGAGACTCATACTGGATCCAGGAATATTTGAATGTGTGAAGTTGCCCTTGGCAGATCAAAAATAAAACTGAAATATAGAATCCACACAATGTCCCCCCTGCAGGCAAATAGCTCATGCCATTAAATCGGGTGTCCTTTTTTTCTTCACATCCCATGGAGACATTGATTGCCCTGTTTTACATACCGCTTTCCACTGAGTTATCAAAGCAGGGAACATGCAATGTCATTGCCACCAACATGTAACAATAAAACACAATAATAAAATTATACAATAAATAAATAAAAGGATACTAATCAACAACACAACTACACTCTCTGCGGCACATTATAGATCACAGCTGGCTGAGTCACACCTCATTGAAAAGCTGTGTGAAGAGATAAGCTGTATAAATATTGGCTGCTACCTTTTGCAGAAGATTCATACTACAGAAGGAAAAGCAGTGAATCGTGGGTATTTTATTGCTCGGCTGATGTTGAGCATCAATTCATCCCTTACCACGAGTCCCTGAGGGAATGAAAGAATTCAGGGGAATATTTTACTAGCTTCTGTTCTTGTCTAATGGCAAACATCCATGGCATTTTACAGGAGATACTTTAGAAGCAGACATGAGGAGCAGGAAGGCTTTTCGCTTTGCCTTGGACATTCTATTGAGGATTTCTAATGCTCTATAGAACTCTTCTGCCTGCAGAACTAGCAAGCTGCAATGGTAGCTTATGTTGTTGCTGTCACTGCAGGAAATTGGCAGAAAAGTTACCTGATACAATTGTTCGCTCTACTGCAATTGTAGCTACGGCAAGAACGATAGATTTATATATTCATATGCCGAGAGAAAGAATTCCTACAAGGCAATCTGCATTGTGCAAGTACAAAGAAGCCTTTACGAAGAAGAGTATGGCCACTAACATAAAAATGCAGCCGTCATCCCCATTATACATTAATGTGCATGCATGCACTCACAGCTCACACAGATCACTGGTTTGGCTGGACTTTTAGTCTGGCTTGGCTTTGCTCAATTCTAGCAAATGGCCAAAAGGCTAAAGGGCTGCTAAATACCTTCCATGATTTCTGAAATTCCTTCCCCACTCTGTTATTGAGAACTGTGTGAATGGGCATGTAAAACCCTCATTGTAAGAGTAAAGAGCTGTTTGCCATTCCAAGATTCCAAAACTTAATTAAAAGCCACAGAATTCTATATGATCACTTAACTCCTCTCTCACTATTTCATTTCCTCCTCCTTGCTTAGAGATGTGATATATTTCCCCCACCCATGCCCCAGCACACAGCCAGTATGATTACTTTATTTTCCTTCCATGCTCATATGGAAAATCATTTTAAAAAAATTCTGCGCAAAAAAAGAGAGATAACACTCTTCCGTCAAGTGTTTTTAAAGAAGATTGGCAGTCCAATTTAAAGCATAATTACTGATTGATTTGGGAGGCGGGCAATAGACATTTGAATAAATGAGCGCACACACACACCTTTTTTCTGATAAGATTTTAAAGTTGGCTTAAGAAAGAGGAATGTTAAAAAAAACATGCTTTTGGGAAAGGGCAAACAGGCATGCTGAATAATTCTAGATGTTTCCAAGATTTAAGTAAGATATTGGTTCCATTGGCACAGACGTGGATGGAGATCTGGTACCTTCTCACCAACAAGGTCACCAGCTGCTATTCCTCCTCCTCCTCTTTCTCATTCTTACTACCACTTGCTTGCTTGACTAGCAGAGAGCTATGGAGCAAATAGGCTGTAGCATCTGCTGCTCATTCTCACCATCGACGTTGTCTGGGCCAGAGCAAAAGGCAGGGGAAGAAGAAGGTTGCAGTGGTGAAGAGGAGGAGGAGTAACTCCAGCGTGCTCTTCTCAGGGGAACCATGTCGGGGAGTGCACCCTCAGCCAGTGCCCAACCATCTCTATATTTGACACCAGCCTGAAGGGGGTTCTGTGCAATTCAGAGAAAGCAGTAGGGCTGTGACTGGAGCCGGAGCCAGATCCCGAATCCAGAGCGGGTCAGGCCAATCCAGCCCGATCTGGGCCTGATCCGAACCGGATCAGATCAGGCCCGGATTGGTCCGGATCAGATCCGTGATCCAGATCCACTCCGGGTCCGTGCTGAGCCCTCCCTCTCGCTCTCTCTGCTCTCTCCCTCCAATCGCCCTCCTTCCCTACAGCCTCCTCTGCGTTGTCCTCCATGGCATCCTGCCTCTTTGATGTTGGCCGGCCACTTTCCCGCTCACGCCAGGTGATGACATCACCTGCCACAACCAGCAAATGCGGCACTCCCCCGGATGGGGTCTGTGCACAGCCCTAGTAAGCAGGGCTGTGCTGTTGGCCATACCCTTGAGGTTGTTTAGCTTCATCCCTAACATTCAAACATTGAGCATGGATGTCTGCTGCAGGGGGGGAACCTATGTGCACTGACCACTACATGCATAGGCTTCTACACATTTTAGGAGCCTGTGCATGGATTTCAGTGGAGGGACCAGGCCGGGGAGGATTCTGTCTTTCGATTTCCTTATTTTTCATTTATTGTTCACTGCTCAGGAATTTTGTTAGCTATAGAGTGGAATATACATTTTGTAGACAGACAGACAGACAGACAGATGTTGGGGCAAGGCTTGCAGTGCAACCCTGCTCCTCCTGACTCACCTGGAGCCCCCTTCAAGCAATGTATGAGTATCGGGGACTGCTGAGTGACCTGCAGAACTTGACAAATAACCCACTTGGTTGCACTGTAGCCTGCACTACTGCATTATGCCTTAAACAGACTAATACAAGAATAGTTCAGTCATTACAATCTCGTTGCCCAGCTTCCAGAAGTGAATACAGAGTTTCCCAGGAGGGAAAGGACTTCTTTTTCTTGGGATCACTTCTCATGCACCTGAATGGAAGCTATAGAATAATGGGAATGAGCCATCTAGATGCATCCCAAAATGATTGTCCCTACTGATTCCTCCAGCTAAGAGTCAGCTTTCACAATATCCTGGTTTAAAATGTTTTCTGAAAATGTTTATCCTTCTAAACATTCACAAGAACTGTCCAATGCCACAATGCCCTAAGAAAAGTCAGCTTGACTTCACCACATTGGACTATTTATTTATTTATTTACTTACTTACTTACTTACTCCTCCTCACTACAACCCTGTGAGGTAGCTTAGGCTGAGAGTCAATAATTAGTCCAAAGTCACCCAGTGAGCTTCATAGCAAATGGGGCACTATAACCCAGATCTGCCAAGTCCCAGCCCAACACAATAATCACTACACCACACTGTCACACTAGCTAAGAAAGACAATGGTCCTGTGACTCTGGCCCTGATCAAGATCAAAGAAGTAGAACACTTTCATTTTAAGGATGAAGAACTCGATATATATCAATACTCCCTATGGCTCATACAAATCTCTAGCTGTGCTTGGCCTGCATGTCTCAAGACACAGGTTCCTGCCTTGGGCACTGCTGGGTGGAAAGGCAGCATATAAATTGAAGCGATGAATAAATAATCTTCCATATGTCCCATGCAAAGTGACTGGAGTCTGCATCTGACGCTATGTGTGTGCAAATGCACACTGCAATGTGAGAGCTGTCTTCCTTGCTTGTCGGTATTGCCCTCTGGCAAGTCGCTTGCCTCTAGCATATATATATATATATATATATATATATATATATATATGCTTTTTATTAGCTCCTCGGTGTGACCCTTTCATGCTAAGAAAAATACTAATGTTTATTTCAGGCCTCTGTAAAAGCTTTCTCGCTCAAACGAATGCTTTCTGATTCTGGGAGAAGCCTGTCATGTGAAAGAACCCATTCAAACAGCTCCATCTCATCCCCGTCTTTTTAATTTATGCACTCCAGGCTTGTGCCATTCCTTCACCTATATCAGCTCTTGTCTGTGCAGTGATTCATTGGATGGATCCCTCAGCAGGCAGAGGAGCTTAAAGTGATCACTGTGGAGTAACATTGTCCATACATGTTGCTCACTCTAGCTAACGATGGTGTTTGCAGAATACTAGGCACAGTGGGTTTGAGGGTGGACAAACCTGCCTGTTTCACTTTCTAGAATGTTTGCACTTTTCCGAATATAACTTTGTCCTGCCCCATTTCCACCTCAGTTTGTGACTCTTAAAAAAAAAATACATAAACAACTTCCTATGTATTTTCATGCACACAAAAATATGTATGTATTTTGTATGCATGTTTCCGTAATAGATGCATTTTTTTTTGCAAGCAGCTCTTCCTGATATACACATTTTTGCAAGTGGGGTTCCCTAATGTATGCTTTTTATATGCATTCCCCCTAATGTATGCATTTTTGTACACAATTTCCCCTATTGTTCACTTCTGTAAACATTTTTTGACCAGAAAACTGCATTGCAAAATTTGGAGAAGTGTGAAAACTGAGGGGTACTGATTCATGCATTGCTTTGGGAAGTGCAAATTAGGTCAGTTCATACAGAAAAGCTGGATATTGGGAAGGATGGAAACTACCCCGTTGTCATGGTCAGACCACTTCCTGGTGACATTTGGTCTCACGATGTCAGTCCCTCCCTGCAGAGGTGGGGGACCCATTAAAATGATCCACCCTCGGAGACTTATGGAATCTGAGTGATTCATGAATGCTCTGGGGGAGTTTTCAGTAGCCAGATCCAGCAATTCTGTTGAGGCCCTTGTCACACTATGGAATGAGCCCTCTTCGACATTGTGGAGCTTGGAAGGCGCCCTGGTTTACTGGGGAGCTCCGGGCAATCAAACAGGTCAGAAGTGCCCTGATGGATGACCTTCTTTGGGAGAGGGACAGGGGGAATGCGACCCTGTTACTACTCCTTGATCTCTCAGCAGCTATTGACCACAGTATTCTCCTGGAACGCCTCCATGAGTTGGGGGCTGGAGGCACTGTTTTACAGTGGTTCAGTTCATACTTGCAGAGTCGGTTCCAGAAAATAGCATTGGGAGAATGTACTTCTGACATATGGCGGTTGAAATATGGGGTGCCTCAGGGCACCATTCTTTCCCCAATGTTATTTAATATGAAGCCGTTGGGAGCAGTCATCAGGGCAAGGTATCACCAGTACGCTGATGACACCCAGCTCTATCTCTCTGTAACATTTGAATTGGGAGAGGCCGTGCATGTTCTGAACCAGTGCCTGGATACAGTTATGGCTTGATTGAGGGCCAACAAACTGAAGCTGAATCCTGATAAGACAGCAGCCTTGTGGGTTGGTGGTTCCCAGGTCTGGGAATTGGGGTGTTTGCCAGTTCTGGATGGGGTTGCACTCCAAAGGAGCAGGTCCGTAGTTTGGGGGTGCTCCTGGATCCATATCCAGTGTAATTTTTAGAATGTTTTTAGGATGTTTTAGGATGTTTTAATGATGTTTTAGGATGTTTTAATGCAGTTTTAATAATATTTGTCATGTTTTAATTAGTTTTATGTATTTTATCATGCTGTTGTTCCCCGCCTCGATCTAGATGGAGAGGCGGGTAAGAAATAAATCGTTATTATTATTATTATTATTATTATCTTTGTCACTGGAGGCCCAGGTGACCTCGCTGGCCCGGAGCACCCATTATCAACTTCGGTTGTTATGCCAACTACGCCCATTCCTGGATAGGGACAGCCTTGCCATGGTCATTCATGGTCATTCATGCACTGGTAACCTCATGACTAGACTAATGTAATGTACTCTATGTGGGGCTACCCATGTGTGTGGTTCAGAGGCTGCAGCTAGTGAAGAATGCAGCAGCTAGGGTGCTCACAGGGACACCTGGCTCTGCTCATATAAAACCTGTATTAAAAGAACTGCACTGCCTGCCTGTTAGCTACTGAGCCACATACAAGGTTATGCTGTTATCCTACAAAGCCCTAAACAACTTGGGACCAGCATACCTAGCAGACTGCCTTCCTTATATATACCTGATCTACACCAAGCAGGATACAACACTTTGAAAACATTTTGAAAACTGTATATGGAGTGTGTCCTGGGCCCCAACAGTTGTCACTACTGTTATAAACCGTTTTAAACCGTTTTAAAGCAGTAGTGTAGATCCTGCCCTGGATGACAACTACAATCTTCAGAGGAGGCCCTACTGGCCATTCCAAGACAAATGGAATGCAGCCTTGAAGAACCTCGGCGGCAGGGCCTTCTCTATAGTGGCACCCACCCTCTGGAAAACCCTCCCTTTTAAACGTCTCCTAAAGACATAACTTTTTACACAGGCTTTCCCTGGTTTTTAATTTTTATTTATAATGTAGCTCGTTTTACATTGCCCTTTTAACTTTTTAGTGTTTAGATTTATATTATTATTTTTTATGGTTTTTAATTGTGCACTGCCCAGAGAGCTTCGGCTGATGGGCAGTATAAAGATGTAACAAATAAATAAGTAAATAAATAAATAAATAAATAAAGGGATAGTTTTTGAAGTTGCCCATCACTAGTGAGCACCTGGACAGCAGACTGAGCAAGGGACACAGGCCATCTGGTCACAGTCTTCCCCATTACGGTAAGGTGTATCCTATTTCTATTCAAATTATTATTTTTACATTTGCCTCTATATGCAAAAATTAGCAGATGCAAATTTTATGCAAATCCCTGTCCTCTTTGGTTCTCTCCTTTTAATGATGCATTTCCTCTCTTTTTTCGGCTTTGCATGTGTCTACCCTAAACTGTCCTCAAGTAGTCAAGACAAATGGTAACCAGGGTATGAATGACAATGGCCAAGTCCCTATCCTCTGGAAAGTGGCACGGTCAGCATATCAGATGTGATTGTTAAAAATGCACTCCTGGTCATGCTCACCACTTGAATGTCCATGCGCAGAGCAGGATCCAGGAGGATACCTGGACTTCTAATCTGTTTCTTCAGGAAGAGTGTAGTCCATTCCAAGACAGATATTCTCCACCTCCCGCTAGGTCACAGGAACAATTCTGTCTTCCCTGGATTCAATTTCAGTTTGTTTGTCCACGTTTCAAAATGGTCTTGAAACTAGTCTCTCAGGAGACTATTGCTGTCACTGGATTAGATAATATAGAAAGGTAAGTGCTGGGTGTCACCAGTATACTGATGATGCCTCACTTCAAACTGCTGAATGAACTCTCCTAGCAGCTTCTTGTCAACACTGAATGACGTCTGTGCCAAAATGGTATCATGTAGAACCCCATAGGGTAAGTCCCATGGGGCCTAGCGGGAACCACTTGTAACTATCTTCTGAGCGTTCCCCAAGAAATAGAAGTGGAACCACTGCAAAGCAAGGTAGCACCTTGAACCCCCAACCTACTCATGCATCTCAGACTTTCTGATATATCATATATTCTGCAAAAACCCTGGGCCACAGCCATTTAGGCTTTTATAGGTAATAACCAGCATCTTCAATTATGTGATCACTTTAACAAGAAATACAACACATTAGATGGCATTTTCTTTTCTTTTTTGTCCTGAAAGCTCTGTGCATAGTTCAGACCATTTGCACTTTCAGAGTTGAGCCAGCCAGATCTCCTTTCCCAATGTAACCATTAACTGACTGGCTTACAGCCTGTTCATACAGCGAGCAACCACTAGAAAAGAAAACACTTTAAAAGCCAGCATGAGGTGGCTCCTACCTATGGCAAGCTGATCATGCATACCCACCACCATCTGTTGGCAAGGAGCAGGGAAATGATGCTTGCTAACACAATCCCAAAGCCCTGTACATGGCTGTGGGTGCGCACAACAAGCTTGCTGCAGACTGGGGGTCATCATTCATAGATTTGTCCCACAGACTCAACTTACCTCGATGGTTGTATGAAAGGACCCTTAGAGAGCCGTCTTCAGTCTTGTTAGCTGTGAATACTATAAATGCAGAGGCACATGCTCTTGAGGTTGGGGAAACATGTAAAACCTAGTCATGAAATCTATTCACTGTACAAGGATGCTCTTCAGCTAAAAGCCAAGTAGGAAAACAACTGCAATTGATGGGGTGACGGGGAAAGGTTTCTTCCTTGAGAGTAGCATGTTCTAACTACCAGCCCTCCAGCTGTCCCCAAACATCTAAATACCCTTTCTGCTGTTGGGAAAGAATCACTAGATTAAGGTAACTATCATGTTTATTGGGCCGGCTCAACCACTTGGGCAGAATTCAAGGGACATTTGCCTCAGATTTATAAGTACCTTGGGAGAAAGAGGCACAGCCTGCACTTTCCAAGGCAACTTAGCAAGTTGCAAGGGAGAACAGTTGGATGGAAGCACCCTCTCAACCCACAATTCTCCCCAGCAAAAGACCCCTGCTCTCATATGCTTCCTCTTTCCAAGCATTGTCTATGCAACCAAACGTTTCCCCACATTTACAGAGCCACTGGCTGTTTCTACACCGTACGGGTGTAGAGGGAGGGGGGACGAGCCCTGAAGTACCTGCTTCCAGGCTAGTCGCTATAATCCAAACAACAGTGTGACGACCCGGCTTCCTCCTGGGCCGTCACAAGTCGGCCCGCCATTTTTATTTTATTTTTTATCCGGGAAGAGCACACTTGCGCTCCAATGAAAGGTAAGTGCATTTTTTTAAAAAATACCCCAAAATGGGTCCCCCACCCACCCCCTGTCATCCTGGGGATGGTGAAATTGCTGTCCTCCCTCCCTTGTTGGGCACAGAGCCGTGTGGTGTGGCTCCGTGCCCATTTCTGCTGCCGCACTTACTCGCGAGTAAGTACAGCAGCAGCCTGGATGGGCGGCCACATATCCTGTGGTCCCGGGAACTTCCTTGGACTGTGGAAAAATCGAGTTTCCCCAGGGTACTGTGATCTCAGGGAATACCCGTTCCCGTTCCCCACCCCTCGGGAGACCCTGTGCATCATTTAGAGTCACAGGAACCAGTTGGAGGCCATCCCAGGCAAACAGCCTGGCGTAGAAACGGCCACTTTCTCAGCTTGCTCATACTTTTCCCTCTGTAGCTTCAGTATTAATCCCATCCCCTGCCAGGCTCTCCTACTCATGGCTTAGTCAATTAACTCATACAGCTTGTTTGTCATCTGCCCCCCCCAAACTCACAATATGTGTGGCAAACCCCCCCCCCACACACACACACACAAACACAGTTTCCAGAAACAAATTACACTGAGGAGAAGGATGGGAACCAAGGTCTTTCCCTCCAAATTTCTTGGACTTTGACCATTTTCCATGTAGGGTGAAGAACTAATCTGCATGACTAAGACAGCATCACAAATCATGGAGTCTAGCAGGATAACACAGAAACCTGGAAAAATCTTATTTGGCTGATAGCTATGTGCTGGTAAATGTGTTTGAAGAATTGGATATGAAGACCAGGGACTCAGTAGGGCTGTGTTCTAACAAATGCACATACATTTGCCCTCCAGAACACTTTCATGATGCTGCCTCTTTCTCAGCCTTCAAAGCCCTCCTCAAAATCCACCTTTTTTGTAAGGCCTTTGGCATAGCCTTCTCTACTAATACCAACCTGAACTACAGGTAACTATGTTGTATGCATATTTCTCCCTTGTTTACTATCTCTTCAATATTCCTCTCCTCCCACTGTTGAATTTTAGATAGTCCGTTGCTCAGGGTAGGAAGTTATCTTCAAGCGTCATCAGACAGGGTGGGATCACGTTTTCCTACCGTTGCTTTTCTGTTCCATACCTAGGGGTGACCATATTACCCCAGTTTTAAAATTGTTCCACTGGCTGCCAATTAGTTTCCGGGCAAAGTACAAAGTGTTGGTCATTACCTTTAAAGCCCTACATGGTTTGGGTCCAGGTTATCTGCGGGATCCTCTTCTCCCATACAATCCACCCCGCACGCTCAGGTCCTCTGGGAAGAACTTACTACAGTCGGCCAATACTAGGCTGACAACCATTACCCAGAGGACCTTCTGTTCTGCCGCTCCCAGACTGTGTAATGGCCTGCCGAAGGAGACTCGTCAACTCAACAGTCTTTTAGAATTTAAGAAAGCTATAAAGACGAATTTCTTCCGGCAGGCATATCCAGTGGAATTTTAGAATGTTTTCAGAATGTTTTTATTAGGGATGTGCACTGGATCGGACCCGATCCACGATCCGAGTCCGGTCCAGTGGGAAATCGGATAAATTATCCGATTTCCGATCCCGCAGCTGGATCGGCCGATCCAATCCGAACCGGTCCGAAAAGGCTCCGAACCGGTTCGGCGGATCGGCGGATTGGCGGGCGCCCACTGGCGCCCACCGCCGCTTCCATTGGCGGGCGCCAGCGGGCGCCCGCCGATGAAAGTGGACAGCGGGGGGGGAGGAGGGGGGCGCTTACCTTCTCGGCACGTCCGCTCCCGTCCGGCACTAGCAGCTACTACCAGCAGGCTCCGCGGCCTGCTCTAGGGTGGCGCGCCGGGTGATGTCATCACCCGGCGCGCTACTCTAGAGCAGGCCGCGGAGCCTGCTGGTGGTAGCCGCCGGCCCCGGACGGGAGCCGCCGGGCCGGGAAGGTAAGGAGGGGGTGCGTGGAGGGGAGGAGGGGGCGCGCGGAGGGGGGAGGGGGGCACTTACCTTCCCGGCCCGGCGGCTCCCGTCCGTCGCCGGCGCCTACTACTCCCAGCAGGCTCCGCGGCCTGCTCTAGGGTGGCGCGCCGGGTGATGTCATCACCTGGCGCGCTACTCTAGAGCAGGCCGCGGAGCCTGCTGGTAGTAGTAGGCGCCGGCGCCGGACGGGAGCCGCCGGGCCGGGAAGGTAAGGAGGGGGTGCGTGGAGGGGAGGAGGGGGCGCGCGGAGGGGGGAGGGGGGCCCTTACCTTCCCGGCCCGGCGGCTCCCGTCCGGCGCCGGCGCCTACTACTCCCAGCAGGCTCCGCGGCCTGCTCTAGGGTGGCGCGCCGGGTGATGTCATCACCCGGCGCGCTACTCTAGAGCAGGCCGCGGAGCCTGCTGGTAGTAGTAGGCGCCGGCGCCGGACGGGAGCCGCCGGGCCGGGAAGGTAAGGAGGGGGTGCGTGGAGGGGTGGAGGGGGCGCGCGGAGGGGGGAGGGGGGCCCTTACCTTCCCGGCCCGGCGGCTCCCGTCCGGCGCCGGCGCCTACTACTACCAGCAGGCTCCGCGGCCTGCTCCAGGGTGGCGCGCCGGGTGATGTCATCACCCGGCGCGCTACTCGAGAGTAGGCTGCGGAGCCCGCTGGTAGTAGCCGCCGGCGCCGGACGGGAGCGGACGGGCCGAGAAGGTAAGCAGTGGCGGGGAAGGGGGCTTACCCCCCCCGGAGCCGTCCGCTTCTATCCGCTGGCGCCCGCGGGCGCCAGCGGATGGAAGCGGGCGGCCCCAGGGGGGGTAGGGAGCGCAGGGGAGGGGGCTTACCTGCCGGGGCCGTCCACAGCGGACGGCCCCGGGGGGGGAGGGAGTTAGGCCCCCCCTCACCCACCCGCCGCCATTTTTTCCTCATAGACTTGCATTGCAATGCAAGTCTATGGGGAAAAAAATGGCGGCCGATCCAAAAATTTACGATTTTTGGGTCGGGATCGGACTCGATCCGGTCCGGGGGGCCTCCGATTTTGTCCGAACCGGTCCGGGACAAAATTGGAGGTCCCGACTCGGGTCCCGATCCGATCCGGGGGGTCCGTGCACACCCCTAGTTTTTATGATGTTTTATTGCTATTTTAATAATGTGTACCATGTTTTAATCAGTTTTATGTATTTTATCATATTTTATATTTAATGCTATTCTCTGCCTCGATCCAAACAGAGAGGTGGGTAATGAATAAATTTATTATTATTATTATTATTATTATTATTATTATTATTATTATGAGCAGCTTCCTCTTTCTTCACACAGGGAAGAAAGAGGAAGCAGCAACGACCATGAGGCCCATTCAATGAGTGTTTTTATCGCGCTGCTTTTCCTGCACACAGCAGGAAATGGTGGCAAGTTTCACTCCAATAAAAAAACTCCGGATTTTCCAGGTTTTATTTTGTTGCAGAAAATACAGCAGAAGGAGAGGGAGACTCACAGGAGGCAGACATCATTGTCAAAAGGACCCGTGAACATATGTAAGTGACCAATAACGAGAGAGCTATAAAACGCTTGTCTGATGATGCTCTTCATGTTATTATTCTGTGAACCACCATGCACACCAAGGATACAGCATAAAAAACACAGACAGATAGACATAAAATCCACTTAAGTTCACCACCTACATCTCAAGGGGGGAAAACTTACTTATGGTGCATAGTTCATAGTTAAACTATGGAATTTGCTTCCACAAGATGTAGTGATGGCCACCAACTTGAACAAGTTGAAAGGGGGATTAGACATGGATGATAAGGCTATCTATCAATGACTGCCAGTCATTATGGCTATATGCTACCTCCAGTATCAGTGGCAGTTGCTGGAGAACACAAGTGAGAGGGTGCTGTTGCACTCATGTTCTGCTTGTGGGCTTTCCATGGGCATCTGGTTGGCTGCTGTGGGAACAGAATGCTGGACTAAACAGGCCTTTGGTCTGATCCAGCATGGCTCTTCTTATGTTCTAATATTCTTTAGCTTTATCGTCAGGCATTGGAATGCAATTGAGAAATGAATTGGGGGCAGTGGCCACAAAATCCATTGCCCATTGCACTCCTCCAAGCAACCTATCCCTGCTTGATGGACATTACCTATCCATAGCAGTTCTCCACAGAACGACATTGATTTCCACTTATCTGGACTCACCGTAAAATTACCAGGATCAAACTCTGAGCCATGAGCATGATTGAGTTAACTGTATAAAGAGGAGTTTACACATGCATGTTTATTGCTTCAGGGCAGTAATACTGAATGTGAGAAACAGTCATTGGCAGATGGAGCGCTTCACAGTTCCACAAACACAAAAGCCATAAACACAAATGATCTGACTCTAGCTGCGTGTAATAATGTACACACAGAACAACAAATTATTCCAGATGGACATGCACATCAATAGACATGTCTAACCCATTCAATAGGATGAGATGAGCATGGCACTGCAGGTGGAGCAATACATGCTGATTTCCTTTATTGGATTGGGATGGTGTTTCTACATAGGCAGTTGCAAGATGAGTTCAGACATCACACCAAACCATAGTTTAATGTGCTGAGAAAAAGCTACAGCAAGGCTTGGTGTTCCCCCTCCCCACTCTTCCAGCTTGGCCATGAAGAGCTTTTGGTTGAGATAGAAGTGGGCAGCCTTGGGGGCTGCATTCTCTTGTGGGGAATCCATTGGGGGTGCCTGTTGGTGGTGGACAAAACCAGTGGTAGACAGAGCCAAAGCCAAAAGTGGTGAGTCACCCCTCTTCTCTTCACTGTCTGCTACCCTCTTTCTCTCTCTTCCCTTTTTGCCACCCCTTTCTCTCTCATCCTCTTTCTGCCACCCCTCTTTCTCTCTCTTCCTCTTTCTGCCACCCCTCTTTCTCTCTCTTCCTCTTTCTGCCACCCCCTTTCTCTCTCTTCCTCTTTCTGCCACCCTCTTTCTCTCTCTTCCCCTTTCTGCCACCTCCTTTCTCTCTCTTCCTCTTTCTGCCACCCTCTTCCTCTCTCTTCCTTTTTCTGCCACCCCTCTTTCTCTCTCTTCCTCTTCCTTCCTGCCCAGCAGGCTGCCATGGAAAGGGTCAAATCACTCCTGCCAGACGTCTGAATTGATTGCATGCAGAGAACTTTTGAAATTAAGCTGAAGGATGCATGAGCCAAGAGCCAAGAGCCACATGCGGGCCGAGAGCCACAGGTTGTCCACCCTGGTTTAAATTAACTCTAACTTGTTCTGTCATCTGAACCCAATAAACTGTGATTAATCTTAACTATGGTTCATTTGAAACAAGGCACGCTGTCTTTTTCAACAAGCCATTGTTAACATGAATTAATTTATTTGTATTTATTTAATTACATTCCCTCCACCCCCCCCCACTGTTCAGACAATGTAACACTAAACCATGATTAATCTAAAATGGAAGCAGACGTTTCAGATGTCCTCCTTGCAGACGCACCAAAGGAGACCACAGGAGTGTGCAGACTTCAAACTTGCTAGGGCTCATTCTCATCATGCTAAACGGTGACAGAGTGATATCTGTGCACAGCTATTGAGTGATCAGCTATCAAGTGATGTATGTGTGGATCAACTCAAAGATCCTCACTGGCACAAGAAGCAGCTTCGCTCCCACCCACCCCACACTCTTAAAACAAGCTATTTTTAAACATGCATCTTTGCCTCCCTTTTGCCCCAGACCAGCAAATGCTTTCAGCCACAAGTTTCACAAACGTAAATGAAAGAGGTGAGTGGGGGTGGGGTGGAGAGAAGCAACCTCTCCCCTAGATGCCATCCTCCTAAAATTAGTTTGGGGTTTACTAGACACATTGACTTCACACTGTGAATGCTGAGTTACTTTCTGTGTTAAAAAAATATTATTGTTTACCTAACTGTTCTTCAGTGAGAAATGTGTGTCTGTTTCTTTAAACGGAGAGAGCGGCAGGCAGACAGAGTGGCTCCGGGTTTGTTTGCACCTCGAGATGAGGGAGGGAAAGAAGAGAAAAAGAACTGAAGAGAGCATCCTGTTGTTGAGTACAGAAGGGGGGGGGGGTGCAGCATGAATGACAGAAAAGAGAAAAGGGTCAGGTTAGAATCCAGCGAGGCCTAGAACTGATCCAGTCCCCACAATATACCCCCATAAAAATTTTAAGGTCCAGAGATTTTCTCTGCTGATATGTGATCTTGAGGTATTGGATTAACATAATAATTTGGGTAGACATTCTGATTCTTGTGCGAAATGTTTTTAGGTGCTATTTTCAAAATGGCAGACAGTTTTCTTTAGGTCGCTACTTTTCGTCAACCACAGAAGTTACTATTAGGGGTGTGCACGGACCCCCCGGATCGGATCGGGACCCGGATCGGGACCTCCAATTTTGTCCCGGACCGGTTCGGACAAAATCGGAGGCCCCCCGGACCGGATCGAGTCCGATCCCGACCCAAAAATCGTACATTTTTGGATCGGCCGCCATTTTTTTCCCCATAGACTTGCATTGCAATGCAAGTCTATGAGGAAAAAATGGCGGCGGGTGGGTAAGGGGGGGCCTAACTCCCTCCCCCCCCCGGGGCCGTCCGCTGTGGACGGCCCCGGCAGGTAAACCCCCTCCCCCGCGCTCCCTACCCCCCCTGGGGCCGCCCGCTTCCATCCGCTGGCGCCCGCGGGCGCCAGCGGATATAAGCGGACGGCTCCGGGGGGGGGGGTAAGCCCCCTTCCCCGCCACTTACCTTCTCGGCCCGTCCGGCGCCGGCGGCTACTACCAGCGGGCTCCGCGGCCTACTCTCGAGTAGCGCGCCGGGTGATGACATCACCCGGCGCGCCACCCTGGAGCAGGCCGCGGAGCCTGCTGGTAGTAGTAGGCGCCGGCGCCGGACGGGAGCCGCCGGGCCGGGCAGGTAAGGGCCCCCCTCCCCCCTCCGCACGCCCCCTCCTCCCCTCCACGCACCCCCTCCTTACCTTTCCGGCCCGGCGGCTCCCGTCCAGCGCCGGCGCCTACTACTTCCAGCAGGCTCCGCGGCCTGCTCTAGAGTAGCGCGCCGGGTGATGACATCACCCGGCGCGCCATCCTAGAGCAGGCCGCGGAGCCTGCTGGGAGTAGTAGGCGCCGGCGCCGGATGGGAGCCGCCGGGCCGGGCAGGTAAGGGCCCCCCTCCCCCCTCCCCCCTCCGCGCGCCCCCTCCTCCCCTCCACGCACCCCCTCCTTACCTTTCCAGCCCGGCGGCTCCCGTCCGGCGCCGGCGCCTACTACTTCCAGCAGGCTCCGCGGCCTGCTCTAGAGTAGCGCGCCGGGTGATGACATCACCCGGCGCGCCATCCTAGAGCAGGCCGCGGAGCCTGCTGGGAGTAGTAGGCGCCGGCGCCGGACGGGAGCCGCCGGGCCGGGCAGGTAAGGGCCCCCCTCCCCCCTCCCCCCTCCGCGCGCCCCCTCCTCCCCTCCACGCACCCCCTCCTTACCTTTCCGGCCCGGCGGCTCCCGTCCGGCGCCGGCGCCTACTACTTCCAGCAGGCTCCGCGGCCTGCTCTAGAGTAGCGCGCCGGGTGATGACATCACCCGGCGCGCCATCCTAGAGCAGGCCGCGGAGCCTGCTGGGAGTAGTAGGCGCCGGCGCCGGACGGGAGCCGCCGGGCCAGAAAGGTAAGGGCCCCCCTCCCCCCTCCGCGCGCCCCCTCCTCCCCTCCACGCACCCCCTCCTTACCTTCCCGGCCCGGTGGCTCCCGTCCGGCGCCGGCGCCTACTACTACCAGCAGGCTCCGCGGCCTGCTCTAGAGTAGCGCGCCGGGTGATGACATCACCCGGCGCGCCACCCTAGAGCAGGCCGCGGAGCCTGCTAGTAGTAGTAGGCGCCGGCGCCGGACGGGAGCCACCGGGCCGAGAAGGTAAGTGCCCCCCTCCTCCCCCCCCCCCCGCTGTCCAATTTCATCGGCGGGCGCCCGCTGGCGCCCGCCAATGGAAGCGGCGGTGGGCGCCAGTGGGCGCCCGCCGATCCGCCGATCCGCCGAACCGGTTCGGAGCTTTTTCGGACCGGTTCGGATTGGATCGGCCGATCCAGCTGCGGGATCGGAAATCGGATAATTTATCCGATTTCCCACTGGACCGGACTCGGATCGTGGATCGGGTCCGATCCAGTGCACATCCCTAGTTACTATCTTGTATTTGGTATCAAATTAAAGGTTTTCAGGATCAAGGAGTTCAAAGAATATGTTATTTTAATTTTCGGAGTACTCCTTCCACCATTTTCCAAGATGGCACTGAAATGTTGTCTCATTTACTCATTTACTTGACAAGTCAACTTACAAATGTGATTTTGGCTTCAAACTATAGTTTTTTTTTGGGTCAAGGAGGTCAACATGGCATTACTTTTGATGGAAAGGCTGCCCCTCTACCATTTTTAAAAATGGCGTTCAAACATTTATTGATATACGCAATCATATTTAATGGGTTCTTCTCTTTTCAGATTTGGTGAAATGAAAAATATGAAACTATGACTGAAAAGGCTGGATCTAGTGTTCTCTTGATAATTTTGATTTCCAGGATAACTTTTCATTATCAGGGACACATGGTACTCATGATACAGCTCTTGTGCTCTTTCAGAATTGCTGTGGTGGAGTAGGGCCTGGCAAGCCAACAATGGCCCTGTTCAGACAACACGTTAACCTATGATGGTTAAGCATTTTGAGCTAAACAATAGGCCTGTTCAGATGACACTTCAGGCTCTGTGGTTAGCGAAACTGTGGTTCTCTGGGGTTAGCACTAACCACAAACCATGCTGTCACACACAACACTTTAAGCCATGGATAGAGCTGCTAACCCAGCTGCAAATGGTCTGACTGTGGTTATTGAGTGAGCAGACTTGGTTAGCATAACACATGCACAGGACACCTTAAATCCTGCTGCTTAATCAAAAGCCTTAACCAGCAGGGTTTAAGGTATTTTCTGAACAGGCCCATAGTATCTCAAGACTTACTAAAACATAAAAATATACAGAAATATTAAAGCAGTTTAACATAAGCATTTCTGCAGTTATTTTGAAAACATTTACAAAAATTTGTGTATTTGACCACTGTGTTTTGACACGGACATCTCATTGTACCACAGACCTTACAGTTACATACACATAAACATTCACTTGGCAGGAAGTTCAAGAACTTTTTTGGTCGTAGGACATCATTATCATTTTCCCAACCGCAATCACGTGTCTACTTTTGGATGAACAGTCTCTAAGAGGCACATACATCTTCTTACCAGATAAAATGTAGGGATGTGTATCGTATCGTTAAAATGTACGATAATGTTATGATAGGGTCATTATTGTGCATGTGTTTAACAATGACAATACGATACAAAAACCTACGATAATCATCGGAGATGATAACTTTCAGGCAATTTTATCGTTTTATCGGACTGCCATATAAATATACCTATAACTTGTTTTTTAAAAGTCAGAGGCTTGAAATTTGGTCACAGTGCTTATGGAGTATGCCTAAGTATGTGTATGAAATTTGAGATCGATCCCTCCAACCCTCGATATTATATGAATTTTTAAAAAATCATTTCAGTTCTGACAGGTCTGCACATGGCTTTGAAACAAACGCTACATCTTAGAACTAATTCTACTAGGAGGCTTTTTGCCCTTTAAACAATATGATGGCAATTGTTCTTGGAATAAGCATATTCTGATGAAGTTGTTCGAAACAGGTGGAATACCGAAGTCCTGTAACATGAAATATTATATGCTATGATTATGTAAAATAATATACAATGGACAACGTTGGATTAGTACTACTAAATAATACTGATTGAAATGTGTTCATGAGTGTATCTCTGTATGCGGACCAATTTATTTTTAAACAATTGGTTATACTCTAAGATAATATATATGCTGGAGATATTGTACAATATTATACAGAGGACAATGTTTGGAATTGTATCTGTAACACTTATGTGCATATAATGAGTTATAAATTATACGGACACTATTGTTCATTGATATAGATAAACACAATATTGTGGACTTATCAATTTTTTGGAGTCCTTTGTAATTATAAGGTTGGGTGCTAGGCACCTGTCATGACTTAGTTGGACACAAATGTTTTGAATGTTTTAGAGCTGTATACACAGTCACATAGTCAGCAAGTACAAGTGGTATAACTGGTAAGAAACCAACACTTGACAATGGAACTGTATCCTTGGAAATTATGGCACAAATTCCACACCATGTAGGAACTTTCTTTTTTTTTTCTTCATTTGACAGACCACACCTAAAAAGTGTTATGAAAAAATCATTTGTAGATGCTTTTGCAACAACATCATCAGAAGACATGATATCCATATCCTCTGACACAATGAAGGCCTCTGGAAGACTAGGTCAAGTAACTGGACTGTAGTAATTTTTCACCTTTTGGCATGGCAAGTCTGAAACAAGTTTGCAGCTCCATTTCTCTATGCCTGTTGCTGATATCGGGCCTGTTTAGGTTATGTGCTAAGCCCTTTTGCAGTGAATGGTTAGTGAGCAAGTAGCTCCATGGTTAGGAATGGTTCATATGACACACTAAGCCGTAATGGGCCTGTTCAGAAGTCACCTTAACCACAGAGCCTGAAGTGTCATCTGTATGCTCATACTGAGAAAAAAGATAAAAATGTGAACCAATAGTAGTAGCTGACTGGTATGTTAAATAAAATATACTCAAATTTCATTCCTTTTTTTAATTAATGATGTAATAAACCATAATGTTTTAGCATACATCATGAAAAAATGACCATATAAGCTATACATTTTCATTAAATGGCCTATTGTAGAGATAAGTATTTGGATGCCATTTTTAAAAATGGTGGAAGGACAGCCTTTACATCAAAATCAATGCCATGTTGACAGGCTTGACTCAAAAACCCTATAGTTTAAAGCCAAAAATCACATTTGTATGTTGATTTGTCTTGTAAATCAGAAAACGAGACATTTCAGTACCATCTTGGAAAATGGTGGAAGGAGTACTCTGACAATTAAAATAGCATATTCTTTGAACTCCTTGACCCCAAAAACCTATAATTTGATACCATACACAAGATAGTAACTTCTGTGGTTGACGAAAAGTAGCAACCAAAAAAAACCTGTCTGCCATTTTGAAAATAGCGCCTAAAAAAGTTTCGCACAAGAATCAGACTGTCTACCCAAATTATTGTATTAATCCAATACCTCAAGATCACATATCAGCAGAGAAACTCTCTGGACCTCAAAAATCTTACGGGGATATATTGTGGGACAGGATTAGAACTGGGTGTATTTAAAGGAAGTCCCATTTTCTTCTAAAACCGAGCAAGTCCAGGTAAAATAGGTTTAAAAGCAACAAGGGAGGTTGCCTTCAGTCACTTTCTTTAGAGAGCTGTGTTTTTATTTTATAGTGGATGGGGGTCAGAGCAGACATGGGCATTTTAGGAAGATTCCATCAAAAGATGGTTTTTGAGGGGATATTTAAAAATGTACTTCTCTGCTTTTTCCCCCCCAGTGTCTGTCTCTGTTTAATTTTGAAGCGGCTGCAGCTTTTAAAAGTAATGCGCAATTAATGCACGACCTGTGCTATTCAACAAAACAGACGGGATGAATGATTTAAGCTAAGCTTACATCTGACTCTCAGTGCATGGTAGTGTTTGTATATTTGACTGCAATTTTTCATTTATGTGGCACTCTTAATTTACAAAGTGTGGTACAATCTTTATTAGAGCTGCTACAACAACACATTTTGGCAGGACGATATTGTTCTATTTCCAGATGTAGAACCGAGGCTGAAAGAACATACTTGCCCAAGGACACATAATGACATGGAGCTCTTGGGGCTATTTCCCACATCTTATGACAAAGTCATTCCTCTATAAGAAATTGCTTGATTCCCATGTGTGAATCCTGACAATGACCTTGTACATGTGCTCATGACTATCATGTGCACATGGCGTGCAGGTCCTTAACACTGAGAACAAGGCCAGATCTACACCAAGCAGGGTATGACACTTTGAAAAAAGTTTGAAAACTGTATATGGAGTGTGTCCTGGGCCCAAACAGTTGTCACTACTGTTATAAACTGTTTTAAAGCAGTGGTGTAGATCCTGCCCAGGTATTGCCAACTGCAGAAATAACTTCTGCGTAGGCATTTGGTTACATGGCACTTAGTGCCCAGTTAGGTTAAACTTTTAATCCTCTGAGAAAGGTGCATTTTGCTCCTATGTTGTGCCTGGCACACTGTGATTAATTATAATGGTTAAAATTGGCTCCATACCCTTGGATTTTGCTACCTAGTTGCAGACTGCATGGAGAACTGCTTTGTATTTTCAAAGACTGTCAATATCCTGTCCGCTCACCATCATTTCCTGTCTGTCTCATCTGCATAGACCTACTTCCTGTTTTTTACAAGTATCTTGAGTGCCTGCCCATATGCAGCACCATAGTGATGCCTTGCATAATTGCAAGGGTGGATTTTGGGCTGTCATGCCTGGCCTGGTCCAACCCAATTCTGAAACTGACCTCCTGTGCTACAAATAGAGAAATCTGCAGTGGATTGAAATGCGTTGGGATTTCTATGAATCCGATCTACAGCAGATTTTGCAGTGGAGCAATTTTTTTCCAGTTGAGTGATACCTGAATGGTACTGTTATTCTTCTGGCCTTGGCCAGTCACAATGGGTGGCATAGACTCACCTGGTGAGGGTCAAGATGGGACTTGGCCTAGGTAGGACATGGAGTCAGAATGGGGGTGGAGTTTTAGGCCAAATATTCATCCATGCTGTATTCTAGGTCGATTCAAGCTATTTAGTTTTGCGTCATGGAATTTGTGGCATATTAATTATTTCACTGTTGGTGTTTAAAACTGCTGTCAAATTATGACCTGGCCACTTGTATAACTGTAGCAATTAAGAAGAAGATATAATTGTCATACCTGGAATTTGTTGTTATTTTCTTCTTCCCACCCTATCATTGGGGAGTTGGCATGTTTTCCAGAATTCTGTAAAGGAGATTTTATAACTCCAGCATCTGTCTTTCCATCCTTCCATCCCTAGTGGCCAATTTTTAGATCATGCTGGTGTTCTGTTCTCTGGCTCTAGCTGAGAACATAAGAAAAGCTCTACTGGGTCAGTGTGATGTTCTACTGTTTAGAGATGTGAATGTGTTGCAAACGTTATTATTGTGAAATGCATTTAGTTATATGTCTTTAGAAAGTAAGGATTATCATTAGCGGGGTGAATGACTAGGCCAGAGTGTACTCACTGTTTGGAGTTGCAGGTCTGGGTGAGTATGGAAGGAGTGGTGAGTGCTGATTGGCAAGTTGTTTGGAGTGCCTGGATTGGTGGGGTGTGTGAGAGTGGGAGTTGCTGAGGAGCGAATGATTGATATATATATATATATATATATATTCATTAAACAAAAAAACTACAGTTTACAAAACCAACGTTAAGGCTCTACAGTTTCCAACCAAGCACCAAAAAGCAGGGAAACTGGGAGTTAAGGCTCTCAAGCCTTAACATCACATCCTCCCTAAGGAGGCAGAAAGTGCACGTGAAATTCTCATTCTCCCAAAGCAGATGAACCATGAGGACGGGGTGGAGAATATGATATGCAGAGGTGACTGTGGGGTTGTGGGAAACTGATGGCGAACAACTTTGGGCCACCTTCTTCTCTTTGTTTAGAGCAGCCCTTCCCCAACCTGGTGCCCTCCAAAGGTGTTGGACTACAATTCTCATCATTGCAAGTCAGGGTTTATTAGACAGGAAGGGGTTGTTTTGGGTTGAGAGACAGAGGGAGTTGATTGTGGGTGGATTTGAGAGAAAGAGAGAGAGAGAGTATTTGAAGAAGCGTGATGTGTTTGATTGATTTACTATAGTGAGAAGAAACAGTTTAGTTTTAAGAACAGTTTGAAACATATAAGCATTGTACTTGAAACTGCTACGCAAATGAACTGAAGAAACCAATAAGCTTACTGAGACGCAATACACTGAAGTTAATAAATCTTGTTAATTTTAACAAACTGGTGTAGTCATTGAAGGTGTACCTGAGGAAGTTACTGGTGGCAGCGGGAACACAGATGCTTGTCTGAGGCCAGGTTGCTGGGCCGTGGAGTATAATAGTAAATAATAATAATAATAATAATAATAATAACGATTTATTTCT
The DNA here is from genome assembly GCA_029215795.1 of Anniella stebbinsi. Classification (NCBI taxonomy): domain Eukaryota; kingdom Metazoa; phylum Chordata; class Lepidosauria; order Squamata; family Anniellidae; genus Anniella; species Anniella stebbinsi. The sequence continues at coordinate 34,362,489 of JARDYH010000005.1, forward strand.
TACCCGCCTCTCCGTCTAGATCGAGGCGGGGAACAACAACATGATAAAATACATAAAACTAATTAAAACATGACAAATATTATTAAAACTGCATTAAAACATCCTAAAACATCCTAAAACATTCTAAAAATTACATTGGATATGCCTGCCGGAAGAGAACAGTCTTTAGGCTGGACAGGGGCAGCAGTGGCAAGGGGCTAGGATAAGGTATCACAGTCAGACCTAAGGAGCCCTATATTACTGCTTCTAAAACTTTTGGTGCTCCTAAAGCCAGTATAATATTTGAATTGGTTCTGTGTATAACATTTTATATATATCTCAGTCCCAGGGAAGCTCTAAAGCACAGAACAGTAAAACAAGATCAAAGACAAATAAGCTTATCCATGCAGTAGAACCAAAAGATAATCAAATGTTAATACTAGCCCCATACATACAGATGCACACACATCTTCTAAAGCTATATCTTCTAAAGCGATAAGGGTGGCATAACAACCTGTATCACAGTGAGACGCAACGAGTGTTTTTAAGGGGGGGAAATAATTACTTGTACAATGAAGAACACCTGAAAACTCTTGTTTTTGCAGCTCGATTGAAAAAAATTAGCCAGAATCGATGACCCCCTCTAGATGGATTCCATTTGACGCCTGTTCCTCCGATTATGCGCATCTTCTCGGAAGCGCTTTTTCGTACATCCTTGTATGCAGGAGGTAATTGAGCACTCAACAGGTGACCTTACCAGTTGTTTCAAATGCGCTTTACAAGTAGTTAATGCGGAGAATTGCTTGTTCGCATAGTCAAAATGTGCTTTAACAGCCGGAGCAAAATAAAACTCGCTATTTAACACGCATTCGATAATGCACATAATCGGAGAGAAAACGCGCCTCTACGCCCAATTTGCGCTCCGTTCTTGTAGAGGTAAATTTTTAAGGCGCCTTGAAAGAGCTTTAAATGCCTCTTGTAGAGGCAGCCCTATTTAGTTGGAATATGTGTTATCATTCCAAACTGATTCTTCTTGGGGTTTTTTTTTTTCATTTTCATATGGGTGTTGCAGATATAAATCAAAGCTTTTGCTTTGTTAAAAACTAGTTACATTTAAAACAGGAGCAGAAGAGATCTGCTTGTCCAGAAGTTGTTTTTCTGTTTTTACTGAAGCCATTCTCTGTGCTGAAGAGACAAGCCATTTTTTGCACTTAGCAGCAGATTGTCTCTTTGATAGCAAAACCTATGGCAGCAAAAACAGAAAAGCTCCAGTTGTGTGGCTATTTCATTTTAAAATTAGACCTAATTGAGTGCAGGAGGCTGTTTTTATTCTCCTTTTGGGTGCAAAACTGTCCAAAGCCCACATTCACACCCACATTGATGCTCACATAAAGCCCTACCTGAGCATGGGCTATGCCAGTCTCTGTGCTGGGGAATGCTCTGAGACCATGACTCCATAGTGGGCCTGTTCAGACAGCATGCTAAGTCATAGTTAGGCCACCAACCATTTTACAATAAATGGTTAGTGAACGCGTGTTTATGTAATCACCATGGTTAGGAATGGTTCACAAGACACAATTGTTTGGCTCAAAATGCTTAACCACCATGGCTTAATGTGTTGTCTGAAAAGGTTCAGTATATGCAGAACCTATCCCAACACTGAATGTGGAACAATCTCTGATCGTGTGGAGATCATTGGTAGTATGGGAGGAAATGTGACATAAGATGTGCATGGACCCATTTGAAACCAACACTGACATGATTTTTCAATATGGCTGTAAATCATGAACATGTCCTACTTTGGGAGTCTCTGTGTGTGAAGTAGGAAGCTCAGACACAAATATAACTTTTAATCTGTAAACCAGCCTTCCCCAACCTGGTCCCCACCAGAAGTCTTTAGACTACAACTGCCAGTATTCCTGGCCATTGGCCATGGTGGATGGGGCTGATGGGTGTTGAAGTCCAAAACATCTGGAGGAGACTGAATTGTATTTAGGGGATGTTTTATGCAAATAAATAAATAAAAATGAGTTGAATGTGTTGAAGTTTCATTTCACTGATTAAGATATGCCCCATGAAATTGGGCCATGCAGATTGTAGGGCCCTGTTTATTAATAACCAAACTACAACAGCATGAAGGAACATCAACACACTGCCAGTAACATGGCTGCTAGCTTTGGAACACCAGCTATAAAGCATAACAGCTTTTAAGATTTGCAAACACGTGTTTACAACCTAACAGGTCCATAGCTTGTGAATGCTCCTTAATCCTATGCTGTCCCTGGATCCTCATGTGACGGCAATGCCAAGAAGGGTGTCTGCACAATTTTGTTTGGTGTGCCAGCTGTTACCCTTCCAGAGTCGGTCTGACTTTGCAACAGTTTCCATGTCTTGGTTACATTCCGTTTAGACTACTGCAATGTGACGCATGTCAGGCTCCCCATGAGGAGTGTCTGGAAACTTCCATTGCTGCAAAATCAGCTCCTTACTGGTATATGGGACCATACGAGGCCTGTCCTGAAAGACTTGCATTGTTTGCCAATTGCTTTCTGGGCTCAATTCAAGGGTGTTAATTGTTAAAGCCCTGAATGGTTTAGGGTCTGGCTATTGAAAGGACCACCTGCCTGGTTATGAACCTGCCCAGGTATTAAGATCTGCAGGAGAGGCCCACTTGAGAAGGCCCATCCAAAGTAGGCCCACCCAGTCATGGCTTGCCTTTTGGTTAAGCAGTAAAATCATGGTTATTAAGAAAGCTCTGGTTCTCTGCTGTTATATTGGTTTTCTGCTGTAATGCCACAGTTTTATTGTGTTCCTATAAGAATTTTTATTGTTGCTTATTTTAATAATGTTTAATGTTTTAATCTTTGTAAACCACCAAGAGAGCTTCAGCTATGGGGCAGTATAGAAATGTAACAAATAAATAAATAAATAAATAACAACAACAACAGAACTGTGCAGGATCAGACCAATGGTCCATCTAGTCCAGCACCCTGGCTTAAGTCTCCCCCCACCCTTATTTTTGTTCTAGAGTAGGTGCAGGTAAGGATGTCAAACAAATTCATTTGGGAGTGGAGCTTCACAAGCTTTTGTTGGCTCAGCCCTCTGGACTTCATTTTCTGCTAATTGGCCTAACTTGGTCTGCAGTGGGTCTGGAGTTAGCAGGTTTCCGTGTTTTTGAAGTTGCGCAATTTTTTTTAAAAAAAATCTGTGCGAATTTGCATAATTTGTGCAAATTGTGCAAAGTACAGTCAGAATTTGTATAACGTATGGCCGCCATTCACACAAATCTCTATTGATGCAAATGGTGGCCCAACCAAAAAACAATACAGGAGGAAGTCCCCAGAGCTCCGGGAAAACCTACGGCTGAGCTCGCAAATGCTAGCTGCTGATTCAGGCAGGTGGTGGAAGTCCATCAAGTTCAAAAAGGGGCAGGGTTTCCAAGCAGCGGACATCCCTATGAGCTCCACTACACCAGCGATTTAGTGCACTCTCACCATGCCTGGTGTGTGGATTTGCAGCACAGTACTCACATGATGCCGTGCCTATCCTGCTGACACCCCGCCTCTTCCCCAGCCTTTTCTGTTTTTTCCTAGAATGCTAAAAGTCTAGATTATTTTCCCTAAGTACACTGAATGCGCCCTAAGCCTCCATGTATTTTTAAAGGAACTGGGGGATTGAATGGATTGCATCAGGTCCTGGCAGAGAAAAGCGATATTTCCCAGCAGCTGGCTCCAAGCCTCAATATAAAACCCAAACTTTGCATTGAAATGATCGAAAGCATTTTTTAAAATCAGACAATGCCTGAATCTCTGCAGAGACAGGATTGTACTCCCTCAATGCCCCCAAAGAGCCAGACTAAAGGGTCGTCTGATTGAAGTACTCATCTGACAAGAACTGACTGGAGGGAAAAGAGAAGCGGAGCGGTGGAATGGAAGAGCTAATGAGCAAAGGAGCAAAAGAGCAGCTATTCAGGTGAAAGGGATCATAAGCTTGACGTGCTTCTGCTTTAGGTGTGATGGAGGTCTATGTGTAGGGCCCCCAAACCAGATTGAGAACGTAGCATGGTGGGTAGTGAGGCTTTTAAGATCCAGTCCAGGTAGGCTGACCAGATAAAATCCAGGTCAGGGCTCATGTAACTTTAACAGTTGTAGAGAAAAGGAAATTTCAGCCAGTGTCATTTGTATGCAATTAGTTCCTGGTGATATCGCCTCTTCATCACAACAGTTAAAGTTGCAGGCACTATACTAGAGTGACCATATACAAAAGAAGGCAGAGCCCCTGCAACTTTAACAGTTGTGATGAAGAGGGGATTTCACCAGGAACTAATTGCATACAAATGACACTGGCTGAAATTCCCTTTTCTCTACAACTGTTAAAGTTACATGAGCTCTGACTTGGATTTTATCTGGTCACCCTAAGTCCAGGGGCTCTGCACCTACTCTAGAGTAAAAATGAAATGATCCTCTTTTCTAAGCCTGTGACCATTGCCACATCTTATGGCAGAAAGTTCCATAATTCATTATGCGTTGTGTAGAGAAGAAGTCCTTCCTTTTGTTCTCTGAATCTCCTGCCAAACATTTTCAATGGATGAATTCTTAATACTAGGCATGAGGGAGAAACTTCTCTTGATCCATATCATTTGATAAACTTCTAGCATGCCCCCAGTGAGCTTTTCCTCTAAAAGAAAAGAAATCTGTTCTTTCCTCATAGAGACATTGCTCCAACTCCCTTGGTTATTTTGTTTCTCCTTTCCAGCCCTACAATATCCTTCTGGAGGTGTGGAATACATAGTATTCCAAGTGTGGCCACGCCACAGATTTGAGAAAGATGTTCCAGTGCTGGGGATATTTTAAAGAATATTCTTATTTCCTATTAATCCCTAGCATGGAATTTGCCTTTTTCGCAGGTGCCTCATACTCAGTGGTACCACTAAGGCAGGACCTTGGGGCTGAGATATAGAGCCCCAACACCAACACCCTTCCCACCAAAATCACCACTTAGAGAGCAGCAGATGATGGAGGAAGTGGCAAACAGGCATTACTTTAACACATGAGCCAGCATGCTTGGTGGGGGCCCAGGCAGGATACTGCTCAGTATAGCATCCTTTCTTTCTCATTTTTAAAATTTTTATAGTCAGGGGCTGGCTGGCTATGTGCACAGTTACAGAGGCTCATTTTATTATTTTTCCTTTATTATCCTCTTCTATAACAAAGGAGTGCTTCTTGCCAACTAAATGCCTTTAGCATCCGGAAAGCAGAAATAAACTCCAAATTATTCCTGTAGCCATGATGGTACCATGATTTCAGTGAGTTTAAAATGTGAAACTGCACATGCTCAGGGTCTTTCTATTTTTATCAGGATTGGCAAACAGGGTCCCCCCCCCCTTTCTTTCACATATCTGGAATGTAAAAGCATAGAATGGCAATGCAACAGAGGAGGAGATAAATGTTAGTTGTGTGCTTCATAACTGCAGTAATACAACCAGAAAATTGAGTTCTCTCCAGGGTTGTGTTTATTGTCCATATTTGAGAGAGAAAATACAAGATCTAAGGCATAAAGCTCTCTTAACATTTATATCAGTAGTAGCATGAATAACTATAGCATCTTCTTGGGCGGGGGGGCTAACTGGCTCTCTTTCAGTATGGAGGAATAAATTCTGATCCATTGCATTAATGGAGAAATTAATATGTCAGGTCACACAAGCTAGATCTGAGATTTATGAAGTGGGATTTTTTTTAGAAAATTGGGAAGCTTTTCTACCTTTTGGCAATAGTAATCTACATAGAGCCTCCTCACTCATATGAGTGTTGCTGGAAAGATGTTTTGGAATAAATGGGAAACATAATTAATATGGTTATCACTTAGAGACATTGAAACATCTAATTTTCATATGCACATCAGAACCCATAATTAATTATTAAAAATAATTGAGCGCTTGTATTCAGTTCATACAGTAATTGATTATTGTTGATTGTTTGTTTGTTTATAATGAATGAATATGTAATTGTATCAAATTAGCAATAAAATCATTAAAATCTTTGTGGGGGGACAACAACAACTGGAGTAATACACACTGAGCCTATACACATTGCCCTTAAAATGACTTATATTCTGTTTAAAAACGTGGTTTTTTAAGTCGTATCGTTACGTGGTTGGACACACTGAGCAGTACTTACGTTTCATAGCGACTGCTTCCTCCATTCTCAAAGCGTTCACTGGTGTCACACAGGGTTATTTCTGTGTTTTGCAGGCTGCTTGAGTTACGAGACAGAAGTGGGTGGGTCAAGCAGCCTGCAAAACAAAAACGAAAGCAGAAGAGACCCAGAATTAACCCTGTGTGACACCAGTGAACACGGAGGAAGCAGTCACTATGAAATGTAAGTACTGCTCAGTGAGTCCTATCACATAATGAAACGACTTAAAAACCATGTTTTTAAACAGAATAGAAGTCTTTTTAAGGGCAATGTGGATAGGCACACTGTCATATAAAGCCTCCCCTCCCCCAAGACCATTAAATCCAGGATCTGAAATGAAATAAGGGCACCACTGCTCACACTGGCTTGACAGTTGCAGTTCCTTCTCCACTCTGGCCCTGAGATCTCTTTCCAGGTTAGGCACCACTAGTTTCGACTCCCTCGGTGTATATCTGAAGTTAGGATTCTTTACTTCAGATGTGCCTCAATTTTCACTTACTCACACTGAAGTGCATTTGCCATTCTGTTGCCCATTCATCCAGTTTAGAGAGATAGTTTTGGAGCTCTTTGCAATCTCCTTTGTGACTTAAGTTAGCCATTGCTTTCAAGTGATTCTGTTCTGTGTATGACTTCAGCCGTTTCTACACCAGGCTGTTTGCCTGGGATGGCCCCCGACAGGTCCCTGTGCGCCGATGATGTGTATTAGGTACTTCTGGGATCGCCCTCCCTCCCTGTTCGCTGATGGTGTGTATTAGGTACTTCCAGGATCTCCCTCCCTCCCTCTACACCCGTATGGTGTAGAAAGGGCCTAAGTCTGGATCCAATCCCAGACTCTTTAAAAAGCACCAGTCCCAAATATTCAGATCTTTGGAGACTTTCAGCCCCCTCCATTGTGGAAATTGTCCATGTGTTCCTCATCCCGTGATTGCCTTCAGCGAGGTGACTTTGTACAAAGTATTTTGGAAGTGCAAGTATTTCATGTCTTATGTAGTATATAATGTGTGTGTGTGTGTGTGTGTGTGTTGTTATTGATTTCCAGCATTATTTGCATATACACCTTGTTGATTTTAATCAACCTTGGAATCAAAAGGTGATATACTATTTATTTATTTATTTATTTATGTATTTGTTTACATACCCTGCAGTTTAGGATGACTCCTTATGAAGCAGCTTACAAAAATTTAAACCAACAAAACATCACGTAATACATAAAAAGCTATAAAATCACAACATAACAAAATAACATCAAGCAGCACAACTAAAATGCCTTCTCAAAAAGGATGCCAGCATATCCAGTTTAAAACTGATCATAAAAAGCCTTCCTAAATAAAAGCATCTTCAAAGCAAGATTAAGCTCAGAGAGGGTGGGTGTGCTTGTTTGTTTGTTTGTTTGCCAGATTTCCCCAGAGAGAGAGCCCCACAGACATGGTGTGCTAATGCAGAAAAGGCCCTGTTTCTGGTATTTCCTAAACTGGTCTAAGTCAGTAGGAGACTAGGGTTTCCTGAAAACCTAGATAGGTTTATACGGGCCAAGGTAGTCCTTTAGATTAGAGGGAGGCAAGCTTTCTGGTCCTGCAGGCATAGTCGTACTTTTTTCGGGCCCAAAGGTGCATTTGTCCCACAATCATTTGGGCCGTACATATTTTTCCCCTGGATTCGCTTTTCTTCCTCCCCCCACTTGCTACATTCTCTATTTTCTTCCCCCCACCCCAGGAATTCTCCCCTCCCTCCCCCACGCCCCACTGCCACCAACTCACTGCTTCCTGGCTGTGCAAGGGGTTGGGGGTGAGGAGGACAGCAGGAGGGCAGGAGGAAGAGAGCACTGCATTGTGAACCCCTGCTTTAGATAAACAGGCCCCAAACCATTTAGAGTTTAAATCAGCACCTTAGATTGTACCTGGACCAGATCTACACCAAGCAGGATATGGCACTTTGAAAACATTTTGAAAACTGTATAATGGTGTGTGTCCTGGACCCTAACCTCTGTCACTACTGTTATGAACCGTTTTAAAGCAGTAGTGTATATCCTGCCCTGGAAACAAACTGGCAGCCAGCATAACTGATGTAGCATAGGCGTTTTACAATCTGACCGCATTGCTTCTGCCAATATCCTGGCACTGGCAGCTGCCATCTGAACATTGCTGTTCCTTAAGGGCACCCCCAAACTGCAAACTTGATCTTTCATGGAAGCGTAACCCCCAGCCAGCAAAATATTTAAACATCAAAACAATATAGGTATGATAATACTGACCTGCCTTATAGGATCATTGTTTGCATTTCTGTAAATCCAAACAACATGCATGACACTGAGCCTATCCACATTGCCCTTAAAACGACTTATATTACAGGGTTAATTCCTTGACTCTTCTTCTTTCATTTTTGTTTTGCAGGCTGCTTGAGGTACCAGACAGAAGTGGGCGGGTCAAGCAGCCTTCAAAACAAAAACGAAAGAAGAAGAGTCAAGGAATTAACGCTGTAATACACCAGTGAACACTTTGAGGACAGAGGAAGCAGTCACTATGAAACGTAAGTACTGCTCAGTGTGTCCTACCACATAATGAAACGACTTAAAAACCACATTTTTAAACAGAATATAAGTTGTTTTAAGGGCAATGTGGATAGGCTCATAGTTGAATGACATAGTTTGAATACTGTAAAAGAGCTATCTTAATGCCTAGCATTGTTGTTATTACCATATCAGCTCAGATATTGACTTTTACTCCCTCTAGAGGCAGGAACTACAGCTAAGGAGGTCTTTGCAGGCCTATCTCTGTGATCTTTCTTTCTCTGCAAGCAAGATAACCATTAAGAAGGCCAGAGTCCGGCATTAGCCAACTTGACATCTACCTGATCCAATAGATAATAATAGTCTACACCACAGGAAAATGAAAGAAGTGATCATCCTTCCATATTTGCATATTAATACAAATATATTCAGATTAAGAGCTGTCCAATGACTGGAATTTTGATTTGTCTTAAAAGTTCTCAGGAGGGGGTGAAATGGTCAAGAGGATAATGTAATCCTGTTTGCAAACAAACAATGAAGAATATTCCAAAGTTTCCTCCCAAATCTCAACCATTTTTGTCCAAACCCATGTGTCCTTATTTAACCTTAAATACCTTTCTGTGTTCTTCCAGGAATGTGTTTCTTTGTGAAGCATCTTTTTTCCCCTTCTAAAGTCAGGAAAATTTCATATTTAGAAGAGTGAGACACCAACACATCCCACCCTGAGTAAGCTCCTTTGATCGGTCGTGACACTGAATGAATGGTAAATACATCCTCAGACTCAGAGTAAATATTCAATGGCATGTAACTCAGGTAGAAAGGAGAAAGTTCTACACATTTTTGCCACAGACGCCTTGTCATTTCCCAGTAAATTAAAGGGTCTTCGTTGGACTTGTAAGTTTAAATTTATCATGCTAGTATTCTTCCATAATTAACAGCAATAAAAGACCCCTGTTTTAGTACTGTGCTCCATTCCTCACAGATGAGAAGTGCTCCGTGCTATTTACAATGGAGAGACAGAGACTAAGGCCTAGGTCTCTGGCTTCTTTTGCCCTCAGTGTTAGCCTTTCTCTAGTAAGTTTTATTTCCCCCTTGCTTACATTCCTGGCTAGAAAGAATGACTTCTTATGGATGCTTCTTGTTACTTGGCAGCTGGAAAGCAATTTCCTGATACTGGAATCACCTCAGTAATGAAGCCCATAATCTCCTCGGTCCCTAAATAAATAAATAAAAAGTAGCAACCTAAGGTGAGTGGCATGTATGTCCTCACTGTTGCAATAGAGTTGATCAAGTTGGAAAAGCTTGCCCTCCATAATGTAAGTTTAAAATACTGTGTAACTTACAATAATAAATACCTCCATGCAATCCATTCCTACCCCCACAGTACGGGTATCTACCTCGACTGCAGGGGTGAAGACCCAGATGGATTGGGGCTGGCTGCTAGGAGGACTACTGTCTTCCACATGAGCCTGCCCAAGCCTTCTCTTATTCATCTAAGACCTTTCTCTGCTCTTCTTAATCCAAGATTAGCTAAATGGTAACCACAACAGTTTTTTTACATTTGTGGCACCCTGTACCTGGAATATTATCACCAGGGAAGCTCAGCTGGCCCTTGCTCTGATGTTTTTTGTTTGGGGGTGTTGTTGTTTTTTGGCATCAGGTGAAACCCTTATTTCCCCACCTCACCCCCCAAAGCATTCTAGCAGTTTTATAATTGATTTTAGTTTTATGGTATAACTCTATATAACGGTCTTTTCCAGCCCTCCTCGGAGATGCTGGGGATTGAACTGTGTATGCTCTACTACTCAAATGATCTAAAACAGAAAGATATGGTGAGTGAAAAAAGAGCCGTGCACTGACATTATGACTCAGTTCAGAGAGAATGGAAAATCATGATTTCCCACAACACGGACAAGCCAATATGAGCTTCAGGCTCATGCATGCCCCCATGTTGCTTTGTTGATTTAGGTGTTTCTATATCGCTCTTTAGGGCCAAAGGTCCTGCCAAGGCAGTTCACAATTAAAATTGTAAATCACCAGAGGACAATATTGAAAGCTTCCACATTTGCTTTTAAATTAACCATATGTAATATGCTTAAATTATGGTTTGAGACCAAGCCAGGATCTGAAACCACAGCTACATCCTGGCTTGCTCACATTCACCACAGTTTAAACAAACCACAGTTCCCTACGTTCAGGCATTATGAGGAACTGTGGTTAGCTTAAAAACAATAGTGGTGCATAAAAGAGGAGAAGGGAGGAAGAAGCACACAAGCCCAAAACTCATTCATACAGCACCAAACTATGGTTTCCTGTTACACCTGAACCAAGCCTTTGCATCTATGTGCATTCATTTATCATATATTATTGCATCTGCCACCCCCACCCTTGCCACACACAGAATTCTAGAAATTCCAGAGTAGAAGTCGAAATGTGAAGAATTCTACTACTTGTATGTGCAGTCTAACAAAAAATTTTTTAAAAAAAGACATCCCCAAGTTCTTACCAAGAAAACAAAACAGAGGCAAGATTTTATCCTCAGAATGTACCAGAAAATAAATAATGCCTGTGCCTGAAATAGACTATTGATATTGATGCCCACGGTTGTTATCTTGCAGAATGAAACCACTTAGAGGAGGAGGAGGTGATAACTGATAACAGAACTCAGTGGTCTATATAACAATTTGGGATTGCTATACCCAACTATTAATGAATTATTAAACAAAAATAAGATGCTGCTTTTCCATTGCAGAATAAAAATTAAAATTGATAGGTTATAATGATTTTTTTATAGCATAGGTAAGGGGTACATTCTAGCCACTGGACACCTAAAATTAAATCTTTATTATTTGCTGGAACCATGATGCATGCTAGGAGATTTAATTTACATGCAGGAACAGTGACATCTAGTGGACAGCTAGCTTTAAATGGTTTCCAGCCTTTGTTGGTTTATCTGCACAGTAAGATTTACCACTTGGTTAGGGGCAGGCTAAAGGATATAGCTAGGGTGACTATATGAAATGGAGGACAGGGCTCCTGCATCTTTAACAATTGAGAAGAAAAGGGAATTTCAGCAGGTGTCATTTGTATGCATGCAGCACCTGATGAAATCTCCTCTTGTCTGCTGAAATTCCCTTTTCTATTCAACTGTTAACGATACAGGAGCCCTGTCCTCCTTTCCATATGATCACCCTAATATAGGCAAAATGCTGAAATATTCTGGGGCTTCTTATATCAAACATGTTAACCACAATTATTCCTTCGCCCATCAAGACTAGCACTGATGAGTAAACATACAATCTACCTCAGTTCCTGTCTGGACTAGCCTCCCAAATTAAACAGAAATTGATATTCAGATGCAGTGCAGTTTTGACCATTCTAAGTCCTGCTCCAAAAATTCTGATGGCCTTAATGACACTGGGCATGCTTCCAGCAAATCCACCATATGTTTTAACACTAGAACAGGTTTTAATTGTTGTCACACTTACCCTAGTGAGTGTATTAGCTATCCTTTGTGATATCTGCATTCTAATGTTTTGAACCTTTTATGTCGTTGGGTGCCTCTACAAGAGCGATTTAAAGCTCTTTCAAGGTGCATTAAAAATTTTACCTCTACAAGTGCAGAGTGCAAATTGGGAGTTGAGGCGCTTTTTCTATCAGATTATGCGCATTATGGAATGCGCGTTAAATAGCAAGTTTTAATTTACTGCGGCAGTTAAAGCGCCTTTTGACCATGTGAACAAGTGATTCTCCGCATTAAACACCTTTAAAGCGCATTTCATACAACCGGTAAGGCAACCAGTTATGCGCTTAACTGCCTCCCGTGTATAGTGATTTACCGTAAAAGCGCTTGCGAGAAGATGCGCATAATCGGACAACCAGGCATCAAACCGAAGTCTTGTAGAGGGAACCAAAGTCTGTTTCACGAAAGCACACTGTCTCAGATGCAATTTGAGCAAAAGATTCATGTGTGAGGAAAAATGAAGTGTCTATGTGGTGTTAAGACTACCAAACCCATGATACACTGCAGCCCACAACAAAATATGGATGTGCAAGAATCCATTGCAAGTTGCATCTATGAACAAAAGATTTTTTTTAAAAAAAACCCGAGGGCATGAATTAAAGCAAATAGTTGTTGAGGCACTGAAGGAATGGAAGTGCAGCTGGAGCTAACTGAAATTCAACTTAGGTCCCCTCTAGAAGAGGTCGCTTTTACGCCTGATTCTCCAAATATGCGCATTAGCCTACATTCGAGTTTACGCTTAATTATATATGTAATACCGATAGACGAGAGACATGGAAGCAAATGATGGGCTCTATGCAATGCACTTTAAAGTTATTTATATGCGTAGAATCGTATTATAAATTAAGCATAGATCGAGGCTCGAATGAGGAAATGTTGACAAAAGCACCTCCGTTTCCTGGTGGAACTGCCCCCTCAGTTTCCCGCCATTTGTTAACCCTGCCCACCTGAATCTCCCGCCTTTGGTTACCTGGGTTACCTACCGGTGGTCACCTGGTTCTCCTCTTCCCTTGTGCCCGATCGCCATTTGTAGTAGCCCCCCTCCCCCCCCAATTGCTCAGGAGTAAATGGAAATGCAAGCCTATGGCTTCGGACAGGCTCTTACGGGATGGGAGGTGAGACACCCCCCGAGGGACACTCCTCCCCCAGCGCTAGCTCTAGACAGCCTTATCTCCCTTTGCTTTGCAACCTCCTCCTGCTAGGCAGATCTGCTGCATCAAGGACACTTTTTTGTACAGCGTTTGCAATTGTCTTCTGCCCTCCTTTAAACAGCATTTGTAGAATAAAGATATTCCAGTTGTATCTCAGTAATAACTTGTCTTTTTGGTGATCTACAACTTACACACACACACACACACACACAGTTCAATGTCAGGAACCCAGCAACGGAGGGGACAATTTGTCTTAGTGGATCGCTAATCATCCACATATCCTTACTCCAACCCCCTTGCTTCCTTTAAAACTACCTTCATCTGGCCCCACGTCTCAATGAAAGAAATATTCTGGTAGGGGATTTAAAAGAAACTTTATTTTCAGTACAAGTTAGGTCAGCCATTCCTGGAAATTCCATCCTGAGGGATGAAGAAGAAGAAGGAAGTGGGAGGGAGGTGACAGGAAATAAAAAAGAACAACTGGGAGGTGTTCCCAGCAAAGGGGCAGTTCTTCATGCATGACTTCACCACCAAAGTACGCCCACTATCACTGTTAATGTGAATGCTCAGAAGTTCTTTACACTGAGGTAAGGCGCTGTAACTTCGAAGGAAATTAAAAGTTGCTCTTAAATGCGAATTCGAAAATGCGCATTAACGAGGATAAAAAATCGCCTGCACGCCTGATTTGAACTTCGTTCGTAAAGAGGTAAAACTGTTAATGCTCCATTAAGGAGGCGTAAATCGATCGTCTAGAGGAAGCCTTAGATGATAGATTCACACAAAAAGGCTGTTGTTCAGGACCTGGAAGATGGAACTGGAATCAATGTTCGTCCTGCAGATTTTTTTCACTTCTTCTTTTCACTTCTTCTTTTTCTATCCCTAGAATATATTCCGTACTGGAATATATTTTGCCTCCATACCAGTGGGCTACCATTACTCTAAACAAGGGGTGGTCAGGAAGTAGATGACAGATGTTTTGGACTGCAACTCCCAGCAAACCCTGCCAGCATGGCCAATTGTCATGTATGCTGGAGGTTGAATCCCAAACATCTGAAGATCTACCTTCTGCCCGCCTCTGTTCTAAACTAAAAACAGGACTACTTCCACTTTATTTTGTGAGAAGAGAACTACCAACACATGCTTAATTGGAAATCATTCTTCAGAAATCCTTTATAAGGAGCAAGCTTAGCATGCTTTTCAGCTGGGGCCTTACTCTGTAGTAGAATCCAATCATGCCCTTGGTTGTTGTACCAAGAAGCTACATTTACTTCAGGGCAACCTGTCCGGGAAAGCTTTCCTAAGCATTGAAATCAGAGGTAATTCCTCTATGATCTTCAGGAGAGGTCTTTCTTCTTCCTGTCCATGCCACATCTTGCAAAGTCCCATCTGGCAGCAGCATGGCAATGGGCCTTCTTTGTGGTGGCACCCTCTCTCTGGAATGACCTCCCCTAGTTTGCATTATGTCAGACACCGACACTCGATGATAATTTAAAATGTGCTTACCCTACCTTTTCCCAGCCATTAACTTGTCCAAATGTCATTGTGCTTTTATAATGATGTACTGCTTTATAATTTGCTGTAAACTTCAGGATTTTTTTAAAAATGGGAAGTGGTTAATAAATATTCTAAAATTAATTTAATAAACAAACAAATATTAGTTTAGTTCTGAACACCTTGCAACAATATGGTGCACATGATCTTTAGTATTTGGGCAAAAACAACTTGTCTACTAACAGTTATATTCTGTACCATCCAAAGTTTCCAGACCATTCTCAAAGGTGGCCCATGCAATTGGTTGAAATAATCCAAGTGGGAGGTTTCCAGTGTATGGACTACTGAAGCCTTAATATTTCTGTCCAGGTAGGATTGTAGCTGGCATACCAGGCTGAGCTGGGGAGTGTCTATACGCTGCCGCTTTGCAGTTCTTTCCCCACAAAACCCCACAGCATTTCTGCTGCAGGGTGGGACTGCTAAATCTACATGGCAAGAGCATAGGTGTGCGCAGCACATTTCATTAGGGTGTGCACCCAGGGAATTTTTTTCAAAAGGTGAACATTTATAGTATACTCAATCGTAAAGGACATTATGAAGCAATCCAAACATAGGGTGACTCCCTGCATCACTGCTTGTCTCTGTCCCTTCGTACCGCAGGAGGAAGAAGCCCGGGCCGAGCAGGGAGTGTCTATGAGCCCAGTAGGGGAGCATGCAGGGCGAGACATTAGGGTGTGCCTGGGCACATCTAGCACACACCCTGCACATACCTATCGGCAAGAGGGAGTTTGATTTATACAGCAACCATCCAGCTTGTCAAGCTCACCCCCTGCCCAATACCTTGCATTCCGGGGCTTACCCTGCACTGGGGTCCACCCCAGGACTGCCCCTGAACCAAAGCCACCACTGTTAGATAGGAGAAAGAATGTGGTGGCATCAGAAGAAATGGAAAAGTCACGGTAAAAGGACACTGCAAGAAAGCGCAGTTTTGAAGGTAAAACCCCCGATGTGGCTATGAGTTGGCAGCTGCAACATATAAACAATGCAGCGCCACTGCACAACCATTATGGGGTACACAGGGCATATGAACAAGCCTCTGGTAGAAGGCCACTTATCTCGCTAGTGACAAAGATGGATTGATGAGCACCCCGAACTATAAACCTTGTCCTTTACAAAACAAGGTTGAACAGTGCTCACCTGTGCAGACAACCCATCCACTAACTATGTCTTATCTGGATTGACCTCCCATTTCTGGAACATCATGCTGTCTGTTACTGTGGTCAGGCCCTGATTTAGTGCTTCCAGTACTGCACTTGACTTTGATGGAAAAGACGCATAGACTTGAGTGTCTGTCATCCATCCCATTGTGATGACACCACAAACTAAATCCCAGATGACCTCACTCAGCAGTTTCATGTAGATGTTAAATACCATGGGGGAGCAGTTAGAACCCTGTGGAAAGCTGAAGCAGAGATGCCATGGAGTTAAGCAAGAATCACTGGGCCTTCTGAAAATAGTCATCTTTGAGCAGAACCACTTGCAAGCAGTGCCATTAACTCAGGCCATCCCTAGCAGTACAAACACAATAACAACAAAGTAAATAACTAAAGATTTATTGCCCTTTTATGACACCCAAAATCTGCTGCCTGAGATGACTGCCAATAGGGATTGCAACTAAGCTCAAAGGGAACAGGGAATTCTGGGGTGGTGGTGGCAGATGACATCAGTATCCCTGCTAATAAAAAGTGCAGGTACAACATCCCTGTGAGCCAGGCTCCGCTACACCACTGTAGAGGAATTTCTGTCTTTGTATCCAGCGTGTTGCAAACTATTGTACTGTCCCGTCTAGTTCGCTGTGGGCCATATTTTACACTCACAATGATATGGAGAAATAACTGATCAGTTCAGTTGTCAGGGAAGTGAGGAAATGATGCTGGCGGGGGTTGGTTCTTAAAGTAACTATTAAAATCCAATTAAAGGCGCAATCCTATGCATGTTTATATAGGGTGACCAGATAAAATCCAGGTCAGGGCTCATGTAACTTTAACAGTTGTAGAGAAAAGGGAATTTCAACCAGTGTCATTTGTATGCAATTAGTTCCTGGTGAAATTCCCTCTTCATCACAACAGTTAAAGTTGCAGGGGCCCTGCCTTCTTTTGTATATGGTCACTCTAGTATAGTGCATGCACCTTTAACTGTTGTGATGAAGAGGGAATTTCACCAGGAACTAATTGCATACAAATGACACTGGTTGAAATTCCCTTTTCTCTACAACTGTTAAAGTTACATGAGCCCTGACCTGGATTTTATCTGGTCACCCTATGGGGGGGGGGGGGGAGGGAAGAGTTATAGGCCATTTTCCCCATGGAAACATGCATAGGGCTGCCACCTTATAGATTAATGTGTCATCACAGGAACAAAAATCTTTAAATCAACATTTATCCAATGAATAAAACACCAAAATAATGGGCACAGTTTTTGTTTTAAGAATGTAATACATGAGGCAATTAACATAAAACTAGCATTGAGCAAACAATTGCATGTAGTTACAAAGTAATTAGTAAAACTGCAGACATGCTGTTATTTGTCTCCTCTTCTAAAGCAGCTGTGTTATTATGTGTACTCTTCAGTGCAAGCTTCCCATTTTCTTATATATCCCAGAAGTAAAAAAAATTCTGACATCTGGTGTAATTTTGAGTGTGTGTGTGTGTATATACACAAAGATCTGAAAATGTTTGACATTGAGCTCTGAGAGGCTAAAACTCTGAGGGCACATAATCCAGCCCAATTGAAACACTTTTAACAGGGCAATCCCATGCATTTACTCAAAAGTAAGTCCCAACCTATTCAATGGAGCTTACTGCCAAATTAAGTGTGAATAGGATTGGTTTGAATGAGCAAATTAAACATACATTTAAATCTCTCCCACTGAAATGTGCTTATTATGTCATAAGTATTATGTCATAAGGAAAAACATAGATATGATACCTGACAGAATGCTGCTTCCAGAAACAGCAGGCCCCATGTGAAGTCTATTCCAACCAGTAAAACTTTTTGGCAGACCTACCTATGTTGTTTCCTTGCACTTCCTTGCCCCTTCCACATAAATTGCAGCCACTGGCAGTTGCAATAAACATAGAGAAAAATATAGAGAGGTCTGCCTAAATGTTATGGGAAGGGGTTGAGAGCTCCATATGAAGCTGCTGTTTTCAGCGGCAGCCCTGTGTGGAACATCAAGTTTAGTGGTGCCCTTAGTTTTAGAATAAGAGGAAAGTGATGCAAAGTTTAGGTTTTTCCACTGACAGGGGTGGTAGAAAACAGGGAGGGAGGGATCATGAAAGCCACAATTCTATTCACATTTACTTAGGAGTAAGTTTTATTAAAATGTGTGGGATTCACTTCTAAATAAATCAGGCATCAGATACATGCAAAACAAGAATGACAAGATGGATGGATTCAATCTTATGCATGAATTTCTTCTGAACTGAGTGGCACTTAGTCCCAAATAAGCGTGCATAGGATTACAGGCTGAAGGAATTGTACTGGATGCAAAAAGTCAATATCCATGGAGTTGGATCCAGATTTAGCCAGAGTAAACCAATCATGAATAACCAAAGTCCCATTGTTTTCTATGGGTCTACTTCAAGTATGATTAAATCTGGATTCAACCCAAAATCACTAGAAGCCCCATCCATATCACTCTGATTTCCCATTCTTATGCAGAAATTGACTTGCTCATGCTTCAGAGGACAACAACCCTACTTTTTAAACAGCAACATTATCAAGAATTTCTAAACAATCTCCATATATAGGTCTACTCAAAAGTAATCCCTATTATTTTAAATGGGGCTAATGCCCAAGTAGGTGTGTATACAGTTACATCCTAAAGCCAAGAAGATTACTCAAATGCCAAGCTATTTAACGGATGCCAAGCTATTTAACAGATATTAAGCTCTTGTCAATCTAGGCTGACCATATGAAAAGGAGGACAGGGCTCATGTAACTTTAACAGTTGTAGAGAAAAGGGAATTTCAGCCGGTGTCATTTGTATGCAATTAGTTCCTGGTGAAATTCCCTCTTCATCACAACAGTTAAAGTTGCAGGGGCCCTGCCTTCTTTTGTATATGGTCACTCTAGTATAGTGCCTGCAACTTTAACTGTTGTGATGAAGAGGGAATTTCACCAGGAACTAATTGCATACAAATGACACTGGCTGAAATTCTCTTTTCTCTACAACTGTTAAAGTTACATGAGCCCTGTCCTCCTTTTCATATGGTCAGCCTAATCAATACTCATTATTACAAATATAGCTCAGCTACATTGCTAAGATTGCAGGTTAGTATTGATTCTTCCAAAATCTTTGATGCATTAGTTACATAGAAAGACTTGTCTCGTTTCATGTAGGTTGTTTTCTTTTTTCCTTTTTTTCTGCACACAGAAGGATGATCTGGGATGGGAAGAAGTATTGGAAAATATTATATGTGTGTGTGTGTGTGTGTGTATATATATATATATATATATATATATATGCCCACTACATTGCAGAAGTCATAAAAATTGGATTTCTTCTTTGAAAGAAATAATAATACACACATACATAGAGAGGGGGAGAGGGAGACTTACTGTCATTGGAGAAAGAAAGTCAGCCTTTACACTGGGTAAACTAAATCCCTGTTGCAATGTGGATAGCAATGTGGATTCAACCAGTGCTCAAGAAACTGTTCTTCAGATCGCTGCTCCAGTCGTTGGAGGTAAAGCAAATGCTCCTGTTAAAAGATTTTTTTATTTCTTGATTGATTTATTGATTTAAACACTCACCGATGCAACACTGCCCTATCTCAAACCTTATATTAATCTATTGGTTTATTCTACAGAATCTGTTGTACTAATCCTCTAATAGCAAATGTATTTATTCTCTAAGTGTACATCTTGATGTCGCCAAAGTGTCACACACACACACACTCCACTGGCACCAGGTTTGAGGGGCCCTGGGCAAGGTGGCTGCACAGTGTTACTCGGGGTGTAGGCCCCTCCAAGATATGCTTAGCATGTCGTAACTGGCAGCATTTGAGATTGATACCAATCTTCTTTTCATTTCAAAGAATTTTTTACGAGGATGGTGGTTCACTTCACAGTGCTGAATTGAGAGCCACACTCCTAGTAAAAAAGAAAAAGGGATACCTTTGACCAGCATCAGCCCAAGTGGATTGATTTGCCCCACCTTACCAGGTGCTAGAGTTGTGTGTCAGCTTCCGGAACCAAATTGGTCTGATTCTGACAGATTCAGAAGATGGCCAAACTGAAGCGGTGCTCTTCTGAAGTTCACTGAATCAGAATCTGAACACTCCTGAAGATCTAGAATTCGGAAGGACACAGAGACACGGTGTGGCTCCAAAAATGAATGCATTTCTCCCCAGGTTCTTAATGGGCTTTTCTACATGAGGCTGTTAATCCACTGCATCTACTTTCGGTTTTGTTGCAGAATTGAGATCCAAGCACTACACAAGGAATGTTTTCTTTCCTGCTTTTCCACTACATAAGCTCTAGGTGGCACTGTGGTATAGCAGAATAGCACAAATACACAAGTGGAAACAGCAAAAGAATCCTCAATCAACCATGAGTAAAGGAAACACTGGGGAGGGAGGGGGTATAGTTTTCTGACTGGTGACTATAACTTTGAATCTCAGTGAATAGTTTTAACAGGAATCTCCAATCCCAGTGCTTTGGAGGAAGGATGTTGAAGTAATGAATTACAGCTCTTGCTACTTTTCTCCCCCAGGAGAAAGAATGTTGAAAGAGGTTTGGTGGAGTCTGGGACCTGGGAGGATGCATCAGTTGAATTGCTTTGGTTGTCATTGATGTTTTAGTGGTTTTATGGGGGGGGGGGGGTATTTAGTAGATACCTATTTTTTTAGCTGTTTAAATGTGAGCTTTAATATTTTTAATATTTTTTTTTGAAAGGCATCTAAGACATCTTAATAACAACAAGAACAACAACAATAAAGGTATCTGTTGCACTAGAGCTGTCGGATTTAGTTTCATTAAACTGTGAAAACAAGGGGCTGAGGAGCAAAGCCATACAGTTTATTGACTGCATGGAAATGCCACCATAAGCATTCAGTGTTGCTTATTTTGAGGGAGGGTTGCAGTATGCTTTTGAGGGAGCTAAGAGCAGGGCAAATTCTTTTTTTCCAGAAGCTGTGGTGGGGATGGGGGTTTCAGGCCTGTGTAGGGGACCTGTGGCAACAGCCCCAGAAGGAGACCTTGCTCTAAGTGTGTGAGGAAACACTCCTGCTCTCAATGCTGAAGGAAAGGTAGTAAACGAGGGTGCTTTTCTTTAGTGTATAACCTGAGGCCCATTATTTCTTCTTTAAAAAGGGGGCATGGCCAAAGAATGGAGATGATGATGGTGCTAAATGGATGTGGTCAAAAGAGAAGAGGTGGAACTGCAGGAGACCGATCTACACCAAGCAGGATACAACATTTTGAAAATGTTTTGATAACTGTATATGGGGTGTGTCGTGGGCCCCAACAGTTATCACTACTCTTATAAACCGTTTTAAACCGTTTTAAAGCAGTAGTGTAGATCCTGCTCAAGGATACCTGCAAGAGATTCTTTTCTACTTACATGTTCATTTTCAAGTAGTGTAATTATTATACACAAAGTTAGTCTAGAAAATAGCAAACTAATGGAATATATGAAAACAGGTGAAAGTAGGCAGCAGATGAAGTGTTTTTTTTAAAAAAAATAATCCTGGTTTCATTTGTTAATTTCCTGAAAATGTGATATAGCAACCTCTTATAGGCCCATTATTATTATTATTATTATTATTATTATTGAATAAATTGAGGATTTATTATGTATATGCTTCTGTCATTCACTTTGGACATTAATGCACACATTAATTAAAATATTGCATTAAAATGTCACTGCCTACTGATGAAATATGTCTTTCTTGCAGTGCAATTTTGTGCATGTCTACTCAGAAGCAAGGAAAGTGCATTATGCCTTAGCTAAAAACTGAACCCTCCTATTAGAATGGGGAAGCAGGTGTGACAATTATTGATTTCCAAGTCTGTGTAAGGGTTGGGAGGAGGTTATATAGAATATACAGGTATATTCAATCATGCTATCACAGAAATGATCGAACTAAGGTTATTTGGGAGAAATGTTCACATGCTTAACTATAGTTGTTTTGAACTTATTTGAATGGAAGCTTAGAACCTCCCATACTGTAAAATAACAGTCAGCAAAACAAAACAAAAAAACACCACAAACACGTATATTAATTGGTATTTTAAAAAATTACCCTCATTGGTTCATCGGGGAAGCCAGCTTTTCTTGGTCTGTCTTCACGACGGGTTCTCAAAAGCTGCTTGGCTTGTTTTTCTGGTAGTATTGGTGAGGCATCTTTTTAAAAAGTGAAATGAACAAAGGTAGTTAAGCTTTCAGGTATAGCATAAAGTGTTTGGAGGGTGTGTGTAGCAATATACAAAGTATTCTTTCATTACATCACCTTCTCAAGAGATATTACATCCCAAGAGGCATGAATAGAATCTGAAACCATTTTCAATAATAAATTAAAGCTTGTTTATAAGTTGGATAGGTCAAAGTAAACAAACCTATACAGAACACACCTCTTTTCAAAATGAGTAAAATATAATGACACCATCTACTGATGTTCAGATTGACTCTTTTTCCATTGGGTACAATCCACTAGGATTTTTTCCCTGCACAAGCCCCATTGGAAGGATTGCTTTAACACAGCTCTTTCATTTCAATTAGGGTTCTTGCAAAATGATATCCCAGTAGTTGATGTCCTTCCTCTCTAAGGGTGCTGTGCAAGATAAACCCCTTCATAACCCTTTTGCTTTGATAACATTATCAAGCCAAGGACTTTGCCTGAAATATTGAACAGAGACATAATAAAATGATGGCAGCAGAAAAGGCAAGTTTACAACATAAAAGGACCCTGTCCAGCCTTATGTGGAAGTACATTCACTAAATTCAAGGGCACTTACTTCCAGTTAAGAGTACATAGGATTGAGCCCATGTAGCATGATCCTAAGCATATTTACTCAGAGGCTGGTTCAATTGAATTCAATAGCAAACAAGTTCTAGTCTAGGAAATGGATTTAGGAGAGTAGCCAGTGATTTGTTAATTGATCAATGACCCTACTATCCAGATGCTGAATCTCTTTAAGGTTGCAATCCTAAGCACTCTCACTGAAAATAAGCAATATTGAATTCATTGGGGCTTACTACCAAATAAACCCGCACAGGATAGGTCTGATATTGCTCTATATGGAGTAGTCCTCCTACAATAGCACAGTAGTTTAAGACAGCAACATTAAAAAGCTGCGGTGTAACATGAGAGTAAATTACTTTATTCAGAGGCTCAGTCAGATCAATTGAGGAAAAAAAATAATCCAAAATAGCATGAGCAAATTTGCTGTCTACAGAGAGCTCCAGCTAGACTGACCACATGAAAAGGAGGACAGGGCTCCTGTATCTTTAACAGAATTTCAGCAGTTGTCATTTGTATGCATACAGCACCTGGTGAAATTCCCTCTTCTACATAAATGTTAAAGATACAGGAGCCTTGTCCTCCTTTTCATATGTTCACCCTAGCTCCAAGAGATAGAATAAATACATATTAACACACACCCAAGCTTATAATACCTACCTACAAAAATGGTTAGAAGGGTCAAAACAAGAACAAAAGCTGTCTTCATTTTGATTCTGCTGTCTCTTGGTCGGCTCTTCCAAAGTGAATTACACCAACGGAGGTATTAGCCTATTTGAGAGGCAGCTACGTCAGTCACAGATGTTTGTTTATTCTTCGATTACTATGACTTTAGATTATGATTTGAAGGACATCTGGTCCTGGGTTTTGAATATAGCTATTGTAGGCTTCTACATTCTTTTAGTGCTAATGTGTTCCTTGGGAAAGGAAACAGAAAGACCTTCTTTGCAGCATTACACTTTGATTTTTTTTTAAAGAAATAAGCAAGGAGGCAGAAAAAGGTGCTAAGTACAAGTTGTGCTGCCTGAAGTGTGCGCGCATTTATTTAGTTTGAAGATAGCTC
Organism: Anniella stebbinsi; assembly: GCA_029215795.1. NCBI lineage: Eukaryota > Metazoa > Chordata > Lepidosauria > Squamata > Anniellidae > Anniella > Anniella stebbinsi. Next base: position 34,386,423 of record JARDYH010000005.1, read on the forward strand.
AAACAACACAGAACACTTGCACCAGAATCATTATAAGCAATTGATCCTGAAGAATTCCAAAACAGGATGGACAACAATATTCATGCCTCTTTCTAATCATGTTTCAAAACACTGTTTTGACTTCTATCTCCTTCTAGTGAAACCAAGCTCCATAGATTTTCTAATAGAGAGGTTCATGGGAAGTCATAGCTGTCCCCATTTGGCCTAGAGCTGTTGAAAATGTTGGAATGTGAGAAACTATACAAAATATTTATTTCACCTAGGGTGGCCATATTCAGAGCCAGGGAATGTTCATATGTCTTTAAGGGTGCAATCCTATGCATGTGTAGACAGAAAAATGTCCTAAGCCATCATCACATGGGTGGTTTGATGCACACCCACTGAGACTTTGATCCACTTACTTAGCGCTGGACTCGCACGACATCGTCCCTGTCATGCTGTTCTCTCACCCTGAGGTCTCCGTTTTTAGTTTATCTTTCGATGTATCCCTGAATGGGCAAAGTACAAAATGCAAATTTGGAACAGGCTAAGCAGATGTATTGCAGCAAAACGCTAGACTCGCGTAAGAAACGACGGGGGAACCCGCGGAAGTAACCTGGGGGGAGGGGGGGAGTAGGTGTGATGAAGCTCCTAAAGTAACTCCCAGCAATCCCCAGCCAGCCATTTTTACTGTCTAAACATGCATGGGATTGCATCCTAAATCTTCTAATACAGTAAGTGATAAGACAACTAGCCACAGCTTTCCCTGACCATTCCCTCCCCAGCCCTGTCATCCATCCCAAGCTGCTGAAATTGATCAGGGCCCAGATATGCCTCACAACAAGAAGGCAACAGGGTGGATGACAAGGCCAGGAAAGAAATGGGGTGGAAAAGCCACAGTTGCCTTGAAGCCCTGCCACATCATGAGTGGGATTGGCCACTTGTGCATCGCCAGTGGAAGAGGAAATGCATCATCAAAAACCAGTGGCGCAGCTAGGGAATTTTAGGCCCCAGAATTACAGGGTGCCAGCTTTAGATAGCCATTTGTATCATTTCAGTTATGAAGCACACAATTTACATTTCTGTTCTCCACTTTCTATCACCATTCCATGGTTTATGATGGGAATTGCACTCCAACACAACTGGATGGTGTGTGGTTGGACAGGTTGCCCTAGATCCTTTAATGCTGGAATAAATGGGATTGAGACTGAGATATTATTATTATTATTATTATTATTAAACCTCTTACAGGTATTGTGAGTCTTGTAACCTCACACTCAGTGCTTAAATTACAGGAGAGAGAAAACTCCCCCTTACCTTTTATGACAGCCCCTCCAGCTACTCTTTTTAAAAGGATACAAGGGAACATGCTTTGGCTTAAAGGGAGGGGGACTCAGGGGTTGGTCCTGTGGATTTCATTGACTGTGTTCAGACAACATGCTAACATACATTCAGTAGTTGAGTGTGGGTTGTTGAACCATGGGTTATCGTTAGGGGTGTGCAGCAGATCGGGTCTGATCCACGATCCGGACCTGATCCAGGTGAAATCGGATCCAATTATCCGATTCTGATCCCCCGCAGCTGGATCGTCCGATCTAATCTGATCCGATCCGAAAGGACCCGATCTGGATCGGAAAAGATCAGAGGATCAGACCTCGGACCTCCTCCCCCCATTCACGTTCCTTACCTGCTGCCTCCTCGCTGCCATCCACTGCAGCCCACTGCTTCCATACTACTGAGAAACAGGCCTTGCGGCCTGTTCCACAATAGAGCGCCTGCGCGCCGGGTGACATCATCACTCGGCGCACCCTCGCTCTACTATGGAACAGGCCTCAAGGCCTGTTTCTCAGTAGTACTGACGCAGCAGGTGGCAGTGGATGGCAGCATGGAGGCAGCAGGTAAAGAGCACGAGTGGGGGGGAGGGAGGTGGAGGTCCCCCGTTACCTGCCGATGTCCCCCGCTGCCGTCCGCTGCTTCCATACTACTGAGAAACAGGCCGCAAGTCCTGCTTATCAGTAGTATGGAAGCAGCGGACGGCAGCGGGGAACACCGGCAGGTAAGGAGCATGAGTGGGGGGGGGATGGGGAGGGCCCCACTTACCTGCCGGGGCGCCCACTTCCATCCGCTGCCGTCTCCTGTTCCAATTTACTAAGAAACAGGCTTCGCAGACTAGTTCTCAGTAGAGCACCAGGTGTGTCATCACCTGGCGCTCAACTGAGAACTAGGCCGCAAAGCCTGTTTCTCAGTAGATTGGAACAGCAGATGGCAGCGGACGGCAGCGGGAGCACCCGGCAGGTAAGAAGCACGAGTGGGGGGGAGGGGGGGAGGGACAGGGAGGGAGGAAGGGGGAGTTAGGTCCCCCACTCACCCACCCCCATGTTTTCGCCATAGGCTTGCATTGGGGGAAAGCTTTCTTTCCCCCAGTGTAAGCCTATGGCGAAAACGCCTAAAATGCCATCCGATCCGAAAATCAGACGTCCACTTTTCAGATCGGAATCCAATCTGAACTGAACCGGGAAGCCTCCGATTCAATCCGATCCGAGGCATCGGTTCCAGTTCTGATTCTGATTCTGATCCGATTTTTTGGGTCCAGGCACACCCCTAGTTATCGTGTTGTCTCAATCCAGAACGTTTTCCACAGAGTGGCTTGTTAACCACACAGTGTGGCTTATTTTTCTTTAACAAACCACCTTGAGAACCCATGGAGACTCCCCTTACTTTGCCCCTTATAATTCAAACACTGATCATTTCTCCTTCTTTTAAGAAACACCCAATTAGCATTATCCCCTCCTCTCTGTGGGGAAAGTCGGCTAGACATTTACATGGTTACAGATTATCATTTTATTATTTTCACATTAAAATATATATTTTCCTTTTCTGCAAAAAAAGGTTACTTATTCCCAAGTAAATCCGTTTAGCATCAGGGCAGCAAAAGCAACTCCATTTTCCTACAGTAGTCATGATGGTGCTGTGATTTAAGTGAGTGTAAAATGCAAAGCCATACATGCTCAGTGTATTTCTTTCTTTTTATCAGGGTGGCAAACAGAGTTGTGGAGAGTTTCTCTGTGTGAGAAATGTAGAAGCAGTTGTAAAGCATGGAATGGTGGAGTAAGGGGATGAAGAAATATATTAATTCTGTATTTCTCAACTGAAGTAATACACCTGACTGTCTGAGCCTTTCTACACAAGGCTTTTATTGTGTGCTTGAGATTGCTCACTTATAGTAGTTTGCGGGTCCTTTACATGATGAGGTCATCCTCCAGGGCCTCTCCCATGCTTTGCAAACATAATTGTGTATTTTTCCCCTAACAAGGAAATTCTGGTTTTTGTTTTTTTAAAGGGCAGAATGAGTGTCTTGTGTAATTGCACAATTCCACTGTACCACACCACCATCTAGTGGCTATATAATGAAACATATAAAGAGGCAGAGAAAGAAAAAGCCCTGAAGAAAGTATGTGTAAAGGAGGCAGTTAAAGGTGCAGGCACTATACTAGAGTGACTATATACAAAAGAAGGCAGGCCCCCTGCAACTTTAACAGTTGTGATGAAGAGGGAATTTCGCCAGGAACTAATTGCATACAAATGACACTGGCTGAAATTCCCTTTTTCTCTACAACTGTTAAAGTTACATGAGCCCTAACCTGGATTTTATCTGGTCACCCTATCTTAATCCTGCAAATTATCCGGAAGCAGAAGCCTCGGTAAAGTGTGGGATAGCAGTTTAATGTAAAGATGTAAAGGGGGCCTCTGTAAGACCATTACATCCAGGGCCTAAAATTAACTTGCTGCACCACTGACAAGTGAAGTATCTCTTAAGCAAGAATATAATGCCTTCATCAATCACTGAGCAACTCCAGTTTGGTCCACATGCTTAGAATTAGAGCAGTGCTTCCTCCACAGATAGATGGGCAGGACCCCCAGGCCTAACCTCTAGCACTTCCCTTTTTTAAAAAAATAAGCACTGTCTCTAAATCCCTTGACAACATAGTTTATAGAAGGGGCGGGCAAAAGGTAGATTGGGATCTAATGATGATTTGCATTAGATCAGCAAGCATTCCTGACTCCCAGTGATTTAATAATAGGAAAAACAAAAGGTCTCCCCCCAACACACACTCCCCCCAACACACACACACTCCTTAGGATGTTAAAATGAAGAAAGTTTGTGGAGGAAAGGAGTAGATTTGTCTATGTGTACAGGAAGGGGGGATCTTGGGCTGAGAATGTGGTCAGAAGTAGCTTAGTTCTTAATTCTCTGTCTATACCCAGAGTGATTGGTTGTTCACACAATGGATTTTAGGGACTGCCCACAAATGGCCAAATAGAATAAAATTATGCTAACACTCTGTGCACTGGACATGATTGCGCCCATTCTCTTTCACCACTGGCTGAGGATTGCATCTTGCAGCCCATGGCTGCATAGCCATAAATAACCATGGTTATTCAAAAGTATACCACATTTATTTCCCAGTACCTACATTTATGGAATTGTTACATAAGCCTCACTGAACTCAGGATTACTTATTCTGAGTAGACATGCATAGGATTTTACTGCAGAGTGTGAAGTGGGAGCTGGGAAGCCCACAAATAAAATTTCATGATCCCTCTGAGGCAAGCCCCCAATCTAAGTATTGTGATAATAATGCTGATCTGCCTTAGGGATTGTTGTAAAGACGACTAAGATAATGTAAGTAAAACATTTTTGATGCTATAGAATTGGTAAAATTTCAAAAGAAAGTTTCCCAAATCCCTATCACCACAATACTTTTATTAGGCCAAGTCAAAGGCCACGAAACACTGTGCAAGCTTCCGAGTTCTCCAGAACTCTTCATCAGGCAACATTGGTATCAAAGCAAAAATGGGGGCCTGGGGAGGAGAGAAAAGGTCGCTTAATAGTAAGACTGCAGCCTCATTGAACCCAGAGAGGGGTGGTCCCACTCCGTTTCTGGGAATTCCTTCTGAGTAAGCTTGCAGAGGTTCGAGGGGCTTATATCTATTATTTATCCCTGCCTAGGGTGACCAGATAAAATCCAGGTCAGGGCTCATGTAACTTTCACAGTTGTAGAGAAAAGGGAATTTCAGCCAGTGTTATTTGTATGCAATTAGTTCCTGTTGAAATTCCCTCTTCATCACAACAGTTAAAGGTGCAGGCACTATACTAGAGTGACCACATACAAAAGAAGGCAGGGCCCCTGCAACTTTAACTGTTGTGATGAAGAAGGAATTTCACCAGGAACTAACTGCATACAAATGACACTGGCTGAAATTCCCTTTTCTCTACAACTGTGAAAGTTACATGAGCCCTGACCTGGATTTTATCTGGTCATCCTATCCCTGCCCCGTATTCCCTGACTCTCAGCCGCCTTTTCTCAGTCCTTCAACTCCCTTCACAGCTTCTCCATTATCCCCCACCCCTCTGCCGCCTCTAGCATCCTTTATCCAGCCTCTTTGCGATTGGCGGCTGACGATTGGTTGCCTGTTTCCTAGCAACCCCCATCAGCAGCCTCCCTCCTGCTACGCCTCCTCCTTCCTCTCCGGATCAGAGAGCTCGGCTCCTTCTGCCACTTCCGCTTCCGCCGTTCATCTGCCGCTGAGAGTGCGATTGCTCCTGCAGCCGGCTGGGTAGGGTTTGTGGGTGTGAGTTGTCGTGTGGCCTGGGAAAGAGCTCTTTGGTGGGAAGCGGTGCTGAGGGACAGCAAAGAACAGGAATTGCTGCTGCTGCTGCTGGCAAGTCCCCAAGAATGACCGATTAGAACAGGGCCAAGTAACCCTCCCAGGTTCGGAGGGAGAAGGGGGTAGTTGCTTCACCGTGTGTTTAGGGGAGTTTAATATAAAGGAAAAGCAAAGCGGTAGCAGGTAGGCCTAGAGAGTATATATGGTTCTGGGCTGAGTGAGGAGCAAAGCTAGATGGAGGCAGGCTGTATGAGTGGTGCCTGCAACTGTTTCAACATGTGTGTGTGCGCTTTTTTCTCTAGATAACTTGGGTTTTTTTTCTTTCAGATGATTGAATCTGGAGCTGCTACAAAACCCTGATCCATCATGCACAAACTCATATTGAAAGATGGGGTGGAAATCCACCCATGTTCCATCCTTGTTTTTGAGTGTGAAGAGTCCTCGTTAATTGGTGCTTAATTAGTCTTCATTAACTGGGCCTGAGCTTATGTGTGCATAGAGTAAGAAACAAGGAACCGATCTACACCAAGCAGGATACAACACTTTGAAAATGTTTTGAAAACTGTATATGGAGTGTGTCCTGGGCCCCAACAGTTGTCACTACTGTTATTAACCATTTGAAACTGTTTTAAAGCAATAGTGTAGATTCTGCTAAGGTAGCATTATATATAGGAAAGAGAGAGAGAAACAAGGTAGTATTTCTAGCAAGGAAAGAATGTGCTTTATAGTTGTGTTTTTTGGAATTGGGAGTGGTTTAGGATTAGGTTTTTTGCTTCTGTTGATTGGATTTCTAGTGGATGTTTGCTGAAACAGAGGACCATAGCATGCAGAATATCTCAGGTTTGATCAGGTAAAGTGGAAAATATTTCTGCCTGAAACTCTGGAGAGCTCTGCCAGTTAGTGTCAACAGTACTAGGATAGATAGACCAATGGTTTGATTTGATATAAACAACTTCCTATGTTGGTATGTCAGATGAGCTATAGAAAAAACAAGGTATAGTAAATTGATTAATAAGTCAGGAAATGGAGATCTGTCCCCACTACTGTGATTATAGGGCCTAGTGGCTAACACTTCTGCTTTGTGAAGTCTTTGAGGGGAAATATATATTTGATTTCAGGAAACAGATGTTTAAGCATTTTTTTAGGGGTGCCACAAATAAAAGGAAAAAGTGAGGCTTGGAGGAGACCAGCAAGGTGGAATAGAATGATGATAAAGTACTGACAACTGCTGAAATGAATGTGTGTTCTGACTCATTTTGCTATTGAGCCAAGCTGTTGAGGGAATGTAATTATAATAGCAGCAGCAGAGCTCCTGTTGGGCCTATTACACGTTAGTGCCCTCAGTTGTGATTTAATTCGACATCTAGAGAGGAGATACCAAATCAATAAAGGATGGAAGAGTTTGAAAGCAGCAGACCCATATCCTCTGCAGGACTGTTTCCAGAATGGAGCCTGGCCTTCTGGACTCTGTGCTCTGTGATCGTGCCGGTACTGATCACCTTGTGGTGCAGTTTTCGTCGATCTCGGAGGCAAGGACTGGTCCAGGATATCTTGCGTAAGAGCAAGCACGATTGGCAGGACACAGATCTCTTCAGCCAGCCCACCTATTGCTGCATCTGCTCTCAGCACATCCTTCAGGGAGCCTTCTGCAACTGTTGTGGGCTGTGTGTTGATGAAGAGTGCCTGAAGAAGGCGGATCGTCGTTTCCTCTGTAAGGAGATCATAATGAGAGGCGAAGGTGGAATCCGGACCTCTATGGTACACCACTGGATCCGAGGCAATGTCCCGCTGTGCAGCTACTGTGTTGTGTGCAAACAGCAATGTGGCACCCAGCCCAAGCTGTGTGATTACAGGTAATGCTGGAGGTACAAATGTGATGGTAATGTCGAGAGAACGCAGTGCTGGCGATACTAGGTTTGCTCCTCTTGGTTGCGATAGACTTGACCACTGTAGTCTGCCTCCCCTTGAATGCTGTAGTTGTTGCATGTTACCACCTAACTTGTGTGATTTGTCAGAAATACACTACACATATCACCATACACTGAGTTCCTCTAGCTTTCCATGCGTAAGATTTGGAGGTGTGTACTAGTACAGAAGGCATGTTTACCAAAGCATTATAAAGCCCTTTATTTCATATGACTTCTAGTGGCTGGAGTTGAGCCGGATTGAGGAATGAGGATTTATTTAGCACACTTTATCTGACTTTACTGAACTATTTTTTGCATGCTGTTACCCTGCTCTACCCTAGGCTAGAACTTTGAATAAACTACCAAAACCTAGGCCTCTTTTGGACAGGTCCCACTGGTGGTAGCTCTCTAGCTTAATTTAGTGTTCACAGGAAATAGGCCAGTGTGTTCTTTTCCTTTACTCTGAAACTGGCAGTACTAGAGAGACTGGATGTTAAGTTGCACCCTGTAGTATTTCCTTGGGGTGACTGAGCAAAAGTCACTTGGAATTGCAAAAATCCCTAGGACCAGTGTGGTAGAATTTAGTGAGGTGGTGGGGAGGTTACTATATTTTTAATCATTTTACAGAAGAGGAAATTTGTGTAGGTATATATCTTGCCGTGTAGGCAAGAGGACAGCTACATTTCCTGCTGTCTTCCTTTGCCATCTGCTAGGTCTTTGTTTGTGTCTCCTCTCTGTGTTTTTGTCTGATTCTTTTTAAATGCATACATTGCCTTATTCTGCAGGGATGTGTTTTTTTCCATTTTACATACATATATTCTGTGCACTGGAAATCTTTTTAATCAATTCCATGGCTTCTCAGATTTGTGTAGGCATTTCCCACCCGCTTTCAAACATATCTTTCAGCCGTAAGGCCTAAAAACCTCTTTTCTTTTCTTTTTTAAAGAGGTTCCTGGTTCAATCGTGCGACGAGTACCAAATATTGGTGGCTCCAGTGTGGTGCTTATGGGCACCACTGTGCCTGTGAACACTTCCCTTGGTGCCTGATAGTCTCCCTGCTTGATTTTTTGCTGCTGCTCCAGATTTTAGCATTGATTTTAGATTTCAAAATAAATAAATTGGGAGGCTGTCATGCTGCAAAGCAAAGCATCATCCTCCAGCATCATCTTTAATGCCTCTGGGCCCATATGAGCTTTGTTTTGAAGCATGCCCAGCGACCCATGGAAAAAATGGTGAGCTGTGGGGTGTTAGGGAGTGTCCTGGGGGGGGGGTGCTAAAGGGAATGGGGTGTATCATCTTTGGAACCTGGATGGACTGAGCCAGAGCAAGGAGGGTGTTTTGCCAGTTGCTTTCCTTGGTGTCTTTGTATGTTAGCTGGCTTGTTATTCGTTTTTTCGTGTGTGTGTGTGTGTTGCCTGGGTTTTGTGTATGTGCATGTTTCTCTGAGCATCACCAGTTTGCTTATTATGAAACTGATTTCTTTTGATTTCATTTGTGGGGCTTGTACTCAGGTTCTTGACCAAGTTACTTGTCTCTGAGCCTTATTAGTTTGTCTTCTGTGAAACTGATGTTGGAGCAAAACACTGGGTTCAAAGAAATCTTTTTGTGGGTCGGAGCTCAGTTCCCACCTCTGCCTCCTTATGTTTGATGATTGGCCACACCCACCATGGCAGCCATTTTGTGAGAGCGCCAGTGACATATTCTCAAAATTCCAAATGTGCCAACCAGACCAATAAGATTGGAATCACTGCATACATAGTGGTGGTTCTTCACATTTTACAAGTGGAAGATAGGATTGAGACTCTCTATTAGTTTTTCTTAAAATCATAGCAATTCGCAGAACAGGCAGCAATCTTTTTTTTAAATGGCTCCAAGTCGTGTGCATCCTGTACCTATTGAAATTTTTAACCTGGAGCTTGTCTTTGTCCATTCATCCAACCATCCCAGTATTTACATATGGCACTGTTCTATCAAAATAGTTTTCTAAAAACCCTCAGTAAAAGTTCAGTAACAATTACTATCTAAAACATTATCTGGTTATAAAAAAAAACAGCAGCAAAAGAATATTAAACGCGCTTTTCAAAATCAGGAAGAGAGAGTACCTTGAAACACATCCACCGCCTTCCAAACTTGCATATTACTGTAGCACAGGGATAGGGAACCTGTGATCCTCCAGATATTGCTGGACGACAACTCCCATCATTCCTGACCATTTGCATACTGTCTGGAGCTGATGGGAGTTGGGGGTCCCACAGCATCTGCAAGGCCACAGGTCCCCCACCCTTGCTCTATCACATTGTCAGCTCCCCCACATGTTCTATCCCTAGAATAGAGATGTCCTCTTAAATTATAGGTGTTCTGGCAAGACACATGAATTCACTGTGACAGCTTATTCCCCCTGGTTTGCTTGACAAACCTCCTCTTGGGATCTTTTCTAAAGCCAAAAGTGGGTGGAAAGGCCCTTCTGTTTTTCTCATCTTTGGCGAGCCATTGGATGAGAACAGAGAGACTGAAAGTGTGATTGTACTGCTGTAAGTGAAATGCATTATTGGGTTAGGTGGGATGCATTATAAATTTACAGAAATAAAGGTGCTGGCGCAAAAGCCTAGAGGTCACATCTACTGGAGTAGGAGGTCAGACCCAAATCCTAGATGTGCAGGAACAGGTTAGTCAGTTCTCTGCATTAAAAAAACAAAACACAGTTTTGTGATGCTGCATGGTTGAGCCCTGGAACTAAAAGCAGGTTTCAGCTCTGGTTGGAATTTGGTTTTTTTAATTTAATATCCTGCCTTTCCATTAAACACAGTGTTCTAAGGCGGCTAACAATAAAATGCAGATAAAATGGTCAAGTTACAATTCAAATATTAAAGCGCATCAAATGAAAGCACATCAGTAAGAAAGAAATAACAGCACCCACCAAATTAAAACCCACTTCAGCAGCAAATCAGCTTCAGTGCCAAAAGCCTGTCTGAATAAAAATGCCTTTGCCTACTGGCGGAAGGTCAACAGAGATGGAACTAACCAGACCTTCCTTGGCGGGGAGCTCCTGATCCTGGGAGCAGCCACCAAAATGTCCCTCTCTCATTTCCTGTCAAGTGTGTGTCTGATGGAGGTGAGACAGAGAGCAGGGCCTCTCCTGAGGATCTTAAAACCCAATGGGGTCTTTCAAAGATCCGCTCACTCCCCTTCTGAATCAAGCTGCTCTTGCCTGCATCAAGGAGCAACCTTCTTCACAGTGCACATTCTTCTCTCTCTCCTGGCTCTGTACATTTAAACAGTCGGGAAACTCAGCGAAATGCCAGCACAGGTGCTAAACCATTGCACTGTGGCTTCCCTTGCCAGGAAAGATTAAGTGTAGGGTTTGGAAAGTGGCAGGGGAGAGCGCAGGTGCGGTGGTTTGTTTGGCAACTCCTGTTTCTCCCAGGCAAATGGCATGGCTGAGATAATGTGTTAAAATCCAATTAATTTTATGTATTTATTTATTACAATTATATCTCAACTTTTTTTCCTCCAAGGAACCCAAGGTAGTGTACACAATCCTCCTTCTCCTTGCCGTTTTATCCTCACAACAACAACCCTGTGAGGTAGGCTAGGCTTAGAGTCTGTGACTGGCCCAAATTCCCTCAGTGAGCTTCCATGGCCGAGTGGGGACTAGAACCTGGATCTCCCAACTCCCCAATTTAACACTCTAGCCACTACACCGCACTGGCTCTCCATGCTGATAAGCTGCTTCGGAATTAATAATAATAATATATTTATTTATTTATTTATTTCCCTCCTCTCCCTCTGGATTGAGGCGGGGAACAATATCAATGCAGACAATATAAAATACATAAAACTGATTAAAAGCATATAAAATTAATACATTATTAAAATCAACCCAGTCTTAAAATTCGACTGGGTAGTCGAATTATCTCTGCATTTTGGACCTATTGCTCTCATATTTAGACTTTTTATTATATATATATATATATATATATATATATAACTCATTTTTATTCCAACTACGGGCATTCAAGGCATCATACAACTTTACCCCAACAGCAAGGACTATAAACGTTTTTTTGAACAAAAGCTTGGGTCTTTTGGGGGGATTCTAGCAGGATGCCAGAAGCCCCAGAAAGGTACCATGTTCACCTGGTGGGCCATACGTTGCCCTTCTGTGGCTTACAGGGTGAAGCATTTTCTTTTAGGAATTGTTTTTCTTGGTTTTTTTGAATGCTCCCCCCCTTCTCCAAACTGCCTCTTCAGCCAAGCTGGAGTTTCCTCTTAATAGCAGAGTCTATTCAGTGTGAATTAAGGACCACTCTTCTCTCAGAATCCCAAATATGTAGCATTTCGCAATCTTTTAATATTAATAAGTTTGTAGCAAAGTACGCAATGTGCCTTCTCCAGCAAGAACACCCACATTAATACTTGTTTTCTCCTTCAGGGGGGAGCATATTTATGGCTAAGCTCTATATGTAAGGTGACAACAGCCTGTATTGCTCCCTGGTCGTAGCTGATAACTGCATTTCTTTGTTGTTGGTCTTGGCTGTTTTTAGGTGACGAGAGCCTTCCAATATACTAGTGCTATACTGAAAATTTTAATTAATCCATTGTCGGCATTTCTTGGGGGCTCGGGGGGAAACAGAAATTCTGGCAAAAGAGGCTGGGAGAGGTGAGAATTTCAGCGAATATTCTCCTGTGGGGGGGGCAGCATAGGAAGTTTCAAGGGGTCTTCTATCTATTTTTTATTTACTTTTTAATAACACCCCCAGCAATTGCAGGAGCCCAGGAATTCTTCCTGAATGCCATTTGGAGAAGGAGAGGTCACATGATCTCCCATAGGCATTCATGAAGAACTGCCAGGCTCCTCCAAGTGCCGGGGGTGTTTTTTTAAAAAACAAACAACCGCTTACACTTTTAAAAGGTATGTGGAAATGCTGTCCTCTCCCTCCCCAAAGAGAAATTTCTCCCCCTTGCTGTGAAAGGGGCAGTGAAACAACGCCCCTTTCGCAGGGAGAGAAAAAGTTCCCGAAAATAGGGGGCAGGATTTGGAACAGCGCTAGTCTATACACACAATATTGTTTGGCAGTTCTACTGTCTAGCTCGTAATCATGCATATTTCAGAGAGGGGAGGTCAGAATTAAAAGATGCCGACCAGCTGGAAATGGGGGCTGCATAAATGTGCTTCTTTTTAAGGCAGCTATGCCCATACACGTATTGTTACCCCATCCCAAAGGCTCAGAGTGGGTATGTAAATCAATTTTAAAAATCCAGTAAAAACAAATGCCTGCTGAAATTTTCTCAACTGGCCCAAAGACACAGATCAGCCTTCTGCAATCTGGACTCCCAATTCTCACCATCCCCTGTCATTAGCCATGCTGGCTAGGCTGATGGAAGTTGTAGTGGAGACGGGGTCCAAAATGGAGCGGCCACTGCTGGGAAAGCTTCTCTTCCTCCCCTTGCTGGCTCAACCTGACACACAGGTGGTTTCCTTAACCCAGTATCCCCAGAGATGGTAAGAGGGAAGCTGGAAGGAAGGGAGTCCCAGTTGCTTTCTCTCTGGCAATTGGTGATCTCTTCAGGATTGATAGTATGAACTCTCTGGACTGGACTTTTGCTTTTCTGCTATAATCAGCACCTGGAATTAGGCCCAAAAGAGGATTTAGAGACATATGTAGGAAGATTTTGGAATAGGAGAAAGGGAGAGAATCATTTCATCCTCTAAAATCCATGTGACTATTCATGAGCTGAGAGAAATAAGGAGGCAGCAGGCCGCGAGAGTTTCTTTTTTAGTGGCACCAGTATGCTGGCTGTAGCCCCACCCGTTTTTCTGGTTACACCTATTGAAAATGTGAAAATGCGCAGCAGTTGTCCAGCGATGAAACAAAGCAGTGAGATTGGCTCAACGCCGTCGTCTTCTTTTCAGATGCGTTTGGTGTCAGCAAACTGTGCACGATGAGTGTATGCAGAGCTCTCTGAAGAATGAGCAGTGTGGATTTGGGGAATTTCGCAACCTCATTATCCCTCCGTCTTACTTATTCAACGTCAGTCAGATGCGTAAGGACAAAAGAATGGACTACAGCAAGGTAAGCCCCGCTTTGTTCCTTCGGTCACAATGGATGTGGAAATGCTCGAAATGGGTTGCCTGAGGGACCCTTGAGCTTTGCCACAGTGAGCGTGGTTAATGGTGGCACTGCTCTCATGTCGTTCCATGCCCTGAATGATGCCACTTGAACAGAGGAGGAGGAACCAGAAATATCTCTGTCCTTGAGGTGTTTGTGATCCAAAGGGAGCAAAAAGCCTTCAGCAAAGGGGCCTTGTAGGTATATATTCCAATACAATATATATAACCGCTAGGGACAGTGCCTTTTCCTTTCATTCGAAAGCAACAGGGGTGCAAATATATAATGCTGAAGTTTCTGTTGTATTTGTTTTACAACAAGGCGGTGTAAAACCAATTGTCATTGTCCAATTTCAACAGTACAATTGTGTTAATAAAACAATAGATAAAATGCATACAACCACACTAGAACTTCAACAATTTAAAATGCTTGGGCAGGAAAATAAGATTATATTATATTTTGCTTGGTGTTGAAAAGGTCGAAAGGGTTCTACCCTTAAAGGTGGCCTAAAAAGAATTTTAAATAAATACATGTAGGCACCTGGCGAGCCTCTTTAGGGAGGGGATTCCATAACACAGGTACCATTGCTGAGAAATCCCTCACCTGTGTAATTGAGTAACATTACCTCTGATAAAGCAGGCACCAGAAGAAGGGCCTCAGGAGAAGTTCTTAAAGTGCAGGGATGTTGGTAGGTTAAGACCTTGCTACAGAGGCAATTGAGAATATGAATTCATTGCAAGATGAAGCAATGAAAGAGTTTATCACTAACGAGCAGAAAAGGTATGGGCCAGGCTTTATGATGACATTACCCACAAAGGGCCAGCTCTTGTGACTTTCAAAGTATTTGACACGAGTATGGAGCTGTTGATCCTTCAAGGATGCAAGTAATACCAGGCGAGTTCATCACACCAAAATCACTTGGAAAAAGTCAGTGTTGACCAGCATAAACAAATGTGGGTCATACGTGAAACAGCTCTTATGTCTTGCGTGGGACTGGAAAATTAGTGGTTTATACAAATAGCAAAGCCATTTACTTCTCTGTAGCTATTCTGTCCAGACTGATTGCTGGGTTACACCCTTCCTTTCTAATTTGATAGGGAGTTCCCCAACAATGGAATGAAGTTTAATGCATCTTCTGTGCTTTATATACAGGTGTACATATAAAAACGTGTTGTTTTGGTATTTTTTTCTGCAGCTAGCTTCCTCCTGTGGGAAAAATTGGACTCCAATAATAATTCTGGCTAATATGCGGAGTGGAAACAATATGGGGGAAACCTTGATGGGGCAATTTAAGACCTTGCTAAATCCAATTCAGGTAACTGTGTTGATTCAATGGGATTACAGGCAAGGTGTTTGTGTTGCCTGAGCAAGAAGTGGAACCTGTTTTAACATAGCTTAAAGCACCCTGCCAAGGAGTTTTAAACACGCTTATTACAAAGTAAGCCCCACTGAAAGCAGTGGGTACTACTTCTGAGTAAGCATGCATAGGATTGCACTGTAAGGGAGCCAGGATGGTGTAGTGCTTCGAGTATCGGACTAAGACTGGTTTCAGATTCCCACTCAGCCATTAAACCCACTGGCTGATCTTAGGTGGCTATATAAGCCAAATCTACCTCACATGGTTGTTGCCATATTGAAGGGGAGCAGGTCCGAGTGCCTGGGAGAAAGGGCATGATAAGAATATAGTAATGATAACTGTGGCCTGACTGCTTAAGAAAGCACTGTCATAGGCTGACCATATGAAAAGAAGGACAGGGCTCATGTAACTTTAACAGTTGTAGAGAAAAGGGAATTTCAGCCAGTGTCATTTGTATGCAATGAATTCCTGGTGAAATTCCCTCTTCATCACAACAGTTAAAGGTGCATGCACTATACTAGAGTGACCATATACAAAAGAAGGAAGGGCCCCTGCAACTTTAACTGCTGTGATGAAGAGGGAATTTCACCAGGAACTAATAGCATACAAATGACACTGGCTGAAATTCCCTTTGCTGTACAACTGTTAAAGTTACATGAGACCTGTCCTCCTTTTCATATGGTCAGCCTAACTGTCACCTCACTTTCAGTGCTAAGCTGGAAGTTTGTGTGTTCAGCCTAATTAATGCGGTTTGTTGTCTTCCAGGCATTGTGCTGCAGTTTTGGAAATAAACTTGTAAGAGTGATGAGCCAACAAAAATTTTAGGAGGCGGCTTGCTGTACATGTGTGAATTTAGAAGAACACAGAAGGAAGGAGGGCTCTAATCTCAGACCTTAGAAAATAAAACCTTGGATTGCAGCATTAAAAAGGGGGGGGATATTTAGGGTTAAATGAAAATTAAAACAAAATTCTTGGTGTAATGGCAAACAGCACAGCAGTCTGTTTTGGTGTGGGGGAATATCCCCAGCTGCATAAGAGCCTTTCAGGAGCCTGTTCCTCTTTACAGATAATAAATAAATGACCGAAAGCAAAACCAAACTCCCCACTCTTCCCCCAAACTGGTAGCTATTTACAACAAAGCTGTGTGGGGTTTTGCAAGTGAATGCTTTTACATCTCCTCCTTTAACTTAAGCCAGGGTTTGCTAGAAGCAGTTTGTTTTTATTGTCAGGGTTTGAATAAGAATGTGTAAAGTAAGGAAATCTCTGTTCATTAGTGAAGTGTCTTTTTTCAAACACCAAGGAACCATTAGCCGCTGTTCCTACCCCTCAAACTTCATAAAAAAGCTAAATCTATTCTACTCTGTTTTCTCTTAAGTCTGCTTCATTTGCTAAAGAAACTGCAGGTGGCTTAAACAGCTAATCGGATTTTTTCCCCTTACGCCTCTGCTTCAGGACGAGGAGGAGGGTGGGAGGTGGGGATGGACTTCCTTCCAAAGATGTCTTAATTTACTGGGTCTTGAATGGACGTGGCTGTGACGTGGGCATAGGGGGTGGCCATTGCCTATCACTTGTGATCGGGAGCAAGACAATGTCACCCTCTCCTCAAACAGGCCGTGCCATTTTGTCAGCTTCGGTTTCCAGTCGCTTTAGAGGCTGTATGCTCCCCTGCTGGTCAGCCTGTCCCCAGCAGGATTTAACAAAATGCCGCAAGGCCACAAATCTATCCCCTGCCCTATAAAACGCTCACAGCATAAGGTTTTAACACTTACAGATTGGATACTCTGCTGTTTTTGATAAAACCTCCCTTGATTATGGTGCACTTGGAGCTAATGTTTTGAATCTTTTAAATTTGCAGTAAACTGCCAACGTGAACCTTTTGTTGTAAATGTTATAGAGGAGAAGAAATGGGTGCTGTTCCCTCCTCTCCTTCATTGTCTGTTTTCTTTCTTTTTGCAATATTTTCTAAAATATTCAACTTGCTTTTGGAAATACTTGCAGTTTTCTCCCCCTGTTTTGTCACTTGAGTTTAAATGGGGGATGGCACAGGCAGGATGCTATTATAGAAGACCACTGTTCTGTAAGTTTCCTGTTTGGCTTTTGAGTTCTCTTCCTCTGGATATCAAAACAGTGTTTAAATGTAGACGAGCCAAGTTCCTGAAATTCTCTGTGCAAACTGACTGCATTTTAAATATGCTCAAAGAATAACACATCTGATGGGTTCAGTAATATTTTTTTTTCCCTGTCATGTCTGTGCAAGAGAGACAGAGGAGTGTCACCGCATAGGTATAGATCAGGGGTGGGGAACCTGTAGCCTTCCAGATGTTGTTGGACTCCAGCTCCCATCAGTCTAAGCCAGTATGGCAAGTGGTTGGGGTTAGGGGATGATGGGAGTTGTAGTCCAAGCCATCTGCAAGGTCACAAATTCCCCTCGCCTGATATAGATTCTGCTTAGGCCTTATTTATATGGTAGCATTAGTGTGTCAAAACACCAGTGTGCCTTCCTGAGCATCCAGCATGCCATTTGCCCTGTGATGTAAAATGACTCCCATTTTATGAATTAGCTCTTCTTTTAAAAAATCTCTCTAGGTGTTTGAACTGACCAAAACAACACCTGCAAAAGCACTCCAGCTTTGCACTTGGCTGCCTTGCAATTCTGCTAGAGTCCTAATCTGTGGTGGAGATGGCACTGTGGGCTGGGTCTTGGATGCAATTGATGACATGAAAATAAAGGTATAGTGTTTCAGAATGGCTTGGTAACCCCTTCTTTTCAGTGCCGTCCACAGGTTCACTTCTCCAGTATTTTCTTTGCATTCCATCTGAGCGAATCATGTAGTGACCTTACCACATGCTTCCAGATTAAATTTACAGTTTTCTACTTTTTAAGCACCTCCATGTCTCCTTTTTCCTTTTTCTCCGGAGTACAATTTTAAATTTTATTTGCATCTAACAATTCATAAGAAGGAACTGACATACTCCTTCCTTTGTACTTTCTGTCATCAGTATTCTAAAATCCATAGTGGTCTAATATCTTTATTAGATCAACCAAAAGGTCACCAAAAATGTGCAAGCTTTCAAGATCTCCAGATCTCTTCATCAGACAAGACATTGCAAAAAGCAGAGTGGAGGGGGTGGGGAGATGACTTGATGTTCTCATTAGTATATAGCTTTGCCATCTGCTCTCATTAGGCTCTCATTAGTAATAGCCCTTGAAACAGATTTTCAGTTAATGGTACTTAAACCGTCATTTAAATTCCGGGATTAAATGTGGGGAGTAGGCATCCACATACAATCAAGAGCTTTAACATTGAGTATTTCTGTATGGCAGGGGCAAGAGCGATACATCCCGCAGGTGGCAATCTTACCCTTGGGGACAGGTAATGACTTGTCTAATACCCTGGGCTGGGGTGCTGGCTATGCTGGAGAGGTCCCAGTGGAGCAGATTCTGCGTAATGTCATGGATGCCGATGGAATCAAGCTGGACAGGTGAGCTACAAAGCCAAAAGTCTCCAAGACCTCTACATGTTCCACCTCTAACCTCTATAAAATATTGCCATAGGAAACTGAACTTTTATGCATTGAGTTCTGCCATCTGCTCTCAACTCTGTGCATTACTAAAGCATGGCTCTACTTCATTGTCTGCATGAATTGTATCATGAATTGTTGTTGATAATTATTAACTTAGCAAAAAGAAGAAGAAGATAAAACAGAAAAATTACCAATTCTCATTTTAACAGCAGAAAGGGTAAGGGGTCACATAGGAAGCAGCTGCACATGGAAGCAAAGCTCATGATGAGATCAGGGAACTCTTTAGTAAGCAGCTTTGGAGAAACCGAATAGTTTGGTTTTAATCCAAACCCATGATGGCACAAGTGTAGCATTGCCAATTTATACAACTAGAGCAGGATCTTCGTGGATTTAGGTGCTCTGGGCCCGCAATATATGTTGTCTGTATGTCTTTATACGTTCAGATTTTTTAAAATCACTTATACATAAAAAGGCCTTCAAAATGACTTTCACTCATTAGTATAAAAGTATCAACACAGTTTAAACCTACTTCAAAGTATATAAAAAATTAAAAATAATTAAACAATTAAAATGGTAAGCAACACAATAGCAGTATAGCAGTAGATTATGTCTGTCTATATGAATTTACACCTCAGTCCTTTGCACCAAAGGACTTCCAAGCCACTCCAGATACTAAATTTAAATCAAATGAATGAAACAAATGTCTTTTTCAACTTCCTAAAGCAAAAGGGTCTCCTTGGGGAGGGAGTTCCATGAGTAGGGAGCCACAACCAAGAAAGCCCTGCTCTGTAGCAGCCATACACCTAACTTGTGAAGACAACAGCACTCAGAAAAAGGCCTGGTCAGATTACTCAAGCATATGGCATTCCCTCGTGCACTCTAGGCACAAGGCATTTGGGACTTTAACAATTAAGAGCAGCACCTTGAATTGTGCCTGGAAACTTTAACAGGATGGTAGTATTAATATCATTCCCAGTTTTGTACAGTCTTGGCTGCAGAGGAAAACTTATCACTTTGGCTGCGCTAAAGCCAGGACAAGAGCAAGTAGTTGTGTTTTCAAAATCTCAGGCACCAGCATGAATTTTTGGCATCAGGGACAGAAAGGCAGTGTGTGTGTGTGTGTGTGTGTGTGTGTGTGTGTGTGAGAGAGAGAGAGAGAGAGAGAGAGAGAGAGAGAGAGAGAGATCTAGCTTACCTACATACATGAGATGCAATAGTCCTGCCACAGCCTGTCAATCGGGTGTCAGTGGGGCAGCATTCCAGCTCCCTTGCGGTTGTTTCAATGCCAGCGTTGGAAAAGGATAAGGACTGTGCCATAGTTCATTCTCCGTTGCTCATGCAAACGTCTTGAAGTGGCAATGCTTCTCATATGAGTTTCTGAGCAGACTCAGTTCCAGGAAATAAAATTGCTGGGGAAGTTCCCAGGCACCAGCTGTATATTGTCAGTTGCCATGAGAGCATCCAGAATTCTTCCAGTTCAAGGGAAAGTTAACTTGGCCTGTGGTGCAAGGGCTAAAGCTTTCCAATTCAAAGAAGTCAGAAGGACACTTGAGTAGCCTGGTGCATTGTCAGGAGTGGGCAGAAAGTAGAGCTCCAGATGTTTGGGACTTCAGATCCCAGCATTCCCAACCATTGAAGTCCATAATGTCTTGAGATCTACGTTCTGCCTGCCCCTGCATTATGTGATGCTCCCTTTAGTTATGTTTTTGTAGCATCTGGAGGTTGAGGCTGAATGGTCTTCTTCAAGCAACATTGTGACAAAATACGGTATTGCCCCACATGTTGCATTGGTGGAGTCTCTGCAAAATTGGGCATCACACATGAATATGGTCTTTCCTGGCTTTTCAAGGGGCTGATATGCAGATTCTGTCCACCAAGTTTGGACTTACTTCCTGTGAAGAAAGGCGATCTACCCCACTCATGTGCAGGCAAAGTTAACATAGGAAGTCCTGAAGCTTATGTTTTCATCAGTTGTCACACTCCCTAGTATCAAATTGTAAAAAGTGTCTGATTTTGTGGTGCCAGCTTCAAGATGGAGGTCAAAGTGATAGGGCTGTGTTTGAAATGTTGATTGTGTACACTGTCATTTCTGTGCCAATCTGTGTCTTTTTGGTTTCGTTTAGGTGGAAGGTACAGGTAACAAATAAAGGATACTACAATTTAAGAAAACTCAAGGTACTGTTTTGAAATGTATGAGTTTATACAATGAGTAAAAATTGTTCTCACTTTGGGGTGTACAAAAAGTAGACCCTGGTCAACAATGGACCTCTGGACAACTTCTGGTGCTCCATCTTGAGCCTGCTTGGATTCCTGCAAAGGATGCTGGGCTAGGTGGCCTCTGGACCCAGTAAAGCACTTCTTAAGCAAGCAGTGCATACATGGGAGCCCTGAATACATCAGAGAGAGCAACCTAATTGGGCTGTGGGGGAATGGAGGTGGTGGATCGTGCACCACTTTCAAAGCACTGCTGACTGCCAGGGCAGGGTCACGGACTTACTTTTTTTCTGTTGCCAGTATGTGTTTGTGTTTAAACTATCTGGAGAGGAAAGGTCTATGCCAGCCTGAATCAAGCACAGGCAGGGAGCCCAATCCTGGGGCCTCCCAAGAGAAGTAAGGAACCTTGGATCCAGAAGAACAAAGGCCGTCTCTGGCCTGACCTCAGAACTTGGGCATCCAAGATGGACATGCCCCCATCGGCAGAGAGGCACCTTTGCCCCATCTTAACCCCACTAGTCAGCAGATTTGGAGTTAAAGTGGGATAGAATTCCATCTTAGTCAGTAGATTCTCTTTCCATCCTGGAGTCTTTTTTTTTTTAATACCTCAGGGTCTCTTAAAACAGAATTCCCGATCAGAAAGGGGTATTGCTTCAAAAGCTTAGAACTTGAGCAGCTGCTCCCTATTCTAAGTACTGAAGGCTGAGTTCTCACAAATGACAACAAGATGCAGTGGTAAGCCTGTATCTGGACTGTACCACTTCACACTGCAAGTGGGAATGCGGTATGACACAGTACACTTACATATTTTTTTTTAAAAAAAGTCCTGTACACATATAAAACTAGACTTCAGGGAGAAGGTTAGGTTTGACCCCTTCAGCCATTAAAAGTTGGGGTGCAATTACTTTAATAAATTAATGTATAGGAATGGAATGCTTTTCATGGAGGAACGCTCCATTATTTAAGCCTTTACCTGCAGTCTGAAGTGGTACAATGTAGATGCAAGTTTACAACTTCATATGTTGTGCATGCATACGGCTTCTCAAGACACTAATTTCACTGTCTATACTATGGGAGAGGTTGTGATGCTATCCTAGTAGACATCTGAGGATATATTAGTTCAGTGTCCGAGCAGTCCCCACATTGCAGAAGTTAAGTTCCAGTTTTACCATTGGCCTGTTTCGTGTTGTGCAACCAGATCCTACTCATTTTTCCTTGGAAGTAAGTCTCACTATGTTCAGTGGGACTTATTTTCAAGTAACCATTTATAAAATGAACATTTCAATAGCATTTTAAAAAATGCTTTCCATGTCACTTTTGCCATACAAAGTGATTTAGTATCTGTGCAAAGATGGCTCATTACGGAGACCTAGCCTGGCATGATGGCAGAATGTATAAACACGTTTTGTTGTTTAACTCTGGTGCATTTTGCAGGAATTTTTCAAGGCTGTTGCTCGCTCTTTTTGCAGGTCTTCACAATGAACAACTATTTTTCTATAGGGCCAGATGCTCTCATGGCTTTAAACTTTCACACACATCGTGAGAAGTCTCCCTCCTTGTTTTCCAGTAGGATTATTAATAAGGTAAGTTGGGCAAAACCAAAGTTTGCTGCATCCCATTGGGTTGGGCCACTATTGGGGAAATATTTTTGTCTTTTCCTCTAAATTACACCTGCTAATTACAAATAAGTAAAACTGACTCAGTTACGCAGAGACTTAAGTCATAGCTTGTGCCTGTAATAAAAATTAATACTGAATTTAAGCCATTTTAGGAGTAAAGTAGCTGTCAAATTGGAATGGAAGAAAATAAGAGTTTGAGCTATGCAGTGTGCTGCCAAAAACAATTGTTTTCCGATGTATATTTTAAAGAAATGTAGTAAAAGCAGAAGCTGTCTTGCTTCGTATCATACTAGCTTAGTCCAAGACCTGGCACGTTTCCAATCTACTGCCCAAATCCATGTTGGTGGCCTTATTTATATGAGGAGTTGACAGTTTTTGAAGCTAGTGCAAATGAACTCCTGAACTGTGGACTTCTCACTTAATTCGTTGCGCTGGGGTTTTAGTATTACATGTGGATTTCGGTCATGCATGTAAATCCATTGGGCACAATTCATCAAGATTGTGGTGATGCCTATGCTTTGGTAGTAGTTTGCGGAGAGCAAGATCTGTTCCTCAACTTCAGGGCTTAAAAAGCTCTGTCCTAGTAACAGCCAAAACAAAGAGCCACATCAATATGTCTGCAGTCTAAATTTGCCTTTCTCATGAAAAGAATTCCTATTGTCAGTCAGGCCTAAAGCTTAACACTGTTTTTAGGGCTTTATTTTCCATCTGTAGTGACGAATTGTTTACACATCGTAATAAATAAGATCTGGAAATACAGCTAACATCTTATAGGCATTTTGCAACCTGGCAATCTTTCAGATGCTGAAATTTATGCATTTTTATCTTGCCCTTCCTCTATAGAGCTCAGGGCAATGCCCATGGTACTTTCCCCACCCATTTTATTCTCACGGCAATGCTGTATGCTCGGTTGAGAGATGATGATTGACCAAAGGTCACCCAGTGAGCTTCATGGCTGAAAAAGGGGTTGAACCTGAGTCTTCCTAAGGGGCTCCGAGGGGAGTGCACATTTTAAAACCCATTAATGTTAATGTGTCCATGTGGTTGAAGTCTGCAGTAATATCTTCAGCCACTAGGGACAGACTTCTCTAACAGTCTAAAGCCAGGAGGTTAGGAGGCTGTGGGTCAGGCAGCTATAGGGGTGCACCACGGCAGGGGCAGTGCCTGGGGTTGCCAGACGGGGTGGGCCCAATGTGTCCAACTCTGACAGCTGTGTGCGTTTGCTTTGAGGCTTTGCTGTGTCAAATGAGGGGCTGTCCTGACCTGTGTAAGCCCAGGTCCATTCACTTGTATTTTAAAAAGTGATCATGTGCAGCAATGTTTTGCCGATGATTTTAGATTGGGTATGGAATGTAGTAATTTTTTCAAGGATATTCATATACGTATGTAAGGTAACATTAAGCCTTTACTGAGGATTTGAAACTGGGTGTGTATTTCCATGGTTTTTATCAGTATTCTGTTTTTTAAAAATAATAATTTTAATATGAATTTTTTTTTTTTTTTATCTCCATATCTTCTTATATTTTACTCCACTGTGTCCAGTTTTTCCTCTTTCACAACAGCCTCCTCCCTCTTATTCTTATTCTCAGCAAGCCTATATGCACCAGTTGCTGGGGAACATGGGTGGGAAGGTGGTGTTGCACCATGTCCTGCTTTGTGGGTCCCTGGTCAACAGCTGGTTGGCCACTGTGTGAATAGAGTGCTGGACTAGATGCGGTCTGATCCAGCAGGGCTCTTCTTCTTAGGTTCTTTTCTTCTTTTTTTTAGGCGGTTTATTTTTTCTATGGAACCAAAGATTGCTTGGTGCAGGAATGCAAGGATTTGAACAAAAAGATTGAGGTAAGATGGTTGTGTTTCCTCTTGCTATTGTTCATGCTTTTCCTCATGGGAATTATGCTGCTATTTGCAAGGGAGCAGCGTCTGAAGTGGAAATGCATCTAGGGGTTATTAAATCAATGCATGCAGAGGCGCCAAAATATTGGCCTCTTGGGCAGATTGGAGTTAAAAGTATGCGGTGGACCATCTGAAAGAGGAGTGTGCAACTGCTATAGTCAGCAGTAATTAGATGCTTTGCCTTGCCTTCATTCCCCCTATGTTCGCATTTGCAAAGACTTAACCAGCCACAAAATCTGGTTGCCTTGAAGCACTTGGGCCTGTTCTACCCTATGCAAAATGGCTGCTTGGCTCCTTCAGAGTCCCGTCCTGGCATGCCCAAAGGGCTAGTTTGGATCTGACTCTTGCTGACAAAACTTACGTCAGTAATGAGAGAAAAGTCAGCAGCTAGATTCAGAACGGAATGGAAACCCCTTATAGACTTTGTGAAGGGACAAGAAGGAAATGACCTGTTCATCTGTGGATCCAACGAATAAGAAGTAAGGGTTGAGATAAAAAAAGAGAGGGGAAATTTGTTTTTGTTTAGTAGCAAGGAAAATATGGTTGTATGTCTTTGCTGGAGAGAAAAGCGGGAACCCACTTTGTATATTGTCCTCTTTTAGTGTGTAGTTTTTGGTTGTTTTGTCGGTTTTTGTATGTGTATTTTTAGTTTATCAATGTGTGGGGAAAAAAAGAAAATTTAGAAATGGAACTGAATCTTGCTAGTGCCATTTACTAACAATCTGTTGTGTGTCTTTAAAGCTAGAGTTGGATGGAGAGAGAATCGACCTGCCCAGTTTGGAAGGGATCATAGTTCTGAATATTGCCTACTGGGGAGGTGGCTGTAGACTGTGGGAAGGAATGGGAGATGAGCTTTATCCTCCGGCGAGGTAAGATTGAACTCCCTTTGTATGTGAGGGGTACATGTATTTGATTAAGTCCAGGGGGGTGTTTCCAGCCTGCAGTGTCATTGATCTGGTGGCACTGCCAGGGTTAAGGGGGTAAGATGCCCTCCTGTTCTTCCTGACTGCCCTGATTGCTCTGCCACCCTTACTTTCTCTCCTCCCTGGGACTGTACAGATTTTGTTACATCAATTCCTTCTGTGTTTTTTTGGATTGTCCAGTGTCTTTCATTCTGTTGTCCGCTCATTCACAGAAACTGATTTTTTGTAGGAGAATTTTGTTCAACTTGTGCTAATGCGCACTTCGAAAGTGTGCAAATGCGCTAACTAATGCAGATTAACATTAATGCAAATTTGCACAAATCTCCCCCAAAGTGAAAAAAAATGAAAAATGCACAAATCTGCATTTTTTACGCTTTTGCCAGTGGGGAGGAATAGCACATTTTTGGTTGTTAATTTTTTCTTTGTATTTTTATATAACTAAATTTGCGTGCAATTCCCAGAAAGTAAAAAACAAACAGTCCATGGAACCCACGCAACTCAGAAAAAGCCAGTCCTTGGGTTGAATTCATAGAAATCCAAACTTATTTGAATCTGTTCTGGATTTCTCCGACATCGCTACTCTTCCCACGCTCCCTTCCAGCCCACCCTGGATTTTACTCCAGGACACGCTGCGCACTCACTCTCTTCCCATACCCCTTCCCAGGTGGCAAAAAGGGAACAAACAGGCAAGCCCATTTTCCCTCTCCATTCACTGTCTCCCTCCTTAATAGGCGACGGCAGCATCTTATTACTTCTTTTTGCACAGAGGTTGGGCGTGTTGCAGAGTGAAGCAATGCCCCAGGTGCATCCACCATTTTCACTTGCCCCAAAATGTTGCCTCTCTTCGCTACTGCCGTGCTGCCGTTTGGGGGGCCCAAACCTGTAACCCAACCTTAGTGCTGCCACTGACTTAAACAGTAGAAGGAATCAACATTTAAAGCTGTTTCCTCTATTAATGGCCTCAGTGCCCTTCTTTTTATTCTGAAGCTTATCTAAAGTTACATCTTTATTGGTAATTAGCTCCCCTTTTTCCTTCTTAGGCATGATGATGGGCTGCTGGAAGTTGTTGGAGTCAATGGCTCTTTTCACTGTGCACAGATTCAAGTGAAGCTGGCAAATCCTATCCGGCTGGGACAGGCCCATACTGTGAGGGTAGGTGATCTGTCTGGGGCACATCCACACACACGGCTGTTTTCCACACCCTTGGGGAAGCTCGCTGGTGCTGAGCCTGGAAGTGCAGGAAGCATCCTGGGGAAAGGCAGCTGCCTTAGATCAGAGTTCATCCTCAGGCCAAATCCTCCATGAGGACTACAATCTTGAGGATCTTTTAGTTGATCCTGGCCAGAGTAGAAGAGGCCTGCTGGAAGCCTATGTGTTGTATGATGGCATTGTATCCCTGAAGTAAGTGCTAGCAGGCGTCCTTTTAAGTTGAGGCATATTTTAATCTGGGCGGACTCATCTGGTGCTTCCCCCCCACACACACACAACTTGGAGTGAGCAATCAGCCTCCACTGGGCTAATCCACTAACTTCCATAGGACACTGATAGAGTTACACCTCAGACAGATATTTCAGTTCCGTTTTGAGTGGCATTCTAGGAATCACCCAAATCCTGTGTATGAAGATTCACTCACCACAATTTACAATCCTGATGAATAAACGAGAGGAATGTTCAACCATAAAGTATATTCTAGTCCTGGATTTCTAGCCTGCATTGTCTTGGGAAGTCAGAATCAGTATTTATTTATTTTTCTTTAAATGGCGCATTTTCTATTTTGAAAGAAGGTCAGCTCCTACTGGAAAAGAAAGACGTCGTAGGGAAACAGGAGTCCATGTCCATTCACTGTACGTAACCTGCTGCTTTGACCCAGGGAAGTCCCCTTTCCTCACCAATCCAAACAGCGATTGGTTCAATATCATATACTAACTGCAGCTGCCACCAGTCCAACCTGCACTTGCCACTCAACCTTCTAATTCTTTCCAAAACATTTTCTGAAATGAGTGAGAGCCTGTCATTTGCCTTGCTTCTTGTGCAGGACAGGTCACTCCCAAATTCACCTTGATCCTTTCCACAAATTTCTACCAGCGCCCCCCAGTAGGGGTTTATACTTGCCCCGAAGCTCACGTTTGCCATTTATTGAATGATATAGGCTGATCTGCTAAAGTAGCCCTGAAAATTGGTTTACTAGTCTGCAACTTCCTTTTACTAGCCTGCTAAAGAGGCTAGTAGCCTGCATTTTGATGCTAGCCTCAGTGGAGAGGAAGCTGCCTCCTCCATGGCCTGCATGGAAAGGCATGCTGCTGGCCTCTCAGGAGGCTTGGTGGGAGACACCTACTAAGCGGGCTGGCGGAGGAGGGTTACAGGAAACAAAAAATCCCAGGCAGGAAGGTCGGCAGAGGATGAGTGGAGCTCTTCATGCCTCCTCTACCATCCTGCTGCATTTCCCTGTTGATTGTGGAGGAAAGGGCCTCCCTTCCTCTCCAGCCAATGCAGAACCTAAGCAGGCTGGTGGAGGAGAGATGGAGAGCTCTACCTGTCCTCTGATGATCCACCCACCTTCCTGCATGGAATTTTTTGTTGCCTAAAGATGTTTCATGGAATAGTAGAACTGGAAGGGGTCTATAAGGCCATCTAGTCCAACCCCCTGCTGAATGCAGGAATCCACCTTAAAGCATACCTGACAGATGGCTGTCCAGCTACCTCTTGAATGCCTCTAGTGTGTGAGAGCTCACCACCTCCCTAGGTAACTGGTTCCATTGTCGTACTGCTTTAACAGGTTTTTCCTGATGTCCAGCCGGAATTTGGCTTCCTATAACTTGAGCCCTGTAACTTTCAGTATGAGCTTCCTGTCCCAGTCCAGTTGTCTGGTCCACCCTCTCTACAAATGCTTGTCCCCTCTCCCCCCCCCTCTCAATTCCAGTTGATCTTGAAGACCTCAAAGATGCCAATGCAGGTGGATGGAGAGCCTTGGGCTCAAGGGCCTTGTACTGTGACCATCACTCACAAGACACACGCACTGATGCTTTATCACTCAGGAGAACAGACGGATGATGAAGTGTCCAGCGTATCTGAACAGGAGCTGGCAAAAGATCAGACAGATGAGGACACATAGTTCCTTGGCCGAGTTTAATAGTCATGGTAATTCTGCTTGGCTTTCGCTGAAAAGCGTAGCGCTAAATATTCAGCCTCCTATAAACCTCTTCATGCCATACCATCTCTGTACTCGCAAAATGGCACAGGAGTAACAAAGCCATGCTTTTAATTATTTAAGCAAGTTAATCCAGGCTTAAATTCAGCAAGCACTTTTGCTTTGGTGTCTAGCATCAAGCTGAAGGGGTGTGGGGACTTTTCGTCGACTGCTCTGCAGGCCAGTCGCCTCCTTCAGTAGGCCCTCAGAGTTTGTGCGTAGTTCTGTGGAATAGCTGCCATTGTTCATGGTTTGTAATTGTGTAGATCTAGCATTGTACATAAAAATATCATGCTGTCATTTGGGGTCATGTGGGCTCAGTGCAGGTGTAACACAGCCTGATCAGGCACACCCCATGAGCTCAAGTGTTCCATTCCCTTACCCTCTTCCTCACAAATTCCTTCTTGGCTTTTTGTTTTTGGAGCTAACGGTGGTGCAGTAGCATGTCAGCTCCAGTATTTTTGCTACCCATGGCTAGCTGTGAAATTGAAAAGGGGGGGGGGGGGGAGTTGCATAGGAAAGGAGAAGGGTGCATGACCTCACAGGACAGTCCTACTGGGTGAACGCTACGTCTGCATCAGATCATGGCCAGCTTCACTTTCAGTGGAATTGCACTGAGTGTTACCAGATATCACGGATGACGTAGGGTGCCTCTACAAGAGCGATTTAAAGCTCTTTCAAGGCGTATTAAAATGTTTACCTCTACAAGAGCAGAGCGCAAATCGGGTTGAGGTACGTTTTCTCTCCGATTATATGCATCTTCCCATGTGCGTTAAATAGCGAGTTTTAATTTACAGCGGACGTTAAAGCACATTATGACATGTAAACAAGCAATTCTCCACATTTCAACCACTTTAAAGCGCGTTTCATACTGCCGGTTATGCGCTTCACCGTCTGTTGTTTATAGGAATTAGGCGTAAAAGCGATGGTGAGAAGATGCGCATAATCGGACAACCAGGCGCCAAACTGAATTCTTCTAGAGGAGACCTAAGAATCACTGCATATCACAGCAGTTTATATGTTTACTAAATTAGGTCTAGAGTTGCTCTTTGGTCATCTAGCCAGTCAAGGCCTATTATTTACATTATTTTCTGGTTTTCATTGAAAAGTTCTCCACTATATTTATCTTGCTTCCTTACTGGCTAATTGGAGAGTAAAATAATGTGTGTAATCTCTGAATCATGATTCTGGGAGACAATAGCGATGGATAGTCTAGATCAGGGGTATGCAACGTAATCCCTGCAGGAACCAGTGTGCCCCCAAACACATTCCTTGGTGCCAACCAATATACCCTACTCCTAACCTTTCTTTAAAATGTTTTTTATATTTTCTTACTGGCAATTGCTTCAGAGCAAAGTGGGAACCTCTAGCCATTACCACCTTCATTTCTCATGAATGCCTCTGGGCAGGTTACTTGTCCTTTATGACTAACCATGCCCATGCATGGCAGCCATTTTATGATTGTGCCCCGGACAATTTCTCAAATTTCCAAATGGGCCCCAAAAGTCTATTCCGGGTCTAGATTTAACTGTTCAGCCTAATGTAGATATACCATGTTGACCCCACCCTGCTCCCTACAGGATAATCATTGCATACTTTCCTGGGAAATATAAGCTGCTAATAAGATTTGCAAAATGCAATAACCAAAGGATTTGCCAGTTATCTGACTCGTCCCTGTGACTGGGGGGAAATGGAAGCATCAAATAGAAATGCCATAGAACTTCTAACCTGTCAATAATGCACTGATTCTGCCCACATGATCAATGTGGAAGCAGCAAAGGAGAACATTATTTACAATACCTTTGGGCTGGATTTTGAGTTGCCCTCCAGCAAAAGGAAGGGCTCCACGAAGGGGGCTGCAATCCAGCAGAGATTCCTATTGGAGGAAAGAGGGGGGAGAGGATTTTCACCTATTCCCCGTTCAACCCCAACCACTGCCAGTTCCCACATAGTTCCACAGGGTCTCCCAGTTCTCTAGAACAACTTTTCAGAGGGCTGCACAGTAGGAGGAGGAAGTGCCAAAAATCCCACTGAAATGAACAGACCTTATACAAGGCTGGAATTCCTTTTTCTTTCAGTGAGATGTATATAGGACACATTCCTGGCAGATTAAGCATTTGGTCGTAACACTGAATTATTCTTGTCACTTTAGGAAAGATTCCCAATTCTGTGTGTGTGTGTGTATCTAAAATGGTTCTAATGCAAATTATCCAGTTGGGTGATGTAATTCCAAGTTCTAAAACTATAGTTATAGCTTAAATTTAAGACTGCTTTGTCAGATGTCAAAATGTTTTGACAAATCGGGCAAGTTTCAATATTAGCAATTTATAATTAAGCCTGAGACATTGAAAACAATTTTTTTCATTTCATGCAGTTGATTAAATAGGACTGACAGACCAAAAACTTTTCCATTACAAGCAGCAAGCGTGTTTTTTGCATTATAGCTTTTTCCAGTGCTAGTAATTAACTTTTGACAGTCTTTTTCATCACATAGAGGTATGCTTAAGCTATGAATAGCTTAACTGTTTGCTAGAATAAGCCTCTTGCTCGAAAACCATTTGCACCCATGGGCATCTTCTGTTGCGCAAGTTGACTTTTCATCTCTGAATGGATTGTGTAAGCATTGCCACTGGGAGAAACACACAGCACTGGTCAAGAACTCTTCGCGTCGGGAGATCATTGCAGTGTGACTCCTTGGTCAGTGTTAGCCTCACAGTGCCTGTGTGCAGGAATCTGTTTGGCAGGACATCATTGCTGAAAGAAGATGAAATGGGCCCTTGTTCACTGCTTACACCTCATCAGATGTTGTTGTACAGTTCTCATGTACGTGCGTAAAGAGTTAAGTGCAGTAAAATGATGAATATGGAAAGCCATTATCAATGTGTAGCTGCGTCCTTGCAGTACTTTGCCAGCAATAGGGCAAGGAATAGGTTCTGAGCCACTGGGTTGGGTGACCAACTTTCAGGGGTCAGGGGCTGCATTGCCCCACTGGAATCCACTGGGGGCCACACCCCACCCTAGTTGCTCAACTAGGTGGATGTTGGGTTTAATGCTAAATTAACAGAGATCTAGCCATTCAAGTTCTGCTCTATTTATTTGAATGATTCGCATATTTTTGTAACCTATTTATTTAAGTACTATGCTCTGATCTTGAGTGTCTTGGTGTTTACATAGGCATAAATGTAAGTGGACCATACTTCGAAATGGACTTGCTGAATATGCTTTTTTGTTTCCTACGAAAGAATGTGTTAATGTCAGTTCAGTACAATGCACTTTCACATTTTTTCTTCTGTTATTTAGAGCACTTCATTATGGCAGGACTGTAAGGAAAGTTCTTGCTTTGAGTTACTTCCTATGCAACCTTAATCGCTTTCATTTAGCTATCGAGGGAACAAGTGAAGCAGCAGTTAAGATCTGTAGAATTGAATTGTAACACTCCAGGTCTGGTTGATACATTCTCATATACACGGATGTTTTATGTGGTGTAGGGCAATGAATAGACCTGCCTCCACTATGTCATTTTGTATACATCTGCATTTCCAACGTGCAGTCTTCACTTTCTCCTCTTTCCCCCCCACACTTCATAATGCTGCACTTTGATCTGATCATTGGAACGAGCCTGTGTGCAGCCTCAGGCTTGTGCACTCCCTGCTCCTCCCCAATGGCTGAGAGAAGGACTTTACTAGTGTTTAGTTTCACTTTCAAAAGAAAGTGTATGAACCAAACATTGTGGCTTATGCCCAACTCAGTTTCGTTTCTAAACAAACCAGCTTCAGAAATCGTGGCTTGTTTAGAAACTGACCAAGTTTGTTATAATTGTTTATACGTAACGGCAAGCCAGGATTCTTTTGAGAGCAAAACTAAACACAGGAGGTCCTCCTGGCTGGATGGTAGGAGGATAGGAGGGGGTGCAGGAGCCTGAGACTTTTCTCAGGCTCATACCAGTGATCAAGTTCTAGTGTTATGTACAAACCAACTCCAACTATTGTATTCTGGGCAGGGGAAAAGAAAGAGAAGACATGCTAAGGCATGGTCTAGTGTTGATATGTAAACCAAGCTAATACCTCTCTGCGTATGATCTGTGTGGCACATTATGTCAAAAGAACAGTGAGGTGCAAGCACATGCCCACTGCTCAAGAGCAGAGAGGAGTTTCAGGCTCATGAGTGAATGAACCAGGCCTAGTGTTCTTCTTTATTATATCATTATTTTAAATAATGTCCTTCTTTATGAAACCACGGGGCAGTGTACAGAATTCCTATCTGATTTCTAGGTTTCCGTCAATTTGCTACAGAACAAATTCTGAACCACCCGGAAAACTTGTGAATGGTTCAGAGAGCTTTGGCTATTGGGCGGTATAGAAATGCAAAATAAATAAACAAACAAAACAGGAAATAGCTGTTTAATTGTTTGAACTACTGAATCTTGAACAGAATTCTAACATGGAGGGTAAGAAAACTCCCCAAACGCTGCAGTTGACCAATTATCCCAAAGAGGGTGCTCAGCTACTAAGTTCCATCTCTCTCTTGAATTACTTCATCCCACTCTCCGTTTTACATTATGGGCAAATTCGTAAGCGCTTAGATTTTCTGAACATTTCTTCTTATTCTTCCTCTTGCTTTATATTGAACTAAAATTAACTAGGCGGCGGGTCAGTTTGCAGAACATACTGGTTTCTTTGCAAAAGTTCCTGATCTGAGGTTTTGATTAAATGACTACTGTTATCTCATGCCCATGTTTCCCTTTGGGCTTGTCTACATATCTCAGTTACATATAGATGCAGCTTGAAGTAGTCTCCCCGTGATGAACTGCTCCTCTTGGCAGTTGATTGCATTTTAGAGTGACATTTTTTGTGTGCCACACCCTGTCTAGCCTTTCCAGCACCCATTAGTAGCCCAGAGGGACTCGATGTGATTGAGATTATTGATGTGCCTGGCTGCTCTATGCCACCACTGTCATTTCACAGGACAGTTGCTAACCTCAAAATGCTAAACGAAAATCTAAACCTAGATTAGAGGTAAGCCAGAATGCGCCAAGGTGATCGATGCCCCTTGCCTCTGTCATAACATGGAAATAGATAGTAACTGTCCTGGATGTGGCAAAACTACTAACATTCGTGCAAAGGTGCTGTACTCTCTTTCTTGCTATCTGCGATGACAATTGGCTTTCTGTGACTTGTTTTATTACCCAAGAAGCTGACTTGGGAAGAGGTGAGCAAAGTTCAGCTAGCTACTTAGGTGAATAAAAATAGGTCCATTAAAGGGCTCACTTTCCATACTTTTAACTAGCTGCAGCCTACACAGAGAGCCTATCTACACTACTGCTTTAAAACGGTTTATAACAGTTTTAAACCGATCAATAACGGTTATAAACCGTTTTAAAGCAGTGGTGTAGATAGGCTCTTAGTCTTTAACAAATCCAGGGTTGAAGTGAGTTAAAAGTTGCTGCTCTCAGGCGAAGGAGACTTTATGAACTAATCTTTTAATTGTGGACAAGAGCCAGAAGCACACAGACACACATACAGCCTTACTTTTCTTAATCTCTTTGCTTTAAACCTTTTTTTAAAGGACATTTTTTTGGATTGTATGAAGTACTTCATTACTAAAATGAAGTGTTTTGAAGCACTGAAGCCTGAAAGTCAGATGCTGTTCAGGTCCCTTCTTTTTAGAATAATTAGCATGATATATTCTTTTGTCAATGCTTCTTAATTTAGTCGGGTAAACTTAAGCCAATGTGTGTGTTTTTAAATTTTAACTTAAATTCAAACTTGCATATGAGTGCTTTTCATAGCTCTTTGTTTCCCCCCACCCCAATCCCTTCAATTAGTGTTTAATTTTATAGAGAGTCGAATTTGGACTCGCTCTGCCATTAACTTCCCTTGCTCACATCATTCAAGTAGGAAAGCCATTGGATACAAAATCTGCTGCAGAGAACTTTCCAAGGTCCCAAAAGTGACCCATAAGTTCTGAATATCAGGCTCACGGCTCACTTATCTGAGGACTTCTGACCTAAAGCATGATAAATTGTTCTGTAGTCAAAACTCTCAAAACCGAGTTTATAATTGCAGGGCTGCTCTCCCATCCAGAGGTGGTGGTCTGCTATATACATAGATTCCCCATTCACTTTGGTGGAAGGAGCCAGTTTCTGAACACAGGAATATACATGCAACTGGCACCCCTCTATTGAAACAAATGGGAAGCCTGTTGCAGATAAGAAGATTGAAGGTGTGTCTTGGAGCTCCTGTGCTTGGTACAAATTTGCTGGATTGGGACAGTACTAGTCCTCCTGCATGGAAGAAAATGGTGTGCTAACTTCTAGAAATTTAAGTCTTTAAGGGGTAATTAAAGGTAGAGCTGGGTGTTTCCGAGGAATCCTGTCTTCCTTGCCCTCTGTACCATACAGCCCAGTTTGCTTTGTGCCATTACATTGAGGATTCCCCTATTGTGTGTCCTGCTAGCAGGAAAACCTTCTGATACAAGACAAGTTGAAGTAAACATTCCAGAATGCTAAAGGGGAGGGGGACTCAACACAGAGCTGTTGTTTTCAGCAGCAGCCCTGTGGGTTTGGTAATGTCGAGTTAATCCTGTGTGCTGTTCTGTGGTGTGGATCAGCTTCAGCTGAATAAAAAAATCATTTGACCTGTACTGAGTGAAATCCCTGGTTTGCCACGTAGTTCCCCATTGCAAATGAGAGCTCCTCGTTCTTTAATACAAGCACTGCATCTTTCTCAGGTATCTTTTTGTAGATATATTTTTGTTGCTTGAGGTATTTGCATTCTAGGGTATGCTGTATTTCCTGATACACACTTTTGTTTGTTGTCTTTAGCTGTTAATTCTTCCACCGTCAATGTATTCTTTCTAAAATCCCGTGGAGCAGAAAAGAGTGCTAAACAAATGTGTGTGTGTAACTGTGTGTCCAATTTGCATTGTCAATGTTCCTAACCACACTATTTAGTTCTCTTCATTTTGATGAAACATAGAAAATGTACAAAAATTATTAGAACAGGGGTGGGGAACCTCAAACCTGTGGGCCAAATCTGCCCTCCCCGGGTGGTCTCCTGGCTGTTGCAGATTTTTTCCCATTCTAAAAGGTTGAAGTTGGTACCAGCACCTTTGAATCTGATCCAGATTTCACCAATGGCAATGTTTCTAAAGTTGCCATTGTGTTGTTGGATGTGGTCTGGAGTTTAAGATGATTATATCAAAGACTTCTTCGTTTAGGGTTGGTTCATTCATCCAGAAATCCCTAGATCATTGCCTCCAGGAGCAGTGAGGCCAGCACCAGTTTGTGGTTTTGCTGGGGTCGTGCAGAAGTGTTGCTTACGTGAATCTCTACTTCCACATGGGCAATGTATCCATGGTGATTCTTATTCCCAAGACGGTGGTGCATTTTTTTTGAGACACTGTTATTATAGAAATGGGGAGTGAGGAAAAAGAGATGTTTTTCCATGTGGAGGTACCAATTCACACAAATTACGCCTTGTAAAGAACGTCTGCTTCTTGTTTTGTAAATACCCTTTTTACGAGACCATATTTTCTTACTTCTGAGACACCTCCTGAATTGCTTAGTGTTTCTGTTGATCAGCCCATGAGTTTCTCTGTGTAGAATTTCAGCTGAAGAAAAATGTGTGGATTTGAGTCCCATGTTGTCTGCTCTTAGGTGAGACAGTAATCTCAATGCCTGTCATTCCCCTAAGCTGTAATAAAATAAGTTTGGCACCTAATGTTTGTATCCTTCTTGTCTTATTTAACAAGATCTTTTTCATTTTAATTATTTTACCTAAACTATGCCACCTGCATAAATAGAGCTGAGTCAGGGGCAGGGGAGTTGTGTACTTGATCCTCCAGGGAGAGTGCAACCCCATCCAACACTGGTCTCACACCTCCACCCAGATCAGCAGGTTTCCCCCACCTCCAATACTTCCATCTTAGTTTGTTTGCCCTCACCTGTCACAAAACTGTCTCCAGGCACCTGCTCAGGGTTTTCACAGCCTTCTTGGAGGAATCAAGAGGTAGAACTGCATGCATGTCATGGGATGGGGGAAGGAATAAGTGTATCAACTGGCCTATAGTCTGAAAAGCATTTTCAACTGTTTTCAAATGCTCATGGAATATCGACATTATGCCCTTTCAAAGGAGGATCACACATTCACCTTTTTCACTTGCACTGGTCCTGAGTTGGGAAAGCATCCCAATGATAATTCCGTTTGGCATGTACATGGCTGTCTTCTGGACCAAAAAAAAAAAACCCCTAATGGGGTTGTGGGATTGCTGGTGGTAGAAAAGAGGTTCAGAGATCAAGTGCCTCAATACTTTCTGATGGCAGCAGATGGGCTGGTTTTGAGTGCAGAGGACATTGGGGCTGAATGAATCCTTCCAGGGGGTCACTTCATCATGGTGTCAGCATCCTCCCAACATCCTTTCTGCTCCCCTGACTGACTTTAGACAAAAGAGGAGCTTCGGCATTTCAGCGCCCGATATTGTGCCCATGTTCAGACCTTTTAAAAGACTATTTGCATGTAGCTTTTGATTCCAAAGTGAGGTCAGGTCAGATACATTCAGCCGACGTTTTGCTCAGAGCAACAGGATAATTGTCTGCATCAAACTGTGGAGATCATTATGCTGCCATTGTTAACACAGGATCTTGTGCCAGTTTCCCCCTTCTTGTCCTGTAGGCACAGAATTATTGTCATATGACATATTCCAATGATCTCAAAGTTCACTATAAGAAAAACGCAAGATTTTTCCCCTTCAGAATCACTTGTCTCATGGCATTACTTTTGTAGATCTGAAAGTATACAATGTTGTTTATTTCATATCATCTATGAACTACTTTTTAATATATATATATATACATGTATTTAAAGTAGTACCTAACGAATCACTGTTCAAAATCAGAGATCATTAAAAATGAACTAACTAAAATGAAATCTATTGACATACATTCATGACTAATATTTAGCAAGCTATGATCAAAGATATGCGTTAGTATTTAATATTTGAATGTCACGGCTGCCATGCCATGACCCTTTGTATCTGACAGTATTTAATGTGCTATGATCGTTAATATATAATTATACTTAATATATTAGTGGTGGAGGGAAGATGTGCTGTTGCTGCTGCTTCACCACATGAAGAGAAGTGTGATTCTGTATTATGAGTGAATTGAGACTTCGTACTGGGATAAAACACATACATTGTCCTGTGTGAAACTTGCACAGTCTGCTCTGATTTAATGTATTTTGGAAGCTGCAGCAACTGTCTTGGAGATCAGCCCTTAAGATATTCTTTTACAACCACTGAGAAATGAAAGCAGAAGGTTAGTACCTGGTGAAAGGAAGATCTCACTAGATTGTGAATTATTAAAGGAAACTGCAGTTCTTCCGACCTTGCTAGGTATGCTGACCTCATGGTCAAGACGGATTGTGCTTCTCAATAGAAGCCATCTCAACTCTGTTGTGTTGCACGGAAAGTCCTTTGCTCATTTTTGACCAAGAAGAAAACTAACTCCAACTCCATAAAAGGTCCACTGGGATGCTTAAAAAATTATGGATTAGCCAAAGCACGGTGGCTGAGCTCTTCTCAATCGTATGATACTATTAATGCACAGTTTGTGCTACAGCATGTGTTAACAACCACCAAATCTAATGCTAGTATATACTAATACCGTCCCATGCTGGTGGCATTCATCTGTGTCATCTGCTGAACACAAAGTTGCTTGAAAGTTGTTGAAGGGCTCCTCCTTTCATGGCTACTGCTGCTGATTCTCCCGCCCCATCTGAGGGAGGGAGTTGGTAAGTCAGTCCTAAGCAGCTCTGAAGCAATATATATCAGGTTTCAGCTGTCTTGGCAGTGTGACATTCATGCCCCCTATTTCAGATGTTTCAAACCAGAACTCTGCCTTGGGCAATGCATGCACAAACACTCAACATTCTAAATCATGTGGAAGTTCTTTCACAATTGTTACCCTATGAGTGAGGCCCAATATGGGATGATGGCTTATTGAAGCTGCAATGGGTTGTGGCACATGCCAGTGGCCGTTTTGAATATCCAAGCAACAAGCAGTCACCATGGTTTATTGTGTTGTGCAAACTTGACGAGGGTAGCTTATACGAGGGCTAAACAACCCTCGCATAACTTTCTTCGCCAGGGTTGCACAACACGATAAGCCACAATGACCACCCACCATGGCTTGAATATCCAAAAGGACAGCCAACACACACTACAGTCCACCATGGTTAAAATAGGCCACAGTGGGCTGTGGAAATCATGCAAATGTGTCATTTTATTGTGTCATTTTAATAATAGGGTGAATCTTTCCAATAAGCTGGCAGAATAAGCTTAGATCTTATTCTTGTTAATCGCATCTTAAGAGAACATACTGGGGAGAAGCATTGATGTAGGTGATGGTTTTGTACTACTCACATTCATTTTGGTGGGGCTTGTGAAAGAGAACTTTCCAGTGGAAAATATGGAAGACACAAGAATTGAAAGGAGGTTATCCATGTAGCGGAATTACCTGCTATCCTAGAAGCAGCTTGCAGGAGCCCAACAATTACGAGGTAGCATTAAAGCCACTGAAAAGCAAAACATTTTAATAATCTTGGCTTTATTTGTCAAGTATTACCCTTTTATAAATCTTTCTCAAGCCATTACCTTCCATCAGCTAGCACATTTGTATGTGTCCTTGCATTGGCATATAATTCAACGGTGGCCTTGAAGTATTTTAAATAAATAAACTTACGGTAATAATGGCAAAAATGACTTTATACACTCTTCCTACACACAAAATAGGGAGGTTAAATATTTCT
The DNA here is from genome assembly GCA_029215795.1 of Anniella stebbinsi. Taxonomy (NCBI): domain Eukaryota; kingdom Metazoa; phylum Chordata; class Lepidosauria; order Squamata; family Anniellidae; genus Anniella; species Anniella stebbinsi. The sequence continues at coordinate 34,425,615 of JARDYH010000005.1, forward strand.
CTGCCTTCACATAACAACTTGGTTATTCTGTAACTTGGCTCCTTTTTATTACACCTGATTTAATATTAGTTTTCAAGCTGTAACAATTGGTATTTTTCATTGTGACATGCTTGTGAGATGTATTTGCAAATTGTAGGAAAAACCTTTGGATGGGAAGCGCTCTGCCCATGCTCAAAGCACTGTGGACTTACAGTGAGCTTTTTAAAAAAGCTGCTAGGAAAGATGCTCTGCACATGCTCAATAACACTTCCCTCTTATAACCTTTAAAGAACACGCTCCTTTTATATGCTGTCTACCTCGTATTTCCATTCTCTCATTACATAGTGAGCTCCTACTTAGGCTGTTTTACTGTAGACGTTCCAGAAGCATATTGCTGATACATGAAGAATTACAATTAGTGGATTCTGTTGTTTCGTTAGTGTAGGCTGACCAGTTAAAATCCAGGTCAGGGCTCATGTCACTTTAACAGTTGTAGAGAAAAGGGAATTTCAGCCAGTGTCATTTGTATGCATTTAGTTCCTGGTGATATTCCCTCTTCATCACAACAGTTAAAGTTGCAGGCACTATACTAGAGTGACCATATACAAAAGAAGGCAGGGCCCCTGCAACTTTTACAGTTGTGATGGAATTTCACCAGGAACTAATTGCATACAAATGACACTGGCTGAAATTCCCTTTTCTCTACAACTGTTAACATGAGCCCTGACCTGGACTGTATCTGGTCAGCCTACGTTAGCGACCTTGTCGTATTATTAGGTAGGTTCTCCTTTTTGTGGCCGTTATTTGTTTTGACTTTATTTCAGAATAAAATAAAATGTCACAAATGAGAAAAAGAGCCTCTTTCTGAGGTAAAATATGACCATTGATTGCATAAAAAGGCTCCTCTTGGGGCTGAAGAGCAACGGGCAGCTCTGAACTGCCACTCCCACCCCTCCGTGCAGCTGTGGACAATGTGAGAACATTCTGTTGGCAACGAGGTAACAGATGGCCTTAAAGTCTTCCTGCCCGTGAGCCTTGTCTTATTGAGAGGGGAGCAAACAATAGCGCAAAGAGCCAAGCATGTGCCACCCAACAGTGCACAGAGCCATTGTCAGAGCCCGAGTGCAAAATCCCAATTCCACGCTTAAGGGCGGCCCAAAAGGAGCCTCACTCCTCTGAACCTGCAAAAGAGCAGCTCCCCATGTCGCACATTGAAACCAAGGAAGGGCAATGCATATAGAAATCTAATTATTGGCAGGCAAGGAGCGAGCTTTTAGCATGATAATCACAGGGGCCCCCAGTGCTTTCTTGTGCACGGACCCCTGAAAGGTGACGCTGAAAGCAAAAGTTAAAGCCATTGAATTTCCATCAATCATTCAATGTTTGCTTTGATTGCGCTGACAAGATCCTGTTTTGTGGGCTCTTAAAGTGCAGTGAGAAACTCTTATTAATCACTTTAAGATATTTTTTATTTTAAGACAAAAGGAGGTTGTCTCCTCATTAGCCGCCAAGCAGAGACAGAAGGGCCAAGAATAGAGCTTTGTGGAGCAGAATGGGTCCCAGCAGACGATGCGCCAGGGAATGGCTTCTCCGCTCGCCAATATGGCACTACAGATTTCAGAGCTGTGCAATAATTTCAAGGCCAGAGGCTGATTTGGTGGACATCAGCCTAATTCAATGGCCAGATGTGAAAGCCAGGACAAGAGCACAATCCAGCAACGTTGATTTGGCACAAGTCATTCCTGCAATGGGACTTATTGCTTACACCAATGGTGGGGAACTCTTTTTTGGCCAAGGGTCCAATTGGTCCCAGGTCGAGACATTGAAAGCCATATGCTAATGGGGTGGGGAGTACAGCCCAATAGTGGGGGGAGCCACTGCTGGCAAATACACCCACCCACCCATATTCATTCATTCATTCATTCATTCATTCTCTCTCTCTCTCTCTCTCTCTCACACACACACACACACACACACACAGCTGGTTCTTGTGCCCCTCACCTTCCTATTGGAAAAGCATGTACAAGCCTTACACAGTGCCATCCTATGCATGCTTACTCAGAAGTAAGTCCCATTGTGTTCAACGGGGTGAGGCTTAGCTGCAACCCACCTTTGCAAGAATGTGGCCCTTGGATGGTTTAAAACAACAAGAAGGTGGATTTGGAGCAAGCCCAGATGGGTGGGTGGATGGATGGATGGATGGATGGGTGTGTGGGTGTGGGTGTGTCTATAACAGCAGTTATTCGCCCAGAAGGGAGTGGCTAATTCTAGAGTAAGCTATCTGGAGGAAGCCGTGAAAGCTCCTCCCTTGAAGATTTCTAGAAAAGGCTGGTGAAGCATCTGTTGGGAACACATTAGATGAACACTAGTGATCCATGCAGGGTCAGCTTCAGATCCTTGTGAGTCCCTGGGAATTGTGCATGTATGCACATGCATGTATGCATGCGCACACAACACGCAGTCACACAATCTGTGTCCTGGGCAAAGAGGCTTCCCCATTGCATGCATTGACCCAGTTCCATGATTCTAAATCCATTCTCCCCACAGGCCTCCTAGGTGCCTAGGAATTGCTCTTCACTCAACTCAAAGGGCCCTTCTAATGGACCCCTTACAGATGCTCAGTTTCCTTGGGTGCTGGCACATGAAAATCACCAGAGGATGGTAGGGTCAAGCTAACATTAGGGCTCCAGCAGATGAACTTAAGGCAAAAGGGGAAAGATCAGAAATACAAATAAATGCCAAAAAAAAAAAAAAAAAAGCTAGCACATTAGCCTAAGCTCTTACTGCCAATCACTAAGCCTTAGGAGAGGCATCTCAACCTTTTAGGATGGTGAGGGGGTGGCACTGCACAAACCCCCAGAAACCACCAAACAATAGTGGTTGGGAGAAAGAGGTGCGGCCATTTCGGGAACCCTGGAAGGCAGAACTAGGAGCCCAGGAGGGTCAGATTTGTATCAGTGCCTGCCGTTCCCCATCCCTTTATAGAGGCCCATTAACAGCCTGCCTGACAACCCCAGCCCTAAAACCTGGAGTCAGCCCTGCCCTGCCAGCCAAGGAATGGCTCTTGAAACGCCCCTGTGCACAAGAAGCAACGTGATGAATTGCCATGATCGCTTTTTAAACCGGAGGTCTAGGCTTGCGGGGCAAGCAGTGTGCTTCAACACCCGTTTCCTTTTAGAAAGTGCTTGCATGAAATCTTCTCATTTCTATTTGAATACGGGGAAGTTTAAAGGATATCTTGGAGGTTCTGCTGAAGAACCTTTTGAAAGGCTAACTCTGAAGGTCTTGCCAGCTGCTAATGGAGAAAGTGAACTTTATGTCTTTCCCCTCCAGGATTGGCCCAAGACATTTTGCTTCCTGGGGCGAAGGACAAGATGGCATTTCCCTCATTCCATATCCCCAAACCGAATGAACAAATAGTTGAATCCTACTCCAACACTGGTGATGGTATGGCATTCTGTGCCACACCTGAAGCCAAGATGCTCGCTCTGGGAGCGCAGGGCAGGCTGCACAGCACACACATCTCTCTCTCTCTCTCTCTCTCTCTCTCTCTCTCTCTCTCTCTCTCTCTGCTTTTTCCACCTCACTATCTGCTGCCTAAGGCAGTTGCCTCACTCTGCCTAATGGAAGGGCCTGCCCCCTCTTTCCCACCCCCACTTCCTTGTACCGTTTAGCTGAACAGAATGCAGGCCAAGGCTTGACATCATCACATTGTGCACTACCTCACATCATTGGTTGTTGGCAGCGGGCTGACACAATGCACAGTGCAATCTCACCACATCATACTTTTCTAAGTACACATAATAAAGTGGGGAAAGATCTATGGATGCTTCTCATCAGTACATTCTGAGAGAAGTGTGTTTTTGCCTGGGTTGAATGTGCATAATCCTCTCTGGATTCCAGTATCAAAACTCCATAATGTCTCTTATTTATAAATAAAGCCTCTTGTTTTTACCTATTTCAGCCTGGTTACTGAACTATTCAGAAAAGGGATATTTGTGACAAATGTTTTCTTACTCTTTCAGGATTTTGATTTGCAGAAAGCTATTTATTATTATTATTATTATTAATAATTATTATTATTATTTCATCTCTTTCTCGCTTGTGGTGGTTTTTCTAGACAGACATGACGGGCTTTGCCAAGTCAAGCTGTCTTTTACAGATTCAGGAATTTCCTGACAATTGAGCATGCTTTAAGTATGACTGCTTTCTGGATGTTGGTGTGGATGTCTTTTGGTAAGCCCAGTTTCTGAAGGTTTTCTGTATAGTTTTTTGATGTGATGCCAGTGACTGAAGTGACTAACTGAATAATTGTGACCTTTTCCTGATGCCATAGTTCTTTGACTTCCATGGCCAATGGTGTATATTTGTCTCTCTTTTCGTCTTCCTTTTCAACAACATTTTTGTTGTTATTATTATTATTATTATTATTATTATTATTAGACAGATGGTGTCCTTTTCAGTCCCACATTGTTTTTGGTGGAACAGACTTAGCAGCATGTGCTTTTTAACTAAAATGCAACCATATGGTGCTGCAAATTTGATCAGAGCAGTAGAGAGGTGAAAGAGTTTAACCTATTCCTGCAGGCCGCTTTTCTGATCAAAATAATCCTCCTCAAATAATCCACCCATATCGGAGACCCAGTATCTTTGTTCCCACAGTTGGGAAAGCAGTTGTGGGGAGAGGGAAATTGATTGGGCCAATGTCCCAGGAGTAAGGGTTTAGGGTGACCAGATAAAATCCAGGTCAGGGCTCATGTAACTTTAACAGTTGTAGAGAAAAGGGAATTTCAGCCCATGTCATTTGTATGCAATTAGTTCCTGGTGAAATTCCCTCTTCATCACAACAGTTAAAGCTGCAGGGGCCCTGCCTTCTTTTGTATATGGTCACTCTAGTATAGTGCATGCAACTTTAACTGTTGTGATGAATAGGGAATATCACCAGGAACTAATTGCATACAAATGACCCTGGCTGAAATTCCCTTTTCTCTACAACTGTTAAAGTTACATGAGCCCTGACCTTGATTTTATCTGGTCACCCTAGGTTAACCCCTTCTTCCGGTGCCACTCTTCTGATCTACTTTGCATTTCCCCTCCCTGCAGCTGCACTGACTGCATTAGCTGCACTGGTTACCGGTGTGTTTCTGAGCCCAGTTCAAAGTGCTGGTTTTGACCTTTAAAGCTCTAAACGGTTTGGGACCAAGTTACTTGAAGGACCATCTTCACCCATATTATTATTAAATCTCTTTCTCGCTCGTGGCGGTTTTCCTAGATGGATATGATGGACTTTGCCAAGTCATGCTGTCTTTTATAGATTCAGGAATTTCCTGACAATTGAGCATGTTTTAAGTATGACTGCTTTCTGGATGTTAGTGTGGATGTATTTTGGGAGGCCCAGTTTCTGAAGGTTTTCTGTATAGTTTTTGATTTGATGCTGGTAACTGATGTGACTAACAGAATTATCGTGATATTTTCCTGTTGCCACAGTTCTTTGACTTCCATGGCCAGTGGTGTATATTTGTCTTTTTCCTCTTCCTTTTCTAAAACATCTTTGTCATTAGGTGTTGCTATATCAATGCGGTACATGTGTTTTTCTTTTTTGTCTATGACTGTTATGTCTGGTCGGTTGCAAAGTATTGTCTTGTTGGTATAAATTGTTCTGTCCCAGTATATTTTATTATGTGCATTTTCCAAGAGTGTTTCGGGTGAGTATGTATAGTATGGTGTAGGTCGTTTGATGAAGTTGAATTTGATGACCAGTTGGTGAATTATTTTTGCAGCTGTATTGTGTCTGTCCATATAGTCCATTCCTGCCAGAATGTTACATCCTCCTGTTACATGGTCTATTGTTTCTTGGAATCGATGGCATTTTCTACATAAGTCTGTTGTTACACTGTTGTCTTTTATGATGTATTTTTGGTAGTTCTTGGTTGCTATAACTTGTTCCTGTATGGCTACTAGGAATCCTTCAGTTTCTGGAAATAGCTCCCCCTTCCTGAGCATTCGTACGATTGTTCTTTGTTTATTTGTGGGTTCTGTATTATGTTGTAGTGCTTCCCATGGAGTGCTTTTTGTGCCCATTTTTCTTTTTTCTCTGCATTATTATTATTATTATTATTTATAACAGTTAATATACCACCCCATAGCCGAAACTTTATGGGCGGTTTACAAAGAACATTGAACATTTAAGAAAACAGATATACAAAAGTTAAAACCCGTAAAAACATAAAACAGATAATATACAACATTTAAAAACCATATCAGTCTGCCCACACTTTAAGATCAGAAAGAGAGGCCCTTCTCATTGCCCACCTGAGAGCCATTAGGTGGGTGAGCACATGGGAGAGGGTCTTCTCTGTAGTGGCCCCACCCCTGTGGAACAAACTCCCATTGGTGGTCGCCATGCACCATCCTTGCAGGCTTTTAAGAAGACCTTGAAAACATTTTATTTTACCATAGCCTTCTCATGAAGAGCACTGTTATTATTGTTATTGCCATTGTTGTTCTTGCTGGTCTTATTGTTTTTAATTGCTATTTTATTGTGATTGTTTTATTGCTTTTAATATTTTAACTTTTTAAATACATAATATTTAATGTTTTAAGTATTTTATTGTTGTGAGTCACCTTGTGAGAGCTTCTGCCCTAAAAGGCAGCCAAGAAATGTTTTAAATAAAAATAAATAAATCCGTTTTTCTTTTTTAAAGCTAGACTTCAGTATTAAGTCTAGTTTGGCCTTAGAACCTCACCTTGGAATGACTGAGGCTTAGACGTCCTTAAGTTTAAGTGTGTACTTGTATGAATATAATGAAAGCAGCACAGAAAGCAGTTGAGAGGCGGCTTAAAATTGGATGCACATTTTGACAATGTGTTTAATGTTTCCATTATAGACATGGGAAATGCAAAAACTATGTTGTGCTTTTAATGTTGTTTTTAATATTATATCTAAATATATTTTAATATTGTAAACTGCAGAAGGATTTTAATATATTCAGCTGTATATAAATACCACAAATAAATATCAAATGTCACCAGTGAACAACAGCTACCCACCTTGGATTGAGAAATTGGCACATAGGTGCAGAGAGCCAAGGCAGGATCTATACTACTGCTTTAAAACAGTTTATAACAGTAGTGACTACTGTTCTGACCCAGAACACACACCATATACAGTTTTCAAGCCGTTTTCAAAGTGTCATATCTTGCTTGGTGTAGATCTGGTGCATCCCACTATTAGGCACACAATTAGGATATACCTACAACCTGTACACATTGCGAAGAACTTTATGTAATCACAACCACAACTGCAAAGCTCAGCATTGAAGCAATTATGCTGGTTAAAGAGGCAAAGCATTTAGAATCGTGCCCCACGAGCAAAATTTCAAATGCAAACTGTGGAGCGTTTAGCCCTCCCAGTGTTTATTTATTGTTGGGCTGGATTTTACCTGTTTTCCTTTGCTATATTGAGTGGGCTGTGTTGGTTTTTCTCTTGTTCTTAGCTGCCCGTGAGAGCATTCGTGCTGCAGGTTGCTGGAGATAAATGTAGCCATCAATGAATAATAACGAAGTAGAGAGAAAGACACAGTCAAGAATCTATAATCGCAAGAATGCTTCGTGCTCCCATGTGTATATACGTCTGTCTGCATTTATGTACGTATGTTGTGCGTGTGGGGGGGGAGGGGAGTTACTCTGAAACAAAAAGCAGCCTTTGTGTTGACGCCGTTGTTGTGATGCTCAGGAATAAGTGGGAGTTCTTGGAAATAAGGGACATCTGTCAACTCAACCGCAGATTATACTCCTTAAAATGCATGGGGGCGATAGGGGTGGGAGGGATGCCCATTTAATTCACCCTTGCTGCTGTACAGAAGACCACGCCACTTTTTCCACCGTTCCCCAAGGAGGGCGCTCCGTCCCCCCCACCCCCCATCCCCTTTTGCAAAAGCCCAGCCCAGCCCCTCTCCTTCCTTTCTCGCAGGAGAGGTTGTAGCATTCGCTCCACACTGGCTCTGGCAGAGGCTGCAAACGCCACCTTATGTCCCTGGGGCGGGAGATCTGGAGCAGGCGCTCTGTGACCCCTCTGCTGCTCTTGCTGTTGCTGCTGCAGCCATGCGCCGCGGACTACTGCAGCTGGAAGGGCAGGTAAGCAGGGATGGGGAGTGGGTAGCAAGACGCAGAGGAGAGGAGGCAGGGAGGCATCCAACGGCTAGGAGAAGCGAGCGGGAATCTTCCTGCTCTTCATGACTTCTGGGCCTCCTGGTGTAATTGGCGCAGCCTTTGCATACGCAAACCAAGCCGGATTGTCCATTTGCTGGCCTTGCCGCCGAATTCGAATTCTCAGCTGCGGACAACTTAACATGCCAGAAGAAACCTCGATGCCTTCAAACAAGAGACCACGAATATGACAATTTTCTCCTATGAAGAACAGATCACTCACTATGTGTGATTCCTCCCGAGTTTTATAAATATCCCCAACCTTCGTAGGAGCAATTCGCACCCAGGGCTTACGTTTGAATTCTCAGCGTTCTACAAATGGCAAAATCCAAATCTGCGTACATGCAAACTGGGGACATTAAATTGCACAATCCTGTACATGTCTATTCAGAAGTAACCCCCCCTTAAGTTCAGTGGGGCTTACTCTCAGTTAAGTGGCCACAGGACTGTAGCTTTAAAACATTACGGACAGGATCTAGCTAAGGCTACCTAGACACTTTTAAGTACAGTTACTTTCAGTAGGAGTGAATCTGCCGTTGAAACCAATGCATCTTTGGCTGGATTGTGCTGCAATTATTATTGTTTGCAAATAATTACTACTTTTTCAGTTGAATGGAAGGAATCTAAGTTATTTTATATACCTTTAAAGCTATGTTTTAGAGTATCTGGCAAATTTAAGGACATGACCCTGCCAAAAGTTTTTTGGTTTTTTTTTTAATTCCCATTCCCAAAGGGACAATTTAAAATTGCTTCTCCTATTGAAATTAATGGGATTTTGTTTTAAATCCCTGTATCATTTCCTCACTTTGTGCAGTAATTAGATGTGTATTATTCTTAAATAATAAATTTATAATTGCATATTAGCTTAGCAGAATCAATATCAATGAGCTGGAAAGGATGCAAAGAAAAGGGGACCCAAATACATATGTGGTGGGAATGCAAAAGGGTTAAGAAATTTTGGAAAAAGGTATTTCAAAAAATAGAGGAAGTTACGGATCAGGAGATAAAAATAAAGCCAGAGCTAGCTCTACTGAATATGTATATTAAAGAAAATAGAGGATTAGAAGATAAAATCTTAATTGGGTTCATGTTGACAGCAGCAAAACATCTGATAGCATCCAAATGGAAGACAGCTAGGATGTTGACAATTAAAATGTGGGGGGGGGGGGAATTATGGAACATTGCAATAAATGAAAAATTGACACAGAAACTCAGAGTTTATGGGGGGGGGGGGGAAGAAAAGAGATACCTTCAGAATGGACTGGAAAGCATATATAAAGTATATGAAAAAAGAACCAAATAGGGAAAATGTGGCGGAAGCATATAAAAAGTTATGGGACTTATGAAAATAAAAGAAAGAAAAAAGAAGAGAGAAAGAAGGGGGAAAAAGAAGAGAAGAAAAACCGTGGGGGGGGAATTATATTCGATATTGGTGGTTATTGTTATGTTTATATGTTGTTGGATAAGAAAATGTAATAAAGAGATATTTACAACAGCTTAGCAGAATCAAGCACACATGTGGATTCTAAATATTTTATTTTAAAAAATGAAACTTGCACATTTTTTTCTGAGCCCTATGCTGAATGTATTCATTGGCTAAATAGAAGTGGCCATGTTCAGGTCTGTATTCTGACACATGTAGATGCTGAGGGCACTAGCAATTTGAACTTGCACCCATTAGAAGCGTTGTGATATTTAATGTTTGTTTAGAATCCTAGATTTACCTGTAGCTCCTTGCCTACTTTGGATTAAAGACTGAATTTATACATTTCTGTGGCAAACCTGTTATTCCATGCTGGCTATAGCTTCAAACCAGAGATGCTTGCATACATGAATGAGCACATACATATCAATCAGATGATCAGTGTGTTTGGTTAGCTTTAGGTCCTCCTACTCCTGAACAGGTGATTGACTGTGCTAACTTTTAATGCACTAGCATTCAGTGCGGCACTAAGAGTTCAAATCCAAGGTACAGGAAGAGCTTGTGCTGTACTTCTTGACACATGTGATTCCCAATCCAGCAAGAAGATCCACACATGGAAGCCTGCTTCCTATCACAGACCCTTCTAGCTGGTTGTAGGTGTTCATTCCACAATGCTGGACCGGGAATAGAACTGAAGCCCTAGGTCGCTCTTTCTCTGACAGCCTTATGTCCCCTTTGATTGTGGTTGTTAATCCCATTGTTTTCTAGTGGTTTGAGCTGGGAGCCCCACTCCCGTGCAGTGGAACAGGTCCACCTGCGCTGTACCGAGGGCTACCTGGAATGGATGTACCCAGCGCGAGCCCTCCGCGTCATCTTGGAGCCCAACCTCGCAAGTGCTCGGCACACCACAATCTGCATCAAGCCATCCAGCAACTTTCAAGGTGCCAACATCTACGTGGAGCGTGATGGGCAGCTGCACCTGTTGGTGAGTGAGGCAGAAGAGCCCCGCCTGCACCACGTATCCTGCTTCAGCACCCCAACCCTTCAGCGGGTGGCCCTCTTCCTGCAGGCCAGTCCTCAGAGGGACATCAGTCGCAAGACAGCCAGTTTCCAGTATGAGTTGCTTAGCAACCAGAGTGTCACAGGCCCAGACTTCCAGAAAATAGCTCTTGTAGAAGGTAAGGCTGGGAACAGGAAGTGACTCTTTGTTGGTTTAATGTTGTTTCAATATCTTAGTACTGTTTAATATTTTCATTTTTAATATTGTTTAATGTTTTGGCCTCCCTTACAGTCAATATCCCAAAACAAAGTTTTGAATGCCATTCTTTTTTAAAAAAAAATATTTTATTGACATTTCAGCATAAAATCAACAACAACATAACATCACGGGAACGCAAAAGGCCATTTTTTAAAAATTAAATATCAAAAGTATACATATAATTGACCAATAAAAAATAACAGCAGTTATATCAAAACTAAAAGAATTGAAATACTAGCCAGTCACTCAGTCACATTGAAAGCTCTCTAGAGCAGAACACCTTTTGCTGTTTTCCTCAAAGTCATAAATGAGTATGCTTGACAGGCCATCTCAAGCAACAAATTCCATAGAACGGGACTAAAAAGGCCCTCTCTCGCTTCCCCACATGTGCCTCTGATGGTGTTGGGATGAAGCGAAGGACCTCCTCTAAAGGATCTTAAAACACAAGTAGGCTCATGTGGGAGCCTTTTCGATATGCTGGTCCCAGACAAGTAGGCCTTTATAGGTCATAACCAGCACTTTGAATTCTGCTCCAAAACAGATGGGTAGCCAGTGAAGCTGTTGAAAGAAGAGAGTCTCATGCTTCCCTATAACCAGTTCTAGTCAGTAGTCTGGCTGCAGCAATCTGGACCAGCTGAAGTTCCCAAATGATTTTCAAAGGCAGCCTTATGCAGAACTCATTATAGTAGTCCAAACTACTGCATTACTCTTCCTATTATTTATATAGATTATTTCAAATGCTCAGGTGTTGCCCTGCTTGAGTCTGGAACACTCTAGAACAAAGGATTATATTGGATGAAGAGAAATAACATACATTTCCACTTGATGAGAAATCCAAGGGAAGCAGAGAAATATTAAATCCTTCTTGCCACTTGGCAGGCTGTTAAAAACTGGCATACTAGGTGGCTACGGGGGACAGTTACCAGCCTATGTGATTACTAGTTTGAATACATTATGCAGCCTATTCTCCAGGTCTGTTGTGACGGCCAATGAAAGGATTGGTAAGGGTTTTATATGTTAAAGATGTTACGGAAATGGTAAGTGTTGTACAAATGGCTCTGCTCTAAGAAGTTTGCCTTCACGTTGAGCTGCATCCAGATTCTGTTGAGGTCTCTGGACCAGGCTCATTGTCCTTGACCTATTCAAGAGACCACTAGCAAAGCCCTTTATCTTTCCACTTGGTATTTTTGTTTCCTCCAGCCATGTGCCGCCCTTGTGACAACACGGAACTTCTCATGGCTATTTGCAGCAGTGATTTTGGTAAGTACACTTTGCAGAACTTCAGGATACTTGGATATACGAACAGTATGATCCTACACATACTTACTCAGAAGTAAGGTCCACTATGTTCAATGGGGCTTACTCCAGGTTGTGTACATAAGATTGTAGCTTAACAGTCCTCTTGCATTCATGCGAATTGACTGTTAAGTAGGATAAGTCATTCACATAGCAGAAAACATTGCTTTTGTGCTGCAACATATACCTTTTCTTTGAGCAAGGCAACATGGGATTCAGACGCAGTCCAGATGCTGAAGACGTGGTGAAGATTCTGTTCCCATGGTTGAGCAGGCAGGTGTGCTCCCTTCACCGTGCGCTAATATAATAATTTGTGACGTACTTGCACACATAGAGAACCAAGTAGCACAGTTTCGTTCCTCCTTCAGTGGAGGGATAATTGAACCATTTGGGCTTCTCTTCATATAGGCAGCTTTATGAAGTGTCCCAATGACATGTTATGTTGAGAGCAGAGTGTGTAATGGAGAAGAACGCACCTGCCCGTTCCAGCAGAGAATAAGATCAGATTCTTTTCACAGACCTCAACAAGGATACTGCGGTGGTATTACCCATGCATCCCATTTTGTATGCTACCACTACAATGGACATACTAATTTGCATGTTTAATTTGGGGGCATATTTTTCAATCCATGCAATATTTTTGTTTGTTTTCTGCAAGAGGGGACTGTCGGAACCAGTCATGCAGTGCACCTCAGTCCTGAGAGCATTTTCTGGGACCTAGAGGGGATGTTGTGGGAAGGAGGGGGACAGGGAAGTCCACATCTGCCAGCACAGTTGATCCAGTTTAAATCTGCATCCAACCCACTTTGAGTTTGGGGGAAATAAATCAGTTTGCAGGAGAATAGATTCATGAGTGGTGTGAATGTTTCTCAATCAGACCTTTGCAAGGATATCAGCAGTTTTGGTCCCCCAAGGTGGCTTGAAATTAAAATACTAAATGAATAAAACTGTAAATATAATAGGGCCTTTCTGTGCCACCACAGAGAAGGTCCTGCTCCTTATGACCACCAGCAATGTTTTTGATGACAAAGATATCTGGAGCAGGGAGGGACTTACTTGAAGATGTTAATAGACAGTAGGGAGGGTGATTATAGATTAGCACACGCGCACACACACACACACACACACACACACACACACAATCAGCTTGCCATGTGCACAGTCAGTCTTTTCCCCGGAAAAAATAGTTGCAGAGATAGCTCCATACCTTTAGGAACAGAGTGTCAGACTTGCTATAAGCAAAAAAGAAACATCCCTGCATTGCTGCTGCTATTGTAATAATGCATGTTGCTATTGCAGTGACTTGTGTGTATTTTTTCCTTATTCTCCAACTATATTCCATGATTTTGTCGTTATTGTTTTCTTTCTTCAAATGGATTTTAAAAAAAATTTATATCCTTGTTATTCCTTGGGAAAGCTCAGAGCTGCTTAGATGGCCGTCTGGGCAGTCTCCCAGCCACACACTGTTCAGGTCCACACTGGCTTAACTTTAGCCATGTTCCTAGAGCAGGTTTCCCCAAGCTGGTGCCCTTCAGATATTTTGGGCTCCCAATTCCCATCAGTCCTAGCCAACATTGCCATTGGTCTGGAATCCTGGGAGTTCTGGTCCATAACAGCTGGAGGGCACCAGGATGGGGAAGGCTGCCCTAGAGCATTGTTCTTCAGCAGGTGGATCTGGACCCATAACTGGGTTGTGTTTCAACCCAAGGTAGTGTGCAACAATGGCATTACCATTTTAACTGTCTCTTTTTTTTAAGAGGTTGTCTTGAAAGGAAGGAGAGTGAAAGGGGCATGTACTGTAAAAGAAGAGTTAAAAGTGGGTCCCATGTTGGGGCTAACAGCAAGCCGTGGGTCTAAAAAAAAAAGGTTAGTAGGACAGTAGCTGGGCATAAACTTTGCATGCAAAAGGCGCCCTGTGTTCATTCCCAAGCACTCCGGATAAAAACAAGGACCAGACAGCAGATCTTGGGAAAGACCCTTCTCCTCTGTCTATGACCCTGGAGAGCCACTTGCCAGTCAGAGGAGGGATGTATGAATTTGGGGGGGGGGGGGAGAATCATTAGGTCTGCACTTTGTGGATTGTCAGGTGCCTTTCATTCCATTGTCTGCTCCTTGACATAATCTGTTTTTTCCCCAATTTCCTGAATTTACACAAATGCCCTCCCCTTCCAAAATATGTATTTGCATATTTTGGCCTAAAGAGGGGAAGTGTGTATTTTTGGCAAGTGTTTTTGGTTTTTTAACTTATTTTTCTATGACTAAATTTGCGTAAAATTTTGGAAAGTGTGGGTGGGGGGTGGGGTGGAAATGGTCTGCAAGTCTACGGAATCCGTGCAATTTCGGAAAAGCTGGTCTGCTATGGAATCTGTAGGTGGGAGTCATAGAAATCCAAAGTCTTTTGATTCCGTTGCAGATTTTTCTGACATCCCTAAGGCAATGTAAAAGGTAACTGGGCTAGATGGAGAAATACTCTGATGTGCTGTACAGCAGCTTTCCAAATCAGAAGACCCTCATCTTGGACCATACACTGAGCCAATTTTTTTTTATTACTCAGCTGAAATTGGCTGGTCATTTCCATTCTCCTCTTGCTTTCCGAAGCGATCAGCCCTATTGTTTTTACTTGATGAAGTTACCAGATCTCAAGCAAGGCACACTCCTTGCTGGGTCCTCTTCCCCCCACCCCAGGAGACTGCCAGATGTGGTGCTGAAGGGCACACATTGGGGGGGGGGCACATATACATAAAGCACCAACAGACCAGAAGAAATAGCCCTTTGAACTGACTATTTATGGCTTGACATCCCTGTCCTGAGTTCGCCAATCTCCACCATCAAGTTTTTTTGGATTAGAGAAAATAGCTGCTAATGAAAGTGCAAATGTCCCCCAAAGTGAATTGGAGCTTTCTGGTTCTTAACACGGAAGGTCTTCAGTTGCTTGACCATGGGCTGCACAGGAGCAACTTGGTGCAGGAGGAACATGAGCGTTATAGCTTGTCAATAGACTTGACTTCATCTGAATAAAAAATGTTCACACAAAGTCTGCTTGGCGTGGGGAGGAGGGGTGGGGAGGAAGGGGGCAGTACAGGGGACATCTGTTGTGCTCAAAGGCTCCAGGAAATTGGATTAGCAGAGAAAGGTCCTGAAATCTTCCTAAATTCAGTCTTTGTGCTTGTGACATGAGTGAGATAATTATCCCCCAAGGGGAAGGTTTTTAAACGATGTCTGATCTTGCAAACAAATTCCATAATTGGTTATTTGGTTTTTGATCACAGCAAATAGAAGTTGTCCTTTGAGAACTGTAAGTCTGGGAAATGCCTCCTGTCTCACTTGTGACAGGAATAGGGTTAATCTATTCAACCAGAGGTTTTTTTTTAGTGGGGAAGGGTTCTTATCAGGTAGAATCAAATATCTATTTGACACAGTGGTCATCTAAATACTGTTCCATGGACCCCAAATCTTGATTTAGAATCTAAATTTTGGAACAGCCTTCCCCAAGCTGGTGCTCTCCAGATGTTTTGGGCTACAACTCCCATAATCCTCGATTATTGGCTATGCTAGCTGGGGCTGATGCGAGTTGTAGTCCAAAACCAGGTTGGTGAAGGAAGGCTGCGCCAAAATTTTGATTCTAAATCAATGCACATACCATAGGAGCCGTATGTGATAGATCATTCGAAGGGCCACATTCAGTCTCAGATAGCAAAACATATAGAAGTCACCATGTACACAAGAGGTCAGTTTATACATCAGCTTTCCCCAGCCTGGCACTCACCAGATGTGTTGTATAGTAGTATAACCCCCAGTATCCCCAGACATATCTAGAGGACAACCTATTGGAGGTTATTATGCATGCATACCATTTAATTTCTCTACATCCAATTACCCATGAGGATTGACAGATGAATGTGTGACTGACTCCACTAAAAAACACTGTGAGAAGTGTCATGAAAGTCTCAGCTGTGGTATCATTACTTCATGTTGCAGTGATCATGTGAGGAGCATGCATGGGTCAACCAGCTGAATACCTACAAGCTTTAAAAGCCTTAGTGGAGCAAAAGAATCACAGGGCTCAAAAGCACCCAATGATGACTCAGACAACTTAAATGTAGATGTTCTTTTAAAAAAAATAAAAATACCCGCTGCCTCTCCTAAAACAATTAAAAATACTTTGGGTCTCCCCAACTGTAATGTCTCCTAATTGCCTACGGAGAGTCTGCTGATGGCCTTCAGTTCAGGAGGACAGGAAGTTAGCCTCACAGCCACTCCTTCCCTCTACAAATGCTGCGTCTGGGATTAGGTCAGGCAATCACCGAGGGGAAATAAACCACAATGGTTTATTTCCCCTCCCAGGGCTTGCTACGGGGATGAGCATAATTAGCCCCTGCAGCACCGCTTGTCCTATTGTGCGAACCCAGCCACCTGGAACCAGCGATAAGCCACCCTGGTTGGGTTCGCATGACACAAGCCAGGGGGGCTGGGGTGGTCTACAAATCACCTTGAACCTCATGGTTTGTTTTAGGGTTTGAGTGTTTTGTCCCTGTGTTACAAAGATGGAAATCCACCCTCTGCCTCAGAGGCCGTTCAGGACAAGAGATGTGCTTCTAGATAGGATTGAAGGCCAAATTACATGTTGCACTAGTTTAGCTTTCCCCAACCTGCTGCCCTCCAGATATTTTGGACTACAACTCCCACTAGTTCCAGCCAGCATTGTCAGTAGCTGGGGATGGTGGGAATTGTAGTCCAAAACATCTGAACTGGAGGTCACCAGATTGGGGGAACTGCATTTGAGTTCCCTAAATGGAACTAATTTTCTTCCTCATGGGGGGGGGGGTGTGCGTGCGTGTGTGTGAGAGAGAGATTTGGATAGGGGCCAAACCACAATCCACAGCCCCAATTCAACTCCTCATCCCTATGGAGCTGCTATTATCCACTAGGGGAAAACAGAGGCACAAAAGTAGTGGCTTGGTATGCAGAGCAATTTAAATTGGGGAATCAGCCAAAAGGCAAAAGGTTTGTAATCTCTCTTTGTGCATCCCCAATCCATGTTGGGACACAAGGCTGTTTTTTGATGATGATGATAATTTAATTTCTAGACTACCGCATAGCTAAAGCTCTCTGGGCAGTGTACGACTACTATGAAAGAGGACTATGGTCCAAGAGCTTCTTATAATGCATCTCCTTATATCACAGTTAGCAATTATAGTAACTAAGCAGCTTATCCTTTAAGTACCCATCTCTGTGTATTGCATTTACATCTAGTTGTGAGAGGATCAATCCAAAACGTCACCCACGATTCAGAGAACCACATGTCCCAGGTTGAAGTCAGTGTTCAGCGAGTCTACAGGCAGAAAAACCAGATCTTTCAGCAGGACAAAGCAACTGGCGAATGGAGAGGGCCCATCAAAACCTTGCTGCAGTGTAAAGTGAAGAAAGGGCTCGGGGACTTCCTCTTCACAGGCAATGAGCACTTTGGCGAAGCTTGGTTGGGTTGTGCCCCAAGATTTAAAGACTTCAGTGCTGTCTATCAAACAGCCAGGAAGAGAGGAGCAAATCCCTGTGAGTTTCAGTTTGACGGATGAGTCACTGTCTGTCATGATCAAAACAACCGACTTCAGGACAGTGTTATGTACAGAAGAATAGCGCTGATCATGAGAGTTGGTGTAGGCTGAACGTTAAAAATGTACATGGATTATTCCCACCCACCCTTAGGGAAGAGTGTCGGTGTACTCTGATGAATAGAGGCAGGTTTGCACCAGGAGAATTGGCTTCACATCTTGCCTGCATAGGCTCATTGTGAGCTCTTGGGCAAGTTTAGTTGTTGACGCCACAGTTTCCCCTCTGTAAAATGGGAATAGTAGTGGCCTACCTCACAGGGTTGTTGTGAGGATAAATAAAGTTAAGCACTTTGCAATAAAATTTTTAAAAAACATGTGCGGTAATTGCAATGCCTCTAACATTGGAAGCACATGTTTTGAATTCCAAAGAGAAAGTGGCCTGTTTTCATGGAATAAAATCCCATTTTAATATTGGATGTGAGGCCCAGCTCTGTAGAAAAGATGTTGTTCATTTACAGCCACATTATTTATATGGATTTAAATTATGGGTGGGCAACTCATAGGCCAAAACATCTGGAGGGGCACAACTCCCATCAACTCTCACCCTTAGCTTTGCTGGCTAGGGCTGATGGGAGTTGTAGGCAAAGATATCTGGAAAGCTACAAGTTGGTTAAAAGGAATGGTATTGAATTCCCTATACTGTACAATATCCAAGTATATACTTCGATGTGGATGCAAAGCTCCTGAGTGAATTGTTTTCTAAAACAGAGCAAACATCTTGCATTTATCCCTTTGTGCGTGCAGAGTTGTCCCCTCCATTGAACTGAATTAAGTCTTTGTGGGTGGTTGTTGGAGCAAGGTTTTTATTCTCAACACAGAGGCTTTTGCTTGAATTGAGATTCCCCTGTGATGAATACAGTCAAAGAACAGACACATCATCCTTGCACTCCCAGGTCACTTTAATGCCCGCCTTGTGCAGGAGCAGGAAAACCCACAACTCAGTGATGTTAACAGCAGCCATATTTTGGGATACAACTGCATGGAGAAGAGGAGCTGCCACAGGCCTGCTGTGTTAGGCAGGGGGTACCCAACCTCTCCACGCCTTGTTTCAGCCTCATTTTTTGAAACAGAGCAATGGCTGCAAAGAGAGGAGGCTCTCTTCCACTCCCAGTCCTCATGAAGTCAACTGAAAGACAAAACAGTCTTAAGAATCTGTTCCTGTTGGTCCAAACTCCACAAAGCCAAGAAATTGGAAGCTAAGGCTGATGCCTATCTGACATGCCCCGTGATCAGTCATGATGTTGTGCAATGTCACAAATTGTGCTTTTACCCTCTATGCACCCAAGTCCCAAGTCCAGATGGAGTGTCTGGGACCAGTGTCACTACAAAGTAAGACTGAATTATATTGAATTTCAAGGGTTTTTTTTATTTTGGATTTTGAACTGCACTATTATTATTAGTATTATTTATTATTTTTCTCATCGTGAATGAGACAAAAAAGAATCATTCAGCACCACACTGAGATTTCCACCAGCAATAACACTGCAAGATTTGTAGGGTTGCTTCCTAATAGGAGATGTTTGGTTGCAATAGAATGGGTTTGTAGGCTGAAAGGAAAATATTATTCATTCTCTACCCCATTGAGATTTCCACCAGCATGCATTCTGCAGGACCGACCTGCAGGCCTGCTGTGTTTGGCAGGGACCACTCAACCTTTCCAATGCCCTGTTTCACCTCATTTTTGAAACAGCAATGGCTGCAGGCTGCAAAGGGAGGGGGCTCTCCTCCCTTCCCTGCCATCATGAAGTCACGGAAAGACCAAACAGCCTTAAGAATCTATAATGAGCATTTGAGTGACTAGGACCAACCTTATAAACGGCTTGGAATAGAAGGACGTGCAGATTCCACTCTTCTACGAAAGAGTTCTTAAGCTGTACTGAAATGGGATCCTTCAAATGTACAGTTGCTCTTTTTATATGGCAACCAGCATCATGCAATATTATTGCAAACACATAGGCTGAATTCAGACAACACGATAGTCAATGGTGGGGTAATAATCAACTTTACAGTTGTTCATCTAGGGGGTACTCCCCACACAACATGGTAATTAATAATCAACTGTGGTGTGGATTAGGATCAGCGCTGAGTTGACTATGGCAGCATTCGGACGACACGATAGTCAATACAACTGACGATTGTTTCCCCGCTCCCAGTTGCTTATTGTGCCGTCAGAATTCAGCCATAGTTTGACGTTTCTGTTCTGAAGAGGGATTCAGCGATTTTAGTTTATCCAGTCCTCTCTCAATGTTTTCTCTTTCTTTACAAGCACAACACTATTCAGCCTAGCTCCCAACCTTCAACTGATCATGAGGAAATCTATGAGAGTTGATTTTAGGCTGCAATCCTACACTTTGAACACAACATAACATACATCTTAACATTGCACAGAGCAGCACTGTTCGTCTCCTTTCTGGAACACTGCAAGGTTGCCATTTTGCATGCAGTGGATATGCCAACAAACATAACCTAGAATGCAAGACATTTTAAGTTTCTTTGGGCTCAACTTATATCACTGGGCAAAAAGCAAGGCAAACGGAGGTTGCCATTCCTGGGGGCAGGGGGGTGGCATTGTTGCCCCTACTGAAGCAGAAGCCTTGCCCGGTGCCCAACAATACTGATCCCTGACAACAGTCCTGGACACTTTCATCTGTTCCTAACATGGGTTAACTTAAGTCACATGGATCTCAAGTAGGTCTACTCTATGACTAAATCTGAATCCAACCCACTGTTTTCTGTAATGTTTGAAAAATATTTATGTGAGTACAGGCTAAAAGCATTATAGGAGCTTCCTGTAGCTAAAGGTGCCACCCTGGCAGATCTATGTTTATTATGTATTATCAGGGAGAAACAGCCTTCACATGTTACGGAAGTCTCCAAATCTACAGAGTAAATGTAGAGACCACACTGTAACACATGAAGCAGCTTTTAGACTTACTTTACACACAAGATTTGTTCTCTGTAGTTATTGGTGGGGTGGAAATGTACAAACTGACCATGAGTTGCTTTGCCATACATGCACAAGAGAGGCATGAAAACTGCTGTATGGCTCAACATCTCACCTCAACTTATCATACTGAACTCAAACACTTAGCACCAGCTTTGGACACTCTTCCCCCATGGAGAAGTGTCATATCACATCTATGCAAAGTGTACATGAGAGCCAAATTCATTACAGTAGTACCATTGACTGTCACATCACAAACTCAAATAGTGCTAGAGAGCTTTGCTGAATCTTTCCATTGTACAAGCAGTTGTGCAAACGTTAATTTTAGTTGGATTCTCCTCTTGCGCATTATTTGGAACCTAGTTTCCATTAACATAATGTCATTTGCACTAGTAGAATGACACGGTTGGATACTGCCCCGTGTGTTTAAAACTCCCAAATCGAGGGGGGGGGGGAAGCTAGAAAGGGCCTGGACTTTGGCCCGGAAGGCCAGCTCTAACTACACAGCTTACCATTTGAATCTGACCCAGCCCACTTTCCACATGATTAGGTGAGATCCAAGTTTAAACGTGTGTGTGCACCACCCTCACATCTAGCTGAGCAGTTCTCAACATTGTCACTGACGGAGAATTTAAAACTTCACCTTAACATTTGAAATTAACCTTAAGAAAACTCTTGGGACCCCACAAAACAAAACAAAAAGGCAACCTTGATTACCTCTGTTAGTGAAAGACAAAGCAAGCTTCCAGGATTCCCAAAACCTCTTATTAAGGCTGCTATGGTCAGATGGTTTTGTCAGTTTAGAATAAGCTTTTAAATCAGGCATTAAAACAAAAAACACCAAAAAGTTCCAGAGCTTTTAAAAAAAAACTACAAATGGCAAGTAGCAGTTTAAAAAATGATAAAGCCACTCTTTCTGCACACACTAAATAAATAGCAAAGGAAAGCAAAATCAGTGTGAAAGCGTCTAAACATATTTTTAGCCATTGGATAGTGAGCACTTATGCTGAAACCCATCACTGATATAAACAAGTTTCATTTACAATCATTAGTGCAGCAATTAAACGAAGTCAAAGCTAATATATTAATTCAGCAAGAAAAGAACATTGTATAAAACCATGTGTGTGGCATTTGAAGCAAGATCATTTGTGGTATTTTGACTAGTATTTTTTGCTTCTTGTTTGTGCGTGTGTGCGCACACACACACACAGTGTCTGCTGTTGAATGATCTTGAATCATTTTGGAACCATGAATCCCTAGCGCTGGCACTTTCTCCTAAATTATCTCCTTCTTTTCAATTAGCCTTTATTATTTTAATGGAGGATCCTCCCTCCCTCCCACAGCTTCTGGGGCTTGCTCACATAATTGCCTATATTTTATGTAAATGGAATTGTTACACCGTAAAATGATATACAAATGTGTCTACCACACAAAGTCCAATAAAGGGCCTGAATAAACCCATTATTTACAATGTAACAGCATCTGATAGCAGCCTGGGAAACACAGACCTGACAGATGCGGGCCCATGACAAGGCCTGAAAAAAAGTGAATGGGGAGGACTCCAATAGACCACAATTAATTGACTTTTAAAGTAACTCCTTTTTTCACAGTTCTACTTGGCTGAGCAGGATTCACAAATTGCTGTCTTGAACTTTTTAATGGGACAAAATAGCTGCCAATGAAAGTCTAAATGACATGGACTTTGAATGGGAACTGTACAATGACCACACCGTGACATGTTTTTAACTGACATATTGATTATTTGAGAAGTAGCAGCCACTCAATTGAAAACAGAGGAGAAGAGGAGGTGAAGGAGGGCCAGGGGGAGAAATGGAAGCAATGGCAGGGGGAAGCTAATGCCATTTCTAAGGTTGAAGATTCTTCCCAAATGTGAAGTAAAAACCTAATCAAAATTGTGTCTGGGGCTGCCTCTACAAGAGCAATTTAAAGCTCTTTCAAGGCACATTACCAATTTTCCCTCTACAAGAGCGGAGCGCAAATGAGTACAGGCGCTTTTCATCTCCTATTATGCGCATTTTCTAATTCATGTTAAATAGTGAGTTCTATTTACCGCAGGAGTAAAAGCGCCTTATGTCCGTGTAAACGATTTTCTGAGGAGGCGCATTAATGATCAGAGTGGGTGGACTCTGGTTATGATGTCATGCATAGAACTGCCCCTTCGCTGGGAAAACCTCCCACTTTTTCATTTAGTTTTATTTCCTGTCTCCTCCTGGCAACTTCCTCCTTGTTCTCCGTCTCTCTGGATGGAAGCTCCAGGAAGAGGAGACCCAACGTGAACCAAAAATAAAGTTTCTTTGAAGTACCCTGACAGAATAATTTTTACATGGAGACACAGGGCCAGATGGAGGTAGTTTCACGAGAAGCAAAGGATGTGCGGATGTGCGCATAATTAGAGATCAGCTTAGACAAGTCGTCCCCTCGCTTCTTGCTGCGTTCCTGACATGAGCTCTGTGTGTGTGTTTACAACGGTTGAGCTCACTGGGAAGAGGAAGTGGAAGGAACGAAGCATCCTCCTCCTGTCTGTTTTGGTGTGCGTGGCACATTCCCATTTACTCCTGAGCAGTTCACTTGAAATGGCAATCCGGTGAAGGGGTGGGGGGAAGAGAGACAGCCCTGACTAAAAATAAGTTTTCAAAGGGTGCTGGAGGGGGGAACTTTTGAGGCACATTCCCATTTACTCCTGAGCAGTTCTGGGAAGGGGGACAACTTTAGCTGGCAATCGGACAAGAGGGGAGGGGAGAGAGGCAGCTGAACAGGTTAACCAGGTCATTACCAGCAGGTAACCCAGATAACCAAAGGCGGGAGATTCTGGTGGGCAGGGAGAATAAAGGGAGGGAACCTATTTGGGGAGTTCCTCCAGGACAAAGCGCATTACTTTCAGCAACATTTGCATGTGATTCTCCGCATGTAAACAACTTTTAAATCACCTTGCATAGAGCCCATCCTGCGCTTTGATGGCTCTCGTGTGTAGGTATTAGGCGTAAACGCGATTGTCAGGAGATGCGCATAACATGAGAATCAGGCTTCAAAGCAAACTCTTGTAGAGGGGACCTAAAGCAAGGTTTGAATAATCCAGTCGTTTCACTGAAGTACCTGCTTCCAACTGTGGCACTTGTCACATCTCTGGTTCAAAACTGACATATTCCGGTGAAGGTTGGTTAAAAAAACAACCTCTGAACAAAAACTAATCAGTTCAAATCAGTAGACACAACACTATGTACTACTGTCAGCTCAAAAAAAATGGTGGCAAAATGATGCAGAAAGGGAAGCAGCTCACAAGCCCAAACCATGTTCTCTATGGGTTATGTCCACACCAGGCCCTAGTGAGTTCATGGCATTGAATACATCTCAATCAAGGACTTCCTGTCTCACAGTTGAGTTGTACACTGCAATCCTATGCATGTTTTATCCACAGATAAATCTCACTGAGTTCAATGGAATGTTTCCAAGTAAGCATTCTCAGAATTGCACACTTAAACTCTACTTTACCTCAAAGTATTAATTTTGATGTAAGCCCCACTGGATCTAATTAAGCTTCCTTCCTAGTAAATATATTTAGGAATTAATATGTCACTCATTCAATCCTGTTCTCCACCCCACAAGCAGAGGTAACATGCTTATATCCTCAACAACATCACTCCATGGCAACGATCGTAATCAAACTTTATTGAATTGTCACGTAACAAGTCTTGATCCACTGCAAGACCAGGCTAAGTAGTCTTGGTTACATCACAACGTTACATCTGACATAATCTGAGATGGCAACAGGCCAATTACAAACCAAGCAAAGCGAGGACAAGAGCTTAACATAAATGGTAAGAACCTGCATTTGTTTTTAATTTCTACTTCTTAAAGCAGCCTATAGATCAACTCTATTCACAACGCGAAGTAGAAATGTTCACTAGATATTCTGCATACATAATTTTCAAGATGCCACAATGAAGCAGCTAGGTTTAGCCGTTTGAACTTTTAACGTTTTTCTGCTTAGTGTTTCAATATGAGCATCGATGTGGGCTGAAACCCATTTCCCAACAGCTTTGCTTATACGAAGACTGCTTTCAGCTCATTTCAGACACTAAAAAAGCTTGGCAGAAAATGTTAATCTACATGCTAGACCATAGACCATTGTAATAGAGTTTAGTATGAATCCATGCAAACACAACCATGAGGAAAAGGTTGGTTTTTTTTAGTGATGGGTTTCACCTAAAAACACACACACAATGGCCTTACTGAGCCAGAGAACCATTGATTGCGAAGGCAAGGCATGAGGCTTGACCCTTTCCACCAAAACCAATAGGGCACAATATCCTTAATTTTGGCTCAACCATACCCACCATTCGTATAATTCCACCTCCCATCTTGCCATGAGATTACATCAATGCTATTCTTGGCTGAGAAGCAAGGCTAGTTTGCAGTGCAAGAAGAAACAGGCTATCTTTCAATTATTTATTTTAATAGATCAATGTCTAGCCAACGGACAATATTGTGCCAGGCTAAAGACTAAAAGAACTTAAGATAAATCTAATGATTTATATATTATAGAACGACAGCAAGATTTCCAAGGAATCCCGAAGGTATTTCAAAATCCTTAAGAGGCCCATTCCACTGTAATCATAAGACTTCAGTTCTGATCAGGATCACAGCACAAAGACACATGGATGCCAGCTAAGTCACCATAGTGAACATATCCCAGATCACACAAAATTTGAGTTAGGGAAACTGGACTCACTGTGCTTTGTATCTTGTGGGATTTCTTTTAAGCATATGACAAAGTGCGTCTAAATCCCAACGATTGTTTGTAATAAGAATTCCTAGAATAGGAGAAGGAACTCCATTTGTTTGGGGGGGGAGGGGGAAACAGAGTGCAAAGAGCATTACTACTGAACTGCTATTCGGCCTTATCAGGAAACAAGACACACACAAAACTTTCTTCATAAAGGGAGAAGAATCCAAATCCTATAACAAATATGCAAGGCTTATTATGGGAGAAATATTACCCTAGAGTTTTTGAATATTAAAAGAGGTTTGCTGTATTGGAAAAAAATCTATTAGACCTTCATCCGAGCACTTCTCATGGCTGAGACCAACAATAGTGGCTTACTGTTTTTTGCTTCATGTCAACACTGCAGCTTGCTGTTTTTAACTGTGCTGTTTCAACTTGGCCCTTATCTTTATGTTGCTTTCCTGAATTACCCGTGGAATAATCTTGTGGCTTTTTTTTTGCAATGACTATTGCATTTTGATAAGCCCCACATAGCATTTTCCTAAGGTTCCAGTAACGTACGTCTCAATATTTCAGGAACGTTGAAGTCATTTGGTGCAAAAGCACAGGTAGCTCAAGGCATACCAAGAAGTCACAACTTACATTTTTGTACAGTAGTTCTTTCCCAACAGTGGCTTAAGACTGGGCCCTTTGTTCAAGAATAGGAAGAAACCTATGGCTTGTTTCTCACTTTAAATACATGAACCAGCTTGCGGTTGTCATGCTTTCATCTCAAACCTGCTCCAGAGATCTCAGCTCATGTTGAAATCACTGATGTTCCTCAGTACATTTCACCTCAACCAGAATATAGGTGCTACCCTACACTTTAGACCATGTGAGGTTCCTAAACTGGAGAACTTCTTAAGCCACCACGTTTGGGCCAAGATTCTTTCCAGTTCTGTATGTTCTGGTCCAAGAACAAGAAGACCGCTCTTGTTGTCTACTAGCGTGCAGCAAACAAGGTGGTCACAAGACCTTAGCAGTGCCTCTAGTTTACCACTCTTTACCGATTAAGGAAGAACTAAGTTCCTTCAGCGACCAGGATGCAGAACTGTTAGAACCATGCTGTATCAGGTTCCATAAAAAAACCAAAGCCACAGGAAGGCTAAAAATGTTGTCCAATAGACTTTAGCCCTCCAACTTTCTCAGGTCCTTCCCAGACTGTTGCCCATTTTTTAAAAAGGAAAAAAAGGCATTTCATACATTAAGTTTGAAATAGCAGCTGGGAAGAATAGCTTAGAAACATAATTAAACTTGGTACACTGATTGTTCTTTACACTTCTTGGAAGTCACACAAGTGACCTTTTAAGCATTTGGTTCCACAGCCAATACTCTCAAAGAATGCACTTGGAGAACTGCATGCAACAAGTGAGAGGGATGGATCCACCTCCCAGCTGTTGCTAGGAGAAGATTCAAGCTACCAGGCTAGCCTGAAACGTTCCAAATTCCCACCCGCAGTCTCCTCTTGACACCCAAATAGTTGCAAAGTGTCACAGTGAAGACTGAAAGGTCAGGAGAAAGAGAACCTCTTCCTCCCAAGCAGTTGACCACATGAAGGAGTTTAAAAAGGGCTGGTTAAGATAATGGTGGATCCTCCCACCCCAGCAAAGGTCGGTCTGAGAAGCACATGCACACCACAAGAATCTCCTTCCCAGCCTTTGCAGATTGAATATTGTTCGAAGCCCTCTATAGCTCCAACTTCTTAAGTCTGCATAGCTCTGATTAACTGAATTAAGCTAAGAAGGACTTCTCATGTGGCACATGGGGGACTTTTCAACATCTTCAGATACCAAGAAGAACTGCCTTCAAAGCACTTGAAGAAGAAAAAAGAAGGCAGGGTCTTTTGTAACACTGAAAGTTAGAAGAAACTCCACAATCCAATGTTTTATATTTTCAGAAGTGCCCTTCTTCCCTCCAGTGGTACTTTTAGTGTTACCTCCCCTGCTTTTCAACAGTAACAGTATTTGATACAGGAGCAGAAATGTCCCGCCTCCTCCTGTGCACCTGCAGCTCTGTTCTCATTTATCAAAACCTAAGCCCCCTTGTAGTTCACTGGACAAGCATCAAAACAAGCTCTCAAAAAACACCTGTTTGGAAAACTGATCTGTACAAGTGAGTGTGTGAGTCTCCATATCTGTCTCACACAGATCCCTCGCCTGTGTCCACACCCGAGATGCAAAGAATTGTGAACTGTGCAGCCCACGTGGGAGCAGCAACCAGGGCACAGAAAGTACCAAACATTATGTGTTCTGCACTTCTGAATATGTGTTGAGGCATCCGCTGGGGCAGAAGCAAAGGCCGCTTCTGCTCGGACATGCCCTCACTTGCCCTGTCTGCACGGTGGCTTAGAGTGCACAGTAAACCAGGTGCACAGTATGCCCGATGGCGGCAGTACACCATGAATTCCATGGGCAACTTACCCAAAGGACATTTCAGTGACGCTTGTGCAAGAGATCCTTGGTGGATTGCGGTCTTGGCTCAATAGCTCTGGAAATTTTCAAAAAGCAAGCAGAAAGCTTCCAAATACACAACTTGGCTTTGAAATCAACACGAAAGCTATGCACGGAACTAGATTCTAATACCGGCAAAAGGGGGGGGGGCTATTGTTAGCATGGGGATGCCTTGTGTGTGAGCAAGTGCTCACGTGCCCAGCCCTTCACTTCGGTTGGCACAGCGAGATGGTGGTCCCACTAGAGAACACCCAGAACGCAGGATAGAGGGCTTCTGTGAATTGCGCTCGGAATTTGTAGAGCAGGGTGATTTTTTCACTGACACCAAAGAAAATCAGGAAGCCGCCCTCGTAATTCAGCAGGACCCCAATTTTCTTCACCTTGGTGCTGGGAAGGCACTTTTCGATGTCGTTGTGCCAGGCCGAGACTTTGGCGTTGAACCACTCAATGCACCACGAGGAGCCATTGCGCCCCAGGCGGCTCTCCGCTCCCTGCCTGGCCATGCTCCCATAGCAGACGCCGATCCCACAGAAATTGTTGTGCTCCAGTTCCACCTCCCAGTAATGGATGCCCCTCTTGAAACACTGGAAGGCCACCACTTGGGAACAGTAGTTGAAGCGTTGAGGGTGCTGGTGGTAGTTCTGGGGGGCTTCCGACACAGATATCTTGGTGTTTCTCTCTGATAAGATCACTTTCTTATGGGCAGTGTTGAAATCCAGATTGAATCTTGTAGTAACTATGGAGAAATGAATTCATGGGAGAAGTCAGAAGCAGCACACTTTACTTTTAGAGAGAAAGAGAAAAAAGGGGAGGGGGAGGGAGCAGGGAAGAAGGCAACAACCTTGCTCTGGGTTACTTGAGAGCCACAAGGTCCTCAGAATCCTGTTTCATGGATCACATGCCTCCCTAAGCCAATAGGAGGCGAACAACAGCAGTGTACAACATTAGAATCTAAGCAACAGTGGCACAAGTCCGAGCACACTGGAGAAGCCCTGAAGAAAAGATGTTGAAGACCACCACAAAGTGCAGCTCAGCCTAGGAACTGTACATTCCTATGGATAAAACTAGCATCTTTCTCCAATTCCAGTCAAAAAGGAAGTATCTTCCTCCAACCATTGAGCAGCACTCATGCTCCCATCCGCTCAGCTGCATCCTATAGGCTACCTAGTCTAGTTTTCCACAGTGCCCAGATGCCTATGATAACCCAAAGCAGGATATGACACAATAGCACTCTCCCACTCATATTCCCCAGCAAACGGTATTTTCAGAGGGTACCACCTCCGATCCTAGAGGGAATGTGTACATATCCATAGACATCATGACTAGTAGCCATTGATAACTTTCTCCTCCATGAATTTACCCAGTTCCCTTCAAAAGTCATCTTGGTTGATGGCGATTGCTACATCTTTTAGCAACTAAACACTGTATGAAGAAGCACTTCCTTTTATCTTTCCACATCTCCCACCATTCAGCTTCATTGGATGAGCCTAGGTTCTCATAATATCTAGAAAAACTTTACCCTACCTGGTTTCAGACAACACGATAACTAATGGTGGTTTAAATAGTTGACGGTCAGTTATTTAACCCACCATGGGTTATCGTGTTGTGTGGTAGGAGTTTTTTTAACCAACAGTTGGTTATTTGGATGAAATAACCAACACAAATAACCAATACTGTGCAGAGTTGGCTATTTGAACTACCGTTGGTTATCATGTCGTGCGAAGGGCACCATTGGTTATTTCCTCAGCTACCGTTGGTTATTTTGTCGGCCACTGAGTTGCAAGGCAAGAGTGGTAAAAGCAGTGGCTGCCGTTCTAGTCCAGCCAGCAGGATAGATTTTCGGCAGCAATGGCTGATGGGATACTAGTGGGAGGACTAGGGGGGAGAGAGGGCAGGGGAAGAGTGAGTCAACTCAGCATGGACTAATGGTCAACTCAATGCTGATCCTAAACTGCATCATGGTTGATTATTATGTCATGTGGGGAGTTCCCCCTAGATAAACTGTCAAGTTGATTATTACCCCAACGTTGACTATCATGTTGTCCGAAAGCAGCCCATATCTGTTTTCTTCACCCATGCATAATTTTATACGCCTCTATCATGGTCCACAACCGTACTCACCATTTTTCTAATCTAAAAATCCCCACACATTGTACTCTTGCATCGCAGGGGAATTGCTTTAGCCCAACTAAAGCTTATAGCATGCCAGTCACTTACATTCCAAAAGCTCCTCTCTTGATTTAGTTAAAAAGTTTTCAAGAGTCGTCGACTCAGTCCTGCTGGAACTTCTTCCTCTCTGGCTTGGACTTTGTGCTGTAGTTAGGGGGAGAAAGGAGGAAAATGCAGCTATGTGGGTGTTTTTAACTGGTTAAAAGTATTACACTGAACAGGATAACTCAAGTTTCTGCAGAACTTTATACAACTCTACTACAGAAGTTGTCCAAATAGTATCTTCCAGCCCAACCCTAGCCGTGTTCGTTCAGAGGTTAAGTCCCATAGATTTTGACAGGGTTTACCTTCCATGCAATTGGGCTAAGGATTGCGCATCTTTCCAGCCAGGATGCAATTGGGCTAAGGATTGCGCATCATTCCAGCCAGGAATGGTTGTCAAACTGGAGGACAAGAGACTTTTCTCTGGCCTATACTTGTTATAAATTTACAAGTCAGTCAATTTCCATCCATTTTTAATTTTATTTTTACAGTGGCAACCACTTTGAAAACTTTGTTGGAAGGCAGAATATGAAGTAAATGAATGAATCCTGCCTGCAAGGGAGGTGTCCTTATTTGGTCAATGCCCATGCTAGTATTGTTGACATGCATTTCTAACAGGAAATCACAAGGAATTTCTCCAAATGCTCCAGTCAGGCTCCCATGCTCCCTCTGGTGGCTTGTCCATATGAAATTCCCATTTGGTCTTCAGCAACCAAATGAAAATAAACTATTCAATATCAGCTTTTACTCTCAATCCTTCCCTTGTCATGACGTTCACAGTTTTGAATGAAAAAGTAGAGAAGGACTAGAATTATGAAGTGTCTTCCCAAAAGCTCCTGCACTTTACCATCTACCACTTAACATTTGTACTGCACTTTTACTTTACAAAATGCTTCATGTTCTTCTTTGTGTTTATTCTTGCAAGAAGCTTTCTAGGTAGATCACTGTTATTCCCATTTTACAGGTGAGCAGCAGAGGTCAAGAGACCTTGACTAAGGATTCCACTGCAGATCTGGGATTTATAGAAGACTGGCGCAGGCGTCTATTAAAATTGCAGAACCGTGTGTGCATGGATGTGCTACGTAGTTCCATCCCCTCTGTTGTGTCCCCTTTGCTCTCCATATGCTGGAAGGAAAAGGTCTGCAGTGAGGAGACTGACTCCTTGCATGATTTAGAATTCTGCACGATCAGAATTCTAGAAGGTTTCCTGCTGGAGATATTTGCCCTCCAATGCAGATAGTTTGGACATCTTCCTATCAACCTCGCACAATTCTTGATGGTGTGAATGAATAAAATCATGGGGCTAAAATTACAGATCCAACTATCTCTGTACCAGACTACAGCACTATTACTTCTACTATCTTAGCCCCCAATTCTACACACATTATTCTGCTGAATGGCCTTCTTTCTAATGCATTCAGAAGCTAGGCTCTAAACATAGGTTAGCTGTTCCTCAAGATTTTAAGTGATATATCGGTGGCAGATGGGGTGGGATTGCAATTTACAGCGTTTAGCAGGTCGCCTTCTCTGCTCTGAAAAAAAGGAGTAAAGAATATCTGATTTAGTTATGAAATATTTTAAAACTGCTAGCTCAGCATACGCAAAGAACATGGCATCAGTAACTGATGATGAGAGGCTAACTGGGAATAGGATTAATGGAAACCACTTTATTAGGGCTGAAAAGGCACATGAGTGCTCTAACTAGCAGAGGGCTTTTGAACAATTGCATGCAGTGGGATGGATATCTAAAAAGCAATATACCAAGACATATATTTAGCGAGATGCCCTGAGCCAAATCCTAGAGCTCCATCACACCAGCGATTTAGTGTACTCTCACCATGCCTGGCGTGTGGATTTGCAGCACGGTACTCACATGATGCCATGCTTGTCCTGCTGACACCCCGCCTCTTCCCCACCTTTTCCTAGAACGCTAAAAGTCTGGATTGTTTTCCCTAAGCGTGGTTAATGCGCCCTAAGCCTCCGTGTAGTTTTAAAGAAACTGAGGGCTTGAATGGATTGCATCAGGTCCTGGCAGGGAAAGGCGATCTCTCCCAGCAGCTGGCTCCAAGCCTCAATATAAAACCCAAACTTTGCATCCCAGGCTCAAAACCATTTTTTAATGGTTTTTTAATCCTGCAGAGACAGGATTGTTCTCCTTCAATGCTCTCAAAGAGCCAGACTAAAGGGTTGTTCCATTTTTGCCCAGTAGAAAGGCAGTCTAGTTGAAGTACTCATTTGACAGGGCCTGACTGGAGGGAGAAAGAGGGGGGAGAGGAGCGGAAGAGCTAATGAGCAAAGGAGCCAAAGAGCAGCTATTCAGGTGAAAGGGATCGTAAGTTTGATGCGCTTCTGCCTCAGAGGTAAAAAAAATGCGGAGGCAAACCAGAGGGGGAACTTAGGTGTGATGGAGGTCCTAGAGTTATAGGGATGGGTTTCATGGCCTTTGTGGGAAAGGAAATGCACCTTGCAAATGCTCAAAGGTACTCATCTTTGTTATTACACCACATGACGGGTTGACAGCTATAATCTCAGAGGAAGGATCCCACACCAGTAGAAAAAAATCTTTTGGCGGTATTTTCTTCCCTCAGATAATAGGATGGGCCTTGAAATACTTTTGCTTGAACTATTAGGAACACACCAAGATGCCTCATATTAAGTCAGACCATTGGTCCATCAAACTCAATACTGAATACAATGTCCAGCAGCAGCTCTCAAGAGGAGTTTCAAGCCCTGAGGATGAGAGGGACTGAAACAGGTACATTTTACAAGCAAAACATATGTGTGCCTCTATCACTGAGCATCTTCCCTCATGCCGGTGCACATAATCAAACAGTCCACTATGGCTTAGCCCTGGTGGGCTGCAGTGCATGTGGCCATCTGAATATTCAAATTGCTTGTTGTGTCATCTGAATCCAGTGAGGGTGGGTTGTATTAGGGTTAAGCGACTCTTGCATTACCCATGGCCTGTTTTAGGATTATATGGGGGTTGTTTAACCCTCGCACAGCTCATCCCCGCTGGGTGCAGAAAGCGCAACAAGCCGCTATTAGGCACATGCCGTAAGCCACAGTGACCATGCAAACCATGTCAGTGTGATGTAGCCCCAGTTTAAAATGCCCACTCAGCCATGACATGGCTGGGTGGCCTTGGCACAGTTACTGTCTCTTGCTTTAGCCTATCTCGCAGGGAGGATAA
Organism: Anniella stebbinsi; assembly: GCA_029215795.1. NCBI lineage: Eukaryota > Metazoa > Chordata > Lepidosauria > Squamata > Anniellidae > Anniella > Anniella stebbinsi. The sequence continues at coordinate 34,458,969 of JARDYH010000005.1, forward strand.
GATGAGAGAGGGGGAACTAGAAGAACTGGTGGTGTAAAAATATAATAAATACCAAACAAATGCCTGAAAGTCAGTTCTGCCCCTTCTTCCACCTGAGCTTGGGACCAGGGTGTGTGGGGGGGGGCATGCAGAGAGAAAGATGCAGTAATCCATGCAGTCTAGAGTGCAGCATCATAGGCCATACAAGACTCCTTCTGTCCCCTCCTTTGCAGAGCTTCTTAGAGCAAAAAAATAGGATGTGCTGGAAATCCTCCTGCCTTCTCTTATCTCAAGAGCTCCACTTACTTTCACAAGAGAGAACAAAGCTGGTACTTATCGCATCAATCTGTTCTCAACACTCACTGGGTTCTGCAGCAGCAGCAACAGGTGCCGCCTCATCTAGGACCTTGTCCTGTGTTGAATTTGATGGCTTACAGTCTCCCTTTGGAGCATCTTCTGGAAAAAGAGTGACAGAAGAAACACAAACACACATAAAAAGCACATGAAGTTGGATTTGGCAAAAGAATATGCAATGCAAAGACCTTGCTTCTTCGGAAACAGCCTCCCCCAACCTGGAGCTCTCCTGAGGTTTTGGACGTCAACTCCCATTAGGTCCAACCAGCATGACCAATGGTTAGGAATGATGGGAATTGTAGTCTAGAATATCAAGAAGGCACCAGGTTGTGGGAGGCAGCCTAGTTATTCATCCCCACTGCCTGGCACAACCTGTGAATGCAGGAGGCGCCACTTAGCTATTATGGTCAATAGCCACTGATTGACCTTTTATCCTGTAAAAAACTATTCTCCAAAACAGGCATCAGTAATTATTTGATGTCATGAGACAATATCTAATAAAAGATAGCCAAAAATACAAATGCATAGCAGCACCTAGTGTCAGGGAAGAACATCTCCCCCACATCTTTTCTGCAGAAACGATTTAGGCTGCTTCTTAACTTGGCTCTAGATCACAACCAAAGTGGTTTTCTAGGACAACTTGCAATTACTGCAGGCTAGTATCCTTCATCCTCTTTTTTTAAGCATGCATCTAATCATGGAGAGTGGTTTTCTCCAAGCAGGTACCATCCTCCCCACCCCATTATTCAGTTATTACAACTCATGGTAAAGATCAAAATGCAAAACATGTACAGTTGGAGGAGGCTACCAACTTCAATGCACTCCAAATAAGCTATGAAGAAGGCATTCTTTATTTCTTGTGGCGTGCACAGACCTTGTTTCTGGTCAAACAGGGTTTGCAAGGTTCTGTAGCACTTCCAAAACCCGCTAAAGCTATTTGACCAGAGACTGCAGGAAAAAAAAAGTGTGCATTCACACCACAAAAACACTATATTTCTATCATGCCATGTTCAGGCTCAGTTTGAGAAAGTTGGATATTTGCCACCGTAAAACGAATCTGGCAAGAAGAGGTCACATGCTTTGCTTTTTTTTACTTACTTGAGGCAGCATTTTTACTTCCTGGCTGTGAGGACTGGGTCTGTGGCTTGGATTTCAATTGTGCGCTTCCTGAAAGTATATGGCATGTATGGACATAACTGGCATTAGCATTTGTTGGTATTACATGGGGAGTCCAAGGCAAAGCAAGTGATAATGCCAAGGGTACATTTGGCCGTGTCATATATGGATCTGCATTTAGCATAAAATTGGTCTGTTAGCAACATGACTTTAATTCGAAATAGATTAGGTCAGTGGAAACCAGCAAGGAATGCTGAATTTAGGAGCTTAGAGTCATAGCATACCACTGCAAGCTTGTCTTGTGAACAGGTAATGTCATACATTTCATGGCCTGTGGATCAAAAGGCAGCAGTTCTACAGTTTATGACACATGAAACAAATCACAGCATGACTTGAAAAAAATAAGTGTGTGATGATGTGGGATGGAGGTATCATAAATATAAAGGGTTGGATCCAGACTATCTCCATATCGATGAGTGGAAGGGTTCCTTCTGTTTATGGACGGAACTAGGATCTAGTGAAGGCTTCCCATAGGAGGAAGAGGGGTAAGGTTGCAATTGTCTCACAATTCCTCCTTCGCCCTGCAGCTCCTAGCAGCACACCTCCAATTCTGTTCCAGAGCAAATTTCAGGGACAGGAGCATCCAGTTCATAAAGATCAGCTCTACACAACTCTGGAACCAACCCAATTAATATATCTCCATCTGTAATAATTGTCTGATATTTGCTTCATTCTATTCTCCAAAATTAAGTCCTCTGAATAAAGCTTTATTTGTATCATCTAAAGCAGAAGTAGGCAACCATGTGATGTACTGGACTACAACTCCCATAACCAGACCATTGGCCCATCCGACTGGGACTTATGAAAGTTGTATCCCCAAACATCTAGAAGGCAGTAGGCTGCTTATCCCTGATCCATAGTTCTAGCCTGCACATTTGTGCTCTCGTAAAAAGAGAGTCTGGTGCTGTATTGAACAATTCTGTACCCAAGACCACAAGAAAAGGAGTTTTTTTCCCCAATGGGCAGCTCTAACATCTGCACCTGTTTCAAGGTTTTTTATTGCACCAGTTCCACATTCATAGATTATTGGTATTCTGGAAGAGCACACTCTCCAGGATCACGCTGCAGCAGTGTGCATGCCATTCATATGCCCATTTTACAGATGGGAGACTGAGATTTGGAGGTCATGACTTTCCTGAAGGATTTGTGCCAAGGTCTCCCAACCACAAGTCAACTACTATCTAGAATTCACATGTTCCAACCCATTTCCCCCCCTCCTGACCTTAGTCATAATACCTTATGACATCAACATAACCCGCCATGCAAAGCTAAGTCAGATATTGGCAAGAAAAACACAGTTCCTGAATCTGTGAACACCCATTCCTTTTTTTTTTCTTCCCAAACCTAGTCTTCAAAAATTTAATACATATGGGAAGTGAAATAAGCAACAGGCACATGCTAATGGGGTAGGAATGGGGAGAGAAGAATAAGCACCTTCTGTTTTCTTCTCTTTAGGTTGAGACAAAAACCGTTTCATGTTTTCTTTGAGGCCAAAGGCTTTTTGATAAATAGTATGTATCAAGTTTTGATCCAAATCGAATTTGGGAATGAATATGTCTTTGTAGGGCAATTGCCGCAGTTTCGCTGCCCTCTGAAATAAAAAAGAAGATCTCATGAAGATTCAGACTCTACCCAGGAAGGAATCCCATCACTTCCCATCCAGCAGGCAGGCAGGAGTTCTTCATACATTATGTACTGTGCTAATACGAGGGGCATGTCTCTCTCTCTCTCTTGTTTGTCGCTCACAGACAAACTGCTGCTGCCCTGCCACACTTGCAGTATGGAAGTTGAGGGGGCAATCAGCACTAGGCTGGCCCTTTCTAAAGTAAGAAGAGTCCTACTCTGAGACAATGGGAGCACAATTTACATAATAAGAAAATTAAGCTAAGGCTGAGCTCCTAAGCAGTGGTACTAGGAATTAAGTCCAACTGAACCCAATTCTGAAAAACTGGCTTAGGGTTGGCTAGCATGGGCCATTTTACATATGCCGTTTTCTATAAATGCATCTACTCCGGTGTAGGAAAAAGGATCATGAATACCGGCATATGCCATATATGATCACATCCTTCCTAATTTCAGCAGATGCACTCTTAAAATGGTTGTTGTGAACCCACTTCCAACTGCAGTTTTCCAGTGTATGCAGCAAGGAACGGTGAATAATATTCAGACTTGACTATGTAGGACAGGTTTGGGGAGGTTTTTTTGGTGGTGGTAGAACATCACTACAAAGTGGGCCCACATATGCAGGAATGAATATGTGTATTCACATTCCCAGTCAATTCAGGCAGAATTATGATATTTCTTTCCACAAAAGAGTCAACAGTGAACACCCAAGGCTATTTCTAGCCCTTTCTTACTGGTTTGAAATTACTTAATTTTAGTAAGAGAGAGCAACTTCCTGTACAGAGTCATGAGACCCTTAACTGCCCTGCTCAGAAGCTCAACAGAGTTACCTTTAAAAACGTGATGTCATCATCTTCCGTCAACACCATTTCAATTTTGTCTCTTTCCCCTTGAATTTCATTCTTCTTATTACCCAAGACTTTATAGACGTAATCATATTTGACTTGGACTCTTTTGTCTTCTGCCAAGACATTATTTACAGCATTTTTTTCTTCCTCTTCAATTAAAGCTATCATTTCCAGGAATTCTGACTTCAGCAAGTCCAACTTCCGACTGGCTGTTTCCTGAAGAGACAGAAAACCATGAAGGTGAAGTTTAGCCTATTATTTTTCCAGAGCTCACATCTACCTTTGGCTCAAGGATCATTTTAAAGTGGCTTTAAAAAGACACACAGCACAAGGCAAATGTCTTGTCTTAGAATGGCCCAAGCTTTGTTTCATCCATTTAAAGGTGTCTCCAATGTGAAATATATTTCGCCAACCAACCCACATGAACAAAGTGAATTAAGAACTGCTCTCCCCAGCGAGTTCTGCCAGGCATCAACACTGTCCTCTTTTCGGTGCCAGGTTAAGACTTTCCTCTCTGCCCAAGCATTTCATGGCATATGATGGGCTCCTTAATTTAGTTGTCTTACCAGGTTTTGCTATTTTAAATTGTTTTTAGCTGTTTTTAAATTGTTTAAAAATTTTGTATGTTTTTAATTCCTTTTGTAAGACACTTTGGGTCTTTCCTTTGAGAACCTTAATTGGAATGTTTTTATTTAAAGTGTTAGGAGAAATGGACTTTGCAGCAAATTTTATAAAATGGACCAGATCAATTTATACTGCACAAAACACACAAAAAATTATTAATGAGGATTTGTGAAAATCATGTGGAATACAAAGAGGGGCAAGGCAAGGTGGGTGGCATGGTTACTTGTGGTATGACAGAGCCAAGGTTAATGTAAAATTCAATAACCATTATGTGCAATGAGCGATATTGAGAATATGGAATAAATATAAACCCAGGCTTTGCCAGAAAATACCGATGTGGCTATCAGCACAGGAAGTCTATCATAGAAGAGAATTGCCAAGTTCGTATAAGTGGTTGACATATAAGGATGTATTAGAAAGGGTACAAGGTGAATATAAGTTAAAATCAAGGGAGGGGTTTATTAAAGAAGGGCATATGTGTCAATGGTTTACATACTTGCAAATTGTGGAAAGGTTTAAATTAGATGGAAAAACGTGGATTTGAGCAAACAAAGTCTGTATTTGAAAGGGCGCTCTGTACAAATGATGAACATGTTATCTCAAAAGTCTATACGTTATTGTTGAAATCTGAGACAGAGGAAGAACAAGTGAAAGAATGTATGATAAATGGGCACAAAATTTTGGATATAACATATCAATGGAACAATATGTGGTCAAAAGACTTAAAGTTTACTTTAAGTCTCAGACTTCAAGAGAATTTTTATAAGATGATGTATAGATGGTATATGTCCCCTTTGAAATTAGCTAAAATGTATAAGGGAGCTTCTGGAATGTGCTAGAAATGTGAAGAACAAGAAGGAGCTTTTTATCATTTATGCTGGACTTGTAAGAAAGCAAAAGCGTTTTGGATACAAATTCATGCCTTAATGCAAAAAATCTTAAAGATTAATATACAACTGAAGCCAGAATACTTTCTTTTGGGATTTATGGACAGTCAGATGAAAAGGAATTGTGGGACTTTATTTTTATATATGACAACAGCAGCGAGATTGCTGTATGCACAAAAATGGAAAGGTCCAGCGCTACCCACAATGGATGGATTTTGAAAATTATGGAGCAGGCTGAGATGGCGAAACTTACGTCAATTATAAGGGAAAACTCAACTTTTGGTTTTAGGACTGAATGGAAACCTCTTATAGACTATTTGAAGGGACAAGAAAAACATGAACTGCTTATCTGCAGATTCAATTATTGAGAAGGGTTAAGGTAAAGGAGGGAGTAAACTGGTTGTTTGTTTAGTGACAAGAACAAAGACGGTTATATATCTTTGCAGGGGGGAAATTCTGGAACCACCTTAATTTTGTATATGGTCCTCTTTTAGTATGTAGTTGATGTTGTTGATGTTGTTGATGTTTTGTTGTTTTGTGTGTGTATAATAAAAAATGTAAATTAAAAAAAGAAAAAAATAATTAACAACAACATACATAGATCAATGGCACCATTACTACCAATTTCCACAGGGTGAGCAGAACCCAGTCTTAGGAATTGTATTTTGAAAGAACTGCAAGTTAGCCAATTTTGCTATGGTTATGTCCCATTCATTATGCGGCAACATAGTTGCCATAAATCCACTGATGTTGTACTAAGTGTAACTGTGGGCATTTAGAAACATCTTTTCATTTTAATTAAAAAATATGGAGCAGGGAAACAGGGATCAACTTCAAGCTCTATCCATAGTGAATGTTCTACTATATGAAATCTGGTCCATACAAGCTTGTGCCGGAATAAATATATTCGCAAAAGATTTTAATTAGGGGTGTGCACGGACCCCCCGGATCGGATCGGGACCCGGATCGGGACCTCCAATTTTGTCCCGGACCGGTTCGGACAAAATCGGAGGCCCCCCGGACCGGATCGAGTCCGATCCCGACCCAAAAATCGTAAATTTTTGGATCGACCGCCATTTTTTTCCCCATAGACTTGCATTGCAATGCAAGTCTATGAGGAAAAAATGGCGGCGGGTGGGTGAGGGGGGGCCTAACTCCCTCCCCCCCCCCCCGGGGCCGTCCGCTGTGGACGGCCCCGGCAGGTAAGCCCCCTCCCCCGCGCTCCCTACCCCCCCTGGGGCCGCCCGCTTCCATCCGCTGGCGCCCGCGGGCGCCAGCGGATAGAAGCGGACGGCTCCGGGGGGGGGGGTAAGCCCCCTTCCCCGCCACTGCTTACCTTCTCGGCCCGTCCGCTCCCGTCCGGCGCCGGCGGCTACTACCAGCGGGCTCCGCGGCCTACTCTCGAGTAGCGCGCCGGGTGATGATATCACCCGGCGCGCCACCCTGGAGCAGGCCGCGGAGCCTGCTGGGAGTAGTAGGCGCCGGCGCCGGACGGGAGCCGCCGGGCCGGGAAGGTAAGGGCCCCCCTCCCCCCTCCGCGTGCCCCCTCCTCCCCTCCACGCACCCCCTCCTTACCTTCCCGGCCCGGCGGCTCCCGTCCGGCGCCGGCGCCTACTACTCCCAGCAGGCTCCACGGCCTGCTCTAGAGTAGCGCGCCGGGTGATGACATCACCCGGCGCGCCACCCTAGAACAGGCCGCGGAGCCTGCTGGGAGTAGTAGGCGCCGGCGCCGGACGGGAGCCGCCGGGCCGGGAAGGTAAGGGCCCCCCTCCCCCCTCCGCGCGCCCCCTCCTTACCTTCCCGGCCCGGCGGCTCCCGTCCGGCGCCGGCGCCTACTACTACCAGCAGGCTCCGCGGCCTGCTCTAGAGTAGCGCACCGGGTGATGACATCACCCGGCGCGCCACCCTAGAGCAGGCCGCGGAGCCTGCTGGGAGTAGTAGGCGCCGGCGCCGGACGGGAGCCGCCGGGCCGGGAAGGTAAGGGCCCCCCTCCCCCCTCCGCGCGCCCCCTCCTCCCCTCCACGCACCCCCTGCTTACCTTCTCGGCCCGTCCGCTCCCGTCCGGGGCCGGCGGCTACCACCAGCAGGCTCCGCGGCCTGCTCTAGAGTAGCGCGCCGGGTGATGACATCACCCGGCGCGCCACCCTAGAGCAGGCCGCGGAGCCCGCTGGTAGTAGCTGCTAGTGCCGGACGGGAGCGGACGGGCCGAGAAGGTAAGCGCCCCCCTCCTCCCCCCCCCGCTGTCCACTTTCATCGGCGGGCGCCCGCTGGCGCCCGCCAATGGAAGCGGCGGTGGGCGCCAGTGGGCGCCCGCCGATCCGCCGATCCGCCGAACCGGTTCGGAGCCTTTTCGGACCGGTTCGGATTGGATCGGCCGATCCAGCTGCGGGATCGGAAATCGGATAATTTATCCGATTTCCCACTGGACCGGACTCGGATCGTGGATCGGGTCCGATCCAGTGCACATCCCTAATTTTAATGGCATCTTTGAATATAACGTACAGGACAAAACACACACAAATGAAAATACACACTCCAAACAATAACAAAAATAGTTAAAACAGAAGAATGGGTAAAACAAAACCTATAGCTTAAAAAGCACAAGCCAAATTAAAAGGTCTTTGCCTCCCTGGAAAAGTTATATCACAAACTGTATCAGAATCGAGAATGCCCTCTCTCTCCCGCACCCAGCTAACTTCAGCTATGACACAAGGTTTGGACAGGCTTGTGTGGTAGAAGACAATCTTTTAGGGGAGGCAGCTGCAGCTCAATGATAAGAGCACACATGTTGTGTGCAGAAGGTCCCAGATTCAACCCCCAACATCTTCAGATCCTGCCTGAAAACCTGGAAAGCTATGGCTGCCAGTCAGTGTCGACAATACTGGGCTAGATGGCCCAAAGGTCTGACTCAGTCTAATGCAGCTTCCTATATAGGTTCTCTGGTCCAAAACCCTTTAGAACAGATCTCACAAAATATAAATCATTCTTATGAATGACTGGTGCTCCTCTAACAGTGGGCAGTATCTATTGCTGTCCATATGCCAGTGGGACCCACAGACAGCGCAACAGGAAGCTAGAGCTTCCTAAAACAACTGGAAATGGGCCGAAACACTCGTTTACAGAACAGTTCAGCGGAGCTCACAGAAGGGAGCTCCACTGATCTGTCCCATTCAAGAAATGTGTTTCAGCTGGTTTCCAGAGATGCTTTGGAAAGTGCTATCTTCTTGTGGAGGGCAGTGGGTCCTGGCAGAACATAAACAGCAAGCAGAGGTGGATACCCTATCTTGGTTCTCTCTTCAACTTAAGGCAGGCTGCCCACACTACACCAATCTACTTGAACCTAACCAAAACCAACCTGTACTTAAAAAAAACAACACCCTTCTTTCTTACACTGATTTGTTTTTGCTGCACCCGCACTTGGTCCAAGGACTGCAAAGCCTTCTCGTTCAGAGCGTAGAGTTCCGACAGCCTTTGCTTCAGTTGCGACTATAGGAGAATAGAAGAGGAAGAGGGTTTACTTTAGAGAACAGATCAGCCATTCCCATCCAGTAAAAGTAACACATCATTCTTGCCAGCACACAATCTTCAGCCGTCCTTCTGTTGCAAAAGTGTGATCTACATTCAGAAGGTGATTAATGGGTGGCAAAACTTACATTTCTTTTCTTCTTCTTCTTCTTCCTTTCTTTTTTTCTTTTTTTTAAGAAGAGGGATATGCAGCTTCCTAAGCAAATGAGTTCTCAGTGCCACTCACAATAAAAACTGTCATAGCATACAAATAAACAATTTCAGTCATAATAAACCTATTGACTGAGACCCATAAAATCAAGCCAGGTCCAGATAAACACAGGTTTCCATCATCTACTAATAGCATCAATGTCTTCTTAAATTAGGAAGGTGTTGATAAACTTCTGGAAAGTCAACTAACCAGTTGGGTTTCCCTGGACGAAGAGCATTTGAAAAGGAAGGCAACACAAGAAGGCCTCTGGATCTACCCACTAAATTTCAGCCCAAAATGCAGGACACGGAATAATCGGCTCAAGTGACAGGAAGCCAGATTCTGGCTGGACATCAGCAAAAATTTCCTAACTGTTAGAGCAGTACAACAACGGAACCAATTACCTAGGGAGGTGGTGGGTTGTCACACCCTAGAAGCCTTCAAGAAGCAGCTGGACAGCCATCTGTCAGGTAGGCTTTAAGGTGGATTCCTGCACTGAGCAGGAGGCTGGACTCGATGGCCTTATAGGCCCTTTCCAACTCTACTATTCTATGATTTTAACAAATAAAACCTGCGAGCACATCAGGGACAGAGTTTGACATTGCAGTTCCCCAACACATGCCTGAAATGGTCTTAAGTGGAGGGGGGGTAGTCTTGCTTCCCCCCTCCACTTAATATGCTTGCGTGCTATGTGTGGGGATTTTGTTTCAGGGTGGGGTCAGAACCAGATTCCACAAAGGCTCCTCCTGTAGTCAAGACCAAGAAAGGCAGGGCTCCCTCCCATACCTTCGGTAACAGTGTAGAAGTTTCAACATTCGCGACTTTTCTTACCCCTACCCAACAAGCTATACTTGCCATAACTCCCTGTTCTGCACAACTACGGACAAGAGTCCTATCCATCTTTTTGTCAGATCACCCTTCCTTTTAACTTTTAAGATTTACATAAGAAAGAAAATTCCCCTAAGGTGGAGTTTCTCCCATACATGCCTATTTTTTCCTTCTTGAATCTGCTGACGTGGATTCTAGGCCATGAAAACATATGCCATTATAACATTTATTTATGAAATGCATGATATATTTGTGTTGGCCCTTAAAGGCCCCACAAGAATCTCCAGTTGCATTTGCTGCAACAGATTAACATGGCAGAAATTTTCAGAACAGCAGAATAGCTATCTCACGGGTTTGGAATCAGCAGCCCCACCTACACCAAGGTTCCAGTGTCAAGCACTAAACTTGTTGTAAGTTACCAGCCCATAAGCATTGGGAGGGGAAGGGGCTTTGCTCCTTCGACAGCCCACTTGGGGTGCAATCTACCCCCTCTTCCTACAGTCTGCTCGCTCACCTACATATTTTCTCAGTTTAGCTGCTATGCAGGGAGGGGGATATTTTGGCAGGGCGTTGCAGCATGTGGGTGAAAGGGTTAACCCTTCCCTTCGCCTCCCCAGCTGCAATCCCCCTTGAAAATGGTTCCTTTCATGGCAAAGCTAGGAAAAAAGGAATCGCATATGGGTGAGTAAACAGGCTTTTATTGCATATACTGCTTTTTTCCTCCAAGGAACTCAAGGTGGCATACATAATCCCCCTCCTCGCCATTTTTATCATCACAACAACAACCTTGGGAGGCAGGCTGGGCTGAGTCCATGACTGGCCCGAACTCCCCCCAGTGAGCTTCCATGGCTGAGTGGGGACTAGAACTCGGATCGCCCAACTTCCAGTCCCACACTGGCCATAGGCAGCGCCAGGCACAGAAACCGAGAGAGCTGTCAGGGGAAAGAAGTTCTTCGGTAGGCACCAATAGATACTATGGAGTCTAGGGAATAGAACCAGGGTCTTGGGAAATAGTGTCTAGGCCAGGGTCCCATCGGTCCAGGCCTAGGAATGCCCCTGTAAACGCTTAAATACAAACCTGCCCTTTATACACATTTATTAGATGCGCGCGCACATGTGCACAGGCCAGCGCCCTCTCACCTCCTTCTCTTCCTTGGCTTCCTTCATGGGGATGGTGGCACACATCTTGTGCGTGACCAGGCAGAAGCAGCAGATGCAGCTGGTGTGCTCCTTGCAGTAGAACTCGAGAAGCTTGTTGTGGGCTTGGCACTTCCTCTGCTGCAGGTCCTTCAAAGGCGAGACCAGCTGGTGGCTCATGAAGGCCGGGCTCTCCAGGTGAGGCCTCAGGTGCTCCTGGCAGAACGAGGCCATGCAGGTGAGGCAGGTCTTGGCCGCAGCAGTCTCCAGGCAACTATCGCAGGCCACTGCGGGGGGGCTGCTGCTGTTGCTGCTATTAGTCCACTCCTTCGCTTTATGAGCCTCCTTGGAAGGGCCGCCGCCGTGGCTGATCTGGAACTCCTCCACCACCCTGCAGAGCACCGTGTTCTTCTTCAGCTCCGGCCGGCTGTCGAAGGAGCTCCTGCACTGGGGGCAGTTGAAATTCCGCTGGAGAGTGCCCCATGTCATCTCCAGGCAAGGCAGGCAGAAGTTGTGCCCGCAAGGGGTGGTCACCGGGCTCTCGAAGACACACAGGCAGATGGAGCAAGTCAGCTCCTCTTCCAACCCGACCAGGGAAGGAACGGAAGACGCTCTCAGCAGTTCAGCCATGGCTGGCTGGCGAAGTGAACGGTACTTGGGCGAAGTCTGCGGCTATAAACAAGCCCGAGCAGAAAGCGAAACTCAAAGCGAGCTAGCGGCTTGCGCAGTTCCTAGAAATCACGTGGACGCGCGGGGGTGGGGGCAGTGGGTCAGATGGTGGCTGAACGGCTGATAAGCCCAACCAAAGCAAATCCGAGCCTCTTCCGCTTGTCAGTAATCGATTTTGTTCCACCCTGCTGAGCGTACCTTAAGGTGGTGGCGAGATCTACTCTCCCCGCCCCTTTAATGCGTCCATAGAAATTCTACCACGTCCCGCAACGGAAAGGAAAGATAACGCGGATGAAATGCTTCCTCATTTGGGCAGAAGGCTCCGACTTGCTCCATGTTAAACAGATTTCAATGTCCTATATACCCCTGGTATATAGACATCCCGGTTCTATATACCTGGGGTGAGGAAAGCCCATCATCTTACCCAGCAGTGAGGGATGATGGGAATTGCAGGCCAACAACATCTCTTAGGGCTACACATTCCTCATCCCTGCTATATATATGGATGTTTACTCAGAAGAAAATCGCAGTGACTTTAATGGTGCTTACTCCCAGGGAAGGGTGCGTAGAACTGCAGTGTTAAAAGTTCCACGGGCGGGCCGGGGCCTGGCTAGTAATCCTACATTCCGATTGTTCATCTGCTCGGGACATCCCAAAACGAGTCACGGAGAATTGGCCATTGAAATAGATTAATTAAATCCTTCGTTCCAAATGGACTGGGATGCCTTACACCCAGAGCGAGCCTCATCACATCCATACTGAAAAAAGGAGGGCTGCTTACATCACCCAGCATGGCTGGCTGGGGCCTGCTGAGACTTGTAAGGCTTTTTTCTGTCTAAACATGCATAGCCTTGGCCCCCTCCACAAGGATGCGCTTTTGCGCCCGGTTCAGGGATTATGCGCATTATCACGGAGGCGCATTTACGGCTAATCCCTCTGCACGGGAGGCGGCGAGAGGCGGCGAAGCGCATTAATTGATGTCCAAAAAGCGCTTTAGAAGACGTTAATGCGCATAATCGCTTGTTCACACGGCGAAAATGCGCTTTAACGGCCGGAGCAAAATAAAAGTCGCTATTTAACGCGCATTCGAAAATGCGCATTATCGGGGAGATAACGCGCCTGTACGTCCGTTTTGCGCTCCGCTGGTGTGGAGGTAAAATTTATAATGAGCCTTCAAGGCTCATTAAACGTCTCGTGTGGAGGAGGCCCTTGCTCCCTTAACATATGTGGAAGTTCAAAATGCACGTGTATGCACATACATATTGGTCACTTGGTGACTACATCATTAGGGGATGACCTGTATGTGTGAATGGGCCACCCATCACATCACAGAATCCAACAATAATTTTAAAAAGGGTCAGTTTGAACACATTCAACTGTCAGCCATCTTTATATAGAATGATCAAGAAATATATATATATATATATATATATAAAACCATCATGACTAGTATATGAGAAATTAACTGATATACTTAGTCATGATGGTGATTATATATATATATATATATATATATATATCCAGTATCACAGATAGTGTTCTTCTGAATACCCACTGCTGGGGAACAAGACCAGGAGAGTGCTATTACACACACTCGTGTCCCAGTGGAGGCTGATGGCTCCAATTTCGGTGGGGTCGTGAATCCTTTCTTGGTTTTAGTCAAAACCAGTCAGAACCAATCCAAGGTGCTAAACCCTATCCCCAAAATAGGTTGAGCACCTTAGATAGCTCCTTTAGAGTTCTGGCTGATTCTGACGTGCTGGTAACTTCGAGGCTCGACTTCTGCAATGCGTTGTACATAGGGCTACCTTTGTGCCTAGTCCGGAAACTTCAACTAGTTCAAAATATGGCAGCCAGGTTGGTCACCGGTACACTTAGGGGTGACCATATTACACCAGCTTTAAAATCGCTCCACCGGCTGCCAATCAGTTTCCGGGCGAAGTATAAAGTGTTGGTTATTACCTTTAAAGCCCTACATGGTTTGGGTCCAGGTTACCTACGGGATCGCCTTCTCCCATACAATCCGCCCCGCAAGCTCAGGTCCTCTGGGAAGAACTTACTACAGTTAGCCAAGACTAGGCTGACAACCGTTACCCAGAGGACCTTCTCTTCTACTGTGGAATGACCTGCTGGAGGAGACTCGTGAACTTAACAATCTTTTATAATTTAAGAAAGCCATAAAGACTGTTCTATTCTGGCGGGCATATCCAGTGGAATTTTAGAATGTTTTTAGGATGTTTTAGGATGTTTTAATGCAGTTTTAATAATGTGTGTCATGTTTATGTGTTTTATCGTATTGTTGTTCCCCGCCTCGATCCAAGCGGAGAGGCGGATAAGAAATAAATTATTATTATTATTAACCCAGGATGGATTCACAGCTCCACTGAAATCAGAGCCACCAGCCTCCACTGTGATGTCCTGCTTGTGACCTTTCCAGAAGCATCTGGTTAGTCACTGTGGGAACACGATAAGCCTTTGGTCTGATCCAGCAGGGCTCTATTTGTTTTTATGAACCTACTCCTAGCTCAGGAGGAAAAGGTGTACACCATTGTGTGATAATTCATGTTTATTTTGCAAGATATACCGTTGCTGAGTAGTGAGTCAGTCCCTCGTAATAGCAAGCTCAGGTGGTGAGTGCTGACAAGATATGAGCCAAAACAGAGACACTGAGAAACAAGGCAGGCACAAGTGTGCTGGGATGGAGAGCCCTGAGATTTGCAGAAGTATAAAGCCTTTTAAAAACTGGGGATGATCTCCTAACAGCCAAATGAGGATCGAGCATGCTCAGTAGCCTCCAGGAGCCAGGGAATGCCATCAAATTGGAAAAGAAAAACAGAAAAGCATGGGGTGGGGCTGGAGAGTGAATTACCCTGCTTCAGATCTTTATAGCTTCCTATCCAAATAGGCACATAAGATAGGCACATAAGATATAGATAGATGCACATGAGGACTTTTCTTTCTTTACAAAAATATACACCTGTGTAGAGAAAAACATAATGCATAAGTCACCTCTTAATGTGAGTCAGTGGTGAGAAAAATGCAGGCTTCCCACAGGCTTACAGACACTTTATTATGACCTCTCATGGCATTCCAACCTGCTCTTGGACGGAACACTGGTGAGCCCTGGCTCAGACCTAGGGTTGCCAGACGCCAGCTGTTCTCATGGCTCAGCATACAAGTATCAAGATGTATAATCCTGCAACCGGTTTGTACTGTTTGGTGATAAATTCAACTGGGTGTTTGAATTCTTTGAAATTGCAAATAGGGAATACTATGTAAGAAGCTAAATCATTTAGGTGAAAACTATTATGCTTTCCTTTATAAGGAAGTGAAACTAAATTTTGTCAGGTATTCAGCACTCCTGCAATGCTCCCCACTCCATCTAGATCCCCATTTGTGCTCCAGTGTACTTCTATGCAGGGCATACATTTTACATCTCTGAATTTTGTTCATTGCATGGGGCAGCTCACTTCAGGTATAGCTTTGCTTGCAAAGAGCTATCCCCTCCGTCAGTGCAGACCATATGCATGTTGTAGCTCCTATAACTGCAAGGAACAGCTGGGTTGGTGCAGGCATGTTTTCCATTAAGGAATGTTGGTGAGAAATGAAGAAAAGGTAATTTCATGAAGTATTTTGAAGTGGGTCTAACCTACGCATATCAAATGCCACAGCAAATCCATACCTACAGTTAATTTAGTAGTCACAAACATTAGTATAATAAACTTTCAAACCATACAGTTTTAAAGCTAGCAGTTTCATTGAGTTTGTGAGTCTGAGTGAAGTTAATAATTCTGTACTTATTCCTAGAGGTTTCATCTACTATTGTGGGGAGCAATTTTGAGGGGTATTGACAAAAGGTATTGCAGGAATCTATACTTCCAGGCAGCCTATGTTCAGTATCTCTCAAGTAAAAGGTTATCAATATTTTCTCCTTACAAGACAAAATATGTAAAATATATTTAATATATATTCTGCTACAGCATGGCTACTATAGTTCATATTCTAGTTCAGCCTTCCCCAAGTTGGTACCCCCGAGATGTTTTGGACTTCAACTCCCAGGAATCCTGGTCATAGACAATGATGTCTGGGGCTGATTGGAATTGAATTTCAAAACATCTGGAAGGTACTAGGTTGGGGAAAGCTGTCCTTAAAGTGTACAGCAAAACAGCAATGTAAATCACCATTCCATTTCTCCTAAGCTCATTTGATGTGTGTTGATTTCTGGCACCTACTAAGTCTTTTAAGATCTTGTTCAATCATTTTTTTCCATTGGGTGCTGTATTTATTTTACAATATTTAGCATAAACAATTTTGGCTACTACTAATATATTAATATGAACAGTGTAACCTTTGAGTTAATCCCACCTAAAATATCTAACCGTTATTCTAGAGTATCTTCTCAATGTATAGTCGGTTATTTGCAGTATCATCCTTATAATCATATCCCAATAAAGTGTCATTTCTCTAAAACCGTTATTCCAGTGCATTATTTCATTAACAAAATGTCTTGCAAATATTGAAAATGTACATGTTTCTGGTCAATAATGTGTTGAGTAAATTAATTGTAAGAGACTAAATTACAAGTTAGATTCCTGTATCTATATAATCCTTATGAAATCTTAAACCATGGCCATGCTGGCTGGGTCTGATGGGAGTTGTAATCCAACATATTTGGAGGGTGCCAGGTACTGGAAGGCCATCTTAATCCTTCTGAATTCTTAAAATGTTCCAGACTGGAACCCCCAACTGAATCTGCCATAATACAATACTGATTCCAGGATGAAATGCCTAGTATAACAATCTTGTGATATTTTAATGATACAATTTAGAATTATCTAACTTTGGAGCAGTCATTTTCTCATTTATTTTATCCATGGGAGACTCCAAGGGAATGTTTTTTTCTTCTTCTCCAGTTTATTTCACTATTCAATCTAACAGAGAAGCCAGTTCAGGCACATAAAGTAAAGCAGTCAAAGAGCTGGTCTCTCTGTTGAAATGAACCAAGCAAGCAGCCCTTTGAAAGAGGAGCTTCATGTGTGCATCAAAACTCAAGTTCTCAGAAAAAGTTGCTGAACTGTGGCACAAATCACTTTTTCAAGTCAAAGAACAACACATTTGATTCCTTGCAACGTAGCATTCTAGACTGTATTTATAGACTTCTTCAGGATTATTGGTTATGAGTTAATATAAAAAAGGAAACACCATGAGTTATATGGTTAAAAAAAAGTGACTAGATGTTGATGGAGCAATATAAAATTGCACAATCTTCTAAACTTTTTCATTAAGACAAGAGTCTCATGTCAATGACCATCTATACATATATGAAGCAAAGCGTAGTTTGTGCTTCAAAAAGCCAGGGCAGTCCACACACCAGCCTAAAAGATGGACACAAGATATCTGCAGTAGGGGTGTGCATGGGAGGAAAAATTGTATCAGAATCGGAACCTCAGATTTTGCCCTGGATCGGATCAGACAAAATCAGAGGTCCCGCGGATCAGATCGTATCCGATTCCGATATGAAAATCGGACGTCCGATTTTTGGATCGGACGCCAGTTTAGGTGTTTTCGCCATAGGCTTGCATTGGGGAAAAGAAAGCTTTCCCCCAATGCAATCCTATGCGGAAAACATGGGGGTGGGTGAGTGGGGACCTAACTCCCCCTCCCTCTCTGTCCCTCCCCCCCCCCACGTTCCTTACCTGCTGGGGACGTCCACTTCCGTCCGCTGCCGCCCGCTGGTCCCTTCTACTGAGAAACAGACTTCACGGCCTGCCTCTCAGTAGAGCGCTGGGTGACGTCATCAATTTTGGGACTTGGTCCATTCCGGACTTCAGGCCACAAAATTACATCTGGAAGCCCAAATCCCTGCCTTTACCTGGCAGCAGCATTTTGAGAATATTTTTCAGAGGGTAAAACCTCTGGCAACGGTGCCGGCGGCTCTACCCGGACGCGGGAGGCGGCCGGAGATGCTGGGATGGAGAGACTTCGACTCTCCCCAGAGACAGCCTCTTGCATCGTCGATGGACGGGGCTGATCCACAGCCGAAAGAGCTTTTGACCACAAAAGGCTGCGAAGCCGGTCTGCCCTATTTCTCCTCGTCTGCTTCGAAAAACGCATACAGTGCGTGCAGGAATCAACGATATGGGTCTCTCCCAGGCAAAAAAGGCAGAGAGAATGGCCGTCGGTAAGGGCGATTTTGGCCCTACACCGGGAGCACCTTCTAAAGAGGGCGGACTGCGCCATAAGATGGCGGCCCTTGTAAAAGAAAATAACCCTCCAAGGGGAGAGCACTAACTATATAGAATAACTATCTAAATATATATATATATGATTTTTTTTTATTTTTATTTTTTAACAACTAACTATGAATGACAACACAACTCTATCTAACTAGTAAATATAAACTATTCTTCTTTCTCACAGGTTCTACAAACGTAGAGGAAGTCTCCCGCGAGGCTTACAGCGAAGCGGTCGAAGAAGAACTGAGGTAAGTTAGAGCGGGAACCCTGAGCATGCGCGGTAGGATGGTGGGGGGAGGGGTTCCCGCCAGAACTCTATCTAGCTATTGAAGTTTCCCGGAAGTAGGCTCGGCGTCGGCGCGAGCCCATATGTGTGATGCACAGAGACCACGAAGAAGAACCAGTGGAGTTCGCCTTCCCGAGAGGCGAACTCCCAGTATGGCCTGAGGTGACCACCCAGGAGATCAGAGGTCTATTAAAGAACCTGTCCTTAGGGAAAGCGCCAGGAGAAGATATGCTCCCCCCTGAGCTATTTAAGTGCAATGAATCCTGGTGGGCCCCAATTTTGGTGAGACTGTTCTCTTATATTAATTCGACAGGAATATTACTGGTGGGCTGGCAGTCAAGTATTATCATTCCTCTTCATAAAAAGGGGGAGAGGTCGGACCCCAAAAATTATAGACCTATTAGTTTATTGGATGTGGCTTCAAAAATATATGGCAGGTTTTTATTAAATAAATTACAGGCCTGGGCAGAGGAAAATGACATCCTGGCCACAGAACAAGCTGGGTTCCGGCAAGGGAGGAGCACAATTGATCAATGCTTTGTACTCAGTCATCTGATACACAAAAGCCTGGGCCAGCCTAAAAGAAGCTTGTTTGTTGCATTTGTCGACTTTACCTCCGCTTTTGACCTAATTGATAGAGAGCATCTCTGGTCCAAATTCGCTCAAACAAATATTGACAAGCATTTATTGTTCCTGATCCAGAAACTACACTTGAATACGGACCTACGGGTGCGACTAGGTCTGTCAGGTACTCTCACCGACAAAGTTAATATCAGAAGAGGAGTCAAGCAGGGTTGCCTGTTGGCACCCTTTTTGTTTAATTTTTACGTGAACAACTTAGTGGCTGACCTAAGCGAAGTGAACTGTTTTCCTCCTGCCATTGGATCTAGAAAAATCCACATGCTTCTATATGCGGATGACATGGCTCTTATATTCACTACTCAGGTGGGCTTGAGAAGACTTTTAAGTAGATTGTGCACAATATGTAGGAATGAGAAACTGGTAATTAACCATTCTAAAACCAAGGTGGTAGTCTTCGCTAGGAAAAAGCAATCCCATAAATGGCGTATAGAAGGGCAACTGATAGAGCAGTGCACCAGAGTCAAGTATCTGGGATTACTTTTTGCTTATAATGGATATTGGAAAAGGCAATTAGAGGCAGCAAAACTCCTAGCTGGGAGAACAGCCAAAGCCATACTGGCATACAGGTGAAATAAAGGGGGCTCCTTAGTAGTACCAGCACTGAAGTTATACAAAGCTAAGGTCCTCCCCCAATTTCTATATGGAGTAGAAATATGGGGACAGGGCTTTGCCCACGAGATGGAGCCTGTGCAGAATAAGTTTGTGAAAGAACTCTTAGCCCTCCCTCAGGGGGTGCCTGCCCCACTACTTAGATTAGAAGTTGACCTGCCCTCCATTAAGGCTAGGACACACAAGACTATTGTATTATATGGGAAAAGGCTACTCCAGTTGGATGAAAGTAATCTGGCAAAACAATGTTTTTTAGAACAACTTGTGAAAGGAGGGTGGGCTTGCAAATGTTTGGAATTAGTCAATACCTATCTGGAGGATTCCCCACTTTCAATAAACAAAGTCTATATAAGAAACAGAATTTTTGAGTTAGACTTTCAGGGAAACGTGCTAGCAAGCCAGCAGCAAGCTTTTTCCACATGGTACAGCCTTATCTAAAGAGATCAGTACCTTCCTCAGTACTTACAAGATCTGTCATTGCCTGCGATTAGAAAGGTCTTCACAGCCCTTCGCTTTCAAACAATGCCCACTGCCTTTTTGGAGGGAAAGTATAAAAGGTTGCCTTACAAACAGATGACTTGTATTTGTGGAACAGAGGAAGTGGAAGATGTGGCGCACTATTTATCACGCTGCCCCCTGTACAGTGATATTAGTACCCGTTTTATGGGAGAGCTCAAGAGCGGGCTGGCATCCAGCAAATATAATCTGCGACCTGTTAGCAGACCATACTAAAGCCATCACAGCTAAAATTGCAGCGTTTGCAGTTGCAGCAAACGAAATCCGTCAGTCTGTTCTGGAAAAAGCAGTCATAGACTGCAGAGGAGACCATTTACAATAATTGTGGGGATTTTAAAACTATGAAAGGTGGGGTACTTATAACTCGTTCCAAATGTTGGTTTTAAATTTTTATAAAAGTTGACCAATTATAACTTGTAAGAAAGTGATTATGCTATGATTGTAACGGCCTTTGTGCCATAAACAAATAAACTGCTTTACTTACTTACTACATGTCTACTCGGAAGTAAGCCCCACTGAGTTCAATAGGATTTACTTCCAGGAATATATGTGGATTGCAACTGTAAGCTCTTACAATGACAACTAAAGAGAAGAAAGTTTTTGAAAAATATTAGATATCAGAAAATTGCTTATAGACCTCAATTCAATTTAAAAATCTTTTATTAAAAAAAACCATTGATGCGCATATACTCTTTTCAGAAACAGAGGGAAAACACTTTACAAGCTATTTACACATGGGACAAGCAAGTTCACATCAGAGGGGTTTCCATTTTTAGTACTTGATTCATTGTTAGGAGGGTCAACTATTAGTCTTGGCTCAATTAACGCATCCCAGCTTTGAATTACCTAAAAGATAAAACATATGTGTAAGACTCAACATGAACATAGCAAGTACACACAATTTCAACATTGTTAAACCCTTTTAATACAATTAAACGCTTTTTCATGACAAAGGCATTTATTAAAACTTACATTTGGCCAAGAGAGAACAACTGAACAAATTCAATGTATACTACAAATATTTGTAGGATTGATCAGTTTTTTCCCCTCTGTGACTAAGATTAAGAGGAAAGCTAAACAATTGTGAACTAAAAGCTAAGAATAGACAATGGCTGAATTCGGATGACACATTAAGCAACTGGGGGGGGGGGGGGAATCGTCAGTTGTATTGACTATCATGTTGTCCTAATGCTGCCATAGTCAACTCAGTGCTGATCCTAATCCACACCACAGTTGATTATTTATTACCATGTTGTGTGGGGAGTACTCCCTAGATGAACAACTGTAAAGTTGATTATTACCCCACCATTGACTATCGTGTTGTCTGAATTCAGCCAAAATGTCTACAGTTTGATACACAAAGGGAAAAATACTAATTTGTAAACAATATTATGGAAATATACAGTATATGAAGCTGTATACTTCTATAACCCTATTAAAATAGGCAACTGGATGAAGAATTTCTACTGGCACCAATTATTTTCTTAAAACATACTATTGAGATAATTCAATGGTACTGTGAATGCAAGCTCTTGGGCATAGAACACAACTTGGCACATACACACAGTGTTAAACAGGTTAATGCCACTGTAGGGAATGGATGGTCTGTGCCACCTATTCCATCACCTTCTAGCCAAGGGGTGGTGAACCTCTGAGAAGCAGCCTCCCTTTCACCTCTAGTGCCAGTGGAGGCTTTTTAAAAGCCTAATTGCTGCCGGGGGGCATTTCTGTAAGGTGGCTAGTGGGAAGGGCTAACCCTCCCCGCAAAAAGTAATTAAAAAAAAGTGCTACCTTACCTTTCTATCTTGAGATACTGCATATTCTATTGTTTCAGCTCCATCGGCAGACTGGTAAACCAGGTCAAACTTTCCTGGCTCTTTTGCTACTAAAACCCCCAAACAAAACAGCATCAATTTTCAGTCATTTTGGGATACATTGGGAGTTGGACTCATCTATGGGTGGTACCCAATTTGTCTGCCCTACCAACAGAATGGCTTCCATCATCAGGATGGGAGAAAGACGATTCCCCTTCCCTTGCATCCCCGCACATGCCCTCAAAATCTGCTCTGAACTGGTGGGGATACCCTCCTAAATTTGAAGCACGCCCAAACACGCTGAAAAGGGGAAAGGTCAGGCTGGGGAGTGAAGGGGAGCATCCTGGGGGCTAGAGATGGCAGAGAATGAGGGGGGTGCTTTGCCCGTGTGTGTGTGTGTGTGTGTGTGTGTGTGTGTGTGTGTGTGTGTGTGTGTCTGACCACTTTGCCTTCTGTGAAACTGATATTTTATTGTGCTTTGTGGGGGCAAATATGTGATTTGGCATTTTGGTCTCAGACCCCATCTCTGCCTTGCACTCAATTTCTTGTACTTGAGTTACTTGTTTCTGAGACTCATCAGTTTTCCTTCTATAAGATGGGTGTTAGAGCAGAAAACTGTGGATTCAAAAGAGTGGTTTGGACTTGGGCAAATTACCTTTCTTTCGCCTCACCAGTTTGCCTTTGGGAAATGAGAGTTTTGTGACTGGCCATACCCATTTCCCAAAGGCAACCATTTTGTGAGAGCACCCATGGGACGATCTCAAAATTCCAAATGTGTCCATCAGCCCCAAAAGATTGACTACCCTTGCACTAGCACGACATGGCATTTTACCCTATATCAGCCTTCCCCAACCTGGTGTCCCCCAGATGTTTTGAGCTACAAATCCCAGCATTTCTGATCATTGGCCATGCTGACTGGGGCTGATGGGGAGTTGGAGTCCAAAATATCCGGAGTGCACCAGGTTGGGGAAGGCTGTCTGATATAATTGACTTGCACCTAAAACCAGAATTGTCAACTTAAGTAAAGAAAATCAACATTTAAAAGGGATGATATGCTGCCCCTCTTCATATGAGCAAAATGTATTTTCATGTTCAACTCTGAAGTTGCATTACACTTGCCTGATGAAAAAGAAAGAATTTCAAGTTCCAGCTGTTTGTTAGCAGGATTCCAACTGACAATTTTCCCTTCCTTAAAAAAAAGAAGAAAAGGATTAAGTAGTGGTATTTATTAAACACCAAGTATAGTTTAATAAGTGTATCTGTCTAAGTCTTAAAAAAACCCTGTCCTTCATGCAGCTCAATTCCTCCCACTTGGCTTCTACTGACAGCAGGAAAAGCTAAACAAACCAGGGATGGTCTATCTCTGAGTTGTTTAACCTGGCATCCGAACCTAGATCTCTGGTTTGTTTCTCGCCAAAGAAGAAAAGAGTTGGAATGCAGGGTTTATTCTAGGGGTGTGCACGGACCCCCTGGATCGGGACCGGATCGGGTCCTCCAATTTTGTTCCTGATCAAATCGGAACAAAAACTGAGGTCCCCCGGATCGGGTCGGACCCGATCCCGATCTGAAAATCGGATGTCCGATTTTCGGATCAGCCGCCATTTTTCCCCATAGACTTGCATTGGGGGAAAGAAAGCTTTCCCCCAATGCAAGTCTATGGGGAAAAATAGCAGCAGGGGGTGAGTGGGGGCCTAATACCCCCCTCCCTGTCCTTCCCCCCCCTTGCGCTACCTGCAGGGGCCTTCTGCTCCCATCCGCTGGCGCCCGTGGGCGGCAGCGGAGGGGCCCCAGA
The DNA here is from genome assembly GCA_029215795.1 of Anniella stebbinsi. NCBI lineage: Eukaryota > Metazoa > Chordata > Lepidosauria > Squamata > Anniellidae > Anniella > Anniella stebbinsi. Next base: position 34,482,704 of record JARDYH010000005.1, read on the forward strand.
AGGTAAGCCCCCCCCCAGCGATCCTCCATACCTGCAGGGTCGTCGGCCGCCTTCACCTGCCGTAGAACTACTGAGCACTAGGCTTCGTGGCCTAGTTCTCAGCAGAGCGCCAGGTGATGACATCATCACCTGGTGCTCTACTGAGGACTAGGCCGCGAAGCCTAGTGCTCAGTAGCAGGTGAAGGCGGCGGACGACCCTGCAGGTAAGCGGCCCCCTCCCTCCTCGCGATCCTCCTTACCTGCCGGGGCCCGTCCGCTGCCATCCGCTGCCGGCCGGTAGTGGAGGGGCCCCAGCAGGTAAGCCCCCACCCTGCGATCCCCCTTACCTGCAGGGCGTCCGCCGCCTTCACCTGCGTAGAACTACTGAGCACTAGGCTTTGCGGCCTAGTGCTCAGTAGATCTACGCAGGTGAAGGTGGTGGACGACCCCGCAGGTAAGTGGGGCCTCCTCCCCCTCGCAGTCCTCCTTACGTCCCGGGGACGTCCGCTGCCATCCACTGCCGCCCGGTAGTGGAGGGGCCCTAGCAGGTAAGACCCCACCCTGCAATCCTCCTTACCTGTGGGGCGTCCGCCGCCTTCACCTGCGTAGATCTACTGAGCACTAGGCTACTGAGCCTAGTGCTCAGTAGATCTACGCAGGTGAAGGTAGCAGACGACCCCGCAGGTAAGTAGGGCCCCCTCCCCCTTGCAGTCCTTACCTCCCGGGGCCGTCCGCTGCCACCCGGGCGGCAGCAGATGGCAGCGGACAGCCCCATCAGGTAAGTCCCCCCCCCCCCGCTGTCCGCTTCCATCGGCGGGCACCCGTTTGCGCCCGCCGATGGCAGCGGACAGCCCTCCCAGGTAAGCCCCCCCCCGCGATCCTCACCTGGCGGGGCTGTCCGCTTCCATCGGCGGGCGCCAGCAGGCAGCAGACAGCCCCGCCAGGTAAGCCTCCCCCCACACCGCTGTCTTCTTCCATTGGCGGGCGCCTGCCGATGGAAGCGGACAGCCCCTCCCAGGTAAGCCGCCTCCCACTCCTTACCTGGTGGGACATCCTCCTCCGTCCGGTCCCGGTTGTAACGTTCGCGGCCTAGTTTGCAGTAGTTTACAGCCGGCAACGGGAGGAGGAGGACGCCCCGCCAGGTAAGCCCCCCCCCCCCCGCTGTCTGCTTCCATTGGTGGGAAAGATCAGACGATCCAGAGGGGTGATCAGAAATCGGATAATTGTATCCAATTTCCCCTGGATCAGCTCTGGATCGTGGATCGGACCCGATCCAGTGCACACTCCTAGTTTATTCTTATAAATCATGGGTGGGGAACCTCAGGCCCACAGCGCCCATCTCACCCTCCTGGGATCCATGCCCCCTTAATTTGGCCGCATCTCTTTCTCCTAACCACCAATTGTTTGGTTGTTTCCTGGCTTTTATGCAGATTCTCCCGCCATATTCTAGGTTGGACTACCTTTTCTAAGGCTTAGTTATTGGCAATAAGAGCTTTAAGCTACAATATGTATTTTTTCTGCATGTTTGGCTCAACAACTTTTGCCTTTGGCCCTGCCTCCTTCCTTCAGCCCCGCCCACCCCAGGAATGTGGTCCCCGAAAACTTCTCTGAAATTGAATTTGGCCCTCAGGCTGAAAGGTTTCCCACCCCTGCAACAGAGTTTCCCAGGTATTGAAGTGACTCCACCTACCCAGGTTCCCCATTGGCCCTGGAATGCGGTCCCCAAGAGCGTCTCCAAAATTGAATTCAGCCTTCAGTCTGAAAGAGGTTCCCCACCCCTTATATAAATGTTTAGTTCCAATGGCATGCATTGAAAATGTTTACAGATATGGTGTCTATATAATACTGACCATTCATAGGCTGCTTTTCTGACAGGGGCCTTCAAAGCAGCTTATAGAACCCCCCACCCCAGATAAAGTTGAAAAACAAAACAATCACAATATGTATTTATATAGGACTACCTCACTCCAGCTACTCAAAAGGCCTTTGTATACTTTGGCCTGTTTCCGATGACATGCTAATCAATTGGGGGGGGGGGGGGATTGTTCGTTGTGTTGCTCATGGGCAGCATTCGGATGACATGATAATCAACACAACTGATGATTGTTCCACCCCCCACCCCCCCCGGTTGATTAGCGTGTCGTCCGAAACAGGCCATTGTCTCAATAATCTTTTCAACAACCATGTAAAGTAGACCACCATTGTCATACCTTATAATCAGACACTTCAGGAGTATAGTTTTCAGTTAGTTCCAAAAGCTGTTAAAAGAGGGAGAAGGGGAGGAACATTAAGCATCAGGCATTGGGGTGGTATCAAAAGATTACATCATCCAAATAAGATTCTACCCTCCATTCTCACACAAAAATGAATGGTGAGTAGCCAAAGACCTTGTCAGTCGTCTCCTAAATCCTAGCATGCTCCATCTGTCTTTGACAGTATTCAATGATTTTTTAAATTATTATTAGTAGTAGTATTTAAACCCCACCCTATCCAAAAGGCTCAGGGCTGGTAAAAGCAAAGATGGATCCATGTCCCTAAAATATGTCCAACTGAAGTGGAACAGATATGTGGCCCCTGGAAATATAAGTAGGCGAATAAGGAATTCCCAAATATAAATATGGAGGATGGGAGAGATCACACACAAATGGACCAATTCATTTTTCTGAAGGGAGAGTCTCATCTGATCCAGAAGTTAGTAGGAGAGGAGCTCCAGTTCAGCTTTGCATGTAATAAGGTCCCAGGCTCAATTCCATGCATATCAACCTAAGCATTTTAGGAGGCAAGGCGAGGGGAACGTTCTGCCTGAGACCCAGAAGAACAACAGACAATAATCAGGACAGGCAGTATTGGGTTGGGTGGACCAATCACCTAACTCTGTATCTGACAGCTCCTAATCCTCAAATGCTATTGGGCTTTCACTTAGGAGATATCTGTTTACACGTGAGGGTGGTGCCTCCACCTGCCTCCCCTTTTCCAGTAACCTCTCTCACTGGGTGGCTACCATTACCTACCCCAACAGGAACCATCTATTTATGCATTTTTAATCTAAGTTTGGACCTGCGGGGGAAACAATGATGAAGGTATCAACTTCCTCAACACTGGCTTTTGTTTTCCATTTGCTCTTGATTTTAGAAATGCATTTCAGTTTCTTTTTAGCCAGTCAACACCTTTCCTGAAAATTTGTAGAGTCTTCTGTGGCTTTTCCCCACAATCTTTTTTCAAATTATTATATTTTGCACTCCATTTTTTATGTTTCTTTTCTCCCGCAACAAGTCTAACAGATTGCAAGAAGCAATGTAACACACCCAAGTTCACAAGTAAGTAAGCCTTAAAGAATGTCTTGTTCCAGCCACATTTGGGTCTTATGTTTTAATTATTGTTTTATTGGCTGATGCTAACTTTAATGTTGTTGTTTTTACTGTTTTAATAATCTGGAATTTTAGTACATTGTTATTCATTACTGATATTATGATCCACCTTGTGAAGGTAGATACTCTGAATGGCAGGGTAAAAATCCATCAAATAAATAACAAATAGTTACTTGCTTATAAGCAACACATATATTTGGCATGTTGGAGACTTCATGCTAGAAGCAAATAATGTGTTTTTTTAAATATACTCCACTTGACAAAATATAACAGAACCCCACCCTCTCTTACAGTTTTTAACTCCATCCATCAAATTCCTGACAATAAGTGTCTTAAGATTTCATACCTTAAAGGCAATTTTCTCTCCTACTTGTGGAGGGGCAGCCAACAGAGGTAGTATGCTATAGTCCTTCTTTGGAGCCTCTAATGGATTCTATAAAACAAAGATTAAAGACATTGTCATTACAACAAAATCAGTAAAAAGTATTGCAATACTGAGCTTCCCTCCCAGTGTCTGTTTCTTCAGAACTACAACCTCTTTGGCCGGGATAAATGGCATCCATAGATATCTTAGAATACCTCACATCTTTCCTGTGAAACCTTTTGATGTAATTACAGTATAATTGTATACATGTCTATTCAGAAGTATAGTTAAGGACTGAACTGTGACTGCCAGAGGCACCTTCTTTTTAATGAACACCTCTCTAGCCCATCTTGCAGACCCAAAAGGTGAGAAGATATGCAGGTCATGGGATTGGGTAAAACCTGGATGCCTAGCCTGACTAATCACCATAAATGAAATAAGACCTCTGCATTCCTTTGTGACAACTCCTCTGACTATGGCTGGGTTCACACGTAACGCTAAGTCACCGTTGGTTGTGTATGAGAGCAATCCATGTGGCTAAACGTGTTGTGTGTGTGTATAAAATCTCCACCCATGATTGGTAAGTTACCCACACTCTGCAATGGGAGTAATGTGCATCAGGATGGTTTAACATGTCATGTAGCCGAATGCTCTGTATCTGTCCATTGCCGCTCCATCATTAAAACTGAGAAAAATGGCGGTGACCATAGAGGTGGCAACACTCTAGCCAGCATGTGCAATCTCTATGGTCACGCAGCTCTTTGGATGACTGAAACGACTACCACGGCCTGATTCATGCTGCAGCACTTGCTGGGATATGTGGGCACAGCAGCGGGAGACTGTGAAGTTATTCACGGAGCTGGGAGAGGATAAGATAAACATGACGTTCCACAGGGATAACAATCTTGTGATGGGCGTGCATGTCATTTTCCTACCCCTCCTTGTTCCATGGATAATTTACCCACCCCTCCCCCCGTGATCACGTGAATAGGGCCTATCTGAATATACGGTGTGTGTTAAATCTACGCAGGTGATGCCATCCACCACCACGTTGCTGTATTTAGAACAGGTTAGCAAGCTCCTTGATATCTATCTTTATTTTTCAAAGTACCTTTCCGGTTTTCACACACCTCCCCCCATGCCCCTATTTCATCCATTTAATAAAAGGATTCTTTCTTTCAAATTGGAGCTGAGGGTTGAGTGGAAGTTTCTGACAAATCCAAGAAAGACTTCCCTTTCCGCCAGCCTAAATCACTTGGAGTTACTCTACCTACTTTTGTAGGGAATGACAGAACTTTCTGGGTCAAATGCATTGTACCTCTGAGTTCCAGATGCTAGAACAAACAACAGCATATGGAAATCCACCACCATCATGCCCTGCTTCTCAGCTTCTAAAAGGCAGCTGTATGACCACTGCTGGAAATAGAATGTTCAACTGATGGGCTATTTTTGCAGCTTATTTAGAATGCAGGCACCACAGTTACATGCTTTGTACCAATTGTTTTCTTTAAGTTTTGTAGGTTATGCTTCAGTCATCAAATATACCTTGCATCATGGAGGCAAATGCAGTCACTGGACTCACCTGGATAATAACTGAACTGTTGGTTGCTGCTTCATTCAACTGTTGCTGTTTTTGGTGTTCACTGTTGTAAGTATAGAAGTAGTTAGCATTTTCTCCTCTGCCTCTTCCCCGGCCCCTGATCATCCCACGACATCCACGAACCCTAGGTCCTCTCCAAAAGGGATTCTCTCCTCTTCCACGACCCCTTTGACTGTCACTTAAATTTGTAGTTGGTCCAAAAGTCGCAGCTGGCAGTTGTTTGCTACCATGCCCTCCTAAAGACTGACTAACTATGTCGTTTGTCTTGGGCTTCTTAATAGTGCAAGTCTCCGACTGTGAACTATCAGACTCTGATGAGGTTTTAGGTTTGGCCTTTGCAGTTAGCCCTGTGACAGTGCCTTGGTTATTACATGGCAGTTTATTTTTCAAGTTCCTGCTCCGCTGCTCTCCCTCTTCCCCTGAACTAGAATCAGAATCTGAACTAGATGATGGGCTCTTCGGCGTTTTACTCTTCGCTATCTTAGGAGAATTTTTGCCTTTACATTTAGCAGTCAGTTTACCAACTGAAAGAGATTGGACAGGAGAAGCCAGCTGTGATTTATTTATGGGTGGTGAAGCCACCTTAGTTTTGTGTGCAAGGTTTTTTTTTGTACCTACAATACTATGGTCAGTGTCAGATGAGGATGAAGATTCACTTGAGGTTCCACCTTTCTTAGTGCTGGACCTTGCTATTGTGTTTTCGGTTGCGCTTTTTTGTCTGGAAGTTAACGGAAATGTCTTATTGGTCTTTTGAGAAGTGTTCTTTTTTTCCAGTGCCCTTGTTTTCTTCTTTTTTTGGTCTCTCTCTGCTTTCTGCTTTTTCTCCCTGTCAACCTGTTTCTTAAGCTTTTTAGAATGAGAAGCATTGCCATCATTCTTATTGTCTGCAGTACAGTCTCTCTCAGTCACTGTTTTTTTCCTTTTCCTAAATGTTGTAGAGTCCTGTATATTTGTAGTATTGTCCTCCTGACTGGAAAGATGCTCAAAGTTCTGTTTCCTCTTCTTCCTTTTTCTACACACTTCATCTTCGCTTTCAGAATCTTTTGCTTCTAACTTTTGCCAGTGTCGCTTTCTTTGCTTTTTTGAAATGTTACTGAAACCATTGGTAACTTTATCGTAACTCTCTTCTTCAATAACCTCTTCCAATTTGACTCTGTCAAGACAGAATGCAAGAGAAAATTATAATGTGACTAGAGCACAGCTTATACATTACCACTCTAAAAAATAAATACATCCATTCATCTGACTTTTAGTCCTACAAGGATATAAGCAAGGCAATCCTAGTGATCTCAGGAAGAACTGCCTGCCTGCATTATCCTATGAATGTTTACCTGAAATTAAGTTCCATTGTGTTCAAGGCTTATTTCCTAGTAAGTGTGCTTAGGAATGCAACCTTGCAGTGAAACCCTATAGATGTCTACTAAGAAGTAAGTCCCACTATTTTCAGGTGATCTTACTCCCGGATAAGTGTGTAGGATTGCAGCCTACACATTTAAGCATTGTTACACTGTAAACAATAAACAGGCGAATTTTATGCATGCTTATTTCAAAGGCAGCCTTACTGTGTTGAATGCACCTTACTTCCAAGTAGGGCTGCAATTGTGTGTACACTCAAGTATACTGGAACTCACTCGCAAGTAACAGCCTGGTCCTATGCAGACTTAAGCAAGATTTCCACGGGGTTGCCGTAAACTTATTTAACTCTGCACAGGATCAGGCCATAATTGTAAGCCAGTAAGTTCCTAGGTCAGTTCTTATAAGAAATATGAACCAGGACAAAACATCTATGCCTGTTGTTGCACCTTTGATTAGGCTGATCATACGAAAAGGAAGACAGGGCCCTGCCTTCTTTTGTATATGGTCATTCTAGTATAGTGCCTGCAACTTTAACTGTTGTGATGAAGAGGGAATTTCACCAGGAACTAATTACATACAAATGGCACTGGCTGAAATTCACTTTTCTCTACAATTGTTAAAGTTACATGATCCCTGTCCTCCTTTTCATATGGTCAGCCTATCTTTGATGCAATGAGTAGATGTAGTTCAGCCTTCCCCCAATGTGGCACCCTCCAGATGTGTTGGGACTACAACTCCCAGAATCCCTCAGCCAGTTCTAAGAGCCAGTGTAGTACTTAGACTGGGGAGACCTGGTTCCAGTCCCCACTCCGCCCTGAAGCCCACTTTAGGCTAGTCACTGATCCTTAGCCTAACCTACCTCACAGGGTTGTTGTGAAGATAAAATAGAGAGGAGGGGGAGGATCATGTCTATCACCTTGGGCTCTTTGAAGGAACGGTGGGATATAAATGTAACAAATAAATAATCTGGAGGCCACAAGTTTGGGGAAGGCTGATGTAGCTTTTGAAGGCACGGAGGCAAGCAAGATCACCTGCCAACGTCTTCAGATCAAACAGCTGCTAAGGGGGAGCCTAGTTTCTAGCCCTTCCCCGCACTATGTCTGAGGGTGCCGCTGCCCGCCCAGCACCGCAGGGGGCCTACCGGAGGAAGTCGTTATCTCGCACGAGACGCGCGCTCTCGGTGGGCGGCAGGAGCGCCCCGTCGAGGAAGAGGCTGAGCTTGGCGCGGCGGCTGAAGCCGAACTTATCCCGGATGAGGCTGATCAGGTCGGTGACGAGGCGCACTTGGCTTGGCTCGAGCAGCAGCCAGCACAGCCCGCAGGCCGGAGTTCCCGGGGGCGGGTAATCGAAAAGCAGCCGTAGCCGCACGGGAGGCTCGCAGCCCCCGACGGCAGCCGCCATCTTGTCAAAGGAACGACTGCTACGGCGCGCCGCGCGGGACAAAGAAGGTGAAAGAGCGAGCCAGTAAATGGATAGCGGCGGCAGCTGCGACCTCACCTCCCTAGCGCCGCCTCTCGGAAACGGCGCCGAATTACTCCGGTGGTGGAAAAAGGCGCGCGAGGCGAAAACCAGAATAACTTCCTACCATAGCATAATTGACACAATGCCAGCAACTGTCGTTTTGTACGATAGATTGTCTTGAATATTTGCTGAAGGACCGGAATTTATATTTTGCATTTTTGAATTTCAGTTCATTCATTTCATTTTTATGTATTACATTTCTATATCGCCCAATAGCCGAATTAAAAGCGGGTTGTTGTTTTTGCCATGGAATCGTTTGCTTGACAGTTTTCACGAGCGAGGATATGTAATATTGGCAGGGTGGCTGGCTTTTTTTCAGTACTTTTAATAGACGGATAGGCAGAAATTCGTCAGGTGCAGCTTTGCTCAGCAAAGAAATGGATGGAAACCTACATTCATTTCTTTTATTTCTGCTCTTAGCATAGCTGTTAAAGGCACATCAGGCCTGGCAGATTAAAAAGGTGGCTGGAAGCGGCTAGTGTTCACATATGTTAATTTAATTGAAGTTCATGCCAATTTAGCATATTGCCCATTGGCTAGCATTGCACATGAACAAAATTCTAGGTAGCCAATGAGAAGAACCATTAGTCCTTTTTGCACCTGTGCAGGAGAACATCCTTTCCACTTCCTAAAGTTCAGTGTTTTGCTAACTTAAAAAAAACAACCCAAAAAACATGTATGTGACAGCTTAGATTTAGGCCCCCTCCACAAGGATGCGCTTTTGCGCCCGGTTCCGCGATTATGCGCATTATCGCGGAGGCGCTTTTACTCCTAATCCCTCTGCACCGGAGGCGGCGAGAGGCGGCGAAGCGCATTAATTCATGTCCAAAAAGCGCTTTACAAGCAGTTAATGCGCGTAATCGCTTGTTCACACCGCGAAAATGCGCTTTAACGGCCGGAGCAAAATAAAAGTCGCTATTTAACGCGCGTTCGAAAATGCGCATTATCGGGGAGATAACGCGCCTGTACGCCCGTTTTGCGCTCCGTGCTTGTGGAGGTAAATTTTTTAATGAGCCTTCAAGGCTCATTAAACGTCTCGTGTGGAGGAGGCCTATGGTTCTCAGCAGTAGCCATGGAATAGTTGTACTAAGTTTTGTATGACTACATTTGTGTTCTATTGAAGCGGATGGAGTTATTTAAAAATTCAGTGCAAACTTAATTAAAACACAGGAGTCTTCATCAGGTATTTTGGAACCAACCTAAAGTTATGTTAGTCAAGCACTCCTTGCTCACTCCTGGCCCCTTAAAATAGGTGCAGTGGTCATGCTTGCATTTGAACAGGGGTATATCGGTCTCCAAAGTGAAAATACTGCATTTTCCCTCCCCATCTGGGTAGGGGGTGGGTCGGGTCACATGAGTGTTCTAGTGTCAAATAAAAAAATACGTTTTACGAAGGCTGGGAAGAGGGCAGAGCGTGGGCTTGGTAAGCCCAGTGGATGCCAGCAAGCCAGTGCTCTCTCATGCTATGGGGATTAACTGTTCCCACCCTGCAGCTGCAATGCCATGGGGTTTTGAGGGAATGTGGGCCAAAGCGACACCATAAAGACACCCCACAAATAGAATGGCAAAAGGACAAGTAAACCAAAGGCCTCACTTTGCTCAACCCAAACAAATCCCTGATGATAATGATTTGACTCAAAGAAGGAACCATAGTGTTCCACAAGTGGTTGGAACAACGAAATTTGTTCTGAGCGATGCCAAGCAAGAAACAGGAAGAACCCCAGCGCAGCAAGCTTTGTTAGGAGTAGTTACACAGTTCAAGTCAAGTTCAGCTCTTGTGCACTCTAGTCTCTCTGCATAATTTATGCACTTTGCAGCGGCAAATAATGACATTAGAAATCTTCTATAGCCAAGCTTTGTAGTTTGTCTTCCGGTTTCTCTGGTAACAGGAAATAGCAGCTGAATTGCAATTTTTGTGTGTGTTGGTTTGTCCAGGATTAAGAAGCTATGTAGCCTTGCATTGTAAGAACAAAACCCACATCCTATTGGAATAAATAGCAGCACTCTTCCATAGCTTTCAATAACTTTGATTTCCATCCCAAGTCTTCTTGGAACAACTTTGCAAAGGAAATGTTGCTGTTCAGTTAGGGGACTGTTGTAGTTGCACTTCAGAAGGTGAGGAAGGAATCCGATGAGTGATCACCTATGCTTGACCTTTGTTGGTAAGGCTTGGCTGGGTACTCAGTATTGCAAGAGGATTTATTATAATTCCTTGGATAGTCAGCTGACTAGAAAAAATAATAATAACCGGCCTGCTCTTGTGCCTTTGACAACTTCTTGATGTGCAGAAACCAACAAGTGTATTTTTTCACAGCATGGAGATATGCAACATCATCTGCTGGTATGTGTACATTAAGCTGCTGATAAAAGCACAGAAGCAGGGGTAGGTAAAACCTTGGCAATTACTAGATTTAAATTGAGGGCTGCTCACACTGCTAAGGTCAGCATGCTATCTACCCAACGATCATACTGACCCATCTTATTGCAATGGCATGCAAATAAAAAGTTAACACTAGAGACAGCATGCTACTTGTTTAGACTGTCTGTAGAATGTTTAGAAGATGTGAGAGTTTGTGGCTCCATGACAATGCAAGCAAAGCTCTCTTAGGTGGAGATTCAAGGGCACTTTCCCCACATGGTCCTTGCTTTTTTCTGAATTGATGATCATGTGAATTTTGCAAGATGACGCTATGCTTACCATTGTCATCTCTCTTTCTGGCTTTACTCCAGTGCCGTTAGGAGCACTCTGAAACCCAGGCATTAATAGCCAGACCCTGTACAAAGTTAAGCACGCTTAGGATCCAAATGGCTACCCACAGAGTGGAAGATGCAAATGCAAACTTTTATTCCTGCATTCATTGTGGTGCTATTATTTAAGTGAGTTTAAAATGCAAGTCTGCACATACCTAGGGTGTTCTTTTTAACATCAGGGTTGGCAAACGGTGATGTTATTCTAATATGCCAGGAATGTACAAAGCAGTTTTAAACCTTCTGGAATGGTTGTGAGAAGGAGGAAGAGAGATGTGAGTCATGTGCTTCACAGCTGTTGCACCCATGTCCTGCTTGTGGGTTCCTGGTCGACAGCTGGTTGGCCACTGGTCTGATCCAGCATGGCGCTTCTTATGTTCTTATGATGAATGATCAGATCTTAAGGCATAGCTGAAGCTACTAATCTGTCCTGGCTTCAAACTCTATGGGCTGAAAACTATATCCTAGTTAGGGAAGCCTTCCCCTAGTAGCTGAAGGCTTCAACTGCATGGACATAAGAACATAAGAAGTGCCTTGCTGGATTAGACTGAGGGTCTATCTAGTCCAGCACTCTGTTCACACAGTGGCCAACCAGCTGTTGACCAGGGCCAACAAAGCAGGACATGGTGCAACAGCACCCTCCCATCCACATTCCCCAGCAACTGGTGCACATAGGCTTACTGCCTTGGATACTGGAGATAGCACATAACCATCAGGGCTAATAGCCATTGATAGCCTTCCCCTTCAGGAATTTATCCAACACCCCTTTAAAGCCATCCAAATTGGTGGCCATCACTACAACTTGTGATAGTGAATTCCATAATTTAACTATGTGCTGGGTGAAGAAGTACTTCCTTTTATCATGGGATGACCTTGGGTTCTAGTATTTTGAGAGGGAGAAAAATGCCTCACTATACACATTCTCCACACCATGCATAATTTTGTACACCTCTATCAGGCCTCCTCTTAGCCTCCTTTTCCCAAGCTAAACAATCCCAGCTGTTGTAACCTTCCCTCATAGGGGAGATGCTCCAGCTTCTTAATCATTTTAGTTGCCCTTTTCTGCACCTTTTCCAGCTCTATAATATCTTTTTTTAGGTGTGGTGACCAGAACTGTACACAGTATTCTAAGTGTGGTCGCACCATAGATTTGTATAAAGGCAGTATGATACTGGCAGTTTTATTCTCAATTCCTTTCTTATAATGCCTGCAACCCCCTCTAGATGGATTCTGTTTGACGCCTGGTTAGCCGATTATGCGCATATTCGCTGAAGCGCTTTATTGTAAAAGTTTGTATGCAAGAGGTAACTGAGCGCACAACTGGTGGCCTTACAGGATGTTTGAAATGCGCTTTACAAGTAGTTAATGCGGAGAATCACTTGTTCACATAGGCAAAATGCACTTTAACGGCGGGAGGAAAATAAAACTCGCTATTTAACACGCATTCGATAATGCGCATAATCGGAGAGATAAAGCGCCTCAACTCCCGATTTACACTCCGCTCTTGTAGAGGTAAAATTTTTAATGAGACTTCAAAGAGCTTTAAACGTCTCATGTAGAGGCAGCCTAACATGGAGTTTGCCTTCTGTACAGCTGCCGCACACTGGGTTGACATTTTCATCACGCTGTCCAGCACAACCCCAAGATCTCTTTCTTGTTCGGTCATGACCAGGTCAGATCCCATCAGGTTATACTTGAAGTTGTGGGGGGGGTTTTGCCCCAATGCGCATCACCTTACACTTGCTTACATTGAACTGCATCTGCCATTTGAATGCCAGCTGTCCCAGCTTGGAAAGAACCCTTTCGAGTTCTTGACAACCCGTTTGTGTTTTAACAACCTTAAATAATTTGGTGGCATCCACAAACTTGGCCACTTCACTGCTCACTCCTAATTTTGGATCATTTATGAACAAGTTGGAAAGAATTAGTCCCAACAACAATCCCTGTGGGACCCCACTATTTTCTTCCCTCCATCGGGAGAATTTACCATTTATTCTTACTCTCTTCTGTTCTTTAACCAGTTACTGATCCATAAGAGAACCTTTCCTCTTATTCCATGACTGCTAGGTTTGTTCAGGAGTCTTTGGTGAGGGAGTTTATCAAAAGCCTTCTGGAAGTCCAAGTAAATAATGTCCACATGTTTACATTACATGTTTACATTACTTTTACTTTAAATAACTCAGAGGTGCAGAGCTCTAGGGCTCCTTTAGTATGCATGCCAAGTTTCATGTGTCTAAGTTTCACAGTCCTGGTGTTCATAGACAGACAGACATTCTCTTTTATTATCATAGAAGAAACAAATGTTATAGAGACACTATAAGCCTCCTGTGCCCTCTTTCATCTGAAGCAAATTGAACCTTGTAGTGCTACCTTAGACTATCAGGAGGGAAGTAGGAAGTGCTTAACAATTCCTGCAAGTGAGTTTGGGGTGGGGGGAATGGAATTTGTGTGTACCTGCTCCAGAAGTGGTACTCATTGCAATTGGGCTATAGATGCAACCCAGGAGGGGCAATGTCCCATCCCTGTGCCTTTTGTTAGCATTATTTTGAGAGGACAGGTTGGTGGAATGGAATGGTGATTGCTTGCAACGCAGCTTATTACATTAATTTATATCCTACCTCAAGGCATTGTACACGAAAGTCCCCACATGATCTCTCATCCAGGCACCAACTGGACCCAGACTGGTAGCTACATCATGTGTAGGCTGACCATATGAAAAGGAGGACAGGGCTCATGTAACTTTAACAGTTGTAGAGAAAAGGGAATTTCAGCCAGTGTCATTTGTATGCAATTAGTTCCTGGTGAAATTCCCTCTTCATCACAACTGTTAAAGTTGCAGGCACTATACTAGAGCAACCATATACAAAAGAAGGCAGGGCCCCTGTAACTTTAACTGCTGTAATGAAGAGGGAATTTCACCAGGAACTAATTGCATACAAATGACACTGACTAAAATTCCCTTTTCTCTACAACTGTTAAAGTTACATGAGCCCTGTCCTCCTTTTCATATGGTCAGCCTAATCATGTGCCTGCAGACAACGCCCTATGCATTGGGCAGGTGTCGGGAGTGTTTGCTTTGTAGAACACTGTGATAGCCTGAGAATTGATCATGATATGGTGCTGTAACTAGTAACAGCATCCTTTTCCTTCACTCTGTGTGTGGTCACTTTGTCCTGGTGCTATGTTCATGCTCTGTCTATTTGCCAGTGCCTGCTATGTCTCTGCAGTGAGGTCTGTTTGTTGACATATCTCTTTGGGGCAGACTGTTCCCTTGTAGTGATGGCCTTCAATTTGGAAGGCTTTAAAGGGGAGTTGAATAAATTCCTGGAGGAGAAGGCTATCAATTAGGGTGACCAGATAAAATCCAGGTCAGGGCTCCTGTATCTTTCACAGTTGTAGAGAAAAGGGAATGACACCTGCAGAAATTCCCTTTTCTATACAACTATTCTCCTTTTCATATGGTCACCCTATACTTGCCCAAAGTGTGTGTTAGAGACCAGAACACATTCCACAACACAGGGTTATTGTAGCATGGATGAAAGTGGCCCTGTCTCACACTTTGGACTTCTGCCATTCTAGCTCAAGTAAAGTTCGTCACCAATGGCCTAAAGTTTGGGTCCTAAACTAGGCTGACCAGATAAAATCCAGGTCAGGGCTCATGTAACTTTAACAGTTGTAGAGAAAAGGGAATTTCAGCCAGTGTCATTTGTATGCAATTAGTTCCTGGTGAAATTCCCTCTTCATCACAACAGTTAAAGTTACAGGCACTATACTAGAGTGACCATATACATAAGAAGGCAGGGCCCCTGCAACTTTAACTGTTGTGAGGAAGAGGGAATTTCACCAGGAACTAATTGCATACAAATGACACTGGCTGAAATTCCCTTTTCTCTACAACTGTTAAAGTTACATGAGCCCTGACCTGGATTTTATCTGGTCACCCTACCCTAAACCATCTAAAATCTGAATATTTCCCTCTATCTCTGTCTGGTATCAAAGTTGACCACAACTGAGCAGAACAGATTAAGGAAATCAGCTCCAACAACACAGGGACCTGGTATTACAACACTGCACGCAAGAAACCTATTGAATATTATTGTGAAATTCTCCTATTTGCATACCCATATCTCTGCCAGTTTCATCAGCACCTGCATTTTCAACACCTTGAAGTTATCCCTCTGTACAAACCTGTTCACGCTCAGAAATGTCACTTGTCCAGCTCACGGAGTGTGCCATGATTGTACCATGATTGTCCCGTACAAAATGATTGTTTGCAAAGTTTTCAGGAACTGGCAGTTGGCTGCAGTTCCCAGGCTGAAATGGAAAGAGGGCGCCCCTGGGCTCGCTATGACTGCCAGTTCCCTTTATAAACAGAATACACCACTTCCCTTTTTCAGAAACAGCTGACAGGGAACTGGAGTCATATGATTTCTACCCAGGAAATTGCCGGGTTGTTGTAAAGATGTTGCTGATACAGCGTGTTATTCTTCTGCTCTGTCTGATTACGTTGAGTTTAGGTAAGTCTTAATGGGAATTAATCTTTCCGTGTGTATAATATATGTGCGTTTGTGTTTTTCGTACTTCAGTTAAGGAGTTAGGTGTAAGTTAATAGGTATCCCGATTCTAAATATATGTATGTAAACGTAGAGTAGAGTACACGAATATATATAAAATCTTCCAAGTCAGCTTGCTTAGCCTGCTTTTAAACAGAATCTTTTTAGAATTTCGAGAGGGGTAGCCACGTTAGCCTATGGCAGCAAGAAAACAACCGAGAGTTTTATGGCATCACACGGGAGGTTTAATGCACATTTACATTGACTTTGGTCCACTTTTTCAGCGCTGGACTGGCATGCTGTTCTCTCGCCCTGAGCGAGTTCATCCCTGAAAGAGTGGGTCAAAGTCACGGTAAATGTGCATTAAATCTCCCGTGTGATGATGTAAACACTAACAAATGTATTCTGGCAGAAGCTTTCGTGAACACAGTCCGCTGGCAGATTTATATGCACTTGCTTGGGGGTGGGGTGGGGTGGGGTGGGGTGGGGGGAGATGTAAACTTTGTCAGAGGGAACTGAAATGAAAAAATACAGACAGTAATTTTTCAGTTGTCCTTCACAAAACAGTTGCCCTTCACAAAATGTTGTGGGGAGATAACTTATTAGGTGAAAATGCAGACATCGTTGCAATGGTGAGCCAATTAACCTATGTAGCTTTTTAGAGCGTCTGGTGCCCATGATTACCTGCAAGCCTCATGAGCTTTGTGACAATTCCCACAGATCCCTGCCAGTCGTGGATGGCAGGGCATCACCCGAGTGAAATCCCTGCATGAAGACAAAGGAGGGATGGGGATGTTATACCTGTACTAGCTGGGTTGGGGGGGGGGGGGAATGAATTTTAGCAAGTCCAGATTCATCACATCATAGTGCTGCTGCAGCCTGTAGGGTCAAGAAGAGTCCCACCTCCTAAAAGTCTCATGCAGTTGCTGCCATTAAAAGTGCTTTGGATTTGGTTTGTATTTCCTTTGCCCTCTAACCCTGCCCATTCCTATATATGCTCTTCTTGTATATATTTTACAAGCCATCCGTTAGGATAGCAGCCTACTAAACAAATGGTTTGATTCTGTGTATTGAGCTGAGAATCCTGAGCATGTTCGTTGAGAAACCAGGGCTGAAATGTTTAGCCACTTAATTGGTTGTGGGTGTTTAAAAATGTACCCCTTATTAGTCAGGCAGCGGACTTTTAAAAATTATATTTTGAATGCAAGGAGTTATTAAAAACTGGATGGATAGAGCCATCTTAGAAGAGGTATTCCTTTCCCACCCACCCCAAAGAAATAATAATAATAAATTTATTTCTTACCTGCCTCTCCATTTGGATCGAGGCGGGGAACAGCAGTAAATACAAAATATGATAAAATACATAAAACTGATTAAAAACATGGTACACATTATTAAAATAGCAATAAAACATCCTAAAAACATCCTAAAAACACTCTAAAATTCCACTGGATATGCCTGCCGGAAGAGACTAGTCTTTATAGCTTTCTTAAATTCTAAAAGACTGTTAAGTTGACGAGTCTCTTCCGGCAGGCCATTCCACAGTCTGGGAGCGGCAGAAGAGAAGGGCCTCTGGGTAACGGTTGTCAGCCTAATGCCTCTTCTAAGATGATATGTGCAATGAGTTGCAGCAGGCATGATTCAAAACAGAACATGTGTGTAGGGTTTGCTTCAGAAATATTGTTTTTACTTACATATGCAAACTTCATTGATACCTATCAACATCCTATGCATGTCTACTCAGAAGTAAGCCCCCACTGAGCCTTTCTCTCAGATTTATCTGCTGCATGAGAGGCAGTATCCCTCTTTATACCAGTTGCTGGGGAACAAGAGTGGAACAGGGACATGGCCTCATGGCCTGCTTGTGAACTTCCCAAATGCAGAATTGGCACAGAATTTTGGACTAGAAAGCCTTTAGGCTGATTCAGCACAGCTCTTATTATGTTCTTAACACAGTGTGACTTATTTCTGAGTTAATATGCATAGGACTATGCTAGAAGATGTAATTAATCAGGTGACAGTCCTAAGAGAAAGATTCCACTATGTTACTTATTTCTAAATAACTGTGCTTAGGATCAGATCGTGCCAGTCCTATTCAAATCAGTGGAGTTAAACTTGCTCAAATCCTACTTTTAGCCTATTGGTATTGTTGTCTGATTCCAGCAAGATGCCTGAATAGTGCTCCTGTCCTAATGTGGTTAATTTTAGATTCAGATTTAGTAGCTGATGAAATGCAAGGGAATATAATAAATTTGTGTAACACACCAAGAGGGTAGCACCCAATTACCCCGGGTGAGACATGAGCAAATAAAATAATAGCCCAAAATCTAATTATTAAACAACATGGAACCTAATGTCTGTTGAACATAAACAACCTCTTCACAAGGAACTATGACCTCTCTCTCTGTCTTTTTCTCTCTCTTTGTCTTTTTCTCTCTCTTACTGTCCCCTGATCACATCTATTTGTACTGCCAGAACAGTGGTATGGTCCAATGTGCTAGGCATGTGCATATGTACAATGATCACCAACATGCATTTTTAAGACCTAATTGGGACTTGTTCTACAATCATACCTTGTGTTGTTTAAATAGCCCTTTCGTATCCCCCACCCCAGAAAGTAACACTGTAAATGAAGACTAGAACTTGATGGGCTTTAACAATTACCTGCATAATAAGCAGAACTTCAACAAGGGGCAATAATTGTAAAGATACCATAATGTACAAGACCTGTGGAATTTTTGCCCAGTAATAATGTTTTTTCTGGGAGTAGTTCATTCACAACCATAGTTTTACACCTACAGATGGGTGGAGAAGCTGCTCTTTCCCGGAAGAGTTGCATCGGCCTCAGCAGCTGCTGTGTCATCAGCAGGACTGCATCCTATTGGTGGAAGGTGATGAAAGATGTAGGAGAGCATTACTGGGAACCTACCGAACATACCAAGTCTCTTGCAAAGGAATTGGTTTCTACGCCCATGTTTATCTAGCTTGTGGGCCTTGTTTTACCTGTAGTGGAGGCCGGTGGCTCCAATTTCTATGAGGCTATGAATCCATTCTGCGTTTCAGTCAGAACCAGCCAGAACTCGAAAGGATAGGGTTCAGCACTTGTGATAACTCCTTTAGAGTTCCGGCTGGTTTTGATTGAAACCCAGAATGGATTCACAGCCCCATCAAAGTTGGAGTCACCAGCCTCCACTGATTGCAGCTCCCTGGCAACCAATAGCCATGTACTTGGTGGCTCTCCTACCTTGTCCTGTTGTTGTCTTGGGTGACCATATGAAAAGCAGGACAGGGCTCCTGTATCTTTAACAGTTGCCTAGAAAAGGGAATTTCAGCAGGTATCATTTGCATGCATGCAGCACCTGGTGAAATCCCCTCTTCATCACAATAGTTAAAGCTGCAAGAGCTATGCTAGAGTGACCAGATACAAAAGAGATCAGGGCTCCTGCAGTTTTAACTGTTATGTTGAAGAGGGAATTTCACCAGGTGCTGCATGCATACAAATGACACCTGCTGAAATTCCCTTTTCTAAACAGCTGTGAAAGTTACAGGAGCCCTGTCCTCCTTTCCATATGGTCACCCATTGTCAACTCTCCCCATTGGGAAGGTTAGGACAAACAGGGACTGTTTCCATGTGTGTGATTTTTAAAAAGTATGTATATTTCAAGAAAACTGTAGCAACAACCGTCTGCTTCTACCTGCTAGAGCAAGTAGGGTGGGCAATGGGATAGGGGAAGAGTGTGGCAGAAGGTCTTAAAGAAACGTATTTTGGGGTTGTTGCCAAGAGTTAGAGTGGCCGTGTGTCCTCCTTTACAAAGGATAGTCCTATATTTGAAGGGCTGCCACAGGATCATCCTGTATTTCAAAGCATCAACTATCTGATTGTCCAATTCTGATTTAAAGATGACGAACTATCAGGACTGTTTCCCATCAAAAGCTAGCACCTGAACAGGATCCTGAGCAGATATGTCACTGTCTTCTGCACTACAGTGAGATGTACTGTATTTCTATTTAAATAAAATAGCATGTGCACATTTAATGTTGTCCTTTTTTCCCTTCTTCTTTTGGCGATGCAGTTCTTCTTTCCTGAAGATGCATAAGTGGCCACCCTAGGAGGCTTTAGTCATGGGCTGCCAACCCGCAGTTGCCATCCATTCTGCATATGACTCATAAGAGGCCTACAGACAGCCAAGGCTAGAATGACTAGGTGCAGAGAGAGGGGCACAAACCTTCGCAGCTTTGCAGAAGGGGGAATTCTGTCTTATCGTGGGTGTTTGCTGAAGTTTCCCTTTCCACACAGCTACTGAAGATACAGGTGGCCTGTTCTGGCTTGTTACTAGGCCTATGCATGGTTACTCAGAATTAAGGCCCAGTCTGTGTTCAGTGAAGCTTAATTTCATGTAAGGATTCATAGCCTGAAACTTGGTGTACTCATGCAACAGACTAAGGTGGTAGAATGGACTTAACTCTTGAGACCTTCAGTGGGGAACTTCACTACTGAATGCTCTTCTGTGTGTGTATATGTTTTAGTCCTTGCAAGTAAAAAGTCAGCACAGCAGGAACAGAACTAAACCAGAACTTTCTCCATGATGTGTTAGATTTCTTCTCACAGGGAGTTCTTATGAGGAGGATGAGAAATAAAAAATGCAGTCTGAAATGGTAGAGTCCATTTGACCGCCTTGTTCTGCGGGCATGTGTAGACCAGGCCATAGTCTCCTTATTCATGTCCTGCATGCTCTCAAAAGACAGGAACTAAGTTAATGCACAGATATTGCATTATTGTTGAAATTGTTGAAACTGGTGGAGCTTATCTCAAAGTAACAGTGCTTAGGACTGGGATGCCAGAAGATGTGCAATTTTCCTGGGTGTAGACAAAACACCCTCTGAGTGATACTGCAAGACGTTCTGACATAAGATAAGATCCATATGAACATACATAGCTCTGTGGTGGAGGTTACATAATAGTCTTCCATTCCTGAAGGTTTATGGATAGAGTATTGCCTTTCACAAGTCTCTACAAAAGATCCCCATGTTGCCTTTGCCATCCTGTTCCTCTGCTAGCAATGTTGATGGATTGTCTGATGTGGGCTGAGATAACTTGCCGATCAATACTGTCCCATTCAGGGTTGTTTGTACTGATACCCACTGCTAAAAACTGTATCCCAGAATCCTCTAGGGCAAAAACACACACCTAAATCTTGGGTATTCTTTGAAATTAAAACTAGTGTGTACCAGTGTCTAAAGTAAGGGCTGAGAGAAGGTGGCAACAGGCAGCCTAAATGGTCTCTCTGCCTTTAAGAGCTGAAACAGCGATGGAGAGAGATGTGTCTGTAGAATTCCTGCTTCCATGAAGCTATTCAAATATAAGTGGTTTGATGCTTATGGGCAGGAATGTGGCATTCATAGCCTTGCATTGCCATGAAACTTGCTGGGCAATGTTGGGTCCTAGTGTTGTCTTCATAAGACCACTAAAAGAACATAATTAAATAATGTGGTGATATTTGTGGATGGTGCGGGAGGAGGTCATTTACCCTCTCTCTCTCTCTCTCCCCATGTGATTATTCCTCAAAAGCACTTATATCTTCAGCTAATTCAGTAGTTCCACATCCTGAGGGTCTGTTGTTGTTATCAGTTTAATCGTATGCATGCTAAAAAGCACAAATCCTTTGAACTTTTAAAAAAAGGGTTACGTGTCTTGGACAGACAACACTAGTTTTTACAAAGTGCTAAAAAAAAACCTGCAAATACGCTTTCCACAATTTAACCTTGTGATTGAGCAGGAATCAAGTATAGTTTTAGCTACACTTGCCCTAGCCTTTGCAAGATTCTACTCATTTTTCCAGTAATAAACCAGCATGCAAATATTTTAGTGTGTTTGAGAGGAACCACATGATGTTGGTAAGACCAATTGTCCAAGCAGATGTGTCTAAATCAGTTACACAAATGAATTCTAAAAATATGATAAACATGGCTCTTTTGTAGTCAGATGTTCTGTCCACGTTTACATAAAATGTGTCTGTCTGATGCTTTCCCTTTTAGGTTTGCCTATAAACAAACCAAAAGAACCAAAACAGGCATGGGGGTACGTTCCTGTCAGAAGCAATGCAAGCATGTTCTGGTGGCTGTACTATGCAGACAGCCCTACCCAGAATTTCACAGAGCTCCCTCTTCTCATGTGGCTTCAAGTAAGTTGGGGCAAGCTGTGGGTAAATGGGGGCAGGCTGTATAGGCTTCCTAGGCAAAAACCTAAGTACTCTATACATGGTGGAGCAGGAGCACTGGCATTTGAACTTCAGGTGGAAGATGAACAGCAAGTCAAGGCTTGGGTATAATGAAGCAAAATCTAAAGGAGGGAGATAATTCAGGCCAAAAATATCCTACTGGCTTCATTTGGCTTTTCATACCTTGGGTGAGGTGCCTGCTCTTGGGGAGGGCTCTTGTGCCTTTTATGCCTAGGAATTCAGTTAGTGAAACTTTCCCCATCACTGTTTGCTCAGGCTGTGGAAAGCTTGTTACGCAGCTGTTAAAGGCATAGGCTGGGTTCACACAACACGCTAATCCACACTCAGTGGTTGAGTGTGGGTTGTTTGTTGAACTCTGGGTTAGCGTGTCATCTGAACTAGGGTGACCAGATAAAATCCAGGTCAGGGCTCATGTAACTTTAACAGTTGTAGAGAAAAGGGAATTTCAGCCAGTGTCATTTGTATGCAATTAGTTCCTGGTGAAATTCCCTCTTCATCACAACAGTTAAAGTTGCAGGGTCCTTGCCTTCTTTTGTATATGGTCACTCTAGTATAGTGCCTGTAACTTTAACTGTTGTGATGAAGAGGGAATTTCACCAGGAACTAATTGCATACAAATGACACTGGCTGAAATTCCCTTTTCTCTACAACTGTTAAAGTTACATGAGCCCTGACCTGGATTTTATCTGGTCAGCCTAATCTGAACCCAGGACATTTTCTGCACGGTAGCTTGTAAACTATGCAGTGTGGTTTGTTAATCATGTGGAACAAGGAGGGAAGGAAGCACCAACAGGCTGGAGATAAAAGGAGAGCAAGGCTCTGGTGCTATGTAAAAATATATTTCTCTTTATTTCTTAAATATTCTCTGTATGCTCGACGCGTTTCGGTGGTGAAACCTTCGTCAGGAGCTGGAGCACTTCTTTACAAATTGTTGTTGCTATCCTAACAGAGAACGGTTTAAAGTTTTTACTCATATGCCGTCCCTGAATCACCCTGAACAACCCAACAACAAACATGGGTTCTCAAGGTGGTCTGTTTGAGAAAAATAAGGGTGGGGCAGGGCAGGAGACTGGCAGCCCTAATGTTAGGGTAAAGATGGATGTCTAATAACATAGCATGTTGTTGTGATTTCTAAGGAAAGCAAATCCCTATTCAGCTATGGACTTGCTGGGTGGTCTTAGGGGAGACTTTAAAGTTACACAGGAACAATGTCTACCTACTTCACAGAGTTTTGGGGGAGATAAACAAGGGGAAAAATATACCCAGTGTTTTTGATTTGTTTTTTTCTCCCTTTCCTTTCCCACCTGTGTGGTTTCCTAGGGAGGCCCTGGGGCTTCTGGCTGTGGATACGGGAACTTTGAAGAAATTGGCCCTTTAGATACTGATCTAAAACCAAGAAAGACAACTTGGGTATGTGTCATGGCTTACACATAGAAGATGCAGCTTTTCTCTGTTGGCAAGCAGCTAACCATCCTTACTCACATAACAGTGTGTTTGACTATTTAAGCTGAATGACTTTTCCAGATCATAATCCCTAAAAGTTGCAGTCAGTTGTGCTGTATCACAACATTTCTATCCTTCTTTCTGTTCTGTTTTGTTTTGTTCATGTGATACGTGTATCTTAGGATTCTTCCTGTATATTTTCCTCTAGCAGCTGACATATGCCACCAAAGTTGCCATTCCTTAAACTGGCCCTGCTCTTACGTCTCATGGGCCCCCTCCACAAGGATGCGCTTTTGCGCCCGGTTCGGGGATTATGCGCATTATCGCGGAGGCGCATTTACGGCTAATCCCTCTGCACGGGAGGTGGCGAGAGGCGGCGAAGCGCATTAATTGATGTCCAAAAAGCGCTTTAGAAGACGTTAATGCGCATAATCGCTTGTTCACACGGCGAAAATGCGCTTTAACGGCCGGAGCAAAATAAAAGTCGCTATTTAACGCGCATTCGAAAATGCGCATTATCGGGGAGATAACGCGCCTGTACGTCCGTTTTGCGCTCCGCTGGTGTGGAGGTAAAATTTATAATGAGCCTTCAAGGCTCATTAAACGTCTCGTGTGGAGGAGGCCTTACAGGAGCCTGACAAATAAGGTGAAGCTTTTCCCACCACTTCCCTCCATATTGGGAAAAGCTTTTCTAGCTATACCTCTTCAACCCTGTGCAGACGACACACTAAGCCACGATTGTTAAGCATTTTGAGCTAAACATTATGGCTTAGCGTGTCGTGTGAACCACTCCTGACCATGGTGGCTACATAACCAGGGTTGAAACACACTCACTAACCATTTGCTGCAAAAGGGTTAGTGGCCTAACCATGGCTTAGGGTGTTGTCTGAACAGGGTCAATGTTTTACACTTGTGTTAAAGGTCATAGGTGCCACTTAAGATTTTTCTGTGTCTGTTTTGCAATTGGCAAGTCCCAAGGGCATGTTTTTGGATACGTTGAAAATCAAACTACAGCAAATGTATTTATTTTTTAAATGCATATACTGCACAACTGCCAGATGTCCTTGGGGTGGTTTACAATCATGCAAACAAAAGCAAGCGTGTATTTAGTTTCATTTTCTTTTTTATATTTGATATTTATCTGATGCATAATAACACATCACCTCTAAACCATAAAACGTTGCAGATGGGAAACGACTGCTCAGAACAGTCCACTCATGAACCAGCAAAATGACTTTCTCATACGAACTATGAAGGGTTTGAATCTGTCTGTTGCAAAGATCTAAAGCTGAAATAAAAGGGAAAGTGTCAAAACCTCTGGAAGGCTTTATTTTTTACTGAATGCTTGGCCCTGTTTTGTTCTGTTGCCAAGGCATTTCTTAATCACACTGCTGTCCTTTGTGCGTGCAAGGTTTCTGTGTGTTGCCGATGTGGATAAAAGTTTACTCTCTTCTATTTGGTGATGCAGCTGCAGGCAGCAAGCGTACTGTATGTCGATAACCCCGTTGGCACTGGATACAGTTATGTCAATGACACCCTCGCATACGCCACAGATCTCTGCACTGTCACTTCAGATATGATGGTAGTTCTCAGAAAGTTCTTCAGCTCTAAGACAGAATTCCAGGCAAGTGTGGCTGGTGGCTCACGTCTCGTGTTCAGATAAAGACAGAAGACCTTTAAATATTTGGTAGCAGAGCGCTATTGCTACAACTCGCACTACAGGTAGTCCTTTGAATTGCCCCATCAGCACAGAATCAAGTACACAGCACTTGTCCTTCTGAGACCATCTACACATTATGGATGTTGCTTGTGGTCTTTTTCTCGCCACATAATGTTTAGTAAAGCTAAGTGGGTGACATGATGTTACTGTGTTGAAAGTTTCCTTAACCCTTTAAGTGTGAAAGTGGAGAAGTGTTCCTGCCTGAGAAACACTACTTGTTTAGGGCTCAATCCTATCTAGATAGTCGCCAGCCTCCAAACTCAGAGGCTGCCGACTATTCTGTGCAGGGCAGCTGGAGCATGGAGGAGATCCTCTTCTTTATGCTCCTGCCACCCTATATTTTTGCCTAGACGCAGCTTTGGGGGAAGGGGAAGGGGCCTGGAGACCCAATAGGAAGTTGCATAAAGCAGCTTCTGTGGTCTCCTCCCCTCCCCACCCCCGGGATGTCCCCCCCTTTTTGCCCTCCCCATGTTCTGTTTCTGAGCGCGGAGATGTAGCCAGTGCAGCTAGAACTGTGCTGGCTATGAGGTAGTGGGGGAGAAGGTGGGGAGCACGATTTCTGGGAACCGAGGTCAGAGCCAGAGCTCTGGCCTCAGTTTCCAGAAACCGAACCATCATAGTAGCCATAGGATTGCAGTCTAGTAGTAGTCTAGTAGCTGTAGGATTGCACCCTTAAGTTTCTAGCCTTAATGGCTGTCCAGAAATGAGCAGTCCCTGGCAAAGTTTCTGAAGCCAGTGAAAAACTGAGTAGGTTTTCACAGGGATGGCAGTTCAATGTCTTGCATAGCACTCTTGTTTTGTTCTGCTCCTTCACACCAGCTCCCCACCCCACCCCACCCCACCCCACATCCTTTTCTCCTCTTTCTTAGCTGAAAGCAAGTCTGGTGTAGTTGCATTGTCTTAGGAAAACTTGGGAGTTCCAATCCTTCTTCACTGGGTAATCTTCATTGGGTAATCTTAGGCTGAGAGTGACTGGCCCATTTTACCTCCCACGTTGTTGTGAGTATAAAATGGAGAAACCAGATGCCCTGAGCTCATAGTGGGATAAAATAATCATATTTTGGTCTATGACTTTTAAAAAAATAATAATAATTAAACATTCCAAATGTGCAAGATCATGTGTGAGAGCTGTTTGGCAGTGGAACAAACCGCCTCAGGAAGTGGTGGGTTCTCCTTCGTTGGAGGTATTTAAGAGTCTGCACTAAGGAGGGGGTTAGACTAGATGATCTCAGAGGTCCCTTCCAACTCAATGATTCTATGGTAATTAAGCTAATTATTTATTTATTTATTTATTTAAAATTTTAAAAAATAAAGCTAATTTGTATAATAGCTTGTTTTTCTTGAATTTTTTTTAAATGTAACTTGTCCCACATCTTTGGAATAAGGCAGGTCAGAGATAGAATTGACAAGTCTTTTATCTGCTCTTATGGCTGCAAAAGGAAGCACAGGATCTATGTTTTTGTCTTGCTCCTTGGAATAGGTTAAGAATTCTGGCGGTGTGTTTATGGGCACCGGGCAGGAGGAGGAAACATATGTGAAGGTTTGATTTGTGTATGTGTTGATTGGAAGATGTGCATTGCTTAAAGGCTTGACTGTTTTTATGTGACTTCCCTTGCAGACAATTCCTTTCTACATCTTTTCAGAATCTTATGGAGGAAAAATGGCAGCTGCCATTGCTTTGGGTCTTCACAAGGTAAAATAAACCCCTTCCTGCTCAAAAGGGTGGATTCTTTTTTGGTGACGTGCCTGTCTTTTATGTATCTTCAACAAGAGGCAGAGGGAGGAGGCTGTGTAAGTGAGCCAGGCCTTGATCTTATCTTTTCCCTGTTTTTCTGCTAGGGTGGCCAGGTGTCCAACTTTACAGAGAATAATCCTCTGTTTTGGAGAGCTGACAAAGAACAGTCCTCTATTTGAAGAGGTGTCCTGTCCAAGTCTGTTTTAAAGTCAAAGAACCATAAGTTGAGAGAGGAAGGTTCTTGAAGCTGCTCATCAGCAGTAACCACCTCGGTGTCCGACTTAGCAGGAACGCAAGTCACCTAGTCAGTCTTCTCCACCTTGGAGAGATGTACTTATAGTTATCATATATAATTATCTATAGCATTTAAAGCTAATACGAATCTACCATAGCCCCAATACATTCAGTTCTGGAATCTTAATTCAACCTAAAAGTTGAACTAAAGAATCTACAGAACCTGGGTTATTTCCCAGAGGTTGCCTCAGGTCTAAAAACAAAATGCACTTGTGTTCTTGAAGACAGTGACCTGGTTTGCATGACATTAGTAAGCCATCTTTGGTGTCTTCACCTATGGGGCTGTGTGCACGCTGGGAGAGGGGGGGGGGTGAACAGCAGACGCCGCAGCAGGAGCACAATGCTGGTTGCTGTGTCATGCGGACCCAGCCAAGATGTTAACAAACCATGGCATGTTTTAGGATGTGTGTGGTTTGTTAAAGACACTTAACAACCCCTGGCTGGGTTCACCTGACACAAAAACCAACATCATACTCCTGCCGTGGCTTGCATATGCAAAATACGGGCTGGCGCATGTCACGGAGCCCTGCGGGTGAATTCACAAACAGTGGCTTGTCACGACATGCAAGTAAGCTCGAACGTGCTATCAAATTGCCTTGGGCACATGTAATATGTTATGTAATACTGTACTGATGCGGATCTCAATGTACACAAACTCTTTGACTTTTTTTAAAGGCTATTCAAGCTGGGACAATAAAGTGCAATTTTCGTGGAGTAGCCCTCGGTGATTCGTGGATCTCTCCCCTAGGTATGTTAGAGGAGGTATCTTGAGAATTTCTCTCCTGACGTAGTTCTTATGATGGTTTGTGTGTGTGTGTGTCTCTCTCTTTGTAGCTGCGTTTGGACAATCAGCAGGGGAAGCAACATGGTGTGGGTTGCTTCCCCCACCCATGCTGGTTGCATGACCACAATTTCCCTAATTTCCTATGCTCTGTCTTGGGCTGCCATGTCATCTGAACCCAGAGCATGGTGGGGGTGGCTTCTCGCCCACCGCACCCACCCTACTGCAAGCTGTGTGTGTGGGTGCGTCAAATAGCTCTTGCCCTCATTCCACAAGGATTCAAGGAAACCACTTTCCTCTGTAAAAAGGGTTTTGTGTTTCAGGTGCAAATGTTTGGATGCTCTAAAATAGATCTTTTAACATTTTGAAATGCAGAGCAGATAAATGAAAATGGCAGGAGGGTCCTTAAAGGCCACTTAGTGCTGACACAAAGCCCTTTTTAATTAAGGCTTAGGCATGTCATGGTTGTAACTTTCCTTCCCTCCTTTTGTATTCAACAGAACAAGTGAAGCCCTGTAATAAAGTCTTGTAGTGTATCCCTGGTGTGTGTGGTTTTCCTGAGGTAGGGGGCTGAAAAAAACACAAGTCAGCATTTATTTATTTTTTATTAGTATAGTTTGGTTTTGAACAATTGAAAGAACAGTCAATTGTGTATGAAGCTTCTGCATGCAACTGAATGCTGGATTTGCCTTGAGAGGAGAACTGAGGGGGTCAATTAAAGGAGATTGTTACAACCTGAGACGTATGGAGGATGTTTCAACTGGGAATCTGAATTGGCCTCTCGCCTATCCCTGTCCTGCAATAGAGGACTACATTGCAGTGCTGCTGTACTGTTCTCTCCCTCCCTCCCTCCCTCCCTCCCTCCCTCCCTCTCTCTCTCTCTCTCTCTCTCTCTCCCCCCCCCCTTTTTAAGCTGACATTCTCAGGATACTGGGCTTTATGCAATCATATTTGGTGACGAAAGCACAGGTCACACTCAGCCTTGGTGCAAATCTGCTGTGGTCTTCTTGCATTGCTCCCATCAGCTTTAAGTGATACATGTGCAGGGCAAATTCTAGTGGACGATGCCCACTCTTCAATCCTGCCATTATAAAAGTTTACGTCATGAAAACTCTTACTTTTTTCCCTACCTTTTAGATTCTGTCCTTGCCTGGGGGCCTTACCTTTACAGCACTGTAAGTATTCCCTCGGTCAGTGCTAGTTGTGCTTTTTTAAAATTATTATTAATTAATAATTCTCACCTTTCGTGTGAACTGTCATGCTGGAACAGACCAAAGGTCCTTGGAGTCCCCAACTCTGTCTCCCAAAGGCAGTCCAGGTAGATGCTTCTGGGAAGCTCAAAAGCTGTCCCTACTTGTTCGTCTTTAGCATCTGGTAGGATTATAACCAGAATGTCTGACAGTTGGTACAGTAAACATTTATTGTTTATAGCCATAGGTCATTGCATACAATTCAGATTTCAAAAAGTCTGAAACACAAACATTAAACATAAGCAATTAAGCTTTCCAGTTCTCATTTAATGTATACAGAACAACTAAAATAATCCATAATTGTAACTTCCAAAGGTTTCTTTTTTACATTATTCAGATTAGCGAATCACCTTTACAGTTCACTGATACTTTATCAAAATGCTAACATAGATTTTCTTTGCTGTTGCAAATAATGCAAGGTTGTAATTTATGTCCTTGTACTCATCTGACAGTAAATGTGCTACAATATACTCTATTGAATCCTTCTTTGGTTTTGGTTTCCCCACATTTGCACTGCAGTCTTTCCTTGACGATAAAGGTTTAAAGGAAGTGACTACTGCTGCTAAAAAGATTCTGGATGCTATGAATAAACAGGAATTTAAACTGGCTACATTGCTTTGGAGTAAAGCAGAGGATATCATAGAAGAGGTAAGATGGCTGCTGTATAATGAACTTGGGTGAGGACCTTAGCAGTTTGTGGGTGGTCAGGAGCTGAGTTTTGCTTTACATAGTATGATGGCATTTTTTGTCATTTTATATGAATGGGGTCAGGAAGAATTTTTGTCCACCTTTAAGAAATAGCTAGCAACACAGGCAGTGTGATGATTTGGATGCAAAAGGAGACGAGACTCTTATGCCTTTTAATACTTGTGTAGAAGGTGAACGTTTGGCTTGTCATGCAAGATTAAGGGAAGTGACATCTTCCCAAATGGAATCTTCTACACAACTAGTAAAGGAAGAGGAATCCTACTGTCCTTTCTGTCTTGTAATTCTAGCACTGGATAGAAGTCAGGAGCCGGGTATGGAAGGGAGGTTGGCTTGGATAATTTGCTTGAATTTGCTGTTTCCACATGCTGTTTCCAATAACATCCTCTGGATGCTGTTGGATTCCCAATTCTCCCAGTCAGCTTGGCAAATTGTCAGGGATGATGGGAGTTGTAGTAAAAATATCTGGATTGCCACAGGTTCCTCACCCTGGTACACTAAAAACTGAAGGCCAGACTACATAAGAACATAAAAAGAGCCATGTTGGATCAAACCCGGAGTCCATCTAGTCCAGGACTCTGTTCACACAGTGGCCAGGGACCCACAAGCAGAACATGAGTGCAACAGCACTCTCTCACCCATGTTCCCCAACAACTGGTGTATAAGGGCTTACTGCCTTTGATAGTAGAGGAAGCACATAACCATCAGGACTATTAGCCATTGATAGCCTTCTTCTGCAGGAATTTATCTAACCCCCTTTTAAAGCCATCCACACATGTTATTAAATCTTTGGATCTAAATATAGGATTCTTAAATGCATATTGTATCACTGGGTGTGAGTGATAATTAATGAGATCAGAGCAAGTATGGAAGGAAGAATTAAACCCTTTCCTCCCCTACTGCAGTCCTGAGAAAATCCCACTTTTCAAGCTATTTTGGCACCAATTATCTCATTAATTATCAGTCAAGCATAGTGTGGTCCTAAGTCAGTCATCTAGTTAATGAAAGTTTAGTGCATTAAGCGCATGAGCTCTAGTTAATTTAACTCTGCAAAAAAAATAGTTTTAAAGCATCTATTTTATATATTATTCAAATGCATTTCATAGCAGAAACCATCTTTGAAGATCTTCATGCATCTGATGATGTGAGCTCTCATTTACAACAGCTTATGCCATAATATTTTTTTTTACTTTTAAGTGTCATAAGACTCTTTGTTGTTGCATCTTAGAAGAGACATTCCTTCTTCTTTCATTTCCTAAGGGTTCATACTTGTGAGGATTTTGTAAGTTCTAGTGCTAAAAATAATTTAACTTTTCGAAACTTTTTCATATGTTGAAACTGCGCCCCCAATTTAAACATGCTGCTCAGTCAATCAACTAACAGCATAAACCTATACATCTCTACTCAGGAGTAAGTCCCATTATATTAGGTAGGCCCTGCTTCCAGGTTAAGTGGGTATAAGATTGTAGCCAAAATGTTTCAGCTGTACTACAATCTTAAATCCAAAAGGTTTGCCATGTTAGCGTTTAGCAGCAAAAACATCAGGAGTCCCTTGGCAAATTACAGACTTGAAAATATATTGTGGCGTTTCGACTTTAATAGACAAGAGCCTACTTTGTTCATGTCCATGGAAATGAATAGTGGAGAGAGAGAGAGATGAACAGATTTAAATTGGGTTTTCAGCTAGTTTACCTTTCATATATTCTTCCAAGTAACCCGGAGAACTATAGTTATGTGAGAATACTGTCTCCTCTCTGTTAGAGGTCCTTAAATGCTCTTGCTCTTGTCTTTACTATATTCTCATTTTTTTCCTAGAACACGAATGGCGTAAATTTCTATAACATTCTGACACAAGACACCACTTCAAACACAGCTCTTACATCTACTACTGCAAGTGAAACATCGCCCTTCTGTAAGTTGAAAGAGAGAGAGAGAGTGCGCTCTGCTGCCAGAAATCTCTTTGTAGTGGGAACTTGAGGTTTTAGAAGATCAAGGGCTTAGCTACTCTACTGATGTTAAACTGGTTTAGCTGTTATCTCTTCTTCACAGAGCATCTTGGTAATTATAGTTGGTGAGGCAGGCTAGGGATCTATGGAAGAATTCTCTGCACACCTGCCAAAGAACATCCTCCAAAGAATCCTGGGAAATGTAAAGTGGATGTGTCAGAAGTAACTTAGGACCTATCATGGGATTTGGTGGTGATGCTGTTTGTGTCGGGAATGGTGCATTCTAATGGTGCATTCTGACTCTTCTAGTCAGAAATGAGAAATAAATGGTGTTGAGGGATTAGTTGGAACTCTTATAAAGCAGAGAATGAAAATAAAGACAAATGTGGTAGTTCGTAGATTAGTAAAGCTAGAAATTCTCTATGATACAGTACTTGGATCTGGGGGGAAGTCTGAAACACACCTGCCCCCTGCCCCCATTTCTCCAATGCAAACCATATTTACCTCTCACTACCCTGCAACTGTGCACCAACCAATCTTTCTTGGTCCTAATTTTTGAAGTATAACTAGGTACAAACAGTCAAGAGCAGTACTATTGGGTACTGTTTCTGATATTTGTACCTATATCTATTGTAGCTTGTACAATGGGCCATGGCTTGTCATAAGTAGTGTACATTTCATTATTGCCTTATGTAATGTGTCATGTAAATTGCTGGAGGATGGAACTGGCGGAGCATAATAATCTATGCTCCACTGTTGGCTGACTCTACTATGTTCTGCTCTTGATCTTTCTTAATACTTGTTTATTCGACCTGAGTAAAGCAGACCCTGATAGGTTTTGCATGTTTCTTTTTTGCTTGGATGTTTGTGGCTTTAATTTGCTGCAAACTGCCCTAGGAATTTTTTGGTGAAGGGTAGAATACAAATCTTTCAAATAAAACTTGATTGAGGCACAGGAAGTTGGCACTAGGTCAGCAGAGGAAGCCTGGACCAGCCGGTTCTGTGGTCTTCAGGAGCAGCAGATGTGGTGAGAGACAGATGCTGAATTGAAGTTGCTTTGTATGGGCAGGAGCTGTTGGCTTGGATAAACCTGATTCACTTTGGTATTATTTATAAGACATGCTTGGCTTACATGAACAAGGACTCCATAACTTGGCAAAAAAAAAAAAAACCACCCCAAATCCTTACTTTTAAAATAATTTAAATGCTTTGGGTTGCACCTAGAAATTGCATGGCTCAATTATGGAATTCTCCACTCTAAGATGAAAGTGGAACAGGAATGAAGAAGGGGAGAAAAGGAGAGCACTTTGTGGAGGAGAAGTGGTGGGCAAGGTGGTCGTTTGTTCCCCCCCCCCCCCCATGTTGCTGGCTTGCTTTCAGGTCACGGAGGCCAGCTGTGAGAAAAGCGGCTACGGAAGAGAGGTTGCATGGGGAAACTGGTGGGCAAGTGAAATGGTTAAGAACCCCTCCCACCTGCTGTGTCTACCTCCTGCAACTTTCCTCCTGCCTTCAATTTCAGCAGCAAGCATGGGGTTGGGAATCCCATATTTCCTGTACAAAGACTCTGTTCAGACGACACGTTAAGCATTTTGAGCTGAAAGTTGTGGCTTAGCTTGTCGTGTGAACCAGGACTTAGCATGTCATGTCAACCATTCCTTACCATGGTGGCTACATAAATATGGTTTAAACATGCTCACTAGCAACCTGCTACAGGGCTAGTGGCTTAACCGTGGCTTAGTGTATTGTCTGAACAGGTTGAATGACTCGTTTTTGGCCTTCAAAGCTATCCTGGATCATATGACTAGATAGGTGGTGACCAGGGAAAGGGAATGTTTTCTCAGGGATCCTCACTTGACACCAAATCGTATTTCTTGCTAGTGCCGAGTGAAGCCCCCTTTTTATTGCTTTTTAGTTTCAGTTCTGGTTTTGGTCATGGAATTTTTATTTACTGCCCTGCTGTCTGATTGTTTCACGGGCTTTGGTAGATTGTTGTATTGTAAGCACCTGAGGGAGTTCTTGAAGGATAGGGCATTAGACTTTAAAATAAAAAGGTGTCCTCTTTCCAGATAAACTGCCTAATGCAATCTCCAATAAAAGCCTGCCTCTCTCTCTCTCTCTCTCTCTCTCTCTCTCTCTCTCTCTCTCTAAGTAAAACTCTTCCAGCGTCATGTACAATCTCAAAATAAAGACAAACTGAGTGACTTGATGAATGGGCCCATCAGAAAGAAGCTGAAAATAATTCCGGACCATGTCAAATGGGGAGGTAGTGTATGATCTTTTGGACTGAATCTAATTTTCATCTATTAACACAAACTGTATTTTGCGTACTCTAGTCTGCTGGAAAATGAAGTGTTAGTCTTTTAGGTAGCACATACTTCCTGGTCTCCCTCCATAGCTCTTTCATAGCCTCTATTTTACTCTACCATGACATTCTCACATGACACCAGCTGTGGACATTTGTGGTAAAGTCTTGTCTGCTTTGTCAGAGTGGTGTTAAGAAAACATCTGGAAGTATTATTGATCTAATTTTTTCTCTTTGGATACAAGCTCTGCAAACTGTTCCACAGCTCTTCTGAGTGTTTCAATTAGAATTGGGGAAAACTGGTTGTGCTGATAGGCTGATATCGCCCTCCCCCTCCCCCCCCCACTGACTCAATTCGGACGACACAATAAACAACTGGCGTGGGGGAAACAATCGTCAGTTGTTTTGACTATTGTGTCATTCCAATGCTGCCATAGTCAACTCAGCGCTGATCCTCATCCACACCAGAGTTGATTATTTATTACCATGTTGTGTGGGGAGTGCCCCCTAGGGTTAGGGTTAGGGTTAGTCAACCCACCATTGACTATCGTGTCGTCCGAATTGAGCTACTCACTCACTCACTCACTCACTCACTCACTCACTCACTCAAACACACACACACACGCACACACACACTTATTTCTAGGGTAATCTTGCAACTACTTTTAAAATGTTGATCATATACTGTTATAAAAAGATGAACAGTTCATGTACAAAAGATAAAATGTACATGTGTCAATTTAAAACAAACACACAAACTGAGAAGTTGCACATCCCACTCGAAGTCAGGGGCGGGGTGGGAAGACTCAGCCCTGAAGACAAGTTGCCAGCTGAAGCTGAAATCATGCTTGAACCGCTGAGGCTGTTGTTAAAATGTTAATGTCTGTCCTCATCCTAACTGAAGTAACCTTTAACCCGAGTTTGCGCTAACTAATCTTTTAAAAAGTCTGGGGGTGGGTGTGAGTGGGAGGAGGGAGCACATTTTAGTTCCTCAGCAAGGAAGTGAATCTTAATCCTTAATGAAGGTTAGCTGCCCAATACTCCTCTTCACAAGAATTAAGCACTTTGCAAAGGAGGAAAGCCTAACAACACTCCCAACAAACTCCGCTTTTGCCTACGGCACCTGAACTCTACCTCCCTTTCCATGCAAATAAGCTTTTCTCAGGACAGTCTCTTTCAAGATAGATATTGAGAAACTCCAAGTAAGGCATCTGATAATAAATGATATGAATATGGCAGATCGATATTAATCAGGATCCTCATATCAGAATCCAGTGCCAAGGGAGGA
Source organism: Anniella stebbinsi (assembly GCA_029215795.1). Taxonomy (NCBI): domain Eukaryota; kingdom Metazoa; phylum Chordata; class Lepidosauria; order Squamata; family Anniellidae; genus Anniella; species Anniella stebbinsi. Next base: position 34,517,896 of record JARDYH010000005.1, read on the forward strand.
CTAGCCTTGTTGGGCATGAAGAATCTTTTTTCCCATTCAAACTTCCCTGTTTCCAAAGCAAGAGATGTGTTGGTGGGAATGTATATTTATTTTTAGGATTGTTCAGGAAGGAAAAAAAAGTATATGTTTACTCAGAAGTGAGCCCATCTGATTTCATTGGGTGTTAATCCCATGTAAATTTGTTTAGGATGGCAGCCCCAAAGAAACAAGATATTGAGAATAGAATAGGCTTGTTCAAGTTTACCAATTCCCTTTCTCCCCACCCCCTTTTAAGGGCTTATATGAGCATTCTTATTTATATCGCACTCTCAGTGTGCGTACTGCTTTACAAAGTGTAAGAGATCAGATCCCTGCCCCATAGAGCATACAGTCTAAAATACACACACATGGAAAAACACGTTCCAATATTTTAAAATGCCCCAAACTGTGTGGGATGGCAGGTTTTCATTGCATCATATCATTAATGACATCAGACACATCATCTAATTAGGTCCCTACAATAGTGACTCAAACATCAGTGTAGGTGGGTAAGATGGCATTGGCTGGAGAAAGAACTGGATTTAAACAATCCCAGAGTGAGTGCTGGGAAAACACCCATGGAGACAGGAATTGGGCTAAAGACCTCCATACATTCTGCAAACAATTCTGGGGTGTAAATTGAAGCCTATGTGCATGTTTCAGGACATTTCTGCATGAAGGCTAGAAATTTGCATTTTTATACAATCAAGATTCTTCCTCATCCAAATTCAGTATCAGAGTTGACATACAATTTTGCTGGCACAAAAAAAAAATGGGAGGCAATCTGGCTTGTTACCTGGATTCTATTTAAGTTCTTAGAAGAAAGAAAATACATGCTATTGGCTGTCTTGATTACTTTCCCCAATTAAAAAAAGTTGACAATTTTGTTTGGTATACTGAGGGATAACTCTTGATCTGGTGCAATGAACTGAACATTTTTACTGCCTTAGGGTAACTCTACAAGAGCAAATTAAAGTTCTTTCAAAGCGCATTACCGATTTTACCTCCACATGAACGCTTTTTCTGTCCAATTATGCGCATTGTCGAATGCTTGTTAAAATAGCGAATTTTAATTTACCACGGGAGTTAAAGCGCCTTATGACCATGTAAACAAGCGATTCTCTGCATTTAAACAACATTAAAGCGCGTTTCATACAACCGGTAATGCGCTTCACCGCCTCCCGTGTATAGGGATTAGGCGTAAAAGCGATTGGGAGAAGATACGCATAATCGGCCAACTGGGTGTCAAACCGAAATCTTGTAGAGGGGACCTATGCTTCAGATAGTTATAAATGATTGTGCATCCTTCCTTCCCTCACATTTTTGCCATTGCCTTCCAGGCCAGTCAAAAGATGTGTTCATGAATATGGCTGAAGACTTCATGAAGCACGCAATAGATGTTGTAGAAGACTTGCTGGAAGCCAACGTCAATGTTACTGTTTATAATGGGCAGTTGGATCTCATAGTTTCTACCATAGGTAAGGATATTTCCTCATGAGAGTTGGTCACTGGAGAAATGCCAATATTGCTAGATGTTACTGTTTTGAAAGTGTTTATCCCCTAAAGTGTGCACATGATAGGGGATAATTAAGGTTGACGAAATATATATTTTTTACAGAAGTGCCATGACTGCATCGTATCTGATATAGATTGTGCATTCCTTAGAAACAAGATTTACCTTCTCTGCATCGAGATAATTTAGCATTATTTGTGCTAAGTTGTTTACTGTCTTGTATTTCATAAGGCCTCATGTGTAATTAAGATGGCAACCCGAATATTCTTGCTTCCTTGCAATACTTTGAAGGACTAAAAATGAATTTAGTTGTGCAAGTCCTAATCTATGTTGACTTGTGCTTGTGGCAGCAAAGCCTCTAATACCAGTTGGCTGAGCAGGTGCGATGGCACAGAATGTTCACAAACATTTGAATGGCTTAGGAAGCAATGCTGTCGGCAACGGAATATTCACAGTCTGGTTTTTGTAAGGGATGGAAACATTGATTGTTTGGCCTGAATTACAGTGTTGAACAAACCTTAAGGACTGGCTAAGGAGAGGAAACCCAGAATCCCATGAGGTAGGGGGAGTAAAGGAGCCCACAGCAGAACAATAGAAAGAAATGAGCAAAGTAGGCAGCGAATTGAGGAAAAGGTAGCTAGAAGAAAAGAGGAAACAGGAGGCAGGACACTGAGGGAAAGATGGGCTCCATTAGAGAGGGATATGTGGAAAGAAAATATCTCAAGTATCGGAAAGGCTATACTAAAAGTGTAGGGTTAGACAGGACTATTGGGGAATCTCACTAGGAGTCAGGATGGGGAGATAGAAGAGTTGTATCAATAACTATGTTCAGAGGTACCTGCTTGCCTAGCTCTTATCATGTCATCCATTCCTTGGATGTTGCTATTAGAGGAGGAGCTTTTTGCTCCTAGGAAGGGTCTTTCTTTTAGCCAAGCTATGAGTGGTAGACTTGCTTGCTAAATGCTCCAAATGCCCGTTCTGAGATTTTATTAGCCATTATGCATGTTTTCAGACCTATAAAGGCTAGAAACTTGCACCCTGCTTCCCTCCACTTGCAACAATACCAGCTCAAGTTATGGTGAACCACAACGTAGCCCTACAACAACCAATGTTAGGAAGCCATCCAAACTGGGGCCAGATCTACACCAAGCAGGATATGACATTTTGAAAACAGTTTGAAAATTGCATCTGGAATGTTGTCACTACTGTTTTAAAGTAGTAGTGTGGATCCTGCCTGGGTTGTTGCAGTTTGTGATGTGCTGTCCGTAATTGGCATAGCTGATTTACCTCTTTGGGGCCTGTTTGATCAGAAGGCAATATGATTAAAGGTGTTGCGGCCATAGATTGCCTCACTGCCATAAAAATCTCAGGCTGCTGGAGCCATGTACAAATGGCCTCTCTTAATACAGCGAGGACCTCTAATCCTCCTGAGCTAAAACAAATACTTCAACAATACAGATAAAACCTATATTCAAATACCTAAAGGCCTGACTTTTGACAAGATTGCTGGGTCAGGGAGTCCTTAAGGTGAAAACAGATTGCAACTGAAGAGGTGAATCCATAACAGCCAATTAAAAAATAATTTCAAAGGTGGCTCTTTAGGCAATACTAACAATTATCAGAAAAGACAGGGTGGAGATGAGAGTCTGTGACCATAAATTCACATACTTATTCTACTTAATCACGTGCATATATCAGTTGCTCAGATAGATCTTAAATGACTCAGTAATTGTATAATGGGAGTCACTGGGGCAATTGTAACCCAGCTTTTTAGTATCTCTGGAATATTCAATTCAATGGAGTCCTTCATTTCCATTTGCCTTCTCTGATCTGCATGTTTTGCACAACGACCTGGTTTGTTAACCATGGGTTGTTTGTGACCGTGCAGGAGTGAGTGGGCTTTTGACCACTCAGCTGCTTCTACTTTGCTAAACAACCAGGGTCACCCCATTTCGTTTCTGGATTGTACTCTGTGATGTTCAAATCCAGAACTCTGGGTTGTTGAAGGAAAACAATTTAGAGTTTTAACTCATGGTTTGTTCTTGTTTCTCTCTCAACAATGCACAGTTCTGGATTCAAGACTTCACAGAGAACAGGAATGGGGTATCCTGGGTTGTTTAGCAAAGTAGAAGCAAGTGGATAGGAGTCACCATGTTCATTCACTTCCATGTGTGCCAGAACAACCCATGGTTAACAAACAACTATAACAGTATTTAGCTTTGCATATTAACAAGGCTAATACCTTTATATTCTGTTATAGATAGCCTCTTCTCTTGACTCCTCTGTTCCCTTTTGATACTTACAACGATTAGTGAGTTACTCAATATGTTAAATTTGGGCTGGGGTGAGGAGGCAACATTTTTAGTCCCTCAAAGGATTCATTTATTTCACATCCACCTGACCATAAATTTGCCGCTTAGAACTAAGCTGCACTTATTTGGAAGTTTAAATGTCTCCAGTAACACAATATCACCTCATAAATGCAAAGTTTGTTTTATTTTTATTTACTTAAAACCATTTCTAGACAGCTTTTTCTATTACAACTGTCCAAAATGACTTACAAAAAACCAACTCTCTCTCTCCCCCCTCTCTATATGCTCTAATAAAAAATAGCAGGTATTTTAATAAGTAACGTCAACCAAAACTAGTTCTTGACTGTTAAAATAAATGCACCAAATCTGGCACTCTGCTAGATGGACTGTGTTGAATCTGCAGCCCATGGCTTAACTAACATCTTTGAATCATGTGGAACCAATCCTGAAACCAATTTGTGCTCCTGCCCCCCCCATTTTCCTATTTTCTTGAAAATTAGACAATCGGTATATATTATTTATTTTATTTATTTAGTACCATCGATGCACATGCCACTTTATAGAATAAAACAATAAAATGACAAATCCCTGCCACAAAGGCTTACATTCTGATAAAATTACAAAATAAAACCAAAAGGAAGGGTCAGGGAATGCACTATAAAAATAAATAATCAATATTACCCATCAAGGTTCTAAAAGCTTTGGAAAAAAAGAAAAGTTTTTTTTAATTGAATTTGACACTTGATTTCAATATTTGACATTATTCTACAGTAACAAACAGCTTTTGAGTAGTTGACATGTAATGGCAGGTAGTACTTGTCATTTGACACACAACAATCACCAGCAATTAGCTAATATTTGGCAACAGCGACTATTTGACTACATGTGATAACTGCTAGTCAGTAGCAGTGAGTGTTCTATAGGTCACTTACAATGGGATTTCGCCTTAATGATCCTCTAAGGTAGATGGCAAAAGTTCAAATGTTGAGATCAAATTTAGAATTTTTAAGTTGACATTTTGAATCTTGACAGTGTCCAAAACCATTAGTAAATCAATGACACAGTCACCATCTATGCTGTGGTAACAAGCATATGTTTCTGTCACTATGTGATTTGGATTAGTTGGAGTAATTTGTCCTTTTGGGGTGGGGTGGGGTGGGGGCGAGCATAAGGCGGAGGGGATTTTGTGTGACAAATTCTGCCTTGGGACAGAACTGTAGATTTTAATGACCTTCTCTTCTTGATCCAAGTGTTTTCTTTTTCTCCATATATCGTACATTGGAGTGGGGGGTGATGTCTGGCAAACCTGGACACCAGTCTCTTGCACGAGCATTTCTTTGATAGGGTTAATGATCTCTCTTGGTTACATGTCCAGGCCAAGAAGCATGGCTCAGGAAGCTGAAATGGCCCAAGCTGAAAAACTTCACTGCTCAAAAATGGCAGGCTTTATATGCAAACCCAGGATCCACAGAGACATCAGCTTTCCATAAATCGTATGATAACCTAGACTTCTTTTGGATTCTAAAGGCTGGGCACATGGTAAGTCACTTCTGTTTCTTTGGACGGTAAAATAGAATATGAATGGAGGCTTGATTGCTTCCCTTTCTTGAATTGAATGTGCCTGTTGCAGTCTTGATAAGAAGCTACGCAGATGTACATTAGCAGTACATAATTTTGCACAAGTCTCTGCAATAATATTCTGAAGAACAAAAATGTAGCATGGCATGAAGAATCTCCCCATATGCTCCAGTGCAACATCTTGCCAGCAGAAAGCAAAAAGGAAAGGTCCTAATAGCCAGTCTAACTTTTTCTGGGGGTAGGGAACATTGGGCTGGGTTTAACACTCCACTGTTGAAATCATGGGACCTAAAAGTATTTGGTTCTGCTGGGTTGTACCTGAAGCTAGTAAACCCTGGATTTCTGTTCTTGTTCTCCCTCCTCCTTTTCCTGCCCCAAATACTGAATGAAAAAGTCTTATGCTAGCCTTTCTGGCTCAGTCTTTAAATGCCAATAGTCCAGAGGTGAATATTATAAAAAGGGGGGATTCTTGCCTCGGAGAGTCCCCCAAGCGTACCACCCCAGCTCCTTTCTTTCCTAAGTGACAACTGATTTGTTGTGGCTAGCTGGGAAATCCTCTGTAGTTGCTAATACTGCGTTGCTCTTCTTATATCAGGTACCAGCTGACCAAGGTGACATGGCGCTGAAAATGCTTAGGATGGTGACACATCAAGACCACTAGCAGAGCTGCAGCCAGCTGGGCTGGCTTTCCTATAAAAGTGCAGCATGCTGTTGGGATGTTTCCATTGCACTTTGAACCACAGGAGGAACAATCACTGCACAGCACAGTTGTGTCTTTCTGCTATCTGGTACTGTGCAAGGCATTTTAAGAAGATGCCGATGCTGCCTTTACACTTATAAAATCCTGGCTCACTGCCCCTGCATTTACCCCACTGACCTTCAGTGTGATAAATAATTCACTGAAGGCTTGCTTTCTGCTCTGCTACCCCTTGTATAGAATGGGAAGAATTGTTTGATCATCTTATGTGTGAGCATAATTCTTAAGTCCCGCAGCTCAAGAGACAAAGAGTGGGTGGATGCTCTTTCTCAAACAGCAATAACGTTCACTATAAATTGCTAAGGACAATTTTTAAATGTATTGTTTAAGATAAGTATTTTATGTACACGTTCAAACAAGCACTCTTCTGCATGCACAGAAAACGGGCCTTACTGGGCTTTGCCGTAGATTAAACTCAACTCCCAAAGCTACCGCGTTTCTTTCTGCAACTCGTTGCAGCTTGATCTCAAATGTGGGCTTGGGCCTGAGTCTCACTGCGTACAATGGAGCTTACTTCCTCGAAAGTACCCATAGGATTATGGGCTTATGTTCATCCAGTGTGGAGAGGGCAGAGCTAGGAGTGCAAAAGATGCTTTTCTGTTGGCTTCAAGTATTCAGGTCCACCTAGGAGAAAATGTGGGGATAAAAATCAGCAAGCAGAGGTGAAGATTCCTCACCCACCCATTCCATCCCTCACTTATGTTGTGATTCAGATAGAGCCCCATTTGAAAACCCAGGTCTGCTGCCAACACCCTAAGCCAGCTCTATCCGTACCTCCAGTTGCATCTATTTTTTCTTCAATGGAATGGGTTTTGGGGGGGGGGGAGTATCAAAAGCAACTAAGGAAGCTGCAATCTTGAACAGAGGACCAGCAGGGTTTGGGGAGGGGAAGGTGATGCTTTACCTTTTCACCTCTGCCTAGCCTTTTCACTTGAATTTACCCACCCCACACTGCTTTTACTTGAATTTACCCACTCTCACTGGGGTGTGGGAAGACATTGGGGACAAACTCTTCTCCCCATGCAGGAAAAAGTAGTGTGTGTGTAAGTAGTTAGAGGGGAAAGGGTTAAGCAGTGTCTCATCAACAAAAATGAAAGTGCTTCCTTACACTACATGGGGGGTAAGATGTTAATCAAATGCACTGAAGACATGCCAGGATTTGGCCTCTGCATCCACATACTTGCTTTCTTGCATATAGCTGATCCTTAAGAATATATAGGAGGCAGCCTTATACTAGCTCAAACTATTATTTGTCCATCTAGCCAGGAGTCGGGAACCTCAGATCTGCAGGTCAACTTCTGCCCTCTTGTGGTCCCAATGTGGCCCTCCAGAGTTCCCCATATGGCCCTGCAACCCTCTCCTGACCCCACCCCCTTTCCCCCAATCACTAATCGTTGGGTGGGGTTCAGCTTTTGTGAATTCCCCCCTCCCCGCCCCATTCTAAAAGATTGAAATGCCTCTCCTAAGCTTTAGTTACTGGCAGTAAGAACTTTCAGCTACAACCTGATGGAATGTTTTTGGTACTTTTGCCCTGCCCCTTTTGCCTCTAGCCCCACCCACCATTGAATCTTCTCTGAAATGGAATTTGGCCCTGAGACTTAAAGAGGTTCCCCAACCTTGATCTAGCCCAAGCTTGTTTGCTCCGACTGGCAGCAGTTTTCTCCAGGGTCTGAGGTAGAGAGAAGCCTTTCACATCTGCTACTTGATCCTTTTAACTGAGGCTGTCAGAGGTTGACTGATGCTGAAGATGCTAGGATCTTCTATTGCCAGGCATATGTGCAGTCACTGTGCTATGGATCCCTGCTCATCAAAAGACAATGTGGAGAGAATACTGAAGCTGACATAGTTAGTAGTATGTGTTGTTTGGAAACCCAGCACAACTTTTTACTAGGGTTTTGGGGTGTTGGTGTTGGTGGCCATGTATTATTTCTTGTGCTTCATGTTCTGTTTTAAATTGGGCAACCAACCATGAAGGAAGCTGCCACCTTAATGAGACCTCGCAGTCTAGTTTCATTTTCACTATTTGCAATCCCTATGCTTGGAAGCTCCAAAGCATGTATGTGGATCTCTTAATAAGGAGCAGAGAACCCCTTGCCTCCACAGAATGAAACGGAAAGATGAAGGACGTTGTCTTGCCGGATAACACCAAGAAAAGACAAACAGAAAAATCTTGCTCAGCATTATCATCTCTTGGCTGTCCCGTTTTCTCCTTATTCTCTAGTCAGGACGTTAATATACGGTAGAAGTTCTCCAGGCTCAAATGACATGCTTTGAACAATTAAGCTTTTCAGGGAAATCACTGCGGTCTTATTTAAATAAAATGTTATGTGTTGGCAATCAAACGTGAGTTGCTTCTCTCATCATATATTTAATGCATGTCTTTCTAATGACTAAATTATAATAATAAAAACCGGCAATGAAATCATATTTGTGTGATGTTTATGAAATCTGCAGGCACCACTTTTTAAAGCATAGGGTTTTAAGAAATATTGCTTTTAGAAGTGCCGAATCAACTTTTCTGTGTATGCATCCAACATGTTTATTAGCACATAGGATTGTATCTGACCCTTGCCCAAGCAGAAGTCTGCTTGGGCAACGGATCTTCCCTGTCCTCTCCTACCTGCAACCCCTTACATATGCCCCAAATTTGCTCCGTGGGTATACAAGGGGCTGCAAGAGGGAGAGGGAAATCTTTGGGTACCTCTTCACGGCTTATTTGGGTCACCTTTACTTCCTTCTGATGTCATTTTGTACACACGATTGAGTGGGGCACAGATCAGGTGTGTATGCGACTTATAGCCTCCGTTAACGCGCATTTCCAAGGTGTTGATTAAACACAACTTTTAATGTTTCTCTGATGTTCGTTCACATTTTTGTTCTGTAACCCTCCACTGCCCATTGGGAGTAATGCTAATTGTGGGCTTAGTTTGGTGGGCAGGGCTTGTGATGTCATGAGAATGCCTGTCCCTTCTCTGGCTACCCCTCCCAAGTTGTGGACAAGGTGGGAGGAGATTAACCCAATGCTTGCTTTGTCATTTCCTGTCTCTTCCCTCCTACTTCTTCTCCTTCCCTTGACTGGACTGTTCAGTAATGGCTGACCTTAAGTTACCGGTACTTAAAGTAAAGTTTCTGTTAAATCCCCACTGGAATCTTTCTTTTGTTGAGATGTGCAGCTACTCACATGGAGCTGGTTCTACAGGAAGCAAGGGGGTTGGAATAAGGATGTCCATTGCTCATTTTGAGTATAATTTGAGGTCCGCTAAGGCTTCCCTCCTCCCACCCCCAACCCCGCTCCTTTGCTGGAATAACGGCTTGAAAAAGGAAGGGAAACTTCTGTACATGCAAGCCAGTTCCTGCCATTGAGCAATGTTACTCGGGAGTAAGGAGCATTGAGCAGGTGGGGGGGGGGACTTTCTGCCCAGGAACCTTAGCGCCCATGCATGCATAGGGCTTCGTATCTTCTTTCCCTTCTTTCCCTGGAAGTTATGTGTGTGTGTGTATCACAACAAAAACAGCACTTGTTTTTTATTATAAAGCAGTGCAATATCTTTATTCTACTAATGGTTACATGTGGCCAAAATCCCATTGAAAAGTGTGGCCGGAGCAATCTGAAAGGCACAGCGCAAGTGGGGAAAACACGGGATTGGGCGGAACCCGCCGAACGAAAGGGAACATGCAACAATCGCTTGGAAATTAATGTCAGTCCACAGACGCAACGTCCAAGTTGGGCTGTCCCCTGCCGTGTGGGTCATTCAAATGGCACTGGCGGTTGCCAGAGTGGTAGCAGAGAGCGGGCACGCCACAATATACGCTCCAGTCTCCTCATTCTGCGCAGAAGGTGACACAATTGGTATAATATCAAGCGAACTGTGTGTGGGGAAAGAGAGGACATCTGTGCCATCTAGTTTTTCTGTTACGGCCATCGTTCATCCCTCCCCCACTCCCTCATTACCAGTCACCCACCTCTGCGACTCATAGACCAGGTTATGGGATGGAGAGGTTGCCCTCTAGACCACTCAGCATTGGGCATTCCAGAACCAACTGTGCTGGCATCTTGGTGTCCGGAGACAGACAGAATAATGGGAAGTTTGTATGGAACTGGGACATCAGTGTGAAATGCAACATTCCGCTTTATTATTTTTATACAACTTATCCATCACTCCCATAAATTTATCTCCAAACCCAAATGTTTTTAATATTGTTTTGAGTGCTGGCCATTCCACACAATCAAAGGCTTTGAATATATCCAATGCTAGCAGGCCTGCTTTTAAATTCCTTTTTTTTATAATACTAATTATATTTAATACTCTTCCCATTAAATTAGACATTTGCCTACACGGAATAAATCCACACTGATCTTTTTTAATATATTTACCAATAAATGTGGCCATTCTTTTTGCCATTATTGCTGTAAAAATCTTTGAATCTTGATTTATTAAGGAAATTGGTCTATATGATGCGGGATCCGTTAGGTCCTTACCTGGTTTCGGAATTAATATAATCAGGGAATGATCCCATGATGGCGGAGTCTTCCCCCCTTCTATTATAGTATTAAATAATTTCTTTAATCTCGGTACTAAAATTCCTTTAAAAAGCTTATAATACTCCGACCCCAAACCATCCATCCCCGGTGATTTTCCTCCTTTTAATTTATCAATAACTCCCTCTATCTCTTTTTCCGTAACTAAACCTTCCATATAATCCCTGTCCTGTTTCTGCAATTTTATTTTCCAATTCCTCTCTACATATTCCAATATCTTATCTTGCGGTCCCGATCCTGATGTATATAATTCACTGTAAAAATCCTTAAATATATTTAATTTATCTTTCATTAAATTACAACTATTCCCTGCCTTATCCTTTATTGTCCCTATCATATTCTTAGCCTTTTCCAACTGTGTGGATCTAGCCAGCATCTTTGAGTTCCTATTGCTATATTCAAAAAAATCTCTTTTTAAATACAACAAATTCTTTTGAACTTGTTCTAATTCTTCTTTCTCTAATTCCTTTTTCTTAGCTTGAATTTGGGCAATTAGGCATTTATCTTTTGTCTCCTTTAACTTTTCTTCCAAACTCCTTATCTCCTCTTCAATCTTTTTATTTTGAGCTTCCTGTTGTTTTTTTAATGTACATCTTTCCCTAATACAAATCCCTCTTACTACAGCTTTCATTGTATCCCATAATATGTCCTGCCGAGTATTCTCTTTTTCATTAATCTCCCAGATTTCCTGCAATTCTTTCTTTATTTTCTCCATTATATCTTTTTTATTCAACAACCTTACATCCAGTCTCCATCTCTTCGCTTGTCTATAGTCTTTCTTGGTTTCCATGTCCATTGTCATTAACGCGTGGTCAGTGACCTTGATAACTCCAATATCACAATCTATAATTTTGGGTAACATATTTTTTGATACAAAAATGTGGTCTATCCTTGAGTAACTCTTAAATCTCTGTGAATAGAAAGTATATTTCCTTTCTTCCCCTCTTAAAACTCTCCACACATCCATTAATTCTTTCCCTTCCATTAATTTGCTTAACTCTGTCTTCCCCACCCTCTTAGTATCTTTTAGTATGTTATCCCTGTCTTTCCCTATATCTAGTACCATATTAAAGTCACCAGCCATCACAATATGCTTTTTACCCACTTCTCCCAACACGTTAAATACTTCATCAATAAAATCCATTTGTTTCCCATTTGGAGCATAGACATTCACTAATACATATTCCTCTTCTCCCAACTTGCAGAACATAATAAGAAACCTTCCATTGTTATCTCTCTTTACACTTTGAATATTTATACCACATGTCTTTGAAATTATTATTGCCACTCCTCTCGATTTTGAAGTTCCATATGCCTTCTCATAAACGCCCACCTCCCTCATTCGAAGCTCATTAACTCCATCTTTGGCCTGATGAGTTTCCTGCAAAAAAATTACATCTATTTTTTTGTTCTTTAATAACATTTCAATCCTCTTTCTTTTAATTACCGTTCCTAGCCCTTTAACATTCAATGTTGCCAATCTAAGTTTATTTTCCATCTCTCTCTTTCACACAAGTCTTTAAGTCGGTCTCCCTCTGTGTTACACATACCCCCTCCCCCCTAACCCTCCCCCCCACATTCACCCCCAATTTCACCCCCCTCCTCACCAGCGTGCTGGGCTTTGGTCCCAATCTTCTTAGAACTCTTAGGGGGGGGGGGAGCTCGGCCCAACATTCCGGAATAACGTCTACCCTCCCCTCCAAGTCTCTTCTTCTCCCTATCCCTCTTACAATATATATTGTCTATTCATTGCTCCCTCCTGCCGCGCCCTCGTCTTGCTTCTCTTCTCCAACCGATGTGGCATCCATTATGCCCAGCTCCTCCAACAACTCGATTCCTTGCTCACAAGATGTTATTCTTTGCTGCTTCCCGTTCCACTTGAACCTCAAGAAAACTGGGTATCCCCAATTATAGGAGATCGATTTCATCTTCAGAAGCAGCACATTTCCAAGACAGCAGATAAGGGGAAGTTGCCACAAGCCTGGTGAGGTGGGAGTGTACAGCGGCGGATTCTTGGCAGGAGGAATAGGGGGGCAGATGCTCCGTGGGCGGGTTCTCGCCAGGGCCATCCAATACCTGGAAAAATTATGCTTTTATGGCTTTACATTTGGTCTCAACGCCAATGCTGCCCTGCTAAAAACTCTAATTGTAGGCACATCCAATGTTTAGAAATTGTACCCACATGTGATTGTGATTGGCCAGGGGCTAACATGTAATCCACGGCGAGACACTCAGGTGGGTGGGGTTAACAAATGGCGGGAAAATCCAGAGGAGGTACCATCAGGAGACAAGGTGGTGCTTTCGTCAATTTTTGAACGTTCAGCCATACACCCCTGAACCCACTCTGCAGCGAAACTCTGCATATAAACAATTGTAAAGTGCATTTTATGATGCCCGTAATTCACCTTAATGGCTCTCTTCTACAGCTATTAGACGTAAATACGAATATAGGAAAAAGCGCGTATTATCATAAACAGGTGCCAAAGAGACATCACGTAGACCCCCCTCCCTCCCCTTAGTCATTGGAATGACTCCCTTAAATTTCAGTTTATTTTCAGAACAGCACCTGCCTTGTTCAAGGTGCCCTTCGTGGCTTTGTGTATCTCTATGCTTGGGATGGAATCTATCAACTCATCTGAGATCCTTTTTGGCTTCATCTCTGTTATCACTGCCTACCTTACATATATTCTCTCCTGCGTATTTGTTGCTGTTTGAAAACCAACTTCAGTTAGGACTTTGTAAATGCTACGACTTCGTAGGAGCAGAGACGACGCATGTAATAGAAATAGAGCATTAAGTACAGAATTCAGCATTCTGAGAAACTCAGCCTTCAATTTTTTAAAAAAGCAAGTCTTTAGCCCTATCATCTGCAGAGCTAAGCCTGGACACACTAGGACAATGGCTGCTGAAATTTCAAATAATTGTCAGAATGGAATAGCAAGTGACTGGGGCAGAGCTCCAGTGCTCTGTATAGCTCATTGCCCCCTTCCCCAATAACTAACAAAAGCAAAATAAATTATGTAAACAGAAGCGAAATTATGCAAATATGCCCACTTTCCACAGAATCTGTTTTTAGTGGCTCAGAATAGCTTACCTGCATGAAGAACTTTTTAAAAGGTGGAGGAACACATAGCCTTGGCTATTAATTTCCTGAACCCCATTCCCATAGTTTGACCCTCCACTTCCCTTGGATCAGCTACAGCAAGGTTGCTCAAAAGGTGGTATCTGATGAAGTTGTTCATTTTGACTCCATGTTAGGTAAAGCCGTCAAACTGAACGGTCATGGAACCGAAGGAAAGTAAAAGGACTTATTCTCTGCCTGATCCTCACAAGGCAATTGGGATTGTATAGAACATAAGGAGAGTCATGCTGGATCAGACCAAGGGTCCATCTAGTCCAGCACTCTGTTCACACAGTGGCCAATCAGCTGTCGGCCAGGAACATACAAGCAGGACACAAGCACAACAGCACCCTCGCACCCATGTTCCCCAGCAACTGATGTATATAGGCTTACTGCCTTTGATACTGGAGGTAGCACATAGCCTTCAGGACTAGTAGCCATTGATAGCCTTCTCCTCCAGTGGGGTGCCTGCTTGTCTGTTGCATGAGGGTGCAAACACAAACCAGAGCAGCTCCCTCTAACATTTGTTGGTTTTGTATATTCCTTTCTGTTATGCCTATCTTAATATTCATTGGGGGAGGGGCAGAGCTGGGGGAGGTACAGAAAAGGAGCTTTGGAGCACAGTCTTATGCCTTTTTAGGCATATCTTATGGGTCAATGGCTACCTGGGAAATACTGGGAGTGGTAGAACATTCTTCTGTCTAAATTAGGGGTGTGCATGGACCCCCCCGGATCGGATTGGGACCCGGATCGGGACCTCCAATTTTGTCTCGGATCGGACAAAACTGGAGGGCCCCCGGACCGGATCAGGTCCGATCCCGATCCAAAAATCGGAACTTTTTGGATCGGCCGCCATTTTCCCCCCCATAGACTTGCATTGCAATGTAAGTCTATGAGGAAAAAATGGCGGTGAGTGGGAGAGGGGGGGCCTAACTCCTTTCCCCCCTCGAGGCCGTCCACTGTGGATGGTCCTGGGGGGGTAAGCCCCCTTCCCCGCGCTCCTTACCCCCCCCGGGGCCGTCCGCTTCCATCTGCTGGCGCCCGCAGGCGCCAGCGGATGGAAGCGGATGGCCCCGGGGGGGAAACCCCCTGCCCCCTGCCCCCTGCTTACCTTTCCTAGCCGTCTGCTCCCATCTGCCGCTGGCCGCTACTGCGAGCAGGCTTCGCAGCCTGCCCCTAGGTAGCACGCCAGGTGATAATCACCTGATCATCATCACCTGATCATCACCAGGTGATCATCAGGTGATGATCACCTGGCGCGCTACCTATGAGCAGGCCGTGAAGCCCGCTCGCAGTAGCAGCCAGCGCCGGACGGGAACGGATGGCCAGGAAAGGTTAGTGCGCCGCGCGCCCCCCCTCCCCCCTGCTCCCTGCTTACCTTCCCTGGCCGTCAGCTCCCGCCCAGCGCTGGCCGCTACTGCGAGTGGGCTTCGCGGCCTACTCCTGAGTAGCACGCCAGGTGATATCATCACCTGGCGTGCTACCTAGGAGCAGGCCACGAAGCCCGCTAGCAGTAGCAGCCAGTGCTGGACGGGAGCGGACGGCCAGGGCAGGTAAGCGCGCCGCGCCCCCCACCCCCATGCCCCCTGCTTACCTTTCCTGGCCGTCTGCTCCCGTCCGCCGCCCCCTGCCCCCGTTGTCGGCGGGTGCCCGCTGGTGCCCGCCGATAGAAGTGGACAGCCCCGCTAGGGAAGCCCCTCCCCCCCCGCTGTCTGCTTCCATTGGTGGGCGCCCGCCAATGGAAGCAGCAGCGGGCGCCGGCCAATCCGCCGATCCATCCGAACCAGTTCCGAACCTTTCCGGATCGGATCGGAATGGATTGGCTGATCCAGCGGTGAGATTGGAAATCGGATAATTTATCCGATTTCCCCCTGGATCAGCTTTGGATTGTGGATCGGATCCGGTCCAGTGCACATCCCTAGTCTGAACACACATAGGATTGCACCATTATTGCACCAGATCTCCAATTTAAGGAGTATGGCAAAAGATGGGGACTTAATACAGCGGTTTAATTTAGACCTTTCCAGCATTTTCTCTTGCAAGACAACTGTACTGATCTTTGAGCACTGACAGAGGATGTGGTGCAGTATTCCTTCCCATTTTCCCAGGCATATAATTTATATCGAGGGTGGCCAGAAAGTATATTGAATCTGCTGGTAGATCCCTGAGTGATTTGATCCGTAAGGATTTCTAATTTCCAGTTGTTTAGCAATGGCAACAACAAATGACACCACTCCCTTACAAATTATAGTGCTGAAATGTAGAGCATCATCACACAGGAGGTTTAATGCACATTTACCGTGACTTTGATCCACTTTTTCAGGGCTGGGCTCACTCAGGGCGATAGAACAGCATGATGGGGATGACATCATGCCAGTCCAGTGCTGAAAAAGTGGATCAAAGTCGCAGCAGATGTGCATTAAACCTCTCGTGTGATGTCGCTCGTAGAAAGTGTAGTGTAACCAGGGGGTAGACTTCAGTATGGACAGAATATGAGCTCCTCTCAGTTCTAGTATTAAAACAAATTCCTTGGTTCAGAATTCTTTTGGTTTAAATGTATGTCTTTTGCACCAGGCTCTGGTTGGTGGATCTAGGAGTTCTAATAAATAAAAAAAAAAAAGAAGAAAGATCTTGCAAGCTCGAAGTTTGCCCTTCCCTGATTTATATGAACTTTTGTTTAAAAATAAAATAAAATTCTCATCTTCACCTACTGAGAACTGTGCATGAATAGGTTTGGCTGTGTTGGTTGCTACTTTGCTATGGATGCTTTGCCGTGCTGTAATTACTCATAAAGTTGCAGTGAGCTATTGGACCACTTGGTGGAGTAAGGGGACTTTAAATATCATGGGAATGTGCTACCAATAAATGGAGAAACATCTTGATTCAGTGAAGAAAAAGGACTGCAGGCTGCCTCAAGATGTCTCTTTTTTGTCTCCTCCTCCTCCAGTGTACAGCAGAATGTGTGAGAACACTCCTGCATATGTGGTGTGTCCTAGCAGATTATCTCCATGCAGGAAAAAATGTTATGTTTCAAGCAGCCCAGAGATTTTGATCATATGTTGTATTGTTGGTGCATGGCCAGATGCATGGCAACCAAGGGTCACTGAATATCAGGCCTTGCTGTTGTGCCACCCCATCTTCTCCAACACTTTGGGGTTGATCATTTTGCAATGGAAACAGGAGCTTTCCATATTTTTGCCATCCATTTTTGGGGTAATGAAGTAATTTTTCCCTGCCATCAAAATGGTGAAGCAATTGGGGGCAAGGGACATATTTATTGCATTTGTATTGTGCCCTTTCTCCAGGGATCTCTGGGTGGGGATTACCCCATTTCTATCCTCACATCAACACTGTGAGGTAGGGAGTATGAATGTCCCAAGGTCACTCAGTAAGTTTCATGGCAAGGGGGTATTTGAACCCTGGTCTCCATGGTCTAAGTCTAACATTCTGTCCACAGCATCACACTGGGATGAAAGAAAGGATTTGGGACGAAGGGAACAGGAACAGAATAAGGTAAGAGGGACAAATCGGGATGTGGGAGGGAGACTGAATCCCTGAGAGATTAAAGTCAGAGCTGAATGCTACTAGGAGAGGCTTCAGGAGCAGGGCCAGCCCAAGACATTTTGCTGTCTGAGGCAGAGTAGCAAATGGTACCTCCCCACACTCCCAACTCAAGGTACATAGTAGCCAAAGCCAGCCAAGTTCTTTTGATATCCCACAAACACCTCTCCACATCTCTGACAGAAGGAAACTAATAACAAATGAAATAACTAATGATTTCCTACCCTTTCATGACACCCCAAATCTCCTGTCCAAGGCAACTGCCTCATTCAGCTTAATAGTAGGACCAGCCCTGTTCAGAAGCATCAGAGCATCTGCTTTTTAGTTCTGCAAGTGGAACATCCAAAGAGGAACTTGCCTGTCTCCCATTTGATGAGATGTATAAGCTGTTCTGTAGCTGAAACTACACTATATCACTGAGGAAGGTGTTCAAGTTCCCCTTTTCAATATGCACCAGAAGCACCAAAAGTGTCACTTGCCAAACAATTTTTCCTGAAGCTGCTCTAAAGATATGAGAATTGTATCTCATTTGGTAGGAATGGGATCCCACTGATCTCAGAACAGGAAAACTGCGCACTCACTGGTAAAAGAGTGAACATTCATCTCTCTCTCTCTCTCTCTCTCTCTCTCTCTCTCTCTCTCTCTCTCTCATCCTGGCGTATTCCTGAAAGATTCTGCCATGGGGAAGCAGTTCCAGCTGGGCAGGTGTGTGAAGAGAGCATTCATGTGTTGTTATGAATATTGGCCTGATTACCAGTGTTTTAAATTCTCCCACGGAGGGAAAATCAGATGTTCTCCCCCCCACAGTCTTCCAACTATGTTCTAAATTATGGGGCTGGACTAAAACACGTGACCTGAATTTCAAGTCCCCTGGGTTAAAGGATCCCAGGGCACAAAAGGGCATGCACTGCAAACTTAAAATAACTGTGACAGGATCTCGACCTGCTCTATCTCAGTAGCTTTCTAACTGGAGCCTGGTGAAGCCCAAGATGTGGATGGTGACTTCAAATCCATATGTGACACCTCACCTCTGCAGCTCCTAGCCATATGCTGCTCTAGCTCAAGTCTTTCTCCCACAGCAGGCATTTGGTGAGAATGCCCATAACACTCTTTAAACTTTCCAAATGTGCCCGCCAAGTGAAAGAGGTTAGGGACCCCTGAGCTAAAGGAACATAAAGGGCCTTTGAGTGGAAGGGCTTTAGCTCACTGGTAGAGCACATGTCTTGCAGACCGAAGGTCTGTGGTTCAGTCCCCATCATCTCATGGTTAGGTTGGGAAAGACCCCATGTTGGAAAACTAGAAGAGCTGCTCTCTTCCAGTCAGTGTACACCAGGGGTGGCTAACTGAATTGTTGGAGGGGCACATTGGACCCCTGGAACCCCCCAGGCACACCCCTCTCCCACTGCAGCACTGGGAATCTGGCAGCACAGGAACATAACAACATAAAAAGAGCCAAGGGTCCATTTAGTCCAGCATTCTGTACACACAGTGGCCAACCAGCTGTCGACCAGGGACCCACAAGCAGGAACTAGTGCAACAGCACCCTCCTGCCCATGTTCCTCAGCAACTGGTGTATATAGGTTTACTGCCTCTGCTACCAGAGATAGGACATAACCATCAGGACTCATAGTCTTTGATAGCCTTCTCTTCCAGGAATTGATACAACCTACTTTTAAAGCCATCTAAATTGGTGGCCACCACTACATCTTGTGGTAGAGAATCCCATATTTCGAGTACGCACTGTGTGAAGAAGTACTTCCTTTTATCTGTCCTGAATCTCCCACCAATCAGCTTCATAGGATGACCCTAGGTTCTAGTATTATGGGAGAGGGAGAAAACTGCCTCCCTATCCACATTCTCCACACCATGCATGATTTTGTACACCTCTGTCATGTCTCCCCTAAGCCTCCTTTTTCCCAATCTAAACGATCCCAGCTGTTGTAACCTTCTATCATAGGGGAGATGCTCCAGCCCCTTGATCATTTTAGTTGCCCTTTTCTGCAGTAGGGGACATGCTGTAGATAGAGACAGAGGACACAGTGGCCCAAGGGTCATGTGTGGCCCACTCCTGGTTTAGACAGTACTGAGCTAGATGGAGCAATGATCTGACTTGATATAGGAGCTTTCTGTATTCTTATGTTTGGGAAAACCAGGTGCCGGGATTGGATCGGTACAGCATCTAGGAACAAACACTTGATGTTTAGAGTGAGACAATGTGAAAACAAAATCCATCTTGTTTAGAAGGAGAACTCCCCAGTTCTTAATTAAAATGTCCTAGGGCCAAAACTTAATTTCATTGGTTTGGGAAAAGCATGGAACTAGAACCACATGGAAAATGACATTTCTAGTGTTAATCTCTCCATTGAGGATGTTGTATGGGTTCCCTGGAGTAAACACAGCCTGTGAATGTATTAGAAGATGTTGCTATTGCATGTTGGAAGGCAACCCAGATTGAAAAC
Organism: Anniella stebbinsi; assembly: GCA_029215795.1. Taxonomy (NCBI): domain Eukaryota; kingdom Metazoa; phylum Chordata; class Lepidosauria; order Squamata; family Anniellidae; genus Anniella; species Anniella stebbinsi. The sequence goes on from JARDYH010000005.1 coordinate 34,537,755, forward strand.
GATAAGGCCATCAGCCTCTGGGAATACATTTTCGACACAAGCCGTTGTGACACCAGCTCCACATTTACGAAATAAGCAGGGAATGACAATGATGGAAAAACATCTGGCCCTGACAGAATCGGACAAGTACTATGGCTTCCGGAGGACCCCACGGTGAAATGTCTCCTCCCAAGTCACTAACCTTTGACAAGCCCTTCAGGAGTGATATGTCTGGAGTTGAGAAGGCGCTTCTCCTTCCCTAAATTCTCCGTGCTGTGAAGCATGTGATTCAAGTGGAGGGCATTTCTGGTAGTGACTAATACGGCAGCCAGCCGACATATTATTTATCCATCTATATGCTGATTTTCTTCTTTGGGGCTGATTTGCATTAAACATCTGGAATCATCCTGCTGCTACAGCCATCGTGCAAAGGCCACTCTGTTTCATGCTTGGGAACATGTATGGCTTTGCCTTAGAAGTCCCTTCCCCCAAATCTGTGTGCTATATGCACACACACACACACACACACACAACTTATTGCTCTTCAGTGATGGATCATGAATGTTACCTATATTTAGCTGCAATAAGGAAAGATGAGTACATAGCTTCCAGTTCGTATGCACAGTCACTTGGGTGTAGTAGCGGGAGCTGCATGAACATAGGAGGCTGCAAATCCTGTGGAAAACAAAACCTTTGAATATTAAAATTCCAGAGCCCATTTTAATGTAAAGCCTTTATTAATTATTAGGCTAACCAAAACATCCCCATAGATGTGCAAGCTTTCAAAATCTCTAGATCTCTCCTTGATGCAAGATGTTACAAAACGTAGAGGGGGATAGGGGAGGGGAATAATCTGACTTGATGGTAAAGTCTGTGACCCTGTTCACACATAATGGCTAACTATGGATTGTTTAAATGATAGCTAGTTGTGGCCACGAAGCAGCGGATACACTCATCACTTCCCCTTTCCTGGGTTGTTATTGGTATATCCGACCCCAGAAACGCTGGATTGTTTAGGGGTTAAATAACCCATGGTAACGCAACAATAAACTATACGTTAACTCTTGAGTTGTTTAATGCCTAAACAACCCAGACTTTGCAGGTTTGAATGTAATGATAACAACCCAAGAATGAGGCATTACTGGTTATTTAGAAAAGCAGAAACTGGTGGGCAGGAATCAGCCCACTTGCTTGCTCCCACATGCTCACAAACAGGTCACAGTTTGTTAACTATGCATTGTTTGATTGTGTTGTGGTAAGATAATTCAAAATTCCCTTATATGTGCCTCTGAAATAAGAGTTAATAAAGTGTGTCTCATGAAGACCTCAGGTTAACTTGGCAAGAGGAAAACACGTAGGGAAAATTAATAGTAGCTACATTCCTAAAAGCCGGGGACAAAAGGTTAAAAGAAGAACTGATACATCAATGAACTCTGCCTTCTTAGGAGACAGGCTATCTGGCAAAGATTGTAATGTTTGTGGATTCTGTCTCTTAGTCAAAGATAGAGTTAACTGAATCCACATCAGAAGATTCTTTGAAGCCTATGTGTATTCAAGATAATTTAGAAATCAATCACTGTTTAACTGAGCAGAAATCCATGTATCCCTGTATGATTTTTTCTATTTAAGGTTCATCAAAATATGTAGTCAGTACCACTTTCTAGGTTTTGATTCCTAGGTGGTCACTTCTTGCAAGAAGGAGAAATTAAAGAGCTGCAGCCAGTTTTCGATCTTACACGTGTCTTTCGTCTGATTGGGATAGTGACGGTTGGGACACAAAACTACATCAGTCAAATTTTAAGACTCTTACCACAGTGTGAACCAGGTCATTGTGCCTGCATGTTCAGAATCCCAAGATGGGGTGGTGGAGAAGGGGTTTACAGATATTCATATTAGGCTCAGCATATCATGTGATGGTTATAGGTAGGACCTTCAACTGTCCTTAGGGCTGCTGGAAGCAAGAAAGGGGGAAATGTTGGATCCCCAATTTTTTAAATTATAAAATCCAATTGTTCTCAGAAATGTTTTCCATCCTGGGCTCCTTTTTCTAGTGGACCACATAGAGGAATAGGCATTCTTTATATTAGAAAGCCAGCGATAATTTTAGGTGCTGTTCTAAAAAAAGAAGAGAAAAAGAAGTCAATTGACGCCAGAGTGGGTAGCTTTACCTAGTAGTTGAGGGGATGAATTACACTAATATATGTTTTAGATTGACATGGCTATCTTTGCTTCTTTTGAAAATTATGTACCTGCCCGGACTCTAAGATCATCCTCAGGGATCCTTCTCCATGTGCCCCTGCCAAAGGAAGTGAGGCAGGTGGCTACCAGGAGGAAGGCCTTCTCTGCTGTGGCACCCCGGTTGTGGAATGAGCTCCCTAGAGAGGTTCACCTGGCACCTCCATTATATTCTTTTAGATGCCAGGTGAAGACCTTTTTATTTTCTCAGTATTTATTTAAACAGTTTATCAACTGAATTTTTAACTTTGCTGTTTTAACTTTGTATTTTAAATCTGTATTAATTTCTGCATTGCTGCTCGGTTTTATCCTGGTTGTGCTTTAATATTGTATTTTATACTATATTTTTATACTGTTCTTTGTTTTATATTTTGAATGGTTTACATGGTTTTAATTTTTGTAAACTGCCCAGAGAGCTTCGGTTATTGGGCAGTATAAAAATGCAATACATATAGTGCTCTATAAGAAAGAAAGGTCTAGCTTTTTAAAACCTTGGTTACTGGAGACACACACTAGCCCTGTTCAGTCGTTAAACCCGCTTGCATTGGCTGCCTGTACATTTCCGAGCCCGATTCAAGGTGCTGGTTTTAACCTATAAAGCCTTACACGGCTTGGGAACACAATACCTGATGGAACGCCTCTCCTGACATGAACCTTCCCATGCACTACGGTCAACATCTAAGATCCTCCTCCAGGTGCCTACTCTGAGGGAAGCTCAGAGGACGGCAACAAGGGAGAGGGCCTTCTCTGCAGTAGCCCCCCAATTATGGAATGATCTCCCAGATGAGGCCCACCTGGCGCCAACACTGTTATCTTTTTGGCGCCAGGTCAAAACTTTTCTTTTCTCCCCAGCATTTTAACAGCTTAAGTTGAGGTTTTTAACTGAATTTTTGGCCAGGCTTAAAATTTTAAAATGTTTTAAATATCAGCTGTTTTATGTTTTATATTTTTTAATTTTGTATATTGAATTTTTAATGATCAATTTTTTAAATTTTGTATACCACTATGGGGCGGTATAGAAATGTAATAAATAAATAAATAAATAAAACCTGAACAGGCTACACAAATGCATAAGTGGAACGTGGGGTCACACATCCTAGCCCCGCCTTCTACGTCCCAGTGCGTGCATCTCAAAAACGGAGCGTCCGTTCGCATTCAGGTGTGAAAATGGAGCTTGTCTGAATGTTTTGCAAGCAGAAAACAAAATACGCCCTTAGCCATGAATCAGATCTGTCTGTCTCCCAATCTCCCGCTCTTTAATGCTGTCCAAAATTTGCTTCTTGGCCGCTGTATTGTCTCTGTCTGTTACAATATGGTGGGAATCTGCAAACTCTTTAGACAAGCATTTTGCGATTGAAAATGCCCATCCTGGCCGTTATCACATTAACAAAGAATGTACATGCTGAAGCATTAATGGCTGCACTTTTTCCTTATTGAGATATATATCTCCCTGTAGTTTTCTGCTGAAGTATTATTATTTCACTTTTCCTAAAGGCATCATTTGTTATAAATCATACTCTTTTCCTAATCCTTTGAATTAAAAAAAAGGCAATATACTTAAATTTTTAATTCGAGTCTCCAGGGTGAATATATATATATATATATATATATATAATTTATGAGAAGCTTTGAAATTTACCACCCTGGGACCAGCCTATACATTATGCCTGCCATGTTGAACCTGCCTCAAATCATCTCATTTGGCAGTTGTCACCCTGTGATAATTATATTTTTGTGCAGCTTACTTTCTCCATACCACTGAAAATGTAAAAAAAATCAAAGGTTGGCATGGGTAGAAGAAAATCGCCACAGTTATGAGCCAGAAAACAGCTTCATATAATAACAGTTGCCACAGGGAACATTTTTAAGCAGAGTGGCCACTTGTGAATCACAAAAAAAATGAGAACAAGCATGACTTGAAAAAAGAGAAGATGAAAGTGGGCAGAGATTTGCATAAAATGTGCATAGGCCAATTTATATGGATGCAGCCAAATTCTAATTTAAATAGGAATACGGTACATCTTACCATAGTGTGGAAGACTGTGACCTTGTGTCCTGTGTGTGTCTGCTGTCCAGGTGCTGTGGATGGGCAACTTCAAGACCCTTTAGCTCTTCCTTCAGAAGGTTCCGTATTTTGAAACTGGACTTGGCCTGGATAGCTCTTCAAATATCTATCAATTTATTCATTTATTGCTTTTCTATACCGCCCAATAGCCAAAACTCTCTGGGCAGTTCACAGAAATTGAAATCATCAAGAACAATTTAAGATATAAAACAAACCACAATTTAAAAGTACAATATAAAAGCTCAACCAGGATAAAACCAAGCAGAAATGCAGAGATTTATATAGATTTAAAATTCAGATTTAAAACAGCAAAGTTAAAAGACTAAGATGGTAAACTGTCAAAATACTGGGAAATTAAAAAGGTCTTCACCTGGCATCAAAAAGAGTACAATGTAAGTGCCAGGCGAACCTCTCTAGGGAGCTCATTTCACAGCTGCGGTGCCACAGCACAGAAGGCCCTCCTCTCTGTTACAGAGGACCACCCTCTGTACAAGAGGACACATGGCCACCCTAGATAACCTCTGCATCAGGGTGGCCAACTTTGGGGAGTCTGGAGGTCACTTTCACCCCTGGCCCTCCACACACTGCTGCACCACCAGCAAAGATAGCAGTTGGCCACCTAATCTTGGCAACAAAGCACTACAGACATTGAAAAGAGCAGATTGTTTTCAAGCTAAATCTGGCTGTTTTAAATCTCTTTAGTGGTTGCCACTAGAATACAGTGGTAAACTGAATGGGTGGGGGAGTTGCCACCAGCACAAATTGTGGCAGTAGGGGATGATGGGGGCTGCAGGGACACACCAAAGGAAAGGCAGCATGTTGGCCATCCGTGCCCTAAACGGTGACCCTAATATTCAGAAAGGAAAGAAAATATACTCTGAGCAGATGCCAAGAGAGACTTTTGCCCAGTGTCTTAGTCTACAGGGCCAGCCCTATCATTAGATAAAGTCAGTCAGTCACCTCTAGCAGCAGGTACTGGGCAGCAACAGCAAGGTGTTGAAGGAGAGAACTGTACTACTCCTACTTCTACTACTAATAGTAATAATTAGAACAGGCGGAAGGGAACCCCGCACATCTTCTGACCTAGTGGGATGAGTTGGCAAATGGTGATTCCTCTGCTGCAGATTTTTTTCTATTGCCAAATAAACTATATATGTGCACACACACACACACACACACACACCCCTGAAAAGACTCAAAGTGACTTACAACAGAATTAAAACATAGAGACCTTGGCATGCTTATCACAAAGCTCCCAAAGGCTTAGATCCGTATGCTTGGCTGAATGCTCTTACAAAGCTCCCCGTGTTTGGGAGCCCTCCATGAACAGGGTTCCTCATCACAGTAGGGTTGTAAATGCATTCAGCTGATTGGGCTTAGAAACCCTTTTCAGATCTTTGTGCTAAATGTATAAAGATCTCTAACAGCAGCCAGGCATGTTTGGCGGTAGGGTACAAGGCTTACATGTGCATCCACATCTCCTCCTGGTTTAGGCCACACATGTTGCAGGCAAGCACCTGCATAGGATATCCATCCATCCATCTCTCTACTAAAAGCCTGCAGACAGTCCGTGAATGGGGTTTGGGGAACACCTTTGACTAGTCAATAAGCTCAGATCCAGCTACCTGAGCAGAGGTATTCCTAGTCTGTTGGAAGCTTCTTATTTAGATTTCTACAGAATTAGAAGGACCAAAGAGGAACATAATGACAACAACAACACATGCTGTTTGCACAGTCCACTGCCAGGAATGTTGACGTTTCACATCCATTGCAAGTGAATGTGAAAACAGAGTGAATACCACTGCTGGGTCCAGATTTGGGGCTGGGGGGAGAGGCTTGGGAATTGGCCCATGATGCCATTGCCTATTCACTTGTCTTCTTATGAGCCCAATCAACCCAGAAGGAGAGAGCAAGGCAGGCAAGTGGACACTGCTGCTCCCGCCCCTCACTCTTGCTACTTCTCGTATGTTTGGAGAAGCCAGGTGAACAGGCAGCAACAGCAAGGAGGAGGGCCATGGTGGTCAGCAGTGGCCCACTTGCTGCATTAAAGGCCCCGGCAGGTTCCCAATGATGCTGACTTCTGGTAGATGCAGCCAGCTGAGCATCCCTTGGATGTTTTCACAAACGTCACCCAAATGGTTATTTTCTTCCCTCCAAGGTTGGAGACAGTGCTCTGACCTTGGAGCCAGGAATCTACATCCCCCTCCCTCTTGCAGCCAGCATGGAGAGAACCACACTGGCTGCCTCTCCAAGGTCAGAAAAGAAACCTTGGAGAGAGAGTAGAGGGGGCATTCTGGTGGGCGGGGAGAGGACTGGAGAAGCTAAGGCTGCCTCTACAAGAGGCATTTAAAGCTCTTTCAAGCCGCATTAAAATTTTTACCTCTACAAGAACGGAGTGCAAATCGGGCGTAGAGGCGCGTTTTCTCTCCGATTATGTGCATTATCGAATGCGCGTTAAATAGCGAGTTTTATTTTGCTCCTTCCGTTAAAGCGCATTTTGCCTATGTGAACAAGCGATTCTCCGCATAAACTACCTGTAAAGCGCATTTGAAACAACCGGTAAGGTCACCTGTTGAGTGCTCAATTACCTCCTGCATACAAGCATTTCCGATAAAGCGCTTCAGCGAATATGCGCATAATCGGCTAACCAGGCATAAAGCCAAATTCTTGTAGATGAGGCCTAAGCTAAAAGCTATCCCAAGGCCTCCCCAGCCTCCTCCTTTCTCCCTCCAGAATGTCCCAGCTAGATGGGCAAAAAAGCCCATCTAGCTAATATGCAGAGCAGGAGGCGTGGCAGAGACAACACATGCCTTTGCCACTTCTCTCACTCTACACTGAGTATGTGTAAGCCTCCAACAACACAGGTGTTATGAGGATAAAATGGTATATAACCACCTGTATAAGAGGAGCTGCTTAAAGGGACTCTCCATTCCTCCCCATCCCCAGTTATTTTTTCTTTAACTTTCAGACTGAAGAAGAGTTCTAAGGGACTTGCTAACTAATAGTGAAATTTTAGTCAGTCCTTCTCTTAATAAAGGCATTGTTCTGCTGCTGCTTTTATATCCCCCCCTCCATGGACCAACATGGCTGCATGCAATTTTTTAGGTGATTTACAATAATATATTCCAGATGAAAAGATGTTCTTGGCCTCGCTTGTGAAAACAGCTTCCATCTCTCTGGGACATTCCTAGCTTTCTGGTCTCAACATAATTTCCTCTTTCTCTCTTTCCTCCCCCATTCTCCTCCCACCACAAGCAGATCACAATCCAAAACCCTCCATTATCCCGGTGGCAGCTTCTGCAGCACCAGGCCGCTCCCTACTCCTTGCTCTCTCCGAGATCTCATTAGTGTATGTGCTGGCATTTGACTGGCAGCTGTCAGATTTCAGCTCTGTAATCAGCAGCAAGGATGTACAGTGCGTTTGGAATGGAAAGGCCCCTCAGAACTATTTCAGGGCATTGAAGGTTTCCGCTGCCTTGCATACATGTGCAGCTAACCTGTATGAAACGTATATTGACCTCGCAGGCCCTAGGCAGAGGTAACGGGATTTCCAAAGCATAAAAGCAGCAAGCAAAAGTCTCAATATAGCAGAGATCCGCAAAATATTGCTAGGTTGCTATGCCTCCTCCCCCTAGTCCCTATTGCTTCTCCCAATCCAAATCATTCCCCCATATTGCATGGGGTCACTTCCAGCCACCAATCACAAGTGAGGAGTCAGGAGGGGGAACAAAACCTGGCTGGCTCCTCTCTGAATTGCAAGCCCTGAGATTCTTGTGATATAGGGTGGGATATAAATGTATAAATAAATAAATAAATAAATAAGGCTTGACAACAAAGAGCACTGGAGCTGGTGTCAAGGGTGCAACTTGGCAAGAAGCTGTGATTCAAACTCAAGACCTAAACCTGGAATCTGAAGGCAGGAATTCTAGATTCAACACCCTGTCCATTAGCCAGTCTTCCCCAACCCAATGCCCTCTAATGGCCATGCTGACTGGGGATAATGGGAGTTGTAGTTCAACACATCTGGAGGCATCAAGTTGGGAATGGCAACATTCACCTATGCTTCAGTTGGGCCCTAGAGTGCTTTCATATCTCCTATGTAAGTACCTTCTGTTAGTAGGTTCCATGTCAGATGACCGGTGTTACAACACAAGGCATAATGAGGGAGGGAGGACCAGGGAGGCACAAGCCAGCCCATTAAAGCAAAAACATCCTAGGCTGACCATCTGAAAAGGAGGACAGGGCTCATATAACTTTAACAGTTGTAGAGAAAAGGGAATTTCAGCCAGTGTCATTTGTATGCAATTCGTTCCAGGTGATATTCCCTCTTCATCACAACAGTTAAAGTTGCAGAGCCCTGCCTTCTTTTGTATATGGTCACTCTAGTATAGTGCCTGCACCTTTAACAGTTGTGATGAAGAGGGGATTTCACCAGGAACTAATTGCATACAAATGACACCTGCTGAAATTCCCTTTTCTCTACAACTGTTAAAGTTATATGAGCCCTGTCCTCCTTTTCAGATGGTCAGCCTATCCAGGGCAGACCATTCACTTGAGTGGGCCAGAAAATCATGTATGCTCCCTGCATTCCCCTCCCCTCCAGCATTAGATGTGGCATGGTGAACAAGGTCAGTAAGATCCGGGTCATGGAAGTCATGCATACAGATTATAGCAAAGTCTAAAAGTCTATGTTCCATTTCCTTTCCCCTTGTAGCAAAATCCAAGCTGTGCATAGGATAATAGGAATGGAGACCTATTCAGGTTAAACAGAGTGAGATGTGTGCTGGAATAGGATTTTGTTTTATTGTATTTATTGAAATATTTCTAACATGCCCCATAGCAGTGGATCTCAAGACAAGATACAAGCAATAAAAACAAGTCAACAAAAAACTATAAAACAATAATTCACAATACCACATATAAAAGCAGCAATGGGAAATCAGAACTGAACTATAGTCAATGAGACCCAAACTGAAATGAAGCCAACTTTGGTGCCAGCCAGGTGGTCTTCGCATGAGATGACACTCCATAATCAGGGTGCCACAGCCAACAAGTCTCTCTCTCATCCCATCTCCACAAAATGCACAGCTCCCAATGGTGGGAACCAGAGGAGAGCCCCTTTGGTAGATCTTAATACTCAGGCCTTAACACTTGGTGCCTTTTTTCTTTAAAAAAGCTCACAAAGTGGCTTATAAAAATATGCAACATTAGGGTGACCATATGAAAAGGAGGACAGGGCTCCTGTATCTTTAACAGTTGTAATGAAAAGAGAATTCCAGCAGTTGTCATTTGTATGCATACAGCACCTGGTGAAATGCCCTCTTCATCACAACAGTTAAAGCTGAAGGAGCTATACTAGAGTGACCAGATACAAAAGAGGGTAGGATCACCCTATGCAACATCATCCCCCCAATAATTAAAAATAACACTTCTATATCAACCACCACCACCACCACAATAGCAACACCATACTGAAATGCAAACTTTTAAAATCAGCAATTTAAAAAAGGACAGGACTTGATAAGACTGGGAAAAGCAAAGTTTTAAAGAAGTGGATCATTTTTTTTCTCCCCTTCCAGTCCAAAATGTCCACTGTTGCAGTTTTGCTATTGGAATCAAGAAATTAATGAGATGCACTTTGATTCCAAATCTTAAGTGTTATCATTAATATCTCTCACAAAGGGGGGGGGAGTGCCTTTGAAAGTCAAAACCTAGCAATGCTCTTCAAAACATCACTCATAAAAATCGCATGAGATGTAAAATGGCTGTAATGGCCATGTGAATTCATTAACAAGCAAGCCCCTGCTAGCAAGCTGAACAAAACTTGGCTAGATTCCAAGCTCTCAAGTACCTGGATTTGACTTGAGTCTCCCAGCACTTACTTCAAGGGCTGTAATCAAGATTGACATGACTGGAGGTCTCCCCTAAGCTATCACCTGTTTTCCCAGACCCAGCTCTGTTTCTCTAAGGCAACGATCCCCAATCTACTGCCCTCCAGATCTGTTGGACTAAAGCTTCTATTACCTCCAGCCAGCATGACTGGGGATTATAGGAGTGGTAGTCTAGCACATTTGGAGGGGAGCCTGTTGGGGAAGGCTACTTTAATGCATTTCAGAGCAATCCTACGCACACATACCTGGGAGTAAGCGCTATTGAACTCAATGTGGCTTACTTCTGAGTAGAAACATATAGGATCGTGCTGTTAGTTCTCTTGGTTGGCTCAGATATGACTGCTGCCTGAACTCTGAATGATTCATCTGACTCCTGGCTATGGAGGATCTGATTTAAGGATGTGAAACAAAGGATTTTAATAATAGATTATTATTAATAATACTAATAATCTATTATTATTATTAATAATAGTCTAAAACATATGTCAAACATATTTTTGTAATGGTGTTCAAGGTATTATATTTGGTAAGTTAATGCTCGTTGTTTCTTGTAAATTTATCAAGAAAATATAAAATTCATCAAGAAATAAATCCTTCAGTATCAAACAGTTAAAAAGGAAGAGGAAAATACATTAAATATATAAATTTTGGATCAAAGTGTAGAAGTCATTTTTTGTGAGATGTTATTCCATCTCTAATTTTTCCATCTCTTCTCTTTGTTCAGTCTTAAATGCTAGTGTGAATAAGCATTTTTAAATGTGCATTAACAATGAGATAACAACTTGACTTGCTTGAGGACCAATTCACACAAACAAATTTTATTAACCCATACAGCAGCTATGCATTTCTCACTGTCCCACTAGTATCTACACTACAGCCCGATCCTATGCATGTTTACTCAGAAATAGGTTCCTCTGATTTCAATGGGATTTACTCCATAGTTAGTCTATAGAGGATTGAGGCCTTAATAATATATCATATGATATGTCCTGGGTGGGTTCAATCCCTGGCACTTGAATACATTCTGGGGATGAACTCTGAAGAATCTTGATTTGAATTAAACTGACTGGGGTGGAGGGAGATTTATATGCATTTCTCACTGTTGATGTAAAGTGGGGGACTCTACATCAACCCCTCTGTCATGGTCAGATCACCACCTGCTGAGGTTTAGACTTATAGCAGCTTTTCCCCTCTGCAAGGGTGGGGGACCCATTAAGATGGTCCGCCCCCGGAGGCTAATGGAGCCAGATGGTTTCCAGAGGGCTCTGGGGAGTTTTCCAGCTGATAGGGCTGGCTCTCGTGTCGAAACCCTGGTTGATCTGTGGAATGCAGAAATGACCCGGGCAGTTGACATGATTGCTCCTGAGTGCCCTCTCCTGTGTAGAGCTCGTACGGCTCCATGGTATACCCCGGAGCTGAGAGTGATGAAACAAAATAGGAGACGGCTTGAGGGCAGATGGAGACGAACTCCTAGTGGATGCAATGAAACACTGGTAAGTGCCTACAGTAAGCTGTATTCAGGGGCAGTGAGGGCAGCAAAAAAACAATACTTTGCTGCCACTATTAAATCATCAATCTGCCGCCCAGCGGAGCTTGTCAGAGGCCTCCTCCACACGAGACGTTTAATGAGCCTTGAAGGCTCATTAAAAAATTTACCTCCACAAGCACGGAGCGCAAAACGGGCGTACAGGCGCGTTATCTCCCCGATAATGCGCATTTTCGAACGCGCGTTAAATAGCGACTTTTATTTTGCTCCGGCCGTTAAAGCGCATTTTCGCGGTGTGAACAAGCGATTACGCGCATTAACTGTTTGTAAAGCGCTTTTTGGACATGAATTAATGCGCTTCGCCACCTCTCGCCGCCTCCGGTGCAGAGGGATTAGGAGTAAAAGCGCCTCCGCGATAATGCGCATAATCACGGAACCGGGCGCAAAAGCGCATCCTTGTGGAGGGGGTCAGAGTTGTCCAGGGGCTTCTACATGCTGGCCGCAAGGACATGATAGAACCATCTGAGGCCCTCTGTAATATATTTGCTAGGCACTTCCAGGATAAAATCTTTGGCATCCGCCAGGACTTAGACTCCAGTGTTATAGCAGGTGAATCTAGTGAGGTATCCAGAGCACAGGTTTGTCCTGTTTTCTTGGATGAGTTTCAGTTGGTGCAGCTCGATGACGTGGACAAGGTGCTTGGACAGGTTCATGCAACCACCTCTGTATTGGATCCTTGCCCCTCTTGGCTTATAAAAGCTAGCAGGGATGGAACAGCCGACTGGGCCCGCGAAGTGATTAATGCCTCTCTAGGAGAGGGAGTGGTCCCAGACCTCCTGAAAGAGGCAGTAGTGAGACCACTCCTGAAAAAAGCTTCCCTGGACCCAGAAAATCTTAATAACTTTAGGCCGGTGGCAAATGTTACATTCCTGGGCAAGGTCCTTGAGCGGGTGGTTGCTGGCCAGCTCCAGACACTCTTGGATGAGACCGATTATCTGGATCCATTTCAGTTGGGTTTCAGGCCTGGTTTTGGCATGGAAAAAGCCTTGGTCACCCTGTATTATGACCTATGTTGGGAGAGGGACAGGGGGAGTGTGACTCTGTTGATTCTCCTTGATCTCTCAGCGGCTTTCGATACCATCGAACATGGTATCCTTCTGGCACGACTGGCTGAGTTGGGAGTGGGACGCACTGCATTGCAGTGGTTCCGCTCCTACTTGACAGGTCGGCTCCAGAAGGTGGTGCTGGGGAGACATTGCTCGGCCCCGTGGATTCTCCAGTATGGGGTTCCGCAGGGGTCAGTTTTGTCCCCCATGCTGTTCAACATCTACATGAAACCATTGGGTGCGGTCATCCGGAGTTTTGGAGTACGTTGTCATCAGTACGCTGATGACACGCAACTCTACTTCTCCTTTTCATCTTCATCAGGTGAGGCTGTGGATGTGTTCAACCAGTGCTCGGCTGCGACAATGGACTGGATGAGAGCTAATAAACTGAAACTCAATCCAGACAAGATTGAGATGCTGTTAGTGGGGGGTTCCTCTGACTGGATGGAGGGTGTTCAACCTGTTCTGGATGGGGTTGCACTCCCCCTGAAGGAGCAGGTTCATAGCTTGGGGGTTCTCCTAGAACCATCTCTGTCACTTGAGGCTCAGGTGGCCTCGGTGGCATGGAGTGCCTTCTACAAACTTTGGCTGGTGGCCCAGCTACGCCCCTATCTGGACAGGGATAACCTGGCTTCAGTTGTCTATGCTCTGGTAACCTCCAAGTTAGATTACTGCAATGTGATCTACGTGGGGCTGCCTTTGAAGATGGTTCAGAAGCTGCAGCTTGTGCAGAATGCAGTGGCCAGATTGGTAACAGGAACCAGAAGGTTCGAACATATAAGACCGATTCTGGCCCGCTTGCATTGGCTGCCTGTATGCTTCCGAGCCCGATTCAAGGTGCTCGTTTTAACCTATAAAGCTTTACATGGTTTGGGACCACAATACCTGATGGAATGTCTTTCCCGACATGAACCTACCCGTACACTACGCTCAACATCAACGGTCCTCCTCCGGGTGCCTACTCCGAGGGAAGCTCGGAGGACGGCAACAAAGGAGAGGGCCTTCTCTGTGGTGGCCCCTCAATTATGGAATGATCTTCCCGATGAGGCCCACCTGGCGCCAACACTGTTATCTTTTCAGCGGCAAGTCAAAACTTTTCTTTTCTCCCAGGCATTTTAACAACTCAAGTTGAGGTTTGGATTGACATTGTGGCCAGGCTTAATAGTTAAAAAGTTTTAAAGTGTTTTAATGACAGCTGTTTTATGTTTATGGTTTTAAATTTTGTATATTGTCTTTTTAATGCTCAATCTTTTTAATTTTTGTAAACCGCCCAGAGAGCTTCAGCTATAGGGCGGTATATAAGTGTAATAAATAAATAAATAAATAAATAATAATAATAATAATAATAATAATAATAGTAATTTATAGCCAGTATATTTGTACAGATAATTTACTCCTTAGTATTTGGTTTATTACATCTGTGTTGCCCTTCTACCAAGGAGCTCAGAACAGCATACAGGATTCTCCCCTCCCCCATTTTATCCTCACAACAACCCTGTGAGGTAGGTTAGGTTGAGAGGCAGCACCTTGTCCAAGTCACCCAGAGAGTTCCCTGGCTGAGTGGGGATTTGACACTGGTCAACAGCTGGTTGGCTAGTGTGTGAACATAAGGCTGGACTTGATGGACCCTTGGTCTGATCCAGCATGGCTCTTCTTATGATCTCATGATAGTGTCTCCCTGATTGTAGCTGGACACTCTAACCACTACACCACCCTACTTTAAAATGCATTAACCATGCTGTTGTATTTGTAATCAAAGTGACTAAAATTGGGGGTAGGGGTAGGAATGGATTTTCTCACCTACACAAAATCTCCTCTCTTTGCACACTGCCACATTAATTCATCTGGCTTAATACACCTGGCTCCATTTTTCGATCCCTAACACGAATTAGAATCCTCACGTCTACTATAAGCACGTGTTGAAAGAATGGAAAATTCTGCCCTGCCCGATCTTGATTGTAGAGGTGTTTAATACAGTAGCTACCCGTTAAAGGGCGTCAAGGGGCAACCAATCCGTTGTATACGGTTTTAAATATACGGGGTTCTAACCCTGGTTAGTAACCAGGTGATGACAGTTATTTGGTTTAATTAATCCGGAGTATAGGTCGTGTGATTGTGAAACCATGGAGAGAACCCTTGGGGTGCGCGCGAGCCTGATCAGTAGCTTTCTGCGCTTGTGGTACCCACACTGCTCTTATCCCCGCGCTGTGGGCATCTTTCTCTTTGATGTGCATCCTTCCGCCGCTGCCAGCGCTTCCCTTTGCATCCTGCCTCCTCTCTCCATTGTTTCCTTCTCCCGCTCCCCCGCCTGCTTGCCTTTCCCTTCCTCCCTTTGCTGATGTCATTCGCTGGCTGTTCAGGCTGAAAGCAGCAGCAGCGGCGGCCACAAGAGCAGCAAGTAGGAGCCGCTCACTCGCTCGCCCGCGATCATGGCTGCTGCGAAGGGGAGGCAGAGGCTCTCGCCGGCGGCGTCCAGCTAATCCGCCAAGGGCGCGATGGAGCCCAGTGGTCCCGGGGAGCCACCGAATCTGATGCAGTTCCTGCGGAAGCTCAAGGAGGTCTTCGATGTGTGCGATGAGGATGCCGATGGCTTCATCCGGGTGGAGCATTTCGTCGCCCTGGGGCTGCAGTTTGGCCAGGGGGATGAGGTAAGAGGGGGAACAGTCGACCACTGGGGAAGGGGGTGGAGAGAGAAGTAGGGGCAACGCCTTGCCCTTTCGGGGGCACCTCCATTCTGGCTTGCGAGGAAGCCAGATATTTAAGAATTGCCCTTTTAATCATACTAGGGACGTCCCAATCCCACAGAGACATCCCTATTTCTGAAGCATTCCAACCCTGGGATTCTGTGTGAATAGCTACATCTCCCAACAGAGAACCATCACATGGAATAAACCTCGGTTGTTGTTTTTTAGAAACAATGTGCAATGCCAGGGATCAGTCCTGGGTGAAAGATGTAGAAGAGTTGCATGCAATTGAGCATGTACAGAGTGCCTTTCCTCACTAGTGTGAGGGCCACAAGTTTGTGGTGGGGGAAGGACTTTTGTGTAGTCTTGAACCCTGGTGGCCCGCACTTCAGAAAGTAAACACTAAGGGACTCTTGTGTGGAGGTTTTTGTTTTTTTGGAGCTGGGTAATCCTACAGCCACATATATCTACCACAAGGTGGACACCTAGAAATTCCAATTCCCTGTCCCATGCAGAAGCCACTGG
Organism: Anniella stebbinsi; assembly: GCA_029215795.1. Taxonomy (NCBI): domain Eukaryota; kingdom Metazoa; phylum Chordata; class Lepidosauria; order Squamata; family Anniellidae; genus Anniella; species Anniella stebbinsi. The sequence continues at coordinate 34,553,726 of JARDYH010000005.1, forward strand.
TGTAGTAGATACCCAAATAAAATAACTCCATAAAATGGAGGTAGTGGCAAGTCTACTGCTAACTCCATAGCACTGCACACTCTTGGAAGAATAGAGTGCCCATGTGAGAAGGTATCTTCCAGAGAAGAAGGCCTTTGCACAGAAACCTGTGGAGTAGTTTGACGAGCATCTCAGAAACCCTGTGTTGACCATCTCTAAATCCATAGTCAGAGGTGTAGGTTTATGGCCCTGAATCCTGCATGTGGTACCAAGACATGACCAAGAGCCACAAGCAGGGAGATGATGTGCACACCAACACTTTAAGGGCACGATCCGATGCATTTTTAGACAGAAAAAAGTCCTACAATTCCCAGGATATCTCCAGCTGAACCATTTTTTTTCTGTTTAAACATGCATAGGATTGTGTCTTAAAACAGTGATTGCAAGCTGAATGCTAGTTGTAAGACTTAGTTTTCTGTCTGATGCCTAATGTCCTTTTTAGTCAGGAGTTCTTTGTTCCAGATCTTGTCCCTTCGTCAAACATTGCACCTTCCCTACATACTTCCTGTAGCCTACTGGACTCCCCAAAAAAGTATCTCTCATTCCTTCCTCCCCATCCACCCCGGCCACTAGTACAATTCATAGCTGCTGCTTTTCTTATCTATCCTACTAGCAGTTTACCGATTTCATTGGGTGATTTTTTTTTGCCAAGAATGTCAATGTCCATAGGGCAAATGATTTGTATTACTACTGAATGCTTTCTCTAAAACAGCCTTGCAGACATCCGAGAATGACGCACACTAAGGGGGAATGTTTGAATTATTTCAGTATTGGTTTAAATGGAGACTGCTCTTGACGTGGATGTGGGGAAGGTTTAGATGTGCTTGATTGAAATGTTTTATCTTGGAGCAGTAGCATCATTAAGGGCTATAGCACAAAATGAAGGTATTGTAGAGCAAAGCTCTGTGCCGTGAGGTCTCAAAATCATTGCATTGAAGTAGTCAATGAAAATCATTGGTATTGTTCTAGAGCTAGCAGCTTGAAAACTGAAACATTACATTGTGACCCTCAGGTCATAAGCTATGTGTGAGAATCTAAGAAAACTGGTTGTACAAACATAATTTATTTTGGAGTTGTATGTATGCACCAAAACTGATTTGAGCAATCACGATATCTGTTGTTGTTTTGGTTGGTTGGCTTACAATCTATGATTTTCACAAGACAGCATCCTCCCCCCCCCCCCCACCTTCAAATTGCCATTGATTCCCTTTGGTTGAGAGCAGCTTCAAATGTTGTGATTAAGAATGTTAACAATGTTTGAAATTCATGGATTTAACTTGTTTGCCAAAGATGCTCAGAGATTATTATTTGTAATGCACTGCTGGCCGTTACTTGCATCTGAAGGTCGTGGGTTTCCTTCCACAAGTTACTGACTGCTGTATAAAGTTGAAAATATATGTGGATGTGGAATTTTATCTAATAGGCTTAAGAATAAGTAAGATTACAGTTTGGGGGCAGTGGTGTTCAGCAATGGAGATGTTATTTTCATTGCCTGTCCTGTAGTCAAATGACTTTTTGACCTTGTTTACAAAAATATCAACTCTTTTCCAACCCTCCTCCTGCCTCATGGTCAGGATAGAATGCAAAGCTAAGTGATCAGATGTAAAGATGGATGGGACTCCTGTACTTCTAGTATTCATGCCAGAAATAATTTTAGCAGGTGCAGCCTTCATTTATGTACATGCCACCATTTTATCAAAATGATCTCACATAAAGGCTTACCTCCATTTAAAGGTAAAAACACAAAGACATTTCCGCCAGCTTGAAACAAAATGAAAGCTGTGTTCAGTCCAGTTTTATTTTTATATCTCTAGGTCATCGCAATATAATAGAAAATATCCAGTATTACAAAAGTAAAAAATTGACAAATTAAACATGGATCAAAAGAAATGACTAAGAATTCAGAGCTAACAAACCTAAGTTAATGGGGGGGATCTATAATACTAATTTCTAACTTTTATAAAAGTGACTGTAAAAGCAATGATAAAACTACAGGGTACAAAACCTCAAAAGCTTTACAAAAGTCGAGTTTTGTTTCATGCTGAAAACTCCACAAGCAAAGAGCCAGGCGAGCTCCCTTTGACATGGAATTCCACAGTGTAGGTGCCACTGATGAGAAGGTCCTGTCTTTCATGACTACCTTCTGTACCTCAGACAGTGGAAACATTTGGAGTCGGATTTGCAGAGATGATGCAGATTCATTTGGAATAAGCCATCCTTCAGAGAGCCTGGAATCAGGTAGGAAATACTGCACTTGTGGCTAACAGCCTATATAAAACACTGTACACTGCATAAACAGTGTTAAAATCATGACTGTAAATCACAAATATGTAATAATATACAATAATGCCTTCTCTGTAGTGGCAGCCACCCTCCGGAAAACCCTTCCTCACGCAATTTAGGAGGCAAAAAAATGTAACGTCTTTTAAATGCCTCCTGAAACACATTTTCACACAGGCTTTCCCTGGGCTGTAACTGCTGCTGGATTTACTCTGGTTTTACGTGACACTTTTCAATTTTTGAAGCTTTGTATTATGTTTTGTCATTGTGTATTTCATGGTTTTAATTGTGAACTGCCCAGCAAGCCTCGGCTGTTGGGCAGCCTAAAAATGTAATAAATAAAATAAACACAACCATTACCAAACAACAACTAGAGCAGTTAGCTATGTCCTAAAACCCTGCACAAATAAATAAATCTTTAGCTACTACCTAAATGACAACAATGTGGGGGACAGTCAAATTTCTACTGGAAGGGAGCTCTGTAGCTAGGGTGCCACTACTCAAATGGCTGTGCCACGTGTGATAGCCCCATGGTCCACGTTGCTCAAGGGCGTCATTTTTTTTTTTACCCAGCATAGTTGTTTTAAATGGACATTGTATGTAATCTGTTTTTATACGTTTTATAGTTTTTAATTTTGCATAGCGTTTTTTAATGTTCAGTGTTTTGAATCTTTGTAAACTGCCCAGAGAGCTTCGGCTATGAGGAGGTATATAAATGTAAAATTATTATTATTATTATTATTATTATTATTAATAATAATAATAATGGTCTCTTTAAAGAGTTACATAGAAAAGAAGCCCACCAGTGTGGTCCCTCCCCTCCCACTCTATCCTGTCCCATTGCTGCTGAAGTGTGATGTGGAAAGAAAGTTCATGTCTTAAAGGTACATGACCAACCCTAGTGCAGACCCTGTACCTTCCTAAGAGTGCCTATGGATATTTTAAGCTCTGAAGAAGAGGCAGCCTAGCCTAGCCTAAGAGGATTAAAATTTCAGTCCTTTATGAAATGGAAAGAGGAACAAAAATATTAACTTGCAATTTGCCAAAGGATTCCAACAAGCACGAATCCATGCGTATAATGAAATGGAACTTCTTATTTTTTAAAAAAAGAAAAGATCAACATAGCTTAGGAAGCAAATGGAATGAAGGAAATTCTAACATTGGTTTCGGTCAGGTCTTCAGTTTGCAGGTTGCTTAGAATGGAAGGTATTTAGCCTGTTTTTAGATATGGACAAGACGAGAAGAGTAAAAAAAAATTTTTTCTTTTTTAAAAAAAGCTGTTATGGTCTATGTGTTTGGAAGAGTTGTCAGGTGCAAAACGCAACAAGGTTCCTATGCCTGGAATAGTTTTTAGAAGTTGGAGATTACAGGCGTGGTTTGTTTCACACTGCACAGATAAAAAAACCCAGCACATACCTGCTGGAATTCTCTCTTCTCAACAGGTATTATATTTTATTTTTGACATTTTTATTGTGCTTTCCTATGATATATTCATGGTGGCCTACAATTAAAAATAAAACAATGCACAGTAATAAAAAAACTGAATATCAATAAAAAACAACAATAATTTTGCTTTCAAAGAAGTCCCGAACATTCGAGGCCCCCTGCTCTGCTGGAGAGATTTGTTCTGAGCAGTTCTGAAGTTTGTACATCCAGGAATGCTTTGCAGCCATTATGAAGTTTAAAGGCAAAAGAGAGCTGGTGCCCAGAAGGAAGAAAATACTGTAGGTGCCATTCCAGTGATCTTCAGGCTTGTGAAAATCGTATCTATCTCCCACCGGTGCCTCACATAATGCTGTCTCTTCTTGGCTAGAGGTATTAACTGGCTTGTACAAGGAGTTGGCACTGGGATAGTAGTAGTCATCTTTGTCATCCAAGTCATCAGTCATGTCGCCGGCCCTCCTCGCCTCCCCATCCACATGGCGCCCCAGCGCGCAGTTGGGCCTCGACCAAGCTCAGGCTCCACCAGCTCTCGTGAAGCCCCTCCCACCAGCTGCCCAGTGCCGCCTCGGGCCCATAGTCAAACCCGGTGACAGGCGGGGCTGCGGGAGGAAAGAGGCCGTCCTCTGTGGCCTGGCAGCTGGGTCTGTTTGCCACAGCTGTTTTTTGATGCCACAGCTGAAATGGTACCATCTGATGTATCCATCTGCCAGATTTCTCACACGAGAGGGGGCAGAAGCAGAGCACTGGAAGATCCAGGAGTCCAGCCCTCTATGGTGTAATCTTCAACTTTTTAATATAGAGAGACACAGGACCTACATTTCAGCCAAACTTACATTTGGGGAGCCTTTTTTAAAAACAAACAAACCCCATAATACCTATACAGTGCTGGTGCCAGGATTTCAAGGGTTCTTGGGCAAGACACCTTCTGTGGGCTTCATCCCTCCCTTTTCAACCCCATTGTCACTAACCATCTGCAGGGTGCCAAATTACCTAGCCCTGCTCTATAGCCTCTAGTTGCTCAGGCTTCTTCTTGTGTGTGTGCCTCCAGAAAAGCTGTGTATTGCACAACACAAGAGGTCTCTTAGGGAGGCCAACTTTTTTTTTGAAAGCCAGTGAAATAGAAAAGAACAACTGGAGAGGTGCCTCCTAGAGTCCCTTGCACTATCCCAGTGGATGCTGGAGGGCACCTTTGTGTATCACAAAGGGGAGGTCACACAGAGGGTCCATGGCCAGCTAGGACCTGATTTAACAAGAAGAGGCTTACATAGGCCTTTTCTACACCAGGCTGTTTGCCTGGGATGACCCCTGGCTGGTCCCTGTGTGCCGATGGTGTGTATTAGGTACTTCCAGGATCGCCCTCCCTCCCTCAACACCCCTATGGTGTAGAAAGGGCCTGAGTCTGATTCAGGTTCTGGAACCCCACCTTCCATAAAAGGGAAAAGAATCCTGATCCTGACAGCTGTGCTATCACATCATCACAGCATTCCCTCTATCACTGCCTTCCCTGCAAGGCCACTGAGGAGGTGTCATAGGTATAGACTAGGGATAGGTAACCTGGTACCTCCCAGACATTTTGGACTACAACTCCCATCTGCCCCAGCCAGCATTGGCCAATGGTCAGGGATTGTGGGAGTTGTGGTCCAAAACATCTGGAGGGAATACTGGGCAGAATTGCCAGGGATGCTGTGGGAGTAGCTGTTGGTGTTGCTACCTTGTCTCATGGTTCTCCTGGCATTGGGTTGCTTTCTACTTTGCTGCTCTGACTCCTTAGACTCATGAACTATATATCACACCTGTGTAGTGCCAGCGTTATTACTACCAGCCATTCCAGATTGGTCTGTCATTCTTGTCTGTTCCAGGGATCCCTAATACCACATAATGAACCGTTCATTTCTTTTTAAGTAATACAGTCTTTGGAAAAACAAGATGCAACATTGTTCTTAATCATCATCATCTCCATGCATCCAGGCTATTGTACTTCTGTGTTCCAGAAAATGGCTCCTTGCCTGCTATTGACATACACTCACCCATTGGTGTATTGGTGTATTTAGCAAGTGTACTCAGACGGTGAGACTAGAAAAGATCCTTTTGTTAATTGTGTCTGTAGACACAGAGAGCTGCTCAAACTCTTCCTGGCTCGGATAGCAAGAGGCAACCAGAACAGATCCTACAATCCAATTTAGCAGGTGAAACTAGAGCCGTGTGCAAACGCCCTGTTGAAATTCTCCAGCCCATTTGTGTGCAGAGAATATGGCGGTGAGGGGACGACAACAACACAATTTCACGGAATTTCTCCAGGGGGAGGAGAAATTCTCAACGGCTTCTCACAAGCAGAGCGCACCATTAGCAGGGGTTGCAGCACAGCTTCTTTCTTTTTTTGAAAGAGTTTTTAGTTTTTTGGTGTGCTGCCCCTGCAAGTGGTGACAGCATGACCCCATTTTGCATCTGCCACAATGCAGGTGTCTATGTTGTCTCTAGTTCCAAGGAAGAGGTGAACTAGTGCTGTGCCTAATCCGTCTTCCAATTTCCTAAAAGTTTTTTTTCCTCCCATGAAAGAGGCCTCCATAGTTCTGCCTCATTCTCAGGGTTCTTGTAATTTATTTTTGTGACTTTTTGAACTTTTCTATTCACTGTGAGGTGGCTGGGGGCCCCTGTGTTCTTTCTGTCACATACCTCTGCACTGCTTGGCAGCCTCCTGTGTTTCCTGATCTGAAAACCCCTGGGGTGGGGGAGGAATTACCTCATAATGTCTTCCCTTGAGCTTTAATTGAACTGTGGGGAGTTGAGAAGGCCACAGGCTGCCAGAGAGATGATTTTACAATGAAAAAAGTGACATTTATGCACACTCCTTGGCCACCTCTTAAGTAGGTAAGTACAAGTCAGCCAAACCCAACCCATGAGAAATTCTCTGAAATTATCTTCCCCATTGGATTTCTTTTCTAAAGCCATGTCTTTTCTATCATGTCTTTTCTATCAAAATGAGAATGGTTGCCGGGGGGGGGGGAGGGGGGGAGAAGTGAGAAGATTTTTTTTGGCTGTACTGATGATGCAAGAAGAGGAAAACGAGAGCCCTCATTTTGTGGCTTACAGTTTGAGCCTGACCCTACAGAAATGATAAACCAGTGTGGGGTATTATCCCACAAGTTAGACAGCATTTTGAGCCCCTAATATTCCATATTAACTGCAATCTGATATGTACAACCTGGTTGTGACATGCTGGGAGTTGTAGAACTTTTTTCTGTCTAAACATGCATAGGAGTGCACCCTAAATGCTTTTTTGAACCTTAGTACTAGTGAGTTAGTATGAGCTAGTGGTTAGAGTGTCAGACTAGGACCGGGGAGATCCAGATTCAAATCCCCAATAGTCTTGAAGTCACTGGGTGGTCTTGGGTCAATTGCAGTCTTTCAACCTAACCTACCTCACAGGGTCGTTGTGAGGATAAAATGGAGGTGGGGAGGACAACCTTGTCCACTGCCTTGAGCCCCATGGAAAAAGTACAGGATAACAATGTAATATAATAAGCCCTCTTCCTCCCCCAAAACATGTAGTTCAGAACACTAGAAGTGTAATATTTACTTCAGCCATTTCCGTTCCCCACTACATATGTTCAGTCCATACTCCCCACTAGAACAGAGTTGTCTAATCTTATTTTCAGGTAGTGCCTGACTCATCTTTCTGCCTTGAATGCCTAACCTGTTCTATGTAACCTTTGCAGATATTCAAGTTAAAAGGCACTATTAACATCTAAGTTTTCCCTCAGCATAAAGTCAGCATCGGAAAACCTATAATCTCCCTAAATAGATGTGAAGTGAATACAGTAAGAACAACCAATACACAAAGTAAAACAAGAATTTTGAAATACATGTAAAATTTGGCAGAGATTTGTTTTGTGTTGGTTGCAGAGACTGAAAGCACCAATAGTAAAATCTTTTTTCTCACAACAACAACAACAACAACAACAATAATAATATTAATAATAATATATTTCTTACCCGCCTCTCCCTCCGGATCGAGGCGGGGAACAACATTAAAAGCAAATGAGATAAAATACATAAAACTGATTAAAAACATATAAAAACTAATACATTATTAAACTACCAATAAAACTCTTAAAATTCGACTGGATAGGCCTGCCAGAAGAGATCAGTCTTTATAGCTCTCTTAAATTCTGTAAGACTGTTAAGTCGGCGGATCTCACAAGAGATTGTCTTTTCTTCCCTCCACAGAAATCCAACATCACAGAAACTAGGCAATTCCCCCACTGTTACCAACCCCATGGTTTTGCCAGAGTGGTTTTGGTGGCCCAGGTGGCTGTGGTGTGCAATCCACTAGGTACATACGAAGATGCCTAGAAATGTTGCAGAAGAATGCTCAGAGTACAAACACCCACATGCAATCAGAGTTACACTGTGGTGGATTGGTCCCCTGGCTTGCCATACCAAGAACTGCTTGGAGCAGCTCTCAAGGCGCTGCCTTTTAAGTTTAAGGTCAAGTATTGCCAGTGGCTGCAGAGTGTTCTATGGCCCTTACCGCACCAGGCAAAATGCCTGGGATAGACCCCGGCTGCTCCCTGTGTCAGGGAGTACCGGGGGGGGGGGTACGGGATTTTTCCAGGAAACCGGAAACTAGAAAAATCCCAATTCTTCTGTGGATTGATCTGGGTAGATTGCTCTGGGACTGTGGACTAAAACAGATCTGACTTGAAATCTGTATCTAACTGCTGTGTCTCCTCCCACTTTTACTCTAGAGTAGATGTAATGCCCAGATCCAGACTGGAACCTTAGCATTGTGAGGCAGGGGTTAAAATCCAGATTAGGGTTTTAATTGGAGCTGTCCACAGGCCAGTGCTGAAGGTAGGGTGCTACATAATATTTCTGATTCAAGCCATGGCTTTCAAACGACTTCATAGACAATTTCTGACTGCAAATTTAGTGAAGTTAACTGTATATTGCAAATGATTTTTTTTAAAGTATGTGTATTGGCATGAGACACAAATACTGTTTTAACTTTTGAATAACTGAGTGCAAGGTGAACATTAAAGAATCTGCAGACAGACCTAATTGAAAGCCAGGATGGTGTATTGAATAGAGTCTCTGGGACTATTCACACCCACACTGGGGAGGGTGGTCAGGAGAACTATGGAGTAGGGAGAGTTAACAAAACCACAATGCATGTAAGAAAACCACAATGCACTCACCTGTCACACGACTGTGCCACTGTGTGGTTCCCTTACCTCTCCACACTCTATGATTAGTCTGTCAACCTTCTGCCTCTGCTGCTGCATATCCCAGCAGTCGCCATGGCGTGCTGGTGGCCTCTGTTATGAAGCATTCCTCTGTGTCATTTGCTGAACTCAAACGTTGCTTGAAAGATGTTGAGGGGCTCCTTTCTTGACTGCAGCTATTAATTTTTCCCTCCGCATCTGAGGGGAGGGAGTTGGTAAGTTAGTCCTAAGCAGCTGCTAAGTAATCTATTTATTAGGCTTCAGCTGTCTTGGTAGAGTGAAAACATGAGCATTGAGGTACAGTTATTGGACACATTGGGTTACACTTAATGGATAATCATTTTAATGGATAATTGCCGTAGCTGTTTTAAATTTTGAATGTTTTAATTCTATTTTAAATCACCTTGAATCTTTTGTTTGTGAAAAGCATCTAATTATTATTATTATTATTATTGTCCCCTATTTCAGATTTTTCTAATCAGAATTGTACCTTGGGCAATACATGCACCAAAGCTCAACTTTCCAGATCAAGTGGAAGTAGCTAAGCAACTTTGTTACCACATGAGTGAGACTCAAGCATCTTTATATGTGCCACTTTAATAATGGGGCATGTCTTTCCAAACAGCTGACATAGAGCAAGCTTGGCTCTTAGTATTGTTAACCATATGTTAAATAACGTCGCAGTGAGAAGCAATGCTGTAGGATTTGAGCCTGGTAGTGCTTTTGCACAACTTCATTTCAGGGAAAACGGGTGCAGAACTTTCCAGAAAGCTGTTATATTACATGCAAGCAAAAATGTCCCAAGACATCAGCATTGAAAGAGGGTAAGCTATTATCCTCAGAACAGCTCGTATGAGCCTAGTAATTATAAGCTAGTGCTGAAGCCAGTGAAAAGCAGACACTTTTAATAAACTTGGCATTCTGTGATAAGTATTGCCCCTTATCCATCTCTGAAGCGTCTCCTTTCTGTAACTCCCGAGTTTTACATTGGCACATAATTGAAGGCAAAAACAGCTTATACACATACATACCTGGGAGTTACAGGAAAGTAGATGCTTGAGAAAGATGTATAAGATGTATATACATTTCTGACTAGATCTATGGCATTCTTCCATTTTCTTTTCTATTGGAAATAGAACATGAAATTAGTAAGGTCAAGCATCTGTTTCTTTGCATAATGGCAGGGGTATTTTATAGGTTGCCGCCTTTCTTTTATGCCTGACAATATTCATTTTCAAGCGTACCAACTGGTATTCACCATGACATTTCTGGGAAATCTTCAGAAATTTTGTTCCTGTGGATATTCAGATTTCTTCTGCTTGTGGATTTCTCTTCTGATACCACTAAGCTCTAGAAAACCGTTATGCAGATCAGCTACAATGAAATGTGCAATGTTGTACAATTAATGTTCCCAAGAAGACGGTGACTGCAAGCAGAGGCTTATTTCATCTCTGGGCTGCGTAGTCAGCTTTGCACAGCAGATTAGTTTGCAAGGATAACAAGGGTGATTAAAAAAAAATCCCATTCCACTTTTAGCAAAGTAAAACACATTCATGATTCTTTCTTGGCTGACTCACCTTATCTCATGATAGGGCTGCTTGTGTTTTGTAATAATTTAAAATAGATTAAAGAAATTCATCTTAAATTTCTAGCAAATAAAGTATGACATCAGCATTTGCGGGTGGGGGATGGAGGAAACAGGAAAGAATACAAAATACTTTCCTGAATGGATAGGTTTGTATTTGTCTTCTGAATATAATAGGTGTTGGGCTTTCCAAGGAAGGGAGTTTCAGGAGGCACGTCTTGCCTCTGTCCCATTGGAAGCTTGTTATATTGATTCATTATCTTTAGCCTGTCTCATGGCTCTAAAGCAGGGGTGGGCAACTTGCAGCCCCCAGGCCACATGCAGCCCTAGGGCTTATATCAAAAGTCCTCTGCAAGCAATCAGTTCAGACCTCTGGTGGGAGTGATCTGGGGATTAAGTAGGGAGGGAGAGAGAAAGAGAGAGAGAATGGGGTGCCCCCTTTGGCTCTAGTCCTGCTCACTGCTGGTTTCAGCCCTGCCCACGGCCAGCATGCAGCCCCCCCCAACAAATTACCTCCAAGGGAATGCATCCTCCAATACACACACACACACACACACAGGTTTCCCATCCTTGCTCCAAAAGAACCATCAGGGCTTCTAACAACACATCCAACAACAATCTAATAAAAACATCAATCATCAATTTTAAAAAAAATCTAAGAAAAATATGGATTGTTAAAATTCTACAAAACAATGAGTCAGATTGTCATGCAGAGGAGTAGAACACTGAAAAGAGAATGTATTGGTGTACATTTAAACAAATGACTAACTGGCGTGTCCAGTGAGCCAGTCATCTATGAAGCTGTATAGACTGTTTCTTTTACAAGAGCTCAACGCAATGGGAGAAGCTTCCACGCTGGTTGGTCACAGAGGGCAGACATTCCGCTCTCTCTCTTTTCCTTCCCCCTCCCCTCTTGCGTTCTTTCTCACTCTCTATATCTTAAGATGTTTCTAGCAGTTTCCATGCAAGTGAGTCTTTTCATTTGCTTAAGCTTCATTGAGCAGAACTTTGGAAGTAAGCTCGCATGAAGATTAACAAGATGCTATACCTTATCTATAATAAGAAAAAAGGACGTGTGTCTGTCTGTCTGTACCATAGCACCAAGACTGTGAAATTTAGGTACCTGAAACTTGATGTGCATATTAAGAGGACTCTGGGTGGTGGGCTGCCTCAGGATTATTATTTTTTAAGCATATTCATTAATTTTAAATAATGTTAATGTGTCCATGAGATTGACATCTGCAGTAATATCTTCAGCCACTGAGGGCAGGCTTCCCTGACCATTGCATAGATTGCAGTCAATACAGTTTGAAGCTAGGGGAGATGATTAGGCTGGGGGGCAGAATTCAATGCCTGCCCCTCCATCCTGGGGCAGCCCCCCCCAACAGGGGTATGGAGTGGAAAGATAATTCCTTCAGGGAGCTATAGGTGTGCATCATGGTAGAGGCTGTGCCTAAAGATGCCACTGGCCAACACTTCACTACAGTGAGGCAAAACATTGGCACAGTTCAGAAGACATCTTAAACCATGACTGTAACCATGGTGGTTAAGCCAGAAAGTTGGGCCATGTACAGAAGACACCTTAAACCATGGCTTTAACCATGGTTAAAGCCATGGTTTAAGGTGTCTTCTGAACATAGCCTGGCTTTCTGGCTTAACCACCATAGTTAAAGCCATGATTTAAGATGTCTTCTGAAACAGCCTTGCTTTCTGGCTTAACCACGATGGTTAAAGCCGTGGTTTAAGGTGTCTTCTGAACAGGGCCATTGTGTCCAGTTCTGACAGCTGTATACATTTGATTGAAGTCTTCACTGTATCAAACAGAGCACTGTGGGAAGCCTGTTTGCTAGTGCAGAATATAGGAAACTCCATAGGCTGGATAGATTCAGATATTGCTGCATCAATACCAGTTGGTGTGTGTATGCTGTAAAATGAAAAAGCTTTGTTGACTTAAGTGGAGGAAGGAGGGAATGATTAGAGAGATGGATGATAACAAGATGTGTCAGACACAATTGCTGGCCTTATAATGTATGGTTTTACAAGAGCAGTGTGGCTGTAAATAGAAAGCACAGTAGCAACACACAGTAGCATACATCTCTATTACTTTCTATTCAAAATATAATTAAAGGCCATCACTTGAAAATAAGCAGAGAAGGTTGTGTTTTTCCCCAGGATTATTTCCCCCCACCCTGCTGTACTTAAACCACAGCAATGATCCTAAAGCCGAAGTCGTGATCTACAAAGCATACCTATGCCTGTTGACTTAGAAATAAGCTCCCCTGTGTTCAGAAGGGCTTATTCCCAGGTAAACATATATAAGATCATGACATTAATTGCAGCAATGGCTCAATTCGGACGACACAATAAACAACTGGTGTGGGGGAAACAATCGTCAGTTGTTTTGACTATTGTGTCATCCGAATGCTGCCATAGTCAACTCAGTGCTGATCCTCATCCACACCACAGTTGATTATTTATTACCATGTTGTTTGGGGAGTACCCCCTAGGGTTAGGGTTAGTCAACCCACCATTGACTATCGTGTCGTCCGAATTGGTGGGTTGACTAACCCTAACCCTAGGGGGCACTCCCCACACAACATGGTAATAAATAATCAACTGTGGTGTGGATGAGGATCAGCGCTGACTTGACTATGGCAGCATTCAGATGACACAATAGTCAAAACAACTGACGATTGTTTCCACCCCCTCAGTTGTTTATTATGTCGTCTGAATTCAGCCAGTGTGTGTGATAACAGTGGCTAATATTACTCAGGGGGCATGTAAGCCACCTTGAGTTCCTTGCAAGAGAGGAAGAGATGGGATATAAATGTAATAATAAAAGCGGACAATTAAGCTTCCCCCCCCTTTTTTCCCTTTTAGAATTCCTAGTAACGTATGACATAGAAATGAGCAGAGAGGCTATCCAAGGCTTGTGGTTATTATGTTGCATTTTTGCCTCTTGGTTGCAGTTTTGAGAGATCTCCTGAGTTTACTTTCAGGGAGTTTGAAAAGAGCTTTACTTTTATTGGATGTCCCATGGAGTATAACACCTGGCTGTCAGCGTTCTGTCCCAAGAATGTTCAATGAAGGGCTTTGATCTTCCAAGGATCACATGCTATATTTTATTGTCTTTTGGGGGCAATATTTTGCAGATGGCTACAACTTCACTAGAGTGACTAGATCCAACGCAGGACAGCAGTGCTCTTGTATTGTGCAGAAAGAGAGTTTCAGCACACACAGCTATAGCTTTCCTTATGGCAACTTGGATGTATACACCAATCATTCATTGCCCATACAACCAGGATTGATATTGTGGTTATGTATGTGTGAAATGAATTGCTAGTTCCCTTCCCACCCTAAAACCAGCTTTGATACTGCATAGCACAAAAACTCTTGTGCTTATCCCTCTATAATGCGGCAAGTTCCTTACCAAGGAGCACTTCTATACTATCTGTTGTTTTTATAAAAATTGCCCACTAAACAATAGACAGATTAGTGATTTTTTTTAACCACCCCCAAAACTGCAAAGCCTCCTGTTACACAAAACCTCACACTAATCTGTCTGAAAGTTGGCAGGCTTTATCCCCACAGAAGAAACAACTATACCTAGAGACACCATTTAGTTCTGCCAGAAAATAAAGTTATAGGTACTTTCCATTTAAAAAACACGCACATAATTTAAGGCAAATAGCACAACCCTTCTCCCCTGCACCACTTTGTCTGATATTTGGCAGATTTCATCCCCTCAGAAAGGTCTACTATGCCTGCAAGTTTCATCCAATTCTGTTAAAATTAAAGTTATAGCCATTGTCCCATTTTGGGTGTGAATGCATTGTAGTCAGCAAATAGTCACGCCTACAGTGGTTTAGCTGATGGGGTTCAGGTTACAACAAAGGTGGTCTCAGTCCAGGCAGAAGTCAGAACACAGTCAGTCAGACAAGAGGAACAGAGCATCAGGAGTGGTCAGGATAACAAGCAAAAGGTCAGACACTGTAAATCAGTCAGCAGAGTTGTTAGGCAGTCCCAAGGTCAGGAAACAAGGCATCAATCACAGGACATGGTCCAGGAGACAAGATCAAAGGCAGGATGGACAGAGTTGCTCCAACTCTTGCTGGATTATCTGTGAAGGCTTTGAAGCCCAAAGCCTGCTGGACCCCACCTTTCCCGAGTCTTAATCCTGAGGAGTTACTTTCTCCTGAGGAGACCATTTCTGAAGATGTGCGCTCCTTTGCACAGGAGCCCTACTTGCCTGTTGCTTGAGGGGACGATGCTCCTAGTGGGGGTCAGAGGCAGAATCCCTTTCCTGCAACCATCTCCCCCGAGGTGGGTCTGGAGGCAATCCCTCATCTTGGGTGCCCTGGGTTTCTGGGGCCTCCAGCTCTTCTTCGAGATGGACTCCTTTTGTGGGGGCATGGCAGCCATTTGTTGATTTCCAATGATAATCAGTTGGAGGCATGTAGCTTCAGATTTCTGAATCTTGCTTCTGATTCAGCACTGAGTGAAATCGGGCATCCTCTGAACTGGTCCAAGGTCCATTAGGCTGTTTTATGAATAACTGAATTGGAATCTGAGGTGAATCTTGTGGTAAGTGCACAGCCTTCATTTCTGTGGCACACCCTAGCCAGCTTTTCAAACAGCTGTTTGATTAGCAACGGTTTAGCAGGTGAAGCTTCTCCTGTCATGGAGATGAAGTGATAGGAAAAGCTTTGCCTGTTAAATATCTGCTTGTCAGACAGAAATATTAAAGTCACAGGAGCCCTGCCAGGAAAAAAAAGGTATCTGTATTTAACCCTGTTATTATCTTAGTGATGTTATCACTTTCAAATAGTCCCAAATCAGTGCAAGTATCACAAATATAAAAATGCCAGCAGTTTATACTGGTTTCATATATTAAAAGTTATCTCAATGGGCCAAGGCCACAAACCTAAATATATGTACTAGGGAGTACATCCCCATTTAATTCAATTGGACTGACTTCTATTCTGCTTAAATATAGTTAGAACTGCATTGTAAATAACTCTGTTTCAAGCCCCATCTGTCTGTCCTGAGTGCTTTGGGTCAGTGGTTAACAGTATAGGAAAGAATAGAGAAAAGCTGAAGAAGTGTTTGTTTCCCAGCAAAATCCATATGGCATTTTGAAATAGATAATTATTTCATATTTACCCTCCTGTTGTTGAGTTGCATATGCAAACCACTCCTTTCATATGGTTGTATGGATATTAATAGACTTGTGATTTGTCTGTTGGAAAATATTGTTGTGTTCACTGTTTACACACCAAATAGCTAAATGCCTATTTTACCTAATTAAGCCATGTAACAGTGTTCCCCAGCCTGATGCCTTCCAAGTGTGTAGGACTAACTTTTCATCACTCACAGCCAACACAATCATTGGCCATGCTGACTGGGATGATTGGGGATTGTAACCTGTGGAGAACTAGTTTTGTTTGATCCATGACATTTTCAACAGGGCGGTGGATCAAACAAGGATGCCTTCATTTCATCTAGTACTTTGGGAGACATGTCAGTTGTCATAGTGCCAGGAAAGCTTAGTATCTTGGCCCAATTTAAAAGAAAATATATCAGAACCCAAAGGACAGCAGCAGAAGCCAAAAAGTAGTTCTGTCATAGCATTTGTATTTCTGATGGCTTAATTTTTACACCATGCCATCATGGACTTTATGCAACCTTAGTCATAATGATAAGCAGCCAGCCATGCAGTTTCTTGGACAAAACTGAAGTCCAGTTTTGCCTACACACACAGGTGTCAATGTGATGGACCAGTTTCGTATTCCTGAGAGCAGCATGACTTCTATTAAGTGCTACTGCATCCATCAAGCAGCAATTAAGAGGAAACAGATGTTCCCTTAAGGGGTAGTTAATAATAGCATTTAGTTCTTTGAGAACATTTGACACTGCCTATACAATTGGTCTATCAAGCCCAGGGGTGGAGATTTATTTATGTTTACATTGAAGGCAGCATTCTTATGGGAAATCCCGGGGTGGTGGTTGTATACTGGGATAGGCAGGGTCAGAGTTTATGCTGGCAACGGCTAAAGCCAAAACTGGGTGGGACCACCTGATCTCTTCCTCATTAGCTCCCTGCCTAACTTTGCCCCCTGGAAAAGCCATTGGGATTATGACAGGTAGTATTCAGCTGAATTGGATTTGTTGCCTAAGTGCTATGTGTGGGGTGGTGGTGAGGAGGAGGGGAGATTGTGGGTTAGATTCAAAGTGCCGCAGACAGCCTGGGGGCTGATAGTTCCTCACCACTATCTAACCTACTCTTACTGGCAGTAGCTTTTATAAAAAGGATTATTCTCTCCCATTTTCTGTTTTCTCTAGAAAATGGATGCCACTTTTTCTACAGAATTTATTAAGCTGGCTAAATTTAAAAACACAACAAAATGGGAGGGGGGGGAGTATTCTAGCCATTTTATGTAATGTATGTAAAGTGTTATCAAACTTTACCAGGAATATGCTTTTTGCAACTCCAGATAATCTTGGAAAGACCAAAAAATAAGATGGGTATAGCTTCTCTGAATCTTGTCTCCTCTAACAGGACACTGAACCTGTGACATCCTGAAAACTGTGTGACTCAGATCCTATACAGTGTGTGGATCTATGGCGCTTCATTGATGGTATAACTATCTGAGAGTTCCCTCATAGACAGTATCTTGCTCTTCATATCAGGCTCATTTTAAAGCTGCCTGCAACTCAGAACATGGCAGTTGTTAGCTCGTTAGATAGGTTGACCATATGGAAAGGAGGACAGGGCTCCTGTATCTCTAACAGTTGTATAGAAAAGGGAATTTCAGCAGGTGTCATTTGTATGCATGCTGCACCTGGTGAAATTCCCTCTTCATCACAACAGTTAAACCTGCAGGAGCTACACTAGAGTGATTAGATACAAAAGAGGGCAGGGTTTGTTAGAAGCCTTGGAAGGGTGGCCATGGCAGGATCTGCACTACTGCTTTAAAATGGTTTATAACAGTAGTGACAACTGTTGGGGCCCAGGACATACTCCAGATACAGTTTTTCAAATGTGTTCAAATATCCTGCTTGGTGTAGATCTGGTCCATGTTTCCTGAAGCTGTTTTATTTAGGAAATTACTAGTCAGGCCCTTGTAAATGTTAGGAACATAGAAAGCTGCCACATACTGAATCAAACCACTTGTACTCTCGACACTGACTGGCAGTGTTTCTCTGGCATTTCAGAAATGAGTTTCTCAAGCCCTAGATGGAGCTGCTGGGGATTGAACCTGGGACCTTTTTCTGCAAAGCGTGTGCTCTATCACTGAGCCACAGTTCTTCCCTTTGAAAAGAATGAGTTTTCAATGGTAGTTGTATAGGGTCGATAGCCACCTTCATGAATGTGGACAGATGCCTATGGGCTACATCCAACATTGTGTGATCGGACATCTACCCCTGCAACAGGACTTCCCCACCTCTTCTCTATCCTGCACCT
The DNA here is from genome assembly GCA_029215795.1 of Anniella stebbinsi. Classification (NCBI taxonomy): domain Eukaryota; kingdom Metazoa; phylum Chordata; class Lepidosauria; order Squamata; family Anniellidae; genus Anniella; species Anniella stebbinsi. The sequence goes on from JARDYH010000005.1 coordinate 34,571,763, forward strand.
CCCCTTGAAATCTGCTCTAAAGTTTTTGATTCCTTGTGGTTGAACAGAGCTGGATACAAATGCATGTGTGTTGTGGCCTGAAAAGTGGGGTCCATCATATGTTTCAGGACTTCCAGTATAGGGCTCGTTGTCCTGGCTTCAAAACATTTTTGGTCAACTCCTGCTCTAGAGGCTCAGCCACTTCTTGAATCTCTCCAACCCCGTCCTCAATTTTGTTCCATTCGCTTTACTTTTATTTGACTTTTAGATCCCACTTTATCAGTGAAATGACTCTCAAAGCATAGTACAAAAAATGATGACATCAAACAGCATAGACTATGACACCAAAGCCGTTGGTTTTACTGAATGTAAAAAAACCCCAGCAGAATATACTAAAAGCAGCAACTTCCGAGTTCAGCAAAAGCTTAAATTATTTAAAAGCATCGATTATTTCTATGTTGTTACTTCTGTGAATGAAGCATGAAGCTCAGTGATTGAATAGCTATTTCGATGTTTAGCTTGCAGTTTGCCAACGAAGGAACTAAGGTGGGTAACAAAATACAACTAAAACAGCAAATGCAATAGATAATACAAAACAATATGAAATCTGATAGCAGCACAGTTAACAACAAACATACTGCACTCCAAATGCATTCTAACAGAGAGTCTCAGTGGCTGCTCCAAGGCTTTGGAACTCCCCTCCTAGGGAGGCTAGGCTGCCTCTCTCTGTGCTACACTTTCAGAGGCAGGCAATTTTTTATTATTATTATTCTGGCAGGCTTTTGGAACTACCCTGGACCTGTGTTAATGTACTGGAATTTTATTTTTTTCAATCTGTTACTGTTTTTAATTTTTTAAAAATGTTTTTAGTTTTACTGCAGATTTAATTCAATTTTAACTTTTGTTTATTAATATGTTTAAATTATACATGTTTTAATCTTGTAAACCACCTTAAGTCCCAGCCCTGAGAAAAAGGTAGGAAATAATAATAATAGGTTGGCTGGTTGTTCTCTCATTAACCCACAATACTCCCAACAGACAATCAGATGCTCTGTAGCTTACCGTTTCTCCTTAGTCCTCCCACTCGCTCCTGGCACATATCCCATGTGTCTTTGCAGTACAACCTCAGCAGCCTACTCTGCTACGCCACTAATGACTGTGACTGTGCTCGCTAGCAGAGTAGAGTTTATTTTGTAGATTTCCCCACCACCACCTTTGGGGAGATTTGTGCATATTACACATTATTTTTCCCCATCTTCAGGGAGATTTGCACAAGTTTAACTTTATTCATTCATTCAACTTTTGGGGAGCTTTCTGCAAATTTGCTATCTGGAGGGAACCTGTTACATTAAAAGAGCAGCAACTTGATCTGTATTAATATAAAATGACAAATCCTTTTTTAATCCACAAACACACACTTGCACTCCTCATTTGGGTAATTACAAGAATAGGAAGTTTATTTTTTTATTTTATAAAATAAATGCTTATTATGGAGGGGAGAATGCATTTAGCCTGGTACTTACATGTTTCTTGTCTACATCCTATGTAGATGACTCTAAGCCAAAGAGAGGCTAGGGATGGGTCTGTGACTTGATTTTCTTCCCAGAATTATAGATCCCATTCTGAATTTGAAGGGAAGATGCTGCAGCAACCAGCAGGCATATTTTATTTATTCATGAATTAATTTTATATTTATTAAACACGTCATAAAACTAGTTCTCTAGGCATTGTACAACCATTGAAAACAGAATAGTAAAACAATCGAAATCACAATAAATCACTGCAATAAAACTCCAATAAGAATACAATAACCCAGCACAATAAAATGCAGCACAAAATACAATGCTAAATCAACACATGAATAGCTAAAACCACCCCCAGGGATTAAAGCAGCCTTCCCCACTAAAATCTCTGGAGGCTGCCAACTCCTAGCATTCCTAACCATTGGCCATGCTGGCTGGGGCTGATGGGAGTTGAAGTCTAAAACAGGTATAACAGGCTGAGGTGATGGAGCATCAGTAGGTAATGCATGGGAACAGTTCAGTTCCCCTCACCCACCTGTCCCTTTTGATCTAAAAATTAGATTTCCACAATGTACACAAACATTGCACACTGGCAGAAACCAACATGGCTGCCAATGCCACTGTTGCATCTGGTTTGACCCAAAGTGAAGCGGGAATGATATGTTGTAGGGAGGGCAAGCCAGGCTCTAGGTGGTGTAACTGGATTAGGGATAAAGCTAAAGACAAGCAGTCAGGGAACAGATTGCGTATGGATTCAGAGAGGATGAGGCATATAGGAGTATGGATTCAGAGATAGGATGAAGAACAGTAGATCTGATTTGAAGAGGCATAGCCAAGGAGCTCTAGCCAAGGAACTCCAACCAAGGCTGTTTGTCAGTATGCCAGTAGCCATTCCTGTCTTCCTGCCGGAAGGATGGAGTCAGAGAAATCAGGGATGTTCAAGTGGCCTCAGCTGAAAATGGGGGCAAACTGAGGAATGAGTCCTGACAAGCATGGAGTGCAGGCAAATAGCTGGCAAAGCTTTCTGGGACCCAACGAAGCTTATGGTTTTCCTAAGAAGAGCAGTAACTCAAAGAGCAGAGCTCCAGTGGCCAAAGACATATTACAACGAGACACTATAGGTCTGCCCAGACAGTTGGCTCTTAATGGTACCAATCCAAAGTCATTACGCAGCAATTCCATCTTTTCATCTTTAACAGATTTGCTGCAGTAAGAAAACAGATAGAAACAGTTTGAAAACACAGAATGTCTTCAAATTGTAGGTGATGGCATAGGGTGAGCAGGTATCCTACTTTACAAAAGACAGTCCTCTGTTTGATGAGTTGTCAGAGGACAGCCCTGTAGTTAAAAGAGTCCTCTATTTGAAGGGCTTTCCAGTCCAACTCTAGTTTAAAGGCCCAGGGGAAACTAGTGGATCCAAATCTGGTGGGGCATAAATTCCTTTATGGGTTTTAGTTACAACCAGACAGAAGTTTAAAGGAGCTAGCCAAGGTGCTGGACCCTAACCCCAAAATGGGTCCAGCACCTTAGATAGCTCCTTCAGGCTAATGGCTGGTTGTAACTAAAGCCCAGAATGGAATCTCCACCCCTTCAAAATCAGATCCACCAGCTGCCGCCCCCCTGTTTAAAGCTAAAGTTCCACCTGACGGGATAGAGTGGAGGGGCCTTGAAGTTCCCCATCAGCAGTGAGCACCTGGACAGCAGCCTGAGTTACAGTCAGTCCACATAGTGGGGGTCACACTCTTCCTCACTTGAGTGAGATCTATTGTATTTTTATTTAAATTATAGTAATCATGTTTATTTCTTGATTGGTTTATTATTACATTTATATCCTGCCTTTTTTCTTGCAAGGAACCCAGGAAGGCTTTACATGGTCCTCCTCCTCTACATTTTATCCTCACAACAACCCTGTGAGGTAGGTTAGGCTGAGAGTCTGTAACTGGTCCAAAGTCACTGGCTCAATTCGGACAACACAATAAACAATCGTCAGTTGTTTTGACTATTGTGTCATCCGAATGCTGCCATAGTCAACTCAGCGCTGATCCTCATCCACACCATAGTTGATTATTTATTACCATGTTGTGTGGGGAGTGCCCCCTAGGGTTAGCGTGAGGGTTAGGGTTAGTCAACCCACCACTGACTATCATGTCGTCCGAATTGAGCCACTCCATGAGCTTCATGGCTGAGTGGGGACTAGAACTCGGATCTCCTGAGTCCCAGTCTAACGCTCTAGCCACTACACCACACTGACGCTCATAAATGTGCATCTAGATGTATAAATGAGCATATGCAATTCTTGTGCATCCCTGTGCCTTCTTCTGTCCCCTCTTTTTGGAAATGCATTCCCTCTTCTTTGGTGATGTGATACAGATGACTGGACCTTCCCTTGAAATTGTCTGAATGAGGAAAAGCAATTGCACAATAAAAGCTTTGCATGGAAGCATCCTGCATCCTCCTGGGCCTGCTTCTCTGGCCTGTGATAGATTTGAAATGGGTCCCAGTATGGCTCTTTAGACAGTTGCCTTTGCACTAACTTCGAAGACCTTTCCATTCTCCCCCTTCACTCCTTCTGTCTCCCCGTTCCTTTTAGAGCTGAAAGTATTTGTCACGAGTGGGTGGTCATCTCTGATTTTTAACCTAGCTGGCCTAATTCTTTCTCTGCTCCCCTCAGTATAGTAATTTGTGCATCAAATTAGTTCCTTTCAGCGGGTGGCTTCAGCATTATCAGAGTCCTTCTAAATGGAAATAAACATGAATGATTTATGCAACCATTCCGGCAGAGGCCCGGGCTCAATTGGGTTGATACAATACAACAATGCTGCTACAAATTGCTTCTGATATTTGGTGAATAAGGTTGCCCTGTTAATGTGCCCTGTTGTCTAGTAATGTGTGATCTTAATGGTCCTTCTCCGTAAACTGGTGCTTCGCTGCTGTTCTCTCCCCCCCCACACACACACACACATACCTTCACCTCTCTTTTTTCTTAATGAAAACACCTTCAGAACAATTCACAACAGGCAAAGACTCAAACAATTTATTAATGGTGGGTTTAAAAAAACTGGGTGGGGTAATGCAAAAGGAGAGGTAAGTAGCAATGGTGGGTATCCAGTGTGCTCAAACTCCCTAATAGTGCATTACTCCTAAAAACAACAACACCAAGCATAGATGAAACCCAATTGATTTCAACCATAGGATGTCAAGGCATTTCCCCTCCAGTCCAGAACCCTATATATGCCAGCCCCTTCTCATTTGTTTCCCTCAATAAAGAGAACTGCTCTGCCTGCACACATAATTTCCAAGTGTACAATGGGTGAAGGAAGCACCGTAGTTCGATGATAGAGCACATGGCTTGCATGCTGGAGTCCCAGGTTCAATCCCTTGCATCTCTGGATATGCATGGAAAAAACCCTGCCTGGAGAGCTGTTGCCAGTCAGTGTCAATAATACTGGGCTAGATGGACCAACTCAGTATAAGGCAGCTTCCTTATGTTTCTATTCCCCTTGCGCATCAGAGCCACTGGATTGTCTGTGTGGTTTGGCTGAAGAGGCTCCTTGCTGGTGAGGGCTAAATTTCTCCTTTTTGGTAAAGATGTGGGATAATGGACAATATTTCATGAATCTTCATACACAAATGAAGAGGAGGAAGAGGTAGTGGACTACTCTGAAGAAGATGACAAGACAATTCCTGTCTGCAGGTTGTACATGAACTTTTAAAAATGCAAATAATATTTGCTTGAGGCGGGAGCTGGTGATCATTATCAGTGGGGTATCGTCCTTTGTTGCAATCCTGATGAAAATAGGTCCTCCAAAGCTGCAAGTTCCTTTGGGGGAAATGCTTCCATAGCAGCTCAGCACCATTTATACTGGGTGAAATGGAAAGGGGAAACTGTTGCTGCTATCCAAAGGGATGCTTATGCCCCCGCGATTGTTTTCCACGCCACCAATTCCATTGCGCAAGCGGTGATCCTGCTAACTGTGTTGCATAAGTGTATGCAAGGGAAATTTAGCGCTTCCTAGTGGAAGCTCCGAAATGAGCAGAAACGCTCATTGCTGGAAGGAGGTAGGTTTGTGGAGCTCCCTTATGTGAGCTCCACTACCCAGCCTCCTTCCAGAAATGAGCGCTTCTGCTCATTTCAGGTTGCCCCAGAAGTGCTAAAAGCACAATTGTGTAAGTAGTAAGGGCAACTTGTGCAATGCAATTGGCGGCGTGGAAGGGAATCAGGAGGTGGTGGTGGGTGCGCCTCATTGGATTCTGCTCTGTTAAACTTATCCAGATCTATGGAATTTTCTTGATCACATTAATGCCATTGACACCCACTGCCTGCAATTGAATTTAGAGGAAAAAGCAGAAGGACAATCATTTATTATATTTATAGTCTGTAAAAAAAAAAAAAAGTACTCAAGGCAGCTAACAATAAAATATAGACTAAAAACAAAATCTTAATTAAAACTAGGGGTGTGCACGGACCCCCCGGATCGGATCGGGACCCGGATCGGGACCTCCAATTTTGTCCCGGACCGGTTCGGACAAAATCGGAGGCCCCCCGGACCGGATCGAGTCCGATCCCGACCCAAAAATCGTACATTTTTGGATCGGCCGCCATTTTTTTCCCCATAGACTTGCATTGCAATGCAAGTCTATGAGGAAAAAATGGCGGCGGGTGGGTAAGGGGGGGCCTAACTCCCTCCCCCCCCCGGGGCCGTCCGCTGTGGACGGCCCCGGCAGGTAAACCCCCTCCCCCGCGCTCCCTACCCCCCCTGGGGCCGCCTGCTTCCATCCGCTGGCGCCCGCGGGCGCCAGCGGATAGAAGCGGACGGCTCCGGGGGGGGGGTAAGCCCCCTTCCCCGCCACTTACCTTCTCGGCACGTCCGGCGCCGGCGGCTACTACCAGCGGGCTCCGCGGCCTACTCTCAAGTAGCGCGCCGGGTGATGACATCACCCGGCGCGCCACCCTGGAGCAGGCCGCGGAGCCTGCTGGTAGTAGTAGGCGCCGGCGCCGGACGGGAGCCGCCGGGCCGGGCAGGTAAGGGCCCCCCTCCCCCCTCCCCCCTCCGCGCGCCCCCTCCTCCCCTCCACGCACCCCCTCCTTACCTTTCCGGCCCGGCGGCTCCCGTCCGGCGCCGGCGCCTACTACTTCCAGCAGGCTCCGCGGCCTGCTCTAGAGTAGCGCGCCGGGTGATGACATCACCCGGCGCGCCATCCTAGAGCAGGCCGCGGAGCCTGCTGGGAGTAGTAGGCGCCGGCGCCGGACGGGAGCCGCCGGGCCGGAAAGGTAAGGGCCCCCCTCCCCCCTCCGCGCGCCCCCTCCTCCCCTCCACGCACCCCCTCCTTACCTTTCCGGCCCGGCGGCTCCCGTCCGGCGCCGGCGCCTACTACTTCCAGCAGGCTCCGCGGCCTGCTCTAGAGTAGCGCGCCGGGTGATGACATCACCCGGCGCGCCATCCTAGAGCAGGCCGCGGAGCCTGCTGGGAGTAGTAGGCGCCGGCGCCGGACGGGAGCCGCCGGGCCGGAAAGGTAAGGGCCCCCCTCCCCCCTCCGCGCGCCCCCTCCTCCCCTCCACGCACCCCCTCCTTACCTTTCCGGCCCGGCGGCTCCCGTCCGGCGCCGGCGCCTACTACTTCCAGCAGGCTCCGCGGCCTGCTCTAGAGTAGCGCGCCGGGTGATGACATCACCCGGCGCGCCATCCTAGAGCAGGCCGCGGAGCCTGCTGGGAATAGTAGGCGCCGGCGCCGGACGGGAGCCGCCGGGCCGGAAAGGTAAGGGCCCCCCTCCCCCCTCCGCGCGCCCCCTCCTCCCCTCCACGCACCCCCTCCTTACCTTTCCGGCCCGGCGGCTCCCGTCCGGCGCCGGCGCCTACTACTTCCAGCAGGCTCCGCGGCCTGCTCTAGAGTAGCGCGCCGGGTGATGACATCACCCGGCGCGCCATCCTAGAGCAGGCCGCGGAGCCTGCTGGGAATAGTAGGCGCCGGCGCCGGACGGGAGCTGCCGGGCCGGAAAGGTAAGGGCCCCCCTCCCCCCTCCGCGCGCCCCCTCCTCCCCTCCACGCACCCCCTCCTTACCTTCCCGGCCCGGTGGCTCCCGTCCGGCGCCGGCGCCTACTACTACCAGCAGGCTCCGCGGCCTGCTCTAGAGTAGCGCGCCGGGTGATGACATCACCCGGCGCGCCACCCTAGAGCAGGCCGCGGAGCCTGCTAGTAGTAGTAGGCTCCGGCGCCGGACGGGAGCCACCGGGCCGAGAAGGTAAGTGCCCCCCTCCTCCCCCCCCCCCGCTGTCCACTTTCATCGGCGGGCGCCCGCTGGCGCCCGCCAATGGAAGCGGCGGTGGGCGCCAGTGGGCGCCCGCCGATCCGCCGATCCGCCGAACCGGTTCGGAGCTTTTTCGGACCGGTTCGGATTGGATCGGCCGATCCAGCTGCGGGATCGGAAATCGGATAATTTATCCGATTTCCCACTGGACCGGACTCGGATCGTGGATCGGGTCCGATCCAGTGCACATCCCTAATTAAAACCCAACATAAAAATAAACAAAACACAATTAAAATGCAAAAATAAAAGGAACAAACAGCTCCCAGCCAGTTAAATCAGGGATGTGATTTGGCTTTCAGATGGTAGGTAGGGGGTTGTAACTTCTAAAAATGATTTCCCTGCTCATAGAAAAGTAGCATGCCAGGATGACATGTTTTACTCTAGCCTTCTGTCTGACATGTGTAACCATCTTTGGAGGGAGGGGATTATTTCATCCTGTTCTCCTTCACTTATCATCTGAAGAGGAGCAGTTGCAACATGGGTTTAGTGCATTGTATGCTATTTGAGAGGACAGGTCTTTTGTCTCTTATCAGTCCAACCAACTGGGAAGGAATTTCTTCCCCTTCCCTTCTTTCCCAGGCCCATGCTTCTTATGTACTGAGGACCAGATTTAGGCTACAATCCTATACCCACCGACCTGGAAGGAAGCCTTCTTGAACTCCATGGTACTTGAGATGTCTGTGTCAACATATTTCAGATTGCATAGTTAAGCAGTTATTTCTCTCCTAGCTCCTTTTGTTTTCGACTCCCTGTGCATTGTGCTCTTATAGATTTCTTTTTAAATTTAAAAAGGCTCTTATTCCCTATGCTTGCAATTTAAGGGATCTTTGCAGCATAGCACTCCAGAGCTTTGCATGAAGAGGAACTGTGATTCCTGTGGAGGCTTGTGAAATCTTTGTTAAATGGGTCACCCTGCACTAGACAACACAAACAATATCAACGGCTTCTCAGAAGGAGACATGGGGTGGGCGCAGGCTTTGCCTAACACTGACGCATATGCCGACTGCCAGCTGAAAGCAGTGCTGGCTTCTTGCTTAAAACATTGCAATCTTTTCAACTCTTTTTTTCATTTTTATTTTATTGTTATTTTTAACGCAGCCTTTTAAGGCAGGGAGATCTAGGTCACTGTGTGCGTGTAAATTAATGCAGCTCAACTGTAAGAATATGTGAATGTGTGATATCTATCTTCGGGTTTTATGCTAAGTTGTGATAAATATTCAAAAATTATGTTTCGGGGATCTGAAATGGAAGATTAGCTATCTGTAGCCTTTGAGCTAACACAGAGAAGGTTACTGTAAATCCTCCTGTTTAGGAGGTTTGATGGCTGTGGTAATTCAGCTTGTCAATTGACTTGAAGGTTTGCATTAATTAATCGTCTGCCTTCTTAACTGACATGATTAATCAAACTTACACTTGTTTATTGCTAAATCTTCAGCATAGGTGTTCTTTTGAGGGTTAAACTAGATGTGATGTGATGGTTCTGTGAATGGAACTCCCAAATTCATGTTCTATTATAAACAGCAGCCTGGAGTGGGGATTCTATTAACCCTCCTTCTTGGAATCATTTTCTCACCAAATTCTCTCTCCCTCCCTCCCTCCTTCCCTCCCTCTCCCTCTCCCTCTCCCTCTCTCTCTCTCACACACACACACACCTTCCTGCTATTTATTGGCCATAGCCCTGTGTGCCTGTACATTTTTCCAATAGGGGCAAATAATAATAATTATTATTAATAATAATAATAATAATAATAATTTTCTTTATTTCTTATCCGCCTCTCCCTCTGGATTGAGGTGGGGAATAGCATCATACAGACAATATAAAATACACAGAACTGATTAAAAGCATATAAAAATTAATACAGTATTAAAATCAACCAAGTCTTGAAATGTTCCTTCTGCTGCAGCTCAGTGGTAGAGCACCTGCTTTGTATGCAGAAGGTCCCAGGATCGATCCCCAGCATCTCCAGGTAAGGCTGGAAAAACTCTTGCCTGAAACCCTGGAGAGCTGCTGCCAGTCAGTGTTGACAATACTGCCCTAAATGGACAGAATAAGGCAACATTCTATGTTCCTAGCAGCTTTATGAGGGGGTGGATTATCATTGAGGAAACCATGCAGAAGGAAAGGGTTAAACCCCCTCCATGCTACCATCCTGATGCAAATTACCCTCCCTTTCAGCTGCCTTTTTTGAAAAGAAAAAGACCTTAGTAGTTTCAGCCATGGAACTTGTATGCCATACCTCAAGCTCAGATATTGATGAAAGTGAAATGGCATAGCTTTAATGAACAAAAGGGCCCATCCCTCATAAGAAGTAAAACACATCTTTAATCTTTTATATTCACAACACACTGTAGTAACATATTAGCACTCAAATTGCCTCAGAAATAAACACATATGCCCTGTATGCACAGCCCCAGGGGTAGAACTGGCCCCACTGATCAATAAACTGAAGCATTAGCAGACTAATCTATTGATTTAAGCCAATTAAAGCTTTCAGTACTAATGGTAGCGATTACTATAGACTGTCATGGGATGTAAAACAAGAACTAGGGAATCCGGTTAGGCCATAACTTGGTGCATTATCCAAGATTATATGTGCTCTGAGACAGGCATAGAAATCCTTAATATTGGCCTCAAACAGTAAAACACTTGCGGATTCGGCTATATCTTTTGGGAGGGAAGAGAAATTTTGGCCCCTGAAACAAAGGGCCATTTTTTCTGGTTTCAGGAGCAGGGCGTGGGGGGGGGGGTGGCAACCAAGATATTTTGTTGCTTGGGGCAAAAGATAAAATGGCACACCCACACCCATGATATATAAGACAATATGAGTGATAGCCAAGTCTTACTTCAACACTGGCAATGGGGTTGTGTCCTCTATCACACCTGAAGAAAGCGATGTGGTTTGGGGGGCGCATGGCAGGCTGTGTAGCATCCATAGGTGTCTTCCAACACCTCACTGCTACTCCCATTGCATCTGCTACCTGAGGCAGTTTCCTCATTTTGCCTATTGGTAGGGCTGCCCCTCTTCTAGGGCAGTGTATGTTTCTATGTGTGTGATGATGATGATGATGATGATGATGGGGGATGGGGGATGGGGGATGGCACCTGCTGCTGACCACTAAAAGAGGAACTCCCCCCAAAACCCTGACAACAAATTTTGACGCTGCTCAGAGAAATCACCCTCCTCCCAAATCCACTGTCTCCATGTGGGCTGGTGATAATCGGGGGTGGATTTTGTTACTGTACCAGGATCTAGCCTTTCGTCTTTGCTTTATCAACAGAGTTGCTGGCTACTGTTGTTACTGCCTGAGCTGCTGGTGTAAGCTTCCTTGAGTAAGGCCAGGTTCACATGACACAAGGGGGGGGGGTTAATCAGCCATGGTGGCTTGTTAATCACCCCCTGTGCATGCTGGTCATGTGCCAGCTGATTTCTCTAATTACCCTTGCCAGCCACAGGTTATCATGATGTCAGAACCCTGCGTGGTTGGGTGGTTAACAAGCTCCCCAGAACTCACGGTCTGTTGTAGGATTGCTGGTTGTACTAGCTCTCCCTGGATCCTTCCCTTCCCTTTCCTTTCCATCCTCTCCCCAACTCTGGTTGCTTTGTGCTTACATTATTCCTGAGCCTCTGGGAAATCATTGAATTTAGTCATTGAATTTAAGTGTACAGGTCCGTTATCAAGACCAAAGTGAATGTAGCATGAATGCAATTAGCATGCAGTTTGCTTGTTTTTTTGGCTATGGAAATAGCATGCATCACTGTTAATTTCCATCACTGTTAAGATGGATCACTAATATGCTATCCAGCTGTTGCAATTGGATTACACCTTTGCAAATGTCTGGGGAATTTCTGAACTCTCTTGTCTACACATGGACCATATGGTTGGCTTCAATAGGAAACAATTTATTGCTTATATTTTTCGTCCAAGCTCTCTCTTTCCCTTCACCTCTCCCCCCACCCCAAATTGACCATCGGCATCATTCTCTGGCATCAAGTAGAACTTCATTATGAGGTTTAATAAACTCTCTGGCTCATCCACATATATCTAGTTTATTATCCCTGTTGTCATTTTGATTTTACCAAGTCAAGGCCAGACCATGTGTGTGTGCAAAGGACATTTTAAAAATAGAGTAAATTGCGTACATCACCTTGGAGCTATGCAGTGCTTAATCTGGATTTACAAATAACCACTTGCCTCATTGCCTCTGGCAATTAAGAAGTAGCCTCAGGCAACAAGACAAAGAAACATTTGTAGATTGAAACAGGAGGTTCTCTTCTCCCCATTTTTTTAATTGAGGCCATCAATGTACCGCAAGTTCTGGTGCAACCAGTCAAAGGATACTGTGCAGCTATTCTGTCTTTTCCTCCTTGACAGATTGTGTGTATGTGTGTGTGTGCGTGTGTGTGTGTGTGTGTGTGTGTGTGTGTGTAAAGAAAAAAGAGAGAAGAAGCACTGGGGAGAACACAGGAGGGTTACAACGAGATGACATCTGGACCACCCCTCAATAAAATTCCATGAATGGAGCAGGGCTACGGCCCTGATAAAAGCATTTCCCACAGAGAAATCACAGCAGTAATGTGATTACTGCTGTGTGGTGGGGTGGGAAAAGAGAGATAATTGTGTTCTGCTGTCTTCCCTTTTACTGATGGCCTTATAGGCCCCTTCCAACTCTACTATTCTATGATTCTGTGATCGCTCTGAAGCCAGATTATGCACCAGAGGCTCTCATGATGACTGATATAGAAAGTGGCAGCCCTACCCAGCAGCTGAGCACCATTGTGCCCTTTACCTTAAGCTTCCTCTAAAACAAGATGGCTTTTTTGGGGGATGGTGAGGCTTGAGAAGAAGTGTGTTACGTCTACGCTTGTAGCACAGCCTTCCCCAACAGTGGGGGCTGGTGGCTCCGAGGTCGGTGGAGCAGTGAATCCGCTCTGGGTTTCAGCTGTCCAAAGTGCTGAACCTTATCCCTAAATGGGATTCAGCACCTTGGAAAGCTCTTCTAGAGATCTATCTGTTTCTGGTTTAAACCCGGAGTGGATTCACCACCCCACTGACATCAGAGCCACCAGCCTCCACTGTTCCCAAAACTGGTGCTCTCTCCAGCATTGGAGAAGCCTGCTCTAGCATGATGGTTACCAAACATCTTTGTATGGAGGGCCTCCCTAAGCCAAGTTCAAACTGCAGAGTGAATATTGGTCATCTCCAAGTGGGATTCAGAATCAGGCTTGATGGCTGTGCAACACAGAGATGATCTGGAATGCATGAGCTGCTGGTCTTCCAAAACCTGAACTGTTGGCCTTCTGGATTCAAGAGCAGCACCTTGGCAATGAGTGCTGTAAAACTGCCCATTTCATCGATATGCTGACAGATTCCCAGGTGTCAGGACCCAAGCCAGAGGACAGGACTAGAACGAGAAGCAGATTCCGGCTCCATTTTCTAACAGTGAGGGGGCTGGTCATCAGGGAACACATTGCCTTTGGAGGTGGTGGTTTCTACTTCACTGGAGGTTTTGAAGCAGAAGCTGGATGACCATCTGACAGGGTTGCTGTAGCTCCACCCTGCCTTGCAGAGCCTGCATTGAGCAAGGGTTGGCCTAGATCAGGGATAGGCGACTTATGGCTCTCCAGGTGTTTTGGACTTCAGTTCCCATCAGAACTAGCTAGAATGGTCAATGGTAAAGAATGATGGAGCTGTAGTCCTTTAGATATGTTGGCCTACAATTCCCATCATTCTTCACCATTGGCTATGCTGGTTAGGGCTGATGTGAGTTGAAGTCCAAAACACCTGGAGGGTCACAAGTTACTCACACCTGGACTGGATGATTTCCAAGGTCTCTTCGAGCTCTATGATTCTATAGGTCTGTAGTGAGTTTCAATTGGCAACTTGGGGGTTGTCAGACCTAGCAGGAATCTGTGCATATCCTATCACTCACGTCTGTGTGAGGAGTGAGGAGACTAGCCATGAAAGCCTTTTACATTACTAGGTCAGAGTTGCTGAGGTGATGCTTCCTTAGAAAAAGGGCAGGCATACTTGTTGGTCTGAAGATCTTGGATGCAGTCAGAGGTACATAATTTTGAGTAATGATCTTGCTGTGGAAGTCTAGAGACCTGAGGATATCATATGGCCACTTCCACTGCAGATATAGGGCCACTGCAGAAAAGGCTGTGTCCCTGGTACTGGCCCTATCTCACAGCTCTCACTGGTGGACCAGAGAGCAGGGCCTGAGATGTGGATCTTAATGCTTCGGCAGGCTCATATAGGTGCAGATGGTCCTTCAGATAACCTGGTCTCAAACTGTTTAGGGCTTTAAAGGTGAGCACCTCTGGTCTGGACACAGTCCTTGGGGACTTGCCTTTGCTGGCTAAAGACTGTCTTGGCCTTTCACCTTCTCCTTCTTTACTATACACCCTTTCTTCGGCTTTTCCATGTAACGTGAACATGAAGCAACTTATAGCATACCTTTCCGTAGCCCTCTACATGAGATGATTATCCTCCCATGCCTTAATTCGAAGAAATGATTCAATGTATTTAGTGACATCAGACATGAATAGAAATCTGAGAATGAATCTGGTGATGCAGTAGTGAGTTTGTGAAGAGCAATGCTGAAAAGGTAAATGAATTAATTTATAAATTTTTGTTTTGTAAGAAATCCCAGAGGGGCAACTGCACAAACAACAAAGAGTCTTATAGACCAGTTCATTAGGTGCATGATGTGCTACTTCCAAAAGGAGAAGCAGTAAGCCTATGTACCACCAGTTGCTGTTGTACTTGTGTCCTGCTTATGGCTCCCTGGTCGAACAGAATGCTGGGCTGATCCAGCAGGGCTCTTCTTATGTTCTAATGATGTTGTTCAGAGAATGCTCATACATCCATGTTTGTTGGGGGGTTGGGATTGTAAGCAGTGAAGTAGGAGGAAAAGGAATTGCCAAAAGTATGGACTGTGATAATTCCATTAAAGCTTTTGGTGGGGGGAGGGGGTTGTTTGCTAAGGGCTGTTGTTGTTTAAGAACTGGGATTCCAGACTTTTGATTGGAATGGAAAGAGGCACAGAGCAGAACAAGATAATTGTGGCTCAAACAGAAGGAAGCTCTCAAAGGCGTCCTTCAGATGAGGTGATGGCTAATAATTATCTGGAAGGGCTGAAGTGGCTCTACCTTTTTGTTACTTCCATACATTGGTACTGCCAGTAGGAAAATAACAGAAGAGGGCCCAAAAACTTTGATGACAATGATGGAAACAAGTCCCTGCCTGTCTCTTCTAAGCTTTGTCATGCACGTATCTAGTTGTCTGTTCCGTGATCTACATTTTCCGGGACTAGTTACAATGAGGGGAGTTGCAGTGATGCGCCCCAGACCTTGTCAGTCAAAGGAGTTCTTTGGGAAGATCAGTTTGTCAGTCTGTGTTTTGCTGCAATGGGCCAGCCCTCTGCACCGAAACACAGCCCAGCAGGATTCTGCCTCTGAACCATCTCTTGTAGCCCCTGTACCATTTCCAGTTCTTTCAACAAGCCCTTATGCAGGCCTGTGGCTGCCTCATATGAAAAAAATAGAAATAACATTCTGTGCCCAGGCAATCCGAATCCTATGCCAAAACATCTGGATTCCATGATAAATTAACTACATAATATGCATTGACCTCTCTGCCCTTCGGTAGTCAACCCTTTTTTAGAATCCTGAATCACCTCATAGAGCTGCTATCACAGCAGGCTATTAAGCTGAGAGAGAGAGAGAGAGAGAGAGAGAGAGAGAGAGAGAGAGAGCATTTTGAACTGCTGTAGCCGCAATCAGGGAGCTGCTTCTTGGATTCTCAATGTGGGGTTTTATTACCTCGGTAGGAGCTAAGACTTTCTCTTCTATCTCTCTTTCCTAATGCCTCAAACACCCATCCTCCTTTTTTTTTCTCCCTCTTCAAGCAGAATCTACTAACCCATTTATGGATAAATGGGTTGGCTCCTTTTTACTTTGCTTAATATCTTCTGTCTGGAGCTTGACAGTGCCCAGAAGAAACCGTGTTGTCTGGCTATGCCTAAGAGAGAACATACCAAGCACTTTATTTAAAAAGGGGAGAGGTCAACTACTCAGGGGCAGCCCAAGTCATTTTGCTGCCTGAGGTGAAGGACAAGATGGCCACTCCCCTATTCCATGTACAGAAATGAAATGAACTGGCAACTGAATCTTACTTCAACATTGAAATCAGGATAGCAACTTCCACTACCCTTGAGGGCAGCAGGCAAGGCCAGCCAAAGCCACCTCTCCACATGGGACAGAGTGGTGGTGCCCTTGTACTCCACTGTGATGCCAATTGCTACTTACTGCAGGCACTGTTGCCCCACAGAGAAGCTCCTCCAAGCCTCACGAGTCCAATAAAACTTTATTGAGCCTGTGGTATACTCTTGAGAGACGTCACTAAATCTCATCATGAGACTTCTCCAAAGGCTCACAAGACCTGGCCAGACAAGGCTTCGCGGAGGCCTATATAAGGCCATTCTCCACATGAGCTGGCCTCAGGTGCGATCCTCCAGTTGTCATCCAGCCTACTTGGATGCCAGAGGCCATGGAAGTCTTAGCTGGGCACTTTCTCTTTTGCTTAAAGCATGACAGCTTTCCTCCCATTGCTCTTTCCCCCCAGTCCAAAGGGTGGCCAGGTGGCCTGTTTTACAGACACTCCTCTATTTTGGAGAGTTGGTCAAGGACAGTCCTCTATTTGAATGTGTCCTCTATTTGATGGGCTCTCCAGTCTGGTTTAAAGTCAAAGAGCCATAGGGAGGGAGAACAGGTGCGGACCTTGAAGTTGCCCACCACTTGTAGCACCCAGATAGCAGACTGAACTGTGACACAGGTCACCTAGTCCGTGTTCTCCACTGTGGTGGGATGTATTATATTTCTATTTAAATTATAGGTATTTCTTTATGTGCACCTGTTATGCAAATTGGTATCCTATTTTTACCTCTTTTTTTTGGCCATATGTGAGTGATCACCCTATGCCTAAAGCAACTACTTCACTCTGCCTAATGGCAGGGCTGGACTGAAACTACTTCTAGGATTTCCTTTTGTGTGGCAATGTGTAAGTGGCCACCCTATTGCTGTGTATTGACATCATCTTAGCGATCAAAATGTCAAGGTGATTGTTGCGTGCAACCAAATGTAGAGGCATTTGTAGCAGTTCTGTTACTTCAGAACTGAAACTTTCATGAATCTTTTGCACATTATTACAAATCCTGATGGGCGTCTGTCTCTCCCACATTGAGCTTGCGTTAATGCAGAGATGAATTCCAGTTGTGAAACTGACATTTCTGCATCTTTGATGAAGGACTTTACCTATCTTGGAATTTGTATGTGTGCGCTTCCTTCTCTCTGGCAGGCAAAGAAGCTTTATGGCGTTATGTAACCCAGGGTTTGCTCTCCATTATGAATTCCGAGCGATATTGCAGTCTCTTTAATCATTAACGAGTTGAAAGTCAGCTCTTGCAAACACCTGCAGATGAGTGCTTGGATGGCTTAGCTTAACATCAGGATATAAATGTATGGAGCTTCCATTTAAGTTAATAGGACCTCCTGGCATTCTTTCCTTTGCTAATGATCTATTTTAGGAAGCTGTAGGTGATCCAACGGCTGTGAGAAAATCTGAGCAGTGCAAGCTTTCTTTAAACCCTTGATCTCATTTTCTTGTTCTTCTTACTGGCATAGGTTCCAAATTGATTCTGAGGGCAGCCCTTTACTCAGAAGAGGCTATTTATTGAATTCATGGTTGAAGTTGCCCAGTTGTGAGATTTAGCTCCATCCACCAACTTTTGGTCCAAAAAGGCAATTTTTTCCTGAGTAGGAAATGATGCAGTTCCCCCTTCCGTGCCTTGCAAAAACAAAATAAAACCAAGAACACCTCACTGTGTTTTAATGCATTGCTCCATTTTTATTACAGTATTTTTACATGCTTATGCAGGGCGATCCTGTACAAGTACATCCAAGAAATAAGCCTCGTTGGGTTCAGGGGGACTTACTCCCAGGCATGCACATATAGGCCGCAGCCTTAAAAACAGACTTAAAGGAACATTTCTCTTTCCTTGGTGGTTTGTTTTGGTTTGTTTGTTTGCTTGTTTGCTTGTTTTCCTTGTTTAAATCATGTGAATCTGGACTCAGATTGCCACACCTTATGATTCATCAAGTTGAACACAGCTTACCAGCCCTATATTGGTGGTCTTCCAAGTATTTGATACCCCACCATCATTTTTGCAATACCAGGCAAGCAGCAACAATGGCAAATTTATGAATCCCCCAGTGGGCCATGGTGCAAACTGTTGAGCTAGGTTTGGTTTGGCTGGTCACAAGTAGCACAACCACGAACTCTGTGGACTGTTTAATTAAAGAAGGGCTCTCTCGTGTAGGCAGGTGACAAAATAATTGTAAATATTTATCCTGCAAGGTGACAAGATG